>CM038039.1:86899466-88185966 GCA_021397845.1 Areca catechu
CCATATTCACTTGATTAATACTTTATCATTTCACGTCATGTAGTCAAATCATGTCATTTCTAGATTTTCAATAACCGGCATCATGATCCAACCCATACAAAGAAAACTTTACTTGGTAAAACATGATATATAGGAACATAATTAATAATATTATACATACTATCCATCTCAAGAAATCAAAATATATAATGCGAAATAACTATGCATGCCAATGCTCATGTGCACAGATCAAAGCATGTCATGTAAGATACATATAAATATAACTGGTGATCAAGTTCAGAAATCCTTATCTCACTAAAGACAACTAACATGCCTGATATTGGTTCATACCCAGAACCTACGCAATACCCTTCTACTCAGAAGGCTGCCCCCTATAATAATATTTTTTAAACATAAATAATCCTAGGATAATTCATAAACCAAAATATTTTTACCAGAATTTCATCAGTGATCCTCCCATTGAAACCCTCACTCTTCAAACCTTCTCTCTCATCATCTTCTCTCTCCTCTCTCTTCTCATCTTTTCTCTCTTCTTTCTCTCTCCTCATCTGCTCTCTTCTCCACTTTTTTTCATTCTCTTTTTCTTTTTTTTTTCTTTTCTTTTCTTTCTCCTTTTTCATTTTTTTCATTTTCCTTTTTCTTTTTTCTTCTTTCCTCTTCTTTCTTTCTTTCTTTTTTTTTTTGCTTTTCCCATTCCCTTCTCTCCTTCATCTCCACCAAACAAAATCTCTCCCTCTCTCTCTCCTTTTTTTTTTCTTTTCCTTTCCTTTTTCTTTCTTCTCCTCCTCTCCTCCTCTCCCTCTTCTTCCTCTCCTTCCTCCCCTTTTCTTCCTTCTTCCTCTCTTCTTCTTCTCCACTGAACCGAGGTCTCCCCCCTCGGTCGCCCCCACCAACTGTGCCACCACCTATCCCTGCCACCATCACCATCCTCACCACTGTGATGACGGGGAACCCATGGCTGAGCCACCGGCGGTAGCTCCAGCAATAGGGAGACCACCCCAATGACTCAATCTCAGGTAAGTCTCTCTTTTTTTTTTCTCTCTCTGCTCGGCCAAATGGGAAAATCCCAGTGCTTCTCCCCCCACGCGATCCGCGGTGCACATGCTAAACTCACTAGTGGCTAAGGTGGAGGAGTGTGCGTCGGCAATTGAGGGCCATCCCGCTGCTTATCAAGATGGTTGGAGTCAGCACCCAGCGCTCGAAGGAGGTCATGACTCTAGCGCTCCGCCAAATCTACGAGGAAGGAGATGTCTACCGGTCATGTTCTCCCTTGCCGCCCTCTCTTCTTATAGCCAGAAAACCCAACTTCAACTCGGTTTTGAACTCTTCCCAGAGAAGGAATAGAAGAAAACTCTTGATAGTAAGAAAACTCTTGATAGTTTCTTTGTCGTTTGGGGAAGAAAGAGCTTGTCAATCGAGGTCCTAATCCATCCCAAACACGATGCCAATGAAGTCCCTCTCCTTCACGGCTGCCCCAGCGACTTTTTCTGTGAAATTACCAGCCGGATAAGAGGAGAAGACGTTCTCCTGTTCCAACTCTTAGCCTCATTTCTTTTCTATGTTTTGGGTTGAAGCTGGCTGGGCCTGCTGACTTCAACCCAAAAACCCATATCTCACAAATATATTCTTGTCAAATATATAGAAAAATATTTTGAAGTAGGTGAAGTGAACGTGAAAAATACCGAGTCTGTATTCTCTCTGCCTGCGTCCATGTGAAAGAACGGATCAATGGATCGCATTCACATAAAAGCAAGCAAGGTCGATCAATCATTCCGTCCGCTTTACATCTCTTTGCCACATATAATTTGGGAGAGAAGTATCCCCGGCAAGATCACAATCTCTAAGAGTGGCTGAAATATATTGGCCAACTAATAATAAAAGTTAAAATAATCAAACACATCATTATAGACTTTTGATAAGACCCTCGGCCAGCCTCTATCTCCGAAAGAATTGCTCGCCGTCGCATACAATGGATCCATCAACTTGGGTCTTGAGAGCCATAGTGTCGAGAATCTAGAAAAGTAGGAAACGTGCTTCGCAAACTACGAGCTAGAGGTTGTCACTATATCTCATGCGATACTATCGTACCATACACCGTACCCAACCTCACCAAATTAAACAAGTGCCAACGCAACAACCACTCAATTGTTGTTTCTTTACACCCATTACCAAGGGACAAACGCAATACAGAAATTATTCAGAGTGCTCCCTAGAAGGGCAGCAACGTCAGATACTTGACCTTATACGCGGCTCAATACCAAACATCGCCATGGTTAATGTAGCTGTTGGGAGAGCAGCTAAAGCTAGTGGTGGTGGGTGGGTAGTATAGGATTTTCTAACTGGCAGTGCATGGCTTTTCACTTAGAATACAAAGGAATTCCTTAATTAAGTACCACGAACATAAACGAGGCAACCTAGTCCTCGTCCTCTTACGGTCTAGCGACGTTGATTACTTATGTTCGACTGCTCTTTCTTAACACGAACTAGCTCAAAGCTGAGTTCAGTTTCCTCACAAGGTCCCCCACTGCCATGGAGAACTCCTCCTCAACCTGCACCAACAAAAGAAGCACAGATATGAGCTTATTCTATAACAGCATCTTATCCAATCTTCAATGCAGCCAGCTTTTCGGGTGCATTCTATTCTTCTGAGTAGGGAACTAAAAACTTGCCTTTGCAGTCAGTGTTATATGGATAGAGGAGCTGGGGAAGGGCATGACACTAGCATTAGTGACTGTAAGATGGACTTTCTCAATCTCGGAGATCAGCCTCGCCAATACTCCTCTGTGGTTATCGCAGTGGATCCTTATGAGGATTGTCTTCTCGGAAAGCATCGCTTCAATCTCAGGAAGAGGCTTTTCTGCCGAGCACCCATTGGAGGATGAACCATCAGCATCAGCAGAGAGCTTAGACTTCTTGACGAGGACCACGGACTCGACAGTCCTCTTTGCGTTCTGGTCTTCGAGGGTCTTCAATCTTGCTCCGAGTTCTTTAAGATACTTGACTGCCTCTCCAAGAACAGAAGCTTTGTCCTTCTGAAAGGTGGGTAAAAAAAGACTAGCACATATATTCCAACTGAAAAAATCTAACTTTTTTGAAGCAAGAACATGAATCATTTTTTTTATCTTTGGAAAGGTTCCAATGTTATTGGCATCATTTTTCTTTTTAATCCAGATGATATTGGCATTGTCGAGGCAAGTTCCTGTTTTTTCTATGGATTACCCTTTTTCCGGGAAGAACCTTTTATGGATAACCTAGATAGGGAGGGCACTATGATCAAAGATGGACTTGAAAAGAATTCTATAGGTGCAATAGAGGATTTTCCATATGCAATAGAGAAAAGAGAAGTTTGCTCGACCTTCAAACTTCTCTTTGGTGTACAGGTTCAAACTTCTATCTGCAATTAAAGAAAGAGAAGTTTGCTAGGTATAATAAACAATTTTATCTTAATGGTATCAGGTCGACGCTGTCATCTTTAAATAAAAAAAGATTATAAAAATTTGAGTATCTTGAATCGAACATTACCTGACAGGACAGGGGCATACAAGAATAGCTACACTAGGATTTATCACCCCATCCCTTTTTCTTACCAAAAAAAAAAAAAAAAAAAACAATTTCATGTGAATTAACATGGATGTTTGCACTTTGTTGTTGCAATGACTATAAGAGATCACTAAAGGAATTCAATAGATTCTTGCGAGCCTTTTGTATTAAACTTGTTTCAATATTACATCATTCCTTTTTCTCCCTTTGGCTTCATAGAGCTAGTTATGATCTTAAAATTCATGTGGCCGGACCTTTGACAGCAGATGAAATGCCTAGAAGAAAAGGTGTACCAAGAGATTAAGAGATCATGCTCGTCTACATGGGACAATTAAGTTCCTTCTTTCAATAACTTTATTTTGTCGACTCTCCAATATAATCTTCGAATGTTTCTTTCCTTTTTTTTTGTAATTTTTTTTTATATATATTTTAACAGAGAAGTATTTCCAGATGTTTCAAGTTTCAGACACCCATAAAAAATAATGGTTAGAACATCAAATTAAAATGATGCTTACGGGACATTTGTTAACATAATGATTCAATGCATTTGCAATGGAAGTAGCTAATGCAAAATGATTGAAACTTAATTTAGGCCAACTACCTTCTTAAGACCAGGGATTGCTGCAGAAAGTGCTATAAATCTCTGGCTGAGTTTCTCTCTCCGCTTTCTCTCTGCGATTATGTGCTCTTGAGCTTGAGATAGCATGGACCCCATGTTTGTCATCTTTGATCCCTGTTGAGCAAGTGTTTCATGATTTTGTGCTGAAGCATTAGAAACTAAAGCTCTCATCCCTTCTTGTGATGCTAAAGCTCTTCCAAATACATCATTAGTTGGCTTTGGATTGTGAAACAAAAGAGAGTCTGCCAAAAAGACATCGCCGGGGACCAAAGTTGGATTCTGCTCGGTGGTACGCGAGTTCCAGCTATTGATCTTTTGCATCTTTTTTGGTCTTTCGATAAAGCCTATGTGAGAAGAAGTCTCCACAGGATGGAAGGAAGGGTAAGAAGTATAGCTCTCTGAGGAGAGGGGTTGCAGCTGGAATCCTCCCACAATTTCCGGAGCTACTTGTTGTGGAGTAAATCGATTAAATGAACTCATGTCACATTCGCAAGTGAGGCTAGACTCATTCATTCCCTATAGATTGCACCCAAAATACTTTCAAATTAAGATGATGTTGCCAAGAGAAAACGTTACATAAATATCAGACTCTAAACATTTTTTTGTTTCAGTTTGAAGGTAATGGGGCCTATAAGTTCTGAAAATAATTTATTTTCAGATATTTTCATTTCATTTAATCTCACCTCGCTAGAAAGGCATCGAGATCCTGAAAGAAACGCATTTTAAGCTTACAAAAGCAATGAGTAGATGATGTAAATAATCCTTGTAAAAAGGTCTATTTTGATGGATTACTCCTATGGAAGAGAATAATATGGGTGTAACATATATAATTAAAGTTATGGTTTTTGAGTAAAAAGAATAAGTTGTCAAGAAGATGGCTAGTAGATCCAACAGAAATAGTTTACTGGGAGCAAAACCTTCCTCAGAAAACAAAGAAGAAGAAATCAGGAGACATCGAACCATGTTTCTGATTCAAACCAATTAGGGCTCATTTATTAATCAGAAACGTTGACTCATTTGTTTTAATACAAAAACATCTACATGCGTGCAAAATTATGTTAAAAAAAGCAATAATCTGCTTTGAAGGAGAATTCAACATTTGTCATAGACAAGAAAAATGATGAAGAAGAAATAAGCCACGTCATAGTAAAGAGCTGTACAAACCTATATCTTTTACAAAACTCTAGCTAAAGTTGATTCAGATCTACTGAACTCAAGATTAGGAAAATCCAGGATCTTTCAGAGACGAGAAATCAAACACTGTCAGAAATCTTCAGCTTCTTTCTGGGCAAAAAAGAAACAGCTCTATACTAACCAAAATCTTAAAGCTGTTTGAAAAGTAGGGGCTAGACATGACCACCGATCCAGCAGACGGTAGAACACCTCTTCCTGATGAAGAACTACGGCTAAAGTTCTGGAGAAGCCTTTTTACTATTGTGAACGTTTCTTCTTCCAGTTCGTCTCTTTCCCAATGAAACTAACTTTTGTAGTTGAATCCTTATTCTCGGACTAAATACCAAAACAGTCCTTTTCTTAAGGACATCCAGCTTTTATTTTTTGATCTAATCAAAGATGGATGGCAATTGCTCTGCTAAAAAAAAAAGAGAGACCGTTTCGAGATTTGTACATATAGATAGAAAATAGAGGTTGAAATGCTTGGCTATCCGTGCAATGTACGATCAAACGGTTGGCACCGCGGAAGAAGATCGATCAATCTTTGGCGCGAAAGATACAACCCAATCCCGTAAAAGTGGACGGAATGCAACCCGCCATCCACCAGTCCACTAAAATTGGTGTCAGGCAAACCTTTAATTTTCTCATCATCCTTGTGATCCGTTCGCCATCGGTGCCCAAAGAGGAAGGGCTCCACCAAAATTATAAGACAAAGATGTTCTCTTTGGCTGGAAGCCTGGATGTACATGGAGCTGTCAGCTCTCCAACGAGTGGCAAGAACTAATTCACCCCAATGCTTTCCTTCCATGAATGTTAATCACGTTCGTTACATAAATTATGAGCTAAACATTGACTTCTAAATCTACTCTCTAATTATATATTAATAAAAAAAAAGATGCATGGAACATAGATTTCACTTTAAGAAATTATAAGGGAGATTGCTCGCTGGAATTAATGGCCATGAGATTAGTGCCGTACTATTAGTTGTTCTTTGATAGGCCTACTTTACCATATCTTGTCAGGTAGAAATTAAGGTGGGTGCTGCATCAGAAGTTTCGGGTCATACGTAGTCATCCTTGATTTATATACACTAACACAATCATGTCATCAAAGATTTCAGCAATATAAGTGATTTTCCTTTTAACTGAGTTGAGAAGGGAAAAGAACGGTGCCACTTCCATTCCAAGAGCAAATAATATAGTTTCAGAGAAGGATTCACAAGCAATGATTATTTGGATTCATGATGTCCTTGCATTATGCTTGGAAATCTGAAGGTTTACTTCCTCTTATCCTTTTTACAAAGTAGTCATATCTAGAAAGAAAAAAAGTGCAGCCGAACTTATAATAGTTTTTTTATATAACCAATCCTATGAAAAGCTAATGCTTTGGGACTCTATTTCTTCGACTCCTCAACTCGTGACATTTTGTTCTCGCATACAAGTTAATATATCTACAGGGCTGTTTCATGTAACCATCTAAGTTCTAACTAGGAAAACAAAAGCAATAACCAACATTGCAAGTTGATATATCAAGTCTTCTATTCTGCTCAATTATGATAATGATATATGGGTTCTTAAAACTATAGTCTATCTTATTTCTTTCTCTACCACTATATCTCCTACAGATTTTCACCACCTACCTGACCTGCATCCCCTACTTCTTCAGAGCTTGCTAATATGTGAATATAGGTAGTGAACTAGTGATCTCAAAGGTTGCAGTTGGCGAATGAATATTAATAGAAAGATTGTAGTACATGTGGACTACGTCTTGCTGCATCAGGAAATGCTAAAAGTTCTCAGCAAGTGGTCTAATCTGACAATATCTTTTGACTATCAAAATCAAATTTTGAATGGATTTCAAGTTTCCTAAATGCTAAAACATTGTCCACGTGGTGAGTGACTAAGATTGAGATGAATCAATATATCCAATATCGCGGCCAGGCTATAAGGTAGAAAAAAAATTTGGGGAAAAAAACCATTGGGACTAGATCTCGGCTGTTATTAAAAAACCAATATCTCAAAATACTGTAGACTAAGATTTACGTCTACTTTAGGGCATGATTTCAATAGTTTTCTACTAAAAATTTAGGTTAAAAATTTTAGGATCCCCATTCATCAAGTACTCCTATTTAGAATCAACTCTATTGTTTTTCCAATCTGTCGTTTAGTATTTCTAATATATATCATGTCAATTTGCTTCAGCTGAAATATTGAGATTGAGATTGTAAGTATCAAATTATATAGGTGAGTGTTTGCAGGTACTAATACAAATATATATCTACTCATTAATTTGCCCGAGACACAAACCCCGTCTAGTTTTTAAGGCTGTGCAAGTGATGTACAATGATAACTTATCATAAATAATTATTGATATGTAGAAAATGTTTTGCACCGGATAAAATATTCAGAAGAGAAAAACGAGAGAGGGAGATGTATCACGCGTAGAAAAAAAAAATTTATCCAAGGAGGAACTGCTCTCTCGCTCGCACACACCTTTCACGGTAACATAGAACATATATATAGCCCTAAAAGCTTATTCAATCCAAAATAAAATACTAGAGTCCTATTACACCAAGACTAAAAAACAGGAGGACTTTTGACCCTGTTTAAACAAAACATAATCTATTATTTGAGTTTATCTATAACAAATTCCTTCCTTATACTCAAATATCTTCCGTCCTTTATTCCAATCATCATTTTGCACTTTTTGAATAACTCTTTTGATAGCAGCTTTGTAAAGATATCCGCCACTTGGTCACGACTCGTAACGTGACTCATTCGCACATTTTCTTCCTTCACATGTTCCCGAATAAAATAAAAATGAACATATATGTGTTTGCTTCTCTCATGGTGCACTGGATTCTTTGCCAACTCGATTGCCGATTTATTATCTACTCTGATTTCGGTTGCCTCATGTTGCTGAAGTTTTAGCACATAAAGTAGATTTCTTAGCCATATTGCATGGCATACACACCAAGATGCTGCTACATATTCTACCTCGCATATTGACAATGTCACTATTGGCTGCTTTTTTGAGAGCCAAGTGAAGCCGTATCTTCCATATAGAATACATATTCTGATATGCTTTTCCGATCATCTACATCTCCGCACCAATCACTATCGGAGTAACCGATCAATTTGTAATCATCTGTCTTCGAGTAGAATAATCCGAGTGACTCTGTTCCTTTGATATACCCAAAAATTCTCTTGACAGCCTTCAAATGCGAATATTTTGGTTCCTCCATGAATCGACTTGCTATGCCGACACTATATGCAATATCCGGCCTTGTGCATGTGAGATACCGTAGGCTCCCAATTAAACTTCGGTATTTGCTTGCATCTACTCGATTTCCTCCCTCAAACTTAGAGAGTTTCAAATCAAGTTCCATCGATGTTGCTATAGGATTGCAATCCTCCATCTTGTTTTTCTTCAAAATATCTTTTGCATACACCTCTTGTGACACAAATATTCCTGATTTTTCTTGTCTAATTTCAAGACCAAGAAAATATTTCATCAACCCCATATCTGTCATCTCGATCTCCCAAGTCATAGCCTTTTTAAAGTCTTTTATTATCTTCTCATCATTTTCTATGAATATAAGATCATCAACGTAAAGAGCAACAAACAATAGGTTACCTTTTTTTGTCTTTACGTACAATGCATGCTCATATGGACACTAGATAAACCCATTTTTCTTGAAGTAGGTGTCGATATGGGTGTTCCATGCTCGAGGCACTTGCTTCAGCCCATATAGTGCCTTCCTTAACTTCAACACCATTTGTTCTTTCCCGGCTTTTATGTATCCAAGTGGTTGCTCCACATATACTTCCTCTTCAAGTACACTATTTCAAAACGCTGATTTTACATCCATTTGATATATTGGCCACCTAAATTGGGCTGCTTGGAAAATAAGAAGCCGGATTGTTTCCATTTTTGCAACTGGAGTAAAGACTTCATCATAGTCAATCCCTGTCTTTTGCCTATAGCCCATTGCAACTAGTCGGGCCTTATATCTTTCTATCTTGCCTTGGAGATTCATCTTTTTCTTATATACCCATTTCACTCCTATAGGCTGATGTCCTTTTGGCAACTCCACCAAGTCCCAAGTTCCATTTCTTTTAATTGCCTTTATCTCTTCATCCATTGCATCTTGTCATTTCTTATCTCTTACTGCTTTTTCAAAACAAATATTCTCGGTATCTGCTAGAAGACATACCAAGTGAACTTCGCTTGTTGATTCATATAAATCTTGCAGGCTTTGCATCCTTGATTGTCTTGGTTCTCTATCATCATCAGATGTTAGTAGACTTGACGGTATAATTATTGGTGCAGTAGTTAAGGATTCTCCTTTTCCTTCCTCTTGCGCTACCACTTTTTGGTTGTTCCAATCCCATGCATCTTCTTCATTTACTTATACATCACGGCTTATCACCACCTTCTTTTCAATTAGGTCAAATAATTTGAAAGCTTTTGTCTTCTCATCATACCTGATGAACACGTACTTCTTGCTCTTGTCATCCAGCTTGGTTCTCCTTTGATCTAGTACATATGTATAGACCACACTACCAAATACTTTAAAGTGTGATACAGTAGGTTTCAGTCTACTCCAGGCTTTCTGCGGTGTTTGATCCGCTAGGTTTGCATGTGGGCATCAGTTTTGCACATAGACAACACATTATACAGCTTCTACCCAGAAATCTTTTGGCATGTCTATGGTCTTCAACATTGATCAAACCATGTCAAGAATGGTCCGATTTTTCCTCTCGGCTACACCATTTTGCTGAGGTGAGTAAGGTGCGGTTAAAAATCTCTTGATCCATATTCTTCGCAATAGCTTGTGAAGGCAGTTGACGTATACTCTCTGCCTTTATCTGACCGTAGAGCCTTGATATAAAAACACATCATCTTCTCTACTAACACCTTGAATTTCTTGAATAACTCAAGTGCCTTGGACTTCTCTTTCAGAAAATGAACCCATGTTTTTCTTGTAAAATCATCAATGAACGTAAGAAAGTATCTCTTCTCACTGAATGATTTTGGTATGATCATGCCACATATGTCGGTATGTACTAACTCGAGAGGATGCCTTGCACGATATTGTGCATCTTTAGAAAAAATGCTCCATGCTTGCTTGCCAATTACACATCCCTCGCAAAATTTTCTGGTGTAGTCTATGTCTGGTAGCCCATAGACAATATTCTTCTTTGCTAACTTTCTTAGGCCATCATAATGCAAGTGTCCGAGTCGTAAGTGCTACAGTAAAGCTTTATCTTCTTTGTTGACTTGTAAACATTTTTCTCGGATGTTCCTCAGGTTGAGTTTGAACATTCGATTTTCGGTCATCTTCACATGTGCAAGCAATCGACCTCTTTTGTCCTTCAAGTCCAACATTCGGTCTTTCATAAAAATCGAATATCCCTTCTCTAATAATTGCCCCATGCTAAGGATACTACTCTTCATATTGGGCACATAATAGACATCTTCAATAGACCATACTTTACCATTCTTTTTAGAAAAATAGATTTTACCTCGGCCCTTGACTTGAACCTTCGATGCGTCGCTGAATGATACGTGCCCATCTTCTATTTCTTGTATCTCCACAAAGAGGTGTTTGTGCCCGCTCATGTGATTACTAGCACTAGTATCAAGATACCATACCGTATCGCTGTCAGGAGCAGTGTCTTTATGGGTCATCATGAAAACACCGTCATCTCTTGTCTCCTCTTCCATAACTAGATTATTATTTTCTTCCACTTTTTTTTTTGGAATAGCACTTTTTTGCATAGTGTCCATACTTGCCGTAGTTGTAGTATTCGACATTTTGACGATATGACCGGCCGCCTCTACCATGACCACGACCTCGGCCATGCCAATTATGTTGGCTTGGATGGCCCTTTTCTTCAAAGTTGTCTCCACGTACGCGACCTCTACTGCGATCAACACCACGACCACCATGGCCACCACGGCCACGACCTCTACCTGGGTTTTGGTGTGCGTACATCGTCTTGTCCTCTTTGATAGTTGCCTTAGTTTGTAAGGCTTCCTCGAGCAGCTTTTATTTCTTTTTCTTCTTCCGTTGTTCATGCGCTTCAAGTGAGACCGCGAGATCATCGATGCTCATCTCTTCCAAATTTCTTGATTCCTCGATAGCGCATACAACATTCTCAAAATTCTCTGTCAATGATCGCAGAATCTTTTCAACAACCCTTGCATCGGTTAGAATTTCTTCATTGCGTTTGAGTTGATTTATCACTGTCTGCACATGCGTGATATAGTCAGACACTCCCTCTGACTCCTTCATCTTCATGGCCTCCAACTCACCTCGCAAAGTTTGAAGTTGCACTTGTTTAACTCGATCGGCGGCGCCTTTGAAGACCTTTTGCAAAATCTCCCATGCCTACTTTGAAGTAGTAGCTCCGGCAATCTTCTCAAAACCCGACTCATCCATCGCTTGGAATAAGAAATAGAGAGCGGTATTGTCTTTCATACTCATTTCTTTCAACGTCTATAATTGAGTTACCATCATACTATCAGTATCTTCCGGCTCTATGTAGCCGTTCTCGACTACATCCCACGCATCTTATGCACCAAGCAAGGCACGCATCTGAATACTCTAATTATCATAGTTCGACTTTGTGAGTCGTGGCAGTGACATATGCCCCAGCGATGTACTCCTGGACTTCATCATTGCTCAAGAAATGGTATCACCTGGGCTGCTCTCCAACACCAGCTTCAACCAAGAAACCAAAGGTAAAGGAAAAAAAACCCCGTGAAGACCGTGAAATCACCGTCTCATGGCCTGCAACTCCTCTTGCCGCAAGCACTACGGCTTGCAACCAAGAAGAAACGGAAGCAAAGAAAACCGTGAAAGCCCTGTTGCTTTTGTTTTTTTTTCAACGGCCAGCCACTTCTTCTGTGTAACTTTGTTCCCTTTGTACATGGGCACTTGTCTTTATCGCTGATGACCTCACCTGAGTACAATTTTCTCACTATGTTGCATTCCTTTCTCAACATGCACCTCCAATACTTTCTTCCCCTGCTCTTCCATCGCTTCGAAGGCCAGAAGGGGTGCGACGTGGCGGGATGCGGTGACTCTGTGTGGTGGAAGAAGGGAGCGAGGCGACTTACAATCCTGGGCGCCTACCTCACGCTGCTTAGAAGAAAACTTCCTGCCTTGCCCAACGATGGGGTTCCCGACTATGGCTCTGATACCAATTTGTTTTGCACCGGATAAAATATTTGGAAGAGAAAAACGAGTGAGGGAGATGTATCATGCGTAGAAAAAAAAAATTTATTCAAGGAGGAACTGCTCTCTCGCTCACACACACCTTTCACGGTAACCAAGAATATATATATAGCCCTAAAGGCTTATTCAACCCCAAATAAAATACTAGAGTCCTATTACACCAAGACTAAAAAATAGGAGGACTTTTGACCCTGTTTAAACAAAACACAATCTATTATTTGAGTTTATCTATAATAGAAAAATGTTTAGTCAAAAGCCGATCACTTATTTAAGACACGAGATACCTGATGAGCATAAATCGATCACTTATTTGAGGTACAGGATGCCTGATAACTAGGAATTGATCATTTGTTCAAGGTATAGAGTGCCAAATAGTCAAAAGTCAATCACTTATTCAAAGTACAAGATAGCAGATGGTTAGGAGTCGATCACTTATTTGAGGTACAAGATTAACAATCCCCTGGAACCGGTCACTTATTTAAGGCATAAGATATCCAGTGACTAGGAGCTCATCACTTTTTGAGGCATGGGATACCCGATGGCCAAAATTGATCACTTATGTAAAGTATAGGGTACTGAACTACTCATCGGACAGGTAGTGACTACTTACCAGAGCTAAGTATAAAGTTTCATAATTTCATTTAATATAAAGAATATGTCTTAAAATCATTATAGCTGTTACGACAAGATTGGTAAAATAGTTATCAAAAAGTGTAATGGATCACTTAATAAACAACGTTATAAATTGATATCTTAATGGCATAACTGACTTAATAACTTTTTTAATGGTGTAACCACCTCATAAATGACTATAACTACTTAACCATCTCGGCCCTAAATATCTATAAATAGCGGGTCAAGAAAAACTCCATGGGACTTCTCATGCACACTCACTCTCTCTCTCTCTTCATTTTTTTTATTATTTTCTCTCTTAAAGTTAATTAAGCATCGAAGGGTTCTCCATTAGAGAAATCTCATCAATTTTTCTAACATCGATGACTTCTTTTATAGATCAAGGAGTTGATTGAGTCCACTCCCAAAATCATCAACTAGTTTCTTAAAGACCCTCAAGATACTGAAGGCCACTCCAATATAACCAGCTTATTAAACTTGGAGAAGTACAATAATAGATTAGTGCTAGAAGATGGTATTGCCCAAATCTTTCAAGAAAATGGTGAGCAGAAGACATCCATTTTAACCCTACTTTTCAATGATGATCTTTGCAAAATACTCGCAGTACAGTAAAAGTTGAGGTAAGAAATTCTTAATTTATTTTTTTTATTGATCTACAAATGCATACTTTGATTGAGGATGTTCAGTTGTGACCAAGTGCTATCCATCTTTTTTAATAATCTACTATCTGGTTTCCTACTTCACTGATTAAATCATCTTAGCAAAACCACTGGTGTCGATCTAATGGAGGTGATAGAAATCATTAACCTCCTTATAGGGAGGAAGAAGTCCAGTGATCAATTCCTCCTCAAAAAGGAAGGAACCACCACCATCATACCTGGAAGATTTCTAAGAGGGTTCAACTCCAGTGCACCCTTTGAATCATTGCTCTTAGCTAGGGGATGATATTGAAAAGAAGGTTTAGGAGTTGAAGGATAAACTTGGAGAAATCTACATAGAAGATTACCACCGAAATAATTTTCATGACTTCGATACTCAGCCCCCTTTTTTCTTAGAAAATCATGAATGAACCAATTCCTCATCAGTTCAAGATACCATCAATCGAACCCTATGATGGCTTTATTGATTCTATTGACTATCAAGAGGGATACAAAGCCATCATGAGGCTCCAATATGTATTTGATGCCTTACTATACTTGGCCTTTCTTATAGTTCTAAAGAAAGTCGCTAGGATGTGGTTTCCAAGTTTTCTATCCAGATCCATTCATTCTTTTCAATAGCTAGGCAGTTAGCTGGTAACCCACTTTGGTAGTCATCAACTATCATCAAAGAATAATAATAGTCTCTTCTCTATTAAGCAAGAAGAAGGAAAGATGCTCTAGAGTTATGTGGTGCACTTCAATGTAGCCACATTAGAGGTTAAAGACCTCAACGAATCCATCATTAGTCAGCCTTGAAGTGAAGACTCTGGAATGGTTGCCTGAGTTTTTTCTTGGATAAATTTTTTTCAAGAAGTTATGCTGAACTTCTTAAACGAGCAGGAAAGTATGTTCAAGCTAAAGAATGATAGTTCCTCTACTAGAAGGAGAAAGGAAAGAAGGGAAGCAAAAAGAAATGGCCTTGCAAGGAAGAAACTTAGACTTAATTAGCTAAAAGTTGCCAAACCCTTGAAGAGTTTAAAGCGAAACTATCTTGCCCAGTAATTTGCCAACCATACCCATTTAGCTACCTCTCGATCTCAGATTTTGAAGGATATCAAAAACAAAAATTTCTTGCACTGACCACTACCCATGAGGGGTCTGCTAGAGAAGAGGGATAAGAATAAATACTGCCACAATCATAGAGATCATGGTCATGATGCGGAAGACTATCAATAGTTGAAGCAAAAAAATGAGAACCTAATCTGAAGGGATTACTTCAACAACTACATTAACAGCCAAAAGAAAGAAGAGGCCTCTCTAACACATTCCAAGCATGGAGCTGAGTTAGACAACCTACCAACTGAGGGGATAGTTGGCATGATCTTGGTCTCTCCAAGAATTAGGGGATAGGAAGGCAAGATGAGGAGCCACCAAATAAGAGGCATTAAGTAGAATCAACCAGTTCTCAAAATGAGAACATTATCATCTTCTCTGATGATATAAAGAAAATTCAAATTAACCCCACATAATGATGCAGTTGTCATCTCAATGATAGTGGTCAAATATGATGTAAAAAATTTTTTTGATTGATAATAGAATCTTTACCAATATTTTATTCTATCATACTTTTTAGAAAATGAAACTACCACATGAATGGCTGAAGAAGGCCAGTATATACTCCACTCATTAGGTTCTCCGGGAACTCTATTATCATAGAAGGAAAAATTCTTTTATAGGTAACTACAGGCCAGCCACCGAGACAAGCAATAGTCCAACTAAATCTTCTAGTAGTCCAAATACATATCAACCTATAATGCCATCCTTGGATAATTAGAGTTAAATACGTTGAAGGTAGTATCTTCACCTGCCACCTGCTCATTGCTTCCCAACCATGCACGGAGTCAAAAAAATTAGAAGAGATCAGATGTTAGCAAGATAGTATTTTCTTGCAACTATCAAAATCTTAAAATAGATTGGGGCCTTACATGCGACGAGTTGGATGTCAAAGAAGGCATAACTGCAATTAGAGGGGAACCTATAGAGTAGTTGATAAGTATTTTTTTAGAAGATGATCTAGATAAAGCTGTATAGATCGGATCACTCTTGGCTCCTGAAGTTAGAAAATGTCTTATCATCTTCCTTTGAGCCAACATTAATGTTTTCGCCTAGACAACTACTGATATGCTAGGTATTGTTGCTGATGTCATTATCC
Source organism: Areca catechu (assembly GCA_021397845.1). Classification (NCBI taxonomy): domain Eukaryota; kingdom Viridiplantae; phylum Streptophyta; class Magnoliopsida; order Arecales; family Arecaceae; genus Areca; species Areca catechu. Next base: position 86,915,531 of record CM038039.1, read on the forward strand.
ATAAACTGAGTGTGGACCCTCACTATCACCCTATTAAATAAATAAATAAAAGTTTTGCCTTAGAAAGGTAAAATGCTATTGAAGAGGAAGTGGACCAATTGTATGTGGCACTATCAAATGGGTCACATGAGTGATCGAGAGCTCACAAAATTAAGTAAGAGAGATCTGATTCTAGCACTTAAAAAGGAGAGAAATAACTTATGTGAGCCTTGCATCTATGGCAAATAACATAGGATAAGGTTTACTAGCAATACCAAGCAGAGTGAAGGTGTTTTGGAGCTAGTTCACTCAAATATATGTGACCAGCACTTATTTCAGCTAGAGGTTGAGCTAGGTACTTTGATACCTTTATAGATAACTTCTCCAGGAGAGTATGGGTATATCTGATCAGAGGTGTTTTCCTGGTTCAAAGCCTAACGAGCTGAAGTCAAAAAGGAAACAAGGAAGCTAGTCAAATATCCAAGGTTCGACAAAGGAGGGGAGTATACCAACTTTGACTTCAGAAACCACTATGAGGAGAATAGGATCAAACACCAGTTCAAAGTAAAGATAAATCCTCAATAAAATGGCATAGCCAAGAAAATGAATAGGACATTGATAGAGAAGGCCAAGAGCTTGAGGTTGCAAGCATCATTGCCAAAGTCTTTTGAGGATGATGTTTTAATTTTCTCATGTTTTCTTGTTAGAAGGTCTCCTTGTAGAAATCTCAATGGAGGCATTCTAGAGGAGGTCTAGAGTAGGAAGGTGGAGCTTGGCCACCTAAAGATTTTTGGCTACCCAGCTTATGCATTAGTAGAGAGAGCTAAATGGAGCAAGTTGGATCCAAAGTCTTAAAAGCTGATCTTCATTGAATGTCCACAGGACATGAAGGGTTACCTATTGGTGGGTCCTCATTCTCAAAGGTCCAAAATTAGTAGGAATGTCATATTTGATGAGAGAAGAATTTTGAAGAAGCCAAAGGTCGCAGATGGAGCAGAAAGGGCTGCACAGGATATTAGTATGCGGTACTCACATATAGGGGATGTGCCATTAGTTTCTACCTCTAATCATGTTCATATGAGGTGGAGATAATAAAGCATATCCCCACACATGTGGAGGACCAGCAAGGAGGGCCATCTATCCAAGAGGAGGTACAGGAAGAGCCATCCACATCAAACTTGTAGGATAATGCAAGGGGAGTAGCACTGCACAACTTGAAGCACACCATTCAGAAACTGGTGCAATATGGCATGGATGAAATAATTTCTTATGCTCTCATCACTATCATTAGAGATCAAGATATATTTGAGGAGGCCATGGAGAGTTCAGATAGAGAATCATGGATGCACGCCATGATGGAGAAGATGGAGTCTATTGGAAAGAATCGGACATGGTAGCTGGTGGATCTACCTAGAGGAGCTCAACCCATTCGCTCCAAATAGATTTTTTCTAGAAAGGAGGCACCTTCAGAGTAAGGTAGAGTAAGGTACAAGGCTATGCTAGCCAAAGGGTACTTAAAAAGAGAGAGAGAGTCAATTACTCATAAGGTTTCTCTCTGATCGTTAGTCATACATCCATTAGGGTGTTATTGAGCATTATAGCAACTCAAGATCTAGAGTTGGAATAGATGGATGTCAAGATGACATTTCTCCATGGACATCTAGAGGAGAGTATATACATAGAGTAGCCACAAGGGTTCAGAGAGCCTATGTCAGAGGAGAAGGTGTGTTTGCTACAGAAATCACTATACAAGCTAAAGCAGTCACCAAGGTTATAATACAAGCGATTTGACACCTTCATGAAGAGCATTGGCCTTTCTAGTTGAAATTTTAATCCTTGTGTATATAACAAATTTCTGGAGGATGGATCTAGGGTTTACTTACTCTTGTATGTAGATGATATATTGATAACATGAAAGAGCAAGAGAGATGTGCAGGAACAAGACAACCCTATCTCAAGGGTTCAAGATGGACTTGGGGCATGTGAGAAAGATACTAGGCATGGAGATTTTCTGAGATTGAACCCAGGGGTTGCTACATTTATCTCAGGAAGGCTATATACGAAAGATATTGGAGAGGTTTGGAATGAAGGAAGCCAAACCAACAGCTCTGCCACTTGCCGAGCATATCAACCTTTAGAAGACTATGTTGCCACAGGCTGAGATGGAGGCTTAGGAGATGGAGAGAGTGCCGTATGCGTCTAGAGTGGGGAGCCTAATGTACACCATGGTGTGTTGTAGACCAGATTTAGCCCATGTAGTGAGTTAGGTTAGCAAGTTCGTGGCACAACCTGGTAAAAGCACTAACAAGCATTAAAGAGAATCTTCAGATACTTGGTAGGTTCTATTGCAGTAAGTATCTACTACAGATAATGAGGAGGTGTTGAGGGATACTCTAACATATCCAAGAATGCTTGAGGGTAGATAGAAGGGTTTGTGGATGCTGATTTTAATGGAGATGTGGAAACCCGGCGTTCTACAACATGATTTGTATTCAGTTTGAATGGAGGTCTTGTTTTATAGAGATCTTTTTTATACAATAATGGCCTTATCTACCACTAAAGTGTAGTATATTAACATAATGGAGGTAGCAAAGGAGGCTCTATGGCTGAAAGTCTTGTCGTTGGAGATGGGCTTCATACAGGAAGCTGTCAGGTCATGTCATTTGTCATTTCCTCCATAAAATATTTGCATAGTCTTTTTAGTATACTTCCAAGTTGAGTTGAGTAAATTAATCTTGAACTTAAAAGTAAGAGATAACTGTTATAGGATGGATGACCTATTATGAGCAATTCTTGAAAAAAAGAAATGTATTTGGCCAGAAGTCGGCCATTTGTTCAGATGGTTAGGAGTCGATCACTTATTCAGGCATAGGATGCCAATCATTTATTTCAAATAGCCAACAGCCGATCACTTATTCAAAGTATAGGATACTCGATTGTTCATTAACTAGAAGCCAAATGCTTTCCATTAGTCACAGGATGCCTGACTACTCATGGACCAAGAGGTAAATACTTTTATTAAGGCATAGAATGCTAGACTACTCATCGACCAAGAGATAAATACTTTTTCTAAGGTACAGAATGCCAAAATACTCATTGACCAAGAGCTGAATACTTTCTCTAAGATATAGAATGCCAAACTATTCATCAATTAAGAGTTGAACACTTATATGAAGTGTAAATTGCTCAACTACTTATCGAATAGATATCAACTACCTACCAAACTCATCGGACAAGTTCTGACTACTTACCTGAACCAAGAATATAGCTCTATGTACAACTCTATTTAACTTGAAGCACACGACTAAAAATCATTAGAGCCATTATGATAAGGTTAGTAAGTATTATCAAGAAGTATAATAACCACTTAACAATCTACTCTATAAATTGATCTTTTAATGGCCTAACTGACTCAACCACTTCTTTAACGATGTAACTACCTCACAAATGATTATAATTGTCCAACTAACTCAACCCTCTACTTCTATAAATAGGTGATCGAGGGGATCTCTCGAGAGTAACTTTTTTGAACACTCACTCTCTTTTCATTTTCTTCTTACTATTCTCTCTCTCAAAGTTGACTTCAGCATTGAAGGGTCCCCCATTAAAGAAATTCCATCCATTTCTCCAATATTAAGGACTTTTATAGGTCAAGAAGGAGATCAAACTATTTCCAAAGTCATCAGTAAGTTATCGACCAATCATTAGAAGACCTTTAAGAGTCTAAATCTGCTCCAGCACATCTCGCTTGATCAGCTTGGAGAGATACGGGTGTTGTTTTAGACCTATCAGTTTGTTTGTGAACTTTTGTTATGAAGATGATGCATGGAGAAACATGTAGAAATCTTTATATGACTATATGTTTGAAGCATATTTGAATTATTATGAATAGAATAATTAATTTAAATTTTAGTATGTTTTGCTTGTTCATTTGAAGAAAAAAATAGCAGATTAAATTTTTTATGATAACAAATTTTGTTACTAATCACATGTTAACTTTTTGGGATAATAATTTTTTTCATTAAGAATTATTTTTAATAGTTGGTTAACTTTTTTCAACGATAAATTTTGTCGCTATGGTAGGTCGATATTTTTGTGACAATATATTTCGCTGCTAAAAATAACTTTTTACTACCATGTTAACTTTTTGTGATAAAAAATTTTATTACTAAAAATTATTTCTAAATTTTAAATTAACATTTTGTCTTTAAAATTACTTTTTTATGATAAAATATTTTGTTGCTTAAAGTATAAAATATTTTGTTACTCAAGAATTTATTGTGACAAACTATTTTGTCACAAAGTGAAATTTTTAGTGATAACACATCTTATCACAAAGCTAGATTTTTAGTGATAAAAAGTTTTTGTCACTTAATAATGCATATGGAATAAAATCTTTTTTTAGTGATAAAAAATATTTCGTGGTAGCATTTTTTATCTTTTTATGATAAAATATTTATTGCTAGATGAGGCTTTTGTTGTGACAAAATGCTATGTTATTACAAAAAATGCTAAATGTCACTAGATCAGTCATGACTTATTGTGAAGGGGCCTTAGCAACAAGTATGCCATGAGTTTTTTTGTCTCAAAATGTTCTAGTGACAAAAGTTAGTTCTAGCGATAAAAGTTAGACATTTTATGATAATTTTTTGGATAAATCTTTTTTATAGTTTACATCCTCGAGGATGAGACCTTCGGAGCCCTTACACACTCAGATACCTATAACGACAATCCCTGCATCATATGGGGTGCCAAAAGTTGGATGGGAAAGGGGTGTGGAGGGGTTTCAGGCAAGAGTGTCAGTGAGATGGGGCTAAGACAAGACTCAATGCTCCTTAGCATGATTCAGAGCCCAACTCTATACCACCAATAGTTGAGCCATATATACCACCTCCTGTAGCACCAGCATTTATAGCAGAACTAGCAGTGACACTTGGGGAAGCACCATGTGGTCTTAGCCATCCTTAATTAAACTTAATAATAATTAGATGAGGAGGATTCCTAAGATGGTCTTTGTAGGTTTAAGAGCAGACTAGATAGTGGCTGCTACAGTGGACTTGATAGAGATTACCTTTGTGGTTTAGAGAAAACTTGGAGGATTGATATTGGAGCTAGCAATGTTGATTGATAAAGTGGCAGTTTTTGAATAGCAAGCTAGACTCGACAATCATTGAGATCTTTCTAGTCTAGGCTGGGAGGTTACTAGATTTAGGGAAAGGATAGGAGTGGCCCAAATACATGCTGATTTCAAAGATCTAGGTATAGCTCAAAGGACAGGCATCTTCTTCCTTTTGACCACCATGGTTCATCTAGTCGAGCAAATAAAGATCATTATACAAGTAGTAGCGGTGATAACAGGAAAATATTTTTCTAAATCTACTAAACTAGCATCTTTAATAGTTAATGTTCAAAAATTCAGCATCAATAACTTCAAATAGAGCATTAGATTTTAAACTTAAAAATCTATATGCTTTACTATTTTGTGCATGATAAATAAAAATAGATTTAATGCTTTTAGAATCAAGTTTTGATCTTTTGTCAGAAATATCTAGAACATAAGCAAATTAACCCCTGACTTTAAATAACTAGTATTAGGTTTTTTATTTTTCCATAAATCATATGGTATTTTATCCATGATTTTATGCAATATTGTATTATTGATATAGCATGATCTATATAATATTTCATCCCCAAAATATAAAGATAAATTAACACTTAATGAAACATATCTATTTTTGTTTTCTGCCACATTATTTTGGTATAGATGGTAAGGAGTTTTTTCATCTATAATACTATGATTTTCATAAAAGGAATCAAATTCAGTTAAAAAATATTTACCTCCTATATCACTTATTATTCTTTTGATTTATTTTCCTAATGTTTTTCTACTTCTACATATATATTTTAAACTTACTAAAAGATTCATTTTTATTTTTTAATATGAAAACATAGGTGTACTGAGAAAAGTTATTAATAAATGTAATAAAATAATTTTTTTCCTTCTCTAGTTAAGTGATTATTATTATCACATATATTAGTGTGTATTAACTCTAAAATAGTAGTATATCTAATTATAGATTTAGTTAGCTTTTTATAATTTTAGCCTGAACACAACAATCACATTTTTTCATTTAATACAAATCTATCTATTTTAGGCACCAATTTGTATTGTATCCTTCTATTCATGGTTCTTTTATCTATATAACATAATCTATAATGCCACATATTATGTATATTAAATTGAGAAATCAAATCAATATTAAGTAAGTAGAAGATGCATTATTATTTATTAAAAAGAGAAGGTCATAACTATTTGAAACTCAAGGCTAGTCCTCTACTTAACTTAGTTGAGTAAGTATATCTTGTTTTTAGTATCACCATTTCTAATAAAGGTCCCACTTTTAGTAAGGACCACTTTGTTAGACTCAAACATTACATGAAAGCCATAAAACCCAAGTAAATACATAGATGCAAGACTTTTCTAAATCCAGCAATATAATACACATTTGTAAGAGTAAAAGCTTTCTCGAAGGATAGAAGAAGTTCCATTGTTCTAATGCCCGCAACTACACTAGGGATTGAATTTTCCATGTAGAAAATAACTTCATTCTCCATAGCCTTGTAGGTGGTAAAGGCTTTTTTTTGGGGGGGAGTTATATAATAAGTAATGACTGAGTTTAGCTACCAACCTGATCAATGTATTAATATGATATAAGAAGTATTAAAACCTTTGATATTTAATCTCTCTTTTCACATTCTAACTAGCAAAAGTCTCTATTAATTGTAGTTACCAAGTCCAAGACAAAGCTCAAGCTCAAGCCCCGGCCTATCATGTGTACATCCAAGTCTTAGGATCATAATGCTTGATGAATGAAGATGATTTCACAACAAATTTAGATGTAGAACAAATATAAAAGAGACGTGTGGCTACCACAAGCAAAGTGCAAGCAGCCACAAGCAAGGCAAGGATCCTAAATCTCTATTGTCCATCAAGAGATGCCACCAAAAGAGAGAAGGACCAAAGATGGAAAAAGAAATATCCAAGGGATCCTGTCGAAGAAAGAAAAGACAAAATAGGAATGAAGGTGAGGCGACTAGGGTTTTAAAGACCTAAAGGTGGACACCTAGGGCTTGGGGCCTAAGATCCAAATAAAGAAGGTTTGGAGGTGCCAAAATAAAATAAAGAGAGAGGGGGGCAGCTAGAATTTTGGATAGCCAGATTAAGAAAGAAAAAGAAAGGAGGCGCTAGGGTTTTAAAGGTGGGAAGAGGGGGTGGCCAGGATGTTTTGGCATGAGATCTTAGGACACTTAGGGTTTGGGGTGTGAAGGCCAAATAAGGCTAGGGTTTTGGGGTGGCCAAAGGGAGAGGAGGCGTCGAAAAAAAATAAGGAAGGAAGCATGAGAGCGCTAGGGTTTTGTAAGGAGTTGAAAAGCTATAAAAATGGGTGTGGGGTGGTCCAAGGGAGTCATAGAGAGATTGTAGATTGTAGAGAAGAGATAACAAAGAGAGAGAGAGAGGGAGGCTACTAGATTTTGGAGTATTGGGATAGAGTTTGTGGTAGTATAATGAGGTACTGCTTCTTGTTCTTTTTCAAGTTCTTTCCCAATATTTAAGAAAAATGGAGCCTTAGGTAGCGAGGAAGACCTAATCTAGGAGCTGCTAAACTCTTCATCCTTGGAAGAGTAGATGAAGTCTTTAAGCCCAAATTTGTATTTTAATTTATGAATCTTATTATATATCTTTATTCAAACAATCAATTACTTGAACTATTGTAAGGCATCTCTCTTTTTAATTCTTATTGAATATTTTGAAGGCATGGATAATTTTTATGATTTTATTCATGTATTTAAGTGGTAGTATTTACTATTTCATGATGCTTATTTTCAAATATTTTATGATTATGTAGATATGAGTCACGATCTAAAGATACAATTTATACTCGATGAGATAAGATATGTTGAAAACGAGATCATAAATTCATCTATTAATTATCTTTAAGGCTTATAGATTTTAGTGGTCTTGATTGCTTTAACTAAAATACAGATATGAGATTAAAGATGGATTCCAAATCCTAAGGCACTTTCTTTTGTTTGATTTTCCTCAAACTTTATCTCTATCAAATTGTTTCTTTTATTTTTATTGAATCCAAAAATCTTTATCATTTTTTAATTAAACACAACTCATCCCTTTGGCCTCTAAGGTTTCAATACTTGATCTCACACTATTCTACATAATAGTTGAATATGAGCAAATTATTATCTTTGGTGCTTGTGATAATACCGCATTCATTATCGAAATCAACCATAAAGTTTGAGAGGACTATAATATAATTAATATAACCAACAAGTTTAAGTTGCAACATATTTTTTGATTGTTGGCCCTTCCTACGATGGTAGTCTCTTGTAGCATGTCTAAGTTTTCTACCCACACTAAACAAGGATCTTTCTTCTTCTTATGTTCTCTCTTATCCTTGAAATTGTTCCTTAATTTATGCAGTCATTTATTCTTCTTTTTTTTTATATTTCCTTTTTAGCTAATTTTCTGGCATAGACCTTTTGCCATCAACAATGTGTTTTTTCTTATTGTTTTCCTTCTCTTCAAGTAGAACCACTTTGCAAACACGTTCCTTAATTTGAATGTGTTGATGCAATTTTTTCACGGAGTAAGGCTCTTTCTTATGTTTCAGCATGATACAATATTTTTCCAAAGAAGATGGCAAATTGCCAATTATAGTTGAAACTTAAAAGTTCTCTCTACGGGCTAAACAAATGCCACAATATCTCGAGCAATTCATTTCATTTCATCAATTTGATCAACAACATATTTGAAATCTACTATATGATACTTAATATATTTATTAATAAAAAAGAAATGATTTCTAGCATCATTAGTAATGTACCTGGCTTGCATAGCATTCATTAATTAAAATACCCCAACCCAGTTGCATAAATCTTAAAGTAGCTAAAAAAGAAAAACAAAGAAGACTCTCATGGACTCTCAATTGAAGTCGATGAATGACTTTGGAAAGGAGCCTTCTCCCATTGAACTTATGATTAGAGTCAAAATCCGAGACTAGAAAGGAGTCCAACTTCTCCCCCATCCACCTCTATTTAAAGGGATGGAGTCCCTTGTAAAATCTTTGACCACTGGCCACCATTCATCACTAGGAGAAGTCTTTTTCCTCTCTTATTCGTTCAAGATTTTTCATCATGTCTACTAGAATCATGTTCAAACATTATCAGAGATAAAGTTCTAAAGGAGAATCTCTGGATTTATCGAATCTATTAGTTCATTATTTCTACAAGGTAAGTAATTATAACTTTTTTGTAGATTTATCAATAATTATAAAATATTCTTCGATCATGATTTATGAAATTGATACATTATATTTTTGAATATTAAATATATCATTTTTCTAGAATATTAAATGATTTACGATCAAACGTATTGGATTTGATATAGATTATACTCGATTGATTTAGATATTACATTATTTTATGAATATTTAATTTGAAATATGAAATATCTTTAAAAAATATTTTGATTTAAGATGGATTTGACTCACAACCTGACTATGATTCAAACACTACTAATGGGGATTAAATACCAATATTTTGATACCTTACCAGTATGAGTTGTGTTGATTAATTTTTGATACCCTACCATGTGGATTGTGTGCTAGTATTTCGATACCCTATCAATGAGGGTCGTGCACTGGTATTTCGATAGATAGATAGTAGAAGTTGTGCCGGTATTTCGATATCCTATCAATAGAAATTATGTGCTGGTATTTTGATATCTATCATTAGGGATTATATAGTGGCACTTTGATTGAGTTCATGGCTATCGAGATGAATATAATATTTTGAAAGAAATTGATTTGTATGAACGAATTATGAATTTTGAAAATATCGGATCCATATGCATCTTATTTTGACAGTACTCTATATTTTGAATTGAATTCTAAATTGATATATCATGCATGCTTATTTTCAATATACTATTATTGCTAAATTTATTTAACTTAAGGGTTCATTACTTATTAGGCTATTTAGCTCAATACTCTATTTGTTTATTATTTTTATAAATTCAGAAAACTAGCTCAATTTGGAGATACATTATGCGAGACCTATTAGAAGTAGAATTTAATATCCTTATTTTTAGATAAGGATTCAATGATATTTAATATAAGACTTTGAAGTATTATTTTATAAGATATTTGATTTAGTTATTTGAATTAAGTTTGAATATTAAATTATTGATTATTTGTTTCATAATTTACATTATAATATCATGAAAAGATGTCTAGCATACTTGTGAAAAGAGTTTTTCATGAGTATGCAATGATTGCTGCGATCCTTAGTTCATGATCATGGGTTGGGGGCATCACAATTTATGCGGTATCTTAGCATAAGTGGATAAATTATGACTTATTGAATCGAATGTGAGTATAGATGGGTAGAAACTAGGAATATTGGGATGATAACTTATATTGATTGTAATAACTTAGAAACTTAGATTTGACATGTATATTTATAGATTTGATCAATGTGTAGTGGAAGCATAGTAGTCTGAATTGGATTCAAGATGATTATAACAATAATTAGATTCAAAAAGTATTGTAATGAAAGATTTGGTCATGAAATACGAGGATGATTTTAACTTAAGGAGAAGTAATCCTAAACTTTTGAAGACCTTGTGTAAGAAAAATTTTAAGGATGAAATTTTCTTTTAGGAAGAAAGAATGTAATGCCCTAACCCAGTTGCATGAATCTTGAAGTAACTAAAAAAAGGAATAATAGAGAAGACTCTCATTAGGAGTCTTCTTTCTTATTGGACTCCCGATCGAAGTTGATGAACGATTTCGGGAAAGAGTCTTATTCCATTATGAATCTTTTCCTATTAGACTCCTGATTGGAGTTAGAATCTAAGACCAGAAAGGAGTCCAACTCCTCTCCCATCCACCTCTATTTAAAGAGATGAAGTCCTTGTGAAATCCCCCACTACCTACCACCATTCATTGTTAAGAGAAGTTTTTTCCCTCTCTTCTTTTGCTTTTGAGATTTTCCACCAAGTTCACTAGAATCATGTTTAAACATTATTGGAGATAAGGTTTTGAAGGAGAACCTGATTGATTGAATTTGTTAGTTCATCATTTATGCAAAGTAAGTAATGCAACTTTTTTTCTAGATTTATCAGTAAATTATAAAATATTTTTCTATAATAATTTAAAAACTTGATGCAATGTATTTTTAAGTATTGAATATATCCTTTTTCTAGAATATTAAATGATTTATGATCAAACATGTTGAATTTGATATAGATTATACTTGAAAGACTTAGATGTTATATTATTTTACGAATATTTGATTTGGATTATGAAATGTATTTGAAAAGGTATTTTGGTTTAAGATATATTTAACTCACAACCTCACTATGACTTGAACCTTGCTAGTGGGGGTTAAATATTGGTATTTTGATACCTTACAAGTGAGAGTTGTGTACTGGTATTTTGATACTTAGTCAGTGGGGGTCGTGTACTAGTATTTCGATACCCACCAATAGAGGTTATATGCTAGTATTTTGATATCTTATCATTGAGGGGTTATGTGTTAGTATTTCAATACCCTGTCATTGGGAGTTGTATAGTGGCACTTTGATTGGGTTCATGACTATTGAGATGAATGTGATATTTTGAAAGAAATTGATTCATGAATAAATTATAAATTTTGAAAAGATTGTATTTGTATGCATCTCATTTCGATAGTACTCTATATTTTGAATTGGATTCTAAATTGACGTACCATGCATACTTATTTTCGGTATACTATTATTGTTGGATTTAGCTAGATTAAGGGCTCATTGCTTTTTGAGTTATTTAACTCATTACTTTATATTCTTACTATTTTTATAGATTTAGAGAACTAACTAGATTTGGGGATACAATATGGAAGAGCGGCTAGAAGCAAAATTTAATATTTTTACTTTTATATTATGATTCATTAAAATTTAATGTAAGCCTTTAGAGTATTATTTTATAAGATATTTGATTTAATTATTTAAATTAAATTTGAATGTTAAATTATTGATTATTTATTTTGGTATTTATATTATGAAATTGTGACGAGGTGCCTTGCATGCTTATGGAGAAAGTTCTTTATGAGTATACGGTGGTTGCTATGACCCCTAGCTCATGATCTCAGATTAGGAATGCGATATTAACTCAATATCATATTATAATATTGAAATATATAAGATAACGGATTAGCCATTGCATTTAAAATCATACCATAACATATATAGTTCAAGCCATTTCATTTGTTTCATTATATAGCTTTAATTTATTTCCTTGAGAAGATAATCCTAATGAAGAGTTGATCACTAGATCCATGAATTGCATATTATTATTTAGATTATTTTTTTTAGAAGATGATTATGATAGAGAGAAAATCATAGGACCTACACCTTGCATATTATTATTTTTCATTAATATGTTATCTTAATCATTACTGGGTTTCCATTAGGATACATTACTTGAAGAATATAGACAGACCACTTGGTTAATAGATAGATAACAGTGTATTTTTAATATCCATCATTTGAAAGATGATCTTTCAATCCATTAAAGTTTTTCTATGTCAGTTAGAATCTTCACTACTTAATTTGTCATTGAAAAGCAATGTCTTTAACTTATTATGGGAATGGTGAAGAAATAAAAATAACTGGGCAAGGCATTTCCATATTACTATCTTAATGATAGTATTTTTCTTGCTAAGATTGTAATCTATAAATATTTAGTGTAACAGGATAGATGACCTACCATAAATAATTACTAGTATGTAGAAAAGTATTCGGCCAAGAGTCGATCACTTTTCAAGGTATAGGATACTAGATGGATAGGAGCCAATCACTTATTCAAGGTACAAGATATCAGATGACCAGAAATCGCTCACTTATTCAAGGCACAGGATGTCAGATAGCCAAGAGCTGATCACTTATGCCAGGTACAAGATGCTAGATGGTCAAGCATAAGGTCCCAAATAGCTAGGAGCTGATTACTTATTCCAAGCATAGGGTGTTAGATGGCCAGAGTTAATCACTTATTCTAGGCATAAGATACTAAATAGCTAGGAGCCGATCATTTATTCTAGGCATAGGATGATAAACGGCTAGGAGCAAATCACTTTTTCAAGATATAAGGTATCAGATTGTCAAGAGTCGATTACTTATTCTAGGTACAGGATACTAGATGGCTAAGAACCAATCACTTATTCAAGAAACATGATGCTAGTGGCCAGGAGTCAATTAATTATTCAAGGCACAGGATGCTAGATAGTTAGGAGCCGATCACTTATGTGAGGCACAGGATGTCCAATAACTAGGAATCGATCACTTATCTAAAGTACAGATTGCTAAACTATTCATCAAATAGGTGCCAAATACTTACCTAAGTTGGTACAAAATTTTATAACTTCATTTAATATAAAGCATATGCCTTAAAGTTATTAAACCATTATGACAATATTGATAAAATGGTTATCAACAAATATAATAAATTACTTAACAAACCACTTCACAAACTAACCTCTTAACATCGTAACTAACTTTCTTAGCTATGTAACCATCTTACAAACAATGACTACCGCCTAACCAACTCAATCATAAACCTCTATAAATAAAAGATCAAAAGGTATTCTAGGAGACTTCTCATGCACACTCACACACTCTCTTCATTTTTTTTTATTGTTCCCCTTCCTTAAACTAATTCAAATATGAGAGGGATCTCCCATTGGAGAAATCTCACCAATTTATCCGACATCAACGATTTTTTTTGTATGTTAAGGAGCTGGTCAAGTCTACTTTTGAAGTCATCGACTAATTTTTTGAAGATCCTCAGGAGCCCGAAAGCCACTCTAACATAACGAACTTATCAAGCTTGGAGCTGTGCAGCAACATCTAGGTGGCTACATGGAAAACCTTCTTGGATGACTCTAATCTTCTGTTTTTAAGTCTACATACTTAGAGATGATGAACCAATTAGAACCTTTGATAATCCAAAATATATGATGAAAGTGCAAAAAATAAGAATAGATAACTCTCATATTTCCATATCAAATTACATAGTAATATAAAGGATTTTATCCAAACCATATATCCTCAGCTTTTTTGGAGGAGGGACTATAAATACAAAAAACTTATCAGAGTTTGGATTTAAAAGAAGTATAAGCCCGGATAGCTATTCAAAGGAAACCATCAAAAATAAAAACCTTCCTTGATTTCCGCATGCACGCAATCCTACAGGTCGTAAATCAATGGAAATAAAAAATATGCCTGTTGGAGAAAAAGCATGCATCCATTCAGGAAATCTTTTAACCAGGGAACAAAGCAAGCCGGGAAGCCGTCGGCCGGCCACTAAATCTGTATTTAATTAATATTTTTTATTAAAAGAAAAGAACAACAGCATAGGTGGGTGTTGATGCGGTTCGGTGCTTCATTCATTCTTCATGGAGCTGCTTGATTAATTTATGGACTTTCACTATGCACTTAGAACGCTTGACATGGTAGTGACATGCAGTAGCAACAAGATTTGGATTGCCTTTGCGTCTCGTGCAATTGCATTGATGCTTGTATGGCAAGCACCACATTATATAGGAGCTAAAGTACGTCTTGTTTTTTTATATTTATAAACAACTTTGTTAAAATGCGCCCCGTTTTTCATACTTATAAACAACAGCTAAAATACATCCCATTTTCGATAATTATAAAAGGCTGAAAAATACTTTACCATCTTTTAGCAAGTATGAGTTTTGGTGCTGCATATGTCCACAAATATTGCTCAGAAGAAGCTCATGTAATGTCTGACATTAATGGCTACATTTTATTTTTTCTTAAAAAGACAGCCTAAGGTAAAAAACGCTCATGATCCATACTTGACTTTTTCTAATGTTAATTCTTTGACAAAAATAAATGATGTAGTCTGAATATAAATTAAAGATATCAATGACTTAAAATAAAATAATGAATTAAAACTACTAAAAATATAAAATTGTTAAAAAATTAAATAACCAATAACTTATGATGCTCCTTTGACCAGGCATGAAAGATTATTATAATGTTGAAGTATTTATTTTGCTATCGTTGATCACCTAAGAAAATATTTGGCTAATTTGGATCTACATAATTGACAATTCTTTTGTTAATCATATTCAAGATACTGAAACATAAGAAATGTACTATTTCCTTTCCTAAAATTTACTAAATATATCCATTGGATGTTATAGAAAATTATTAAATGAACTATGTGTCCTTATTCAGGTCCAATAAATGAAACAATTGGTCAAGCCCTTTGCTATATGAAAAAAGCCAAAGATTTCTACTACTGCACCTCTCCAAGCTTGATAAATTGGATGTACTAGAGTGGCTTTGAACTCCTGAGGGTCTTCAAGAAACTGGCCAATGATTTTCACGATTGGCTTGATTAGCTCCTGGACCTGTAAAAGAAGTCTTCAACGTTGGAGAAATTGGTGGTATTTCTCCAACGAGAGACTCTTCGATGCTTAAGTCAACTCAAAGATGAAGAACAATGAGAAAAAAAATAGAGAGAGCATGCATCTGAGAGAAGTCCCTTGGAGTTTCTCTCGATCCCCTATGTATAGAGATTTAATGTCGAGTTGGTTATGTTGTTATAATTATTTGTGTAGTGGTTATACCATTAAGAAAGTTGTTAAGTCAGTTAGACCATTAAAAAGTCAGTTTGTGAAGTGGTTTGCTAAGTAAGATATTATACATTTTGATAACCACTTTACCAACCTTGTCCTAATGGCTTTAATGACTTTAAAATATGTACTTCATATTAAATGAAGTTAAGGAACTTTATACCTAGTTCATATAAGTGGTCGATACCGTCCGATAAGTAATTGAGTAGCTTGTGCTTCAGATAAGTGATCGGCTCTTGACTATCTAACATCCTGTACCTCAAAAGTGATTGGCTCCTCTTAGTCGTCTGGTATCCTATACCTAAAATAAGTGATCAGTTCCTGGTTGTCTGGTATTCTATATCTCAAATAAGTGATCAGTTCCTGGTTGTCTGGCATCCTCTACCTCAAATAAATGATCAGCTCCTAGCCTTCTGGCATCCTATCTTAAATAAGTGATTAACTCTTGATCTTCTGGCATCCTATACCTCAAATCGGTGATTAGCTTCTAGCTGTCTGGCATATATGCCTTAAATAAGTGATCAACTACTTGTCATTTGGCATCCTATGGTTCAAATAAATGATTGGCTCTTGGTTGTCTAGTATCCTATGTCTCAAATAAATAATTAGCTCCTGGCTATTTAATATCCTATACCTCAATAAGTAATTGGCTCTTGGCTGTTTGGCATCCTATATTTCAAATAAGTAATCAGTTCCTGGCCATGTGGCACCCTAAGTAACTTAGTCATCCAAAATCAAAAACACATATTTATATTCCTTATATCATCCAATTGAAATAAAATGCTTAATTGCCTATCCAATGATCTATTATACATTTAGGATTCCTCTAAAAAGTTAAAGTTTATAGTGAACAATAAGTGATTAAAACAAATATTGCAAGAAGGCAACCACAAAAACTTTGTAGCTGAACCTTGTGTAAACCTTGTTCCTTATCTCATCCATAACATAGACAAAAACCATCTAGAGTGACTATGAGATAGTGATATGGCAAAACAATAGGGGCTAACTGAAGTAGATGGGGAAATCAACCTTGTGGCTTTGTGCATAAATAATATGCTTACCAGGGTTTTGAATCCTTTCTAATGAAATAACAAAGCGATTTTTCCCAGAATTTGGGTCTTCAGTAATGGGCTTGACACAAGCTTTGTCAAGTAGATATATGCGAAGGACGATAAGTATTTAGAATGTTTATAAATTGAAAAAGTAATACATGAAAGTTAAGAAAACATGTTAGCACAAGTTTTCTGGAAGACACCTTTTTTGGTAGGCATGTACACCATAATTGATCACAACACATGAAAATGCATTGTTGATTCATTGTAATCAGTAAAAAGGAACTCCTGTAGGGGATAAGCCCCCAACCTTAGTGTCTCGAGGACTTTCAAGAGGGATGAAAGCACAAGCAGCTGTCGGCTATCTCTCAGATGAGCTGAGGCCATACTCATGCCTCTCTCGGCATCTTCGACCTCAGCATCAGGGCACTCATTCTTGGATTGTTTATGTAGGAAGCATTGCTCAAATAGAACGTCAACCAAATATGTACGACAAGGATCGTGACATGAGCTTTTTGATGGAACAATACCAATTACATGTTGTTTATGTATGATGACTCTTCAAACAACCTCACATGAGACTCATCCCTCGTATCTGAAGGTTGAGCTGCACCCTTGAATTCTTTCAGACTTGATAAGGGACCTTTACCCCTCTAACATCCAAGATAGCCCCTTCTAAATGAGTTAATGTATTGTACCTTGGACTGACTGTCCCTCATCTTAGTAGACCCTTATAATGGGTTTGGAGAAGAACATAATTGAAAGAAAGTTAGCATATCCTGGGAGTTGCTTTACTGGTCTACAAATCTCATTCATCATAATTTAAATGTCATGCATGTTGAAAAAAATATGATTGATAATATATTTAATACTGTGATGGGCATCAAAGGCAAAACAAAGGATACTATTCAAGCTCATTGTGATATAAAATAGTTTTCCAATTAGCTAGAGCTTGAGCTAAAAAAAATTGCATGCAAATTGGTTAAGCCTAAGGCAACTTATGTGTTGTCACTAGTTCAATTCAAGGAGGTGTGTGTATGGGTTAAGCAATTAAAGTTTCCAGATATATATGTATTGAATATAGCTCGAGGGTTAATGTGGTCAAAGAAAAAATATATGCATGAAGAGTCATGATTGTCATATGCAGAGTTGTTGCCTTTAGCATTCCACGATATGTTAGCTAAATTGATATGGGTACATTGGCTGAACTAAGCCAGTTCTTTAAATATTTATACGTTCCAGAATTGAATATTGATAAAATGGAGTTGTTTGACAAGAGTATTATGGAGACAATTTGTAGGTTAAAGAAGATATTTCCCCCTATGTTCTTTAATTCAATGGAGCATTTGCCTATACATTTACCATATGAGGCAAAAATAGATGGGCCGATCTAATATAGATGGATGTATCCCTTTGAAAGGTAGTTTCTCTATTATTTTCTCATTTTTGATATGTTGTTATACGAGCAAGAACTAAAATCTTGAACATGACATTGTAGGTGTACGCATGACTTGAAGAAAAAAGTTGGCAACAAGGCTAGAGTAGAAGGTTTAACAAGCAAAGAATATCACTGAGGAAATTTCTAATTTTTGTTCATATTACTTTGAACCTCATATTCAAACCTGACATACTAGAGTCCATCAGAATGATGACAAAGGTTTTGTTGATGCAAAAGGTCATTTATCTGTATTCACATGACCTGGTCGTGCATTTGGAAAAAGTTGGATAAGATATTTGATTGATGAAGAGATATATGCTGTCAAGATATATGTCCTCCTAAATTGCATTGAGGTTGAACAATACAGAGTAAGTTTTTATTCTATCAACATTATATGTTTCATTATATGTCCAATAATCCATGGTTTTTAACTTATCTATGTTATGTATCTCATTGCTCATTGCTTTTGATGAGATAAACAATTTGATGATGATGTAAGAAAGATTTGTTGGAACATCACTAATGGGGAGATTGGGAAGATGCATGAATTAGACTTTTCAAAATGGCTAAAGGAGCATGTAAGTTATATTCACCAAATTTAACTTATGCCAATTGAAGCCGGATAAGATGATATTGAATCTTGACTGGATGTTATTAATATTGTAGGCTGCCAAAAATGAAATTCATGACCCTCATGTTTGAATATTGATCCATAGTCTATCTAAGGAAGTACGATGCTACAATGGCTATATGGTGAATGGTTATAAGTTTCACACTTATTCATATGGACAAAACAAGTCTATAATGAATAGTGGTGTATGTGTTAGAGGCAACAATTATGGTGAAAATGAATCGATTATTATGATATTGTTGAATAAGTGTTTGAAGTAGAATATATTGGATAAAAAAACCATGTGGTGCTTTTCAAGTATCATTGATTTGAACCTATACGAGGAGTTAGAGTTGATCAAGATATTATATTGTTGAGGTTAATTACAAGTCAAGATTGAATGCATATGAGCCATTTATATTGGCTAACCAAACATAGCAAGTATACTATACAAAGTACCCGACTTCTAGGAACAAAGACAGGAATGATTGGTGGGTAGTTTGTAAGGTGAAAGCAAATTTCTATCCTGCTAAGGTCTATGATAATGAATCAACAAAAGCATCATCAAATGATGACAATTATTATCAAGATGAAGAAGCAAGAATATCATATGTTCATCCTTCAAATAATGACCTTGATGAAGTCAATCCTTTTAGATCATGATCATGCAGAAGAAATTGATGCTAGGGAGGTGCATATTTATGGTGACGACAATAATGATGAAGATGTAGAAAGTGAAAAGGAAGAAGACTATAATGATGAGATTGATTTTGACGAGCTTGAGGATGATACTAGGGAGATAGGGTGTAATCAAATTTTGACTCAAATAGTGATGATGAGATGGATCTTGATGATTGATGCATAGGTATTGTGAGCACTCTTTACATTCTTTGTAACTTTTTATTGATATTCTATATGTGTATTACTGTAATATGGTTGTAAGTAGTTTTCATTATTATTATGAGTAATTTTTTTTATTATCATATATTTTTGATGTTTTCTTAATATGCCTTTCTAGTGCTGTGAGGCTCGCCCATAACTGGGCCGTTGTGGGCTGAAGTCGGTAGCCCTTGCTGACTTCATCCGGAACCCAAAAAAAAAAAAATGGAGAAGCCGAAACAGGGGAGGGGTGTTCGCGTTGATCGGCAGAGGACTTCGCCGGAGGACTCGGGAGAGAAAGTCGTGGAGGGGAGGGAAGGAGTCAACGATGAGTTTGGGATAGGCTAGGACTCCAATCGGGCGGTCTTTGCATCCCAAACGGCAAGAAGAGCTCGCTCGGGAGTTTGCTTTACCCCCCCCCCCCCACACCGCCATCATCAAGCTCTTCAAGCTCCCTCCCACGTCATCGTTCTTCTCTCTGGTAAGCGGCGGAGAGCCCTTCAATCACCGGTGAGTCCTTTTCCCTTATTTAAATTTGTTTAGAGGAGGATTTAATCATGTTTTCTCGGTTTGGATTATTTGGACCATACCTTGCTGGTGGCCACACCGCCACCATCCACCTCCGGTCCGGCGAGCCTCTTCTTAGTGACTATCCCCATGGTTGCCGTTGACTGCTGTGGGAAGGGTGGTTCGGTTGAATCAATGGAGCAGGGGAGGAGAGTTCGGGAGAAGAAAGCCTCCGTTCCATGGGAAAAAAAGGAAAGGAAAAATGAAAAAAAAGAAAAAAAAAGGAAGGAAAAAAAATATATGAAGAGAGAGAAAGAGAAAGAGAGAAACCTACCTGAGAGTTCATCGCCGGGGTGGTTCCCTGTGGCTGGAGCTATCATCGGTGGCTCACTCGTGAGGTCCCCACCATCATAGATGAGGAAAGAGAGAGAGGAGAGAGAAAGAGGAGAGAGAGAGGAGAGGTAAATTTTGGATCAGAAGTGGAATTGGATTGAAGAGAGTGTCCTATGATAACATAGTTTTCTTTTTAGTTTTATTAAATATAAATTAATTATATGTTTAAATTATTGGTCAGGATCGTCGTTGTCTTTGGAAGATCAGATCTAGGTTTGAATTGTACTTGTTGGTGGATCCTTTTCGATAAGTTAGCTTGACCTCTGATGTTATATACCAAATATGTTATGTATTTATGAATTATTAAATGCGTGTAATATATTTTAATTTGCATTGGATTGCATTGGGTGCATGCATTGTGTTGGTGTGGGTGTATTATTTTTGATGTGGATGCATTGTATCGATGTGGGAGCTCTCTAGTCTGACTAGATCATACGAGGACCTAGTCTCCTTGTGGGCCTCCAACGGGGCGATCGCTGGTACATGATCGATGAGCGATATGTGAGTCAGGAGCTAGTTACCTTATTTTAGCCATGCGTGGCAGACACATGCAGAGGATGAATGTTTTCTCATGTGATACTCAGAGCTAGTTTTCCTTGTGGGCCTCTAGTGGGGCGATCACTGGTACATGACCGATTTCAGTATGTGAGACAGGATCTAGTCTCTTACGGGGCGAGCCACGGGCCGATCGTGGCCATAATCAAAGGGACTAGGAGAGTAAAGAAAATGGTTGGCCATCCATAGTCGTGTCAATGTCGATTGAGATTAAGTATACATATTTGCATCATGTTGCTAGATATATATTATTATATTGATGGATATCTTGTTGTATGATGTGTTTGTGCTTGCTATTTATTAATGGCAATTTGTGTATGTATACTGGAGGTGTTGATAACTTACTGAGCCTGTGTAGCTCACCCATGTTTTTCTATATTTTTGTTGCAGATCCAGAAGATCAATTGGGCTTTGGGACCAGTCAGTGAGGAGCTAGGGTTTAGGTGTTGATATCTGAGTTTATATTAAATTTTAGTTAAATTTTATGAAAAATTCTTAGAATCAATAAATAATTGGTGAAATTTGTTTCGTACCACTATTTGGATGTTGAATTGAAGTTTAGGCCTGGCATGATCTCTAAGGTGATACCTAGGATTATGCGGCCGGTCGCGTAGCCAATCCAGATATTAGATTCGGGACGTGACAGAGTGGTATCAGAGCAAAGATTTAAGATCAAGATGACCTAATTAGTGAGAGTGGGTTAGAATTAGGATTTTGATTAAGTGTCCTGGAATAGTTGTCGTTACTAAAAGTTTATTTAATTCTCTTTGATCTGTGTATATTATAGTTTCAAGGGTTTTGCTAAGTATAGGAGGCTTGCTTAAATAAAATGTTGGATTTAAACTTCCTTAGCTTAATTTTTTGGAAGATTGTCATCGAGATTAGATAATGGATATATAGAGTATATTTTGAGTTACATTATGAATTTGATATAATCTGGAAATCTAATATAATTACAGACTATGATATAGGTGATTAAGAATTAGTATGATGATTATTAAGACATGACTTAGTGATATCGAAGGTTGGGTTATGATCACTTGAGACTAACATAAGTAGTTAGGATATGATTGAGTGATATTGCAATTTAGATTGTGATCGCTATGGATTGTGATATTTGAATTTAAAGTTATGACCAATTGGAATGGATTCAAAGTTGGATTTCTAATCCCTAGGTACTGTGCATAAGATCTGGAATATGATTTTTGTAGAGAATGATCTTGGATGAGACTGAATGGTTGATACTATTTGATCATGATAAGTAAGCATATTATGGATATTGAAGAGTTGGATAAAATGTATCTTTATCATCGATAAATGAATTTGATCAAGTTTTAAAAGTGTTGACCTGGGAGCATAGTGTGTTATGTTATGCTGAATATGTATATTCGATTGTTAATTGAATGATGTTGAAATCTTAAACTTGATATGGATGAAGATCATGATAGCTTGTAAGTTTTGTTTATTTCTAAATTATAAATTTGGGGACTGTTACAAGATATTTATGATGTAGATTATGAAAGAGTTTAATGAGATTAAGAAGGAGAATCTTTCGATAAATCTATCTGTGGATTATTATCGAAATTATGCAATGGAAATATGTTTTGGATAATGTATAGATTTGTAATTTGCTATTGGCAGATTTAATGATATTATATGGACATGGCATGCATATTTTGGTAGAATCTTTGATGGTTTATGTTAGTAGTCTTGGATTGGATTCCATATATATATATATGTTGGAGATTATTGGATATGTTAAACTCCAAGTCAAGTTTAAGATTTGTGAGAAAATTTAGATTATTTTGCTAATGATGTTTCATTTAGCAAAGAGATGGATATTGAAAGACTTATATGGGTTTAGTTTATGAGGGATGTCCTTGTCTGAAATTCATCTAATGGAGTTAGAGGATTTGAAAATTTATATCAGAGTGCACAGTGAAAGTATGGTGGACTGAAGATATTAGGATTAAAGTATATTATGACATGTGAATATGAGCTCTTATTGGGATTATTGAATTTGGGCCAAATGGTATATATGAGTTTTGGATCATGTATATTTGAGTTTCGGAAGACCTAATTTATTTTTAAATTTCAAGGATGAAATTTTTGTTAGGAGGGGAGAATGCGAGGCCTGCCCATAACTGGGCCGTTATGGGCTGAAGTCGGCAGCCCTTGCCGACTTCATCCGGAACCCAGAGAAAACAAAAATGGAGAAGCCGCAATAGGGGAGGGGTGTTCACATTGATCGGCCGAGGACTTCGCCAGAGGACTCGGGAGGGAGAGTCGTGGAGGAGAGGAAAAGAGTCAATGATGAGTTTGGGATAGGCTAGGACTCTGATCGGGCAGTCTTTGCTTCCCAAACGGCAAGAAGAGCTCGCTCGGGAGTTTGCTTTAAACCCCCCCCACCGCCGTCATCAAGCCCTTCAAGCTCCCTCCCACATCGTCGTTCTTCTCTCCGGTAAGCGACGGAGAGCCCTTCAATCGTCGGTGAGTCCTTTTCCCTTATTTAAATTTATTTAGAGGAGGATTTAAACATGTTTTCTCGATTTGGGTTGTTTGGACCGTACCTCGTCGATGGTCACGCCACCGCCGTCCACCTCCAGTCCGGCGAGCCTCTTCTCGGTGACTATCCCCATGGCCGCCGCCGGCTGCTATGGGGAGGGTGGTTCGATCGAATCAATGGAATAGGGGAGGAGAGTTCGGGAGAAGAAAGCCTCCGTTCCATGGGAAAAAAAAGAAAAGGAAAAATGGAAAAAAAAAGGAAGGAAAAAAAATATATGAAGAGAGAGAAAGAGAGAGAGAAACCTACCTGAGAGTTTGTCGTCGGGGTGGTTCTCGATGGCTGGAGCTGTCATCGGTGGCTCACTCGTGAGGTCCCCCACCATCGTGGGCAAGGAAAGAGAGAGAGGAGAGAGAAAGAGGAGAGAGAGGAGAGGTAAATTTTGGATCAGAATTGGAATTGGATTGAGGAGAGTGCCCTATGATAACATTGTTTTCTTTTTAGTTTTATTAAATAGAAATTAATTATATGTTTAAATTGTTGATCAGGATCGTCGTTGTCCTTGGAAGATCATATCTAGGTTTGAATTGTACTTATTGGTGGATCCTTTTCGGTAAGTTATCTTGACCTCTGATATTATATGCCAAATATGTTATGTATTTATGAATTATTAAATGCATGTAATATATTTTAATTTGCATTGGATTGCATTGGGTGCATGCTATTGAGTCTCGTGTGGTGTATCCAAGGCATTTGGAGTCAAGTTTTGGGTCTTTGTTATGTTGGTCATGATGTAACTAGGGCTAGGAGTGAGTCCGGTAAGAGTCCTAGGTGATAGACTGTATTACAATGGTTATTGTTCAGTCTATCTGTTCGAGTCGGCTCGATGGTTCTTCGAGTCGGCATGATGGTCCTTCGAGTCGACTCGATTTCCAGGAGTCGATTCTAGTTCTCAGGATAGGTATGAAGACACTCTAGTCGAGTCGGCTCGGATGGATTAGAGTCAGCTCAGATGCACAGTCAGGAAACCTATTGTCTAGACGAGTAGGCTCAATGGATTTGAGTCGACTCGGATGACGGGTTAACTATTTTGACGATGTGCTGGTTGGAAGTTGGTTCAAGGGGCTAGGTTTGGTTTAACCTAGGTATATATATATTGTACGACCTTGAGAGATAGAGAGGTTCGAGTCTTTCAAGAGGTCCTGGAAGCTATTCACACAGGAGATAATATAAACCCTTGTTTTCTCCCTAAACTTCTTCTTAATCTTGATATGTTCTTTGGTTGATCTTCTTTACCCCGATCTCCTAAGATTCATGGTATAGTGTTCACGTTAGGCTTGTTGCTTCCACTATTGTTTCTTCATAGTGCTTCGTGTTTGAGACGGTGCAAGTGGTCTGGATGGGGTGATCTCATCCGGTGTGTCACGACAGTTTGGTATCAGAGCCTGGGTTGCGTGAAGGAAAGAAGATAATTGATGGGATCAGGTACGGAACAGTTTTTGATCGAAATATCAAGGTGAGTAGTTGGTGTTGTTGATTTGATAAAATCTGTTGATATGGCATCTAGTAGTATCAAGGCAGACTTTGGAAAATTCGATGGCAAGGGAAACTTCACACTTTGGCAGCAAAGGATAAAGGATTTACTCGTACAGAACCAGATCTATAAGGTGTTAGTACGAGAGAAGCCAGAGAAGGTTGGTCTGGAAGAATGGGAGGAACTCGAAGAGATAGTTTTCAGCACAATCAGGATGTGCTTGGCTGATCAGGTTCTACCTGAGATCAGTGGAGAAACCATGGTGAAGGGTCTTTGGAGGAAGTTGGAGAACACATACTTGGACAGGAATATGACAAACAAGTTATGGTTAAAGAAACAGCTGTACAGCTTGCAGATTCCTGAGGGAGGAGATCTGATTTCTCATATCCAGAAATTCAATCAAGTGTGCTTGGATGTTATGAGTCTTGATGTGAAGATAGATGAAGAGGATAGAGCTCTCCTGATACTGTGTTCACTTCCAATATCATATAATGGTCTCATTACAACTTTGGTGTATGGAAAGGAGACATTAAACTTCGAAGAGGTGGTTGGAGTTCTCAGGTCTAATGAATAGTAGGAAAAGCTATGTAAAGGGAGTTCAAGTTCAAAGGTTCTTGCCGTGAATGAAAGGCAAGGAAGGCCAAGGGATAGGACTCGAGGAAAATCAAAAAGTAGGTCCAAATCTCGAGGTAGTCAGCAGGGTTGGAGGTGTTTTAAATGTCATCAGCTTGGTCATTTGAAGAGGAACTGTCCACTTCTGAAGAATGAGAAGGGAAAGGGCTTTTCCAAAGGAGATTCGACCAGTGGGAATGGTGCACATTCATCTAAGGGCAGTAACGATGATTTACTGGTTGTATCAGATGGAGCCATGGAGTTGGAGTGCTATATAAACATCAAAAATTAAATGGAGAAGTAACCTTTGGTGAGATCATTGAATATCCTTCAAGGATTCAAGAGTTGAGTGGTTCAAGCCTTCAAGCTTCCAAGTTTCAAAGAAAGCATCTAAAGTTCATGTCATCAAGCTGCAATCAAAGGCTTCACTAACTTAAAGACAAGTTTTTCATTTACAATTAAGGACTTCAAAGAGATATTTGCTTTATTTTAGAAAGCTTTAATTGTACTCTTTTATATTGTTCTTACATTGTTTATCTAAGGTTTTTGGTGAGCCTTGAAAAACCAAAGAGGTTTTTGGTGAGCCCTGAAAAACCAATTAGGTTCTTGGTTAGCCCGTAAAACCAAGTGTGGTTGTTGGTGAGCCAAAAGTACAAAACCAACTAGAATTTGACTTGTGAGCTCGAAGATAAAATAAGTTGTAAAGGTTGTTGGTGAGCCTAGGTGACAAAACCAACTTAGGTTTTGACTTGTGAGCCTTGGAAAACAAGTCGACTATAATCTTGGTGATTATAGTGAAATTTCTAAGAAAATCTTGGAAAGTGGATGTAGGTACTTGGAGTGCACCGAACCACTATAAAACTTGGTATTTATGTATGATTGCTCTTTCTATTTCTTGCACTTTATTCTTTGCATTTAATTTACTATTATCCGCTGCATATCTTTAAGTTTAATCACATTACTGACAAACATTCAAGACCGGCACATAATTGCTTAAATTTTTGAAAGACCCAATTCAACCCCCCCTCTTGGGTTGCATTTTCTCTGGGCAACATTAAGCAACAGCTAGAAGACCATGGTGTTATCCAATCTAAGATTCCTATCAAATGTGCTAACACGAGTGCTATTAATTTATCTAAAAATTTAATTTAGCATTCTAAAACTAAGCATATAGTTTTAAGGCATCATTTCATTAAAGACCATGTTTTGAATAATAATGTAGAATTAGAATTTGTCCCAACTGAGAACCAACTAGCTGATATTTTTTACTAAGCCTCTTAGCCAAGATAGATTTGAAAAGATTATAGGAGAGTTAGGTCTATATGACCCATATTAAGATTGTTGACCTATTTTTTTAAAAAAAATAGAAAAAATTATCTAGAGTTTTCAAAATTCAATTTAGAGCTATTGACCACTTTGTCTTGTATTGATTTAGCTATAGAAATCTTTAGTTTATTCTTTTGAGCTTTACCTTGTGTTTTTCTCGAGCTGACTCAAACAATCCCCTGTCCTGTCGAGCCGACTCGAAAGACATGTTTGAGCTTTTTAAATAGGGTTCCGTAGCTTTCATTCTTTAACCTCTTTTCAGTTTTCACTGTTTATCTCCACCGGTTTCTCCTCCTAAACCTTGAAAACACCTCCAGAACTCTTCCTAATCCCTAATCCAAGCTCAATGTCACCTAGGAAGGTCATAGCAAAAATATCTAGGAAGGTGATCTGACCCATTGTGGAGGAACGGAGGACCAAACAGAGGCTAGATGCTTTGGCTTCTCAATCCCATGAAGAACAACATGAGCAGCAACCAACCGATGCTCCAGAAGCTCCATGACAAGTCCTTATGGGTAATTGACAGGTAACCACTGGAAGAGCCATGGATTTCAATTTCCTAGAGGGAGAGAACTTGAGGATAGGTGATTGCCTTAATGCTTAGGGTTGGAAACATTTTTGTATGCTTGATTTGCCCACTTATCCAACTTTGGTCAGAAATTTCTTTGAAAACCTATCTCTTGGTACTTTTCATCTAGAATCAATTGTTAAAGGGAAGAATATTATTGTGAATGAGCAAAAGTTGAGTACATTGTTGTAAATACCAAAAGAAACAAAATGCTTTTTGATGATGAAAAAGAAACAAAGAACTCTGAGAAGTGTTCTAGAAAGAAGCGATGTATCGGGGATAATACATGTTCAAGCTAACCTACTATCTTTGGAGATGAGGGTATTATATAACATCATTAGCAGAGTGTTTTTACCTAGAACTAGAAGATTTGACTAGGTAAGCGAAAGGGATTTGATATTTATGAGATGTTTGATCAAGGGGGAGGCCCTCAACTTGCCATATATTATGATCTCTCGAATGAGAGAAGTAGCTTGGAGGACACGAGCATGTCTTTCATACAGTATGGTATTTACTCTACTCTTCGAGGATGCTGGTGTTGACTTGTCAAGTGAGGATAGGAGACCTTTATTGCATACTAACAGGTACAATGCTAAGTCACTGAATAGAATGGGATTTCACAAAGTAGAAGGCAGATGGATTTGAAAGACCTTAGGACAGAGAGTGGAACATTCTAATGATAAGGAGTCTTTTGAGGATAATCAGACTGGACAGCCACAAGACATTGAGATTGAGCAACCTACTGATGAGGCTGGACCCTTTGAGCCAGCACCTACTTCACCTTGATCATCTATGAGAGATTCAGATACTGGTGGTTTGTAGATGATCAGAGATTGCAGACTATCTTAGATGAGCTCTCTGCTCTATAGCAAAGCAGAGCTGAGACTGATGCTAGGATAGATGCTTTATAGACTGAGATGAGGGATGGATTTCAGCAGATCTTAGCAGCGCTTTGGGAGATCAGTACAGCTGGACCATCACACCTCCTCCACCACCTGATGATGCACCTGGACTAGATGATAGTACTGACATTGGACATGGAGAGCCTGAGCACTCTATTGGCACACCTGATGAGCATTATACTAGCACACAAGTTACTGATTTACCTGTAGTCACTAAGGAGCAGAGCACTGATATTTTATATACTCTAGTGATGCAGATTCTCTCCAGTACCAGCACTTTGGTATTATCAGATCCTCCTTCGGTGCAACTGACTCCGATCTTGATTTCAACTAAGTCTTCACATTCTAGACCTAGGTTGCTAGACCACCTATTCCTACTAGGACCAGGCTTAGAGACCTTAGGCCTAGGTTTTCTAAGTTCAAACCACAGTCTAGCATCTTAGAAATTGGCTCTTCTTCTTCTAGTGAAGATGAGTCTAGCCCTACTTTTTAAGTTTAGATCTCACTTATTATGTGCTTTTGTTGTATGTGATACTATTTTGTAGTGCATTGACACTTTTGTATTGTATCACATCTTGTACCGACACTCTTTCTATATATATCTGTGTGTGTTGGAAATCTTGTGTTATAATTGATGAATGATAGGAATGTTTATGAATAATTGTGGATGAATGTAAAAGGGGAGAAGTGCTTTTATCTCAAACATGTTAACCTTTTTTTCGGTAATATATGCTTTTCTTATGTTTTGTTAATGACAAAAAGGGGGAGAAGTGCATAAAAAAATGAGAAAATGTGAGTATGAAAATGAGAAAGAATTACAAGAAAAAGGGGGAGCAATTATTGAAAATTCTTTTAAATATAAAGTATTGAAATTGTATCATCATGATTCCTTTTTGATCTTATATATAATTATAGCATGATTAGTTTGTTAACCTTATTGCTCTGATACATGTTATAAATTGTTGATACCTTGATACTAGTTCATTTTAACTCAGATACAATATCATGATACTTCGTTTGTTTCGATATATACTATTTTGAATATGCTTTGATACATGTGAATATTCATATATAGTACGTTACTATACATGCAATTGTAAAGTGTTTTTTAAAGTTTTTCATGCCTAGTGTTTTATCATCATCAAAAAGGGGAAGATTGTTGACTCCTAGAATGATTTTGATGATTACAAAACATGGAGCATGTATTTTTGACTATCCTTTTCAAGAAGTTTTTGTAGGAAGCATTTATCAATGAGTTACTTTATTTCCTACTTAGTTAAAGTTTATTCCAGTACAATTGTGTTAATTGATGAAGAGTACTGCATTGAAGATCTGTTGACCCCTAAAGTAATTTTGATGAAAACAAAATATTGGAGCATACATTTGGTTATCTAACAACTCTTCAAATGATTGACAAGTTTTTGTAGGACAACTACATTGACATACTTTCTAAATCCTACAATCTTTATTGCTTTGTGTTGAGTTATAAAGTGTTTAGAATCTTGTAAAGAAGAACCCTACAAAAATTTCCTACTTAAATCAAGTTAAAGGGTTACTTCTAGTAGTTTTCAAGTTTTAATTTTTTCTTGAATTTATTATAAGAAGACCTTGAAAAAGTCTTCAAAGCTTGGGACAAGTGTTTTGGAAGATTGAGTTTGATCTGGCTGAAGAATAAATCTCATGCTGACTGGATGGAGGAACTAGCAGACTCTGGCACTGGCATAGGAAAGAGGTTCTCCAGCACACAGATCTGCCGACTGGCACCAAGGCCCAGTCGACTCGTCAGAACTTAGTTGAAAGTATTTTGAGATTCTCAGGGATCCGAGCCGATTGGAATTCAGCCCAATCGACTCATCCAGAACTTGGTTGAGATTGCTCTGAGAGCCTCAGAGATCCGAGTTGACTGGAATTCAGTCTAGCCGACTCGACCAGAGTGACACATTTTCTCAACTGTGGAAGCTAGACAACTGGCTTTCAGCCTAGTCGACTCGAACTTGATCCGAGCCAACTCGAAGATTGTCCAAGCCGACTGGAATGACGGGGTCACCTCCAACGGCTAGTTCCAGTTTTCAGTTTTTGAATTCCAAAAGTGCTCCAACGGTAATCTGTCACCTCCTAACGGTCTACAACATTCAAAATCAAGGGAAGGCAGTTGAAGTCTCTATAAATAAGGTATGAGAACATCTTTGGAGAGACTAATGAGTTAATGGATATTTATTAAACACTTATTGAAGTTAGAAGTGAGAGCACTTGAGCTTTGAAGTCAGCCTTCAAGCCTTCACCAACTCTTATCAAAAGCTTGAAGCACCTTTTGAAGAAAGCAAGGAAGCCATTGAAGTGCATTGAAGAGTATTCAATAGAGCTTCACTCGAGCTATCTTGGCAACCACCCGACAACAGAGTTTGTCATTTTTGTTGCTTCTTTATTTTATTCTTATAATATTTGGGTTATTGGTGAGCCCAGTTGTAAAAACCAAATAGGTTTCTTTGGTGAGCCTTTTTCAAAAACCAAAGTGTAGAGGTTCTAGGTGAGCTTGTAAAAATCTAGTGTGGGTTTCTTTGGTGAGCCTGGTTCAAAAACCAAAGTGTAGAGGTTGAGATTGTGAGCTTGTAAAACAATCCGACTGTATTCCGGTTTGGGGGATATAGTAGAAATCTCGAGTGGTGAACTTGGGTAGTAGACGTAGGAGCTGGGTTGCTCCGAACCACTATAAACCTGCCTTGTTTGTGTTGTATTTGATTTACCTTTCAGCTTCTGCATTTAATCTCTGATTGACACAACACCTAACTACTAAAGGGAATTACTTGTGCACATACTTGCAAAAATTTTGTAATTCCCAATTCACCCCCCTCTTGAGAAAAGCCACCTGGGCAACAGCTGGTATCAGAGCATTGTCTCTGATTACTTGAGGAAAGATTGATGGCTCATCCCATGAATACATTCTAGGCCGAAGGCCAGTCAATAAATATACCTCCACTATTCACAGGCACTAACTATTTATATTAGAAAGCATGAATGAAGATTTACATACAAGCTGTAGATTTTCAATTATGGAAGGTCATCTTGAAAGGGCCACACATTTCCATAATTAAAGTTGATGGTATGGACATCCCTAAACCTGAAGAGGACTGGGATGATCATGACATAAAGATGGGGGAATTGAATGCCAAAGCAATGAATTTATTATATTGTGCTTTGGATGCTAACTAGTTCAACCGAATTTCCACTTGCTCTTCAGCAAAGAAAATCTGGGATAAACTCGAAGTGACCCATGAGGGAACTTCCCAAGTGAAAATCTCTAAGATAAATCTTTTAGTTCATAATTATGAATTATTTAAAATGGAACCTTCTGAAATAATTTTTGCCATGTTCTCTAGATTTAAAGATATTATTAATGGTTTAAAGAGTCTTGGCAGGGTATACTCTAATGCAGATCTAGTTTAGAAGAACCTTCGTTCTTTGCCCGACAAATGGGATCCCAAAGTAACTGCAATCCAAGAAGCCAAAGATCTAAACACATTGCTGCTGGATGAACTGCTGGGATCACTCATCACCTACGAGCTGACAATACAGCACAGAATGGAAGACGAACAAATAAAAAAGAAGACAATAGCCTTCAAATCTGCTTTCGAATCAAAGAGGGATGATGAAGAATCTGAAGAAGAAAGCACCTCCTTCAATAACGACCTAGAAGATGATGACATCGCTATGGTTGTGAGGAGATTCAGAAAATTTATGAGAAGAAAGAAAGGAAGGTATAATCAAAAATTTTATAGGAAGGATTATGGAAAGGAAAAGGAAAAGGACAGAGAGAAAGATAAAGAGATAGTCCCCACATGCAACGAATGCAAGAAGCCGAGGCACATACGTCCAGACTGTCCACTGTTAAAGAAATCCTTCAGACAGAAGAAGAAAAAGAAAGCCATGGTTGCCACATGGTCCGATAGTGAAGACTCATCTTCATTGGAAGAAGAATAGACCACCAAGACTGCAAATCTATGCTTAATGGGTCTCGAAGACGAGGTAACATCCCCTAACAATTGCACTGAATTTACTTTCGATGAATTAAATTCTGCTTTTCATGAATTACTTTCTGAATTTAAGAAAGCTGGAGTAAAGATAAAATCATTGAAAAATATGAATGATTCTTTACTCAAACAAAAGGATGAAATTTCAGAAAAGAACATTTTATTACAAAAAGAACTGCATGACTTTTCTGAAAAATTTGAAAAGCTAAAAAATGAAAATCTTTCATGTAAAAAGAAAAACAATGATTTACTTGTTGAAAACACTAAATTGAAAAAGGAGGTTACAAAACTCAAGCCTTTGGTTGAATAACTTACTTTATCTTCAAATAAGCTTGAGTTAATTTTAAAAGAACAACAAATTTCAAGAAATAAAGCTGGAATTGGCTTTAAAACTTCTTTTGTGAATGAAATTTCAGTAACTACTTTTATGAAATCCAAAACATCTGTTCAAAATGTTTTATCTCAAAAAGTTTCAGTCATACCAAAAACTGTTTCTACTTCAAAGCCTTTATTATATGTTCCTAAGAATTTGAGCAAAAATACATACATATCAAAAATTTCAAAATTTGTATCAAGTGCATCTACTGTTAGAACTTCAAATTCTGCTTCTATTAAAAATTCTAAAATTGTATGCTATGTTTGTAAAAGAATAAGACATAAAGCTTTTGAATGCAATAATTCTAGAAATATCCTTAAGAAAGTAAAAAAGATTTGGGTTCCCAAAGGAACCGTCTCTGCTGACCTGCAAGGACCCAAGGTAGCTTGGGTACCTAAAAGAATTCATTGACTGTTTTGCAGGAATGTCTTACAGTCCAAAAATTGAAGAAAAGGTGGTACTTAGATAGTGGCTGCTCAAGACATATGATGGGTAACAAGGACCAATTTATCACCCTTGAAATGAAAGAAGGAGGCTTGGTCACCTTTGGAGACAATGGCAAAGGAAGAATAATCGGTATTGGTAAGATCAAAATAACTCCCTTCACCTTTATTGAAAATGTTTTGCTAGTAGACAAATTGAAGCATAATCTCTTAAGTATAAGTCAATTATGTGATAAAGGCTTCAAAGTTGTCTTTGAATCTTCTATGTGTATGTAACTAACTCTTTAGATTCTAGCAATAAGTTTATTGGACATAGACTCGGGAATATCTATGTGGTAGATCTTAATGATCTTGCCATGTCATGTAGCCCTAGTCTAGTTGCAATGAATGCTAAGACCAAAGAGTCGGGTTTACTATGGCATAGACGATTAGGTCATGCTAGCATGCATACTATTGTCAAATTAATTTTTAAAGATCTTGTTAGAGGCACGCCTAAGTTTAAAGTTGATTTAAATCATTTTTGTAATGCATGCCAAATGGGTAAACAAACTAGGAGGAGTTTTAAATCAAAGAATATAGTTTCTACAACAAGACCACTTGAACTACTTCACATGGATCTTTTCGGACCTACTAGGACCACAAGCCTAGGAGGTATAAAATATGCTCTTGTGATAGTAGATAATTTTTCGAGATTTACTTGGGTTTTGTTTATTGCTTCAAAAGATGAAACTTTTCATGTTTTCAAAAAATTTCATAAAAAGGTTTCAAATCAAAAGAACTTATCTTTGATTTCAATTAGAAGTGATCATGGAACTGAATTTGAAAATCAATTTTTTGAAGATTATTGTTCTGAATTTGGTTTTGATCACAACTTCTTCGCTCCTAGAACACCTCAACAAAATGGTGTTGTAGAGAGGAAAAATTGGACATTGGAAGAAATGGCTCGTACAATGTTGTGTGAAGGCAATCTTCCAAAGTACTTTTGGACAGAAGCGGTGAACACTGCATGTTATATTTTAAACCGTGTTTTGATCCGTCCTATCTTAAAGAAAACCCTCTATGAGCTTTGGAATGATAGAAATCCCAATATTAGTTATGTTCATGTGTTTAGTTGCAAATGCTTTATGCATAACAATGGAAAAGATAATTTAGAAAAATTTGATTCTAAAGCTGATGATGCAATTTTTCTAGGTTATTCATTACATAGCAAAGCATATAGGGTTTTTAATAAAAGAACTCTTACTGTTGAAGAGTCAATTCATGTTGTATTTATTGAAACAACCCTACACCTTCTAGACAATAAGAGTGCATAGACAATGATGTAGGTACATTGCAAAAAGGAATGGATGACTTGAGCATTCAAGACAAAGACACTCAAGATGGAGAAGAAACGGTAAGTAAGGATCACACCGATCTACCAAGGGACTGGAGGTATGTTACATCTCACCCTAAGGAATTAATAATAGGAGATCCTTCACATGGTGTTAGGACTAGGTTCGTACATAAGGATGCACATGATTACCTAGCCTTTGTATCACAAATAGAACCCCATAGCTTAGAAGAGGCTGAGACTGACCCAAATTGGATGATGGCAATGCATGAAGAATTAAACTAGTTTGAAAGAAATAAGGTATGGATACTTGTAGATAGACCTACTGACCATCCAATAATAGGAACCAAATGGGTCTATAGGAATAAATTAGATGAGCAAGGAAACATTATAAGAAACAAAGCTAGATTAGTGGCTAAGGGATATAACCAAGAAGAAGGTATTAATTTTGATGAAACTTATGCACCCGTAGCAAGACTAGAAGCCATTAGATTACTACTTGTATTTGCTTACTACATGAACTTTAAACTCTTTCAAATGGATGTAAAAAGTGTATTTCTTAATGGTTTTATCTCTGAACAAGTTTTTGTGGAACAACCACCAGGTTTTGAAAATTACACTTTTCCAAACCATGTATTTAAATTAAACAAAGCATTGTATAGTTTGAAACAAGCACCTAGAGCCTGGTATGATAGACTTAGCACTTTCTTAATTGAAAATGATTTTTCAAGAGGTAATGTAGACAAAACTCTATTTATTAAAAGAAAAATAATGATATCTTAGTTGTACAAATATATGTGGATGACATCATTTTTGGTGCAACTAACAAAAATCTATGTAAAGAATTTGCTAAGCTTATGCAGGAAGAATTTGAAATGAGCTTAATGGATGAGCTAAACTACTTCCTTGGACTTCAAGTAAAACAAACAAAGGAAGGCATCTTCATCAATCAAGCCAAATACATCAAGAAAATCATCAAAAAGTTTGGTATGGAGAGTAGCAAATCAATGAGCACACCCATGAGCCCAGCTTGCAGATTGGACAAAGATGATAATGGATCCAATGTTGACCAAAAGCTATATAAAGGTATGATCAGATCCTTATTGTATTTGACTGCAAGTAGACCTGACATATTATATAGTGTATGTGTATGTACTAGATTTCAGTCATCACCAAAAGAAAAACATATGCTTACTGTAAAAAGAATAATTAAATATTTGAAAGGAATAGGTAATTTAGGAATTTGGTATTCTAAACATTCTACTTTGAATTTGATTGGATTCTCTGATGCTGATTGTGCTGGTTGTAAAATAGATAGAAAAAGCACTAGCGGTACATGCCAATTTCTAGGGTTGAATTTGATTTCATGGCACTGTAAGAAGCAAAACTCTGTAGCCTTTTCTACATCTAAGACTGAGTACGTGGCTGCTGGTAGTTGTTGTGCTCAAGTGTTATGGATTAAACAACAACTAGAAGACTTTGGTGTATCACAATCTAAAATTCCAATTAAATGTGATAACACAAGTGCTATCAATTTGACAAAGAATCCAATTCAACACTCTAAAACAACGCACATTGAAATTAGACATCATTTTATTAGAGATCACGTTTCAAATGGTGATATTGTGCTTGATTTTGTTCCTACTGAAGATCAATTAGCTGACATATTCACTAAGCTACTCAATCAAGATAGATTTGAGCTAATTAGGAGTGAATTAGGACTTTGCGATCCTTTCTAAATTCTCTAACCTAATTCTTTCAAGTTTAAGGAAATATTATCTAGAGAACCTCCTGAATTTATTCTATTTTATTGAGCCTTAATTTCCTCTAAAATTCTCTTCAAAATCTTTTGGATTTATGATCAAATTTCCAAAAACTCTATTTTCTCTGTTCGAGTCGACTGGATCTTAATCCGAGTCGATTGGGTTTTCTGAGAGTTTTAAGCGAGTTCTGGCCTAGCTAACTCGAGCAGTTTCTAGTCGACTAGATCTTCTGATGGTTTTAGGAGAGCTCTAGCCGAGCCGACTCGAGCCTTTTTAGGGCTACTTGAGTCGACTGGAATTTTGCGCCTATGTGTTTTGCCTTGGGTTATAAACCCTTCTCCGAACTGTTTAACCCCTACTTTGTCTTCTCTAACAGTTCGTACCTCTCCAAAACCTGCTCCAAAAATTTCTATCTCCCTTCCAAATACTCCAATCTCTCAATTTTCAATCTTTCCTAGCAATGGCACCCAAGCGTGCAATGGGTAAACGCTCCGTTAGGGCTGCTCCATCGATTGAAAAGGAAAGAAGGTCAAAAAGGCATCAAGAAGAGCCAAGAAGCTTCGTTCACAGTGAAGAACCTGTAGAAGAGGTCGCAAGGGATTCTCCAACCGTTCCTAGCCAAGTACCCTCGATGTCTACTCATCCGGTAACCTCTGGCTGATGTATTAATTTTGAGTTTATTAAGGGGATTGGATTGAAAATATGAGACTTGATTAAAGATCAAGGGTGGAGAAAATTTTGTTCTTTGAATGAAAAGACCTATCCCTCACTTGTTAGAAGTTTTTATGAAAATTTAAGATTGGGAACTAATCATGTGGAGTCTACTGTTAAAGGAAAGAGGATTATAGTCAATGAGGAATTTCTACAAGGTGTATTGGACTTACCTTCTAAGGGAGTGAAGCTTCTAGTAATTGACAATATAAAGAAGACTCTAAGAACAATACTAAACAAAGAAGATGTTGGAGGAATTGGTACAGTTTTTGCTAACACCCTGTCATTGGAAATGAGATTGCTTTACAATTTTATTTGTAGAATTTTCTTGCAAAGAACCGGAAGATTTGACTGGGTGAGTGAAAATGATTTATGCCTTATGGAACACATTTTAGAGAAAACTCCTGTCAATCTGTCATACATTATAATTATGCAAATGAAGGAGACAATTAGGAAGGCTAAATCATGTCTACCCTATGGAATGATGCTTACCCTATTGTTTAAATCTCATAGAGTAAGTTTGGAGGGTGAAGATGGATTAGAATTGCATCATACAGATGTATACACTTCCAAAACTCTAGAAAGGATGGGGTACTTCCAAGTGGAAGGAGTCTGGAGAAAGAAAGGTACAAATGTAAGGGCTATAGGCAGCTCAAGTAGTAGTGAAGAAGAAGAAGAGGAAGAAAATATAGAAGCAGCTGGAACTTCTTCTACACCAGTACCTGAGCCTGAGTCACATATTTCTGAGCCTGCCGCTACTGTTGAGGAGACTAGAGCACCTTCTCCTATGTTTGATATGCTTGCAGCGGAGTTTGATTTTCCTGCACCGGAGTTTGACTTGCCTGCAGCTGATGTTCCTTTACCTGACTACCCCTCTACAGCACCACAACCTCCAATCATTCAAGTTTAGATTGAAGAATAGATAAGAAGCTTGACAGATTCACTGACAGGTACAATAACTTCTTTATTTAGTGATTTGAAAAAGTCAGTGGATAGCAGATTAGACAGATTGGAAGAGCATGTGTCAAATCTACAAGGAAAGGTTGAAGCTATGGAAGCTTCAAGATCAACTCCTCAGATAGAACTTCAGCCAATCCTGAATTGTATCTCTTCAAGTTCTGAAGCAATTTTGAAATCTGTGGATGCTACATTAAATGAATACCAAACTGAGTTGAGGGAGCTTAGATGCAAGATGGGCATAGTTACAGAGACAAGGAGTATGGCTGATGATTACACTAGAGGCATTGGGATCATCAGGTCAGAGCTTGGAAGACTTCAAGGATCAGCTGAGGCATTCGCTAATGTCCAAGCGTCTAAGCTTATATCAATGTAGAAAGAAATAAGTGAGATGAAGGAGGCAGTGAACAAGTGCCAACAAGCCATAAAGATATGGAGCAACAGCTAGAAGCAATTTGGATGGAGATGGTATCTATCTGTAGCACTGTCAGATCCTTGGAGGTCACTGCTAGGACCAGACCCTTGTATGATCCACCTCCCATTTCCACTAGGGCTCCTAGTACTTCTCATCATCCTAGGGCTCCTCCTCCACATGCTTCCTCTAGCAAACATCCTAGACCTACTTCTTGGCATGGTGCCAATGTTCCTAAGAATGATTCTAAGTAGATCTTTTATAGTTTCAGTACTTTTTGGATGCTTTTTGAAACTCTTGTAATGGTTGATGTACTGAAATTTTTTGATAGAAATGAAATGAACATCTTTTTGACATTATTGTGCATTTGTGTTATTCTGTTTACACTCTCTATTTTCTTGAATAGAATTCTCTCTCTAAGTTGAGAAAGTGAAATTATCTTAAACAAATCTTGAAACTTTCTCAATCTATTTAAAATTCTGAGCTTATCTGTTTAACCTTTTTGAATTGATGACAAAAAGGGGGAGAACTATAGAGTGCATGAAAGAAAAAGCTAATTGAATTGGAATAGAACTGATAAAGTGAATTAGACAGGGGGAGCTTAATGATTTTTCGCATACTTTTCCTACTAAAATGTTTAAATGAATGATAAAGGGGGAGAAACATAGAGAAATTTCTTATTGTTAAAAAAATTTATAAAAAGGGGAAGATATACATGTTCAATTTACATGCTTTAATGACTACTATGATGCTCTCTACTTATTACATCTATCTATCAATACTTAATGCTGCTTGATACATGCAAGCAATCATTCTCTGATACTTACAGTTTATGAATTTGACCTTGTGCATAACTGTATAGCATATATTGATATACATTTAAAACTACAGTTGATTTTATGAATTGTCAAACAAGTGTAAATGCTTATTACGATGCACATCCATACTTGTGAATATAATAGATTCTTTTCATGCCCAATATTTTGTCATTATCAAAAAGGGGGAGATTGTTGACCCCTAAAGTGATTTTGATGATAACAAAATATTAGAGCATACATTTGGTTATCTAACAACTCTTCAAATGATTGACAAATTTTTGTATGACAACTACATTGACATACTTTCTAAATCCTACAATCTTTATTGCTTTGTGTTGAGTTGTAAAGTGTTTAGAATCTTGTAAAGAAGAATCCTACAAAAATTTCTTACTTAAATCAAGTTAAAGTGTTACTTTTAGTAGTTTTCAAGCTTTAATTTTTTCTTGAATTTATTGTAAGAAGACCTTGAAAAAGTCTTCAAAGCTTGGGATAAGTGTTCTGGAAGATTGAGTTTGATATGGCTGAAGAACAAATCTCGAGCTGACTGGATAGAGGAACCAGCCGACTCTGGCGCTGGCACAGGAAAGAGGTTCTCCGGCACACAGATCCAGCTGACTGGCATCGAGGCCTAGCTGACTCGTCCAGAACTTAGTTGAAAGTATTATGAGATTCTCAAGGATCCGAGCCGACTGGAATTCAGCCCAGCCGACTCGTCCAAAACTTGGTTGAGATTGCTATGAGAGCCTCTGAGATCCGAGTCGACTGGAATTCAGTCTAGCCGACTCGACCAGAGTGACACATTTTCTCAACTGTGGAAGCTAGCCGACTGGCATTCAGCCCAGTCGACCCGAACTTGATCCGAGCTGACTCGAAGATTGTTCGAGCCTACTGGAATGACGGGGTCACCTCCAACGGCTAGTTCCAGTTTTTAGTTTTTGAATTCCAAAAGTGCTCCAATGGTAACCTGTCACCTCCCAACGGTCTACAACGTTCAAAATCAAGGGAAGGTAGTTGAAGTCTCTATAAATAAGGTATGAGAACATCTTTGGAGAGACTAATGAGTTAATGGACATTTATTGAACACTTATCGAAGTTAGAAGTGAGAGCACTTGAGCTTTGAAGTCAGCCTTCAAGCCTTCACCAACTCTTACCAGAAGCTTGAAGCACCTTTTGAAGAAAGCAAGGAAGCCATTAAAGTGCATTGAAGAGCATTCAATAGAGCTTTACTTGAGCTATCTTGGTAACCACCCGACAACAGAGTTTGTCATTTTTGTTGCTTCTTTATTCTATTCTTAGAATATTTGGGTTATTGGTGAGCCCAGTTGTAAAAACCAAATAGGTTTCTTTGGTGAGCCTTTTTCAAAAACCAAAGTATAGAGATTCTAGGTGAGCCTGTATAAACCTAGTGTGGGTTTCTTTAGTGAGCCCGGTTCAAAAACCAAAGTGTAGAGGTTGGGATTGTGAGCCTGTAAAACAATCCGACTGTATTCCGATTTTTGGGATATAGTGAAAATCCCGAGTGGTGAACTTGGATAGTGGACGTAGGAGCTGGGTTACTTCGAACCACTATAAACCTGCCTTGTTTGTGTTGTGTTTGATTTACCTTTTAGCTTCTGCATTTAATCTCTAATTGACACAGCACCTAACTACTAAAAAAAATTACTTGTGCACATACTTACAAAAATGTTGTAATTCCAAATTCACCCCCCTCTTGGGAAAAGCCACCTGGGCAACAAGATCTCAAAGTTGCAAAGTCATAATTTTCATTCTTGTAATCTTGTAAAAAGGGCTATAAATTAGTAAAAATAAGTTTGAATAGGTTAGATATCTTTTGTAACTTATTTTTAAGTATTCGGAAGACTTGTATTGGTTGGAGATTTGATTGGTTGAATTTTTTAAGAAGTTCTGCTCGAGCCGACTCATGGACCAAGAGCCGACTCATGGACCAAGAGCCGACTCCTATTCTGGCACGACATGGAGAGTTTCAGAGTTTTAGAAATCCGAGCCGACTCGAAGATATTGAGCCGACTAATCCAGAAATTCGAAATCACATGATTCAGAAACTCAGAGATTCGAGCCGACTTGACCCAGAAGAGTCGACTCGTCTAGAGTTTGATTTTCTCCTATTTGAAGATTTCGAGTCGACTCAAGCATCTCGAGCCAACTCGAGTGTCGGGTTCAGACATGTAATGGCTAGTTGCAAAATTGAATTTTTGAATTCCAAGAAGGCTCCAATGGCTCTATTTCGATTTTCTAGGCCCTATAATGGCTAGATCTATTTGAAAACTATAAAAGAGAGATATTTATGATGGATTAACATAATTCTTTGAATTATTCATTGATAATTAAAGAGTATTCAAGTGAGTTTCAAGTCTTTCACCAACCAACTTCAAGAGAACATTCAAGAAAGGATTCAAAGCTTCACCAACTAATCTTCAATCATTGAATCCAACTTTTGAGGAAGTCAAGAAGTAGCTTTAAGAGTATTCAAGAGCATATAAAGTAAGGCTTTAATTTGAGATTCATCGGCAACTACTAAACAACTTGGGTTTGTTGTAAAGTTGCTAGTTTCTTTTTAAAATATCTTGTATTTCTCCAAGAGCAGCAAGGGGCTGTGTCTTTTGAGTGTTGAAAGGTTATTAGGTGAGCCAATTAAAACCTAAGTTGGGTTTCTTTGTTAGCCCAGATTAAAACCAAGGGTGTTGAAAGGTTATTAGGTTAGCCTATTAAAACCTAAGTTGGGTTTCTTTGGTGAGCCTAGTGTAAAAAATCAAAGGGTGTTGGATTTGGATTATGATCCCGGTAAAACAATCCAACCGTATTCTAGGAAGAATATAGTGAAAATCCTAAGTGGTGCTTAGGTAGTGGACATAGGAGTGGGGTTGCTCTGAACCACTCTAAATTTCTTGTGTTTGTAGTTATGTTTGCTTGACTTGTTTATGATTGTTGACTTACTTACTTCCGTTGCATAATATATCACAACACCAATACTAAAAGATTTTCAAAGTGCATATACTTGAAAATTTTTATCATCCCGATTCACCCTCATCTTGGGAAGCCACTTGGGCAACAACTCCAATGGAGAGGTGGCCTGAAATGGCAATGATGGTCCATGGGTGCAGGGGTCGTGGATCGGCTCCAATGGCTGCCCGTGGACCTCTCCCCATTTTGTAGATCGAGTGGTCGATCCACCATGGACCAGCTGCTCTAAAATTCATGCATAAAATTTCAACTTCATCTTTGGGCTTATTTGAACTCTGATTTTAGTATCGTTTGTTCCGTTAGACTCCAAAAATCGATCTCTTCCCATCCATGAACTCATTTTCTATAAAATATTAATAAAAAGTATCAATTTTTAATAAATATATATTAATTAATATTTATTTTAATGGTTAAATTGGGATAATTAATAGACTTATCACACCCCCTAATTTAATCATTACTAGTCCCTTAGCAATGTAATTAAAATAGAATTATATATCACTAAGATCCTCCTTTGCAAAATTTAATCTGGACTTAAGGTTGAAAAAAGCTAGCTAGTATCACTAATTAAGTATTGATTTTCTGGAGTAAATTTCATAGTCAAAACTATCAGAAACTTTCTTAGAGTTCATCCAAAGATCTATAGTACTTGTATTTGTGATGGCCAATTTAGTATTTTGGTACTAGTTTATAAGGAACAATGGTATTTTCGCTTATCACCAAATTTAGGATAATTTTCTATACACCCATAAATTAAGCACATAAGCTGAGGTAGCTTTCATATTGCTTGATTTTTTTCTTCTTCTTTTTTTTCTTCTAGCGAT
The DNA here is from genome assembly GCA_021397845.1 of Areca catechu. Lineage (NCBI taxonomy): Eukaryota > Viridiplantae > Streptophyta > Magnoliopsida > Arecales > Arecaceae > Areca > Areca catechu. Next base: position 86,958,750 of record CM038039.1, read on the forward strand.
ATCTTTACACTGCTCACTTTTTGATGCAAACAATAATGCTTACTTAAGCGATGGTAACTGATTACAGAGGACGGCAATGGTAATGATTCAATGAAGAGAGGGAAGAAAGTAGGGCTAGTTAGAAAAACAATCTTATGGCGACTGTTCCAACCATTACGATGCTCTAGCGGTGAAAGGGATGATGGGGGACAACTTCGATGGTGAGGCGGCATGAAATGGCAATGGTGGTCCATGGGCAGGGGTTGTGGATCGGCTCCAATGGCTGCCCATGGACCGCTTCCCATTCTATAGACCGAGCGGTCGGTTCACCATGGACCGGCTACTCTAAAATTCATGCATAAAAGTTTAATTTCGATTTTAGACTTTTCTGAACTTTGATTTGAGTATCGTTTGTATCGTTGGATTCTAAAAATAAAGCTCTTCCCATCAATGAACTCATTTTCTACAAATACTAATAAAAAATATCAATTTCTAATAAATATATATTAATTAATATTTATTTTAATGGTTAAATTAGAATAATTAATAGACTTATCACATCTCCTAACTTAATCATTGCTAGTCCCTTAGTAATGTAATTAAAATAGAATTATGTATCACTAAGATCCTTCTTAGCAAAATTCAATCTAGGCTTAAGGTTGAAAAAAGCTAGCTAGTATCACTAATTAAGTATTAAGTTTATGGAGTAAATTTCACAGTCAGAACTATCAGAAACTTTCTTAGAGTTCATCCAAAGATCTACAGTACTTGTATTTGTGATGGCCAATTTAGTATTTCGGTACTAGCTTATAAGCAATAATGATATTTTCACTTATTACCTAATTTGGTTAATTTTCTTACACCCATAAATTAAGCACATGATCTAAGGTAGCTTTCATACTGCTTGATTTTTTTTTTTTTTTTTCTTCAAGCGATATCTTCACACTGCTCATTTTTGATGCAAACAATAATGCTTACTTAGATGACGGTGCCCGGTTACACGGTGAGAAATCAATGTTTAGATCTTACCTTTTTTTCTTCTCTTTTTTTTCTCTTTTTTTCAATCAAGTAGGTAGCTCTTTCCTTAACTTTAAGTTTCTCTCAACGGGGTGTATATCATTTACCACTTTTAGGTAATACTTGGACTTCGATTGACTTTATAACTAATACCTAGTTTACCTCATCGGTGTACATGTGCAATGGAAGTGCTAATAGCCTTTAGATAACCTAAGTAGGCTGCTAAAAGTCTAACTAGTAAGTCTACTTCTTGGCTCATTACAGTAATTAGCCAATACTTTCTAATTCTATTACCTTCTCCTAGTCGATTTTGCTCAAGAATTTCTTTCATGGCACATGATTTATAAAAAATTTTTAAAATTTTAAAAAATTGCCAAGGTGTTTTCATAATATTTTTTCAAAAAGGTCTTCCCTTACCAGCTGATGTGGCACAATCGCTGATGTGGAGTAGCTATGGTGCGGGCACCAGACTCAGAAGAAGACTTCAGAGTTCCATTTGGCTCTCTGATTGACATTGCCCGAAAAATTAGGGTTTGTAATAAAGGTTAACCTGGTCAACCAGTTTATTTATTTCTTGAGTCACCATTTAAATTTTGTTGAGTCATGTAGACTCGATGCAAGTCCCGATGTGGTTTCAATTTGGTCCAAAATGGTGCCACATTTGTCTTCCAATCAAATCAAGGTTCAAGCAAGTGGAGGCCACACTCCAAGCCACACGCCCAGCCACACTCCGAGCACACGCCAGAGTCCAGGAGGCGCCACAGAGGCATCCCAGTGTCATGGTCCCCACATCCAAAGAAGAAAAAAATTAAATTGGAAGCTAATTTAAAGGAGGCGCCCATACCTGCCAATTTTGTCTAAGCAAAGAAGGAAAAGACTTCTCTTGGAGAAAAAATTAAAGAAGGACATCCAATTCAAGTTCAAATCAAAATCAAAGAGCTTAACTTGGAGTGGAAGAAAAGGAGAAATGCCATAAGAAGAAGAGGACTCCAAATCCAAATCCAACTCCAAAGGAGGCGCCATAAAAATTCCAAAAAAAAATTCCTTTATGGCCGTCCCAAATTTTTTTGAACCCTTGGTCGGCCAAGAGAGGAGATTTTCTACCTAATCTAGAGGTTGGAGGAGTTTAGTCCCACATGGGAATTTGTACAAGCTTGGAGAAAATTTTAGGTCTATATAATAGACCCCTCTTTGTAACTTTAAGAAATCAATGAAGAAAAATTATTTTTGCTATTCTCTTGTGTTGAGTGACCTAGGTTTCTCTTCTTCCGCACTATTCTAAGTGTTGAGCTCCGTGAGGGGGTAATCCAGGTTCCATTGGAGCCTTGAGGAGGTGAGAGATCTCCATCTTTATCCAAAACCCTAGGTTAGCCACTTGAAATTCCAAAACCCTAGCCGCCCTTCATTATTTTCAATCCATCAAACCCTAGCTCCATCCATCTCCCACGGCCTCTTTCTCTCTACAAGTCCAGGCTGTCCACCTTCATCCAGATCCAGTCTGGCTACTTCAGATCCAGAGCAAGTTCCAAGGAAAATCACATCAGCTTCCAGGAGAATCCAGTTTTCAGCAATTTCAATCTTCAAGTTCATCAACCTGGTAAATTTTTCCCTTGACTCTCTGATTCCATCAATTGTTTTTCTTCTCTTCCAGATCTTGAGTTCAGGAGAAGCCAACCCGCCAAAGGACCAGTATTGGAGGATCCATTACGAAGATATCTGAATTCGAGGATCCAACAATCTGCTCGGGAGAGTTCTTCCACCAAAATCTGTGAAGATCATTGTCTGGTTAGATAAACCATCTCTTCTCTTTATTTCTGTTCTGTTGAAAGTTCGGAGCGAAACCCTAGGTCTGGAAGTTTCTCAACCCCCAGCGATCCGTTGCTTCTGAACTACTCTGATAATTTAGTTTCCTTAAAATTGTGCTTTCAATTATCATATTAGTATCTTTCAATGTTAGGTTAACTTTTCTTTGATTTGAAGCCAACTTCTACAAACATATAAAAACAACAAAAAAAATAGTTAATCTTAATTTACTTCCGCATCGCATCCCTTTATTTGTTCTGCATTAAGCTGTCAAACGCCACGTCAGATACTCTACTCGGGCTCCCTCGATGTAAGGGGGCAGCTCGTCGAAGCCGAGCTCCGTCCTCCGCCAGGTCGGGCCCGTGATCCCGGGATGCATAGGCCGGAGCCGAGAGGCATCTGCCAGATAGAGCCCCTCGAGATCGAGCCCTGTGGTCCGGAGTCGAGCTTAGCCCTCCTCCGCCACGTGGAGTCTCTCCGAGGTCGAGCCCTCTGAGCTAGAGCCGCGCTCTGTCCTCCGCCAGATCGAGCCCCTCGAGATCGAGCCCTGTGGTCCAGAGTCGAGCTCAGCCCTCTTCCACCACGTAGAGTCTCTCCGAGGTCAAGCCCTCTAAGCCGGACCCGCACTCTGCCCTCCGCCAGATCGAGACCTGTGGTCTGGAGTCGAGCTCAGCCCTCCTCCGCCACATGGAGTTTCTCCGAGGTCGAGCACTCTGAGCCAGAGCCACGCTCTGCCAGATCAAGCCCTACCTTCCCTGCTTAGCCTTCAGCTCTTGCAAAGACACCGGTGAACAGAGAGGTGGCACCACCATCCTAGGATGTCGATGAGTCACCCGAGGATCACAGCGAGATGCCCACCAGGCTGCAATAACTGCCCGCGGCCCCCACTTGCACCAGAAAGGGGAGGAGCCCTCTGTTCGAGGTGCCATGCTCTTCACCAACTACCTAAACCACCCTGAAGAGGGAGTCAACCAGGAGATTTGAATTCCGGGGGCGACGGCCCCCCGATCGAGGTGCTACCAGGCTTCTCGGAATGGGGCGACAAGGAGGAATGTCAGAACACATGACAGCTTCCCTTAGCATGAATTTGAAAAGACATCTCATCCATGGCACGGGACACCGTCGCATGCGCCTGCCAGCCCAGCGAAGGTCTCGAGGCAGGCACCCAATAGTCACCTTGGCTACAAAGAACGTTCGACACCCCCGAAGGGGGGAGGTATGCAAACATAAAGGCAAACACCAACACAAGTGCAAGCTCAACCAGAGGGCAAAGCACCACCAGAAAACCCAAGCAAGGGAAGGAGGAAAGGCCACCTAGAGAATCCCTCTAGTTCGGTCACCATTCTCCTGACGCACTTGCAGCCCACTCTCACACTACTCACTCCTCCTAGTGTGGAGTCCATGGAGAGGGGCTTGACCAGGAGGATCTGTTCCCCTGGATCATCACTGACTTGATTGTCGGAGTGTCCCCACTAGAATCCCCGGCCTGGGTCAATAACCCCTGTTTTGTAGGTCCAGAACCACAGGACTGCCAGCCAGTGGAAGGAGCGCACTCCAGCGCCGATAGCAGCTATGGGCCATGACGATCTTGGCAGCAACAGATTGGCACGCCGGGTAGGGAGAGAGAAGCGATCTCTGATCCGCCTTTATCCCCCCTTTACAAGTAGTCTGACGGAAGGATGGTAACGATAAGGGAAAGAGAGGTCTCCACCAGCCATGCGGGGGACTCCCCCTCCCGGGGAAACCCACGCTACCCAGAGGCGGAGCCATCTGCTCTAGTCCAACTGCCTCCAATGGAATCCCAGTTGGCCACACTCACCTAACAGATATAGATCCTTGCCACAGCAGTGCACCAGCTTCAACATCAGCATCGGTCATTGGCCACTCACCAGCAGCCAGGGACCCCCGCGGCACATGTTGCAGCCCCCCGTGATAGCCTGCATCCCTTCCAAGGAACGCCTTCACAGCTGCAAGCCATCACTGACAACCGAGGTAAACATCAAACTCTGGCAAAAAGATAATGAGCTGGGTCTGTCGACAGGGAGAGCCGCTCACCAAACCTCGAGCAGGTGGCATCCAAGCCCCGCCAAGGTAGAAAGGGCAAAACCCCCCGCCATGGGCACCAGGCACCCATGTCACCTTCTCCATCTTTTTCAGTGGAGGGATCTACTGATGAAGCCATCAGGCGTATAGCAAAAAAGCACCTAGAGGAGCATGACCGCAAGATGGCAAAATTATCCCGTTAGTTTGCCAATCTACCGGGCTCCACCAGTGAGCCAGCGGGCTACGATGCCCGTCCCCTGTTCTCATAGGAAATCCAAGAGGAGCCGATCTTAGGTCGGTTCTGTATGCCATAGGTGGATTCTTACGATGAGACCACCAATCCCCTGGACCACCTGGAAAGCTACCGGGCCCTCATGAGGGTCCAGGGGGCCACTGACGCACTCCTATGCATCGCCTTTCCTGCTACTCTCCAGAAGGCTACTCGGGTGTGGTTCACCCATTTGGAGCCGGAGAGCATTAATTCCTTCGCCCAGCTGGAGCAGAAGTTCGTGGCCAACTTCGATGCCTGTCGAAAGATGCCACGGAAGGAAGACAGCCTCTTCTCCATCAGGTAGCAGGACCATGAGCCACTGCAAGACTGCGTGTCTTGCTCCAAGGCTATCGAATTGGAGATCTACAACCTTGAAGAGCTGATTGCCATGCTGGCTCTAAAGCGAGGGCTCAGGACCTCTCGCCTATCCTACTCGCTCGACAAGAGGCCCCCGAGGTCCTTCTTCGAGCTACTCCTTCGGACCCAGAAGTATATCCACACTGAGAAGACGGATCGTATGAGGCAGGACTCAACAGGAAGCCGCTGAAGAAGCCAACCCCCACCGAGATATCTAAGGTGTGGAAGCCGGAACCCCCAGCTCGGAGCTCCCGGCAAGGACCATGGCCGAGAGACACTCCCGTTCCTGACGAGAGTTACACCCCCCTCCTCATCCCGAGGACGAAGATCTTCATGGAGAACGAAGGCAAGACCTACCTACGGTGTCCACCTCCGATGAAGCCATCCTCTAGCCATGACAAAATAAAGTACTACCGCTTCCACCGCGACCACGGCCATGACACCGAGGAATGCTGCAATCTCAAGTGAGAAATCGAAGAGCTCATCAAGAGGGGCTACCTCGGAAGGTTTGTGGGGGGTAGTCCTCGAGCATAACCTAGGCACTCATTGCTCTCCCACCGATTCCAGCAGTCGACAACCGTCCTACCGAGAAGCCGGTGGGGATGATATGCTGTGGGGCCGAGCATGCCACCAAGAAGGCCCGGGGGGCAGGGTATTCTGAAAATGTACTCCCCTTTATGAGGGAAGGGGAAGATAGGGGAAAAATGTAAATAATGATGCCATGATCATCGAGATGACGATCGCGAAGCATCATGTAAAATGCATCATGGTTGATAGTGGAAGCTCCACAGATATGCTTTTCTACGATGCTTTTTCCAGGATGAATCTTTTTCATGCTCAACTTAAACCTGTACACACACCCCTTGTCGGTTTCACAGGTGATTCTGTAAGGGTGGAGGGAGAAGTTACTCTCCCAATCACTACCGGGATCCCACCTCGGTAGAGTACCATCATGATGACTTTCACAGTTGTCAGGCTTCCTTCAGCCTACAACATGATTTTGGGCCGACCCGGACTCAACCTGCTTGACGACATCGTCTCCACCAAGAGGCTACTTATACAGTTCCCAACTCCTTACGGTGTCGAGAAAATGAGGGGAGCACCCCAGTCGATGAAGCACTACTTCCAAATCATTCCTGGGGCCAAGGCCCCCGAGGGTGACCCTAAGGTGGACAACCTCGACTAAAGAGTTCAAGATCCCAGGGGAGGCCCGGTCGAGCGTTTGCTCTCTTACCTGCTCAGGAATGATCCTGTGAAGATGGTGCACATTGGAGTCCAGCAACCTGAGGAAGAGAGGGCTCAGTTGTTGGAGTTCCTGCGGACAAACACAGACATGTTCTCCTGGACAGCGATAGACATGCCAGGTATTCCCCTCTACATCATCACCCATAAGTTGAACATTGACCCGTAGCATAGGCCAGTTCGGCAGAAGAAGAAGAGCTTCGCCCCAGAGAGACAGGCTTTCAACGAGGAGGTCGACAAACTCCTCACTGCCGGTTTCGTTCGGGAGGTATAATATCCGAGCTGGCTGGCGAACGTGGTGATGGTGAAAAAGAACAACGACAAATGGAGGATCTGTATAGATTACACCGACCTCAACAAGGCAGGCCCAAGGATAGCTTCCCTCCATCAAAGATAGATCAGCTGGTGGATGCCACTTTGGGACACAGGTTGCTCTCCTTCATGGATGCATTTTCTGGATACAATCAGATCCGGATGCACCTTGAGGACGAGGAGCATACCGCCTTCATCACTGACCAGGGGACATACTACTACAAGATGATGCCCTTTGGTCTGAAGAATGCTGGCGCCATGTACCAGTGCCTGGTCAATAAGGTCTTCAAAGACCAGATTGGCCGGAACATGCAGGTGTACGTGGACGACATGCTTGTCAAGAGCAAGCCGAGCTCAATCACATCACCGACCTCGTCGAAGCCTTCTACAACCTTTAGCAACACCAGATGAAGCTGAACCCGGTGAAGTGTGCCTTCGGAGTGGCAGCAAGAAAATCCTTGGCTTCATGGTCACACAGAGGGGCATTGAAGCAAACCCGGAGAAGGTCCAGGCGATCGTCGACATGGAGCACCCAACATCCAAAGAGCAGGTCCAGCACCTGACGGGGCGTATTGTCGCCCTAAGCCGATTCATCTCGAGGTCGGCTGACCGCTGCCTTCCTATCTTCAAGGTGCTGCGCAAGATGCACGACTTCACCTGGATGGAGGAATGTAGGGCGGCCTTCGAGGAGCTGAAGAAGTTCCTGGCTTCTCCCCCACTACTTTCCAGGCTGTAAGAAGGGGAGGAACTTCTACTCTATCTCACGGTTATACCTGGAGCTGTCAGCTTGGTCCTCATCTGTGCAGACGAGGACAAATCCCAGAAGCCGGTGTACTACATCAGCAAAATCCTTCACAATGTGGAGATCAGGTATACTCGCTCCGAGAAACTCATTTTTGCACTAATAATGTCTACTAAGCATCTCAGGCCCTATTTCCAAGCACACCCGATCACGATCATGACGAACCAGCCATTAAGGGCCATACTTAGCTACCCTGAAACCTCCGAGAGACTGGTAAGTGGTCCCTGCTCCTCAGCGAGTTCGACATAGTGTATCGACGAGGTCTTTGTAGAAGGCCCAAGTCCTAGCCGACTTCGTGGTCGAATACACCGGGATCACGAAGGAGCCAGAGCAGACAATAACGGAACTCCAAACGGAGCTCAGACCAGAGGGGGATCCTTGGATCCTCCATGTGGATGGTGCATCCAACTCCGGCGGGAGCGGAGCAGGCCTCATCCTCGCCAACAACGATGGGGTGGTGATGGAGTGTGCTCTCTACTTCAAGTTCACCACGATGAATAACCTGGTGGAGTACGAGGTGCTCCTCGCGGGTTTAAAAGTCTTCAGCGAGCTAGGCATGGAGAACTTGAAAGTCTTTACTGACTCCCAACTGGTTACCGGGCAAGTCTCCGGAGAATATGAGGCCAGAGACTCCCAGATGATGAAGTACCTGGATCGAGTTCGCTCTAGCATGGCAGGCTTCCGACGCTTTTCCATCTCCCTGTAGGGTTCGGTGGCAAGGCGGAAACATAGATTTCAAAATTTTATCTTTATGAAATCTTCACCAAACCCTTAACCCAAGATCTCCTTAAAAGAATTAAAACATATAACATGTATATATAAGATTTAATCTCAAATTAAAGTACTAACATGTATTGCTAAAATCCAAACTTTAAATCTCCACCAGGTGCCCAAATGTTCACCCTCCAATGGTGATCCACACAGAAAAAGATGAAGACAACAATTTCTTGTTCTTGGCTCCTCTTCTTGAATTTTTTTTCAATAATTCAATTCTTGGACTTTTGGGCTGAAATTTTCCTTCTTGAAAATTTCTTTTCTTCCTTCTTTCCACTTCTTGAATTCCTTTTCAAGAATTGATTTGGAAGAAAAATTAAGACAGGCAAAGTCTTAATTCAAGAAGGAAAAGAAAAAGAATAGATCATTCCTTTTCCTTTCCTTTACCGTTCAAGACCTTCCTCTTATTCTGGTTTAGGGTCAGAGTTTCGACAGAGATTATCTCTGTAAGGGAAACAATACCCAACAAGCATAAAGGAAAGAAGTATTCCGGAGAGGAGGAGAAGGATCTGCTTTCTGAATTTAATTGTCTGATAAAACCCCCATGAACCCAAAGCCTTTTATAGATCTCAGAGGGGCGTTTACTCAAAACATCGCAACCCTCTGAAACCCCAAGAATCATGATCCCTCATTCCTCACGTGTACCCTCAACCAAAAATTATGATTCTCCGATTTAATTTTCGTTTTTCCGACGAGGAGAACTCTCGAAAAAACTTCAAGAAGAATCGCGACTTTTGGAGACGGATTTGCGACTGAAAAGCGACGGATCTTTTCCTTAATTTTTTCTGGCCATCAGATCCAGATCCAAGGGCATCAGACAAGGATCCGAATCGCCCCCTCTTTTAGATTTTTCTCCAATGCTTTTTCTTTCTCACGCATATGAAGAGGAGTCCACACGTGCATGGACTCTTCTTCTTGGCACGCGCGGGTGAGGAAAAAAGTGGGCGGCTTGGAGAGAGGACCTCAGTGAAATTGATTCCCTTGGGTTCAGCCATAGGTTAGCCCAATGTCCAAAAAATTAAATTAGACCTTAATCTGGTTCAATTAGAACCCAATTAAGCCTAATTCGGAACCAAATTCGAATATGATTCGAATAGAAATTTGGTCTGCAACACATGCTAGTGTGTTTATCCTACAAACATGATTTAATTCCAAATTAAATCCTTCATCAATTTTCTTTTGTGTGTGACCCATTGGGTTCCACACCTAGCGAGCAGTAGGTCCGAGTGCTATTTGACTTAATTCGGTTAGATCTCAACTAAGCCGATTTAGGTCAACTCAAACTAGCTCGACTCGGTCAATTAGAATCTAATTCTAATTAACTGATTTGAATTACCATAATTCAATCATATACCTACAAGACAAGATTGACGTCTAGCAACGTATCATGTCTACCAGGAAGATGTGGAATTTTGGTGGAATTACCAAAATACCCTTCAGTGGTGAGTTACCGGGCAATTCAGTTCTTTGATCAACTTGCATCCCGAATATGATTATGAATAAGGATACTTATCAAATCCAATTTTATATTCATCCCTAGCTCAATCTTTATAATGATGATTCATTCATTAGAAATTAACTCTAATGTTCATACTTTGATCAAAGATTTCCTGAATCCATCATTTAATCGAAATTAGCTGGATGCAATTCCCTCTTACTAGGGCTGATCAATTCCTTGTTGACCTACTCACAACCTCCATATACAATCCACCATACCCAGTATCACCTCGTGCATGACTCAGTGTCATGATTGATTGCGATCCAAAGTATGGATTCATATATATAAGGTACCATGGTGTCTCAGGTCAAAGGACCACATGCACTACTCCCACTATGAGAATTATCTATTGACAAACAAATAAGGTTCCATTAGATATTCTCAATCTGGATCAATTCAGTGAACTCATTCTTTAATGAACACTCACATCCTAGTATTAGTGTCAAACACAAGTGACTGTGAGATTAGTCACCCTCATCACAAAGCATATATAGGATGTGCTGGTCTTGCCGGAAACATTGATCCCCAACTCAATGTCCCATCGACCAGGAATATTTTAGATTAGAGTTTTAAGGCTTTAGGTCTCACTGGTATGATCTCATCATAATCCTAGAACCGTAGCCCTAATCTATGGGGTTCATCATATAATCATAAGGACACAGTGTATGATGAAAATAATGCCTTTATTATAATAATGTCAATTCATTGATTTTAGGATCGAAATACAATATTTCAATTGGCTTTCAGGGCACAATCTTTCAATCTCCCACTTGCACTAAAGCCAATCGCCTTTCATTCTTAACCCCATACAATCAAGATGGCGATCAAACTCTCGCTGTGATAGAGCCTTAGTGAACGGGTCTGTTATGTTGTTCTTCGTTTCTACCCTTTTAATGTAGACTTCTTGTCTTTCGACAATCTCTCGAATGAGATGGAAGCGTCTCAGAATGTGCTTTGATTTGTGATGAGCTCTTGGTTCCTTTGCTTGAGCAACAGCCCCCATATTATCACAGTAAAGTGATACTGGACCTTCAATCTCAGGAACTATGCCCAACTCTGATATGAACTTCTTCATCCAAACAGCTTCCTTGGCAGCTTCACTAACAGCAATGTACTCTGCCTCAGTTGTTGAGTCAGCTACAGTTTGCTGTTTAGAACTCTTCCAGCTTACAGCTCCTCCATTTAGGGTAAAAACATACCCAGATATAGATTTGCTGTCATCTGGATCTGATTGAAAACTAGAATCTGAATAAGCTTCTAGTTTAAGATCAGATCCTCTGTATATTAAAAAAATATCCTTAGTTCTTCTCAAGTACTTAAGAATATTTTTCATAGCCTTCCAATGATCCTCTCCTGGATCAGCCTGAAACCTGCTGGCTATACCTAAGGCATATGCCACATCAGTGACGCGGCACGATGATGAGAATGCAATCTAAATGATGGATTGAGAAATGAGAGTAATAAAGCCTATTAATGGGTACTAAATTTCAGATCAAAAGTACTAAGATAAAGCTATGGAAGGAGCACTGAGATTTGGAACTTACGCCGCGATGTAGTTATTTAAATCCTAGAGAAGATTAGGGCTAATGAATATTGAATTTAATCCTTAGCAACGATCTTCAATAACTCAGACTTAAGAGATAAGGAGGTGTTATTTACCCAAGATGATCACTCCCTGGTAGATCCATTGAAGCTCTTAGACGAACTAGCCCTGAAGTGAAAGATTGGCATTCCAAAGAAACTAGTTTCATTCAACATTGATCTTTGACAAGAGAACCCTTTCTTGAACTCCGAATCGTAGAAGGATCCTGCACAATGAACGGGTTAGACTGGGACCAATTTGAAAGATATCAAAACAAAGAAACCAAACAGGCAAGGAAACTTCGATGGAGGCATGGATCCCTAGAGGTGGATGTTGGCGTTGGACACTTGAAAGCTTGAGAAGAGAAAATCAAACACATCCAAAGAAAACAAGAGGATACTACCAAAAAAACACCTTCTTCAACTACTACTTCACTTAAATTTCATTTCATCCAAAAAGCTTCCTCTCTACCATGGGCGTACAAGAGGCTTTTAATGGCCTTTCAATCAATTTGAAATTTTCCATATCATGGAGAAATATTAGGGGGGGTTACATGAAATATGGAGGATTTGGTGGAGGATTTGGTGGAGGGTTACATGGAATGTGGAGGATTTGGTGGAGCTGGTTGCATGATTTGTGGATGGAGTTGGCCGACCTCCTTTGAATTTGAAAACACTCCTTGGTCGACCACTTGTAGCTTTCATGTAATTTAAAATTTGAATGATGCCACGTGGCAGGTGAGGTGGCAATGATGTGGCGTGGCAAGGTGGCATGGTGACATGGCGCATCCTTCTCCATGGCGCCCCTTGGAGATGACATGGCAAAGGTGATGTGACGTCCTCTGGTGATGAGTTGGCACCGGTGGTCCATGATGATGTGGCATTCCAAGTAAAGCTGGTCTGGCCTAATTTCAAGTAGCTCTTGAACTTGACTTAGTACAAAGCCTAATTGACTCTAATTGAACTTTAAAACCCCAAAAGAAAATAAAATAGGACTCAATAAACATACAGGACTCATACGAGACTTGAGTTCCTAGTCTCAATCTATAAAGAACTTGGTATTAGTTGAAGCTTCTTCTTTCTGAGCCTGGTGCCCCCACCAATTCTTCCCGGGTGGGAGGAACTTGACCCTGTCGAGTATGGTTCAACCTGGCTTTGATATTGTTGAAATAAGTCCGGGTCCAGTCATTGCAGGTCCTCTCTAGCGATTCAGGAGTCGTCAGATTTTGGTCTCCCTTGCCAATGGTCCAAATATCGATAGTAATCCTTGTTTCTGGTAGTGACAATCTTATTATCCAGGATTTGTTCAATTTTCTCTCATTTTTTAGGAATGATTGTTTGTGGATACTCGGATAATGGTTCACTCTCAAAAATATGGTCAGGCCCAAAAGGCTCACTAGGTATCATCATGGGTTCCTTATATTCTATCAAGTCTGAGACATTGAAGGTCGGGTTGATACCTAGGTCTGAAGGTAATTCCAATATGTAAGCATTAAATCTAATCTTCTTTAGGACTTTAAAGGGGCCTGCACCACGGGTATGTAGTTTCTTAAAAGTCCCGGATGGGAACATGATCTCTCTCATAGAATTCCTTGACTTTCTTTCTTGAATTAGTCCTATGTTTATAGGATTCATTGCTCAAATTTATTTCATGATGCAAATCCTCAACATGCTATGCATAGGACTCAGCAGACTCAGAAACTTACACAAGCACTTACGAAATGCAGACTGAACTAGGCATCCTTATTGAGAGGAATTTTATTGGACTCTCTAGGGCCTAAACCTAACAGATTAATGACTCTCTAGGTTTGACTCTGGTCTGGTATGCACATGAGAATTTACCATGGGCTCCTAGCAAATTCCATAAGGTTTTCCAAAAGTAGGTAGTAAAAGGAATAGGCTTTAAAGGCTCATGCAACCTAGTAATCTCATTAAAATGAAACTTAATGGCTCTAAAATTAGGATAAGACTTAAGGAAAGGCAGGAAATAGGAATCCGAGTCTTGGGATAATTTAGGGGAATCTTGAAACAGACCTTGGTTACTCATGATGACCTTAAGATTTGAATATTGATCTACGGGCGGGATGCTTCTAGGTAGTTGAAGGTCATCGGCAAAGTCTTCTACAATAATGATTGGGTTCTTCTCAGGTAACTGAAGGAGTTCTTGTGTCGAAGCTAAAGTATTGGGTTCTTCCTGAGGGCATTGTCTTACGGGAACCAAGTCCTCACTAAATTTTGGTTGTTCTGATATTTCAGGACTAGGCTCAATAATCTTTTCTTTACAAAAGGTTTCCTCAGGTAAGGTACTAAAGTTGTTCTCTTCACAGTCTTCCCCTTCATATTCATCTATTAAACTTATGTCAGTCTCATACACATATTTACTAGGTCCAGACTTGCCTTCTTCCTTCCCTAGCCCTTCAGTTTGAGGATATCCTAAGTCTTGAGTATTCATGAACTCAACTTGTACTTCAGGGTTCTTACTCCTATCATTCATATGAGCTAATGGGATAGTAGGAGTTTGTTGGTCTAAGAAAAATTATTTAGCCAGCATTTGGTTCAATTGGGCCATTAGATCATTTAGGCCTTTCAGCATGGTTTCAAGATTCGGGTCCATGGCTACACTGGACTGGGTTTGGACTGGTGAATATGAGGCTCTTGATCTAGTTTTCATGCGTGCAAGTAGACTCAAGCTCGAGCTAAGGTTTTCTAGACCTAGAGCACAAATTAGAGGTCTAATTAAGTAAACCAACTAGCTAGTAGTACTTATGGAACTTAGCCAGGTAGGTGGTGGGGAGTGAAGTCCCTGATTGCCAACCTTAGACACCAATCTGAGATTGGCCAGGTAGGCGGACCAAATCACAAGCCCTGATGCACCAATCCTAGACACCAAGCCAGTAAGCATACACCAATTAGCTGACACAGTTAACTTGACCCTAACCTGAACCCAACTTGTTGGTGTCCCTAACCCACTAGGGTAATTAACATTCTACTCAATTTTAATTAATGGGCTGGGATCGATATGCTGGTTGGTGATTTTTGGGCTAGGGACAGGTGATGAAACCCTGACCCTATGTCAAATTGATGCCCTTAATTTGATTTCTCATGAGATGAATGAAATGCAAAGGTGCTGCAGAAGTGTGTTGCAGTTTGAAAGTGGTATGGAAAATGTGATGAAACAAATGTCTAAAAATTTTGAAAAATTCACAAAGGATTTCTAACTTATATGTTTCAATGTAGATGAAAGGAATTTTAAAAATAAAATCTGTACTACTCTAAGAAGATCCTACAAATGAAGATAAATAAAAATAACAGAACAGAACCCTAATGACAGTGTCAAACTACAGAAATTTTCATTTTTTTTATAATTTTTTTTCTGATAATGAAATTTAATATGGTGATAACTGACTTAAAAAAGAACAAGAAAAAAAATATTTCAATAAAAAGTTAGTGACTTGCCTTTGGAGCTGCAGACGGATTACAGTAAATAGATGCAAATTTTCAGAAAAACAGAACCTAATCAAACAAGTGCAATGGCTTACCCAAACTTCAATCTAAAAAATTCACGTTCGGCCAGGGGCTCATTATTCCCATGGGTCATGACAGTGTACTAGAGTACACCCGCTCAGGAGGCATGAATTTTAGATCTTGCTTGGATTTAAAGAAAACTATTCTACCCTAATGCAACCATGCTCTGATACCAATATGACGCGGCACGATGATGAGAATGCAATCTAAATGATGGATTGAGAAATAAGAGCAATGAAGCTTATTAACAAGTACTAAATTTCAGATCAAAAGTACTAAGGTAAAGCTATGGAAGGAGCACTGAAATTTGGAACTTACGCCGCGATGTAGTTATTTAAATCCTAGAGAAGATTAGGGCTAATGAATATTGAATTTAAACCTTAGCAACGATCTTCAATAACTCAGACTTAAGAGATTAGGAGGTGTTATTTATCCAAGATGATCACTCCCTGGTAGATCCATTGAAGCTCTTAGACGAACTAGCCCTAAAGTGGAAGATTGGCATTCCAAAGAAACTAGTTTCATTCAACATTGATCTTTGGCAAGAGAACCCTTTCTTGAACTCCGAATCGTAGAAGGATCCTGCACAATGAACGGGTTAGACTGGGACCAATTTGAAAGATATCAAAACAAAGAAACCAAACAGGCAAGGAAACTTCGATGGAGGCATGGATCCCTAGAGGTGGATGTTGGTGTTGGACACTTGAAAGCTTGAGAAGAGAAAATCAAACACACCCAAAGAAAACAAGAGGATACTATCAAAAAAACACCTTCTTCAACTACTACTTCACTTAAATTTCATTTCATCCAAAAAGCTTCCTCTCTACCATGGGCGTACAAGAGGCTTTTAATGGCCTTTCAATCAATTTTAAATTCCCCATATCATGGAGAAATATTACGGGGGGTTACATGAAATGTGGAGGATTTGGTGGAGGGTTACATGGAATGTGGAGGATTTGGTGGAGCTGGTTGCATGATTTGTGGATGGAGTTGGCCGACCTCCTTTGAATTTGAAAACACTCCTTGGCCGACCACTTGTAGCTTTCATGTAATTTAAAATTTGAATGATGCCACGTGGCAGGTGAGGTGGCAATGATGTGGCATGGAGAGGTGGCATGGTGACATGGCGCATCCTTCTCCATGGCGCCCCTTGGAGATGACATGGCAAAGGTGATGTGACGTCCTTTGGTGATGAGTTGGCACCGGTGGTCCATGATGATGTGGCATTCCAAGTAAAGCTGGTCTAGCCTAATTTCAAGTAGCTCTTGAAATTGACTCAGTACAAAGCCTAATTGACTCTAATTGAACTTTAAAACCCCAAAAGAAAATAAACATGACTCAATAAACATACAGGACTCATACGAGACTTGAGTTCCTAGTCTCAATCTATAAAGAACTTGGTATTAGTTGAAGCTTATTCTTTTTGAGCCTGGTGCCCCCACCAATCAGGCCTAGTACATAACATAGCATACATAATAGACCCTACTACCGAAGCATAAGGTATAGAATTCATTCTGTTTCTTTCTTCAGGTGTCTTAGGAGACATCTTTTTAGAAAGATGTATGCCATGACCAATAGGTAAGTAACCTCTTTTACTTTCCTCCATGCTAAATCTTTTTAGCACTTGGTCAACGTACCTAGATTGGGATAAACCTAGCATCCTCCTAGATCTATCTCTATAGATCTTGATGCCTAGTATATAAGATGCTTCTCCCAAGTCTTTCATGAAAAACTGTTTAGAAAACCATACCTTGACTGATTGTAACATTGGGATATCATTCCCAATGAGGAGTATGTCATCTACATACAGAACCAAGAAAACTATGGCACTCCCACTAGTCTTCTTGTACACACAAGGTTCATCCTCATTTTTGATAAAGTCAAATTCTTTGACTGTCTTATCAAATTGGATGTTCCAACTCCTCGATGCTTGCTTTAATCCATAAATAGATTTCTTCAGCCTACATACCTGATTAGGTTTAGTCTCCAAGACAAAACCTTCTGGCTGTGACATATAAACCTCTTCCTCAAGGAAACCATTGAGAAATGCGATTTTCACATCCATCTGCCAGATTTCATAATCATGATATGCTGCTATAGCAAGCATGATCCGAATAGATTTGAGCATGGCAACAGGAGAAAATGTTTCATCATAATCTATTCCCTATTTTTGTCTGAAACCCTTAGCCACTAATCTAGCTTTATAAGTTTCAACTTGGCCATCTGCCCCAATCTTTTTCTTATAGACCCATTTGCATCCAATAGGGTTAACACCCTCTGGTGCATCAACCAAAGTCCAGACTTGGTTGACATACATGGAGTCCATTTCGGATCTCATGGCTTCCAGCCATCTATCTGAGTCACTACTCATGACAGCATCCGTATATGTTAGAGGCTCATCATTATCAATGATTTGGGCTTCATTATTTTCAATAATGAACCCATACCTCTCAGGTGCATGTCGCACCCTATCAGACCTACGGGTAGGAGTGGTGTGTTCAGGTTCTATACTAACTATGTTATGATTTGGTTGAGATGTATCTACTTGTTGAACTTCTCCAAGTTCAATATTTCTCCCACTGCCCTTTTGTAGGATGAACTCTTTCTCCATAAAAATGGCATGCCTACTGACTAAAACATTTTGTTCAGTAGGGTGGTAGAACAGATATCCTATACTATCTTTAGGATATCCAACAAATAAACACTTTTCTGCTCTAACATCAAGCTTATATCCAAAATTTCTTTTGACATAGGCTGGACATCCCCATATCTTAAGATACTTAAGATTGGGTTTCTTTCTCCTTCATAACTCATATGGAGTGCTAGATACAGATTTGGATGGTACTCTATTTAAAATATTAGCCTCTATTTCCAAGGCATATCCCCAGAAAGAAGCAGGTAAGTCTGTGAAGCACATCATGGACCGTACCATATCTAATAAAGTACGATTTCTCCTTTCAGCAACACCATTTAATTGTGGTGTGTAAGGAGGAGTCCATTCAGAGATGATTCCCTTTTGTTTAAGATGATCAAGAAACTCGGTGGATAAGTATTCACCTCCTCTATCTGATCGAAGGATCTTAATACTTTTCCCCATTTGTTTCTCTACCATACTTTGATACTCTAAAAATTTTTCAAAAGCTTCAGACTTATGTTTCATTAGATACACAAATCCGTACCTTGAGAAATCATCAGTGAATGTGATGAAATATGAGTATCCACCCTTGGCCTGAGTTGTCATAGGTCCATATATATCAGTGTGTATGAGTTCTAATAACTCAGTTGTCCTTTCATTATGTCCACTAAATGGAGTCTTGGTTATTTTACCCATGAGACATGATTCACAAGTTCCTAATGATTCATAGTCATAAGGATTAAGGAATTTTTTCTTATATAACTTGTTAATCCTCTGCTCACTAATATGTCAAAGACGACAGTGCCAAAGTAAAGTATTGTTTACTTTATCTCTTTTTCGTTTATTACTAACATGTAGTATATTGTCATCAGAAGATAGAGTTAAGAGACCATTGCAAAATATGCCATTAAATATTATTTCATTAGAAAAACTGATTGAGCAGCCACTGCTCATTACATTCATAATATATCCTTGTTTAAGTAACAAGGGTATAGATATGATGTTTCTAATGATTCTAGGCATAAAATAATAATTTTTTAACTCTAAAATCTTCCTAGAAGGCAGCTTCAACATATAAGTCCCTACAGCTTCTGCTTGGATGGAATCCCTCCAGCACCGTAGAGCTCGAAGTCGCCTTCTTTCAAAACTCTAATGTTCTGTAGTCCCTACAATGATTTGCAGATATGATGACCACAAGCAGTATCCAATACCCAAGAGTTTGAATTAGAAGAGTCTAATGACAAAATTGCATGTATCTCATACATACCTTTTGGTGCATCACTAGCACCCGGCTTCACACTTGCAAGGTAAACCTTGCAGTTTCTTTTCCAGTGACCCGGCTTGCCACAATGAAAGCAGGTCATTTTTCTGGAGGCCTTCTTTCCTTTCTTTTTCTTGATGCCCCCTTTTGGGTTCAACATTCTCTTGGAACCCTTTTTGCCTATTTTCTTCTTGTTTACACCATCCACAAGAAGAAGTAGAGCCTTATTTTTCTTTAAATGGCTCTCTGCTATTTTTAACATATTTAACAACTCAGGCAAGGAAGTGTTAAGTTTGTTCATATGATAATTAAGAACAAACTGTGAAAATGACTCTGGGAGTGACTACAGGATTAAATCCTGATTCAACTCCCCATCCATAACAAAACCCAATTGACCCAATCGGGTGATTAGGTCAATAACCTTTAATACATGGTCTTGTACGGATGTACCTTCTGTCATCCTTGCACGAAATAACTGCTTAGATATTTCATATCTTGCAGTTCGACTATGTTCTCCATAAAGTTCTTTTAGATTGAGCAATATGGAGTTTGTGTCCATGCTTTCATGTTGCCTCTGTAACTCATTGGTCATAGAGGCAAGCATTATACACTTGACAGTGAGTCATTTTGCCACGTGTTATATGTGGTCTTATCCTCTTGCGAGGCATCTTCCCCTAATGGTTCCAAGGTTGGGGTATCAAGAATATAAGAGATTCTTTCTTGGCTGAGTACTATCTTCAAGTTTCTCAACCAATCAACATAGTTTGGTCCAGTCAATTTATTTGCATCAAGAATGCTACGGAGTGAGAGTGAAGAGGCCATTTAATCTACATTAACAAAGAACATTAACCAATGTTGACAAAACATAATTAAATTAGGACTTTAACTTAATTATATCTCCCACTATTTTATCGAGCATCATAACCCTCCATATGATGATCGAGAAAACCCTAATTGGTTCTCTTAGTGGGGTTGAGATCCTAATTCCTTACAAAAGACCTTGTGTGTACACAACAAATCTTATATAAGTTCAAAGATAGGAAAACTCTTTCCAATTGTAACTCATACAATTCTCAACTTATCTTGGCCTTTAAAATATTAATAGCCTTGTGTGTACACAACAAACTATAATATTTTAGTTAAGTTAGACCCTTCATTGCTATATAGTCATGATATTAATTATAATACCCTTGTGTGTACACAACAAAGTATTATATTCAATCATGCCATAAACATCAAATGTACCAAGCCAAAATTATGTTAGTCACTATAAAAAGGCCTTGTGTGTACACAACAAACCTAATATGGATCATAACATAATAATGACTTGGCATGAAGGAAGGCCACATGTAGTGAATATTACACTAAGCATATCAATCAATAATTAAGTTAATCTTATCGGCCAGGTAAGTGGGAGAGTGGTGGGAGTCCCCCCGTTGCTTTCCTTAGACACTAAAAAGAATTGGCCTGGTCAGTCAACGGAATCAATTAAAAACCACGTCCTCTTTACCGATCATGAACCACTTTTCCGAGACACCGAATGATAAACTAATCATATTGATTATTTTTGCTTTTGGTATATGACACTACAACTTAATATGTTTTAAAGAGGGCTTTATTAAAACAAAGCACATTCTAGCAAATATATGTCATAGTGTGCCATCATACTAGGACAACCATTTACCACATAATCGATCCACCATTATGCCAGGGCAACCTTATTTCAGTATGATGACTAGAAGGCAAAACATATCTCTATACAAATTAAGGTTTAAGTGAAAACCTTAATTAGTGGCATACATCAAACATATATGCATAATTAACACAAATATGTGATTAGTGTGTCATCATACTAGGACAACCATTTACCACATAATGGATCCACCATTATGCCAGGGCAACCTTATTTCAGTATGATGACTAGATCTTTAAACATATCTCTACAAAAATTAGGGTTTGAGTGAAAACCCTAATTGGTGACATTACATCAAACATATACTATATCATATGTTAGTTATATACATATGCATCTAAAAATCAGCATATATATTTTAATCTTAATAAGGAGGCTCTGATACCACTATAGGGTTCGGTGGCAAGGCGGAAACATAGATTTCAAAATTTTTATCTTTATGAAATCTTCACCAAACCCTTAACCCAAGATCTCCTTAAAAGAATTAAAACATAAAACATGCATATATAAGATTTAATCTCAAATTAAAGTACTAACCTGTATTGCTAAAATCCAAACTTTAAATCTCCACCAGGTGCCCAAATGTTCACCCTCCAATGGTGATCCACACAGAAAAAGATGAAGACAACAATTTCTTGTTCTTGGCTCCTCTTCTTGAATTCTTTTTCAAGAATTCAATTCTTGGACTTTTGGGCTGAAATTTTCCTTCTTGAGAATTTCTTTTCTTTCTTCTTTCCTCTTCTTGAATTCTTTTTCAAGAATTGAATTGGAAGAAAAATTAAGATAGGCAAAGTCTTAATTCAAGAAGGAAAAGAAGAAGAACAGATCCTTCCTTTTCCTTTCCTTTACCGTTCAAGACCTTCCTCTTATTCTTGTTTAGGGTCAGAGTTTTGACAGAGATTATCTCTGTAAGGGAAACAATACCCAACAAGCATAAAGGGAAGGAGTATTCCGGAGAGGAGGAGAAGGATCTGATTTCTGAATTTAATTATCTGATAAAACCCCCGTGAACCCAAAGCCTTTAAGATCTCAGAGGGGCATTTACTCAAAACATCGCAACCCTCTGAAACCCCAAGAATCATGATCCCTCATTCCTCATGCATCCCCTCAACCAAAAATCATGATTCTCCGATTTAATTTTCATTTTTTCGATGAGGAGAACTCTTGGAAAAACTTCAGGAAGAATCGCGACTTTTGGAGACAGATTTACGACCGAAAAGCGACGGATCTTTTCCTTAATTTTTTCTGGCCATCAGATCCAGATCCAAGGGCATCAGACAAGGATCCGGATCACCCCCTCTTTTAGATTTTTCTTCGATGCTTTTCTTTCTCATGCATGTGAAGAGGAGTCCACACGCGCGTGGACTCTTCTTCTTGGCGCGCGCGGGTGAGGAAAAAAAGTGGGCGGCTTGGAGAGAGGGCCTCAATGAAATTGATTCCCTTGGGTTCAGCCTTAGGTTAGCCCAATGTCCAAAAAATTAAATTAGACCTTAATCTGGTTCAATTAGAACCCAATTAAGCCTAATTCGGAACTAAATTCGAATCTGATTTGAATAGAAATTTGGTCTGCAACACATGCTAGTGTGTTTATCCTGCAAACATGATTTAATTTCAAATTAAATCCTTCATCAATTTTCTTTTGTGTGTGACCCATTGGGTTCCACACCTAGCCAGCAATAGGTCCGAGTGCTATTTGACTTAATTCGGTTAGATCTCAACTAAGCCGATTTAGGTCAACTCAAACTAGCTCGACTCGGTCAATTAGAATCTAATTCTAATTAACTGATTTGAATTACCATAATTCAATCATATACCTACAAGACAAGATTGACGTCTAGCAACGTATCATGTCTACCCGAAAGATATGGAATTTTGGTGGAATTACCAAAATACCCTTCAGTGGTGAGTTACCGGGCAATTCAGTCCTTTGATCAACTTGCATCCCGAATATAATTATGAATATGGATACTTGTCAAATCCAATTTCATATTCATCCCTAGCTCAATCTTTATAATGATGATTCATTCATTAGAAATTAACTCTAATGTTCATACTTTGATCAAAGATTTCCTGAATCCATCATTTAATTGAATTTAGCTGGATGCAATTCCCTCTTACTAGGGCTGATCAATTCCTTGTTGACCTACTCACAACCTCCATATACAATCCACCATACCCAGTATCTCCTCGTGCATGACTCAGTGTCATGATTGATTGTGATCCAAAGTATGGATTCATATATATAAGGTATCATGGTAGTCTCAGGTCAAAGGACCACATGCACTACTCCCACTATGAGAATTATCTATTGACAAACAGATAAGGTTCCATTAGATATTCTCAATCTGGATCAATTCAGTGAACTCATTCTCTAATGAATACTCACATCCTAGTATTAGTGTCAAACACAAGTGACTGTGAGATCAGTCACCCTCATCACAAAGCATATATAGGATGTGCTGGTCTTGCCGGAAACATTGATCTCCAACTTAATGTCCCATCGACCAGGAATATTTTAGATTAGGGTTTTAAGGCTTTAGGTCTCACTGGTATGATCTCATCATAACCCTAGAACCATAGCCCTAATCTATGGGGTTCATCATATAATCATAAGGACACAGCGTATGATGAAAATAATGCCTTTATTATAATAATGTTAATTAATTGATTTTGGGATCGAAATACAATATTTCAATTGGCTTTCAGGGCACAATCTTTCACTCCCATGTCCCTCGAGGGGAGAACGCATGCACGGATGCACTGTCGAGGCTCGCGACCCTTCCAGACTCATCATTGGCACGCACCTACATCGAGTATCTCAAGAATCCAAGCTATGAAGGCCTAGAGGAGGTGCACCAAGTCATCCCTGAGCAAAGCTGGATGGATAGGCACGTTAGATACATCACTGATGGCACCTTGCCAGAGGACCGCGTGGAAGCCAGCCTCATCAAGAAGAAGGCCTTCCGGTTCGTTCTGATGGAAGGCCAGCTCTATCGTCAGTCTCATTCCTACCCGCTACTGAAATGCCTCAGGCCCACAGAGGCAAACTTTGTGCATTAGGAGATACACGAAGGCCTCTGTGGGAACCATGCGGGAGGGAAAACACTGGCTTTTAAAGTGCTTCGCCAGGGGTACTTCTGGGAGACCATGAGGGAGGACGCAGCCGACTTCATCAGAAAGTGCGACAAATGCTAGCGCCATGCCCATATACAGTGCCAGCCGGCAGCGCCGATCTCCCAGCTCTCATCTCCTTGGCCCTTTGCTCAGTGGGGAATGGACATCCTAGGACCATTTTCCCCTGTATCTGGACAGCGAAGATTCCTGCTAGTTGTGATTGACTACTTCACCAAGTAGGTCGAAGCGTAACCGCTAGCTCAGATCACCGATGCCAATGTCCGCCAATTCTTCTGGAAGTCCGTTATCTGCCATTTCGGACTCCCTCACTGCATCATCACCGATAACGGGCATCAATTTGACAACCGGAAGTTTGAAGGGTTCTGTGCGGAGCACGGCATTCAACATCATTTCACCTTGGTAGCTCATCCCCAGATAAATGGGAAGGTCGAGGTGACCAATCAGATCATCCTCCAAGGGCTCAGAACCAGGTTGGATCAATCCAAAGATAGATAGGTGAAAGAACTTTCGAGCGTCCTGTGGGCCTACCACACAACACCCAGGATGGTGACTAATGAGACACCCTTCAGCCTTGTCTTTGGATCTGAGGCTGTCATTCCGGTTGAGCTCGGCGTGCCCATGCTATGAGTGCAGCAATACAATGAAGCATAGAACTCGGCACATCTCCTACTCAACCTAGACCTCCTCGAAGAATCAAGGGACAAAGCCCGACTGGTGCGGACACCAGAGGCACTAGAATAAGGCAGAGGCTTCTCAACCCTCTGTGGATCACTTAATGACATTTGAGTTCACTGTAATAAAGCTTAGTCCTGCTGAGTTGAGTCCTGTATTAGTTAACTCATGTTGAGCTAGTTTAGTCCAGTATTAATCAGCTCATGTCGAGCTAATTTTATTTTTTTGAGTCATGTCCAAACATATTGAAGACTCAAGACCACATCATACAAGTGAAGACCAAGTCCAACCTGATTGAAGACATGGAAGTTGAGCCCAAGTCCAACCTAGCTTGAAGACTTGAAGACCCCAGGAAGAGAAAATAAAAACAAGTACAAACTTGAAGCCCTGGACCAGCCGGAAGCAAATTGGGCCAGCCCAGGCCCAAGAAAGAGCTAGGGCGCCATTCCTTATGGTGACCCTCCTCTTGGTTGGCCACTTAAGGTCACCCCCTTGGCCGACCAAGACAAGGAACGGGAGAGTAAATTTTGGGATTTTCTACCTAATATTTCTAGCTAGGGTTTGAGAGGGAAAGGGATTCCAATGTAAAGTCTAATATGCCCTTACTTGGGGCCCAAGGCTAAGGATCTATTTAAAGGACCCTAGTCTCTTGTATGAGATTGATTTTGATATATGAATTAAACTTGAGTTCTCTTCTATTGCTTTGTGCTATCCTGCTTTGTGCTTAAGGGATTTTGTTGGTGCTTTCATCTTCCCGATGCTGCCACAGGATTCCTACCGCCAACCATCTTCCTAGAGCCCTGGCTGCCACCTCCAAAACTCTATTCCTATTTTCTATTTTTCCTATGTTTCCTTGTTCCCTGAGAGTTTTCTAGCCCCTGACAGGTCATTTGCAGGCCCCGAGTTCCTACGAATCCAACGACACCAGCCAAGCCTCAATAAGACCACCGAGCAGAAAGCCAGGTATCCGTGGGTCTTTGGCTCGGTTTTCCAGGCCGCATCCATCGAGGAACGGGAGATCCCTTTGCTACGATCTTCATCGGGCACTTCAGACGTTGTCAGGTACACGCTCTCTACCTCCAGTAATAATATTGTAGGAGAACTTGTCCTAACCCAGGCTTCTCAGCCCCGGTGATCCTTCTTTATTACTTTTCTAGGTCCAAATCTGCATGCTTGACTTCTAAAATTCATATAGAATTCCCTATAACTTATTTTGATCCAATTTTCAGGAATTAATCTCTTAACCCCACATATAAAATACACAAAAATAATTGCATGCATATTATTCCCGCATCACCGGCTCTGGATGGCGGCATACTGGCAGCGAGTGGCCCGGTACTACAATGCATGGGTAAGGCCTAAGGTCTTCAGACCCGGGGATATAGTGCTGCACCAAGCTGAAGCATCTCAGCCTCGGGAGTGCGGCAAACTCTCACCAAACTTGGAAGGCCCCTACAAGGTGGCCGAGGTCCTCTCACATGGGGCCTACTACCTCGAGGATCTCGATGGCGTTAGGTTCCCTCGATTGTGGAATGCTCGCAATCTGAGAAGATATAATCAATAATGTAAGGTTTTCTTCCAGTCATAATAAAGGTTTTCTTTTGCATAATTAGCTATCTACCTTGCAGGAAAATCTGCAAGATGTCTTCAAGCCCAGCTCCAAGACACCAACAACTCTGGAGCCCAGCTCTCTGGACAATATGTCTTCGAGCCCAGCTCTAAGAAACCAACAACTCCGGAGCCCAGCTCTCCAGCCAAGATGTCTTCGAGCCTAGCTCCAAGACATCCACAACTTCAGATCCTAGCACTCAGGCCAAGATGTCTTCGAGCCCATCTTCGAGACACCAATAACTCCGGAGCCCAACTCTCCGGCCAAGATATCTTCGAGCCCAGATCCAAGACACCAACAACTCCGGAGCCTAGCTCTCTGGCCAAGATGTGTTCGAGCCCAGCTCCAAGACACCAACAACTCCAGAGCCCAGCTCTCCGGCCAAGATGTCTTCGAGCCCAGCTCCAAGACACCAACAACTCCAGAGCCCAGCCTCCGGCCAAGATGTCTTCGAGCCCAGCTCCAAGACACCCATAACTCCGGAGCCTAACTCTCCGTCCAAGATGTCTTCGAGCCCAGCTCCAAGACACCAACAACTCCGGAGCCCGGCTCTCCGACCAAGATGTCATCAAGCCCATCTCCAAGACACCAACAGCTCCAGAGCCTAGCTCTCCGGCCAAGATGTCTTCGAGCCCAGCTTCAAGACACCCATAACTTTGGAGCCCAGCTCTCTGGCCAAGATGTCTTCGAGCCTAGCTCTGAGACACCATCAACCCCGGAGCCCAACTCTCCGGCCAAGAAGTCTTCGAGCCCAGCTCCAAGACACCATCAACTCTTGGAGCGGGGCCCAGCCCTTTGGCCAAGAAATCTTCGAGCCTAACTCCAAGACACCATCAACTCTTGGACCAAGGCCCAGCCCTCAGGCCAAGATGTCTTCGAGCGCAGCTCCAAGGCACCAACAATTCTGGAGCCCAGCTCTCTAGCCAAGATATCTTCGAGCCTAGCTCCAAGACACCAAAAACTCCAGAGCCCAGCTCTACAGCCAAGATATCTTCGAGCCCAGCTCCAAGACACCCACAACTTCGGAGCCTAGCTCTCTAGCCAAGATATCTTCGAGCCCAGCTCCAAGACACCAACAACTTCGGAGCCCAGCTCTCTTGCCAAGATGTCTTCGAGCCCAGTGCCAAGACACCCACAACTCCGGAGCCTAGCTCTTTGGCCAAGATGTCTTCCAGCCCAGCTTCGAGACACCATCAACCCTGGAGCCCAGCTCTCCGGCCAAGAAGTCTTCGATCCTAGCTTCAAGACACCATCAACTCTTGAACCGGGGCCCAGCCCTTCGGCCAAGAAGTCTTTGAGCCTAACTCCAAGACACCAAGACCTGAGCTCAGCTCTCAGGAGAACAAGACCTGGGGCCCAGCTCTTCGGATGGAAAGTCTTCGAGCCTAGCTCCAAGAAAGACCTGAGCCCAGCTCTTAGGCAACCCTTGGACCGGGGCCCAGCTCTCCGGCCAAGAAGGTCTTCGAGCCTAGCTCCGAGATACCAAGACCTGAGCCCAGCTCTCAGGCAACTCTTGGATCGGGGCCCAGCTCTCTGACCAAGAAGTCTTCGAGCCTAGCTTCAAGACACCAAGACTTGAGCCCCGCTCTCGGGCCACCTGAACCGGGGCCCAGCTCTCCGACCAGCAAATCTTGGAGCCCAGCTACTCCCAAACTATCAAAGTCCTGAGCTCACCTCACCAACACTAGAGCTGGAAGATCAAGCCCCAGACAAGACAGAACTTTTCTCTCTGATCTCGCTGCAAACTCCAAAAAAAAAAGAAAAGAAAAGAAGAAAGGAAAAGAGAGAAGAGAGAAGAGTCAAGTGATGCTCAAGGACAGATGGCGAGAAAATTTCTACTTCATTAACAGAAGGTGTTTACAAGCATCTTTGGGCCCTCGACATGCCAGACAACCTAGATCAAATACAAAAATAGATGGAAGGCTACTCCGCTCTGACCGGCCCCCTAGAAGGGCTGTGAGGCTGTGAGGTCTCATTCTCAGGGACCTCCGATTGGGTAGCTCTAGCCTCAGGTGACACAGCTTCGACTTCGGCTAACGAAGAAGCTTCAGGAGCAGCCGCTTCCTCGACGACCACCTCCAGGCCTGACTCCATGTCCGAGGCTTGAGGGTAACTAAGGTGGTTGAGGCCCTCGTTAGGGACGAACCCCTCAATTCAGCCATGCAGGTACATGAAGCCTTTGAAAAAGGAGTCCGATGCTATTTGATGAATCTCGGTGACGAACTCCTCTGAGACTTTGTACTTAGCTTCTGCCTCTTCAGCATCCTTCCTTGCCTTAACGGCTTCACCCCTGGCCACCTCTGTCGACTTGGCCGACTCCTCTGCCACCCTCTCAGCCATGGCCAACTTCTCCTTCGCCGCCGCCAGTTCGGTCTGAAGAGATCGAGCAATCTCCCTCTACCGGATTGCCTCGACATTGAACAGCCCCAGCCTTCTCTCAGCATCAGCAAGCTCCTCGGCCTTCTTCTTCGAACGGCCCTGCTCCTGGTTGAGGCCCTCCTGGAGCTCCTTTACTCACCCCTTAGAGTTGGCAAGCTTCTCCTCGAGGTCCTTGACCTTTTGACTGAGCACCCCATTCGCGTTGGTCCTCTCCTTCAGGTCAGCCTTCAGTGACTCGACCTCAGCTGCCCATTGCTGGTCATCCTTCTGCCAGTTCTGAAAGCAGTCCTTTATGAAGAGGGCCTCGACACCAAGCTACATCATGCAAAAGGTTAGTAAAAAAAAAGAGAAGAAAAAAAAGAAAAAAAAAGAAGTAAAAGGGGTGGGACCGCTCATTGAGAAGAGCTTGGGAAAGATGTTGCCAATCACATCCCCCAGTCGCTGACCAGCCATCTCCTGCCGGTCGCATGCCTGGATTGAGAAATCCATCATGCGCTTGGCCAATATGTTGTTCTGGAGCAGAGAGCTCTCTGGTCCCAACTTGAATGGAAGCCGGTGTCGCGCCTCCTCCCTCCTGCTCTCCCCGGGAGTAGGGTTACTCACTCCATTGGAAATGGAGCCCCCAGAAGATGGTTGTGGGCCCGACATCTTCTCAAGCGATGCCTCAGTCACAAGCCCAGCCCCAGCTCGAACCTCCCCCTCGACCTCAGTTACAGCCGGGCTCGGGGAGCTGGGGGACACGGCGGAGGCAACAGCTGCGGCCCTGGCCTGGACAACCACTCCAGGCTCCAGGGCAAGGGCTGTTTCCTATTGCCTGGGCCTTTCAGGAACCTTCTGGACTACCCGCTAATTTGGCCCTAGCACCGCAGACATCGCCCTCTCTACTGGTGCAGGGGTAGCTTCGGCTTCCCTCCTACTCGGGGCGACCGGCGCTGCGGGAGTGGCCGCTGACGCGCTCTCACCCCAGGCCCACCTCGGTGGAGGCTCATCGACCAGCCCGATTGGTAGCCTCTTCCTGGTGATCGCCAACAGGTCACTCTCCATGAAGATCATTCCTGCACATAGATCACACAATGGTTAGAGCTCAGAAAGGTCAGTATGAAAGCATAGACGAAAGAAAGACGTGAGCTAGACTCACTCAACTGTCTCGTTGGGTCAACCCTGGCATCGAAAGGTTCTGCTCTGACAGTAGGACCTTAAGGAAAAGAACCTAGGTGGTGCAGAGCTGCTCGTAGTCATCTTGGTCAGCCACATCGACTACAAAGATTCGGTTGGGGGATTGATCCGGATCACTCCAGACCCAATCAACCCCCTCGATCATGGCAAAGAAAAACTTGCTCTTCCATCCCTTGATGGAAGAGGGGAGCTCAAATTTAATACCTTTCAGGCGAGAAGACAAGGACTGCTACCTATCCTCGGTGGGGTGGCGCTTCAGGATGAAGAACGCCCTGAACAAAGAAAAGCGAGCGACGAACCCGTGGAAGTGGTAGAGTACAATGAAGGAGAAGATGGTCCTAATGACGTTCGGGACTAGCTGAGCAGGAACCAGACGGTAATTGCTCAGCACAGACATGAAGAAAGGATGAAAGGGGAATCGGAGCCCTCCCGAAAAGGTCTCCTCATAAAAGGTGACCCAGCCTGGGCTACTCAAAGTGACCCTGTCCTCTGATTGGGGAATCAGAAGCCGAACAGAGTGAGGGATGTCGTAGACATCCCGGATGGTCCCCAGCTCCACAGTAGAAATCGTAGAAGCGATCCCACTGGGACCTGTTGATCAGACAGACTCGGAGACAGGTTCGGGTGGGGGAGGAAGATGAGAAGGATGGGAAGGACCAGCCCCTGGTTCTCTAATAGATATGGGGCCAGGAGGATGCCTCCTACTGAACTCGAAGCACGCCCTATCCCCCTCCTCATCGGAGGAAGAAGATGACATCTTTGGCCTAGAAGGACCGGCTTCGTTCGGATTGGTGGAAGGATGAAAATGAGGCATCTTCAAAAGAAGAAGAAGTAGGGAATCCAAGGAGCAGAAAGGATGGACTTGGCTGGGGGAAGGCCCTAGACTTAGAAGAAGAACCCTACTGTGATAGGAAGAAGAAAAAGAGAAGGAAGACTAACCTGGTTCCTTAGGGGGATGGAGGCAATCAAGAAGAAGTGGAAGCCTGGGTACTGCAGCGGGCATGAAGAATTTGAAAGAATAGATGTTTTGGGTAAAAACCTCTTTTCATTTCGAAGCGACCCGACACATCCGTACCATTACAACCTCTCCACCAACGGATTCTCGCCATGTGCCAGCCATCGATGAGAAAGGCATCCCGGCCACTCTTGGTTTTGTGCCAATAATAACTACTCCTCGGATGTGGCCATGTGGTGCTCGCGCAATGGCCTGGGAAACCGTCTCGCGAAGCGCCGATGATCATGGCCATAGTTGCACCGGATCTTTACTTTTCCATGTTAGCGATGCAATTACTCCCTTCGACCTGAGCGCCGTGCACTAACGGGCCTCGGGAGTGGGGGGCAAATGATGTGGCACGATCACTGACGTGGAGTAGCTGTCAGATGCCATGTCAGATACTCTACTCAAGCTCCTTCGCCGGGCTGAGCTCCCTCAGTGTAAGGGGACAGCCCGTCGAAGCCGAGCTCCATCCTCCGCCAGGTTGGGCCTGTGAGCCCGGGATGCTTAGGTCGGAGTCGAGTGGCATCCGCTAGATCAAGCCCCTCGAGATTGAGCCATGTGGTCCGGAGTCGAGCTCAGCCCTCCTCCACCACATGGAGTCTCTTTGAGGTCGAGCCCTCTGAGCCGGATCCATGCTCTGCCCTTCGCTAGATCGAGCCCTGTGGTCTGGAGTCGAGCTCAGCCCTCCTCCACCATGTGGAGTCTCTCCGAGGTCGAGCCCTCTAAGCCGGAGTCGCGCTCTGCCCTCCACCAGATCGAGCCCCTCGAGATCGAGCCCTGTGGTCCGGAGTCAAGCTCAGCCCTCCTCCACCATGTGGAGTCTCTCCGAGGTCGAGCCCTCTGAGCCGGAGCCATGCTTTGCCAGATTGAGCCCTACCTTCCTTACTCAGCCTTCAGCTCGAGCAAAGACACCAACGAACAGAGAGGAGGCACCACCACCCTAGGACACCGGCGAGCCGCCCGAGGATCGCAGCGAGATGCCCACCAGGCCGCAATAACTGCCTGCGGCTCCCACTTGCACTAAAAAGTGGAGGAGCCATCCGATTGAGGTGCCACGCTCTTCACCAACCACCTAAACTACTTTGAAGAGAGAGTCAACCAGGAAATTCGAATCCCGGGGATGGCGGCCCCTCAATCGAGGCACTGCCAGACTTCTCAGAATGGGACGATAAGGAGAAATGTCAGAATACATGATAGCTTCCCTTAGCACGAATCCAGAAAGATGTCCCATCCATGGCTTGGGACACCGTCGCATGTGCCTGCTAGCCCAGCGAGGTCTCGAGGCAGGCGCCCAACGGTCACCTTGGCTACAAAGAATGTTCAACATCCCCGAAGGGGAAAGGTATGCAAACACAAAGGCAAACACCAACACAAGTGCAATCTCAACCAGAGGGCAAAGCAACACCAGAAAACCCAAGCAAGGGAAGGAGGAAAAGCCACCTAGAGAATCCCTCTAGTTTGGTCACCATTCTCCTGACGCACTTGCACCCCACTCTCACACTACTCACTCCTCCTAGTATGGAGTCCATCAAGAGGGGCTCGACCAGGAGGATCTGTTCTTCTGGATCATCACTGACTTGACCGTCAGAGTGCCCCCACCGGAATCCCTGGCCCGGGTCACTAACCCCTGTTTTGCATGTCCAGAACCAAAGGACCGCCAACCAACGGAAGGAGCGCACTCCGGCGCCGACAGTAGCTACGGGCCATGACGATCTTGGTGGTAACACCCCCTAACTTAATTTTCATTATCCTCAATGGAATAAGGAAGAATAAAACAAGGAGAGATATCACATGGATGAGATATGCCTCGTGTAATGCCAGGAGTGACCATGTGGAGCAGTCTCTTATTCTTAGAGATAAGAATCACTAAAATAAAGGTCAATAAAATGATTGGATTGCCTCCCAACAAGCACTAATTTTAATATTTTTAGCCAGACCTCTTAGGATTCTTATCCTATTCCTGCCGGAATCTTGACATAGTTTTGTAATTCCCTACACGATTTGGGTTCAGCTATAGAGTATTTCCTACATAGGATCATTAAGTGGCTTATTGCCCTAATAGCTAACAATCCTTTTGTTATAATTAGATCTAAGTATAACTTCAATTCCAATCAGGGTTTTAATGGACCTAGATCTATGTACTCAATATGCTTAATATATAGAGGGAGTATTTTAGGATTCCTATTTGATGCCTCTTCCTTCCTATGTAAAGGTCCAATCAGAGTCATAAGGGGTTCAGCTTATAATTTAGACCATGGCAAAAGCCCTTCCTAACCTATGACATGTCACTTTTTCCAAATCAATATCATCTCCATCTTCATACATCGTTTTAACATTATAGAAAAATTTTGGAGGTAGTTCTCAAAAGTAGTGTCAAATATAGAGAAATTAGTTATAAAAGTTTTAACTTTGTTATCCCCCATATGTGCAATGTCCTTGGCAACGATGCCAAAATTTGATCGCTATTGTAGGTGATCAAAAATAAAACCTACTCACTACTATAGCTAGTGATAAGTTGGGATCGTATTTTCGAGGATCAAGGGAAATTATTTCATAAAGAAGACAAGCAAAAAAATTATTTATAAAGATTAGATTAGGAGTAGTAATTATTAAAAGATATCAACTAATTACTTACTTAAATCAGTTAGCAAGAGATGTAACCCAGGAATTCGAATCCATCATGCAAATAGAGTTTATCTTCTTTTTTTTATGTTGCAATATCAATAATTCTTACAAGTTCAATATTAGAATAATTTATCTCCTATTGGGTACGGGCCGTATCAGGATATCATGACATATCCGCTCAGAGTATAAACATTTACTTGATTTGCAAGATTAAGAGTCTAATCTACCATACTATGATCTACCTCTCTAAGGCATCTATCGTATCCTGAGATCACGGTACATCGATAGAGGGTGTAGGCCGTGTATGCCAGATCAAAACCTCAATCAAAAAAATAACTCAAGAGATATAAACAAGAAAAGCATAATATTTATTATTTAGGAATCAAGTACAAAAAGAAAGATAGAACCTGATTATAGGCTTCATCTTTATCCCGGGTTGAAGGAGTCTAGCCATGCATCACTACCACCAGTATCTCCTCCATAATTCACCTTTTTTCTAAGCCTAATATAATAATCTAAAATAAAAAAAATAAACTATACAAAATTTACAAAAAAATTGATGCTTGGATTGCTACTTAGGGTCCTTCTTTTAATGAGTTCATCTAGGGCTTCCTCCCAGTCAAATTTGGAGTCAATCGACTCAAGATCAGCTAGATATCATGAAAAAATATCTCAACCATCCATTCTGTATCACAGACCTTGGATTGCACTGGGATTCATGCAGGATAGCCTCCTTCCTTCTTGGGTGAGCAAAGTTCGATCTGGACTCATGCTGCATCCCGGATCTCCATCTTCCACTTAGATTTGGAGAGCTTCTTCAGCGTGGTGGCATGAGACAATGGTGTGCGGTGGTGGCGGGTGGTGAACAGCGATGGTGAGTTGGATGGTGATTGAGAGGCTGATCAACAGGGGAAAAGGGAATTAGGAACATGGCTGGCTACAGGTGAGCCGACGCTTAGGTGGTAGAGGGTGGTGCCTGGCCAAGGAGGAGGGAGGAGTGACGAGCGATTAGGGATAGGCGGTGATGAAGAGTATGGTGGATGGCAATGGCAGTGATCGAATGAAGAGGGGGAAGAAAGTGGTGGTTGGCAAGAAAAATAATCTTCTGGCGAGCATTCCGGCCATGACGATGCTCCCGATGGTGAGAGGGATGACAGAGGACAACTCCAATGGCGAGGCGGCATGAAATGGCAATGGTGGTCCATGGGTAGGGGTCATGGACCAGCTCCAATGGCTGCTCGTGGACCACTCCCCATTCTATAGACCGAGCGGTCAGTCCACCATAGACCGGTTGCTCTAGTAGATTCATGCATAAAATTTTAACTTCAATTTTGGGCCTATTTGAACTCCAATTTGTGTGCCATTTGCATCGTTGGACTCTAAAAAGTAAGCTCTTCCCATCCATGGATTTCATTTCTACAAAATATTAATAATAAAATATCAATTCTTAATAAATATATATTAATTAATATTCATTTTAATGGTTAAATTGGGATAATTAATAGACTTATCACACCCCCAATGTAATCTTTGCTAGTCCCTTAGCAGTGTAATTAAAATAGAATTATGTGTCATTAAGATCCTTCTTTGCAAAATTCGAACTAGGCTTAAGGTTGAAAGAAGCTAGCTAGTATCACTAATAAAGTATTGAGTTTTCGGAGTAGATTTCACAGTCAAAACTATCAGAAATTTTTTTAAAGTTCATCCAAAGATCTACAGCACTTGTGTTTATAATGGCCAACTTAGTATTTCAGTACTATCTTGTAAGGAACAATAGTATCTTCGTCTATCATCTACTTTGGTTAATTTTCATACACCAGCAAATAAAGTATATGAGCTAAGATAGCTTTCACACTGCCTGATTTTTTTTTCTTTTTCTCTTTTTTCTTCTGGTGATATCTTCACACTGCCCATTTTTTGATGTAAACAACAATGCTTACTTAGGCGATAGTATCCGGTTACTCGATGAGAAACCAATGTTTAGAACTTACCTTTTTTTCTTCTCTTTTTTTAATTAGGTAGGCAGCTCTTTTCTCGACTACAAGTTCCTCTCGATGGAATGCATATTAATTACCACCTTTTGATAATACTTGGATCTCCAATTGAGCTTACAACTAATACCTAGTTTACCTTGTCAGTGTGCATGTGCAATGAAAGTACTAATAGCCTTTAGACAACCTAAATAGGTTGCTAAAAGTGAAACTTGCTAGTCTACTCCTTGGCTTGCTACAGTAATTAGCCAATACTTTATAACTCTATTACCTTTGCCTAGTCAATTTTGCTCAAGAATTTCTTTCATGGCACATGATTTATAAATTTTTTTTGAGATTTTTAAAAATTACCAAGGTGTTTGCACAATATTTTTTTAAAAAGGTCTTCCCTTACCCCCTAACTTAATTTTTATTATCCTTAATAGAGTATGAAAGAATAAAATAAGAAGAGATATCACCAGGATGAGATATGCCTCGTGTAATGCCAAGAGTGACAATGCAGAGTAGTCTCTTAATTCTAGAAATAAGAATCACTGAAATAAAGGTCAATAAAAAGATTGAGTTGCCTCCCAATAAGTGCTAAGTTTAACATCTTCAGCCAGACCTCTCAAGATTCTTATCAAATTCCTGCCTAAATCTTGATGTAGGTTTGTAATTCCCTACGTGATTTGGGTTTAGCTATAGAGTATTTCCTACATGGGATCATTGAGTGGCTTATTGGCCTAATAGCTAACAATTCTTTCTTTATAATTAGATCTAGGTATAACTTCAATAACAGTCAGGATTCTAATGGACCTAGATCTATGTACTCAATGTGCTCAATATACAGAGGGAGTATTTTAGGATCCCCATTTGATGTCTCTTCCTTCCTAAGCAATGGTCTAACTAGAGTCATGAGGGATTCAGCTAATAATTTAGATCGTGGCACAAGCCCTTCCTGACCTATGACATGGCACTTTTTCAAAATCAATATCATCTCTGTCTTTATACATTGTTTAACACTATGGACAAATTTTGGTGGTAGTTCTCAAAAGTAGTGCCAAATATAGAGAAATCAGTTATAAAAGTTTTAACTTCATTATCCTTCATATGTATAATGTTCCCGGCAATGGTGCCAAAATTTGATTGCTATCATAGGCGATCAAAAATAAAATCTACTCACTACTATAGCTAGCGATGAGTCGGTATTATATCCTCAGGGACCAAGGATAATTATTTCATAAAAAATACAAGCAAATGGAAATTATTGATAAAGATTAATTGGAAGTAGTAAATATTAAAAGATATCAACTAATTACTTAGTTAAACTAGTTAGCA
The DNA here is from genome assembly GCA_021397845.1 of Areca catechu. Classification (NCBI taxonomy): domain Eukaryota; kingdom Viridiplantae; phylum Streptophyta; class Magnoliopsida; order Arecales; family Arecaceae; genus Areca; species Areca catechu. Next base: position 86,995,444 of record CM038039.1, read on the forward strand.
GGAAAAGTAACCTAGGAATCTGAATCCACCATGAAAATAAGGTTTATCTTCTTTTCTTTATATTGCAATATCAATAATTCTTACAAGTTCAATGTTAGAATAATTTATCTTCTATTGGGTATGGGCCGTATCTAGAGATCACGACATGTCCGCTTAAAGTATAAACTATTTACTTGATTTGCAAGATTAGGATTATAATCTACCATACTACGATCGACCTCTCTGAGGTATGTACCGTATCCTGAGATCATGGCATATCGATAGAGGGTGTAGGCCATGTATGAAAAATCAAAATCTCGGTCAAAAAAATAACTCAAAAGATATAAACAAGAAAAGTATAATATTCATTGCTTAGAAATCAAGCACAAAAAAAAAGATAGAACCTGGTTACAGGTTTTATCTTCATCCCAGGTTGAAGGAGTCTAGCCGTGCATCGCTGGGGCTAGCATCTCCTCTATAATTTATCTTTTTCCTACGTCTAATACAATAATCAAAAATAAACGAAAATAAACTTTGCTAAACTTGCTAAAAAAATGATGCCTGGACTGCTGCCTAGGGTTCTCCTTTTATAGAGCTCATCTAAGGCTTCCTTCCAGTCAAATTTGGAGTCAATTAGGCTCAAGATCGGCTATATATCATGAAAAAATGTCTCAACCATTCATTATACATCATAGACCTTGGATCGTGCTAGGATTCATGCAGGATAGCCTCCTTCCTTCTTGGGTGAGCAGAGTCCAATTCGGACTCCTGCCGCATCCCAAATCTCCATCTCCCACTTGGATTTGGAGAGCTTCTTCAGCATGGCGGCATGAGGCGGCGGTGTGCGGCAACGACGGGCAACAAACGACGATGGTGGGTTGGACGGTGACTGAGAGGCTGATCAACATGGAAAAAAGGAATTGGGAACATGGTTGGTTGTATGTGAATCGATGCATGGGCGGGAAAAGATGATGGCTAGCCAAGGAGGAGGGAGGAGTGGTGAGCAGTTGGGGACAACTGGTGGTGAGGAGTATGATGGACGGCGGTGGCAGTGATCGAACGAAGAGGGGGAAGAAAGTGGTGGCTGGCCAAAAAAATAATCTTCCCATGAGCATTCTGGCCATGATGATGCTCCAGGTGGCAAGAGGGATGATCGGGGACAACTCCGAAGGCGAGGCAGGAAGAAATGGTGATGGTAATCCACAAGCAAGGGTCGTGGACCGGCTCCAATGGCTGCCCGTGGACCGCTCCCCATTCTGTAGACCGAGCAATCGATCCACCATGGATCGGCTACTCTAGAATTCATACATAAAATTCAAACTTCGATTTTGGGCCGTTGAACTTCAATTTGAGTGCCGTTTACACCGTTAGACATCAAAAATTGAGCTCTTCCAATCCATGGACTCTTTTTCTATAAAACATTAATAAAAAGTATCAATTCTTAATAAATATAAATTAATTAATATTTATTTTAATGGTTAAATTAGAAAAATTAATAGACTTATCACACTCCCTAATTTAATCATTGTTAGACCCTTAGCAATGTAATTAAAATAGAATTATATGTCACTAAATCTTCCTTTACAAACTTTGATATGGGCTTAAGGTTGAAAGAAGTTAGCTAGTATCACTAATTAAGTATTGAATTTCTTGAGTAAATCTTGTAGTCTTTATCAGAAACTTTCTTAGAGTTCATCCAAAGATCTGCAGTATATGTGTTTGTGATGGCCAACTTAGTATTTTGGTACTAGCTTGTAAGGAACAATAGTATCTTCACCTATCACCTACTTTGGTTAATTTTCTATATACCCCCAAATTAAGCACATGAGCTGAGATAGCTTTCACACTGCATGATTTTTTTTCTTTTTTTCTTCTGGTGATATCTTCACACTATCCATTTTTTGACATGAACAACAATGCTTACTTGGGCAACGGTACCCGGTTACTCGACGGGAACTAATGTTTAGATCTTACTTTTTTTCTTCTATTTTTTTCTCTATTTTTTAAATCAAGTAGGTAGCTCTTTCCTCAACTTCAAGTTCCTCTAAATGGGGTATATATCAATTACCACTTTTCGGTAATACTTGGATCTCCAATTGACATTACAACTAATACCTAGTTTACCTCGTCAATGTGCATATGCAATGGAAGTGTTAATAGCCTTTAGACAACCTATGTAGGCTGCTAAAAGTCAAACTAGTTAGTCTACTCATTGGCTCGCTACAGTAATTAGCCAATACTTTTTAACTCTATTATGTTTGCCTAGTTGGTTTCACTCAAGAATTTTTTTCATGACATATGATTTATAAAAATTTTTAAAAATTATTAAAAATCACCAAGGTGTTTGCACAATATTTTTTCATAAAGGTCTTCTCTAAGCCCCCCAACTTAATTTCCATTATCCTTAATGGAGTAGGAAAGAATAAAACAAGGAGAGATATCACCAGGATGAGATATGCCTCATGTAATGCCAGGAGTGACTATGTGGAGTAGTCTCTTATTTTTAGAAATAAGAATCACTAAAATAAAGGTCAATAAAAAATTGAGTTGCCTCTCAACAAGTACTAAGTTTAACGTCTTTAGTTAGACCTTTGAGGATTCTTATCCTATTCCTGTCCAAATCTTGATGTAGGTTTGTAATTTCCTACGTGATTCAAGTTCATCTATAGAGTATTTCCTGTATAGGATCATTGAGTGGCTTATTGCCCTAATAGCTAATAATTCTTTCTTTATAATTAGATCTAGGTATAACTTTAATACCAGTCGAGGTTCTAATAGACCTAGATCTATGTACTCAATGTGATTAATATAAAGAGGGAGTATTTTAGGATCCCTGTTTTATGCCTCTTCTTTCCTAGGCAAAGGTCTAACCAGAGTCATGAGGGGTTCAGCTAATAATTTAGATCGTGGCGCAAGCCCTTTCTGACCTATGACATGGCACTTTTTCCAAATTAATATCATCTCTATCTCCATACATCATTTTAATACTATAGATAAATTTTGGAAGCAGTTCTTAAAAGTAGTACCAAATACTGAGAAATCAGTTATAAAAGTTTTAACTTTGTTATCCTCCATACGTGCAATGTCCCTAACAATGGTGCCAAAATTTGATCGCTATCATAGATGGTCAAAAATAAAACCTGCTCACTACTATAGCTAGCGATGAGTCGAGATCATATCCTCAGGAACCAAGGATAATTATTTCATGAAAAAATAAGCAAAAGAGAATTATTGATAAAGATTAGATTAGGAGTAGTAATTATTAAAAGATGTCAACTAATTACTTAGTTAAACCAGTTAGTAGGAGAAGTAACCTAGGAATTTGAATCCACCATGCAAACAGGGTTCATCTTCTTTTCTTTATATTAAAATATCAATAATTCTTACAAGTTCAATGTTAGAATAATTTATAGGCACGGGCCGTATCTAAAGATCATGACACATCCACTCAAAGTATAAACTATCTACTTGATTTGCAAGATTAAGGGTCTAATTTACCATACTATGATCTACATTTTTGAGGCACGTACTGTATCCTGAGATCTTGGCACATCGATAAAGGGTGTAGGCCATGTATACCAGATCAAAGCCTCGATAAAAAAATAACTCAAGAGATATAAAAAAGAAAAGCATAATATTTATTACTTTAGAATCAAGTACAAAAAAAAGATAGAACCCAGTTCTAGGCTTCATCTTTATCCTAGGTTGAAGGAATCTAGTTGTACATCGCTGCCACTAGCATCTCCTCCATAATTCACCTTTTTTTAAAATAATCTAAAATAAAAAAAATAAACTATATAAAATTTACTAAAAAAATTGATGCCTGGATTGCTGCCTGGGGTCCTCCTTTTATAGAGCTCATTTAGGACTTCCTCTCGGTCAAATTTGAAATCAATCGGACTCAAGATTGACTAGATATCATGAGAAAATGTTTCAATCATCCATTCTACATCACAAATCTTGGATCGCACCAAGATTCGTACAGGATAGCCTTTTTCTAAGAAATGGACGAGTAGAGTCCGATCCAAACTCTTGCCACATCCTGGATCTCCATCTCCCACTTGGATTTGGAGGGCTTCTTCAGCGTGGCGGCATGAGGCGGTGGTGTGCGGTGGTGACGGGTGGCGAATGGCGATGGTGGGTTAGATGGTGACTGAGAGGCCGATCAACAAGGAAAAAGGGAATTGGGAACGTGGCTGACTGCAGGTGAACCGGCGCTCGGGTGGTAGAGGGCGATGGGTGGCCAATGAGGAGGGAGGAGCAGCAAGCGGTTGGGGATAGCCGATGGTGCAGAGTACGATGGACGGCGGTGGCAGTGACCGAACGAATAGGGGGAAGAAAGTGGTGGCCAGTTGGAAAAACAATCTTTCGGCGAGCACTTCGGCCATGATGATGCTCCCGGCAACGAGAGGGATGATGGGGGACAACTCCGACAACAAGGTGGCAAGAAATGGCGATGGTGGTCCACAGGAAAGGGTCGTGGACCGGCTCCAACGGCTGTCCATGGAACGCTCCCCATTCTGTAGACCCATGGACCGACTGCTATAGAATTCATGCATAAAATTTAATCTTCGATTTTGGACCTGTTTGAACTTCGATTTGAGTGCCATTTGCACCGTTGGACTCCAAAAATCGAGCTCTTCCTATCCATGGACTCCGTTTCTAGTGTCATAGGTTATATATTTATTAGATAGCATCTCTTGATAGATGGTGGAGATTTAAGATCCTTGATTCACTTGTGGATGCTTGCATTTTACTTGCAGTTGCTTGTGACAGCCACACACCTTTTCTATGTTTGTTCTGTATCCAAATTTGTTGTGAAATCTCCTTTATTCATTATGCATTGTGATCCTAAGGTTTGAATGTGCACATGCTAGGCTTGGGCTTGGACTTGGGCTTCGTCTTCAGCATGGTATTATGCAAATGCTGGGAACTAAGTTTTTATTATTAAAATACTTGAAAAAGAATATAAGAAGTATCAAATACTAAATAATAGGGATTCATTATAAAAGCTTTTGATACTTCTTATGTTGTATTACTGCATTGATCATGGGCCAAAGCATAGATAACTGACTTGCCACCATGATCCAAAGTACAGATATCTTTGTTTCCCACCATGAATTGAAGTATAGATATCAAGGTTTGCCATGATAGGCTGAAGCCTGGACTATGATTTTCCGGTCAAGAGCCAAAGTTTAATCATGGTTAGTGAAAAATTAAAAAACAACTTTTTATTTAGATCATGTAAATAAAACAAGTATGATAACTCATATGAACCCACTAATGATATTTATGATAGATTTATGATCATATGCAATTTGTAATATAAACTTGTATAACTATTTGCTATTGAAACTTAGGGTTATGATCACTATAGATTGTGGCTAAAGTGATTCATAAGCTCTAGCTTTTGATGGATAATTTGTGATTTAGGGTATAATTTGAGGGATTGACAATTTTATGATCTTATTGGTCCAGAAGTTATTTACCAAACCTCAAAAAAAATGGTGGGTGTAAATCAAATGGCATGGCAAAATTGTGGTGGTTAAAGTCATTTTGATTTGTTTGAAAACATTTCCTCTAATTTGTAAGGTGTTATGATCAGGAACTTGAATTTCTTTTCCCAGTGAAAGAATCTATTTAGGAGCTTGAGGAGTAGATAAGAATTTTCTACCTTAAGTTTCGGGATTTTGTAGTATACTAATTTCAAGAATGGAATTAATTTAAGGAGAAGATAATGTAAGGGCCCATTATAACATAGGCCTAGTTCTGCTTGGGTCTAGCCTGGGCTGGCCCTTTTGGGCTACTTATGCATGCATTTAGCACATGATAAATCGAGGAAGGAATACTCCTAATTTGGTACATGCTAAGGAACAAGGATTGGGAGTCCAAGGCTTCTTGGAGCTCTAGATCCCAGCTATAAATGGGTCCTCCCCTCTTCCTCTAATCGTCGCTCATAATCCCCAATAAAATCATGGGTGAAATCTATGGGATTCCCTTTGTTTCCATCAACTATTTCTGATAAGTGACCCTCCATTTTCACCGTGAAAGACAACCAAATAACTTGCCATGGATGAGTATCACCACAAACTCTCTTTTCCTTTCTTTTTCGGGTCTAATGTCATCATCGATCGCTGGTTGCTAGATTCCATGAATAAGGCCTTCCCTCATTTCTTTGTTCTTTTCTTCCATCGGACCGGTCACTGTTATTGACTGACCTTGGGTTGCTAAGGGCTGGAGCTGTCGAAGTTCTTTGCCATCATGGGTCATTGCTGGGTGTCACTGCCATGGGAGGTGGCCAACCAAAAACAATTTCCCTTCCCTATTTTCATGAAGAAGAAGAAAACAAGAAATAGAAAAAGAAATCTTCTCTCTTTGGACTTTCTTCCCTCTAGATGCCCTTTGGACTAATGGAGGGTTCAGATGCCTAGGCAAAGTCAGAGTGATTGATTGACCCTGGGAGGGGCCCAGGATCTAGAGTGTTATGATCATTTACCATAATTTTCCATCATCCCTAAACATCTATAATATTTATCTCTGGACTTGATTATGCGGTGTAAGAAGGGTCATACAAAACACCATGTTCCCAAGTTCATAAATCAAGGAGTTGATCGATCGCTATACTCAAGACTAACACTGATGGAGGTAAGGATCTCTATTGTCGTGCCTCCATCTAGATCGGGCTTGGTTGGCTGTGCTGGAGAGCTCCTCTGTCGGTCAACCTGCACAAAGTCTCCTGGATACCGGAGGTGCTCCGGTAGGGGACATTCCGATGCTTAAGTTAGCAGGGGATTTGGAGCAACAGAATGGAGAAGACTGAGAGAGGGTAGCGCGGAGAGGGAAGAGAGTATTTAGCCTTTAGCAGAGGTTCCCCGGGCACCTTTTATGGACATGAATGCTGCCAAATTCTGTTAGGGGACAGGCTAAAAAGCCTCGATTTGTCCCTGGAAGAATCAGAGTGGTGGCCAGGTGGCGCGAAGGTGTGGCCACATCGTGGAGTCCGTTACAACAGTATTCTGGTACCAGCTGAAAAGGAGCTTCTGGACCTTTCGAACGGTTCCGAGAAGGATCACGGGTCGGTCAGACTCAGCTGGAGGCTATTGTTCGGCCGACAGAGAGTACTCGCCAAGAGATCTGAAGAAGTCGACCGATAGATGTGAAAGGAGGCTCCTGGAATTCCCCAGATGGAGACGGGCCGGTCGGACCTAGCGAGAGTGCGTCGTCCGGCCGACCGGGGGTCCGTCAGGAGCTCCGAGAAAGCCGAATGACGCATTGTAGGGAAGGGGCCTCTGAAGGCTCCAAGAGACCCCTAGAGGGGGTCAGTCGTACCTTGGCTGGAGAGGGTCGTCTTTAGGTTGATCGGCCTCCAAGTTGGTCGGCCTATTGGGCCCCCGGTGGGGGAATCAGTCAGGATCCCCACGAGAGCCGATCGATGGAACCTCGAAGGAATTGGGTCGTCTGGACCTCTCCTCCCATGGGTCAGCCGGTCGGACTCCTTAGCCGGCCCAACCCAAGATTGGCTAGATAGGTACAATAGTTGCCTCCCTGCTTTTAGGCTTTGAGGAGGCACGTGGCTTCAAAGGGCATGAGCATTGTTTTTGCACAAATCACGTCCATTCAGGCCCGATCCGGTATCATTGCAACAAATCGCTTCGAATCTCTCACGACCGGCCTCCTGGATAGGTGCTAGCCCCGTATTGGGGCGCAGGAGTTGCAGTTAATGTGGAAAGGATGCCATGATGAAGGGCCAGGCTGGCACGTGTAATGGCGAGGATGGAGGGACGTGCCACACCACATGGCAGCATCTGAGCGACCGACGCCACTTCCTAGGCAATCTCTGCACCACTGATCCGACACTTACGCGGATCGTCGCCTGTCCACTAGGATCGACCCGTCGCTTCGGTCTCTGAGGCGTGGGCGGTCGCGTCTTCTGATGGGACGGTTGGGATGCCCATGAAGCGAGTGGCAGTGCCCCTCCGAAGACCTATAAAAGGAGGAGCGAGGGTCTCCAAGAGGATTTTTCTGTTGCGTCTATGCTCCGCGAGAGAGAGAGAGAGCCTCCTCTTCTTCTTTCGCAAAACCAGGCTCCTAGGAGTTCAGCTTCAGGTTAGTCTCCTAGTCTTCCTTCTTCTTTAGCTCTAATGGCATCCGCTAGTGGGGGTCCAGTCCGTAGACCTAGGCAACCGTGGCCGAGTGAGATCCCGTCAACCATGACCCGGGAACGAGCCGATAACCTTAGGGTAGTATACGGCATCCCCTCTACCTTGCACCTCACGTTTCCAGGCCGAGAGGGGAGAGCGAACAATCCATTGGGACCGGGGACTCTCCCAATGTTCGAATCCCATCTCAAGGCTGGTCTAAGGTTACCCTTACACCCCTTCTTCATAGAGGTCTTCAACTTTTATAAGATAACCCCGGTGCAGCTAACCCCGAACAGCATTCGGACAATATGCTGCTTCATCGTATTATGTCATAGGGCTGAACTTGAACCCAGATTATCCCTCTTCAGCAACTTCTTTCTTTTGAAAAAAGATTTTAGGAGCCGGGAATGGTGGATGTTCAGTCCCCATCCCGGTCGAAAGATCCTGAAGTGCCTCTTGTCGGCCGTCCATGGGTGGAAGGCCCAATTTTTTCTTGTGAGCAGTCTCCAACCCTGGGGGTTCAAGCCTTTATGGAGGGAGCCATGGCCAAGGCTCCGCGAGGGGAGGTCGATCCTAATAGTCGACTAGGCCAAGTTCAACGAGATCAATGGAGCTGGCTTGACCGTGGCATTCGAACTGTTGGGGGAGGATCACCTTCATCGGGCAGGGATCAGCCCCCAAGGACTTTTAGGCAAGGGTCGACCCCTTCCTTTGTAACTTGTTTTCTTGACTGTAACGCTTCTTTCCCTTCTGCTCACTTTGATCTTTCTGCAACAAGAGGGAAGATGAAGAGGATCGACAAAGCCAAGGTCATTCAGTGGGCGGTGCGGAAGAGGGCTGTTCCAAAGTTGGCCTCAATGCCAGCCGCCGAGAGACAAAAGAAGAGGAGAGAGGAGGAACGGCCTGCACCCGTTGTGGATGTGGAGTCCGATGAAGATGGTGCCCCCTTACTGAGGTGCTGGCCAAGAAGATGCCTGGGGCTTTGGCTCCTGCCGGGAGGTCGGTTGCCCGACGGGGGAAGGAGTAGTCGGAGCCATCTGGAGTGGCGGCAGCGTTAGCCCCCTCGTTCGTTGGCCCGAAAGAGATGATTCCCCTGGCGGACAGGAGAAAGGGAACGACCGAAGGCGAGGCGGCTGAGGAGGAATTCGACGAAGAGGTCTGCCAGGAGGCGTTCCAGCACTGGCATGCCTTGGACAACCCCAGGAGAGCATGGAGTTTGCTTAGGGGAGCCATGATGGATGCTGACTGGGAACTATCTATTCAGAGAAATCTGAGTGACGTGGCAGTAGAGTCCTACTGCGATCTCATTAGGGTAAGGCCCTACCTTGCTTCCTTACATTTACTCCTTTCTTTATGTAGCACTAATTTAATCTTGTGCTTGTAGCTTCTTCATGGCATCTCTTTGATGGACGACGGCATCGGTCGAGTGCTATACACGGCTAAGACCTCCACCAAAAAGGTACAGGAACTGGAGGCGGCTCAAGTGGCTGTGGGGGCATCCTTGAAGTCTGTGGAGGAAAGGCTGTCGGCCGTCCAGGCGGAGGACAAGTCGTCGAAGGAGGTGCTAAAAGAGGTGGAGAGCCAACTGGCCGACCGGGAGGCTAGACTAAAGAGGAGAAAGGTGAAGGTAAATTCCCTCACCTGCCGGCTGCAAGAGGAGGAGGGATGGCTCTCTGAGGTTGACAAGAGGGCCCAGGCCGCGCGGGCGGTGGCAGCACAGTTGGCGACCCAGCTCGAGAAAGCCAAGGAGCTGGCAGTGAGGCAGATCCAGGACGCGTTGGTGACATACAAGGCCTCCTCCGACTTTACTGAAGATATAGAGGATGCGGCATCGGACTTCTACAGAGAAGGCTACGATGACTGCTTAAAGAAGGTGGCCTCACTCTTCCCGGAGCTGGACCTATCGAATGCTGAACTGAAAGAACCAGTGGAGGAGGGGGAGCCCCAAGTGAAAGGTGAGATGGAGGAGGCTAGGGCCGAAACCCTGGCTTAAGCCGATGCAAAGACGGTGGATGTCCCAGTCGAGCCCCCAGTTGTCACGGTCCTTGTCAATCCTCTAGTTGTAGTGGACGGGGCCAAGGTTGAGGCCCCTGACGCACCTTCTGTGGGTCTAACCTAGAGAGTTTGTAAAGGTCCGACCCACCTTCCTTGTAAATGCCTACTTTTGATATTAATAAAAAGGCCTTTCAGTTATCTTCTATGTACGTGGGTGTAAGACAGGTACCTTCCTTTTGAAATTCTTCTACGTATTTTCGGTCGGCCCTTCAGGATCGCAAGCTACCTTCTTTTCGAGGTGGCCGTCATGCACCAACCTAATCTGGATTTTTAGAAAAATTCCCAAGTACTTTTGGACGGCTCCTTCGAGTTCGAGACCGATATAATGGCTGGAGGGGGCGATAGCTCAGTCCGGGTCCATGTACTTAGAAATCTGCTCCAAGTCTAGTCCATCAGCTGGCCCAAATTTGCAACCTGTTCTTCATGTAGTTCCGTGTGGGTTGTCTTGAAGTGGTTGCCGACGGGGGTCAGACTTTCAATGTGGGCTGCCCTAAAGCCTTTACCGATCAAAGTCAGACTTTCAGAGTGGGCTGCCCTAGAGCCTCTGCCAACCGGAGTCGGACTTTCAGAGTGGGCTACCCTAGAGCCTCTGCCAACTAGAGTCGGACTTTTGGAGTGGGCTGCCCTAGAGCCTCTGCCGACCAGAGTCAGACTTTCGGAGTGGATTGCCCTAGAGCCTCTATCGACCGGAGTCAGACTTTCGGAGTGGGTAGCCCTAGAGCCTCTGCCGACCAGAGCCTTTCGAAGTGGGCTGCCCTAGAGCCTCTACTGACCGAAGTCGGACTTTCGGAGTGGGCTACCCTAGAGCCTCTGCCGACCGGAGTCGGACTTTCGAAGTGGGCTGCCGTAGAGCCTCTGCTGACCAGAGTCGGGCTTTTAGAGTGGGCTTCCCTAGAGCCTCTGCCAACCGGAGTTGGACTTTTGGAGTGGGCTACCCTAGAGCCTCTATCGATCAAAGTCGGACTTTCAGAGCCTTAATGGAAGAAACTATAGACTTTATTGATAATACTTGCGAAGGTTGTCTACATTCCACGGGCATACTATCTGTCGTCCATTCAAATGCTCGAGTCGATAGGTTCTGGCCCGGATCATTTTGATGACTCGATAAGGGCCTTTCCAATTGGGAGAAAATTTTCCTTGCTCGGTCGGCCTTGAAATCTCCATCCTTCGCAAGACCAGATCTCCAACTTGGAGGTTCGCACCTTAACCCGTGAATTATAGTATCTAGCCATCTTCTGTCGGTAAGTCACCATTTTCAAGCTTGCCCGAAGCCTAGTTTCCTCCAGCAAATCCAGGTCAGCCCTCCGCTGCTCCGAATTGGTCGGCTCAGTGAGATGATCAACCCGCAGGGATTGCAAAGAGATTTTCTATGGGGATGACTACCTCACTCTCATAGGTCAAGTTGAACAGAGTCTCTCCGATCACCGCCCGGGCGGTCATCCGGTATGCCCATAGCACCGAGTGAAGCTGTTCAACCCAAAGCCTTTTGTCTTTGTTCAGCCGGGTCTTCAATCCATGTAGGATCGTTCGATTAGTGACTTCAACCACTCCATTAGACTGAGGGTGGCCGATCCAAGTAAGCCGATGGAAAATGTGGTATTGCTGGCAAAAATCCTGGAACTTTAAGTTGTCAAACTGTCTTCCATTATCAGTAATGATTGTTCGTTAGATGCCTAATCGGAAGATAATGTAGTTTCGGATGAAGTTCTCCACCTTGGCCTCCGTTATTTGTGCCAATGCTTCAGCCTCCACCCACTTGATGAAGTAATTAATGGCCATAAGAAGGAATTTTCGTTGGCCGGACGCTGGGGGAAAGGGTCCCAGGATGTCCATGCCCCATTGGGCAAACGGCCAAGGCACCGTAAGTGGGGTCAGCTGGCTGGTGGGCCTCCTTTAGATACTAGAGTACCTTTGGCATGCATCACACTTTCGTATGAAGTTCGACGTGTCTTTTTGAATTGTGGGCCAATAATATCCCTGCTGCATAATTTTATAAGCCAGATATCTCCCTCAAAGGTGGTCGTCGCAGATGCCTTCGTGTACCACCCTGAGCGCATAGTCTGCATTGGTCGACCCCAAGCACTTCAGCAGCGGTTGTGAGAATGACCGCTTGTAGAGGGTCCCATTAAGGACGACGTACTTAGAAGCTGTTGAGCGCATATGCTTAGCTTCGATCGGGTCATCTGGGGGAGTCCCTTGAACCAAGAATGTACGGATCGGGTCCATCCATGATGCTTCCTGCTGGTGCGGGCACCAGAATCAAAAGAAGACTCCAGGGTTCCATCTGGATCTCTGAATGACCTTGTCCGAAAATTAGGGTTTGTAATAAGGGTTGATCTGGTCAACGAGATTTTTTTATTTCTTTGAGTCTGCATTTCATTTTGTTGAGTCATGTTGACTCAGTCTAAGTCCAAGTCAAGTCCTGGTTGGCGCCATTCCCTAAGGCATCATTTTTTCTTCCAATGCCAAATGCAAGTGGATGCCACAGTCCCAGCCACACTCCCAGGACCAGTTGGCACCACATTTCATCCCAGTGTCCCTGGTCCCCATGCCCAAGAGAGCAAAAAAATTTTCTTAGGAGAAGTCAAGGAAGGCACCCATAAGCTGCCAAAAGTAACCAAGCTAAAGGAGCAGGGGATTTTTCTTGGAGAGGACTTCAAGGTAGGCGCCCACACCTGCCTAAAGTACCTGGCTATGAATGAAAGGAGCCTAGTCTTGGAGAGAAAGACTAGGAGATAAGTATTTTCTTCCAAGAAAGAGCAAGTCATGAAAGGAAAACCCATGACTTAAGGAGAAGAACTAAGAGGGGCCCCACATACCTGCCATATGAAGCCATCACCTTGCATTTGAGGCCGCCCACTCCAAGGAAAGAATCCTGGTCGGTAAAGGGAAAGTTTTTCATGCTTAGGATGAATGTTTAGTCCCACATGGGAAGTAGTGTAATTTTGTTTCTCTTGTAAGGTCTATATATTTGACCCTTATGTAATCTTTTGATTTAAGAATGAGTAAATGAAATCTTTTCTTGTGTTGAGCAACCTTGTGTTCTCTTCTTCCGCACTTCTTTGAGTGTTGAGCTCCGTGAGAGAGTAAATCCGGGTTCCATTGGAGCCTTGAGGAGGTGAGAGATCTCCAAAGTTACCAAAACCCTGCCCCGTTTTCATCCCTGGCCGCCAACCCTAATTTCCTTTCATCATCCTATCCGCCAACACCCAAATTCCTAAACCCTATTCCCACTTAATTCAAGGCCTCCATCTCCTTCTCCAAGCCACCGCCCACTATATCAAGCCCTAGGTCCTTTTCATCTGCAAGCTGCCGCCCTACTAGCCACACCCTAAATCCACTCCATCTTCCACCGCCACCTCCATACTCTTCCCTCATCTTCAAAGTTCGAGCAGTCTAGAGCTATCCCAAGTAAAGGTCTCTTCCTTGAGTTTCTTACATCCTTATCTTGTTCTTCATCCTTTCCATATCCAGAGTACAAGAAGAAGGCCAACCTTGCCATAGGACTACAATCCGAGGATCCATTGCGAAGATACCCCGTCTCCAAGGATCCTGCAATCTGCTCGAGAGTGTCCTTCAATTGAAGCAAAGAGAGATATCACAGTCAGGTATAAAACTTTCTTTTCTCTCTTCGTCTGTTTCTTGAAAGAGGAGTAAACCCTAGGTCTGGGGTTTCTCAATCCCCAGCGATCCTACTTCTTTATTACTCTGATAATCTACTCTTTTGAATTGTGCTTTCTTTCAGTGCATATTTTCTTTCAATATTAGTTAGCCTTGTTTTTGAGTCAAGCCAACTTCTAACAAAAAAAAAATAGTCTTAATTTACTTCCACATCGCATCATCTTATTTGTTCTGCATCATTTTTGGTATCAGAGCCCTGTCTAGGGTTCTTGCTTGTTTGATTATTTTTTCGTTCCTTTTTACTTTTGCTGCCTGGAGTAGACTCCCCTGGCCGTCCGGTCCTAGGAATAAGCGAGACGCAATGCTCCTCCTCCCATTCTACGAGGGTTCCTAGGGCGTGTAGGGGTGCCACTGGGTTATAACTTCTAGGCAGGGATTGTAAACGGGACACACGTTCTATTTTCTGCTAGTAACTTCCCTGTTATTTGAATTGTTTCTCCCTGCAAGGAATTCCAAATTAAGTAATTCTTATTTTTCTGGAACCAGTATAATTGAAAGTATTTTACATAAAATTTTCATGATTTATTAATTTCTATAGATTTTCTGAGATCAATTTTACTGCTGTTCTTCTTTTTTATTTTCTGCAAGCTATTTTTTTATTTGAGTGTGCATAAATTGAATCTATCTTAAGGGCACCGAAGTTGCAACATAAGGGGAGGATTGAGACCCTCTCCCTAGCCCAAAACAACCTCCCGTGCATTCGAACCTAAGCCTTTAATCTTAAAATTAATTAGACCTAATTTGCCCTAGTGGGCTAGGGACACCAACTGGTCTGGTCTAGGCTAGTGTTGAGTCAGTTTGTCTAGTTACTCTGTGTGTGCTTTGTACTCAGTGTCTAGAATGGTGGTTCAGGGATTCTATCCCGAAGGGCTTGTGTGCTGGTCCGCCTACCTGGCCAATCATTGATTGGTCTCTATGATTGACAATTAGGGACCTAACACTCCCCTTACACCTGCCTGGCTGAGTCCCGAGTTACTACAGGCTAGCTTGCCACTCTGATTGGGCATCTAGTTTGGGCTCTAGGTCTAGTTTGCCCGTAGTCATTTCAGTCGAGTCTCATTTGGTATGCTTGCTTGCATCATCATGTCCACCCGGAACGGAGTACCCTACCAACCTGGTCAAACCCAACCTGATTTAGAGGCCATGATTAGAACTCTTACCGAAAGTATGACCAAATTGAGTCAGGATATGACTGATACTGTTGCCTAATTTAGGGATCAAGTCCGTGAGGATCTTACCCAGCTTAGGGATCGAGTCCAAGTACTTGAGGAACCTAGACATCAGAATTGGACTCCTAACCCAGATTTTAATATGCCTCAACCTCACCCACACCAGGAGCCTAGAAGACCTTTATACAGAGATCCTGAACCTAATCATAGGAGGCCTGACCCAGAGCCTGAAGATATAGATGATAGGTTCATCCGGAACATCAAATTAGATGCACCCACTTTTGATGGTAGCTTAAACCCTAAGGTGTATTCTGATTGGGAGGGTGAGATGGACCAGTACTTTGAGTGGTATACCATGTCTGAGAAAAGGAAGTTCAAGTTTGCCAAGATGAAGTTAGTGCGTCAAGCTAGGTTATACTGGGGGAACATTGAGCTAACCACTAGGAGACAAAATGTTGAGCCCATAACCACTTGGCAGGGTATGAAAGAGAAGCTTAGAGATAAGTACCTACCCATTTCATACCAGCAGAATCTGTTAGACCAATGGCAAACCTTGAAAAAGGGAACCGATCTGTCTCATACTACATAGCCACCTTTGATGAGTACTTGATGAGATGTGATGTGAGTGAAGCCCATGAGGTCATTTTGTCTAGATTTAGGGATGGACTTAGGGAAGACATTAAGAGGGAGTTGTTTCTGAGAGAGGTTACTAACCTAGACCAAGCCTATCAAATTGCACTGAATACTGAGAAATTTCAGAGATGACCTATACCTTCTAGGGTTAGTGCCCCAATCCTAAGAAATGGACCTAGCCAAGTTACCCCTAGCAAACCTTTTCAGGGTATTCCCACCCCTAGGCCCATGGACAAAGGTAAGGCACCTGACACCCAGAGAACCCCTAGTTCTAGTATCACCTGTTTTAAGTATCAGAAACCAGGTCATATCTCCAGCCAGTGTATAGCCATAGCATGTTTTAAGTGCCATAGGATAGGTCATGTTTCTAGCCAGTGCCCACGTAGATCCCTTTACATAGAAGAGGGAGAGGAAGAGAATTCTGGGCCCAAAGAGGAATTTGAAGAAGAAGTTTATGAGGCCGGAATGAACTTGGTTGATGAGTATGAAGGAGAGGAGGAACCCACAGAGTCTGACCAGTTAGGAGTTGTGAGATGCATCCTGTCCCAGAGTAGAGTTCAGGAGGATTGGCCAGGACTAACATCCTACAGACTTTTCTTAAATTAGGGGATAAGGTATGTAAGATCATCATAGATAGTGGGAGCTATGTGAATGCCATTTCTGCTAGCACTGTCAAAATGTTAGGCTTAACCCCAGTCCCCCACCCCAACCCCTATAAGGTTTCTTGGGTAGACTCTACCTCTATACCCATCTAGTCTAGATGTCAGGTCCAAATCCAGATGCAATCCTATCAAGAGAAGATTTGGTGTGATGTCTTACCCATGGGGGTGAGCAGTATAATTCTTGAGAGACCTTGGTTATATGATCATGATGCCACCCTCTTAGGAAAATCCAATACCTGTGTCTTTAGTTTTAATGGGAAAAAGATCACAATCCATTCAGTCCCTCCTAAGAACAAGGTAGCTAAAGGACCAAATAAGGTCAAAGAGATGAAGACTGGAGTGAACCTAATTAGTGATAAGGATCTAGAACAAGAAATTCATAGTGGTTCACCCATTTGGATGTTGACTGCTAAGGAACTTAGGACTCCTACACCCTCAGAGCCTCCTCAGGAAGTTAGGCCTTTATTAGAAGAATTTGAAAATGTTTTTCCCGAGGATCTACCAGACCACCTTCCACTTCTTAGGGATATCCAGCATTCCATAGATTTAATCCCAGGAGCTACTTTACCCAACTTGCCCCATTATAGGATGAATCCATCTGAGCATGAGGAACTGCAAAAGCAGGTTGGAGAATTGTTAAGGAAGGGGTTCATTAGAGAGAGTCTTAGCCCTTGTGTAGTCCCTGCACTACTGACCCCAAAGAAAGATGGCACGTGGAGGATGTGTGTTGATAGTCGTGCCATCAACAAAATCATAATCAAGTATAGGTTCCCCATCCCTAGACTAGATGACATGCTAGATATGATGGCCGGTGCAATGGTTTTTTCCAAAATTGATCTCAAGAGCGGCTATCATCAGGTTAGAATTAGACCAGGGGATGAGTGGAAAATCGCTTTCAAAACTAAGGATGGTCTTTATGAATGGGTTGTTATGCCTTTTGGGTTGTCCAATGCCCCTAGTACTTTCATGAGGATTATGACCCAGGTGCTTAGAGCTTTCATAGGGAAGTTTGTAGTGGTCTATTTCAATGACATCCTGATCTATAGTAAGACCCCTGCAGACCACCTAGGCCACCTTAGACAAGTCTACCAAGTTTTGAGGAATGATAGTCTCTATGGTAATCTCAAGAAGTATGAATTCATGACTAGTAGAGTTATCTTCCTTGGTTTTATAGTAACCCCTGACGGCGTGGCTGCCGATCTAGAGAAGATTAGGTCCATAGTAGAATGGCCAGAGCCGACTAGTGTGCATGAAGTTAGGAGTTTCCACGGCTTGGCTACCTTCTATAGATGACTCATCAAGGGGTTTAGTACTGTAGTTGCTCCTATCACAGACTGTATTAGGAAGGGAGAATTTCAGTGGACTAAAGCAGCCCATAAAGCCTTCCTAGATCTTAAGGATAGGATGACCCAGGCACCCATTTTGAGGTTACCCGACTTTTTTAAAGTATTTGAGGTTGCCTGTGATGCTTCAGGTATAGGTATAGGTGGAGTCCTAAGCCAAGAGAATCATCCCGTAGCATTCTTCCATGAAAAACTTAATGATGCTAAGCTTAGGTATTATACCTATGATAAAGAATTTTATGCGGTAGTGCAAGCTTTGCGTTACTGGAGACATTATTTGCTACCGCAGGAATTTGTGCTATTTTCGGTTCATGAGGCTCTTAGATTCCTGAATTTCCATAAGAAGCTTAACCCTAGGCATGCTAAGTAGGTAGAGTATATCCAGTCCTATAATTTTGTTTTGAAACATAAGGCTGGGACTGAAAATAAGGTAGCTGATGCCCTTAGTCGTCGATCTTTGTTATTGAATTCTGTTAGGGCTGAAGTCGTAGGGTTTGAGCAGATCAAAAAGGAATATGAGTCGTGTCCGGATTTTAAGACTGTGTATCAGGATCTAGCTCAAGGACCATCTAGTGATCATAAGGATTATACCCTTTTAGATGGCTTTCTGTTCTTTAAGAATAGGCTTTGCATCTCTAGAACTTCTCTTAGGGAATTTTTGATTTGGGAAATTCATGCTGGGGGTCTAGCAGGCCATTTTGGAAAAGACAAGACCACCCTGGCTATTGAAAACCACTTTTTCTGGCCTAGCTTAAAAAGAGATGTAGCACACATTGTGGCTAGGTGTCGAACCTGCGCTATTGCCAAACAGCGAAAACAGAACACCGGCCTTTATACCCCACTCCCTATCCTAGATCATCCTTGGCAAGATGTGAGTATGGACTTTGTGTTAGGTTTGCCTAAGACCCAGAGGAGGCATGACTCTATCTGTGTCGTAGTCGATCGATTTTCTAAGATGGCCCACTTCTTGCCTTGTTCCCAGACTTTTGATGTGTCTAATGTAGCCACCTTGTTCTTTAATGAGATAGTTAGACTCCATGGCCTACCTAAGATAATTGTTTCAGATAGGGATGTCCGGTTCACCAGCTATTTTTGGAAAACCCTTTGGCATAAGTTAGGGACAAAACTTAAGTTTTCAACTGCCTATCATCCCCAAACTGATGGCAAACCAAGGTAGTGAATCGTAGCTTAGGCAATCTGCTAAGATGTCTTGTTGGTGAAAACACTAGGAATTGGGATTTGTACTTACCTAGGGCTGAATTTGCATACAATGACTCGGTCAATAGGTCTACAGGGAAGAGTCCATTTGAAATTGTGCATGGGTACAAACCTCACACACCTCTTGACCTAGCCCCTTTACCAGTCCACACACGAGTCTCCGAGTCTGCTGAAGTTTTTGCATAGCATATAAAAGACTTGCATAAAGAAATTCATGCCAAAATAAATTTAAGTAATGAAACTTATAAGAAGTTGGCTGATTCTCAAAGGCGAGTCAAAACTTTTGTTGAGGGAGACTATGTAATGATTAGGTTAAGGCCTGAACGGTTTCCTCCTAAAACTGTTAGAAAGTTACATGCTAGAGGAGCTGGACCATTTAGAGTGGTGAAGAGAGTAGGATCCAATGCCTATGTGCTCGAGTTGCCTCCAGAACTAGGCACTAGCCCCACTTTCAACATTACATACCTAGTAGAGTATAGAGAGCCAGCTGTGATTCCTAGTGAGCCTTTTGAGCCTAATCCTGTTCTTGAGAGTGAACCCAACCCTGTGTGTCCACCAACAAACTGGCCAGTGAGCAAAGAACAGATTGAAAAGATCCTGGACAATCAGGTTATCTCTACTCGTAATCGAGGATACCAAAGATACCTGGTCCGCTGGCAAGGAAAGCCAGATTCTGATGACTCTTGGATCTCCCGAGATGAATTACAAGAGCTGGATCCAGATCTCTTGGAGAGATACCAGAGCCAACTTAAGACTTACTCGACAGGGTCGAGTTCCTCCCACCCCGGGAGAATTGGTGCGGGCACCAGAATCAGAAGAAGACTTCAGGGTTCCATTTGGATCTCTGAATGACCTTGCCTGAAGATTAGGGTTTGTAATAAGGGTTGACCTAGTCAATCAGATTACTTTATTTCTTTGAGTCTGCATTTCATTTTATTGAGTCATGTTGACTCAGTCTAAGTCCAGTCAAGTCCTGGTTGGTGCCATTCCCTAGGGCGTCATTTTTTCTTCCAAGGCCAAATGCAAGTGGACGCCACACTCCCAGGACCAGTTGGCGCCACATTTTATCCCAGTGTCCCTGGTCCTCATGCCCAAGAGAGCAAGAAAATTTTCTTAGGAGAAGTCAAGGAAGGCACCCACAAGCTGCCAAAAGTAACCAAGCTAAAGGAGCAAGGGATTTTTCTTGGAGAGGACTTCAAGGTAAGTGCCCACACTTGCCTAAAGTACTTGGCTATGAATAGAAGGAGCCTAGACTTGGGGAGAAAGACTAGGATATGAGTATTTTCTTCCAAGAAAGAGCAAGTCATGGAAGGAAAACCCATGACTTAAGGAGAAGAACTAGGAGGTGCCCCACATACCTGCCATATGAAGCCATCACCTTGCATTTGAGGCCGCCCACTCCAAGGAAAAAAGCCTGGTCGGTCAAGGGAAAGTTTTACATGCTTAGGATGAATGTTTAGTCCCACATGGGAAGTAGTGTAATTTTGTTTCTCTTGCAAGGTCTATATATTGGACCCTTATGTAATCTTTTGATTTAAGAATAAGTAAATGAAATCTTTTCTTGTGTTGAGCAACCTTGTGTTCTCTTCTTCCGCACTTCTTTGAGTGTTGAGCTCCGTGAGGGAGTAAATATGGGTTCCATTGGAGCCTTGAGGAGGTGAGAGATCTCCAAAGTTACCAAAACCCTGCCCCGCTTTCATCCCTGGCTGCCAACCCTAATTTCCTTTCATCATCCTAGCAGCCAACACCCAAATTCCTAAACCCTATTCCCACTTCATTCAAGGCCGCCATCTCCTTCTCCAAGCCACCGCCCACTATATCAAGCCCTAGGTCCTTTTCATCTGCAAGCCGCCGCCCTACCAGCCAAACCCTAAATCCACTTCATCTTCCACCGCCACCTCCATACTCTTCCCTCATCTTCAAAGTTCGAGCAGTCCCGAGCTATCCCAGGTAAAGGTCTCTTCCTTGAGTTTCTTACATCCTTATCTTGTTCTTCATCCTTTCCAGATCCAGAGTACGAGAAGAAGGCCAACCTTGCCATAGGACTACAATCCGAGGATCCATTGTGAAGATACCCCATCTCCAAGGATCCTACAATCTGCTCGAGAGTGTCCTTCAATTGAAGCAAAGAGAGATATCACAGTCAGGTATAAAACCTTCTCTTCTTTCTTCGTCTGTTTCTTGAAAGAGGAGTAAACCCTAGGTCAGGGGGTTTCTCAATCCTCAGCGATCCTACTTCTTTATTACTCTGATAATCTACTCTTTTGAATTGTGCTTTCTTTCAGTGCATATTTTCTTTCAATATTAGTTAGCCTTATTTTTGAGTCAAGCCAACTTCTAACAAAAAAAAAAAAAAATAGTCTTAATTTACTTCCGCATCGCATCATCTTATTTGTTCTGCATCACCTGCTCGACTTGATGGATCTCAATCGGCTCTTCGGTGGTGCTTGGGCACTGCAGATGCTCTACAAATGTCCGGTCGGAGGTACTGACTGTGGCTGTGGCTAACCATGACAGAGCATCTGCCCGAAAGTACTATAGTCGAGGTATATGGAGAATCTCAAAAAATTTAAGCTGAGATATAAAGCCTCATACCTTATCCAAGTATTTAGTCAAAGTAGGGTCCCTTGTTCAAACTCACCCTTCACTTGATTTACCACCAACTGGGAGTCGGAGAAGGCCCGGATTCTACCAATGCCTAATTCACTAGCTATCCTTAACCCTGCAAGTAAGGCTTCATATTCCGCCTGGTTATTCGATACCTGAAATGCAAAGTGTAGAGCATACTCTAGACATTGCCCGTCGGGGTCAGCTAAGATTAGGCTTGCCCCACACCCCGTGAGGCTGAAAGCTCCATCCACATGAAGGGTCTAGGCGAGCTTGATCCCTTCTGTTAGATCAGCCATAGGTGCTTCAGCTGCTGATGGGGTTGCCTTTGACCCCCAGGTGCATTCTGCGATAAAATCAGCAATTACCTGAGCCTTTAAGGCCGATCGGGATTGGAAGGAGATGTTAAACTTGCCCAGCTTGACGGCCCACTTGGCGAGCCGTCCGAAGGTGTCAGGGCTTCGGAGAATTGCCTTGAGGGGCTGGTCTGTTAGCACGATGATCGGGTGTGCTTGGAAATAGGGCCGGAGGTGCTTCGCTGCTATGACCAATGAGTAGACCAGTTTTTGAACTTTAGGGTACCTTGTCTCGGCATCATGGAGGACCTTGCTGATGTAGTAGACAGGTTTCTGCTGCCCATCTTCCCCCACCCACACGAGGACAGCATTGATGGCCTCATCAGAGGCCGACAAGTATAGGTACAACACTTCTCCCTCCATTGGTTTAGCCAAGAGCAGAGGGTTCTTCAGATAGTCCTTCAGGGCTTCGAAGGCCGACCGACATTCGTCGGTCCACTGGAACCGATCCTACCGGTGCAAGGTCTTGAAGAATGGAAGGGACCTCTCTATCGACCAGGAGATAAAACAGCTGAAAGAAGCGATGTGGCCCGTGAGTTCTTGCATTTGCTTTTTACTGGTCGGATGTGTCATGTCAATGATAGCTTTAATTTTCTCGGGGTTGACCTCAATATCCCTTTGAGTGACCAGGAAACCAAGAAACTTCTCGAAGGTCACCCTAAATATGCACTTGGCAGGATTTAACTTCATCCGATGGCATTTTAGCACGTCAAAGGATTCCTGCAAGTCCCTGATGTGGTCGGCCTTGCGAAGGCTCTTAACAATCATATCATTGATGTAGGCCTCCATATTCCTTCCGAGTTTCCCTTCAAAGACTCGGTTGATTAGCTGTTGGAAAGTGGCACCCACATTCTTTAGACCGAAAGGCTTCATTCTGTAACAATACAGTCCTCTGTCTGTGACAAAGGCTATCTTCTCCTTGTCTTCGGGGTGCATCCTGATCTGGTTGTACCCAGAGAAGGCGTCCATGAAGCTCAAGAGCTGGTGGCCAGCCGTAGCATCCACCAGCTGATCAATTTTTGGCTGGATGAAGCTGTCCTTCGGACAAGCCTTGTTGAGATCTGTGTAATCCACACAGATCCTCCACTTTTCACTGGCCTTCTTCACCATGACGACATTGGCCAGCCACTCTGGATAATGGGACTCCCTGATGAAGCCGGCGTCAAAGAGCTTATTCACTTCTTCTTTGATGGCCTTCTGCCTTTCGGCGGCGAAGCTCCTCTTCTTCTATTGGACGGGTCTATAAGTTAGGTCCACCCTAAGCTGATGAGTGATGATGTCCGACAGGATGCCTGGCATGTCCGAAGCGATCAAGCGAAGACATCAGCATTGCTTCTCAAGAAACCAACCAGCTCTTGTTTGGCCTCTTCATTTAGTATGCTCCCAATTTGGAGGACTTTAGTAGGGTTGTCCTCCTTAAGGGGAACAAACATAATCTTCTCAACAGGCTGGCCGCGGTCGTCGGCTTCAACTCTGGGGTCAAGTTGTTCAAGTATGGGGTGCCCATCCAATTGCTTGTCATGTATGGCCAGACATTGTCTAGCCATCCTGCAATCTCCACTCATTTCTCTGACCCCGTTAGAAGTCAGGAACTTTGCCAGTAAATGGTAAGTGGATACGATGGCCCGAAACCTATTGAGAGCCGGTCGGCCTAAGATGGCGTTGTATGCCAAGATCGAATGGACGACCACGAAATTGATGGGAAAAGTCCGCTGGTAAGGCTTTGTCCCGAGGGTCACGGGTAAAGTAATCTCTCCTTCTACCCCAACGGAGTTTCCCCCAAAGCCAGTGAGTGGCATCAAGGATTCCCGTAGCCTTGATTTAGATAAGTTCATTCGAACAAAGGCATCATACAGCAAAACTTCCGCACAACTTCTATTATCAATGAGGACACGCTTTACATCATAGTTGGCAATGATTGCCGACACAACTACAGGATCATCTCCTGGAAGATGAGGCTCCAAGAGGTCTTCATCAGAGAAAATGATTACACTGAAACCCCTGGGCCTCTTTATGATGTCTTGGTCCCCTTCGCACCCCCAGTCGGACCGTCGATGCAGCATGCCAATGCCCCTGTCCGTTGGATGCTGGTTGGGGAGCTCAGCCTCCTCTGGAGGGTCTCTAATGGTTGAGGCCTTAGCCCGATCCTGACGGGGTCAGACATACTTGCCCAGGTACCCTCTTTTGAGGAGGTCTTCAATGGCATCCTTCAACTAGAGGCACTCTTTGGTGTTGTGCCCATGGTCTCTATGGAACCGGCAATACTTGTTCTTATTTCTGGTGGCAGGAGGGCCCCTCATCAGTCGAGGCCTTTGGAAGTAGGCCTCATTCTCAATCTCCATGAGAATTTTCTCTCTCGGAAGGGAGAGGGGCGCATAGGTCTCAAACCTTTTGAAGAAGTCCCACAGCTTCGGGCTTCGACGCCGAGTGGGTCGGTTGTCATCGCTGGGAGGTCGGACTGTAGGGGCTTTATTGATGGGGGACCCGAAACCCATCTGGGTTTTCATTTAATTTTCTAGGTTTTTTAAAGTTTTTATCCATGCTATTCTGTCTATTCCTATTATCCCAATGTTATTCCAGGTTTATCCCCGTGTTATCATGGCTTATTCCATCTTCAACCTTAAGATCCTGTAAAGTTTTTTCTTTTTAAAAACCTAGCCGCCATCCCCTTTCCCCCTTCCGGGCTACCCGACCTCGGCCGCCCCCCCAGCCGGCCGCCGGTGTTCGCCAGTCTTCCCTCTCACCAGGGAACTGCCCTAGCCATCGGAGAGACACCGGAAAGCCCCCCTAACGTGCGACAAAGACAAACCGTTGTGCTGCCCTCACCATGCCGCCATGCCACCCCACCGTCGCCGCCTGCCGCCCGCTGGCCCGCACTCGGTCGCCAGAGACCCTGACGGTGCCCAACCGCCGCCCATGGCTGCGGAAGACGAACGGGCACCCGTGACGCCCCGTGACACCCCGTGACGCACGTCTGTGCTGCCGTGCAGCCCTGTCGCCATCGCCCGCTTGCCGCCCTACCGCCCGCCGCTCGCTGGCCCCCGCCTGGCCGGTCGGAGGCCTCGCCGGTGCCCAGCCACCGCCCATGACCGCGGAAGGCGAACGGGTGCCCGTGATGCCCCGTGACGCCCATCCGTGCTGCCGTGCCGCCCCTCCGCCGCTCGCCAGGCCGGCCACTGGAGATCCGCCCCCTGTTGCACGGCCATGAAGACCCGTTGCTCACCGTGAAGAGTTTCTGCATGCTTCTCAAAGCAACCCAAAGAAGTTCTACATGCCTCTCAAAGCAGCTGGGAGAGGAGTTGTTCTGCATGATTTTTGGAGCAGTACGAATTTCAAAGCGGAGGGGATTTCAAAATTCAAATAAAAGGGATTTATTTGGTATTTTTTTCATGAATGTAAGTTGGGTTTAAAAAAGGAAAATTTGGGATTTTTGATTTTGAATTTGAATTCAAAATCAAGGGAGGATTTCAGGGGATTTTATTTTTGAATTTCAAAAGGGATATGGGCATCTATAAATACCCATACTCCTCTTGTAATAAAGCAGTTGAAAAATGAATTTTTGAGGTTTCTTTTCCACTTGTTTATGGTTCTGGGCTGAGGCCCGTTGCCTTCATCCTTTGAGACATCGAGGGGTGTGAGACCCCAACTTGCCTTCGTCCTTCGGGACGTCGAGGGGTGTGAGGCCCCAGGTATCTCCATTCTCTCTCCCTACCTTCATGTCTTTCTCTGCTTCCTCTCGTGACCTTGGGATCCATCCTAGTGCCTCCAAGTATCGAGAAGGGCGTAATGCCTTAGAGGTGGATGGTCTCTTCGTTAGGGTGAGTCCCAAGGATCATGAGTCCAGTCCCTAGTCTCCCATCCCCATCCTTCCTTCGCCACCTCCGCCAAGAAAATTGAAAACCAAAAGAGTCCAGCCATTTTTGGTTTTTAATCTTGAGGGGTAGTTCTATCCTAGTCTCGGGAGGCTTCTTAGCCCTCCCATGATCCTTAGGTTATTTAGGTCTTTCCCATTTTAGAATAATCATGGGTGTTCGTCTCCCTTGCGCGTTGGGGGGGCTTTTCGGTGACTCTCCGGTGGCCAGGGTGATTCCCCGGTGAGAGGGAAGAGCGGCGAACACCGGTGGCCGGCTGGGGGGGGCGGCCGGGGTCGGGTAGCCCGGAAGGGAGGAAGGGGATGGCGGCTAGGTTTTTAAAAAGAAAAAAACTTTACGGGATCTTAAGGTTGAAGATGGAATAAGTCGGGATAACATGGGGATAAACCTGGAATAACATTGGGATAATAGGAATAGGCAGAATAGTAGGGATAAAAACTTAAAAAAGTCTAGAAAATTAAAAGAAAATCCATATGGGTTTCGGGTCCCCCATCATTCTCCTGCAGCGCAAAGAACTCGATTCCGTCGAGTTTGTCGACGAAGCAAATCCTAGTCCGCTGCTGGCTCTAATACCAAGTTGATGCGGGACGGATAACGAAAACCCATGATTATTCTAAAATGGGAAAGATCTAAATAACCTAAGGATCGTGGGAGGGCTAAGAAGCCTCCCGGGACTAGGACAGAATGACCCCTCAAGATTAAAAACCTAAAATGGCTGGACTCTTTTGGTTTTCAATTTTCTTGGCGGAGGTGGCGAAGGAAGGATGGGGATGGGAGACTAGGGACTGGACTCATGATCCTTGGAACTCACCCTAACGAAGAGACCATCCACCTCTAAGGCATTATGCCCTCCTCGATACTTGGAGGCGCTAGGATGGATCCCAAGGTCACAAGGGGAAGCAGAGAAAGTCATGAAGGTGGGGAAAGAGAATGGAGATACCTAGGGCCTCACACCCCTCGACGTCCCGAAGGACGAAGGCAACGGGCCTCAGCCTAGAACCATAAACAAGTGGAAAAGAAACCTCAAAAACTCATTTTTTAACTACTTTATTACAAGAGGAGTATGGGTATTTATAGATGCCCATATCCCTTTTGAAATTCAAAAATAAAATCCCCCAAAATCCTCCTTTGATTTTGAATTCAAATTCAAAATCAAAAATCCCAAATTTCCCTTTTTTAAACCCAACTTACATTCATGAAAAAAATACCAAATAAATCCCTTTTATTTAAATTTTGAAATCCCCTCTGCTTTGAAATTCGCACTGCTCCAAAAATCATGCAAAACAACTCTCCAACTGCTTTGAGAATCATGCAGAACTTCTTTGGCTTGCTTTGAGAAGCGTGTAGAAACTCTTCACGGTGAGCAATAGGGGTCTTCACGGCCGTGCAACAAGGGGGGGCGGATCTCCAGTGGCCGGCCCGTCGGGCGATGGTGAGGCGGCACGGCGGTGCGTCGACGAGCGGGCGGCGGCGGCACAGTGGCACGGACGGGCGTCACGGAGCATCACGGGTGCCCGTTCGCCTTTCGCGGTCGTGGGCAGCGGTTGGGCACCAGCGAGGCCTCCAGTCGGCCGGTCGAGGGTTCGTGGGCGGCGGCGACAAGGCGGTAGGTGGGCGGCGATAGCCGGGCAGCACGGCGGCAGGGCAGCACGGCGGCACGGATGGGCATCGCAGGGTGTCACGGGCGCCCGTTCTCCTTCTGCAGCTGTGGGCAGTGGCTGGGCACCGACGGGGTCTCCGGCGGCCGGGCGGGGGCCAGCGGGCAGCGGGCGGTGGGGTAGCAGGCGGGCGATGGCGGCGGGGTGGCACGGCGGCACGGTAAGGGCAGCACGACAGTTCGTCTCCCTGGCATGTTGGGGGGGCTTTCCGGCGACTCCGGCAGCTAGGGCGGTTCCCCTTTGAGAGGGAAGACCGGTGAACACCGACGGCCGGCTGGGGGGGTGGCCGGGGTCGAGTAGCCCGGAAGGGGGGAAGGGGATGGCAACTAGGTTTTTAAAAAGAAAAAACTTTACGGGATCTTAAGGTTGAAGATGGAATAAGCTAGGATAACACGGGGATAAACCTGGAATAACATTAGGATAATAGGAATAGGCAGAATAGCAAGGATAAAAACTTAAAAAAATCTAGAAAATTAAAAGAAAACCCAGATGGGTTTCGGGTCCCCCATCATTTATCGCTCCACTTCTTGGGGGCTAACCTCTCCTCAGTCTGGCGTCGTGATGCGGACATCGAGATGAATATTGAACCTGATCAGTTGACTCATATAACAGGACAGCCCGGTGATAGTTCGGCGAAGCCCAACCCAGATGTTTCGGTTCAGCTTCCGGCCCATGATGATTTGGGGCAGCCAGCCTTGCCAGCAGGAAACGTGCGCAGGTCCAGACGCCTTCAAGGGAAGCAAGTTTCAAATCTGACCCATTTTTGGGATGAAAATAATTAATTGGAAATTGGGCCGAAGGCCCAATACACTAATTGCGTCCGTAAAGTTTCGGATCCGGGAAAACACCGGAGTCTTTAGTTTTATTATTATTATAATTTTATTAGTGGCATGATCTCTTGATTTTTTTTATATAAAAAAAAAATCCGTTTGAGGAGTTTTCATGCAAGAGTCAACGTGTTGGATTGTTTACATTAGTGTTTTTTTTATTTTTTATTTTTTTTTTCTCCCTCCCTGTTAGTCACGTGGGGGACTACAACTTGGTATTGTTTCTTAAAAAAACCGAACCAAGGAAAACAAAGGGAGGACGTGTTGTTGTTTTGTTTTGGAATAGATTGGACGTTGTCTTGTTTTGGTTTTGGAAGAATATATGTAACACGGTGATTCCTTTTGAGAATTATTTTTTTGGGAGACGAGCTTTTGGTTTTGAATATACAATTGGTGTTTTCTTGTTTTGGTGGAACAATTACATGGTGAGATTTCCTTTTGGGTGATTCCGTGGAAGGCCGCTGACATTGTTTTTTTCCCCTTGCGCACACCAGGCCAAAAGCCCGGTTGGGAGAAGACGATTCCATGAGGAATCTCTTCCTTCCATTCCAAGTTCCTGATAAAAAAAAAAAAAGAAGAAACAGGGACTCACGGTGAAAAACCCATCGTTCGTCCCTTCCAATCTTGAAGACCCGGAATGAAATCCGGTTGAGGGCTGGCAACGTAAGAAATCACGCGGCCCTTCCAGCGCTTGATCATTGCAGGTTTCAAAGGATCTTCCCCATATTGCTCAATCCTAGCATCCAAGAATTCCCAGAACCCGTTCTCCCTGAATCGGGGTTTTGGTCACTACAGGCGTTTGACAACCACCCTGCACCAGCTTAGTATCAGAGCCTTGATCCATTCTTGATCAGAGCCTTGATCCATTCTTGATCAGAGCCTTGATCCATTTTTGTTCTTGATCTGTCCTTGTTCCGTTCTAGATTTAAAAAAAAAAATTCTGCCGGCAACCATGGAGCGAAACAACGGGAGGCCTTCTCTTCGTGACGTTATGGAGACCCAGTAGCAGATGATGGCTATTTTGCAAGCAATGATGGCACGGTTGGAGGTGCAAGATCGTGCTATACCTCGTCAAGATCGCAATGTACCTGACGAACATCGAGAAGTTGATGCCGACCCTTTCCAGAATATTGAAGATCCTCCACCATTGCAAAGAGGGCAGCAACCGCAGCGTGATGTAGCGCTTCCCGGGGATTTCGGACCGCCGCCTATGCATGATAATCAGACTCGTTGGGAGTCCGGGTTTCGGATTGAAATACTGGAGTTCAGAGGTGGTTTGAATCCTGATGAGTATGTGGATTGGACCCTGCAGGTTGATGATGTTTTCCGGCTGAAAGAAGTGCCTTTGGACAAGCAAGTGCCGCTTATCACAATTCGATTCCGAGATCAAGTAGCGGCTTGGTGGCATGCACAGCACTACCGGAGGTATATGGATGGGAGGCCACCAATTGCATCATGGGCAGCCTTGAAGCAGGAGATGAATCGGGAGTTCCTTCCTCCAAACCATGAACAGGTTCTTTATTCTAAATTACATGGTTTAACACAAGGAAATCGAAGCGTGGAAGATTATACTACAGAGTTCTACCGACTGGTGGCTCGAAACCAATTGATGGAGTCAGAACCGAGGTTGGTAGCTATGTGTTTGCTTGGACTGTGATTCCCAATCCAGGATGCGTTGGCTTTGCATCGGATTGACAGTGTTGGTGATGCGCACATGTGGGCGCAAGCAGTGGAGCAGAGCCTCATGCGGAATAGAGGGTTCCAGAGTAGAGAAAAATTATCTGGTCAGTTTTCGGAACAGAGTTCTGGTAGTAGGAGTGCACCTCCTGTGGTGAGGCAACAAACTTCGGTAGTTCCTCCGAGACCTACAGTGCCGAGTGGGGCTTCAGGTACTCAGCAGAGGGTGGGCAGCAATCGAGCCAATGTTCGCTACCATCGGTGTCATGACCTAGGACATTATGCCAATGAGTGCCCCAAGGCGCGTACCCAGTTACTTATAGAGGAGGAGCAGGAAGTTGAATTTCCCGAGGATGAGGAGTTCGAGGATGAGATGTATGTGATTAACCCAGACCACATCCAGGGAGAGAGTCTGATTATTAGGAGGATGTGTCTTGCACCAAGGGCTGGTGGAGATTGGCGTCGGCACGATATTTTCTCAACAAAGTGCACTGTAGCTGGTAAAACTTGCAAGGTAATTATTGATTCTAGAAGTTGGGAGAATGTGATTGCTGAGGAAGTTGTGAAGAAATTGGGATTGATGATAGAGCCCCATCCTCAACCATACAAGCTCGGCTGGGTGAATCGGGATGCAGATATTCAGGTCAATCGACGATGTAGGTTGGCCTTGTCTTTTGGTCCTCAGCTTGAAACGTCAATAGTAGCTGATGTTGTACTGATGGATGCGACACACATCATTTTGGGACGACCATGGCAGTTTAATAATAAAGCAGTGTATAATGGTTACACTCATACTTATATGCTGCGACCAGATGGGAGAAAAGTGATCTTGAAACCGCTACAGGACATGGCTGAACAGAAGGTGGTAATTTGTTTGCCAAGCAGGGAGTTTGAGGCAAGTTTAGAGGGAGAAGATTTCTGTTTTGCCCTGATTAGTAAGCCAGAGGAGTTTGGCCAGAATGGGGAGCAGGAGCTACATGATCTTCCTCAGGAGTTGGTGTCAATTTTGGAGGAATTTCGGGATGTTGTACGAAGTGAGCTTCCTGCAGGTTTGCCACCACTTTGAGATATTCAGCATGAGATTGATCTGATTCCGGGTTCTGTGTTGCCGAATAAGGCTCATTACCGAATGACCCCGTAGCAGCATGAGGAGCTGAAGAGGCAGGTTCAAGATCTTTTAGACAAAGGCTTTGTACGGGAAAGCATTAGCCCGTGTGCGGTACCAGCACTTTTGGTGCCGAAAAAGGATGGTTCATGGCGTATGTGTATTGACAGCCGGGCAATAAACAGAATTACTGTGAAGTATAGATTTCCAATACCGAGGCTGGATGATATGCTAGATCAGTTGAGTGGTGCCATATTCTTTACTAAGATTGATTTGAAAAGTGGGTACCATCAGATCAGACTGAAGCCAGGTGATGAATGGAAGACAGCCTTCAAGACAAAAGAAGGCCTGTATGAATGGTTGGTGATGCCATTCGGGCTATCTAATGCGCCTAGTACATTCATGCGAGTAATGAACCAGGTTTTGCATCCATTCCTTAGTTCTTTTGTTGTTGCATACTTTGATGATATATTGATATACAGTAAAATAGCACAAGAGCATGTTGAGCTTGTTTCACAAGTTCTAACAGTATTACGTGAAAACCAGCTTTTTGCTAACCCAGAGAAGTGTATTTGGATGGTAGACAAATTAATTTTTCTGGGATATGTTGTTACTAGTGATGGAATTCTTCCAGATGAAAGTAAGGTGCGAGCGATAGTGGACTGGCCAGCACCTACTACTTTGACTGAATTGAGATCCTTTTTGGGTCATGCGGGTTTTTACAGAAGGTTTGTGAAGAGGTATAGTGAGATTGCTGCACCCTTAACAGACTTGTTGAAATTAAATCAGTTTGGATGGAATGACACTGCTCAGACAGCATTTGATGAGATGAAAGTCAAGTTGATCCAAGCACCACTGTTGGTTCTTCCAAATTTTGACAAGGTATTCGAAGTGGATTGTGATGCTTCGAAGACTGGGATTGGCGCAGTACTCAGCCAAGATGGGAGACCCATTGCTTTCTACAGTGAGAAGCTTGGAGGTGCCAAACTGATGTATTCGGTTTATGATTTGGAGCTATACGCCATTGTGAGGTCATTGCATCATTGGCGACATTACTTGATCCAGCAAGAATTTGTGCTATACTCAGATCATCAAGCATTAAAATTTCTACAGGGACAGCATAAGTTGAGCTCCAGACATGCAAAATGGGTAAGTACTCTACAGGAGTATACTTTCAGCATCAAGCATAAGTCAGGCACTTTGAACAAAGTAGCAGATGCTTTAAGTAGACGGAGTTTATTGATTGGTGCTATGCAAGTATATACCCTTGGGTTAGAAAGCATGAAAGATGATATCCGTGTAGATGAGCATTTCCAGAGCATTATGACTGAATTGGAAGCTGGAGGTCGATCTGACTTCGTCCTACATGATGGATATTTGTTTCGTGGTAATTGCCTCTGTATTCCTAACACTTCACTGCGTGTATTGATTATTCAGGAGCTGCATAATCAAGGACATTTTGGAAGAGACAAAACTGCATGGTTAATTCGTCAACGATTTTATTGGCCTGGGCATGACCGAAATGTCAAAACCTTTGTGAAGAGATGTCGTTTGTGTCAGGAATCCAAAGGATCAGATACAAATCAAGGTTTATATACCCCTTTACCGATTCCAGATGAGCCATGGCCAGAGGTATCTATGGATTTTGTTGTAGGTTTACCACGAACAGTAAGAGGTCAAGATTCAATTATGGTAGTTGTAGATCGGTTCAGCAAGATGGCTTGTTTCTTGCCATGCAAAACAATATTTGATGCGTCGAAAGTAGCTGATCTTTATTTTTCTGCGGTTGTTCGACATTATGGGTTACCATCGTCGATAGTTTTGGATCGAGATAGCAAGTTTATGGGACATTTCTGGCATGAATTGTGGAAAAAATTGGGTACAAAATTAAAAGTCAATAGTCCCTATCATCCTCAGACCGATGGGCAAACCGAGACTGTCAACCGAAGTCTTGGTAACTTGTTGAGAGCCAATGTGCAAGAATTTAAAAACTGGGATGTATGTTTGCCAAAGATTGAGTTTGAGTTCAATTCTTCGGTGAACCGTTCTACTGATTTTGCACCCTTTCAGGTATTGTATGGATTTCTGCCAAGAAGACCACTTGATATTTTACCTGTTGATGTGCCAAACAAATCAAGTAAGAAGATAGAAGATCGAGTGGCTGATCTGCGTGAGGTGCACGCAACTGTTAAAGCCAATCTAGAGCAAAATTATGCCAAGTATAAGGCTAAGGCTGATCAGACATGTCGACAGCAGACTTTTGAGGTTGGTGATTTGGTATGGGTCTTCTTGCCAAGAGAACGATATCCACAGGGGGCCTACACCAAACTCAAGCCAAAGAAAATTGGTCCTTGTCAGGTGTTGGAGAAATTTAGTGACAATGCCTACCGAGTTGAATTACCAGACGATGTCCTTATTTCTGATGTATTCAATATTCAACATCTAACCCCTTATGCAGGTGATAATTCAAGCTTGAGGATAAGCTTTTCAGAGGGAGGGGAGAGTGATGCGGACATCGAGATGAATATTGAACCTGATCAGTTGACTCATATAACAGGACAGCCCGGTGATAGTTCGGCGAAGCCCAATCCAGATGTTTCGGTTTAGCTTCCGGCCCATGACGATTTGGGGTAGCCAGCCTTGCCAGCAGGAAATGTGCGCAGGTCCAGACGCCTTCAAGGGAAGCAAGTTTCAAATCTGACCCATTTTTGGGATGAAAATAATTAATTGAGAATTGGGCCGAAGGCCCAATACACTAATTGCGTCCGTGAAGTTTCGGATCCGGGAAAACATCGGAGTCTTTAGTTTTATTATTATTATAATTTTATTAGTGGCGTGATCTCTTGATTTTTTTTATAAAAAAAAAAAAAAAAATCCGTTTGAGTTGTTTTCACGCAAGAGTCAACGTGTTGGATTGTTTACATTAGTGTTTTTTTTATTTTTTATTTTTTTTCTCCCTCCCTATTAGTCACGTGGGGGACTACAACTTGGTATTGTTTCTTAAAAAAACCGAACCAAGGAAAACAAAGGGAGGACGTGCTGTTGTTTTGTTTTGGAATAGATTGGACGTTGTGTCTTGTTTTGGTTTTGGAAGAATATATGTAACACGGTGATTCCTTTTGAGAATTGTTTTTTTTGGGAGACGAGCTTTTGGTTTTGAATATACAATTGGTGTTTTCTTGTTTTGGTGGAACAATTATACGGTGAGTTTTCCTTTTGGGTGATTCCGTGGAAGGCCACTGACATTGTTTTTTTCCCCTTGCGCACACCAGGCCAAAAGCCTGGTTGGGAGAAGATGATTCCGTGAGGAATCTCTTCCTTCCGTTCCAAGTTCCTGATAAAAAAAAAAAGAAGAAGAAACAGGGACTCACGGTGAGAAACCCATCGTTCGTCCCTTCCAATCTTGAAGACCCGGATTGAAATCCAGTTGAGGGCTGGCAACGTGAGGAATCATGCGGCCCTTCCAGTGCTTGATCGTTGCAGGTTTCAAAGGATCTTCCCCATATTGCTCAATCCTAGCATCCAAGAATTCCCAGAACCCGTTCTCCCTGAATCGGGATTTTGGTCGCTGCAGGCGTTTGACAACCACCCTGCACCACGTCGACTCGCCGACTGCTCCTCTACCAGGGCGTATTTGTGCGCCCTAGCCAATAGCTCAGTATAATCCGTCGGGAACTTGTTGTCCAGGGAGAATGTGAGCCTGGACAAGCAGAGCCCTCTCTTGAAGGCCGACATCGCTACCACCTCGTTCAAGTTTGGGACTTCCATGGCCGTTGAATTGAAGCGGGCCATGTAGTCTCGGAGGGTCTCCCCCTCCTTCTGGTTGGATGGCCGTAAACCATATCCGGGTGACCTTCTTCAAGGTTGCCAGGAAGGCAATGCAATGAAGGGCGTCAGAGACACCCTGTACCATCATGTGGGCCTTATAGGTGCCCAGATGATCCAGTGGGTCGGTGGTACCGTCATAGGGGTCCACCTGAGAGATTTTAAAGTGCTAGAGAATGGGCTTCCCCAAGATCTCAGCAGAAAAAGGTGGGCGGGTGTCGTATGCCTGCCCCTCGGCCTTCTGCCGCTCAATGATTTCAGCCATGCGCTCTTCCATGTGCATGATTTTGCTGCCATAGTCATGCGGATCCTCAGCAGGGTATTGACCGTCGAGGGGGGCAGAGTCAGCAAAAGATGGGGAAGCTGACCTCGCCCTCTTCCCGTCAGTGCGAGCCCCCAAGGACCTTCGCTGCTCCGAAGCGGCGTGGGAAGGAGGTGGGGCCACCTTTGGCTGCTGACTCTCCCCAGCGGCCGGCTGATGATTGATGCAAGATGCCGCAGGTGGTTACTGCCAGTCATCGACCGCTTCCTGGAAGTGCTGGACTGCCGAGGTGGGCATCTCGATGCGGTTCACTAGCAGCTGGAATTGCTGCAGCCCCAGAGTAATGGTGGGCTCAGCGGCAATAGCGGTGTCATCTTCCTTGTGAGGCACTTCAGACCTATGGTGAGAATGTCCTCCTCTGGCTGAGATACTTCATGCTCTTCCCCTTGCCATTGTTAGATTTTCTCAATCAATCTCTCCTTTTAGAGTAGAGAACGGAACAAAGGTTCAAACCCTCCTTCCTCTAGCGCCAATCTGTTGCCGCGCCTCCGCCTGGATCGGGCTTGGTTGGCTGTGCTGGAGATCTCCTCTGCCGGTCAACCTGCACAAAGTCTCCTGGGCGCCAGAGGTGCTCCAATGGGGGACACTCTGATGCTTAAGTTAGCAGGGGGTTTGGAGCAACAGTATGGAGAAGACTGAGAGAGGGTAGCGCGGAGAGGGAAGAGAGCACTTAGCCTTTAGCGGAGGTCCCCCGAATACCTTTTATGGGCATGAATGCTGCCAAATTCCGTTAGGGGATAGGCTGAAAAGCCCCAATTTGTCCCTACGAGAATCAAAGTGGTGGCCAGGTGGTGCGAAGGCATGGCCACGTCATGGAGTCCGTTACAACAACATTCCGGTACCAGCTGAAAAGGAGCTTCTAGAGCTTTCGAGCGGTTCCAAGAAGGATCACGGGTCGGTCGGACTCAGCTGGAGGCTATCGTCTAGCCGACAGAGAGTACTCACCAAGAGATCTGAAGAAGTCGACCGATGGATGTGAAAGGAGGCTCCTGGAATTCCCTAGATGGAGACGGGCCGGTCGAACCTAGCAGGAGTGGGTCGTCCGACCGACCAGGGGTCCGTCAGGAGCTCCGAGGAAGCCGAATGACGCGTTGTAGGGAAGGGGCCTCTGAAGGCTCCAAGAGACCTCTAGAGGGGGTCAGTCGTACCTTGGCTAGAGAGGGTCGCCTTCAGGTTGATCGGCCTTCTGGGTCGGCCTCCAAGTCAGTCGACCTATTGGGCCCTCGGTGGGGGAATCAATCAGGATCCCCGCGAGAGTCGATCGGTGAGACCTCGAAGGAAGTGGGTCGTCTGGACCTCTCCTCCCATGGGTCAGCCGGTCGGACTCCTTAGCCGGCCCAATCCAAGATTGGTTGGATGGGTACAACAGATCCCTTTATATAATCATCTACATGTATGCATATTTTTATATTATATGTGGAGATTTTTGATTTAATGCTGGATGAATTATCATGTGTGTATAATTTCTAATCCGAATATACAAGCACATAATTCTTTTTATATATGTGTACTATGTTTTGATTGTTTCCAATAAAATATCGATTATTTTGAAATTGAGCAAGAAATATTATATGAAATTATTAAATGATTTACTAATTGTGTAAGAAAATTTACACTAGCCATGATATAGACCGCTAATCATGGGCTGCACTATGACATCTTAGATTGCTAGCATGGACCAAATAATGATACATGGTTTGCCAATAGTAGTTGAAGTGTAGATATCTTGGTTTGCCACCACAGATAGAAACATGGATATCTTGTTTTTCCTACCATGCAATGAAGCATGGATGTCTTGGTTTGCCACCATGAGCCAAAGCAAGATGATATAGTTTGCCACCATGGGCTAGGGCATGGCTTATGTTCACTAGTTATAAACCGAAGCATGACTATGGTTAGTCCTAAATTGAAAGACAATTATTATTTTGAATCATGTTAAAAAAATAGGAATGATAAGTCATATAAACCAACTGATGGCATGTAGAATGGATTTGCAATAATACATGATTTGTGACATATATTTATATTATTCTTGAGTTATATAGGATACCTGACATGAGATTTTGTGATTTATATTTCTTCTTTAATACTACTCATTTGTTATTTTTGAATTATATAACTATATTGGTGTAAGTGTGTGAAATTCTTATTGGACTATAAAATTCACATCTCCAATTCTCCTTTTTCTTTTAGAGTTTCAGGATGCATAGCATTGATTAGGTTGGGCATGGAGTTGCGACCATTAGAAGCTATTTGTTAGTTAATTAGTTGAATTTCTAATACAAGATGGACATTTGATTTTGTAAACTTCATTATTTGATAATAATAGATTTATTTTGTTGGTCCAATATAGTTGAATTCATAATTGATATGATACTTCTAGTTTTATTAGAGATTTGGTTATTTTATAAGCCTTACATGGTCTCTAAGACATCACTCCTAGGGTTCATGTGGCCGTGTCATGTGGTCAACCTAGGTGATAGGATCGAGACATAACAAAAGTGATATTAGAGCCTAGGTTCAAGGTTACTAGGTATTGTGATATAAGCGATATCAAAATTTAAGATTATAATCACTAGGGATTGTGGTAGAAATGATTCATAGGGTTTGGTTTTTGATGGATGATTTATCTCTAGATCCCAGCTATAAATGGGTCCTCCCTTCTTCCTCTAAGCATTGCCCATAATCCCCAATCCAATAACTAGTGAAATCCACAAGATTTCATTGGCTTTCATCGAGTATTTTTGATGATCCACCTTCCATTTTCACCAAGAAAGAGAGCCAAATTCCTTGCCAATGACAAGGCATGGCCCTAAACTTCCTTCTCCTTTTTTTTTTGGGTCCAATGTTGTCATCCCCCATCTTGTTTTTAGTCAACTAGTTGCCGGGTTCCATGAACAAGGCTTTCCCCTATTTCTTTCTTCTTTTCTTCCATTGGACTAGCCACCATCACCAACCATGCTCAGGTTGCTACCATCGTGGGTCATTGTTGGGGGTTGCCACCGTGGGAGATGGTCGGCCAAAATTCTTTTTCCCTTCCCCTATTTTCATGAAGAAGAATAAGACAACATGAAAAAAAAAAATCTCTATCTCCTACACTTTTTCTTTCTCTTGATGCCCTGTGGACTAGTGGAGGGTCTAGATACCTCAACTAACCCAGATCAGTGGGTTGACCTTTGGAGGGGTCCTAAATCTATAGTACTATAGCCATTTACCATAAATTTCCACCATCCCTAATTCTACAATTTTCATATTTGGACTTAGACTATGTAGAGGAACAACTTTCCGCATAAGTAGGTGTCAAGCAAAACACCTCATTCTCAAGTTTGTAGATCAAGGAGTTGATCAATTACTATACTTAAGTTTGAGATCCGTGAAGATGAGGATCTTTTTACATGATCACTTGTACGTATGTATATGCTTTTATATTATATATGATAATTTTTGACTTTGTGCTGGATGAATTATCATTGGTATATGATTTTTAATACAAATACATTAGCATATAATTCTTTATTATGTATATGTATCACATACTGATTTTGTGGAATAAGACATCAGTCATTTTGAAATTAAGCAAGAAACATAATACAAAATTATATATTGAATGTTTTATTGATTGTTTAAGAAGATTTGGACTAACCACAATATAGACTACTAGTCACGGGCTGGATCGTGACACATTGGATTGCTACCATAGGCCGAATCATGATACCTTGGTTTGCTATCACAGGCCAAAGTGCAGGTAACAATTTGCCACGACAAGTCAAAGCATAAATATCTTGAATTGCCACTATGGATCGAAGTACGAATATTATAGTCGTCATTATAGACTGAAGCATGGATTATGCATTGCCAGTCAAAGCTGAAGCATACTATGGTTAGTACAAATTTAAAAGATAGCTATCGATTTAGATCATGTTAATAAGACAAAAATGATAAGATATATGAACCCACTGGTTATATTTATGATGGATTTGCAATAATATATGATTTGTGATATATACTTATATAATTGCTGAGTTATATGGGATGCTTAACATGAGATTTTGTGGTATACATGGAAAGGATTTAAATAAGTCTTTTATAAGAGGTATTTTTCTCAAAGTATCTAATTTTGAAAGTTTTGAAAGTTTGACCAATTGGAACAGGATAGTATAATAGTTGTCTAAATGCGACAAAGTTTAAAGAACTATCTAAATATGCTCCAACACTGATAGTAGAGAAGGGCATTAAGGCTAAAAAAGTTGAAAGTGGATTTAGCGATCGGATTTAGTAACTAGTAATAGCATTTCAGTTGCCCACTTGTAAAGATATTGTTAATAAAATCTTGGTGATAAAAAGAGGACATAATGATGCTCAAGGCAAAAAAAGAAGAATTTGAATAAAATGGCTCATTTAATTGACTCTCAAGGTCAGCAAGATAATGGCACTAAATTGGGGATAAAGAGGTCTACTATTATTAGTACAAATTCTAGAGCTCAGCCTTTAGATGAAGCCAAGTGTTATAGATATGGTAGGGCCCATTAGTAGAACAATTTTTGTGGCCCAAAGGATCCTGCTACACATGTGACCAATCGAGACATAAGCCAATTGTTTGTCCTTTTAGGATGGAGCAACAAGGGCATCAAGCCTTTCGATTTATTGCAGGAGACCTAGAAAACCAAGCGACCCACGATGTGTAGTTGATACCTTAGACCTAGGGGCACCTTTATGCACTTACCCAACAAGATGTTATTGTAGGATTTATCTTAGATTATTTGTTGAAGATCAGAATACAAAATAATAAACTAAATAAAAGATTAAATCATGCATACCTTGAAAGTATGAGAATCCATGATCTTTATTGCGGCATCCTGCGAAAGAAGAAATCAACCATAGGGTTTAGATCTTCCTCTCCATCTCCTCCTTATGACTGTCTCCTTAATGGGATATGTGCCCTCTTAGAAATATAAAACAAAATTATATCCTAAGGTTTTCACAAGCGAATATATATAGGAGTGGATTAAGGATCTAGTCCAGTTAGTAACGTTAATGGGTTAACCCATTATAGAGCCCATTAACCAAATCAGGCATATACCAAATCTGTTAATCATATAATTAAGATAATTAGATCCAAATAATAATATGATCATAAAAATTATGAGCTCCATAACAATTTATCCAGACATCAACTCAACTCGTATTTTAAAATAAAATCAAAATCAAAATCAATGGAAGCCCAACTTATAAGAATTTTCAATATTCTCCCACCTGGACAACATTGATTATTTATTTATTTATTATAAAAATATATTTAATATATATATTAAAAATGACTCTCGGGTTAAGTGCATCTTATGTGATAATAAATATCCTGAATAAATAATATTTTTAGTCCAAATCTGGTCCACTAAAATCAATAACATTGAATCATAGCCGTCTTCATACCATTTATTAATAAAGACCCCTCTATGGTTACAAATATTAGTAATCTCATTGACGTTGATTTCTATGATGTAGTGCATATAGTGTGAACTTTATATCCATGTGATCAAACATATAAAGTTCATCATTAGTTTATTTTATATTATAATTTCATCATATATCTCAAGACGAGTCCTTTATATCTTCAAGATGAACCATGATATCAACAATATCAATTATAACTTTAATTATACAGTTATGCTTAAGACTTTTATTTAAAAATATCTTTATATTTAAGCTGCACCTTTAAATAGCATTTACAAATAACCATATGTGCATAAATATAAATATCATAATTCATCATGAAATATTAAAGAAAATACTATAAAACAATGCTTCCAATAACCAAATACATCAAATAGATCAAATCTATACTTTAATCAATGAATCTATCAGTATTATATTAGTCTTTATGTCTCGATTATAATATCTTCCTTTCAACCTAAATCATTGATTGGTATATATTTTAATCTTTATATGAGTACAAGCACTGGAAACTTTTATTATCTCTTTGAAAAGAACATAGTTGCACTATTATTATAATAAATCTTAAGAGGTTTTGAGATGAAATCAATAATTATAAACTCTAAGACAGAGTTTCTCAACCAAATATGATGAGTTATAGCTTTGTAACATGCCACAAACTCTATCTACATAGCCAAAGATGTCATAAGAGTTTGCTTTATACTTTTCTAGAAAATAATCCCTCCAGTCATCTAAAAATAGATTTTATATCATTCATTTGACTAGCAAAATCAGAATGACAATATTTAGTTACCTCGAGATGATCAAACCTTTCATAATGTCTCATAACCTTCAAGATATGTTCCAAGTGCTTTATATCTAAATTTGACATATAATTTCCAACATGTAGATAGCATACACTATATTTGAACTGATGCAAACTTGTTGCATATATTAAACTATACACAGTGGTCAAATAAGGCATATTTTCATGAATTTTATTTTCATATCATTCTTAGGACATTGATTTCTGTTAAATTTAAGTTTCTTGAGCATATGTGTCTCCAGTTTATAATTATGTATATCAAATTTACTCAAAGTCATTATCAATAAATTAAAACATCATCAGATTTAAGATAACCTTACCTTAATGCCCATTTAAAATAACTATTTTAACATCATTTTAATAAAGTTCTAGGTCAAATGGGCTATCAATGTTATAATTATTTGAAAGAATCCTTACAAAAGATCAAAAAAAAATATCATTACTAACTATGCCTATGTGAACCTTTATATAACTAGTTTGGCAATTAGAGTCTTTTTTTATTTTAAATATCCACTAGTATATTATAAGTTTATACCTTTTAGATAATTCTACCAAATCCTGTTCTTTAGTTTTAACCATATATTATACTGCATCACATATGGTTTCAAGCTATTTAATTTATTCAAAATATGTAATAGTCTAATCATATAATATTAAAATAATACATAGCCAATATCATAGATTTTCTTATATAAATAAACCAAATAGTCATTAAGCATGATAGGTTTCCATTTTTTTAATATGATTTCTTTATTAGTACTTCATTAATCATCTATAGAAGTGCTATAGTCATTTCATATATTTATTATTTCTCACCACTATCCTTTCAACATAATGAAATATGACATTTTCTCGAACAAAAAAAATAAATACAATAACTTATCTTTCTTCTAATAGCATATTTCTAGTATAAGAGAATCTTTAATAACCCATTTTAGACTCTATAAATTTAGCATGATTAGATTCAATAATCTTTGTACCTCTATAAGGATAGTAGAATCTATATCTTTTTAAAATTATTTTGATAGCCAATTAAATAATCATAAGTAATTTTAGATATAACTTTATTTATCAATGAATTATAAATTTTAATCTTTATAGGTCAATCCCAAATATGTAAGTAATTATTATTGAATTTTCGTACTAGTCCTCAACTCAAAATGTATCTTAGAAACTACCTTACTAAGAACTTTATTCAAAATATAGATGGAACATTTGGGACCTTATCCTAAAGATATCCTAGTAAATTGTATCCACTCATCATACTTCTAATTAGATCCTTAGAAGTGTAATTATGTCTTTCATCTATATCTTTTTACTCAGGAGTTCCATTTACCTTTCTATGCATTATATATACTTTTGAACTAACTAAATTGCATTGAAAGAAAATTAAAAGCTTGATGAGCCAAAAAATTATACGAGATAAAGATCTCAAACTACTAAACTTAGATATAATATTCTCTAGTTCCATAATGTAAGCCATCCTATAATAGCTAGAAGGCACTGGACCCCCAACAAATTCAAAGCCAAATCACTTTGCATGATACATCACCGATTACATCCCTTTGACTGCTTTTTGATCTCAAATTTTGATGAAGATCAACAATAAAGACTACCTTCATCAACCACTTCCTATAAAATGTCTACCAGAAAAGTGGGATAAGAGCAAGTATTACTACTTCCACAGAGAACATGGTTATGATATAAAAGACTATCGGCAATTGAAATAGAAGATTGAGAACTTGATCCATAGGGACTACCTCAATAAATATATCAATGCTAGAGGAAATAAAAGAGCCCTTGAATATACCTTGAGCAGGAAGCCAGGCCAAGTAACTTGCCATCCACCAGGGTAGTCAATATGCTCTTTGACCTCTCCAAAGGCAGAGGCAGAAGTATAGGGTGAGGAGTCATTGAGAAAGAGATATCAGGCAGAGCTACTAGTCTCTAGATGAAAACATTATTTTCTTTTCTAACAACAATGCAAGCAGAATCCATACCCCATATGATGATGTATCATCATCTCTATGAGGTGGCCAATTATTATATAAAAAAATTAAGTTAATAATGAAAGCTTTGTCGATGTCTTGTTCTATAATGTCTTCAAGAAAATGAAACTGCTAACTAAAAAGCTGAAAAGGATAAATACACTACTCATCGGGTTCTCCAAAAATTCAGTTACTATGGAAGGAGGGATCCTCTTACCAATAACTATAGGTCAACTACCTAAACAAGTGATAGTCCTATTAAATTTTCTAGTAGTCTGAGTACCATCAACCCATAATGCTATTCTTGTATGACCAAGTTATATGCTCTAAGGGTTCTAAGGGTATTAGTCTCCTCATACCATCTACTTGTTTGCTTCTAGACCAAGCATAAAATTGGAGAAATCAGAGGAGATCAAATGTTAGCGAGAGTATTTTCTTACAACTGTTAAGATCCAGAAACAAGTTGGGGTCCCGTAGACATATGATCTAGATGTGAGAGAATATATTACCAATAGAGAGGAGCCCATCAAGTAGTTGATTAGCATTCACCTTCGAGATGACCAAGAAAAAATTATGCAAATTAGATCGCTTCTAGCAGTTGATGTCAGAGAATGGCTAATCATATTTCTTCAAGCAAATGCTAATATCTTTGCTTGGACAGCCACCATCATGCCATGCATAACTTCCAATGTCATCATCCAAAAATTTAATGTGGACCCTTTTTACCCCTTGTCAGGCAAAAAAAAGAAGTTTTGCTCCAAAAAAGTAAAAAGTCATAAAAAAAAGTGGATAAACTTGTAAAAGTAGGCTTCATCAAGGAAACTTGTTACTCAGATTAGAGAATCTGCATTGATTACACTAATCTTAACAAAGACTATCCAAAAGATAGCTATCTGCTACCAAAAATTGATCAACTGTTGATGCCAGTTCTAAACATGAATTATTAAGCTTTATGGATGCTTTTTCAGGATATAATTAGATCTGAATGGCAAAAGAAGATAAAGGAAAAATGACCTTCATGATAGAAAGAGGGTCTACTATTACAAAATGATGCCTTTTAGGTTAAAAATAATAGAGCCACTAATTAGTATTTGGTCAACAGAGTCATCAAAAATTAGATAGGAAGAAGCATGAAAATCTATATAGATGATATGCTTGTCAAGAGTACAAAGGGAAATCACCATATAGCTGATTTGGAATAAGCTTTTTGCAAATTAAGGTGATATCAGATAAAACTCAATCCAAACAAGTGTACCTTTGATTTTACATTGGAAAAGTTTCTAGTCTTCATGACGACTCAAAGAGGAATTGAAGCCAATCCTAAAAAAATTCAAGCACTTCTAGAAATGAAACACCTTGAAACAAGAAGGAAATTCAATGCTTGACTATTATATTGTTTCACTTAGCCAATTTATTTTCTAATCAACTAAAAATTGCATGCCATTCTTCAAAGTCATAAAGCATACCAATGATTTCGAGTGGTCAGTAAGCTGCTGATCAGCTTTAGAAGACCTAAAAAAGTATTTTAGCTCTCCTCCATTGCTACCAAGGCCAAAAGAAGGTGAGAAACTCTACATTTACTTATCTATGTCTTCTAATGCCATTAG
Source organism: Areca catechu (assembly GCA_021397845.1). Classification (NCBI taxonomy): domain Eukaryota; kingdom Viridiplantae; phylum Streptophyta; class Magnoliopsida; order Arecales; family Arecaceae; genus Areca; species Areca catechu. The sequence continues at coordinate 87,040,425 of CM038039.1, forward strand.
CTCTATTTTTCTTAGAAAAGATGAAGGTGTATAAAAACCTATCTATTACATCAGCAAAATATTAAGGGATACAGAAGTAAGAAACACCAAGGCTGAGAAGATCATCTATGCTCTTGTTATTATATAAAAAAGACTATAGCCATATTTCTAGTCTCATTCTATAGTTGTCTTGACATATCAACCTCTAAAATCCATACTTTGAAAGCCAGATATATTAGGGTGCCTAGTCAAGTGGATTATCAGGTTAGGAGAGTTTGATATTGAATACAAACCTGATCTTACCATGAAAGCTCAAGTCCTCAGAGACCTCATTATTGAATGCACAATACCTAATGAAGATAGAGGAGAAAAGAAATTGGAAATAGAATTGATCATACCTTCTTGGGTTCTACATGTTATGGTGACTCAAATTCCAAGGAAGAGGAACTGGGTTAATCCTCACTAATCCTGATGGAGTCATAATGAAGTATGCATGCCATAAGCTTTAGCTTTAATGCCACCAATAATAGGGCTAATATGAGGCACTAATTGCTAACTTAAAACTAGCTAGAGAGATCAGCATCAATCATATTAAGGTTCTTTCTAACTCCTAACTAGTCATCAGACAAGTACATGAAGACTATGAAGCCAAAGAGCCAACTATGATTAATTATTTTCAGAAATCAAAGACCTATCCTCAGATTTTTAAAATTATAAAAATTCAGTAGATACCCAGATCTAAAAATGCTTGAGTAGATATCTTATCACATCTTGCTATATCAAACTACTCAAACCTTTAAAAGGGATTTTTATTGAAAAGTTGGAGACTTCTAAGATTGAAGAAGCCTTTATTATTGCATAATTAGAACGTGAGCCAAGTTGGATTGACCTATAAGTTAGATTCCTTGATAAAGGATATTTTTCAATAATGAGAAAAAATCTCAAAAAATTAGATGACAAGCCTTAAGGTGTATCCTCCTAAATGGGTAGTTTTATAAAAAATCCTTTTCAATGCCTCTTTATTTATGGTAGTCACATTGGAGGAAGGACCCTAGCATACAAAGTCATAAGATAGGGATTTTACTAGCCTACTATGCAACAAGATGCCATGAACTTTATCCAAAAATACGATCTATGCTAGAAATTTGCTAACATTCAAAAGAGACCTTTGGTGCCGATCACTTAGATCCTAGTCCCATGGTCATTTAATACATGGGAGATAGATATTCCTAGATATTTTTGATGGCAACTTGGCAAAAAAAAATTTGATTGTGGTAATTGACTACTTTATGAAATGGATAAAAGCTAAATATTTAGCTTAAATCACTAAGAAAAAATCTCAAGACTTTATCTAGAAGTCTATCATCTGCTAGTTTGGATTGCCTAGATGTATTATTTCCAATAACGGGTGGTAGTTCAATAATAAAAGATTCTTAGAATTCTTGTCAAACTTGCATATTGAGCATAGGTTGATATTAGTAGGGCATCCACAATCTAATAGAGATGTAGAAGTAACCAATCAGACCATCCTTCAAGGCTTGAAATCTAGGCTTGATCGAGCAAAAGTGCTTTAGATCGATGAATTGATAGTGTCTTTTGATCTTATCGAACAACTCCTCGTGTCCCAACTGGTAAAACACCTTTCAAATTGACTTTTGATGCAAAAATAGTTATCACTTTAAAGATCAGCTTAATTTCCAATAAAAAAAAAAGTATGATGAAAATGCTAATTAAAAGAGACTATGAACAAGCCTCAACCTTTTAGAAGAAATCTAGAAGAAGGTGCATATCAGGATGGTAGCTTATAAATAGAAGATTGCGCTCGACATTACAACTCTAGAATCAAAAATAAAGTTTTTCAACAAGAATATCTTATCCTTTGGTGAGCTAAAGCCTCAAGGCCAACAAAATAAAGAAAACATGTACCCAATTATAAAGGGCCCTACAAAATATCTAACGTCATTAGACCTGGGATATATAACTTGAAAAACTTGAATGGGATTCCAATTCAAGATCATGAAATTCTAATAACTTGAAAAAATATTATCAATAAATCTTTTTTGACAAAATATTTTACCATAATTTTGATAAAGTGATTAGATGGAGGGTACAGATAATGTCTAAACTTTCAATCAAGCTTAGGAAGGCAAATTTTGATTAAGTAATAGATAGTGATCATAGGTAATGCTTAAGCTTTCAATCAAGCTTAAAAAGATAAAATTTTGATAAAGTGATCAGATAGAAGGCACAAGTAATACCTAAACTTTCAATCAAACTCAAGATGCTAAAAGTTTAACAAATTGATTTAGTAGAGAACACAGGTAATGCCTAAAATTCTAATTAGGCTCGAAAAGCCAAAATTTTGATATAGTAAATAGGTAGAGGGTATAGGTAATACCTAAACTTCCAATCAGGATCAAGAAACTAAAGTTTTTATAAAGTGATTAGGTAAAGAGCACAAGTAATGCCTAAAGTTCTGATCAGGTTTAGGAACCAAAGTTTTGATAAAGTGATCAAGTAAAGGGTACATGTAATACCTAAACTTTCGATCAGGCTCAGAAAGCCAAAATTTTGATAAAATGATCAAGTAGAGGGCACAAGTAATGCCTATACTTTGGATCAAGTTTAGGATGCCAAAATTTTAACAAAGTAAGGGTACAGGTAATACCTAAACTTTCAATCAAGTTTAAAAAGCCAAAATCTTAACCAAAGTGAACAGAAAGAGGGCACAAATAATGCCTAAACATTCAACTAGGATCAAGATGGCAAAATGTTGACTAAGTGATTGGAAATGGCTTGGGTTGCCTATATGTTTTTGAAACTAATCAAAAAAAACCTTTTACAGCTCAGGAAGCCTAAGATTCATGCACCTTATCTATCCTAATCAAAAGAATACTGATAAATTTTAGATAAATATGTTATAACTTAGAGAGCATACATTCTCCAAACATAAAGATAGCAGAGAGAGTAGGAAAAAAGAGAGAAAAAACTTCTTTTCATTAATTTTTGAGAAAGATTCTTATAAATTATATCAAAAAAAGAAAAAAAAGATATATATATTTTGTTTTCCTTTTCGATCTCGAAACTCTTGAAGGCTTGGAAACCGAGGGACTGAGACCTCTACCCTTCTTAATACTCAAGGATGGATTATCTTTGGCTAGGGGGCCAAAGGTTGCTACCTCTAGCCCCACATCCAAAGCAACACCCATGGTGTCTATGAAGGTAGATGGGCCTCCCTCTAACACTTCATCTATCAAAGATTGAGCATCCAAGTCTATTAAAGTAAGAAAGTTAGGATCTTTGTTTAGGAAAACTCCTTTGCCTTTTGGATATATCTGCTAAAACCAAGTTCAAAGGTAAAGAAGAAAATGCCAGTGTTGTCAGTGATTGCTTGATATCTTCTTGCATCAGCTCTTGGTATCTTGGGTGCTATTCTCATTACTTCATAAATAGTTATCTTCTTCCTGACCTATACTTTAGCTAAAAATCTCAGAGGACCATCGACCAGTTCTTTGAGTGGACTTTCTATTAAATCTACTATTTTTAAAGAATCGCTAACCACTTTTTCTAAGTCATCAAGAGAAACTTTGAACTACTTCTCAGGTACAGGCAACACATTGACCATCTTATCTATGATGACGGCCACCAAGTTACCATAAGTTATATAAGTGATTGATAAGTTTATTAATTATCCCATTATAACCATTAAAATAAATACTAAGTACTTTGGATTTATTAAGAATTGATAGATTTTATTGATGTTTTCATATTGAAAGAGCTTGATTTTTAAAGTCTAACGGCACAGATGGAACTCAAATCGAAGTTCAAATGGGCCCAAAATTGGAGTTGAAAGTATTATAGAAGCACACATTTTAAAGAAATTGGTCCACCATGGACTGGCCCCCGGGTCTACAAAATAGGAGCTGGTTCATATGTAGCCATTGTAGCTAGTCGACATACTCTGTTCGTGGACCATCTTCATCATTTTGAGCCGCCAACCATCGGAGACGCCATCCATCATTGCCCATTACCAAAGACACGATGGAGGAGATGTCGAGAGCTAGTTTCTAGCTAGGAGAAGCGCCTAAGCACCATCTCCACCATTTTTCCTCTTCTTCACCCCCATTGCCCCCTTGTCCACCACCATTCGCCTATTGTCACCGATTGACCACTATCCAAACACCGTCGTTTGTTACCCATCCTTGCACCGGCCATCTTCTTCCCGGTTTTGCCCAAGCACCACCCTCTTCTACTCTTGATTCCAAGACAAACATCTCCATATATATGCTATTCGTCCAGCCATACTGTCTGCCTCCCTCACATCGCCGGTCACCATTTTTCACTACCTCTGTCCACTCTACTAGCATCGGGAGAAGCAAGTCCACTTCCCAAATAGAGAAGGAATCCTGATTTGGTAAGGAATCTTGATGATGCAGATCAATAGCAATAATCCATCCATCATGATGCAGATCAGATGGCTGAAATTTCTCCTCATGATATATAGCCAATCTTAAGCTAGATTGACTCCAAATTCGATCGAGAGGAAGCTCTAGACGAGATCTATAAAAAATGGACCCTAGGTAGTAGTCCGGGCATCAATTTCTTTAGCAAAATTTGTACTAATTTAATTTCTTTTTTCTTGTTTAGATCATTATATTTAGGCTTAGGAAAGAGGAAAAATATGAAGGGGATGCTGGTAGCAACGATGAGTAGCTAGACTCCTTCAACCTAGGATGAAGATGAAGCCTATAACCAGGTTTTAGTTCTCTTCTTGTACTTGGTTTCGAGGCAATAAAAATCATGTCTTTCTTTATACATCTATTGATTTATGTTTTTGATTAAGGTATAAATCTACCATACATGGCTTACACCCTCTATTCACATGTCATGATCTCTGGATACGGCACGTGCTTAAGAAAGGCAGATCGTAGTATGATAGATTATATCCCAAACTTGTACATCAATTAGATAGTTTATACTCTAAACGGACATATCGTGACCTCCGGATACAGCCCATGCCTAATAAAAGGCAAATTATTCTAACCTTGAATTTGCAAGAATTATTACTATTGCAATTTAAAGAAAAGAAGATAAAACTTGTTTGCATAATGACTTCGAATTCTTGGGTTACTTCTTGTGCTATCTTGATTAATTAATTAATTAGTTGTTATCTTTTAATAACTACTACTCTTAATCTAATTCTCTACAAAAAAAATTTCTTTCTTCTCTTTCCCATGTGTTACAGCCGTGACAGTGACGTGGCCAGGCTCAGGTATCACCGAATACGAGCGAGCCACGTGGATGTTTCCCCGGCCAAGTCAGCGCCACATCCTCAAAGCCAGGATCGGCAAGACTACCCCGCCCGACGACTGTCTAAGGCAAACCGCCATCGCCGAGGTCGAGCTCGGCTCGGAGTTCCTCTACCACCTCATTGGCGCCCGGGCCCGGAGGGGTCCGCCTAAGTGAGGTCGGCCGAGGTCGGGTGACCCCCTGCCACCTCGCCAGGTGTCCACCCAGGAGGGGTCCACCTAAGCCGAGGTCGGCCGATCCTTCGCCCTTCGCCAGGTGGCCACCCGGAGACGGGTCCACCTCGGCCAGAGCCAGGCGACCACCTGCCACCTCGCCAGGTGTCCACCCAGGGGGGGTCCACCTAAGCCGAGGTCGGCTGGTCCTTCGCCCTTCGCCAGGTGGCCACCTCGGAGATGGGTCCACCTCGTCCAGAGCCAGGCGACCTCCTGCCACCTCGCCAGGTGTCCACCCAGGAGGGGTCCACCTAAGCCGAGGTCGGTCGGTCCTTCGCCCTTCGCCAGGTGGCCACCCGGAGACGGGTCCACCTCGGCCAGAGCCAGGCGACCTCCTGCCACCTCGCCAGGTGTCCACCCAAGAGGGGTCCACCTAAGCCGAGGTCGGCTGATCCTTCGCCCTTCGCCAGGTGGCCACCGGAGATGGGCCCACCTCGGCCGAAGCCAGGCGACCTCCTGCCACCTTGCCAGGTGTCCACCCAGGAGGGGTCCACCTAAGCCGAGGTCGACTGATCCTTCGCCCTTCGCCAGGTGGCCACCCGGAGACGGGCCCACCTCGGCCGAAGCCAGGCGACCTCCTGCCACCTCGCCAGGTGTCCACCCAGGAGGGGTCCACCTAAGCCGAGGTCGGCCGATCCCTCGCCCCTCGCCAGTTGGCCCCCGGAGACGGGTCCAACTCAGCCGAGGTCAGACCGCTCATACGGAGAGGGCCCCGGGGAGAGAGAGACGGGCCCCGAGGCCATCCCTCAGGCCGTACGAGTCCCAGATGGCATCCCGTACGGAGGGCGGCGGCATGAGGAACATCACTTGCACCGGCCCGACAGGTCCCGCGGCCGAGGGACCCGATCCTGACGGGACAGGCCCCATAGATGGGTGGCGCTCATGCTTGGGGAAGAGAGCGCTCTCACTAAGCCCGAGGCCTGACCGGCCGCCCTGCCAGCGCCGCCCTCCCCTCTTTCTCTTCTGTCTTTGCCTTTTCCCTGCTGGGCCCGGCGGACGAGGTCGGAAAGCCGCCTGGCCTCCTTCACCGAAAAGGGAAAAGAGAAGAGGACGGGGGAGGGGAGTTTCCGAGGAGAAAAGAGGACAAGCACACGACGAAAGGAGATAAAGAGGAAGGAATCTGGGGACGACGAGGTAAGCCAATGAGCCTGGGGACAGGGAGGAAGCACCGATGAAAGGCCTTGCTCTGAGAGAGAAACCAGAGATCCCGAGAGGGGAACACTGAGTGTGAGCTCGGCAAGGAGGCCCAGCCGAGATTCTGGTCCCCAGAGTGTTTCCTTCACCAGTTAACTCTCTAAGTCTGGAATCCTTTCGAGGGTCCGGCTGGAGAGTCTGTTCCTTCTCATCGTCTACTGACTTGACCGTCGGAGCTCCCTCGCCGGGATCCCCGGCCAGGGTCCTCTAACCCCTTTATTGCAGGTTCTCCGCGGGAAGGGAGGCTCCCTCGCCAGGCGGTCAGGAAGGATCGGCTGATCCATGGCACGGGCGCGGCGGCGAGAGCGACAACAGATTGGCGCGCCAGGTAGGGGGGGCAGGACACTAACCCCTAGCGGGAACCAGCTTTCTGCAGGTATCACGCTCTCCAGCAATGGTGGTCACTCGTGGTCGCGAGGCGTCCACCAGCCGTGTGGGGGAAGTCCACTCCCCTCCAGGGGGCCACAGCCCCGAAGGAGAGCTTCCGGCTCCCCCTCCTCTTCCACAACAGCCTACACCGGTGGATGGATCCCTTGCGGCCATCGTCCAGCAGCTGCAGACTTTGACCTCAGCGGTCCGGCAGCTTCAGCATCAGCAATGGTCCCTGGCCACCCAGCCGCAGCCAGGGACCCCGTGGCCCGAGCCACGGGGCAGCGCGGGAGCCTACGCTCAATTCAGGGCAGGCCATCCCATCCGAGGGCCATCTCCAACCCCCGGGGGAGCCACCAAGCTCCCGCAAAGAGAAACTATTCTGGTTCGGAGGATCACGAGAGTCGATCCCCGGTCGACGGGGCCGAAACGGTGCATCGCAGCAAGCGACACCGAGGCCAGACCTCGTGCCGGGACCGATCGGCGCCCCCTTCACCCGCAGCCTCGGTGGAAGACTCCTCCGACGAAGCCATCAGGCGCCAGGCCGAGAGGCGCCTGGAGGAGCATGAGCGCAAGCTGGCGGAGTTCGCCCGCCGATTCGCCGACCTGCAGAACTCGTCGGCAGACCCGGCGGGCTACGACTCCCGCCCCCCTTTCTCTGAAGAAATCCAGGCGAAACCAATCCCGAAACGGTTCCGCATGCCGCAGGTGGATCCCTATGACGGGACCACCGACCCCCTGGATCATTTGGAGAGCTATAAGGCTCTCATGAGGGTCCAGGGGGCCACCGATGCCCTTCTATGCATCGCCTTCCCGGCAACCCTTCGGAAGGCCGCTCGAGTCTGGTTCACCCGCCTCGAGCCCGGATCCATTTGCTCCTTCCATCAGTTGGAAGGAAAGTTTGTGGCGCACTTCGATGCTTGTCGGAAGGTGCCAAGAGAGGTGGACAGCCTCTTCTCTATCCGCCAGCAGGACCAGGAGCTGCTCCGGGACTACATCACCCGGTTCAAGACCGCAGCCCTGGAGATCTACAGCTTGGACGAGCCCGTCGCCATGCTGGCTTTGAAGCGCGGGCTTAAGACGTCCCGCTTAACCTATTCCCTGGACAAGAAGCCGCCCAGGACGTACTCCGAGCTCCTCCTCCGCGCCCACAAGTACATCCGAGCGGAGGAGGCTGACCGCACCCGTCGAGAAATGGACGGGAAGACTTTAAAGAAGCCGCTCCCGAGGGACACCCCGGGAGCTCGGAGGCCCGGGCCGTCTGCCGACCCTCGCCCAAATCCAAGGCCGAGGGGCGAAGCCACTCCCGAGCGGAGGTACACCCCCCTCCTCGCACCTCGAACGAAGATCCTCATGAAATCGAGGGCGAGCGCTACCTCCGCCGACCTCCTCCTCAAAACCCGAGAGCCGTCCGAGATAAATCAAAGTACTGCCAGTTCCACCGCGAGCACGGGCATGACACGGAGGAGTGTCGCCATCTGAAGCGGGAGATTGAGGAGCTAATCAGGAGGGGTTACCTCAGGAAGTTCATCAAGAACGAGGCCCCCTCTGAAGGGCAGCCGCTCGCGGCCCTACCACCTGTCCCTGCGATCGACAACCGCCCAACGGGAAAGCCCGTGGGCATGATCTCACGCGGGTCCGGCCGAGCAATGAAGAGGGCCCAGGAAGTCCCGGAGAATATAATCCCTCCCAAGGGAGGGGAAATTAATGATAATGTAAACAACGATGCCGTGGTGGTCGAGATGACCATCGCGAAGCATCCTGTACATCGAATCATGGTGGATAGTGGAAGCTCGGCTGACGTACTTTTTTATGATGCTTTCTCTCGGATAAATTTGTCCCCCGATCAGCTGAAGCCAGTGCACACCCCCCTGGTAGGTTTTACAGGGGACTCCGTGGGGGTCGAGGGGGAGATCACTCTCCCGGTCACTGCCGGATCCCCGCCCCGGTAGGCGACCGTCCTAATAACATTCACCGTCGTCAGGCTCCCTTTGCCTTACAATGCCATTCTCGGGCATCCCGGGCTCAACCAACTGGACGCCACCATCTTCATGAGGAGGCTGGTGGTGCAGTTCCCCATGCCTTCCGGGCTCGGGGAGATGAAGGGGACGATCCAGCCAGTCCCGCTCTGCCTCCAGGCGGTCCCAGGTGCCAGGGGCGCGGAGCTCGCCCATGATATTGACGACCTCGACCTGAGAGAGAAGGAACCCAGGGGAGGGACCGTAGAGCGCCTGCTGACTTTTCCCCTCGGTTCGGATCCCCTGAAGACGGTGCAAGTCGGGGCCTAGCTCCCCGAGGAAGAGCGAACCCGCCTGCTGGAGTTCCTCCATGCCAACGCTGACGTGTTCGCCTGGTCAGCAGCCGACATGCCGGGCATCCCGCCCGAGGTTATCATGCACAAACTGAACGTGGACCCAAGTTGCCGCTCGGTCCGCCAGAAGAAGAGAAGCTTCGCCATGGAGAGGCAGAAGGCAATCAACGAGGAAGTAGAGAAGCTCCTCGCCGCCGGTTTTGTCCGAGAGGTCCAATACCCTAGTTGGCTGGCAAACATGGTCATGGTAAAGAAGAATAGTGGTAAGTGGAGGATCTGTGTGGACTACACCGACCTCAACCGAGCTTGCCCAAAGGACAGCTTCCCTCTTCCAAAGATCGACCAGCTGGTCGACACCACCTCGGGGCATCGCCTCCTATCGTTCATGGACGCCTTCTCCGGATACAACCAGATCCGGATGAACCCGGAGGACGAAGAGCACACTGCCTTCATAACTGATCGCGGGACTTTTTGCTACAGGATGATGCCTTTCGGCCTCAAGAACGCGGGGGCGACGTACCAACGTCTGGTCAATAAAACCTTCAAAGACCAGATAGGCCGCAACATGCAGGTGTACGTGGATGACATGCTGGTGATGAGCAAACTCGATTTGAACCACGTGGCTGACTTGATGGAGATGTTCGGCAACCTCCGGTGCCATCAGATGAAGCTGAACCCGGCGAAGTGTGCCTTCGGCGTCTCCGCCGGGAAGTTCCTAGGGTTTATGGTGACTCAAAGAGGAATCGAGGCCAACCTGGAGAAGGTCCAGGCCATCCTGGACATGGAGCAGCCCGCCTCCAAGAAGCAAGTGCAGCAACTGACCGGCCGAGTCGCGGCCCTTGGCCATTTTATTTCCAGGTCGGCGGACCGCTGCCGTCCCTTCTTCAAGGTGCTGAGGAAGATGAATGGCTTTGCTTGGACCGAGGAGTGTCAGCAGGCCTTCGAGGAGCTGAAGAAGACGCTCGCATCGCCACCTTTACTGTCCAGGCCCGAGGAGGGAGAGGAGCTTACCCTCTACCTGGCGGTTACCCCGGAGGCCGTCAGCTCTGTCTTGGTCCGAACCGATGACTAGGGGCTCCAGCGGCCGGTGTACTATACCAGCAAACTTCTCCGAGACACGGAGCTCAGGTATTCCCGGCCCGAGAAACTTGTTTTTGCGCTAATAGTGTCTGCCCGGCGTCTCAGGCCCTTTTTCCAAGCGCACCCCATCGCCGTCTTGACGGATCAACCGCTGAAAGTGGTGCTCAGCCGACCCGATACTTCGGGACGATTGGCCAAGTGGGCACTGAAACTCAGCGAGTTCGATATTACATACAGGCCAAGGTCGGCCATGAAGGCACAGGTGCTGGCCGATTTCTTGTTCGAATGTGCAGGCTTGGGCAAGGAGCCCGAGGGAGGCCCCCCGGCCCAGCCAATGGAGGTTGGCACCGATGAGCCCGGAGAGGATGCCTGGATCCTCCATGTAGACGGAGCCTCAAACTCCGGCGGGAGCGGAGCTGGGCTCATCCTTGCCAACGGCGACGGGGTCATCGCCGAGTGCGCACTCCGTTTCCAATTCCCCGCAACAAATAACCAGGCGGAGTACGAGGCACTTCTTGCCGGACTGAGAGTCTCTCGCGAGCTGGGCGTGACCAACCTCAGAGCTTTCACTGACTCCCAGCTCGTGGCGGGGCAGGTATCCGGGGAGTACGTCGCACACGACCCCCAAATGGCGAAGTACTTCGAGCTAGTCAAGGCGGGCGCGTCCAAGTTCCGGCGCTTCAACATCTTCCATATCCCCCGCGGGGAGAACGCCCGCGCGGATACCCTCTCTCGGCTGGTGACCTTGCCGGACACGATGCTGGGACGCGCTCATGTGGAACACCTTGAGGTCCCAAGCCTCGAAGCACCGGTGGAGGTCCATCAGGTCAGCCAGGAGCCCAGCTGGATGGACAAGTACGCTGCGTACATCACCAGCGGCACCCTGCCGGAGGACCGAGAGGCGGCTCGGCTCATCAGGAAGAAGGCCGTGCGGTTCGTCCTGATGGACGGGCAGCTGTATCGAAGATCCTACTCCTACCCCCTCCTCAAGTGCGTAGGACCCGCAGAAGCCAGGCTTATGCTCCAGGAGATTCCAGAAGGCATCTGCGGGAACCACGTGGGGGGCAGGGCCTTGGCGTACAAGGCCCTCCGTCAGGGCTACTTCTGGGAGACAATGAAGGAAGACGCCGCCGACTTCGTGAAGAAGTGCGACCGGTGCCAGCGTCACGCCACGGTGCAGCGGCAACCCTCCAACCCAATCTCTCAGCTCTCAGCCCCCTAGCCGTTCGCCCAGTGGGGGATGGACCTCCTGGGCCCATTCCCGCCGGCGTCTGGCCAGCGGAAGTTCTTGATAGTGGCTATCGACTACTTCACGAAGTGGGTCGAGGCCGAACCCTTGGCGAGGATCACCGAAGCAAACGTCGCCAAGTTCTTCTGGAAGTCCATCATCTGCCGCTTCAGCCTCCCCCACACCGTGGTCACCGACAACGGACGCCAGTTCGACTGCCGGGAATTCGAAGAATTCTGCAGCGACCTCGGCATCAGGCATCGCTTTACCTCGGTGGCGCACCCTCAGACCAATGGGGAGGCCGAAGTCACGAACAGGACCATTCTTCAGGGCCTCCGCACGCGGCTGGACCAGGCCAAGGGCAGGTGGGCCGACGAGCTTCCCAGCGTCCTTTGGGCATACCACACCACCCCAAGGATGGCTACCGACGAAACCCCGTTCAACCTCATCTTCGGAGCCGAGGCAGTCATCCCGATCGAGCTCAGCTTACCCACGCTGCGCGTGGAGTAATACGACGAGACAGAAAATCCGGCCAGGATGATGCTCAACCTAGACATTCTCGAGGAAACGAGGGACAAGGCCTGAATCCGAATGGCGGTGTACCGGCAGCGTGTAGCCAGACATTACAACTCCCGAGTGCGGCCGAAGGTTTTTCGTCCCGGAGACTTGGTCCTCCGGCGCGCTGAAGCCTCCCAGCCACGGGAATGCGGCAAGCTATCACCCAACTGGGAAGGCCCATATCGGGTGGCAGAAGCCCTCCCTCATGGAGCATATTACTTGGAAGAATTGGGAGGTGCCAGGTTCCCCCGGACGTGGAACTCCTCGAACCTGAGGATGTACTATCAGTGATGTAAGGCTCCCAGTTCCTGTAACAAAGTTTTCCCACTTCAAACACTCCCTTCTAACTTCGACAAGAAGGCCTACGGCATCGAGCTCAGTCCGGAGATCCTGGGCTTCGGCCTGGAAGGTGGCGCCGAACCCAGTTCATCCACGCAAGCCCGGAGAACAGCTCAGCAAGCCATGCAAGGCTTGAGAAAGCCTGCGGCATCGAGCTCAGTCCAGAGATCCCGGGCTTCGGCCTGGAAGGTGGCGCCGAACCCAGTTCACCCACGCAAGCCCGGAGCACAGCTCAGCAAGCCGCGCAAGGCTTGAGAAAGCCTGCGGCATCGAGCTCAGTCCGGAGATCCCGGGCTTCGGCCTGGAAGGTGGCGCCGAACCCAGTTCGCCCATGCAAGCCCGGAGCACAGCTCAGCAAGCCGCGCAAGGCTTGAGAAAGCCTACGGTACCGAGCTCAGTCCGGAGATCCTGGGCTTCGGCCTGGAAGGCGGTGCAGAAACCGTGTTGCCTGCGCAAGCATGAAGGCGACCCAAAGTCGGGCCCGCTTAAGGCTTGCTCTGCTGCAACGCGACTCAGCAGGCCCAATCCTTCGATTTGAGCAATGGGAGGACCAGGCCTGCAACTGTTTCAAGTGTTCCAAACCGACATCTCAGAAAGAAAGGAAAAGAAAGGTGAGATGAAATGAAAAGAAAACTCAAGGTTTTGATAAACTTAGATTTCCATTGATGTGAGTAGTCGGTACAAGCTGGGGTCCCGACAGGCCGGGACTCCCCAAAAAAAAAAAAAAAAAAAAAAAACAACACAAAACAAAAACAACAAACAGAAGCAAAAAAGAGAAGGAGACGTCAGGGAGAAGACGTCGGGTTCACTGAGGTGCGGGGTCGGAGCCCTCTGCCGGAGGCGCGGGTGCTGCGTCCTCGACTTCTACAACGGCCGGCTCCTGGGGCTGCTCCGGGGCCGAGGCATCGCTGGTCGATGGTGCCACAGGAGTCGCTTCGACCGTGCCGGAGGCCCTGCTCTCGCCCCCTGGCCTCCTGCCACCGATCACAACCCCGCTCAGATCCAGCTGGGGGAAGAAGGGCCCCACCTTCTCCCGGCACATCCGGAACCCCTTCAGGAAGGAGTCCACGGTGGCCTCCCGGACCTCCGACGTGTACTCGTCGGAAGCCCGGAATTTGGGGACGGCCTCTTGCGCCTCCCGCTTGGCTGCCTCCAGGAGCCCGTTGACGTACGCGCTCCGGTCCTTCGCCACGACCGCGTCTCGCCGGGCCTCCTCCAGCTGGCGCTCCAGCCATTGGGAGTGGGCCTGCAGGCAGGCCTTCTCCGTCGCCTCCTCCTCTGTTCGGCGCTGGTTGGAGGTCCGCTCCTCCAACAAGGAGGCCTCCAACTCCTTGTTCCGCTCCTCGGAACGCGCCAGGTCGGACTGGAGGGCTTGTTTATCGGCTCGCAGCTCGGCCCCCTTCTCCATCAAGTCCTTGATGTCGGCTGCGAGCTTGCCGAGTCTCAGCTCCCGCTCGGAGTCCCTTTTGGCGTTCCCTACGAGGAAATTCCTCAGTAGGAGAACGTCCTTCCCGATCTGCAACGACAAAAGCAACACAGGTCAGAATGAAGGAAGCTAAGTCTCGAAAGAAAGAAAAAGGAGAAGGAAGAAGCTCGGACTTACCGTGAAGAGCTGCGGGAGGATCCCGAGCAGCGCGTCTACGTAATCCCGGCCGCCCCGAGCTCGGCGGTCCCGGGCGGTGGAGGCGTACTCCATGATCTTCTCCGCCAGCCCTTTATCGAGGATGACAGAGTCCCGGTTGGTGATCACCGGTGCCGGAGCCTTCGGGCCGGCTCCTGCGGTGGCCGCCCCCTCAGCCGAGGCCGTAACTGACGGGCCGGCGGTTGCCACAGGCGGCGCTGTCGAGCTGGCAGCAACGACGGGCCCGGCGATGGGCGGAGCAGCAGGCGGTGGAGTCCTCTCGACGGCGGCGCCGCCAGGTCGCGCGGCCGGGGTATCAGTAGCCCCGCCCTGAGGTAGCCTGGGCGGGGAAATGACAGCAACCGGGCTGGGCACGGTCGCCGCCACGACCTCCCGGCTCGTCTCCGTGCGAGCCCTCTTCGCTGCGGGCTCGTCCACCTCCACGACATCCCGCTGGGCTACCCCCTCCAAGAGATTCTCCAGTGAAAACTTCTTCCCTGCAAAACAAAAGAAACAGGAAGTCAGCCGGTTCGGTTATGAAGAGAAAGGGGGGCAGAGGTCAGAGTGGGGCCGAATCTCACCAGTCTCACGGATGGGACTGATACCGGCCTCAAAAAGATTCTGCTCAGAAAGCAGAACCTCGAGCGCCGGGACCATGTCGCTCAGGAGCTGGGTATAGGACTCCTGGTCCGCCGACTCGACCCGGGAATTTCGGTTCGGGGTCCGGTCCGGTTCACTCAAAGCCCAGTCGACGTCGTCGACCGAGGCGAAGAAAAATCGGCTCTTCCAGCCCTTGACCGAGGAAGGGAGGTCGAACCGGAGACACCTGGGCCGGGGCGAAATGTACCACCAGCCGTCATCGGTGGAGCACTTCTTCAGGGTGAACAAGGCCCTGAAGAGAGAAAAACGGGCAACGAACCCGTGAAAGTGACAGAAAACAATAAAGGAGAAGATGACCCGGATGGCATTAGGAGCCAGCTGGGCCGGGACAAGCCGGAAGTGGCTGAGGAAGGAAAGAAAGAAAGGATGCAGAGGAAACTGAAGACCCCCAAGGAGGAAGTCTTCGTAGAAGGCAATGCGGTCGGGGCCACTCATGGTGACGCGCTCCCCGGACCGCGGAACAAACAAGCGGATGGACTCCGGGATGCAGTAAGCATCCTGGAGCAGAGAAAGATCACCTTCGGTCATGGTGGAGGCATGACCGGAGGGACCGGCAGGAAGAGAAGGCAGAGCAGGAAGAGAAGGCAGAGCAGGAAGAGAACGGAGGGGCACGGCAGGTGCAACCGGAGGGGACCGGATCTCCCTGGGGATACCAATGGTGATACCCCCGGGTTGCAGACGCCGGCGGACCTCCTCCGGGATTGTCTCCTCATCTGAGGAGGAAGAAGATGGAGTCCTCGGCCGGGATGGACCGGCCTCGTCCGGATTGGAAGATACATGGCGACGGCGCGCCATAGAAAGGGAAAGGACAAAAGATCAGAAAAGAAACGAGAAAGAAGGAGGGGGGCTAGAGGAGAAGAAGGAGGCACTCACCGAAAATACGCCAGACGAGCGCGAGCAACAGGAGTTGTTAGCCTGCAGCAAACCGCCCACGAAGCAAGGGAAAAGGCCTCATTCTGGAAAGTCCCCTCCCTTTCAAACTCAGCTGACAACGGCCGTACCCGTCATTCCATCTCAGGCCACTGGATGATCGCCACGTGGGCGCACGCCCGACACCGATGCCTCGATAGCAGAGTAACGGCATCTGCCTCGAAGCGACGCATTAATTACGGGCAAGTGGGCGACGCATGACGGCTCCCCATAGGTCTTCAGCCGCATCGAGCCACGGCGCCGAGGATCGTGGCAATTATGATGCAAGATCTTCGCCTCTCCACGTCATGTCCGCATTTAATCTCGACGTTCCGTTCTACGACGCCCCGACGGAATGGCGGGCTGGGGGGCATCTGTTACAGCCGTGACAGTGACGTGGCCAGGCTCAGGTATCACCGAATATGAGCGAGCCACGTGGATGTTTCCCCGGCCAAGTCAGCGCCACATCCTCAAAGCCAGGATCGGCAAGACTACCCCGCCCGACGACTGTCTAAGGCAAACCGCCCTCGCCGAGGTCGAGCTCGGCTCGGAGTTCCTCTACCACCTCATTGGCGCCCGGGCCCGGAGGGGTCCGCCTAAGTGAGGTCGGCCGAGGTCGGGTGACCCCCTGCCGCCTCGCCAGGTGTCCACCCAGGAGGGGTCCACCTAAGTCGAGGTCGGCCGATCCTTTGCCCTTCGCCAGGTGGCCACCCGGAGATGGGTCCACCTCGGCCAGAGCCAGGCGACCTCCTGCCACCTCGCCAGGTGTCCACCCAAGGGGGGTCCACCTAAGCCGAGGTCGGCCGGTCCTTCGCCCTTCGCCAGGTGGCCACTCGGAGACGGGTCCACCTCGGCCAGAGCCAGGCGACCTCCTGCCACCTCGCCAGGTGTCCACCCAGGAGGGGTCCACCTAAGCCGAGGTCGGCCGGTCCTTCGCCCTTCGCCAGGTGGCCACCCGGAGACGGGTCCACCTCGGCCAGAGTCAGGCGACCTCCTGCCACCTCGCCAGGTGTCCACCCAGGAGGGGTCCACCTAAGCCGAGGTCGGCTGATCCTTCGCCCTTTGCCAGGTGGCCACCCGGAGACGGGCCCACCTCGACCGAAGCCAGGCGACCTCCTGCCACCTCGCCAGGTGTCCACCCAGGAGGGGTCCACCTAAGCCGAGGTCGGCTGATCCTTCGCCCTTCGCCAGGTGGCCACCCGGAGACGGGCCCACCTCGGCCGAAGCCAGGCGACCTCCTGCCACCTCGCTAGGTGTCCACCCAGGAGGGGTCCACCTAAGTCGAGGTCGGCCGATCCCTCGCCCCTCGCTAGTTGGCCCCCGGAGACGGGTCCAACTCAGCCGAGGTCAGACCGCTCGTACGGAGAGGGCCCCGGGGAGAGAGAGACGGGCCCCGAGGACATCCCTCGGGCCGTACGAATCCCAGACGGCGTCCCGTACGGAGGGCGGTGGCACGCGGAACATCACTTGCACCGGCCCGACAGGTCCCGCGGTCGAGGGACCCGATCCTGACGGGACAGGCCCCATAGATGGGTGGCGCCCACGCTTGGGGAAGAGAGCGCTCTCACTAAGCCCGAGGCCTGACCGGCCGCCCTGCCAGCGCCGCCCTCCCCTCTTTCTCTTCTGTCTTTGCCTTTTCCCTGCTGAGCCCGGCGGACGAGGTCGGAAAGCCGCCTGGCCTCCTTCACCGAAAAGGGAAAAGAGAAGAGGACGGGAGAGGGGAGTTTCCGAGGAGAAAAGAGGACAAGCACACGATGAAAGGAGATAAAGAGGAAGGAATCTGGGGACGACGAGGTAAGCCAATGAGCCTGGGGACAGGGAGGAAGCACCGGCGAAAGGCCTTGCTCCGAGAGAGAAACCAGAGATCCCGAGAGGGGAACACTGAGTGTGAGCTCGGCAAGGAGGCCCAGCCGAGATTCTGGTCCCCAGAGCGTTTCCTTCACCAGTTAACTCTCTAAGTCTGGAATCCTTTCGAGGGTCCGGCTGGAGAGTCTGTTCCTTCTCGTCGTCTACTGACTTGACCATCGGAGCTCCCTCGCCGGGATCCCCGGCCAGGGTCCTCTAACCCCTTTATTGCAGGTTCTCCGCGGGAAGGGAGGCTCCCTCGCCAGGCGGTCAGGAAGGATCGGCTGATCCGTGGCACGGGCGCGGCGGCGAGAGCGGCAACACCATGGAATAATTATCCTTGATCCCCGAGGATACAATCTAGACTCACTACTAGCTATAGTAATGAGCTAGTTTTATTTTTGACTGCTTACGATAATAATCAAATTTTGGCACTATTGCTAGGGATCCATGCATGATTGTTTCATGAAGAAAAATTATATAGTTATTGCCCTCTTTAGTTCATTACCTTTTTTTAGTTGCCATAATTATTAGATTTCCTTTTTTTAATATAAAAAAATTTCCTTATTTTTACATACCCACTTCTAACCTAATTAACTTTTTCTTTTAAATAAACTACCTTAAGTAACCCAAAAAGAAAACCATAAGACACTTTCCATAAAATGTAATTAATTTAAGGAAATAAATAATAAACCTTAAAAGACTTCTTAACTTGTTTGGACACCTTGCTTGATTTGCATTGCATTCCCATAAGATACTTCAAGAGAACAACCCCTAAACAATATAAGATGAAGATTTTATCACCCTTTCTTGGCCCACAAACCACCATCTTGCATACTGCATAACCCAAGCTTTAATTTAAAATCAATTAGACGTTGGCCTCTAAGAATTTTCGAGCTTATTAGAACAAGGGACCTTGAAAGTTGGCATAGCTCAGAATTAACTGGTTAACTGGTACGTAGAAAAGGGGTTCAAGAATGATGTAGCCTTGAAAGAAGGTGGTTCTTTGATTAGTTCTATTATCTGACCTAGCCAATTAATTTAGTGTCTAAGGAAAGTAATAGGGAGACCCTCACCGACCTTATCCTTACATGGCCAGTGGCTAGTTAGTATCTAACTTCGAAGGCTCAAAGGCAATCTTGGTAGTTAGGAGCTATCTAGACATAGGATAACTCTAGGATAGAGAGTCCATTATGTGATAATTTATGCCAACAAAATTTTAACCTAATTAAACCATCCTTCTCTATCATCTCTAGATTTAGGACTCCTTAGGCTCTCCCCTTTAGACTTCTCTCTTTTTCTTCATTCTTCTTCTCCCCTCTCTCTCCATATAATATAAAAAAAGCTAATAAAATAGAAAAAATCAAAAAAAATCTTTCTAGGACAAGAAGATGATTGGTCAGATATAGTCTAAACCATACAATATTAAAAGATCATAGATCCCACTAGATGACCCAAAAGTCTAATGGATTATGCTATCCTGATCCTATTGAATGATCTCAAAACCTACAAGATTATTGGTACAAGATTGACTCTGACCAATCATTTAGAAAGAGAGCCCAAGCCAGCAATTCTATGAATCAACTATAATAGATTGATATGCATCCCAATTTCATGAGATTCGAAGATGCATACAATCATACAAGGGAATCTGAAGGAACAAAACTAGCATTTATGATCCATAGGATTGAGGAAGTCTCAGAATGTAAAGAATATATCCAATTTCACCATGTGCCAATCCCTATGTGCATGGCATGTGATGCACCAGACCATGTTATAGATGAATGTCCTTATTTGATGCACCCAATTCAAAATGGGTTTACACGGGGAAGTGTAACAAATAATAGATATATAACTGAATCTTATATCCCAACCTATAACCTAGGGTGGGATCATTATCCCAATTTTGTGTGGTCACAAGATACAACATTAGGAGCCCAAGATTTTGATCAACCCTACCCTAGGCCTGGCCAAGTATTAAATAATCAACCAGGTTAGATCTTGAGGAGGAACCTAGTCCTTTAGAAGAAGCCTTGGAAGCTATGGTTAAATCTCGTGCTGACCTTGAAGCTAAAATTAAGAGTACTAATGCTACCTTAAATAGTTTCATGCAGACCACGGACCAATGTATAACTCCCAACACCCAGTCTCATGCCGATCTAGAGATGAAATTGGAACCATTAGCCATAGCTACGAGTGAAGAAGAGCTGCCTAGTCAACCCGAGAGTTATCCTGTGAAACAATACCTAACTGAAAATTCTAATATCGATGTGACTATCCCTAAAAAATCAATTATAACTCTCAGAAATGAATTAGTTATAGAACAACCCTGCACAACCAAAGAGACCAACCTAGATAATTTGACTAAGGTAGAAATATATGAAGAGAAATCAGAATAAAGGGATGAACTACTTCCATCGTCACCCAACTTACCTATGATCCCAATTCCAAGAACCCTCGAATTGTCCATTACTTTCAATAAGAAGGGAGAACAAATAGGTGCAATGATGGAATTAATTGAGACTTCCTAGGAATCACAAATGTATAATGTAATAGAGGAAGCCATGCATGAAAGTTTGCCCCATGATTCATTAAATACTAGTTTGGCTCACTTTGAGATGGATGATCTTGATATAGAGGGATGTACCCTAGACATGATGACCGAGTAGAAACATCCTATTCCAACACCACCTCATCTTGGATCAAGCAATATGAGCCATCACACAAACCCTTAATAGCTCTCTTGTTAAAATTACCACCTGATCGAAAATTGAAGTCACTTCTTGGCACATTCACTGAGACCTTACCGATATAATATACACTCGGAAGCCCAAGTTGTAGGTGTTCTAAAAGTATGTAAAGAAGATGTTGGATGGGACATTGCATATATGGAGGTTAACGAATTTCAAACTTTTATAACTATTTTCTCTATATTTGGCACTACTATGAAGAAATGGCTTCAAAATTTATCTGTAATATTGAAACAATGTATGGAGATAGAGTTGATATTGATTTGAAAAATGTGCCAAATTATAGATCAGAAAGGGCTTGTGCCAAGATCTAAATTATTAGCTAAATCCTCATGACTTTGATTGAACCATTGCTAATGAAGGAAGAGGCTTCAAATGAGAACCTTAAGGTACTCCCTTAGCACATCAACTACATAGATCTAGGTCCATTAGAATCCTGACTGGTACTTAAGTTATACATAGATCTAATTAGAAAAAAATTATTAGCTATCAGGGGAACATGCCACTTAATAGTCCCATGCAAGAAATACTCTGAAGCTGAATCCAAATCATGTAAGAAATTACAAATCCATGTCAAGATTTAGACAGGAATAGGATGAGAACCCCAAGATGTTTAACTGGAGACATTAAACTTGGTACTTTTTGGGAGGCAACCCAAATCTTTATTATTTTTTGACCTCTATTTTAGCGATTCTTTTTTCTAGGAATAAGAAACTGCTCTGCACGGTCACTCTTGGCATTACACGAGACATATCTCGTTCATGTAGTATATCTCCTTGTTTCATTCTTCTTTACTCCATTGAGGATAATGAAAATTAAGTTGGGGGGTAAAAGAAAACCTTTTTGAAAAAAAAAATTAAAAACATCTTGGCAATTTTTGAATTTTTTTTTTAAAAAAAAATTATAAACTATGTGCCATGAAAGAAATTCTTGAGCAAAATAGACTAGAAAAAGATAATAGAGTTAGAAAGTATTGGCTAATTACTGTAGTGAGCTAAGGAGTAAACTAGTTAGTCAGACTTTTAGTAGCCTACTTTGATGCGGGACGAAAATGAAGAACCCATGGTTATTGTGAAAGGGGAAAACATAAAGCAAACTAAAGACCGTGGGAGGGCTAAGAAGCCTCCAGGGACTAGGATAGAAAGATGACTGAAAATCCCTAAAATGGCTAGACTCTTTTGGTTTTCACTTTTCTTGATGGGGATGATGAAGGAAGGATGGAAATATGGAGGGGGGAACGGGAATGAAACTCGAACCTAGGATCTAGATCCGATAGGAAACAGAGAGATGGAGGGGAAAAAAGGGTACCTAGGGCTTCCAGCCCCTCATCAGCTGTTTGGCAGCGAAGACCTTATTTGGGATCACATCCTGCCATCATGCACGACGGCGCTGATGACTTGGAGATCACACCCCGCCATCATGCATGGTGATACTGATGGCTTGGAGCGACTTCACGTCCCTCGATGCTCTCGCTGGAGCGAAGGCATTGGGGCCTCACACCCCTCGACGTCCCGAAGGACGAAAGCAAACGGGCCTCAGTCCAGAACCAAAGCAAGGTTACCAACCCAAAAATTTCTATTCATCAACTGATTTATTACAAGAGGAGTATGGATATTTATAGATTCCCATATCCCTTTGAAATTCAAAAATAAAATCTCTTGAAATCCTCCCTAGATTTGAATTCAAATTCAAAATAATTTGAATTCAAATTGAAAACCAAAATCCCAAATTTCCCAAATTACATTCATTAAGAAATTACCAAATAAATCCCTTTTATTTGAATTTTGAAATCTCTCTCTACTCTGAAATTTGTGCAACTCCAAAAATCATGCAGAATAGCTCCTTCTTTGGGATGCTTTGAGAAGCGTGCTGAAGCTTCTCCACGGTCGTGCAACATGGGGGAGGAACCGGATCTCCGGCGGCTGGTCAGGCAGGAGAAGGATCGGCGGCACAGGGGGGGCACAGCATGCCCAGGGCATGCCGTTTCGACTTCCCACGGCCATGGGCGGCGGTTGGGCACCGGCGAGGCTCCAACTAGATGGCGGATGGTCGGATGGCGGCTCCGATGGGACGGCGATGGCAGCGACGGGTGGCGACGCAGGGGTGGCACGCCGCACGGCATGCATGAGCATGCTTTTCAGTCTTCTCGCGGGCGTCCATGGGGCCCCAAGCGCTGGTGAGAGTACCGGCGGACGACGGACGGTGGGAGGCGGCGGACGATGGGGCGGCGAGGTGGCAGGGCAGCGATAGGTGGCGGCCATGGGTGGCCGTTCGTCTTCCCATGGCGTCCGTTCGTCTCCCCATGACATGGGCGGCGAACGCTGGTTTTCCGGGGAGAGCGAAGCTGGCGAGCACTGGTGGCGGGCCGGTGGAGGCGGCCGGGGGGGACGGGCACGGTGGATATGGAATCGATGGGACAAAAAAAATCAAAAAAAGAACGTTCTGTGACTTCCTGGGAGGTCGAAGAAGATAGGGATAGTCATGGAATAAGTTGGGAATAACATGGGGATAAAATGAGAATAAAGGGAATAAGAGGAATAGCTGGAATAAAAAAATTGTAAAATAAAAAATAAAAATTTAGGAGAAAAAGATGAAAATCCATATGGGTTTCGGGTCCCCCATCATTCTCCTGTAGCGCGAAGAACTCGACTCCATCGAGTTTGAGGACGAAGCAAATCCTAGTCTGCTTCTAGCTTTGATACCAAAAATGGTGTGGGACGGAAACGAAGAGACCCATGGTTATTCGGAAAGGGGAAGACACGAAGCAAACTAAGGACTGTGGGAGGGCTAAGAAACCTCCCAGGACTAGGATAGAACGACCCCTGAAAAAAAATCTAAAAGGCTAAACTCTTTTGGTTTTTATTTTTCTTGATAGGGATGACGAAGGAATGATGAAAATATGGAGGGGGAACGGGAATGAAACTCAAACCTAGGATCTAGATCCAATGGGAAATAGAGAGATGGAGGGGAAAAAGGTACCTAGGGCATTTCAACATATTGGAAAAAGAAGAAGATAGGAATAACTTTATTCCTGTTATCCTAGCAATTCTAGCTTTATCCCAGAGTTATTCCAAGCAGGAATAAGGTAATATTTCTGGTTTTATTTTTCATGCATATCCTGATCTAGGTTTGTATAATTGTTTATAAATATTACATGCCCTTGTTCATGCCTAGTTTTGCCTGTACATGCATCTTGAATATGTTAGATCCTGTGCGTAGCAGGTTTTTCCGCTATTATTTTAAAATAGTTTTAAAATATATAGCACTTCCATCACACATGCACACTAATGAGGTAAACTAGGTATTAGTTGCAAGGTCAATTAGAGATTTAATTATTACTAAAAATTGGTAATTGATATACATCCTATTGAGAGAAACTTGAATTTAAGGAAATATCTACCAACCTAAAAAAGAGAAAAAAAGAATAAAGGGCAAGTTCTAAACATTACTTTTCCACTGAGTAACCGAGTACCTTTGCCTAAGTAAGCATTGTTGTTCACGTCAAAAAGTCAGCAGTGTGAAGATATTGCCAGAAAAAAAAATCAGGTAGTGTGAAAGTTACCTTAGCTCATGTGCTTAATTTAGGAGTGTATAGAAAATTGATTAAAGTAGGTGATAAGTGAAGATACCATTATTCTTTACAAGCTAGTACCAAAATGCTAAGTTAGCCATCATAAATACAAGTGCTGTAGATCTTTGGATGAATTCTAAGAAAGTTTTTAATAGTTCTGACTACAAAATTTATTTCAGAAACTCAATACTTAATTGTAATACTAGCTAACTTCTTTTAACTTTTAGCCTAGATCTAGTTTTGCAAAGGAGGATCTTAGTGATACATGATTCTATTTCAATTATATTGCTAAGGAATTAGCAATGATTAAGTTGGAGGATGTGATAAGTCTATTAATTATTCTAATTTAACCATTAAAATAAATATTAAGTACTTTAGATTTATTAAGAATTGATAATTTTTATTAATATTTTGTAGAAAAGAAACCTATAAATTGAAAGAGCTTTATTTTTGGAGTTTAACAGCATAGACGGTACTCATATCAAAGTTCAAATAGGCCCAAAATCAATGTTGGAAGTATTATAGAAGCATATATTTTAAAGTAGCCGGTCCACCATGGACCGGCCGCTGGGTTTACAAAATAGGAGCCGGTTCACAAGCAGCCATTGCTGCCGATCCACGACCCTATCTGTGGACCATCTTCATCGTTTTGAGCCATCGATCGCTGGAGATGCCGTTCTTCACTGGCCATTGTCAGAGACATGCCGAAGGAGACGTTGGGAGATGGTTTTCGATCGAGAGAAGTTCCCAAGCACCATCTCCATCATTTTTCTCCTTCTTCACCACCATTTCCCCCTTGTCCACCACCGACCACTTGCTGTCACCAGCCAACCACCATCCAGACTGCCATTTGCTACCCATCCCTGCACTAGCCATCTTCTTCCTAGTTTTGCCTAAGCACCACCCTCATCTTCTCTTGATTCTAAAATAAACATTGCCATCTATCTTCTGTTCATCCAGCCACGCCATCTACCTCCCTCACACTACTAGTCACCATTTTTTGCCACCTCCATCTACTCCTCCGGCATCAGGAGAAGCAAGTCCAAGTCCCAATCAGAGAAGGAATCCATATTCGGCAAGAATTGGATGCTATTTGCTCGAGAAGGAAGATAGCAGCGATCAATCCATCACGATGTAGATCGGAAGGATGAAATTTTTCCTTATGATATATGGCCGATCTTAAGCCAAATTAACTCCAAATTTGATCGGGTGGAAGTCCTAGATGAAATCTATTAAAGGAGGACCCCAGGCAGTAGTCCATGCATCAATTTCTTTAGTAAATTTTGTACTAATTTAATTTTTTCTCTTATTTAGATCATTGTATTTAGGCTTAGAAAAGTGAGGAATTATGAAGGGGATGCTGGCGGCAGTGATGCGCGGCTAAACTCCTTCAACCTAGGATAAAGATGAAGCCTGTAATCAGGTTTGAGTTCTCTTCTTATACTTGGTTTCGATGCAATAAAAATCATATCTTTCTTTATACATCTATTAATTTATCTTTTTGATTGAGGTGTTAATCTAGCATACACGGCCTACACCCTGTATTGACATGTCGTGATCTTCAAATATGGGGCATGTGCTTAAGAGAGGTAGATAGTAGTATGGTAGATTAGATCCCTAAACTTGTATATGAATTAGATAGTTTATACTCTAAGCAGACATGTTGTAATCTCTAGATACAACCCGTGCCTAATAAGAAAAATTATTCTAACCCTAAATTTGCAAGAATTATTACTGTTGCAACATAAAGAAAAAAAGATAAAGCCTGTTTGCATAATGGATTCAGATTCCTGGGTTACTTCTCTTGCTATCTTGATTTAATTAATTAATTAGTTGTTATCTTTTAATAACTGCTACTCTTATTCTAATTCTCCACAAAAAATTCTTTCTGCCCTTTTCCATGGAATAATCATCCTTGATCCCTGAGGATACGATCCGACTCATTACTAGCTATAGTAGTGAGTAGGTTTTATGTTTGACTGTCTATGACAGCGATCAGTAATCCCGTATGATTGCATACATTCAAAGTATTAGAGAGATGGAAAAAAAGAATATCAATTTAGAAATGGAGATTTCATTGCTTCAAATATTTTTACAAAATAGAGTGTTTCAAACTTCCAGTGGGATAGACAAAAGTTGAAAAGAAAAAAATAACAAAAATAGAACACAAGAAGATAGACCTTCATACCTCTACTGCTTGATTCGATGGAGCTTCGGGAAAGTCTCCATGGCCACCTCAATAGCAGGTGTGGCATTTAGAGTAGTCGATGGAGGGGCCTCAGCAAGTGCATCAACATCTTCTTGCACTTCCATTACCTTCTCTTCTGTTGTTAGGTCGGCGATGCTCAAGATAATGAGAGGTACATTAAAGTCTAAAAAGAGTTACTTCATAATGTTCTTGCAGTTCTTAAATCCCTCATGGAAAGCACTCACCAATCACTTAACTACATCATCCAGGAAGTCCTTGAATGACTTATACTCCTCCACTACCTTCTTCTTGGTTTCTTTAAACTCCTTTAGTTTCTCTTTTTTCTCTCAAAGTTTTCACAACGAAGTTCAGCTTGTTTCGACCTCTTTTTTGGCATCAAAGAGGTTGGTCTTCAGGCAATTTATTTAAATGGAGGTGGAGACCTCCAATTCTATTTTCTGGGCCTCCATAGTATTTGCCTGCTTGATTACCTTCTTTGCTACTTCATTGGCCACCAATAACTTCTTTTCCAACTCATTTTTTATCGAACATACTTGATGAGGAAGTTCTTGAGGTGACTAACATTGGAGATAAGTTGAAGAAGAATTAAAGAAATAAATTTAGAAGAAAGAAAAAAGAAGTAGAAGAGAGAATGAAAGAAAATAGCAAGATGAAAGAATAGTTACTAAAAAAATTCAAAATAGCTATCACTAGGTACATGGAAAAGAGAATGTGTTTCCTGCTCTACTCTATCCGCATGAGAAGGATAATCTCCAACAGCTCTTGAATGAGCTTTAGATCTCTAGGACCTGCTTCATTCACTCGTAGGCTCTTCTGTAAAATGAGTTGCTCTTCTTGGGCACTTGAAGACTAGGTGGCAGTAGTAAGCCAGGGTAGTCAAACAATCTCCGATGACCTGGCCAAACTGACCACTGGAGGAGTAGGTATCGATGCCTCAGTTGGAATAGGAGATCGCTACTCTTCGATAAGGGCATGCTTGACGAAGATATCAAAAGTGATGATTCACTAAGCTTCTTCTTTTTGGTATCTTGAGCAGCATCTTACCTCTTTTTTTTGGCCACTTTCTGAAGTCTTTCTAGATCAAGCTTTATTTCTATAAACATTAAATCTGAACAGTGGTTAAGAGATTAAAGAAACCTGATAACTATGTAAAAATAGAAAAAGAAAGCAAAAAAAATCCAAAGTGGTTGGACATACTATGATTTTCAACTAAGCTAATGCATCGTACAAAGTCTAATTAGTTAGGAAAAGTTTAAACTCCGGTACATGAACCTCGAGCAATTTATGATAATATTCCAAGTCTTCATCTAAAAAAGTTTTATTATAATTAGACTCAATCTAAGCCTGCTGGCTTCAGGAAAATCTAATATCTAAAGTTGATATGAGAAAATGAAGAAAAATATGTTCTTCTACCCATGGATGGAAGTCGGAATGCCCTCTACAAGTTTACAGGACTGTCTATGGGTGAAGTAATACCATTTCTTATCATATAGGTGAGACTTTAACATGAAAATAACCTGGCATAAAGAACACATTGGCTCTATTCCGACTGATGATTACTCTAAAACCATTTGAAGAAACTAGGTCGGGGTTACCTTGTAAAATCTAAGACATTCATGATGAATGGATGAAGAGAGAAGCGAACTTCGGCGTTGAATGCATTTTCATAGAAAGCAATGCATGCAAATGAAGGAGATAAACCCATTCATCAGGACTTAGCACAATCAACCTAATGCTATCATAGATAAAATACTTATCCCTAAGTCTCCTAAGCTCGCTTCTCTAATCTCATATTTCTCTTAGCTTCGGCCTAAAGAGGCCCTCCCATGGCATTTTATAGGGATGTTGGAAGGAATCGAATGCTCCTTCTAGATTGAGTTTGGGTTTGCCATGATTTTTGCAGAGCTTACATTAGAGCTTTTTATCTTCCTAATAACCCTCTTTATCTTGGAAGCCATGGCTACTAATAGGAAAGATTGAGAGAAAAAGGAAGCTAGGGTCTCTTACTATAGGAAGTAAGGTCCTACATCTCCTGAAGCAAATGAACAAGATACCAAAGGGGGTCACTTGTTAACTGGCTTGAAGATGAAGCAAAAGAACAGGAAATGAAAGAATTGGATTGAATGAAGAGATCTCTATTTATAATAGTATTCGATGGTCTAGATCAAATCATCTCGCTATTAGAATTCTCGACACATTGCTCGATCTCTGGCTAAAAATGTGGGCCACTCATTTCACACCATGTGGATTACTCTTACTAGCTAGGGGCATATCCCATGGATTGAGCGGTTGCTATCTTTTCAAAAACCATCTGCTGCTAGTTAATGATTTTTTGTAAAAAGGTGTATGAAGAGGCACTTGCGACATTAAATGCTGTATGGCAGAATGGTGGTACAACACAATTAGATATTTTTCCACTAGAAGCCTATGGGAACTTATCATCATATTTTTAAGTTGAATTGAGTGAATCACTTTAAACTTGAAAGTGGGGGACAAGTGTTACAAAGTAAATGACATGTCTAAATCTTCTCTGGTTTAGTTATGATCAATTGCCAACGAGCAGAAAAGTATTCGACCAAGTTCTGATATCTTATTAAGATACCGATGTCTAACGGCCAAAGGTTGACCTCCTACCAATGTATGAAGATCATATCAACCAGCAGCCATATCTTACTGAGGCACAGGATGCCTGATGCCTAAGAACCGATCTCCCACCAAGGCACGAAATATCTATCGGTTAAGGAACGATCTCTTATTGAAGTACAGGTGCTTGACTATTTATCAAATAGATATCATCACTTATTTGAACTAAGTATAGAGTTTTATAACTTCATTTGACATGGAACATATCTCTTTAACTCATTAGAGCTATTATAAGAAGGTTTATAAAATGATCATCAAGAAGTGTAACAGATCACTTAATAAACCGTATCACAAACTGACCTCTTAACGGTCTAACTAACTTAATGACTCACTTAATGGCACAACTGCCTCATGAACGGTTATAACTGCCTAACCAACTCGGTCCTAAATCTTTATAAATAGAGGGTCGAAAGGAATTCTGGGAGTATTCTTATATTCTTTTTTTCTATTTTCTTCTTACTATTTTTTCTTTCTAAGCTAACTTAAGTATAAGAGGGTCTCCTGTTAGAGAAATTCTATCAATTTTTTTTAACAATAAGGACTTCTTTTGTAAGTCTAATCGAGTCTACTTTGGAAACCATCGCCCATTGTCCTGAAGATCTTTTGGTCTCTCAAGAGCGCAAAGTCATTTCAGTGCATCTGGTTGATCCAGCTTGAAGAAGAGCAGTAACAAGCAGTGAACTAGTGATCTCAAAAATTGTAATACGGTGAAGGAATAGAATGATCCTAATGCATGGACCACGCCTTGCTGCATCACGAAATGCTAAAAGTTCTCCACAACCGGTCTAATCTGACAATATCTTTTGACTTTAAAAAACAAATCTTTGAATGGATTTCAAGTTTCCTAAATGCTGAAACATTGTCCATGTCGTGAGTGACTAAGATTTTGATGAATCAATATATCCATTATCCTGGCCAAACTAAAAGTTAGAAACTTTTGGGGAAAAAATATCATTTTTCAGATCTCAGCTGATATTCAAAAACCAATATATCAAAATACTGTAAACTAAGATTTACGGCTACTTTAGGGCATGATTTCAATAGTTTTTTACTTAGAAATTTAGATTAAAATTTTCAGGATCCTAATTCGTTAAGTATTCATATATAAGATCAATTCCAATGTTTTTCCTATCTGTCGTTTAGTATTCTTAACATATCATGTTAATTTGCTTCAGCTGAAATATTGACCGAGATTGTAAGTATTCTTGTACAGGTGAGTGTCTGAAGGTACCAATATATACAAACATATATCTACTCAATATTTTGTTTGAGACACAAACCCTATCAAGTTCGTAAGGCTATGCAAGTGGTGTACGGCATATTTACTTGACCATTAGAAAAACTAATGACAAAACGTGAATAACGATTGGTATCAGAAATTATTGCTTGCGAATGATATGTTACGTAAGGATCTTTACGTAAGATATGACGGCAAGGCATGCTGTCAAATTTCTTTACCATCCTTTTTATCCCCATGTCCCCCTAATGCTATGCCCTTTTTGATTGTGGGCTACACAGTGGGGGCATTCTAGGCTTGCTAAATGTTGTTTATTAATAATTTTATTATGCTTTTTCGTTTGCTAATTCTACTTTTTTTGGTCAAGCAACGGTGGGAGTAATAAACAATTACCAGCATTATGAGAAAGCTAGGAAATGCAAATAAACGTGAGTAAATTTGGTGCTACATTTCAATTCAAACAGTCCATTCACCATACCGTGACATAGAATGATTTATGAATTAATATTGGAATCAGTTATCTTCACATGTAATTTAAATTTTATCTTTTGACTTAAAAGTAAATAATGACTACTTAGACGAGGATACTTACTTTCATACTGACGGTCGGTTATTCAAACAAATCTTTTCTCAACCGTCATGAAGACTACTGCAGCAAGACCGCGGCCTGCAAACCACCAATAGTATCCAAGCCTTTTAGAAAGATCCAACTGTTATGGCCAAGTCCTTGGTCCGTCGGATGAAGCTCCGTAGTCTTTGCTAGAATTTCTGATGGGATGCAGTCCTGTCCTCGGGTAGTGCTCGAAGTTTCTTATAATGAAAGTCCTGCTTGACCGGTAATTTTTTGACGGGGACCCTCCAATATCCAAGTTAATTGAGAATTTGGTCAATATTAGAGCTAAGAAGAGTGACGAGTTTGAGTGCACAACCGAAATGTACCTAAGCTTACCTTTGGAAGGCCCCTCTCTTACCTTTTATAGTACTTGGATATAACTGTTTTTGGTTAAGATAAGTTCAAGATGACCTCCTTCTATTAAAATAACCATTTTCAATTAAGATAAGGTTAAGATAACCACTTTTCGTTAGGATAACCATTTTTTGTTATCATGTTTGGATATAACCGCTTTCTATTTCTTCACGCATCACATTTGGAAACTTTAGATTTGTGTTATTTATGCCTCGAATCATAGTGATGTTCATGCCTTAGATCATGGTGGCATTCATCCCTCGACTATTGCCTTGGATCATAGTAGTATTATGCCTCATATCATAATAACATCCTTGCCTCAAATCATTATGGTATATATGCCTCAGATCATAGTAGCATCTATGTCTCAGATAATTATGGCATACATGCCTTAGATCATGATGGCATACATGCATTAGATCATGGTGGCATTTGTGCCCCAAATCATTGTGGCATATATACCTTGGATCATGGAGGCATACATGCCTCAGATCATGGTGGCATACGTGCCTTCGTTTTGCCAACGATTTGTGGCTCCTAACTTGGTCATCGATCAAGATATCCTTTGAGGTCGAGCATTTAGGTTGTTGTCACAACAGTCGTCCCCACTCTCGAGTTCAAGATGGTGTTGATTAACCATTTCAGCTTTTAACATTTTGGGGAAAGGGAGTCCAAGTTATTTACTCGACCTTGATGGTCAAGTAGAAGCCTTTTTCGATGCCTTTGATATTTAGTCCCTTCCGAAATCATCTCTAGCCATTATGTTGCTTTGGTAAAGGGCAAATTTATACTTGGAAAGACAATCCATTAATTCTTTAAATGGTCATTTTTTTTGGCTAGTCAAGCCTCGCCGCATGGTAGATAACCACTGACTATTAATCACCTACAGTTAGCTAATTGATTTGAGTCAATTAGCTAGGATTTCTGAAAGAGGTGCATCATTGCTCCACATTGACCATGCCATATGTCAAAATCTGATAGTTGGATCAAGTATATATATAAGTCTTCCAAGAATCCTAGTTTTTGTAGTTTAGCAAAGCACCTTCGTTTTAAGGCTTCACAATTTTTTGCTTTTAAAGCACTTCTCTCCGTAGGGCTTCTAGCAACCTGGGTTAGCTTTCTCATGCCTCCCTTGCCTTCTATCAGAAACTTTTAGGACTTTCATTTTTGTGGTAGGTTTCTTTGTAGCTTCTTTGCCCCTTCTTCTTCGATTAGCTTCTAAGTTATTTCTTCGATCTCTACACATATGAGACCTCCAACCAAATATATTCAGAATGCTATGTGAAAAAAGGCCTCGACCTCGGCAATCAAAAAATACAAGTTTTAAGGTTTCATGTAAGAGGTCATTGAAGGCTTAATAGAAGCATATTAGCTTAGGTTTATTTACTATAGAGAAAGAATTGCCCAGATCTATCCACACCTAGATCTGAGCAAGGCTATTGTTGAAAGAGAATCTGAGAAAGAGATTGCTAAAGGGGAAATGGGTAGTCCTGCCACTCAAGAGTTAGCAATAAAGGTAGTTGGAGAAGTTATTAGTGTTCTCGAAACTAATACCACTAAAGAGCTAGCCGACCTTAGGAGACTAGCTAGATGAGTTTCGCAAACATTCTCCCATATTTTCTTCAGCATCTTCTCATTAAGCTTCTTGAGTTGAGAAAGTTATCAACATTGAAGAATTGGCAACTAATCATGAAGAATAAACTTAGAATTATGCTTTATTTTTGTAGCTTTTGCTTAGTCAGAGTAAGTCTACCTTTTGTAAGAACTCTTCATATCAATGAAAGTTATTTTTCAACATTTATCTTGTATATCTCTTTGACTGCAGTTATTTGCTAAGTATCTTAGTAGTTCATTGTCGTGATCACACATCATTCTCCTAAATATAGGAGTCAAATTTCCATCAACAGGACTTAACATATTTCCAATTGTATATAGTCAATCATTGCCAAAATACATTAGCATTTCTCCTTAAACAATAAATACCAGTCAATCACCCTCTTGCAACTAGGTGTCAATCGACAATTCTGGGCTATTTGTCTTAGACTTTTATCTTGATTTCTTTGTATATCTAGGTGTCAATAAGCTATCCTGGCTATTTGCCTTGGAAATCATCCTAACTTCTTTTTAGAGCCGAGTGTCAATCAACTATCTAGCATTTGCCTAGAACAATCATCTTGATTTCTTTGTATAGCCCGGTGTTAATTGGCAATCTGGTTATTTACTTCAGACAACCATCTTGATCTCTTTGTAAAGCTGGGTGTTAATTAGCTATCTTGGCTATTTGCCTCTTAGATGATCGGATGTTAATCAATCACCTTTGTTATTGGCCGTGTATCAATCGATCATTGCCATAGTTAATCAGGTGTCAATTGATCTATTTGCCAAGCTTCAAGAACCTTTTTAGGGCAATGGGGCTTCAATGGGTCATTTTTATTTCAACTGGGCTTTTAGTGGTCCCTGTAGATTTCCATGGACCCCTTGGGTTTCAGTGGATCCTATGCATGGCAATAGGGCTCCAGTGGACCCTTTTCATGACAATAGGGTTTCAATAGATCCTTTTCGTGGCCATTGGGTTTAGATGGTCAAGTGTTAATCAACTCAAGATGTAGCTTTTACAAGTGCAATAAAAAAAATGTCAATAGGATTGTGCTTTATCATGGTGGCCTTCCTATTGTAATGAAAAGAATAATCTCACCTTCAACCCTGATGTTCATTATTGAATATGCTATAGGTAATTGTTTTAACCTATCATCTCCTTGTCTAGTTCTTTTCAAAGAATGGAGTCGGAGAAATGAACAGAGATTAACAACTAACCCGATAATGTTTCATGGTTACTACCAAAGCACAAAGAACCTATAAGAGATCTACAAATGGTCAACTAGACCAAAGAGAACCAGAAAAAAGAAGTAAACCAGCTGAGCAATTGATCTCTTTTCCACCAAAGGAAGAAGATCCCTCAAAAGTGGTGTAAATTGGAGCTCTCTTATCTGATAAAGAGAGAAGCCAACTAATAGCTAGAGTTTATGCGATGAAATGCTAATATCTTTACTTGGTCAGTATCAAATATGCCTATGATTCCACTAGAAGTAAGCACTCACAAATTAATTATTGATCCAAAGTACAAGCCAGTCCAATAAAAGAAAAGAAATTTTATCCTTAAAAGTTGAAAGGCTATCAACAAAGAAGTTGACAAACTTCTAGCCATCAATTTTATTTGAGAAGTTCATTATCCTAACTGGTTGGCTAATACCATGTGATCAAAAAGGCCAATGAAAAATGGTGGATTTGGATCAACTACACATATCTCAATAAAGCATGCCCGAATGATAGCTTCCTAGTTCCAAAGATTGACTAACCTGTTGATGCAACCTCCAGACATAAATTACTAAGCCTCATGGATGCCTTCTCTAATTATAATCAAATCAGAATGGCACCTGAATATAAAAAAAAAACTTCCTTTGTGACCAAGAAAGGTATTTATTATTTTAAAGTAATGTCTTTTAGTTTAAAGAGTGTAGGAGTAACTTATCAGTGACTAATCAACAAAGACTTCAAAAACCAAATTGAATGAAACATGGAGGTATAAGTCGACAGTATGCTTATCAAGAGTTCTAAGGAATCTAACCACATACAAGACTTGGATGAAGCCTTTATTGCCCTTTAACAATATCAAATGAAGCTAAATCTGAGAAAGTATACCTTTGGTATAACTGCTGGCAAATTCTTTAAATATTTGGTCACTAAGAGAGGCATTGAATTAAATCCAAAGAAAATCTGGACAATTCTTAACATGAGACATCCAACTTTTAAAAAAGAAGTGCAATGGTTACTTGGGTTTATTACATTTCTCAATCAATTTATTATAAAGTCAGGCAAATGATGCCTACCTGTCTTTCAAACTCTATAATAAATATATAATTTTACATGGACAAAGGAATGCCATAAGGCTTTCAAAGAACTAAAAAAGTTTCTTGGATCTCCATCATTGCTTACTAAACCTGAAGTAGGAGAAGAGCTATACTTATAATCTTGCTGCATCTCCAAAAGCAATAAGCTCAATACTTGTTCAGGTGGATAATAAGGGAGATCAAGGCTTATCTATTATACTAGCCAAGTTCTTCACAATGCCAAAACAAGGTACTCCAAAATTGAGAACATGGTTTATGCTCTTATATTTCTGTGCAATGTCTTAGGCCCTACTTTCAAGCTTATTCAATTATAGTATTAATTGATCAACCATTTAAGTCTATTCTACAACACCCAGATACTTCCAGGAGAATGGCTAAGCAGGCTATCAAACTTGGTGAGTTTGATATAACCTACCAGCCATGATCATCCTTGAAGGCCCAAGTTTTGGTTGATTTTGTAGTTGAATGTACATGGTTAGTCGAAAAGCCTGGAGAAGAATTAATCAAGCAATCAAATCCTAAATCAACTTGGATCATACATGTGGATGGTGCTTTAAATTTCCAAGGAAGTTGATGTGGGATAAAATGCCTATCCTCAGTATCTTCATGATGCTCTGACCGAATGCTGGGAAGAATTGCACCAAATGCTAAAACAAACAATAATTTATTCCATGGAAGATGCACACTTGGGAGAGGAGCTTGAGTCAGCCAAAATAGCCTCTGTGGTGATTGAAGGAATGGCGGTATATATTGACCAACTGTACAAAAGCCCCTCAAACAACATCGACCAAGACCCAGTTGTAGGTTTCGAAGTAAAGGATGCATCGATGTTAGTTCTCGAAGGTGAAAGCATGCCCCTAGAATAGAGGGGTTCATCAAGGTATCCCTCGAATAACAAAGGGAACAGTATCAGTTACATGAATTTCAAAAAGGTCTCACTGGGTTTTGATGAACCGATTACCATCGATAATTCTATCGAAGTAATCACATTTTGAGCCTCACTGATGCTCTTAGCTAAATCCTGTTTAGCCCTCTACTTGACTAAGCTTCGACTCGATAGTCCCTTACTAGAACCTTCCGTACAATGAAACTACTAGCCTAGGCTCTCAGCTAAATCCTGCTTCATCCTTTGTTTTGACTAAGCTTCGACCCGATAATCCCTTACTAGGACCTTCCATATAATGAAACTACCAGCCTAGGCTCTCAGCTAAATTCTGCTTCAGCCTTCAGCTTGAGTAAGCTTTGACCCGATAATCTCTTACTAGGACCTTCCGCACAATGAAACTACCAACCCCCTCCTACTTGTTTTAGCTAAAATGCCATCTAATACTACACCGGCTTTGTAGACCCTTGTTATACCTGACTCCTCAATTTTATAGGAGTCCCCTTTAGCCACAAAGTAATAACTTAATGAGCTAACATACGAGGCCTATAATCTTGCCTCCTAGCTCTAGCATAATGGTTGAGTTCGAACTCTGACCCACCATCCAAAGGGAGGAATGGATGACCCCTTTGATGCTATACAAGATGACTCAAGAAGAAACTATCTTGCACTCATTCCAACATGTTTAGGGGTAAGATTAAAGGATCACATTCTATAATCTTTGACAAAACTCCTCCATTAAAAGAGATATGACCCATTCTAGTCAACAGTCCAAGTACTTATTAATAAAAAGTAGTTGACAATGTAGATGAGACAAAATCTCATTATTAGGGGAACAAACAAGTGGCATGACTTTTTGCTTGGTCTTCTAACAGGATTTGATAGCCAGTCAGATTCCACCAATCTACCAAGAATTTTGATATTCCCAAAATGCACTCACTATCCTGCCTATAAAAGGGAGCTCCCTGAGATCTCCCAAGGTATGTTTTTTCATGAAGCTTTTCATTCCACTCTATTTCTTCTTCACTATTGTCTGATATTGACTTAAGCATCAGAGTGCCTTCGTCGGAGCCACTTTTGATAGATTTTTTTTGCAGGTATAGCCCATGAGCACCACCTCCTCCAATGAACTCTGGTGGCGAGCTAAATTTTAGCCACAACAGATAAAGGAAGGGCATGAACAAAGGTTTATATTTACCTTTGTAGTGTCTACTCTTGGAAAGAAATACCGAGCAAAGTCACCATGCTGCCTAAAGGCATGTCAACCCAGTACTCCAGTACCGGGAGCTCTGCTTTAAAGCCTTGGGTTAACACCTCCCAGCAGAGAAACTAACCGATTGGCTTGAACAACTATCACAGCAAGTGCAAGCACTAGCGATAGCCATCTAGGCTATTCAATAATTGGTAGTGTCAATAGCGCCACCTGTGATCCCACCACCCAAGGTAGATCACTTGGTTCCCCCTCAAACCCTAGCAGTGCTAGGGGCAGGACAAAGAGAGAAAAGATGATCTCTCCCCCATGAAGCCTTGAGCATGGGGAGCCCGCACCCCCTAGTGTATCATTATGCCTTAAGCATGCAAGGGGGTATCATCCCTTGCCCCGATTAGATGAAGGGTCGATCCCAACTTGATCACCTCCTTGGTCACTTGAAGCACAAATGGCCCAGGAGGCCAAAGTCAATCATAAGCATAGAGAACTAGACCAACGCATCGAGATACTATAAGACTTAGCTCCCGAGAGAGATGGTCTCAGTATTATTACCAAGCCACTATTCACAACGCATATCATGGCAAACCACTACCAAGGTGCTTTAAGATTCCTCAACTAGAGGTTTACAATGGATCCACTAATCTGGTGGACCACCTAAAGAGCTTCAAGGCACTGATGCTTCTACATGGATCCATTGAGGGAGTCTTGTGTCAGGCTTTTCCTTCAACTCTTAGAAAATCTGCCCGACACTATTATTCTAGTTTAAAACTAGGTTCTATCTACTCTTTTAACCAATTAAGTTGATCTTTCATTTCTTACTATGCAAGTAGTAAGAAACTATGCCAGAGTTTTAATTCTTTGATTCACATAAAGTAGAAGGAGAGAGAACCCCTTCGATCTTATGTGAGTCAGTTTAACAAGGTGGCTCTAGAAGTACATAACTTGGATCTTTCTATTGCCATGACTGCTATGAAGAATGGACTCCGAGGATAGGCATTTTTTCTTTTCTTTGGAAAAGAGACCACCAATAGATTTTTTTGAAATTCTCATTAGAGTAGAAATATGCACATGCCAAAGAAGGATATGATAATCATGTTTCATCATCGATCCCTCCACTCAGATGATGCCAGGGCTTGCATTCTATCAGCTACTCTGTCTGCTTCTGCACCAACCCTGCTATATGCCTCATCATCTATCATGATGCCTAGAGGGTAGGTTTCAGAGTAGGTGCCCTAGCCGAAGAAGGGAAATCAAGGAAGGAAGAATGATGTAGGAACATCAGGAGTAGACCAGGATTTCAAGGTTCCAATTTTTAATTCATGTATTGGTCAATTTTTGTATTAGGTCAAGTGAGTTCAGCGAGTCCATTTGCTCACTAGAGTCTTGTAATAAAGTGAGCCAATTGGGTTCACTAAGTCAAGTGAAGTCCTTTTGTATTCCAGTCTAGTCAAGTTGAGTTGACTGAGTCTATGCAGTAAAAGTGAATCAATTGAGTCCAATTGAGTTCACTTAGTCTATTGAGATGAGTCCTTTTGTTTATAATTGAGTCTTGTAATTTATATTCAAATCAAGTTCAAGAGGAAAACCATCAGACCCCAGCTCATGCACCTGGGCCCCCAGTTATGTTCACTAGCATTGGCACCCCAGGCTTCCCAAGTATCAGCACCCCAGGCCCCTTTCATGCCACCCCAGCTCCTAGGCCCAAGAGGGATGGCACCCCAGTCCAAGCCCATAAGAAGGTGCACCCCTCCCAGGCCCACTGTAGTTGGCACCCAAGCTATGACCCAGTCCAAGATGCCCAAGGCCTTTGACCCAGTCCAAGAGAATTTCATCCTAGCCCAGCAAGGAGTCAAGCAGCCCAAGCCCAAGAGGAGTACAATGTCCAAGTTCTACAAGGAGTTCAATATTCAAGTTCTACAAGGACTTTAGTCTCCTCATTCCACTCAAACCATGTACTCCTTGTCCCATACAAACTTGGTAATCCCACTTTGACAGTGAAAGGGCCCTGGGTGAGCCTATAAATACCCACCCCCTCCCCTCTTGTAAGGAATAATTTCTTATGAATGAAATTGAGGGTTTTTCTACATTGCTTTGTTTCCTCCAAGTGGAGTGGGTGTGAGACCCATTTTTTTTATTTTTCTTATGTGCAAAACCCTAGTCGTCCACCATCCCAGCAAAAGCCCTAAGATGCCCCATCTTCCTCCAAGCCAGGTATCCTCCATCCCCATCTGGCCGCTAGCCATCTCTAAGACCCCATCCATCCCTCCACTCTTCTTTCTTATAGTTTATTATTTTTCTCAACATCTGTGACCCTAACCCCTGATGTTTGCAGGATCTCTCCAGTGAAACCATCCTTGGATGAAGTCTTCTTTTCTCCCGAACCAAGCTGATAAAAAGCCAGCGGATCCGCAGGAAAGCGACTTCTTCGTCTAGGCACCGATCCGAGCGAAGCAAACCCTTATACAATTTCAAGATCGTCATTGCTAGGTAAAACTAACCTATCCCATCTCACTTTTTCTATTTTATTGAAGTTTAGAGCATATCATATAGGTGTTTCTTAACCCTAGGATCCTTAATTTTTTTATTTCTTTGATAGTTTCTAGCATGTGGGTAGAATTCTAACCATCTCACGAAACCCTAACCTAGTCTGGTCTTTTTTCAAAAATAAATCAATAACAAAATCTGAAATCATTGTTTATTTTAATCTGATTTTCTTATCCTTCTCATGTCATTCATCTGTATGCATTATGTTAGAATCCTGTCCCTCATCAATTTTGGTATTAGAGCAGGATTAGGGCATGTTCTTGCATAGTAGGTAAAATTTCTGCATCTTGAAATCTGCGTAACTAGTCTAAACAAAGGACTGTTTCCCCATCAAAACTTTTCTATTTTTTTTTATTTTCATGTCCTTTAATCTGTTTTTCCCTTTGTTTTTCTGCAATTTTCTTTGGTATTTTTTATGATCTGAAAAACAGGGAAAATCTGCATCAAAACAAACCTTAACATAAATTCTGCATTCTATTTTCTGCAATAGTAGTCCAAATATAAGTCCAGTTTTCCATCTTAAACTTGCTGTTTTAGTCTGATTTTTATAGTGATTAGTCTCTGTTTAATCCTGTATTTTCTGTAATTTTGGTAGAATTTTATCAGATCTGAAAACAGGGTAAATTCTGCATAAAACAGCACCCTAACAAAAAAAACTGATTTGCTAAAATCTGCTAGTAGTCTAAACCTAGGGTTTATTTTCCATCATAACCTTAATGTTTTTATCTGATTTTTGCATCGAGTATTATCTGATCAGTCTTCTGTTTTTCTATAATTTTAGTTTAATTTTCCTGATCTAAAAACCTAGGTAAACCTGCATGAGAACTGCAAGCATACATTGCTAAAATTTTCTGCATGCTTAGTTTAGGTTAAACCTAATCACCCATCCAAACCCCACCCAACCCAAGCCAATTTTGATTGATCACTTTACCAACTTTAAATTAAGTTGCCATCTCATAAAAAGACAAAAAAAATATTTTATTTTCTATTTTTTGTTATTAGATTGCATTAGGGTTTCATTGAGTGAGCATCATTTGCATCTAACCTAATCTTAAGGGCAATGTCCTCTGTTAGATCAAGGCAGGATTTTATCACCTGTCATGGGCCCAAAACAATCACCTTTGCATACGTACCTAAGCCTAATTAAAATTAACTAGTAACTTAATTGATTTAGGGACACCAACAGGTCGAGTTCGAGTTTTGTGGGAAACTAGTGCATTCAACCCTCCACTTATAACTAGAAACTGGTGTCTATGGCTAGAGATCCAGAGGCAAACACCCTAAGTAGACTGGTGGTTTTTAATTATGACCCTGTGACAAGCAGGGGTAGCCTCCCACTACCCCACCTCTTACCTGGCCAGTGGAAGAATTACGTGTTGAGTTGGGTGTAAGTTGAGTTGACTTACCTGATTTTGGCTCTAGGTCTAGCAAACCCTAGTACGATTAACCCGTGTGTGCTTGGTTGCATCAAAATCCTTGTGTGCTTGTTTGCATGACCATTAGATTAGGGACCCGGTACTAGTTTTCTCAACCCAACCCAACCTGACCATGGAATATGACGTAGGAACCTTCCTAAGGACCATTATTGAACAACTAGACCAAATGATCCATAGGTTTGACCGAGTAGATGACCAGATAAAAGACCGGTTAGGAACCCTAGAGAGAACACAAGAGTCCAACACTGAACTCGAACTTGAGTCACCTTTAGCCACACCTCCCAACCCTAGGAGAACCCAATACTTTGACCCATACTGGGAGCCCAACCCTAGGAGAACCCAATACTCTGACCCATACTAGGAGCCCAACCCTATGAGAACCCCAAACCATGACCCATACTTAGAGCCGAACCCTAGGAGAACCCCACACCATGACCATACTTGGAGCCCAACCATAGCAGAGCCCCACACCCTAAACCAATATGGGAGTCCAATTATAGGAGACCCAATTATGAGTTCATAGACCAAGATGAGAGAGACACTAGGAGTTTCAGGCTATAAGCACCCACATTTGATGGCACCCTAGATCCTAAGACCTACATAGATTGGGAAGGAGACATGGAACAAAATTTT
The DNA here is from genome assembly GCA_021397845.1 of Areca catechu. Lineage (NCBI taxonomy): Eukaryota > Viridiplantae > Streptophyta > Magnoliopsida > Arecales > Arecaceae > Areca > Areca catechu. Next base: position 87,082,031 of record CM038039.1, read on the forward strand.
GAATGGTATGAGATGACTGAGGACATGAAGTATAAATTTGCCAAACTAAGGTTAACCAGCCAGGCTAGGTACTTGGAAAACGTAGAGTGCCTAATCAGACAATGAAACAAAGCTTCCATAGATACCTGGATGGCCATGAAGCTGAAACTTAGGGAGAAATATGTTCCCCCATCCTACCAATAGAGACTCCTAGACCAATGGCAGAGATTAAGTCAAGGAAGTAGGTCTGTGTCAGAATACATAGCCAAGTTTGATGAGTGTGCCATAAGGTATTGCTTAGACAAGTCTGAATCAGTGACCCTATCTAGGTTTAGGGCTAGCCTTCGTGATGACATCTAGAGAGAGCTATTTTTGAGGAAGGTTAATAATCTTGAACAAGTCGACTAGATAGCTAGATCTTATGAATCCAGATCCTATGCACCCAGATCCTCTGAATCCATAACCCATAGGTATGAACCCATGTCCTATGAGTCCAAGGAACCCATAACCTCTACGTATCAGCCTAGTGCCAGTCAGATTTCTCCTAATCAACCTAAATCCCATAGGAACAGTACCCCTAGATATAAGCCTAGTTTTAGTCCACTACCCCTTAGTCGACCCACCCCTACCACCTCTGAGTGCAGCCAAATATTAGTCAGGCACCCCTTAGTCGACCCACCCCTGCTACCCCAGACACTAGTCAATTTTTCCTTAGCCAACCCCCTCCTACTACTTCATTGGTTCACAAGGAAGACATTGAAGAGGAAGTGTATGAAGCTGATATGAACTTAGTGGATGAGTATGAGGAAGAAGAAGAAAAGATACCTATAGATGACATAGAATTAGTTGACCCTGACCCTACCTAGACCAAAGCCAACCCAGAATTAGTTGACCCTAAACACACCCAAACTGAAGCTGTAGTGGAAGAACAGTTAGAGAAAGAGAACCCAGATACTGCTATTAGAATCCTACCTAAGGAGACTTTAGAAGATAACCTAATTATAGAGCCTAGTCCTGAATTTCATGAGCCAGAAGAGTTTATTGAAGACTTGGCTTATTTAACCCAGTACCCTCAGGATGAAGTCACCCCTTTGATTCCCATTAAAGATCTCTTCCCTGAAATTAGTAACCTATTCTTCCATCAGGCAAACCCTGTTGATATATCCCAACCCCATAAGGTCAACCTCATTAGTCTAGGACTAATCCCTGACACCCCTTCCTGTATCCTATTCTATCCAATCAACCCCGAACCCCCTTCTTACTTTTTATCCTACCAGACTAACCCTGAATCCACCTCTTATTTTCTACCCTTTTCAGAAACTTCTAGCATTTCTAGGACCATTCAATTGCATTTTATAGAGGTAAGCATAATGCATACGTTCATTATGCATGTTAGGTTTGCATCTTACTTCTGGCATACTCTATGGCATTTAGTAGGAGTACATGCACCATTCTCATCTGCATGTCACCCACTTGACCAAGGGACAAACCCATAGTTGTAGCTTAGGGTTTAGTCGAGTCTGCATATCAATAAGTGTTGGCATGAGTCATTTGCCTGCATTAGGTGTTATGAGTTTTTACACTGCATGATTAGAGATTTGCATCAGGAATTGGCCATAAGATTAATGTAAGCAATATTTTTTATAAAAAAAATATGGTTAATTTTTGAAAAGAGTCCAAGAGTTTGCTAGGAAAATCTCATGATGATTAGGCTACATACCCATAAGTTGGATCCATCAAAGTGATAAAGAATGTTGGACCTAGTGCCTAAGTTATCACCTAATTAGACATTAAGCTCAACCTTCAATATCTTAGACTTAGTTGAGTATAGGGAACCAACAATGATGCCTAGTGAGCTTATTGAGCCTGACACTTTCTCTAAGAGTGAACCCAACCCTGAGTGTCCACCATCAAATTAGCCTATGAGAGGAACTGACTGAGCATATCCTGGATGACCAAGCCATCAGTACCCGGATCAAAGGCTACTATGTCACTTGGTTTGTTGGCAAGGTCGACCGAGATCTGAGATTTCATGGATCACTCGAGAGGATCTGCAATGCCTCAACCCATACCCATCATAGTAGTACCACAACCAGATTGACCTTTACTCGACAGGGTCGAGTTCCTCCCATCCTGGGAGAATTGATGTAGGAACATCAGGAGCAGACCAGGATTTCAAGGTTCCAATTTCTAATTCATGTGTTGGTTAATTTTTGTATTAGGTCAAGTGAGTTCAGTGAGTCCATTTGCTCACTTGAGTCTTGTAATAAAGTGAGACAGTTGGGTTCACTAAGTCAAGTGAAGTCTTTTAGTATTTTAGTCCAGTCAACTTGAGTTGACTGAGTCTATGTAATAAAAGTGAATCAATTGAGTCCAATTGAGTTCACTTAGTTCATTCAGTTGAGTCCTTTTGTTTACAATTGAGTCTTGTAATTTTTATTCAAATCAAGTTCAAGAGGAGAACCATCAGACCCCAGCTCATGCACCTGGGCCCCCAGTCATGTTCACTAGCATTGGCACCCCAGGCTTCCCAAGTATCAACACCCCAGGCCCCTTTCATGCCGCCCCAGCTCCTAGGCCAAAGAGGGATGTCACCCTAGTCCAAGCCCACAAGAAGCTGGTGCCCCTCCCAGGTCCACTGTAGTTGGCGCCCAAGCTATGACCCAATCCAAGATGCTTAAGGCTTTTGACCTAGTCCAAGAGGATTTCATCCCAGCCCAGCAAGGAGTCAAGTAGTCCAAGCCCAAGAGGAGTTCAATGTCCAAGTTCTACAAGGAGTTCAATATTCAAGTTCTACTAGGACCTTAGTCTCCTAATTCCACTCAAACCTTGTACTCCTTGTCCTATACAAACTTGTAATCCCACTTTGATAGGAAAGGGCCCTGGGTGAGCCTATAAATACCCACCCCCTTCCCTCTTGTAAGGAATAATTTTTCATGAATGAAATTGAGAGTTTTTCTACATTGCTTTGTTTCCTCCAAGTGGAGTGGGTGTGAGACCCATTTTTTTTATTTTCTTGTGTGCAAAACCCTAGCCATCCACCATCTTAGCAAAAGCCCTAAGATGCCCCATCTTCCTCTAAGCCAGGCACCCTCCATCACCATCTGGTCGCCAGCCATCTCTAAGACCCCATCCATTCCTCCGCACTCCTTTCTTCTGGTTTATTATTTTTCTCAACATCTATGACCCTAACCCCTGACGTTTGTAGGATCCCTCCTGTGAAACTGTCCTCGGATAAAGTCTTCTTTGCTCCTGAACCAGGCTGATAAAAAGCTGGCGGATCCATGGGAAAGTGACTTCTTCATCCAGGCACTGATCCGAGCAGAGCGAACCCTTCTACGATTTCAAGATCATCATTGCTAGGTAAAACTAACCCATCCCATCTCACTTTTTCTATTTTATTGAAGTTTAGAGCATGTCCTATAGGTATTTCTTAATCCTAGGATCCTTAGTTTTTTTATCTCTTTGATAGTTTCTAGCATGTGGGTAGGATTCTAACCATCTCACAAAACCCTAACCTAGTCTAGTCTTTTTTTAAGAATAAATCAATAACAAAATCTAAAATCATTGTTTATTTTAATCTAATTTTCTTATCCTTCTCATGTCATTCATTTGCATGCATCATGTTAGAATCCCGTCCCTCATCAAAGAAGCATAGGAGCTAATCCCTGCATCATCGAAGGTCTCCCCCTCAAATCCAATACTATCAAAGGGCCTCAGGAGCGAGCAGACACCCCATCACCCAAGAGTTTTGATCATTATACTCCTTTGAGCATCTTTCGAGTCCAAGTTTGGATGTAGGTTAGGGGATAGCTACCTATGGCTAGAAAGATATGGATTCCCCAGAGTGGCACAATCCCTACAAATATTGTCTCTATCATCATGACCATGGCCATCACACTAAATAATGTGCAAAGCTGAGATAATATTAAGAAGCTCATTCAGCATGGTGGCTTGGATAAATTCCTTTGAAGCCAACATGAAAGGTACAAGCTGCAAAAGCTCCACCACATCTGTCGAAACCACCTTCAAGGCCAGAAGAGCCGGTCGAACATCCTACTTTGGGTAATGTTAGCACTATCATCGGTGGGGTGCCTGGGGGCTGCCCTAATAAGTGCTGGAAGACCTAAGAAGCAAATGAAGTTATTACTTTCACGTGGGCTAAAGCAAAAGGAGTGCAATATCCTCGTGACGATCCTATGGTCATATCTCTAAATATAATGAATTATGATATAAACCGTGTACTTGTTGATAATGAAAGTTCTATGGATGCCTTGTTCTATGATGCATTTTTGAAAATAGGCATCTCGCCCACATTACTTAAAGAAGCACATAGATCATTATCATGGTTCTTGGGAAATCGATACTAGTCGAAGGGATTATCATGTTACTTGTGATAGTGGGGCAAGCCCCTTGATGGTCCTTGGTACGTCTGACCTTTATGGTCATCAAAGCTCCATTAATATATAACACGATACTTGGTCCACCCGGTCAGAATGTTTTTCATGTAATTATTTTGACTTACTATCTACTTATATGGTTCCTAACGACATGAGGGATCAAAGAAGTTTAGGGGAATCAGATTCTGGCAAAATGTTACTATGTCATGTCTCTTCAAAGTCGAGCACCCAGCATCATACCTATCGAAGGTCTAGACACTCATGATGAATTAACTAAAGAATGAGATGAGCATCTCGAAGATTTATTGACCGTCCCACTACATAATGGCAATTTGCAGCATGTTGTCTGCATCAACTCAAAGTTGGATGAACCCTTGAAACAATAACTTATAAATCTCTTATGAAAAAATGCTGATGTCTTTGCCTAGTTCCCTGCTAATATACTAGGTATCTATGCTGAAGTGATGGTACTTTGATTAGAAGTGGACCCTCTCCATCGATTGATGAAGCAGAAGAAAAGAAATTTCACCCCCAAGCAACAAAAGGCTATTGCTGAAGAAGTGGACAAGCTCACCAGTGCAGGATTTATTAGGGAAGTCAATTATCTAGAGTGGCTAGATAATGTAGTGCTAGTAAAGAATGCTAACAGGAAATAATGAATGTGCATTAACTTCACAAACTTGAAAGAGTTACCCACTCCCTTGCATCAATCAACTCATGGATGCCACAGTAGGCCACTAGCTTTTATCATTTATGAATGCTTTCTATGGATATAATCAAATTTGCATGGCATTAGATGATGAAGAAAAAAATTATTTTTGTTACCACCTAGGTCATCGTGGCTTGTAGCTCTGACGTAGCCCGAATGAGCTGGCCTCCCTACTCGCATTGGATTCTTCTTCCTCTTGCCTTCATGACTGGTCGGTCTTGCAAAAAAGAGGAGACCCGGGCTAGGGATCCCAGTGGGGACACTCCGACAGTTAAGTCAATAGGATGACCAAGGAGAACAGATCCTTTATGGTGGGAGCTTAGAGTGCCACCGCGTAGAGAAAAAATAGAATGGAGGGAAAAAATAGGGGACTAGAGTCTGGAGGGTTATCGATGTTTGGTCCTTTACCCTTGCTCTTACCATCATCCCCCCTTTCTGGAGGTCCTTCTTACCGTTATATAGGAATTATTCCTTCCTCGAAGCTTCAGCCAATAGCCCCTCCCAGGGTGTCCCCTACTAGTTCTATCAATGGGTCGGGTCTGGGTCGGAACCCAGATATCCAGAGCCGAACCTGATCTTAGCTATTAGACCCAAACCCGAACCCGAATATTTGACGGGTCTAGTTTTGAAATACAAGACCTAGACCCGAATGGGTCCCGGGTATCCAGACCCAGACCCGGACCTGAATAGCAAGGACATGCAAAATATGCTTGCATGATGCAACATTTCAGATGTTAAACATCCTGTTCATGGTGCTGCCTCCACAAAATCTTTGTAAATCAAGTGAATTGAGTAAACTGGCCAAGCTCTATGCTAGATTACTTTCATAGATATAATTATCTTACATAAAATGTCAACTTTTCATTTGTAGTTGAATATTATCCAGGATGTGATTAATTTGTTCATGAATAATAAGTCCAGATGTACCATGTTTTCCATGTAATAATCATACACTAGAAATTTTTTATTTTAAAAGGTGTCTACATGCATATTATGATAGAAGTCTAAATGGTTACCACATGGATTTGGTGTTTTGGAAAGCAGATGCATTCCTCACAAACAGGCACCTTATGAACAAAGCAATAAAGCCTGGTCACCTTAAACCAAAAACCTCCACTAATAATGATCCAAAAAACATCGAGAAAAAAAAAATCAGATATCAAATGAAACTGTGAAAAATGTAAGTATAGCTAATCATACCATGCTTTAGATTAATGACCAAGTAATGATAAAGTCTACTCAATAACACCGGACGTTACTTCATAGATCCATGGGTTACCCTTTCATTAGAGAAAAATTAAATAACCAACTAACCTAAATCCCCAAAAAACCCAGACTTTTCTACTAATCCTTTTCTCAAACATGATTACCACATTGTAAACTCGAATAGTCAGCGGTGGACTAGCCTGGTGGTCAGCGGGGCTCGGATCTGAAGAAGGGAGAGTCGGAGGGGTGGGTCGGTGGGGGACAATCTAGACTCAAAGCTGCGACCACCTATGATCGGGAGATCGGTGATGGATGCCAATCTGGATTGGAGAGGGTGGGAGGCGTCAACGATCCACGGTCGACCATCGAGGGGGAGGGACGGGAAAGAGGGGGAGGCATCGACAATCACAGGTCGGCCATCAAGGGGGAGGGACGGGATGGAGGGAAAGGAGAGGAGGCATCGACGGTCCATGATCGATCATCGAGGAGGAGGGATGGGATCATGGGAGAGGCGCCGGCGGTCTACCATCCATGGTTGGCCATCAAGGGGGAGGGACGGGAACAAGGGGAGGCATCGGCAATCATAGGTAAGCCATCAAGGGGGAGGTGATGCAAAACGAATACTCTGATACCAAAAATGATGCAGAACGAATTTATGGAATGCGGAACCAAATTATGATTAATGTATTTTTTTTTTTATATATATTTTCAGAAGTCGAATTTGACTCAAAGGAAAAATAAACTAATATTGAAAGAAACTAAGAAATGACAAAAGAACAATTAAAAGGAGTGGATTATCATAGTAACTCAGAAGTAGAATCGCTGGGGATTGAGAAACCCCCAAATCTAGGGTTTGCTCTGAGTTTCAACGAAATAGACGAAGTGAGAAGGGAAGGTTCTTGTTACCTAGCAGTAATATCTCTCCATTTGGTGAAAAAAAAAGACTCTCTTGAGCAGATTATTGGATCCTGGGAGTCAAGGTATCTTCCTAATGGATCCTCCGATAATGGTCCTTGGCAAAGTTGGCCTCTTCTTGAACCCTAGATCCTGGAGAGAAGAAGAACAAGGTTAGGAACAAGAGACTCAGGGAAGAGAGTTACCAGAGTAGAAGAAAGGATGGGATCTGAAGGTCTTCAGCTGATCTGGAACTCCTAGGCTGCGGATTTGGGACTTCTTCTCCTGGATCTGCTGGATGGACTCTGAAGCAGTGGTAGCTGACTTGAAGATGGTTGGACTGGGGTCCTGGTGGTCGGCCACCCTTTGGAAGAAGAACCTTGGAGATGGTGTAGAGGCTAGGGTTTGGTGGTGGTGGAGTAGAGATGGGTGGACTAAGCTAGGGTTTTGGGGTTGGAGATCTCACACCTCCTCAAGGTTCCTAGGGAACCCGGATTTACTCCCTCACGGAGCTCAACACTTGAATACAAGTGCGGAAGAGAGAAACACAAAGTTGCTCACAAAGAAATTGATTTCATTCATCATTATTATTCAAGAGTTACATAGAGTTGAATATATAGACATAACAAAGAAATAAAATTTCATACATTTTCCATGAGGGACTAAACTCCCTAGCCTATACTTTTGGTAGAAAATATTCTCCCTCTTGGCCAACCAAAGAGTCCTACAAGGAGTAGGCGGCCCTAAAAGTCATGAAAATCCTCTCAAAAGGTAGAAAGATGACGCCTCCTAAGTCTTCTCCTTGAATTTAGGGTTCTTCCTTCAATGGTTCAACTCTTTTGGACACCTCCTTTTCTTTCTCCCCAAGTCATGGCTCTTCCCAACTTTTGGTGCGGACACCAAAGGCACCAGAATAAGGCAGAGGCTTCTCAACCCTCTGTAATTGATCAATAATTTATGAGTCCATCTGTAATAAGGGCTTAGCTCATCTGAGTCCATTTTAGTTGTTATTTGAGTATTTTTAGTTGTTATTTCACTTCTGTACTAGTCAGCTCATGTTGAGCTAGTTCAGTCCAATGCTAGTTAGCTCATGTTGAGCTAATTTTATTTTTTTGAGTCCTGTCCAAGCATACTGAAGACTCAAGACTATATTATACAAGTGAAGACCAAGTCCAGCCAGATTGAAGACATGGAAGTTTAGCCCAAGTCCAACCCAGCTTGAAGATTTGAAGACCCCAGGAGAAAAATCAGAAACCCTGATTCCTTGCAGATGCCCTCCAGATGCCCAGATTCCCTTCCAGATGCCAAAGTATATTCATAAATAAGGGCATCCATGATTCCAGAGGTCCATCTGCATCCTAGCCCAATGAAATCAAGCCCAGGTGCCAAGCCCAAGCCCCTAAGAAGCAAGATACCAGGGAATATTCCTGCTACCTGGCTACCAGGCCACCCCAGCTTCCAGAGGCCCAAACCCATGCACCCGGGCCCCTTTGGGCCGGCCTTTTGCTGCTCCTAGAAGCCCAACACGCCCCCCTAGGCGTCCTTGGAGTCTTGACCAAGTCAAGAAAAATTTTAGGGATTTTTCTACCTAATATTTCCTTATTTTCTAGCTAGGGTTTGAGAGGGAAAAGGATTCTTATGTAAAGACTTATGTACCCTTACTTGGAGCCCAAGGTTAAGGGTCTATTTAAGGGACCCTAGCCTCTTGTATGAGGGAGAGTTTTTGATGAATGAAAACCTTGAGTTCTTCTATTGAGTTGTGTGATACCCTGCTGTGTGCATAAAGGGGTTTGCGAGAGTTCTTCTTCCCAGTGCTGCAATCATCTTCCTGCTACCAACAAGCATCTCAGATCCCTGGACGCCCACTCCAAAAGAAGCCTTCCCTTGCTGTTTTTCCTTTTTTTTCTTGTTCCTTTGTGAGTTTTCTAACCCTTGACAGGTCGTTTGCAGGTCCCCGAGTTCCTACGAATCCAACAACTCCAGCCAAGCCTCAATCGGATCACCGAGCAGAAAGCCGGGTATCCGCGGGTCTTTGGCTCGATTTTCCAGGCCGCATCCATCGAGGAATGAGAGACCCTTTTGCTGCGATCTTCACAGACGTTGTCAGGTACACCCCTCTACCTCCAGTAGTTTTATTGTAGGAGAACTTGCCCTAACCGAGGCTTCTCAGCCCCGGCGATCCTTCTTTTCTACTTTTCTAGATCCTAATCTGCATGCTGATCTTCTAAAATTCATATAAGATTCCCTATAACTTATTTTAATCTGAAATTTGGGAATTAATCACCCAACCCCACATATAAAACATATAAAAAAAATTGCATGCATATTAGTTCCCCATCATTTGGTATCAGAGCTTAGATTAGGGCTTGTTTTCTGTAATTTTTCAGTCTGTATATACTCTGTTATTTTAATTATTTCTCCCTGTTAAAAACTCCAAAAATTCTGAAATTTATTTTCCTGGATTTATCATAATTCACAGTAATTTTAAAACTTTTTTCAGATTTTATTATGGCCTGTGAATTTTCTGAAATCCGAAATAGGGCCTGCAAATTTTCGGCTCTGTTTTTTTTAGCAAGACATGTTTGGAAGTTTTAGGGTTTTGTTTAGGAGTTTTTGCATATTTTTTAATTTTAGTATATTTCCAGTATATTAGGTCATGATTTGCAAGTTTTCTTCTATTTAAAAAATACCAAAAAAAATATATATATATATATACATATTTTCCAAAAATACCAAAAAAAAAAATAAATATCTAAACCCTAATTTGCATCCTCATCTGCCTGCCATCATTGCATAATTTACTTTTAAGGGCACTCTTGCTATATCAGATGGGGGGAGGATTTGATCACCTCTCCTTAGCCCAAAACCACATCCCTTGCATTCAGTCCCAAGCCTTAACCTAAAATTAATTAGACTTAATTTGCCCTAGTGGGCTAGGGACACCAACTGGTCGGGTCCGGGCTAGTGTTAGATCACTGTGTCAAGTTAACCTGTGTGTGCCTTGTGCTTAGTGTCTAGAACGGTGGTTTAGGGATTCAATCCCGAAGGGCTTGTGTGCTGGTCCGCCTACCTGGCCAATCTCTGATTGGTGTCTAGGATTGGCAATCAGGGACCTAACACTCCCCTTACACCTGCCTGGCTGAGTACAGGGTTACTATAGGCTAGTTTGCCACCCTGATTGAGCATCTAGTTTGGACTTTAGGTTTAGTCAGCTATAGTCGGTCTGATCGAGTCTTGCATGAGCACTAGATCAGGAGTTTCATATCACCCACCTCCTTCATAAATGTCTGAACCCATGGAAAATTTACAAGCCCAAATAAAAGCCCTAGCTGATCAAATTGCCCAGATAACTATCCAGATGACCCAGTTAACTCAGTCTCGTATTCAAACCAATGATAGAATTGACTATCGTGCCAATAGGTTTGATCAGTTAAAAGTCCGGGTAGGGACCCCAAGAAAAACCCATGGGTCACAGTCTGAGCCAGATCCTGACTCCCCTCAACCTAGGAGGACCCCAAACCCTGATCTATACCATGAGGTCGAACCTAGGAGAGCCCCTTATCCTGACCCGTACTACAATCCTCAACCTAGGAGGACCCCAAACCCTGATCCATACCTTGAGGCTGAACCTAGGAGAGCCCATCATCCTGACCCAATCCCTAAGGTTAGTCCTAGAAGACCCAATCAGGATTTTATAGACCAAGAAGATAGATCCTATTTACCCTCTCCCTATAAGCCTAGTATACCCACAACCTATAGATCTTATGACTCTAAATCCTATGAACCTAGAACTTATGAATCCATAACCTATGAACCTAGATCCTATGACTCTAGATCCCATGATCATAGATCCTATACACCCATACCCTATGAGCCTAGTAGACCCAACACCCAATATTCTGACCCATATAGGGAGTCAAACCCTAGGAGAACCCAATATTCTGACCCATATAGGGAGTCCAACCCTAGGAGAACCCAGTATTCTGACCCATATAGGGAGTCCAATCCTAGGAGGACCCAATATCCTGACCCATATAGAGAGCCCAACCTTAGGAGGACCCCATACCTTGATCCAACCTTAGAACCTGATCATAGAGCTGACCCAAAATCCTATGACCCCAGATCCTATAATCCCATGACCCATAGATCTGCACCCTTATCCTATGAGCTTAGAGAACCCATAACCCCTAAGTATCAGCCTAGTACTAGTCATGCTTCCCCTAGTCAACTTGAACCCTATAGGATGAGTATCCCTAAATATGAACCCAATAGTGAGCCACTACCTCTTATACAACCTGAACCTACTAGGAGTGGTACCCATAATCAGAGACCAGAACATAACCAATTTCCTGCTAGCCGACCTTCTCCAACCATTCCTGAGATTCGCAAGGCTTACATTAACATGGAAGTGTATGAAGCTGATGTGAGCCTAGTGGATGAGTATGAGGGAGAAGAGGAGACACCTTTAGTAGACCTAGAATTAGCTGACCCAGTAGATACCCAGGTAGATTCCCACCCAGAGCTAGTTGACCTTGACCACATCCAACCTAAAGCTATAATGGAAGAACAAATAGAGGAAGAGAACCTAGGTACTGCTGCTAGAGCCTTAACTGAGGAAACCATAGAGGAGAGCCAAATTATAGAGTCTAGTCCAAAAATACAAGAACAAGAAGAATTTATTAAGGACCTGATCTCTTTGAATCAATACCTTCAAGATGAGTCCCCTCCTATAGTTCCCATTAAGGACCTCTTCCCCGAAATTAGTGACCCATCCTTCCATTATGCAAATCCTGTAGATATAGCTCAACCTCATAAGGTTAACCTCATTAGTATAGGATTAGTTCCTGACACCCCGTCTTTTATCCTATTTTATCCAGCTAACCATGAACCTTTTTCTCTACCTTACCAAACTAATTCTGAACCCACTTCCTATTTTCTGCCCTTTCCTGACACCTCCAGCATTTCTAGGATCATTAGATTGCATTTAGCTGAGATTAGCATACTGCATGCATTCATCACGCATGTTAGGTTTGCATCTTACTTCTGGCATACTCTTTGGAATTTGCTAGGAGTTCACTGTAAATTTTCATGTGCATGTCAAGCTAGGATCAATCCTAGAGAACCTATAATCTATTAGGTTTAGATCCAAAGAGTTCAATAAAATTTCCTTCGATAGGAATGCATAGTCGAGTCTATTAGGTGTCAGTATGAGTCCTTTGCATCATTTGTCTGCATGTGCCTAGCATGTTCACCACCCGCACTAATCTTAAAACAACTGGCTAATTCCCGAAGAAGGGTCAAAGAATTTGATGTAGTGGATTCTATCTTGGTTAGGCTTAGGCCTAAAAGAAGCTTCATGCTCGCAGAGCCGGACCTTTTAAAGTGATAGAGAAGGATTGGATCAAATGCCTAGGTGTTAGACTTGCCTTCGGATTTGGGCATTAGTTCTACCTTCAATATTACAGACCTGGTTGAGTATAGGGAACCGGCAGCGATACCTAGTAAGGCCTTTGGACCTATTCCTTTTCATTGTGAGTGACCCTAACCCAGAGTGTCCACTAACAAATTGGCCTGAGAGAGGAGAACGGATCGAGCGTATCCTGGACGATCAAGCCATCACGACCCGGGGCCGTGACTATCAATGCTTCCTGATCCGATGGCAAGGCCAGCCAGAGTCGGACGATTCATAGATTTCTCGAGAGGACTTGCAATGCCTCAACCCAGACCTTCTCGAGAGATATGTGAGCCAGTCTGATCTTCACTCGACAGGGTCGAGTTCCTCCCACCCCGGGAGAATTGATGCGGACACCAAAGGCACCAGAATAAGGCAGAGGCTTCTCAACCCTCTGTAATTGATCAATAATTTATGAGTCCATCTGTAATAAGGGCTTAGCTCATCTGAGTCCATTTTAGTTGTTATTTGAGTATTTTTAGTTGTTATTTCACTTCTGTACTAGTCAGCTCATGTTGAGCTAGTTCAGTCCAATGCTAGTTAGCTCATGTTGAGCTAATTTTATTTTTTTGAGTCCTGTCCAAGCATACTGAAGACTCAAGACTATATTATACAAGTGAAGACCAAGTCCAGCCAGATTGAAGACATGGAAGTTTAGCCCAAGTCCAACCCAGCTTGAAGATTTGAAGACCCCAGGAGAAAAATCAGAAACCCTGATTCCTTGCAGATGCCCTCCAGATGCCCAGATTCCCTTCCAGATGCCAAAGTATATTCATAAATAAGGGCATCCATGATTCCAGAGGTCCATCTGCACCTAGCCCAATGAAATCAAGCCCAGGTGCCAAGCCCAAGCCCCTAAGAAGCAAGATACCAGGGAATATTCCTGCTACCTGGCTACCAGGCCACCCCAGCTTCCAGAGGCCCAAACCCATGCACCCGGGCCCCTTTGGGCCGGCCTTTTGCTGCTCCTAGAAGCCCAACACGCCCCCCTAGGCGTCCTTGGAGTCTTGACCAAGTCAAGAAAAATTTTAGGGATTTTTCTACCTAATATTTCCTTATTTTCTAGCTAGGGTTTGAGAGGGAAAAGGATTCTTATGTAAAGACTTATGTACCCTTACTTGGAGCCCAAGGTTAAGGGTCTATTTAAGGGACCCTAGCCTCTTGTATGAGAGAGAATTTTTGATGAATGAAAACCTTGAGTTCTTCTATTGAGTTGTGTGATACCCTGCTGTGTGCATAAAGGGGTTTGCGAGAGTTCTTCTTCCCAGTGCTGCAATCATCTTCCTGCTACCAACAAGCATCTCAGATCCCTGGATGCCCACTCCAAAAGAAGCCTTCCCTTGCTGTTTTTCCTTTATTTTCTTGTTCCTTTGTGAGTTTTCTAACCCTTGACAGGTCGTTTGCAGGTCCCCGAGTTCCTACGAATCCAACGACTCCAGCCAAGCCTCAATCGGATCACCGAGCAGAAAGCCGGGTATCCGCGGGTCTTTGGCTCGATTTTCCAGGCCGCATCCGTCGAGGAATGAGAGACCCTTTTGCTGCGATCTTCACAGACGTTGTCAGGTACACCCCTCTATCTCCAGTAGTTTTATTGTAGGAGAACTTGCCCTAACCGAGGCTTCTCAGCCCCGGCGATCCTTCTTTTCTACTTTTCTAGGTCCTAATCTGCAAGATGATCTTCTAAAATTCATATAAAATTCCCTATAACTTATTTTAATCTGAAATTCGGGAATTAATCACCCAACCCCACATATAAAACATATAAAAAAAATTGCATGCATATTAGTTCCGCATCAACTTTGCTTAGGTCTTTTTAGGCATGGATTGGGCACCCCCTTGAAGTGCTCCCCAAGAAATGCCTCTTTCTTCCTTTAGCTTGGCCTTTTAAGGTATATATGGGGCGCCTCCTTGATTTTGGCTTCAAGAAAAATTCTTGCTCCCTTGGGTGTGGGGACCAAGACACTGGGATGTAGTTGTGGTGCCTCCTGGACTCTGGCGTGTGGCTGGGAGTGTGGCGCCCACTTGCTTGGGCCTTGACTTGACTGGAAAAATGGCACCAATCTGGAAAAGGCCTATACCACTACTAGGACTTGTACTGAGTCAACATGACTCAACAAAATTTAAATTACAGGGAAATACAGACTTAAGATTAAATTGAGTTGACCAAGTCAACCCTTATTACAAAACTAGAAAACCCTAATTCTTCGGGCAAGGTCAATCAGAGATCCAGATGGAGCCCTGAAGTCTTTTTCTGAGTCTGGTGCCCGCACCAATTCTCTCAGGGTGGGAGGAACTCAACCCTATCGAGTATGGATCAAGCTGGCTCTGGAATCTCTCTATGAGGTATGGGTCCAATTCTTGTAATTCTTCTCGGGAGATCCAAGAGTCATCAGAATCTGGCCTTCCTTGCCTGCGGACCAGGTATCTTTGGTATCCTCGATTACGAGTAAAGATAACCTGATCATCCAGGATCTTTTCAATCTGCTCTTTCCTCACAGGCCAGTTTGTTGGTGGACACACAGGGTCGGGATCACTCTCAATAACAGGATTAGGTTCAAAAGGCTCACTGGGAATCATAGCTAGCTCCCTGTACTCTACTAGGTCTGTAATGTTGAAAGTGGAGCTAATACCTAGCTCTGGAGGCAACTCAAGCACATAGGCATTGGGTCCCACTCTCTTCATCACTCTAAATGGTCCAGCTCCTCTAGCATGTAGCTTTCTAATGGTTCCAAGAGGAAACCGCTCAGGCCTTAACCTAATCATTACATAGTCTCCCTCAACAAAAGTTTTGACTCATCTTAGAGAATCAGCCAACTTCTTATAAGTTCATTACTTAAAGTTATTTTGGCATGAATTTCTTTATGAAAGTTCTTTACATGCTGTGCAAAGTCTTCAGCAGACTCGGAGACTCGTGTGTGGACTGGCAAAGGAACTAGGTCAAGTGGTGTGTGAGGCTTGTACTCATGAACAATCTCAAAAAGGCTTTTACCTATAGACCTATTGACCGAGTCATTATATGCAAATTCAGCCCTGGGTAAAAATACAAATCCCAATTCCTGGTATTCTCCTCAACCAAAATCTGAGTCAATGTCCTAAACTCGACTGACGATGCATTCCTAAAGAATGGACTTTATTCAAAGGAACCCTAGGTCTAAACCTAACAAACTACGGCTCTCTAGGTTTGACCTTGGGTCGGAGGATGGCATGCAGAGCATGAAAACTTATCATGGATGCCTAGTAGGTGCCATAAGGTCTTCCAGAAGTAGGTGGCAAACCTAATAGGTTCTGACACGTGGTTCACTCTAAAGACTTCGACAAAGTATACTTGGATGGTGTAAGAAGCATTGGAAGTCCTAGAGAAAGGGAGGAAATATGAGGTGGAGTCTCGAATTACCTGCTGACTAAAGGTGGTGACCTGAAGGTTTGAATGGTGATCTATGAGTGTCAACTGGTTATCCTTACGAAAGGAAAAGTTTGCTATTCCCAGGAACGGATCAAGAGATGGTTCGAGGAGTAGCCTAGGACATGTGATTGCAATAGTTAAGGTTTGTTCTCTAAGCAAATAATGATCCACTTTCTCAAGAAATGGATTATAGAATGATTCATGGAAGGGCCTATGGATGATGACCTCAAGACTTGAAATTTGACCTATGGGTGCGGAAAGGTATACTCTATAGAAGGGTAGGTCAGTCTGCGAAGGAAGGGGTCTGGGGCCATAAGGAGGACTTCTACATGACTGGGTGAATCAATCCGCTCAAGACAAGGATGTTCAATTGAGATTACGGGAGAGACCTTAGTGGCTGGGCATGGGACAAGGTCCAATTGTAAGAGGCTTGATTCAGTCACCCTAAGGAGAGGATCTACCATAGGGTGGGCAAACTTAAATAGTTCAGTGCAAAGATCTTCAATTGGTACTTAGGGAATGACTGTCATTAGAGGGTACGAACTGATAGCTCGGGCTAACACTATGAGTTCTTCCCGGGGGTATTTGACTAAAGGAACCTGGTTCTCACAAATCTCTTGAATTTCTGAACTAGGTCCTACCACTTGGTTGCTTTCCAAGGTCTCCTCGGGTAAGGAACCAATAGTATCGATGTCACATTCTTCAAGTTCTTTCCCCTCATATTCATCAACTAGACTCAAGCCAGCATCATATACTTCCTCGATGCCATCTTCAATGGGTTTCGGGTCAGTGGTAATCGGGTCAACTGATTCTGGGCTTGTCATACCTAACCTTTCTTCCTCATTGGTAGGCTTGGGTTCTCCCTCATTAATGTCATCCTTAGGATTCTTACCACTTAGCTATGCACAAGCCAGTCCTATGCATGGTCACTGACTAGATTTATGGCCTCTTTCTCCACAAAACCAACATTCTTGCGATATAGGAACCTGGGTCACACTGGGTTTCAAGCTAGTAGAGACCTTACTTGGGCATGGGTGTGGATCTAAATGGTTTCATCTAGAAGACTTGGGTTGTTGAGTGACTGGTCTAGAATATTATAAGGACCTCTCATAGACACGATCCACACTATAGATATCATGGTTAGGCTTCCTAGGGTTATGCTCGAGATCACGGTATAAGGTCCTCCTAGGCTCCTGGTGTGGGTGAGGTTGAGGCACATTAAAATCTGGGTCAGGAGTCCAATTCTGATGTCTAGGTTCCTCAAGTACTTGGACTCGATCCCTAAGCTGGGTAAGATCCTCACGGACTGGATTCCTAAACTGGGCAACAGTATCAGTCATATCCTGACTCAATTTGGTCATACTTTCGGTAAGAGTTCTAATCATGGCCTCTAAATCAGGTTGGGTTTGACCAGGTTGGTAGAGTACTCCGTTCCGAGTGGACATGATGATGCAAGAAAGCACACCAAATGAGACTCGACTGAAATGACTACGGGCTAACTAGACCTAGAGCCCAAACTAGATGCCCAATCAGAGTGGCAAGCTAGCCTGTAGTAACTCAGGACTCAGCCAAGCAGGTGTAAGGGGAGTGTTAGGTCCCTAATTACCAATCCTAGACACCAATCAGTGATGGCCAGGTAGGCGGACCAGCACACAAGCCCTTCGGGATAGAATCCCTGAACCATCGTTCTAGACACTGAGTACAAAGCACACACAGAGTAACTAGACAAACTGACTCAACACTAGCCTAGACCCAACCAGTTGGTGTCCCTAGCCCACTAAGGCAAATTAGGTCTAATTAATTTTAAGATTAAAGGCTTAGGTTCGAATGCATGGGAGGTGGTTTTGGGCTAAGGAGAGGGTCTCAATCCTCTCCTTATGTTGCAACTTCGGTGCCCTTAAGATAGATTCAATTTATGCACACTCAAATAAAAAAAAAGCTTGCAAAAAATAAAAAAAATAGAACAGCAGTAAAATTGATCTCAGAAAATATACATAAATTAATAAATCATGAAAATTTTATGTAAATTACTATCAATTATAATGGCTTCAGCAAAATAAGAATTACTTAATTTGGGATTTTCTGCAGAAAGAAACAATTCGAATAACAGGGTAGTTACTGGCAGAAACAGAACGTGTGTCCCGTTTACAATCCCTACCAAGAAGTTATAACCCAGCGGCACCCCTACACGCCCTGGGAACCCCCATGGAATGGGAGGAGGCTTGTGTCTTGCTTGTTCCTAGGACCGGACGGCCAGGAGAGTCTACTCTAAGCAGCAAAAGTAAAAAGGAACAAAAAAATAATCAAACAAGTAAGAACCCTAGACAGGGCTCTGATACCAAAAATGATGCAGAATGAAAACTCTGATACCAAAAATGATGCAGAATGAAAACTCTGATACCAAAAATGATGCAGAACGAATATGTGGAATGCGGAAGCAAATTATGATTAATGTATTTTTTTTTATATATATATTTTCAGAAGTTGGCTTTGACTCAAAGGAAAGATAAACTAATGTTGAAAGAAACTAAGAAATGACAGAAAGCACAATTAAAAGGAGTGGATTATCAGAGTAACTCAGAAGTAGGATCGCTGGGGATTGAGAAACCCCCAGTCTAGGGTTTGCTCTGAGTTTCAACGAAACAGACAAAGTGAGAAGGGAAGGTTCTTGTTACCTAGTAGTGATATCTCTCCATTTGGTGAAAAAAAAAGACTCTCTCGAGCAGATTATTGGATCCCGGGAGTCAAGGTATCTTCGCAATGGATCCTCCGATAATGGTCCTTGGCAAAGTTGGCCTCTTCTTGAACCCTGGATCCTGGAGAGAAGAAGAACAAGGTTAGGAACAAGAGACTCAGGGAAGAGAGTTACCAGAGTAGAAGAAAGGATGGGATCTGAAGGTCTTCAGCTGATCTGGAACTCCTAGGCTGCGGATTTGGGACTTCTTCTCCTGGATCTGCTAGATGGACTCTGAAGCAGTGGTAGCTGACTTGAAGATGGTTGGACTAGGGTCCTGGTGGTCGGCCACCCTTTGGAAGAAGAACCTTGGAGATGGTGTAGAGGCTAGGATTTGGTGGTGGTGGAGTAGAGATGGGTGGACTAAGCTAGGGTTTTGGGGTTGGAGATCTCACACCTCCTCAAGGTTCCTAGGGAACCCGGATTTACTCCCTCATGGAGCTCAACACCTGAATACAAGTACGGAAGAGAGAAACACAAAGTTGCTCACAAAGAAATTGATTTCATTCATCATTATTATTCAAGAGTTACATAGAGTTGAATATATAGATATAACAAAGAAATAAAATTTCATACATTTCCCATGTGGGACTAAACTCCCTAGCCTATACTTTTGGTAGAAAACATTCTCCCTCTTGGCCAACCAAAGAGTCCTACAAGGAGTAGGCGGCCCTAAAAGTCATGAAAATCCTCTTAAAAGGTAGAAAGATGGCGCCTCCTAAGTCTTCTCCTTGAATTTAGGGTTCTTCCTTCAATGGTTCAACTCTTTTGGACACCTCATTTTCTTTCTCCCCAAGTCATGGCTCTTCCCAACTTTGCTTAGGTCTTTTTAGGCATGGATTGGGCACCCCCTTGAAGTGCTCCCCAAGAAATGCCTCTTTCTTCCTTTAGCTTGGCATTTTAAGGTATATATGGGGCGCCTCCTTGATTTTGGCTTCATAAAAAATTCTTGCTCCCTTGGGTGTGGGGACCAAGACACTGGGATGTAGTTGTGGTGCCTCTTGGACTCTGGCGTGTGGCTGGGAGTGTGGCGCCCACTTGCTTGGGCCTTGACTTGACTGGAAAAATGGCACCAACCTGGAGAAGGCCTAGACCACTACTAGGACTTGTACTGAGTCAACATAACTCAACAAAATTTAAATTGCAGGGAAATACAGACTTAAGATTAAATTGAGTTGACCAAGTCAACCCTTATTACAAAACTAGAAAACCCTAATTCTTCGAGCAAGGTCAATTAGAGATCCAGATGGAGCCCTGAAGTCTTTTTCTGAGTCTGATGCCTGCACCAGGAGAGATGGGATGGACGAAGAGAAGGGGATGCATCAGCGATCCACAATCGACCATCAAGGAGGAGGGATGGGATCGAGGGAGAGGCACCGATGGTCCGTCGTCTGTAGTTGATCATCGAGGGGGAGGGACGGCTGGGAAGGTATTGAGAGAGGATTAGGCGATTAGGGATTCTGGGATTGAATGGAAAAAATTGGGATTTAACGGCTGGTCTTTTATATTAAGATCATTATTAATTTTTAATCATTAGATCAAAGATCTAACAGTCCATAATAATATTAATATAAATAAATAAATAAATAAATTATTATTTTATATAATTGGGTTTTGGGTTTGGTGGGTCTAGATATTTAACATCCAGACTCAGATCCATTTAATTATAGCTAAATAGGTGCGGATCTAGGTAAACGAGTCCAAATTTAATACCAGACCCAGACCGTTGGATAAGTACCCATGGGTCTTGGGTCCAGACCCGACCCATTGACAGCTCTGTTCCCTATGGGAGGAACACAAACTTGCCAGGATTCCCTTTCAGACTAGCACCTCTCAGGGGGAGGATCCTTGTGCAGGGGATGCAATCGACGTGCTACAAAACCTGTGTCCCTGGTAGAGTGAACCCCTGCGAAGGGTGCGGGTAGCGTGCTATAAGGGCATGTACTATGATTGAGTGTTTTTGCTTTTTGAGGGTACAGATGACATGCTACAAGGTCTGGGGCCCTGGTAGAACACTCTTCTTATGAGAGATACAAGCAGTGTGCTACAAGGTCTAGAACCTTGGTAATGGAGGAGAAATGTGGTGGTGGAAGAGAAAGCTGTCACCACAATAATGGTAATGGAGGCCATGAAGAGGGAGGTGGCCGACTCCATTAGGTGGTACAAAGCCTCAACCAAGTTCAAGGAGGTCTGAGAGGCTATTTGTGATGCATTCATGAAGGGGTTCGAGGAGTGCAAGAGGAAGATGGCACAACTCTTCCACCTCCCCAACCTACATGACGTTGTGCATGTCGATCTTGAGGATGACCCTGCTAGCATAGTGCCACCTACTGAGGCTACCCTGATGCTTCTTGCCACCCCAATCTAGGTGGAACCCATTCAAGCCACACCCCCAGCTCTGCCCTCAATGACCCAGACTATCACAACCGCTCTAGCACCGGCTTAGCGGAGCTCGATGAGAGAAACCGTGGAGCAGCTGATGGTAGAGTCTAGAGCATTGATCGAGGCCACCATGAAATCACTCAAGGCGGGTAGCGCACTGACCTTTGGTCCATGGTCAATCTAGGGCTTCTTCAACTTTCACCTCCTTTTTTTTGTTGTAATGAAAAAATTTTGCTAAACTTCCAGCCTGTCAGGAGGTTCACCCCTATATAAACATGTTTCCAGCAATGAAACATTTCATTCATTAATTCTGGATTCTCATTTTCTTCTCCTTGTGTGTGAGCATGCCCATTGCCTAATCCAGTGGCAGGATGCCATGGGAGTTGGATGAATCATCGAAAGTACTGAAACCCGATGGAATCTGGTTGCATCCTTCTTGCTCACTACTAGTTAGGGCTAGTCTTAAATTAGGTAGGTAGATGCGGGATCTTTGGAACCAGCCAGTGATGAAGGTGAGGCCGTGGGGTGCCTCATCCTCCCCTCGTTGGGCTTGGGGCCCCGTGGAGGGAGGCGGAGGCTTAGTGCCTTTGACCATCTTTGCCCAGTATACAAGTGCAGGGCATTGAAGCTCCCGGCTTGCCTCACCAAACTCGGGGACCGGCGGATAAGTGTAGGGCACTAAGGCTCCCGGCTTGAGTGCGGGGCACTGGGGTTCCTAGCTTGTGTGCGGGGTGCTGAGGCTCTTGGCTTTCCTCGCCGGACTTGGGGACCGATGGATGAGTGCGAGGCACTGAGGTTTCTGCTTGAGTATAGGGCACTAAGGCTCCCAACTTTCCTTGCCAGACCTAGGGACTGACGGATGAGTGTGAGGCACTGAGGCTCCTGGCTTGAGTGTGGGGCACTCAGGCTCCCAGCTTGAGTGCAGGCACTGAGATTCCTAGCTTTCCTTGCCAGACTTGGGGACCGATGGATGAGTGCGAGGCACTAAGGCTCCTGGCTTTCCTCGCTAGACTTGGGGATCGATGGATGAGTGCGGGGTGCTGAGGCTCCTAGCTTTCCTCACCAAACCTGGGGATCGATGGATGAGTGCTGGGCACTAAGGCTCTCGGTTTTCCTCACTAGATCTGGGGATTGATGGATGAGCGCAGGGTCCTGAGGCTCCCAGCTTTCCTTGCCGAACCTGGGGACCGATGGATGAGTGCGGGGTGCTGAGGCTCCCGGCTTTCCTCGCCGAACCTGGGGTCCAATGGATATGCTTGCTCTAGAGAGATAAGGCCAAACCGTGCTATTGAGGAAGCATTTCATTTCATCCTTGAATATAGGGCATACATCACTGGTAATACTTCCTCAGGTTTTAGGCATTCCATGTTTGGGGGAATGTAGCTCCGTCAAGACTAGCGATTTGATATGCTCCTTGGGACAGGGCTTCGACCACCCTGTAGGGGCCCTCTTAGCTTTGGGACAGCTTGCCACATTGTCTAGGCTAGGAAGCTTACATGTGCCTGAGTACAAGGTTGCCCGGATGGAAGACCTTGGGCCTCATGTGGGAGTTGTAGTAGTGGGCCACCCACTATTGGTACACCGCCATGCGGAGCTGTGCCTTTTCTCCCATTTCATCCAGCAGGTCAAGGTTGAGGAAAGGTGTGTAGGGTTGTTGGCCTCATCATACTGCTGCACCCGTAGCATAGGTAGTTCCACCTTGATCGGGATTATGGCTTCTGTGCCAAAGACCAGACTAAAGGCCGTCTCAACCATCACTGTCCAAGGCATGGTATGGTAGGCTCACAACATGCTGGGAAGCTTGTCGGCCCACCACCCCTTGACCTCATCCAATAGGGTGCAAAGTCCTTGGAGGATGGTCTAGTTCATCACCTCGACTTCTCCATTAGTCTGGGGGTGAGCTATTGATGTGAAGCGAAGGCAGATATTCAAATTAATGTAGAATTCTTCAAAAGCATGGTTGTCGATATGCCATCCATTATCCATGAAGATGGTATGGGGAATCCCGAAATGGTAGATGACTGACTTCTAGAAAAAGGACCTCGCCTTGTCTTCATGATCCGGGCCAGGGGTTCTACCTCCACCCACTTGGTGAAGTAGTCGATGGAGATGATCAGGTACTTTCACTGACCGGATGACGGGAGGAAAGGTTCGAGGATGTCTATCCCCCACTGGGTGAATGGCCATGGAGAAGAGAGATGAGATACCTTTGATAGAGCTATTCATCCATGAGCATGAAGCGAGCGGCGACTTTAGGAGGCCAGCCACCATGCAGTCTTCTTGTAGGGTGCCATCGGTTATGTACCAGATGTAAGGATCCATCCAGCTTGCCTTGGGGGCAACCTATTGGACCTCGCCCGTGACCTCATGATCGGGGACCTCCAGGTATTCGATGAAGGTACACCTTAGCAATGAGTCTGACAAAGTTGCAAGCTTGGAGTATATCGGTACAGGCATTCTCCCCATATGGGATATGAAAAATCCTGAAGTTTTGGAGGTTCATCATATATGAGTGGATTCAGTCCAGGTACTTTGTCATCATGGGATCTCAAGCTTCATACTCGCCGGAGTCTTGGCCCGCCATGAGCTACGAATCCATGAAGACCTTTAGGCTCGTCATGCCTAGCTCACAAGACACCTTCAGCCCGATGAGGAGCACTTCGTATTCAGCCTGGTTGTTGGTTACCTTGAAGAGGAAACGTAGCGCATACTCGATGACTACCCTATCAAAGTTAACTAGAATAAGCCCGACCCAACTCCCTCCATCATTGGATGCACCATCAACATGGAGAATCCATGCCATTTCCCTACGACTAGGTCTTGCTTGGATTCAGCCAGTTCACCCACCTCCCCCAAATCCTCATCCACCTAGGTGAATTTCACAAGGAAATCGGCTAGAACCTAGGCCTTCTGAGATGGCCTCGGGTGGTAGGAGTTGTCAAACTCATTAAGCTTCATCGCCTATTTAGCTAGGCGACTCGAGGTATCTGGGTGGCTCAGAATGACCCTTAGTGGTTGGTCAGTGAGGACCACGATTGGATGAGCTTGGAAATAGGGCTTGAGACACTACACAAACATGATAAGTACAAAGATTATTTTTCAGATCGGGTGTACCAAGTTTTTGCATCATGGAGTAGCTTGTTTGTGTAATAGACTAGCCATTAGAGGCCATCCTCATCGATGTGGATCAATAATAAGCTGATTGCTTCCAGGGAGACTACCAGGTACAAGAGAGAGCTCTCCGCGCTCTGGCATGGACAGTAATGGGGGAGAGGCGAGGAGCTTTTTCAATCCCTCGAATGCTTCCTGGTACTCCTCCATCCAGGTGAAGTCGTGTAACTTGCACAGGGCCTTGAAGAATGGCTGGCATGCTTGGCAAAGCATGAGATGAACCAGCTTAGAACGGCGATGCATCCAGTCAAGATGGACCTCCTTCTTGGATGTGGGATGCCTTATGTCTGTGATCACCTAGATCTTCTTCGGGTTGGCCTTGATCCCTTGCTGGGTGACCATAAAACCCAGGAACTTTCTCACCATGATGCCAAATGCACACTTGGTAGGATTCAACTTCATTCAGTAGAGATGGTGGTTGTCGAAGGCCTTTGCCAGGTTAGCGATGTGGTAAAACTCCTGGCTGCTCATAACAAGCATGTCATCCACATAGACATGTATGTTGCAGCCTATCTGGTCTTTGAAGACCTTATTAACCAGGTATTGGTATGTCACCCCAGCATTCTTGAGGCCGAAGGGCATCACCTTATAGCAAAACATACCTCTATCAGTCATGAATGCCATGTGACTTCATCCTCCGAGTGCATGTGAATTTGATTATACCCAAAGAATGTGTCCATAAAGCTAAGTAACCTGTGCCCCGAGGTCGCATCCACAAGCTGGTCGATCTTGGGGAGCAGGAAGCTATCTTCAGGCATACCCAGTTGAGGTCGATATAGTCCATGCAGATCCATTATTTTTTATTGGCCTTTTTTACCATCATCATATATTCCAGCCAGCTAGGGTATCGTACCTCATGAACAAAGCCTGCGATGAGAAGTTTCTCGACCTCCTCATCAATCACCCTCTACCTCTCTGGGGCGAAGCTTTTCTTCTTCTATCGGACTGGGTGGCTATTGGGGTCGATGTTTAACTTGTGGGTGATCATTTCCAGGGGAATTCTGGATATGTCAACTATGGTCCAGGCAAAGACATCAACATTAGCCCATAAGAAACTGAGTAACCGAGCCCTCTCCTCCTCAACTAGCAGAGCTCCTACTTACACCATCTTCAAGGGGTCTTCGCCTAGGAGAAATGAAGCAGTGGCTCAACCGGCCTACCCTTTGGCTCCAGCTCTATCTGGCTTAGCTAATCAATGACCAAGCCTTCCTCGACCTCCCAGACTCCTTGGATGTTATGCAAGCAATGCTGGATTAGCTATCAGGATCCCCTCATCTCCCCGACCACATATGGAGTCGGGAACTAGACAAGGAGCCACTTGGTTGAGATAGTGGCATTGAGCAAGTTAAGCTGGGGATGCCCCAGGATCATGTTGTAAGGAGGGGGAAGCCTTATAATGGTAAAGATCACCATTACAGTGCTTTGCCGAGATGACATTCCAACAGTCACCAAGAGGATAATTTCTCTCTCCACCCCAACTAAATTCCGGTAAAGCCGACTAAGGGTGTAAACACCGGCTTCAACAAATCGGGATATAAGTTTATCCTTACAAGGGCATCATAAAAAAGGATGTCGGCTAAGCTTCCACTACTAACCATAACTCTTTTTACAAAATGCTTTGCTATCATCATTTTCATGACAGTAACTTCATTGTTCAGGTTATCCACCCTAGCTAGCCCCTCTCCCATGCAGGGGAGTACATCCTCAAATATCTCCCTTCCCCTAGCCCTCTTTGACCCTCACCCTACCCCCTAGGAGATCATTCTCACTGGCATCTTCGTGGGCTGATTATCGATGGTAGGGTGTCCAGCTTCCTCACTCCGAATCCCTGGAGGAGCTCTTCCATCTACAAACTTTTCGAGGTAGCCTCTCTTGATCAGGTCTTCGATCTCCTTCTTCAGGTATCGGCATTCCTCAATATCATGACCATGACCATGATAGAACTGGTAGTATCGAGATTTGTCGTGTCCATCGAATGGCTTCAGTGGGGGAGGGCGATGTAGATAGCACTCGCCCTCAATCTCTATTAAGATCTTAGCTCCCAGGAGGAGGAGAGATATGTACTTATCATCCTTGGTAGGAGCATCTCTTGGCTTGGGGCTTGCTTGGGGGACTGGGATGGCCTTGGGCACAGACGAGCCACCCGCCTCCTCTTGGGCCTGCTTCTTCAGGGATCTTCTATCCAATTCCCTCCTGGTATGATTAGCCTCCTCTGCATGAATGTACTTGTGAGCATGGAAGAGGAGCTTCGAGTAGGACTTTGGAGGCTTCTTGTCGATGGAGTAGGTAAAGCAGAAAGTTCTAAGCTCCCACTTCAGTGATAGCATGGCGACAGGCTCATCAAGGTTGTAGATCTCCAAGGTGGACACCTTGAAGCAGGCCACCTAGTCCTAAAGGGACTCATGATCCTACTATCGGATAGAGAAGAGGCTATCGCCTCATGTGGTACCTTCCAGTAGGCATTGAAGTGTGCCATGAATTTCTTCTCTAGCTGCTCAAAGGAGTCTATGCTCCTTGGCTCGAGATGGGAATACTAGACCCAAGCTACCTTATGGAGCATGGCCGGGAAGGCAACATAAAGGAGGGCATCGATGGCCCCCTAGACCTGCATGAGTGCCTTATAACTCTCAAGGTGGCTGATGCAATCAGTGGTCCTGTTATAGGGATCCACCTATGGCATGTGGAATCTGCTGGGAATCGGCTCCTCTTGTATTCGATGAGAGAGAGCTAGGCAAGTTTCATAGCCCACGGACTCGCATGGGGAGCCCTAAATCTTGGCAAATTGGTGGGCTAGATCAGCTAGTATGCTCTCTTACTCCTCAAGGTACTTCTCTGCTCGACGGTGAATGGCCTCATATATCGACCCTTTGGTAGAGGTCATTGGGGGAGAAGAAGGCACTAACAGGAGGAACTCATGTTTCAGTTCCCTACCGTGTCGCATCAATGGTGTGACACCATGGCATGGTTCGAGATCGAGGAGTGGCTTTCTTAGCTAGCCAGACCACCCCAGCATCTCTTCCAGGCCACCTGCAGGCTTCCCCGAGGATATGATGCTGCTCATGATGGCCCTTCCTCGAAGGACCTTAGACTGGCACAGGGATCTGTGGCATGGGCCGTAGGTATCCTTGGCTGTTGCTATGCTGCCAGGGATAGATGTTAGTGGTGTAGTTGGTGCACTACCGCAACTATGGTCTGGACCTGCTGTGCAAGCATGGCAATTTGCATGGATTGATCAGTTGAAGGTAGAGGTGGAGGATGAAGAAGCTCCACCTCCTAGCTTTGTTAGTCACTGCGGTGGGATGGGTCTCCCATGTGGCTGGCAGAGGCTTCCCGTGCATGGGTCACCACCATAGGGTCACAAGAGGTTGGCAAGTAACTGCTCTATAACTCTGGTCTTGACCCCTACCTAGTATTCCAATTTGTTGCCACCTAGGTCACCATGGCCTATAGCTCTGGCATGGCTCGGATGAGCCAGCCTCCCCGGGCACGTCGGATTCCAGCCTCCCCGGGCACGTCGGATTCTTCTTCCCCTTGCCTTCATGGCCAGTCGGTCCTACAAAAAAGAGGAGACCTAGGCCGAGGATCCTGGTGGAGACACTCCGATGGTCAAGTCAGTAAGATGACCAAGAAGAACAGATCCTCTATGGCAAGAGCTTAGGGTGTCACCGCATAGAGGAAAATATAATAGAAGGAAAAAATAGGGGATTAGAGTCCGAAGGGTTATTGCTGTTTGGCCCTTTACCCTTGCTCTTACCTTCATCTTCCCTTTCTGGAGGTCCCTCTTATCGTTATATAGGAATTATTCCTTCCTAATCAAGCCTAGAGCTTCGATCGGTAGCCCCTCCCAAGGCGTCCCCTACGGGAGGAGCACAAACTTGCTAGAATTCTCCCTCGGACCAGCCCCTCCCAGGGGAAATTCTTGTGCAGGGGGCACAGTTGGCATGCCATTCGCACCCTCTGGTAGGTGCATGCTCCACCAGAGCTTCAGACCCTATAGCACACTGCCTGCATCTCCTAAGAGAAGAGTGCTCTGCCAGGGCCCTAGACCTTATAGCACATCTTCTATATCCCATGAAAGTGGAAGTGCTCAATCACAGTACATGCCCCTGTAACATGCTAAAGCATGCATTATGCAGGAGGCACGGGTAACACATGCCAAGGCTTGTACCTCTAGCAAAGCGCATGCCTCCATGTGAACGATGGCCTGCCCGGTAGTGACATCGCACCTTCATGTTGTAATCCAAGGCTTTCCCATTCTTTTATCCTCCTGAGATAGTATCTCACTTCCTGCTACCCTCTTACTTACAGGGACTGGATTCGGATAGCAGCTCGACCTTCGCTAGTACTTGACCTTAAGCGAAAGCTCGACCTTAGCTAGGAGCTCAACCTCAAATGGGAGCTCGACCTCGAATATGAGGTCAACCTTAGTTGGGAGCTTGACCTTGGATGGGAGCTCAACCTTGGACGGGAGCTCGACCTCGGATGGGAGCTCGACCTCAGCTAAGAGCTCAAACTTGGATGGGAGCTTGACCTTAGCTGGAAGGTCGACCTTGGATGGGAGCTCGACCTTGATTAGGAGCTCAACCTCGGATGGGATCTTGACCCACGGGAGCTCGACCTCAACTAGGAACTCGACCTTGGATGGGAGCTCGACCTCAACTGAGAGCTCGACCTCGGATGGGAGCTCGACCTCAACTGAGAGCTCGACCTCGGACAGGAGCTCGACCTTAGCTAGAAGCTCGACCTCGGATGGGAGCTCAACCTTAGCTAGAAGCTCGATCTCAGATGGGAGCTCAACCTTAGCTAGAAGCTCGATCTCGGATGGGAGCTCGACCTTAGCTAGAAGCTCGATCTCGGATGGGAGCTCGACCTTAGCTAGAAGCTCGATCTCGGATGGGAGCGCTTAGCCGGATCCGACATGGGTGCCATGTCAGCGGCTCACCACATCAGCTTTTATTATTAATCATATTTTGTTTTGTTATAGGATAATGCCTTTAGCTTGAAGAATGCAAGGGCAACATACTAGTGGCAGGTGAATAAGGTGTTCAAAGAATAAGTCGACCACAACATAAAGGTCTACATCGATAACATACTTGTCAAGATCCATGTGTTGGAAAATCATATCAACAACTTGGAAGAAGCTTTTGCCACCCTGTGCAAGCACCAAATGAAGTTGAATCTTGCCATGTGTATATTTGGAGTGACTTTGGGCAAGTTCCTTGGATTTATGATATCTCACTAAGGAATTCAAGCCAATCATAAAAAAATTCAAGCAATAAGGCAAATGGGAGACCCAAAGATGGCGAAGGAAGTACAAAGACCTACTGGAAGAATAGCTGACCTCAATCATTTTGTCTCAAAATTAGCTAAATAGTGTTTGCCCTTCTTCTAAACTCTGAAAAAGTTGAAGGACTTCTGATGGACAGATGAGTTCTAGAGGGCATTTGAAGATCTTAAGGTGTATCTTAATGCTCTTGTACTACTTAGTGAACCTAAGACAGGCGAGGAGCTATATTTATATCTGGTATTATCTCCCTTATCCATCAGATCTGTGCTAGTTCAGGAGGAAAACCAAACATAGAAATCAATGTACTACAATGGAAAAATATTACAGGAATGCATAAATCCAATATTATTGGCTTGAGAAGCTAATTTTCACTCTGATGCTCTCTGCCAGGAAACTTTGGCTTTACATTCAAGCCCACACAGTGGTGATCCTAATAGATCAATTGCTGAGTGTCATCCTCAATAAGCTAGACACTACGGATCAGACGACCAAATGGGCACTCAAACTCATAAAGTTCGATCTTGTGTTCCAACCCCGATCTTCCATCAAGATGCAAGTCTTAATATATTTTATAATCAAATGCGCTATCTTGAGCAAAAATCCCACAAGAACTGAGGCTAACACCCCATCAAACTAACACCCAGAGAACCAATGGGTACTGTATGTGGATGGCTCTTCAAACACTAGTGGCTCGAGGGTAGGGTTAACCCTAACCAGTTCCAAAGGGGGCATTCTTCAATACACCCTTCACTTTGGATTTTTCTCAACTAACAATGAAGCTAAGTATGAAGCCTTGATTGCAGGCCTCAGAATATCTGAGCTGGGCATTCGGCACTTGAAAGTTTGGGTGACTCTTAGCTCATCGTCGACCACATACATGGCCAATACAAAGCCTAAGAAAAAAAATGAAGAAATATTTGTCAAAGGTGAAGGATTTGACTGAGGCTTTTCATAGCTTTGATATCCAGTAGATCCCCTGAGTGGAGAACACCCAAGCCAACACCCTTGCTAGATTAGCTGCAGGCCCACCACTTGACCTACATGCTAAAGTTTTCTTCGAAGTGGTGGAGCCTAGCATCAAGGAATCGCATTAGTACTGCAATTTGATAACAAACCATGCTAGATTGATCCACTAGTTAGCTATCTTCATGAGGAAACCCTCTTTGCCAATCGAGAAGAAGCACGGAAGCTAAGACACTAGGTCTCGTGGTAAGTCCTTTACGTGGACAAATTATATAAGCAGTCTTTCTCATTGTTGCAATTGCGATGTCTACGACCCTTAGAGGCAAAATATGCTTTATGAGAAGTCCATAAAAAACTGTGGAAGCCATCTAGGTGCAAAGCCTTTTCCTTTAAAGTTCTTAGGCAAGGATACTACTAGCCCACTATGTATCAAGACTCCATGGATTTTGTCAAGTGATGCGACTAGTGTCAACGATACACCAATATATAGTGGTAGGCAGCTACTCTGTTAACCCCCATTAGTGCCCCGTGGCCTTTCACATAGTGGGGGATAGACATACTTAGTTTCTTTTCCCAGGCTTCAGGATAATGAGAATTTTTGCTCATGGAGATAGATTATTTTACGAAGTAGGTGGCTTGGGTGACGGACTTCATATGAAAGTCCATTGTCTATCATTTCAAGCTCCCGAAGATCATTATACTGATAATGGCTGATAATTTAGCGGCTTCAAGTAAGCCAAATTCTATGAGGAATTGGATATAAAGCACTTCTTTACTTCTGTGGGCCATTAGCAAGCTAATGGAGAGGCTAAAATTACTAATATAACTCTTTTACCAGGATTGAAAACTTGACTCAATCGAGTAGAAGGGTTATGGCTCGAGGAGTTGAACCATGTCCTATGGGCCTATCAAACTTCACAGAGGATTCCAATTGGTGAAGCTCCATTCAACCCGGCCTATGGGACTGAGGTAGTGATTTCCTTAGAATTAGGCTTCCCTTTCCTTCGGGTCAAAAACTTTCAAGAAGACACCAACTCTAATAACTTGTGAGTGGACCTAGATTTAATAGAAGAAGTTCAAGAATAGGCCGTGATGAGGATGGTGGCCTATAGACAAAGGGTTGTCAAATACATAATGCCAAAGTTAGGGGCAAGTATTTCCATGTCTCAGCCAATGGCTCAGGAGAAGCTATCCCCAAATTGGAAGAAGCCATATTGGATAAAAGATGTTATCCTACTTGGGACCTAACATTTGATGCAATTGGGTGGGAGCCCTTTACCCTATCCATGGAACTCTAAAAATTTATGAATGTACTACTAGTGAGATGATCTTGTTCCCCCTTTTTTCACTAAAAAAGGGGGTGTGCAAATATGACTGACAATGGACCAGACAAGTACTGATGACGAAGGCTAAAACATCGCAATCTTCTAATCTAGGGCAAAATCTTTGCACATGCCTGGCAAAGTAGAGTCATCATGGAGTTTTAATTATGGAATGCATAGCTATCATGATGCAGAACGGAAGCTCTGATACCAAGATTGATGCAGAACGGAAGCTCTGATACCAAAATTGATGCAGAACGGAAGCTCTGATACCAAAAATGATGCAGAACAAAAAACAAAGAAGCGTATGCGGAAGTAAATTAAGATTATTTTTATTTTTTTTTAATGTTTTGAAGTTCGCTTAAACTCAAAGAAAGTTAAACTAAATTGAAAGAAACTATATAATAATTGAAAGCACAATTCAAAGAAACTAGATTATCAAAGTAGTTCAGAAGTAAAGGATCGCTGGGGGTTGAGAAACTCCCAGACCTAGGGTTTCGCTCTGAATTTCAACAGGACAGAAATAAAGAGAAGGGAAGGGTTATGTACCAGGCAGTGATCTTCACAGAGTTTGGTGGAAGGACTCTCTCGAGCAGATTGTTGGATCCTCGGATTCGGATATCTTCGCAATGGATCCTCCAATACTGGTCCTTTGGCAGAGTTGGCTTCTCTTGAACTCAGGATCTGGGAAAGAAGAAGAACAAGTTAAGGAACCAGATACTCAAAGAAAGGATTTACCAGATAAGAAGAACTTGAAAAATTGATGTTGCTGAAATCCTGATTCTCGTGGATGCTGATCTGACTTCCTCTGGGATTTGCTCTGTATTCCAAGTAGCAGATCTGGACCTGGATGCTGGTGGTCGGCCTCTACTTGGAAGAGAGGGGCCGTGAGATGATGAGGTAGATTAGGGTTTGGATGATTGGTGGAAGGAAGAAGATGATGGGCGGCTAGGGTTTGGAATTGAAGTGGCTAACCTAGGGTTTTGGTAGGGTTTGGAGATCTCACACCTCCTCAAGGTTCCTGTGGAACCCGGAATCACTCCCTCACGGAGCTCAACACTTGAATACAAGTGCGGACGAGAGAAACACAAAGTTTCTCACAAAGAAATTGATTTCATTCATCATTATCTTCAAGAGTTACATAGAGTTGAATATATAAACATAACAAAGAAATAAAATTTTATACATTTTTCATTTGGGACTAATAGGACTAACCCACACTTTAGGCATCAAATTCTCTTCCCAAGACTCCTTCCAAGAGTGGGCAGCCCAAAAACTCCAAGAAAACTTGAAAATCAGCTCCAAATGGCAGGTTATGGGGGTGTCTCCTAGTATCTCTCCATGAATCAAGGATTTTTCCTTCATGGTTTGGCTCTTTTGGACACCTCCTAGTCTTGCTCCACAAGTTTAGGCTTCTTCCTTTCATGGATTTGGCACTTTTGGAAACTTTTGGGTGCCTCCTTAATTTTCTCCCCAAGACATGCTCTCTTCCCTTTTATAACTTGGATTTTTATGGAACATTGTGGGGCACCTCCTTGATCCTCTCTTCAAGAAAAATTCTTGCCATCCTGGCTTGGGTTTATCTGAAAAGAAGTTGGCTCCTCCTTGGATTTAGGTATCTTGATGGATTTCTCCCCCAAGTGGTGCAAGAAAAAAGAACCTGCTTACTTGAGGCGTGGGGATCAAGGTACACTGGATGGAGATGTGGCAGGGAGTGTGGCACCCACTTGTAGCTGGAAAATGTGGTGCCCTATGGGAAAGGGAATGACACCTACCTGGGCCTTGGACTTGGACTGAGTCAACATGATCCAACAAAAATTGAAATGACAAAATTACAGACTCAAAATTGAGTTGATCAGGTCAACCCTTATTACAAAACCAGAAAATTCTAATTCTTCGGGCAAGGTCAATCAGAGATCCAGATAGAGCCCTGAAGTCTTCTTCTGAGTCTGGTGCCCGCACCAATTCTCCCGGGGTGGGAGGAACTCGACCTTGTCGAGTAAGGCTCAAGTTGGCTCTGGTATCTCTCCAAGAGGTCTGGATCCAAATCTTGTAATTCTTCTCGAGAGATCCAAGAGTCATCAGAGTCTGGCCTTCCTTGCCAGCGGACCAGGTATCTTTGGTATCCTCGATTATGAGTAGAGATAACCCGATCATCCAGGATCTTTTCAATCTGCTCTTTCCTCACGGGCCAGTTTGTTGGTGGACACACAGGGTCGGGATCACTCTCAATAACAGGATTAGGTTCAAAAGGCTCACTGGGAATCACAGCTGGCTCCCTGTACTCTACTAGATCTGTAATGTTGAAAGTAGAGCTATTGCCTAGTTCTGGAGGCAACTCGAGCACATAGGCATTGGATCCTACTCTCTTCACTACTCTAAATGGTCCAGCTCCTTCAGCATGTAACTTTCTAATGGTTCCAGGAAAAAATCGCTCAGGCCTTAACCTAATCATTACATAGTCTCTCTCAACAAAAGTTTTGACTCGTCTTTGAGAATCAGCCAACTTCTTATAAGTTTCATTACTTAAAGTTATTTTGGCATGAATTTCTTTATGCAAGTCCTTTACATGCTATGCAAGTGCATCAAGAGACTTGTGTGTGTGGGCTAATAGTGAAATCAGATCAAGTGGTATGTGAGGCTTGTATCCATGAACAATTTCAAAGGGACTCTAGCCTATAGACCTATTGATCGAAACATTGAATGCAATTTCAGCCCTGGACAAAATACAAATCCCAATTCCTGGTGCTCTCAATCAAACCAAAAACTGAGCCAAAGCCTAGTAAAGGGTCAAGAAAAACTAAACTAGACTGACGACGCATTCCTAAAGAATGGACTTTATTCCAAAGGAACCCTAGGTCTAAACCTAACAAACTAAGGCTCTCTAGGTTTGACCTTAGGTCATGCAGAGCATGAAAACTTATCATGGGTGCCTAGTAGGTGCCATAAGGTCTTCTAGAAGTAGGTGGCAAACCTAATAGGTTCTAAGGAGTCTTGCAACCTAGAAATCTCAGTAAAGTGTAATCCCATAGCTCTAGAAACATGAGAAGATTCAGGGAAGGGTAGGAAATAAGAATCAGAGTTTTGAGGTGGCTTATAGGAAACAAGAAACATACCTTGGTTATTCAGGACGACCTTAAAATGAGGACATTGTTCTATAGGTGCACTCATCCAAACCTCATGATTTGCTCTAGGAGGGTCTACAAGTGCAAGTTCTAGGATAGGCTGGGTGCTCCTAGAAGGTGGAAGGTTATCAGGAAGGTCTTTGGAATGTTTATCTAGAAAGTCTTCTAAGCTACTATCTTTTTCTTGTTCTTGGACCTTCTCAATGGGCAATTCTTGTGAACCCCTTCCTTCTTCACACTTCTCTACCAGATTTGACTCAGGGGTGTCTTCTTTGGATTCCTCGATGAGTTCAGGGGTATTCTCACTTAAACTCTCATTGAGTGCAATTTCCTCTTCCTGAACTTCCTCAAAAGGGTCTTCTCTTAGGGTTAGCTCCTGAATTCCTTGAGTGGTAGGGGTCCCCTCAATAACCCCATCAGGTAGGAGTTGGTTAATTGAATTATCAGGAGAGATATCCTCAAATTCTTCTTTTTCATATTCATCTATCAAACTTATGTCAGGCTCATATATTTCTTCCTCAATCTCACTGAAAGGTTCTAATCGATTCTCCTTTGATTCCTCTTTAAGTACGGCTCTGGTCAGGTCAACTAATTTTGGGATGGCCATGCCTAACTCCTTCTCAGTGTTATCCTTCTGGTCAAGAGGTGACACAAGTGGGAATTGACAAACAAAAGTCTGGTTCACTACGGGTGTCGGATCAATCAGAACTTGACTCAAGTTGGTAGAGGTTGGCTTTAAGTCCAAAGTACTTAATTGGTTATATCTTAAAGAACACTCATAGTCTTGGGCTTCTTGGTAGGCTCGGTCTAACTTATTGGTCTTTTCAAGGCATAGCTTCCTATAAATGTCTGGGTGTAACCCAACCCTAAACCTCGATGTGATCTGAGCTTCGGTCTCAATGGTATTGCATTTCATGTCATACCACTGGAAGTCCTTGATATATTTAGACACAGGCCTATTACCTTGTTGTAATTGGTACCATTGGTCTAAAAGTCTTTTCTCATAGGATCTACCTAGGTACCTATCTCTCAACTTACTTCTCATATCTCTCCAAGTATATATTTTCTCTTTTCTTTGATAACACTCACGCTCAATAGCATACCAATGCGACCTAGCATGTTTGGTGAACTTGGTTTTGGCCAACCTAACTTGTCCTAATTCCGATATGTTAGTGCACTCAAAATACCGATCCATTTGTTCTTTCCACTTAATATATGTCTCTTGTCTTCCATCAAAAGTGGGTGCATAAGGTTCGGTATTCCTAACGGGTCCCTTTTCTGAGTCAACCAAGTATGGATATAGGCTCCTAGGGTTATGCTCGGGATCACGGTATAAGGTCCTTCTAGGCTCCTGGCATGGGTGAGGTTGGGGCCTATTAAATTTTGGATCAGGGGTCCAATTTTGATGTCTACGTTTCTCAAGTCCCTGGGCTCGGTCTCTAAACTGGGCAAAACCCTCATTCATATCCTGACTCAATTTGGTCATACTTTTGGTAAGAGTTCTAATCATGGCCTCTAAATCAGGTTGGGTTTGACCGGGTTGGTAGGGTACTCCATTCCGGGTGGACATGATGATGCAAGCAAGCACACCAAATGAGACTCGACTGAAATGACTACGGGCTAACTAGACCTAGAGCCCAAACTAGATGCCCAACCAGAGTGGCAAGCTAGCCTGTAGTAACTCGGGACTCAGCCAGGCAGGTGTAAGGGGAGTGTTAGGTCCCTAATTGCCAATCCTAGACACCAATCAGTGATTGGCCAGGTAGGCGGACCAGCACACAAGCCCTTCGGGATAGAATCCCTGAACCACTGTTCTAGACACTGAGTACAAAGCACACATAGAGTAACTAGACAAACTGACTCAACACTAGCCTAGACCCGACCAGTTGGTGTCCCTAGCCCACTAGGGCAAATTAGGTCTAATTAATTTTAAGATTAAAGGCTTAGGTTCGAATGCACGGGAGGTGATTTTGGGCTAATGAGAGGGTCTCAATCCTCCCCTTATGTTGCAACTTCGGTGCCCTTAAGAAAGATTCAATTTATGCACACTCAAATAAAAACATAGCTTGCAGAAAATAAAAAGAAGAACAGTAGTAAAATTGATCTCAGAAAATCTATAGAAATTAATAAATCATGAAAATTTTATGTAAATTACTTTCAATTATATTGGTTCCAGAAAAATAAGAATTATTTCATTTGGAATTTTCTACAGGGAGAAACAATTCA
Source organism: Areca catechu (assembly GCA_021397845.1). Lineage (NCBI taxonomy): Eukaryota > Viridiplantae > Streptophyta > Magnoliopsida > Arecales > Arecaceae > Areca > Areca catechu. The sequence goes on from CM038039.1 coordinate 87,119,284, forward strand.
AATAACAGGATAGTTACTGGCAGAAAATAGAACGTGTGTCCCGTTTACAATCCCTGCCTAGAAGTTCTAACCCAGCGGCACCCCTACATGCCCTAGGAACCCCCATGGAATGGGAGGAGGAGGCTTGCATCTCGCTTGTTCCTAGGACCGGACGGCCAGGGGAGTCTACTCCAGGCAGCAAAAGTAAAAAGGAACGAAAAAATAATCAAACAAGCAAGAACCCTAGACAGGGCTCTGATACCAAGAATGATGCAGAACGGAAGCTCTGATACCAAGATTGATGCATAACGGAAGCTCTGATACCAAAATTGATGCAGAACGGAAGCTCTGATACCAAAAATGATGCAGAACAAAAAACAAAGAAGCGTATGCGGAAGTAAATTAAGATTATTATTATTTTTTTTAAAATGTTTTGAAGTGGGCTTAAACTCAAAGAAAGTTAAACTAAATTGAAAGAAACTATATAATAATTGAAAGCACAATTCAAAGAAACTAGATTATCAGAGTAGTTCAGAAGTAAAGGATCGCTGGGGGTTGACAAACTCCCAGACCTAGGGTTTCGCTCTGAACGTTCAACAGGACAGAAATAAAGAGAAGGGAAGGGTTATGTACCAGGCAGTGATCTTCACAGAGTTTGGTGGAAGGACTCTCTCGAGTAGATTGTTGGATCCTCGGATTCGGATATCTTCGCAATGGATCCTCCAATACTGGTCCTTTGGCAGAGTTGGCTTCTCTTGAACTCGGGATCTGGGAAATAAGAAGAACAAGTTAAGGAATCAGATACTCAAAGAAAGGATTTACCAGATAAGAAGAACTTGAAAAATTGATGTTGCTGAAATCCTGATTCTCCTGGATGCTGATCTGACTTCCTCTGGGATTTGCTCTATATTTGAAGTAGCAGATCTGGACCTGGATGCTGGTGGTCGGTCTCTACTTGGAAGAGAGGGGCCGTGAGATGATGAGGTAGATTAGGGTTTGGATGATTGGTGGAAGGAAGAAGATGATGGGCGGCTAGGGTTTGGAATTGAAGTGGCTAACCTAGGATTTTGGTAGGGTTTGGAGATCTCACACCTCTTCAAGGTTCCTGTGGAACCCGGAATCACTCCCCCACGGAGCTCAACACTTGAATACAAGTGCTGAAGAGAGAAACACAAAGTTGCTCACAAAGAAATTGATTTCATTCATCATTATCTTCAAGAGTTACATAGAGTTGAATATATAGACATAATAAAGAAATAAAATTTTATACATTTTTCATGTGGGACTAATAGGACTAACCCATACTTTAGGCATCAAATTCTCTTCCCAAGACTCCTTCCATGAGTGGACAGCCCAAAAACTCCAAGAAAACTTGAAAATCAGCTCCAAATGGTAGGTTATGGGGGTGTCTCCTAGTATCTCTCCATGAATCAAGGATTTTCCCTTCATGGTTTGGCTCTTTTGGACACCTCCTAGTCTTTCTCCACAAGTTTAGGTTTCTTCCTTTCATGGCTTTGGCACTTTTGGAAACTTTTGGGTGCCTCCTTGATTTTCTCCCCAAGACATGCTCTCTTCCCTTTTATAACTTGGATTTTTATGGAACATTGTGGGGCACCTCCTTGATCCTCTCTTCAAGAAAAATTCTTGCCATCCTGGTTTGGGTTTATCTAGAAAGAAGTTGGCTCCCCCTTGGATTGAGGTATCTTGATGGATTTCTCCCCCAAGTGGTGCAAGAAAAAAGAATCTGCTTACTTGAGGCATGGGGACCAAGGTACACTGGATGGAGATGTGGCAGGGAGTGTGGCACCCACTTGTAGCTATAAAATGTGGTGCCTTATGGCAAAGGGAATGACACCTACCTGGGCCTTGGACTTGGACTGAGTCAACATGATCCAACAAAAATTGAAATGACAAAATTACAGACTCAAAATTGAGTTGATCAGGTCAACCCTTATTACAAAACCAGAAAACCCTAATTCTTCGGGCAAGGTCAATCAGAGATCCAGATGGAGCCTTGAAGTCTTCTTCTAAGTCTGGTGCCCACACCATATCAGGGATTCTCAATAAAGAACAAGTAAACATTAACAAAAGTCACCAAAACATGTATTTTATTAATTTGTTTTTGATTATATACATCTCAGCTTCTACTAAAGTGCATTTGTCCTAAAGGCACTCACAAAATGTACCTAAGATTTAATGAAACTATGATAGATGAAGTCAAAGCCCTCAAACCCATATCGACAAAAAAAAAAGGCAAAATTAGGCCTGAGCGCTCGATGTCACAGAGCTATTCTGAAGAGCCGAAGGGTCCTCCTATGCTCTAGAAGTCACCCAAGCCTCTTGCAGTGCACACGAGGACCCACCATTATGATGGAGAGATATACTATGTAGGTGAGGTTGATGGATGCTGGACGTGGGCCCATTTTGCATGGAGTTAACACAATGTAAAGGCCCTCCCTCAGCCCACAACCAGATGAAGGAGAAAAACTAAATATGGATTGAAGGCTTCACCTACTGCAAGGGAGAAGAGACCCCGAAGACTGTCGATCGTCAACCACTAGTGGCAAAATCTACCTAATACCTCTCACCCACACCCAGTATCCCTCGAAGAGGAATTGGGGGGTAAGGATGAACCATGAGAGGAGACATAGAACTCATGCTCTCCTCCAGTTCCATCTATTGGGAAAAGTATCCTAAAGTCAATCATCTAGATTATAGATAGTTGACTTTTCTTATAAATATATATGAATTATTAATAAAATAAATATTATTTTGGTAGCTCAACATTTTTTATCATTTTCCTATGAATTTTAATATGTTGAAGTCCTTAGAACTCTATTGATTCGAGAAAGAAGGATTTATCAAGTGGTTCTTGATAAAACTATTAAATATCCCAATTTAAACATTAAAATAAATATTAATTAATCTATATTTATTAATGATTGATATTTTTTATTAGTGTTTTATAGAAAAAGAGTTTATGGAATAAAAGAGCTCAACTTTTGGAGTCCAATAGTACAAATGGCACTCAAATCAGAGTTCAAACAGGTCCAAAATCAATGTTTGAACTTCATTAAAGAAATAGCATGGATTTTGGAGCAGTTGGTCAATGGTGGACCAGTTGCTCAATCTATAGAAGCTAGGTGTGGTCCATGGAAACCATGAGCTCTTGTCCATGACCTTGTTTTGTGGACCATCAGCCTTCCCGAGCTATTTTGCCATCGGAGAAGCCGTCAGAGACCTACGTACCACTATCAAATCCCCACTCGACCACCATTTTCAAATCTTTTCTCATTCAGTCATCACTGCCCTTCATCCCTTGCTGCCACTCATTGTCGTCCACCATTTGAGAGCTCGGCCATTGCTGACCATCTTCCGGTCATCGCTCCTCCCTATTCCAAGCTCCGGTCATGGTCCTCTACCATGATTTTTTTCACTGTCTTCCCTGTTGCTCGACCACCCCATGACTCTAAAGAGTGGCTTTGGTGATGGCTCAAGGGCAGCTTTGGTGAAGCTTCTTCATGTACAATCAGGTAGTGGAAGGTTTAATCCAGCAAAGAAGGGTAGCAACAATGGTGATGAGTTTGGTTCAGTCCATGGCCATTGGAGAAGTAGACGAGTGGACTTCTCACATTAAATCTAGCGACAGTGGGCAATGGCAAGGCTCCAGCGATGAATGAACCAGTGCCGGTGATGATCCAGTAATAGCACACCAATGAAGCTTCATTGCCACAGGGAGATTGATGATAAGCAGGCAATGTTGAAGAGTAGAGATCATGATCCAGCAGTGCTTAGAAGAGGGCTTGCTTGTGCACTATCGAGCAGATGAATGTAATTTTGGGATGATATCTGCTAGATAAAGATGAATTTGATGAGAATTATGCCTAATTCAATGACTCTAATACTTGCTGGTTTGGTCCCATACGAATCTGAAGCTAATTTCTCTTCAAACTCAAGTAGGACTCCAAAGCTAATTCTTCTTGAAACTTAACCCGGACTCCACTGGGCTTTCCCTTATTTAAAGGGAGGCATGGGGAAAGGAAGCCAAAGATCCAAGAGCCTAAAGAGTTTTATTTTATTTTTCTTCTTGTAATTAGTCTAGGTTTTAAGAGAGAGGGAGAGAAAAAAGAAAAAGAGTTCTTTAGAAAAGGAGATGCTGTGATAGAGCCCAAATTTCTAAGAAGATGTATCTCGGAGCCACGTGTGATTAAGGTGCAGTCTGTAGGGAAGTACAGGTTCCCGTGCTTTAGTTTTGCATTTGTTTTAATCTATGCAATTGAATAAAGTTTTAAATTTCTTTTAAACTCTTTTTTATTTAATTTTCTAAAATTAATGATCTAGGTAGGAAAGGTTATGATCCAAATACAATATTGTCCATGCTCAATATAGATAATTGATTCTAAGATTTTCATCAATTTATCTTGTTAGAATCTTTTTAACTTAATTATTGGATAGCCTATACTTATTGGATGGGCCATGATCTTGATAAGATATAGTTCGTACTTGGCAAGATAACCTATGCTAGGGATTATTTTGAAAGATTCGAAACCAATTTGAACTTTGATTGTTTAGATTAGAACAAATACATGATTTATATTTTACCTAGAAATCTAAAGACATCTTTTTATTATATAACCCCTCAATCTCATATTTAATTTAAATTGATTAGTTTTAATTAACTCATCATCTACCTTTAAAAAATATAAATATTTATTTATTTCTTTACTTTCTTCATGAAATAATTATCCTTGATCCCCGATGATATGATCCCTACTCATCCTAGCTATAGTAGTGAGTTAAGTTTTGTTTTTGACTGCCTACAACAATGATCGGTTCTTCAATTGGTTCATGATCAAATGATATGCTGTTATCTAAGACCACAACATTTATCGAGAATAGGTCCTTGTGTATAATATAGGTTGGTTGTCCTCTTAACTAAGGAGTGTAGAGATACTAGTATAGCATGCAGATGAATGTAAAAATAATCTTACTGAATAGTGACCAACTCTATGTTGTACTCTATTATCAAGAGTATATCACGGAAAAGATATGGATATAAATATCCCTCCAACCTAAGACTATTACGGTGACTTGGTTAGCAACTCACTATACTTTTATGCCGGACAACCTAGACTTTTAATCCAATGATTGAAAGTTATTAGGTGCAATCAAGTACTTGTTAACTTGATGTTGAGTCAAGAAAGGATTGACCGCTCCAAGTTGCTGGAGTAAATTGATGCGGGCACCAGGATTAGACAGAGATTACTGAGCCCATTATGGATTTCTGTTTAGACTTTCGAGTCCTATAGTCCATTTGAGTCCATCTCAATCCTTTTGAGTCCTGTTAGCCTTTTATGTCAGGTCTTGTAATCGAGTCTGTATGAGTCCTGTCATCTTTAATTGAGTCGAGCCAAATTTTATTTCACTTAAGTCCAAGTCTGTAATCAAGAAGTTGAAGATCCCAGCCACCACAGCAGCCACATGGGACCCCAGTCACGGTGCCACACTCAGTGCACCACCTCAGCAGCCATGAGGAGTCCCAATCACAGCAAGCGTCATCCATCTTATTAGCCATCCCAAGAACTTCATGACATCATCCAATCCCAAAAAAGAAGTAGATCAGCACCCCATATGGAAGTTATGGGCCACCTAACAGAAGATGGAAGAAACCTATATGGTGTCCAAGCAGATTAGGCAGCATATGGGCACCCTTCCTCTTTCCCTTGTTTCATGAGATTTTTCCATTATACTGCCCACCTGTTATGGAAGTTATGTGGAGCCTCTCTTTCATGCAAATCCACCCACAAGGCAACATGTTGCATCCCCCCCTTCTTTGCTCTTCATTCCATGTAATCCAAGGGCTAGGGTTGATTACAAAAGGACCCCTCTCTTCATGTATGAGAATTAATTTTAATGGATGAAAACTTGAGTCTTCTTCTTCTATTCTTGTGCTTGTGAGCATTGACACTCTGTGAAGGAGAGAGTGAGAGGCCCAACCAACCAAACACCAGTTCCATCTTCAAGCATCCCAGTCCCAAGTCGCCATCTCCAAGCCCTGGCCGCTAGCCCCGGACCATCAAGCAAGCTGCCACCTTCCTACTCTCAAGCATGCCACCCTGTCAAGCATCCTTGCCACCTATCAAGGAGCTAAGCCGCCCTCGCCTAGCAACCAGGCCAACACCATCCAGTCTCCAGGCTGCCACCATCAGGCCTCCAGGCTGCCACCCTTAGCCACCAGGCCACCCTCCCCATCAAGCCCCAGGCGTCTTCCCCATGCCTAGGCCCTTCGGCCTCTTCCACAGCCTCTTCTTTACTTCCATCCTACTTCATATTTTTTTTCACTTTGAGGCCCTCTAACTCTTAGTGTTTGTTGGATCCCTCCAGTATCACGATCCTTTGAGGAGGTCTTCTTTGCCTTCGAGACCATCTGATGGAAAGCCGGCGCATCCGCGAGAATAAGCTTCTTCTTCCAGGTGCCAATCCTAAGAGTGTGAGACCCCATCTACAACGAGGAAGAAATCATTGCCAGGTAATCAAACCCATCCCCGCTCTCTATGTCTATTTTATTGAAAACTGAGCATGTTCTAAATTAGTGGTTTATCAACCCTAGGATCCTACTTTCTTTATCACTTCTTGGAATTTTAATTTGCGGGTAGAACTTTAATCTTCATATGACAACCCTTACTTGTTCTTAACCTTTTTCGAGAACAAAATCATCATAAAAATCTAAACTTATTGCTCTCTAGAACTGCAATTTCTTTATGATAATCTCTAGCATATTTCATCCCACATCAGTTTGGTATCAGAGCATGGTTTAGGACATGTTCATGCATAGTACTTAGAAAATTTTGCATGCTGAAATTTCTGCATAGTAGTCTAAACCTAGGACTTGTTTCTCATTAAAATCCTTTTGTTTATCTCATCTTTGCATCCATCATTCATCTAATTATTCCTCATTAAATCTGCATTTTTTCTTAATTTCATATCTGAAAATACAAAAAAAATCTACATACTTTACTTTAGGGTTTCATGTGTGTGCATGCATAATTGAATTCACCTAAGGGCAATTTCACTCTATCATATAAGGGAAGGATTTCATCACCTTTCCTTGGCCTAAAACAACCATCCTCATCTCGGTCCCAAGCCTAATTAAAATTGAGTAGAAACCTAAAGTAGCTAGGGACACCAACAGGTTTAGTTCATGATATTGTGAGAAAGCTAGTGCACTCAATTCATCACTTATCTTTTGGAATTGATGTCTAGGCTAGAAGTCCAGAGGCAAACATCCTAAGAGAAGCTGTGGTTACTTAATTAGGACCTTGCGAAAGCAGGGGGAGCCTCCCACACTCCCACCTCTTACCTGCCAGTGGAAAGGATAACTGTTGACTTGGTTGTAAGTTGAGCTGACTCATTCTACTTGAGCTGCTAGGTCTAGCAAAAATCTTAGAATGATTTATGTGCTTGCTACATGACCACTAGATTAAGAGTCCAATACCAGCAGTCTCAAACCCAACCTAGTCTGACCATAGAGCCTAACTTTGAAACCTTGCTGAGGACCATGACTGAACAGTTTGCCCAATTGAATGCCTAAATGAACAATAGGTTTAATCTGATGGAGGAATGTGTTGGAAACCTAGAAAGGACCCCAGAGACCCACACTGAGCCTGAACTTGAGACACCATTTCCCACACCTCCCAACCCTAGGAGAGCCCCACACCATGGCCCAATCTTGGAGCTTAATCAGAGGAGACCCAATCATGATTTCATTGACCAAGATGAGAGAGCCATTAGGAACATTAGGTTAGAGGCACCTACATTTGATGGCAGCCTTGAGCGTAAGGTATACACTAATTGGGAAGGAGATATGGACCAATACTTTGAGTGGTATGAAATGTTTGAAGAGAGGACATTCAAGTTTGCTAAGCTCAGGTTAGTTCACCAAGCTAGACTATACTGGAAGAATGTTGAAAGGATGCTAGACAAAGAGGAGACATACCCATAGCTACCTGAAGGGCCATGAAACTTAAGCTTAGAGAAAAGTACCTCCCCTATCCTATCACCAGAGACTTTTGGATCAATGGCAGAGGTTGAGTCAAAGAAACAAGACTGTATCTGAGTACATAGCCAAATTTGATGAATTTATCATGAGGTGTAGTATAGATGAGTCTGAAGTTGTGATCCTATCTAGGTTTAGGGCTGGACTGTGTGAGGACATTCAGAGAGAATTATTTTTGAGAGAAGTCTATGACCTTGAGCAGGCTTATCAGATAGCTAAAGATTATAAGAGACTCCAGAAGGGACCCATAACCCATCAACCTGAACCCACTAGGGTTAGTACCCCTAATCAAAAACCAGGATCTAGCCAAGTACACCCAACCGGTCTAATCCTAGCACCCCATTAACCCATAAGGATGATAAGGGTAAGGCATCTGAAGTTCAGAGAAATCTTAATCCCAATCCTAATACTGTTTATTTTAGATGTCATAAATTAGGACACCATGCTAGTCAATGCCCAACCCGATCTTTACATATAGGAGAGCTAGAAGAAGAAGATCCTGAACCCATTGATGAGTTTGAAGAGGAAGTGTATGAAGCTGGAGTACACTTGGTGGATGAATATGAAGGGGATGAGAAAGTCATTGAGTCATCTGATCTATTAGGAGTTGTTAGATGTATCTTGACCCAAACCAAAGAACAAGAGGATTGGCGTAGGACCAACATCCTACAGACATTTGTGAGGTTAAGAGAAAAGGTATGTAAGATCATCATAGATAGTAGGAGCTGCGTGAATGCCATCTCAGCCAATGCTGTCAAAACCCTAGGTTTATCCCCTGTTCCCCATCCCCATCCCTATAAGGTGTCCTCAATAGACTCAACTTCCATCCCCATTAAACTTAGATTCCAAGTCACGATCCAACTTCAATCCTATCAAGAAAAGGTATGGTATGATGTCCTTCCTATGAGAGTTAGTAGTATTATCTTAGGCAGACCTTGGCTATATGACCATGATGCTACCCTGTATGACCGATCCAATTCCTGTTCTTTTAACTACCATGGAAAGAAGATTGTGATAAACCCAACCCCACCTAAGAATAATATCAAGAGAAGATCTAACAACCTGAAAGAAAAGAAACCAAGGTTAAATCTGATCAATGCTAAAGAACTAGAGCATGAGATCACCGAGGGTTCACCAGTTTGGATTTTGACTACTAAGGAAGTTCATGACCACCCCCAAGAGGAGCACCCTCAGGAAGTTATGGAGTTTTTAAAGAAATTTCAAGATGTGTTTTCCAAAGATCTTCCTGACCACCTACCACCTTTAAGGGATGTACAACATGCCATAGATCTAGTCCTAGGAGCCACTTTGCCGAACCTCCCACATTATAAGATGAATCCCACTGAGCACTTAGAATTACAAAAATAAGTTGGAGAACTCCTCAAGAAGAGATTTATTAGGAAAAGCCTGAGTCCATGTACAGTACCTGTCCTTTTAACTTGCAAGAAAGATGGTACATGGAAGATATGTGTCAATAGTCGAGCCATTAACAAAATTATAGTTAAGTATCATTTTCCCATTCCCCATTTGGATGACATGCTAGATATGATGGCTGGAGCAACCATTTTCTCTAAGATTGACCTTAAGAGCGGCTATCACCAAGTTAGGATTAGACCTGGGGATGAGTGGAAAATAGCTTTCAAGACTAAAAATGGTCTCTAAGAGTGGGTAGTGATGCCTTTCGGATTATCTAATGCCCCTAGTACATTCATGAGGATCATGACCCAAGTCCTAAGAATGTTCGTTGGAAAATTTATTATGGTTTATTTTGATAATATTTTGATCTATAGTAGGACTAAGGAAGACCACCTAAGCCATATCCAACAAGTCTGTCAAGCCCTTAGGAAAGATAGCCTCTATGCCAATTTGAAGAAATGCGAATTCATGATCCATAGAGTCATCTTCCTATGATTTACATTGACCCATGAAGGAGTATCAGTTGATTTGAAAAAGATTAAGTCCATAGTTGAGTTGCTAGTACCTACTAGTGTGCATGACGTGCATAGTTTCTATGGCCTTGCTACCTTCTATAGATGATTTATTCAGGGATTTAGCTCAGTTCTTGCACCCATTACTGATTACATTAAAAAGGGAACCTTTGAGTGGACTAAAGTATAGATAAAGCCTTCCTATAAATTAAGGAAAAGATGACCCAAGTACCCATTTTGAGGTTACCCAATTTTTTCAAGGATTTTGAGGTTGCTTGTGATGCTTCTGGAATTGGTATAAGAGGAGTCCTAAGTCAAGAAAACCATCCCATAGCCTTCTTTAGTGAGAAATTGAATGAGGCTAAGCTTAGGTACTTGACCTATGATAAGGAATTTTATGCGGTAGTTCAAGCCCTGAGATATTAGAGACATTACCTACTACCACAGGAGTTTGTCTTATACTCTGATCATGAAGCACTTTGACTTCTTAATTCTCAGAAAAAACTGAACCGTAGGCACAGTTAGTGGGTAGAGTACATTCAAGCTTACACCTTTGTTCTGAAACACCGTGCTGGTACTAAAAATAAGGTTGTTGATACCCTTAGCCATCGATCCCCGCTCTTGAATTCTGTTAGAACTGAAGTCGTAGGATTTGACAGACTGAAAGAGGAATATAAGACCTGTCCCAACTTCAGTGAGATCTACCAATCTATGAGACAAAAACCTCTAGTTTGCATAGTAAGTATACCCTTCAGGATGGCTACCTCTTTAAGGACAACAAGTTGTGTATTCCTAAGACTTTCTTTAGAGAATTTCTAGTTTGGGAATCCCATGCAGGAGGTCCAGCTGGTCATTTTGGTAGGAACAAGACCATTCTAGCAGTTGAAGATCAGTTCTATTGGCCAAGTCTTAAAAGGAACGTTGCTCAGATTGTGGCTAGATATCGAACTTGTGCTATTGCCAAACAGCAAAAGCAAAACACTGGCCTTTACACCCCGTTACCTATGCCGATTATCCTTGGCAAGATCTTAGTATGGATTTTGTGTTAGGATTGCCCAAGACCCGGTGGAGACATGATTCAATCTATGTTATGGTCGATAGATTTTCCAAAATGGCTCATTTTATACCCTATTCCCAAACTTTTGATGCCTTCAAGATGGCCAAACTTTTCTTAGATGAAGTGGTTAGGTTACATAGCCTACCAAAAACCATTGTATCTGATAGGGATATCCAATTCACGAGTTACTTTTGGAAAACCCTCTAGCACATGTTAGGAACTAAGCTCAAATTTTCTACCTCCTACTGCCCTCAAACCGATGGCCAGGCTGAAGTAGTGAACCGAAGTCTTGGAAACATGTTGAGATGTCTTGTAGGTGAAAACACTGGAAATTGGAACCTTTTATTACCTAGAGCCAAGTTCGCCTACAATAGTTCAGTTAATAGGTCCATAGGCAAGAGCCCATTTGAGATTGTCCATGGTTATAAGCCTAATAGCCCATATACCTAATCCCTTTGCCCATACATGCATGAGTCTCTGAGTCAACTGAATCATTTGCACAGTATGTTAAAGATCTGCATAAGGAAATTAGCAATAAGATTAATGTAGGCAATGATACTTATAAAAATATGGCCAATTCCTAAAAAAGAGTCAAAAAGTTCGCTGAGGGAGATTATGTGATGATTAAGCTTAGGCCTGAGCGTTTTTCTCTGAGGATCGTGAAGAAGTTACATGCCCGTGGAGTTGGACCCTTCAAAATGATAAAGAAAGTTAAACCTAATGCCTATGTTTTCGAGTTACCACCCGAATTTGGTATTAGTTCAACCTTCAATATCTCAGACCTAGTTGAGTATAGGGAGCCAGCTATGATATCCAGTGAGCCTTTTGGACCTGACCCTATTCTTGAGAGCGAACCCATGCTTGAGTGTCCACCAATAAATTTGCCTAGAAAAGGAGAAGGACTGAGTGTATCCTGGATGACCAAGCTATTAGTACCCAAAACAAAAGCTACCAGCATTACTTGGTTCGTTGGCAAGGTTGACCAGAATTTGATGATTTATGGATCACTCGAGAGGATTTGCAATGCCTCAACCCAAACTTGTTAGAGCAATAACAGAGTCGGATTGACCCTTACTCGACAAGGTCGAGTTCCTCCCACCCCAGGAGAATTGGTGCAGGCACCAGGATCAGATAGAGATTACTGAGCCCATTATGGATTTTTGTTTAGACTTTCAAGTCTTGTAGTCCATTTGAGTCCATCTGAGTCCATTTGAGTCCTGTTAGCCTTTTATGTCGGGTCTTGTAATCAAGTCAGTACGAGTCCTGTCATCTTTAATTGAGTCAAGTCAAATTTTATTTCACTTGAGTCCAAGTCTGTAATAAGAAGTTGAAGACCCCAGCCACCTCAGCAGCCACATGGGACCCCAGTCATAGTGCCACACTCAATGCACTACCTCAGCAGCCACGAGGAGTCCCAGTCACAGTAGGTGTCATCCACCCTATTAGGCATCCCAAGATCTTCATGACATCATCCAAGCCCAAAAAGGAAGCAGATCAGCGCCCCATATGGAAGTTGTGGGCCACCAAAGAAAAGATGGAAGAAACCTATATGGAATCCAGGCAAATTAGGCAGCATATGGGCGCCCTCCCTCTTTCCCTTGTTTCATGAGATTTTTCCCTTGTATCGCCCTCCTGTTATGGAAGTTATGTGTCACCTCCCTTTCATGCAAATCCACCCACAAGGCAACATGTTGCCGCCCCCCTTCTTTGCTCTTCATTCCATGTAATCCAAGGGCTAGAGTCAATTATAAAAGGATCCCCCCTTTTCATGTATGAGAATTAATTACAATGAATGAAAACTTGAGTCTTCTTCTTGTATTCCTATGCTTGTGAGCATTGACACTTCATGAGGGAGAAGGAGAGAGCCCCAACCAACCAAACACCAGTTCTTTCTTCAAGCATCCCAGACCCAAGTCGCCATCTCCAAGCCCTGGCCACCAGCCCTAGACCATCAAGTAAGCTGCCCTGTCAAGCATCCTTACCACCTCGTCAAGCAGCCAAGCCACCCTCTCCTAGCAACCAGGCCACCACCATCCAGTCTCCAGGCCACCACCAACAGGCCTCCAGGCCGCCTCCCTCAAGCCACCAGACCGCCCTCCCCATCAAGCCCTAGGCATCTTCCCCATGCCTAGGCCCTTCGGCCTCTTCCACAGCCTCTTCTTTACTTCCACCCTACTTCATATTTTTTTCACTTTGAGGGCCTCTAACTCTTAGTGTTTGTAGGATCCCTCTAATACCATGATCCTTGGAGGAGGTCTTATTTTCCTTCGGGACCATCTGACGAAAAGTCGGCGTATCTACGAGAACGAGCATCTTCTTCCAAGTGCCAATCCTGAGAGTGTGAGACCCCATCTACAATGAGGAAGAAATCATTGCTAGGTAATCAAACCCATCCCTTCTCTCTATGTCTATTTTATTGAAAATCAAGCATGTTCTAAATTAGTGGTTTTTCAACCCTAGGATCCTATTTTTTTATCATTTCTTGGAATCTTAATACACGGGTAAAACTTTAATCTTCATATGACAACCCTTACTTGTTCTTAACCTTTTTTGGGAACAAAACCATCATAAAAATCTAAACTTATTGCTCTTTAGAACTATAATTTTTTTATGATAATCTCTAGCATGTTTCATCCCACATCATAAATGCTTGATAGTATTTCAATTTAGCAAAATCCAAGCCTGGATAATCCTGATGAGGAGTCACAAGATTTAGCACGTGAGACACATTCAGATGCTCTTATTCAGAAATGGCAGTAGACTCTAAATTCATTATGAGCATTTGGTCAAAGGGATGAATTATATGGTTACCATAGCCTGGGTTCTTTAAAGTTGCTTTGCTATCATTTGATCTATCCAGACATCAGGCACCATTGCTAGATGATCACATCAATTAGTTTAAAAAATTATTTCTAAGCTATTGGCTTATGGTTTGAACCTGTGAGATTACACATAATATAAATTTTTGACTGAACATGATAGCTAATCTATAATTGAGAATCGTCCAATGATAAAATTATAAATATATTTAGCAATGTGCCCTGTATAAAAGTTGTAAATAATTAAATTATTAATTATTAATTAATATTAGGAGAATTAATTAGTAATTGGATTGCTAATTGGGTCAATTTATTAGTAAAATAATTTGGTCAAGTTTTTTTGAATTTGGTTCAATTAGATTTTACTTGATTAGGTTATTCAACGACCTAATTGCTAAAAAATTTTAATCTTGATTTAATTTAGATTTGGACTTGATTAATTTTTTTATTAATTAATTTTAATTGAATCATAATTATATTAGATTGAAGCTATTTGAATTGTTCAAATCAAATTAAATTGAGATTAAAATTAAAGTTATCCAAGTCAAACCTAGGAACCTAGTTTCTCCCTTGCACCACTTTGGTCTCCATGCAAAAATAAGATTAGCACCCTTTCCATTATCCATTCTAATTTGGATTAAGCCAAGATAACTTTTAAAAGGAGTTGTAATATAGTCTTGTATCTGGTTTGACTGAGTCAAAACTAAATCTTGCACCCCCTTCTTTCTCCATGAAATTTTTATTTTTTGCATCAAGTTCTTCCATGGAAAATGTCTTTTGATGCCTTATCTCAATCTCTTTTGAGTTAGAATAGGTTTAGATAAATTTAGAAATTTATTTGAATTTAAATTGAATGAGTTTTATTACTAATCAAACTTCTAGTCCTAGAAAAACTCTATTCTTTGATCCTATCCTAATCCTTTTCTTCGAGCTTTTTTGAGTGGCTTTTTGCTGGGATTGTGTGGAAACTTTGAGAGGCTTTTACCGTGAAAAAGTAAGAAAAATTAGTATGGGGAATATTGAGGAGTGGGCATAAAAATTAGTTGGGCTTGGGAACTACTTTCTTGGCTCTAGGGAGAAGAAAAAAAAAAAGAAAAGAAGAAAAAAAAATAAGAAAAAATCAGTTTTGGGATTTTGTTTCCTCCATAACCTAATCCTTCTCATCCTTCATCTTCTTATCTTCTTGGAGAACTTGAAAAAAATTTGAAGTTTTTTAGATTAGCCATCCACAACCTTCACACGGAGCTAGCACTCTAGGAATGGTGATTTCTTAGAACTTCGTGTAGACTTTTCATAGAGGCCGAACATCCATGCAGCTATGAGGTGATGTTCAGACCTTTTTGTTGACTCCATAAGTGATTTTGATGATAACCAAATATTGGAGCATGTACATTTATTACTGACAACTCTTCAAGTGTTTGACAAGTTTTTGTAGGATGTATAACATGTTCAAACTTCAACTCCTATATTTCTATTTTTCTTGCTTGAGTTGTGTTGTAAGTGTTTTTGTAAAGAAGAACCCAGTAAAAATGCTAAGAAAAATCAAGTAAAAGGGTTACTTCTATAAGTGTGTGTGCCTTAGATTTTGCCTTGAGTTGGTTTGTGTGAAATTGTAAAAGAGTTGGTGAGAGTTTTCTTTAAGTTGAAATTGTAAAAATCCTGAAGAAGACGCTCAAGCCGACCCCAAGACAAGAAGAGCCAACTCTGATTACTGGCACGCAGCAAGAATTCTGGAATGCAACAATCCGAGCCGACTCGATGGAAAGTGAGCCAACTCTAATGAATCCGAGTCGACTGGAATCAGTCCGAGCCAACTCCTCTAGAGTCCATTTCCTAAAAGTTTTCTGAGAACAGCCAGGCGAGCCGACCCGACCTAGAAAGAGCCGAATTTGCCAGACCTAATTTCAAAAGCCTGAGAAAGCGAGCCGACCAGAACTACATCGAGCCGACTCTTCTAGAGTAAGATTTTCTGAATTTGAGAAGAAGAGCCGACCCAAGCTGAAAAGAGCCTACTCCTCGAGTTAAAGAATTTCAAGATTCAAGTTTGAGCCGACCCGAGCTGTAAAGAGCTGACTCATCCAGAGTGACATTCTGTACCCTGAGACAAAGAGCCGATTGTATTGAAGAAATGGTGACTCGACCTATCAACTCGACGGATCCGAGCCGACTCGAAGGAATCTGAGCTGACTCGAATGATACTTCTAGGTATCTAACGGCTATTTCCAAAATTTATTTTTAAATTTCAAAAAGTGATCCAACGATCAAAAACCATTCCCCAACGGTCTACAACGGCTAGAACTACCTTGGGATGATGGAAGACTTTAAATTTGAAGGATTTGAACTACCAAAAAGTATTCTTTGAAAAAGAAGAGAGTTCAAAAAGGAAAAAGAGAGAGCTTCATTAAATATCCAACCAACCACAAAAGATAGAGCACAAGTGCATTCAAGTCTGCATTCAAGCCCTCAACAACTCTGATCTAAAGCTTGAATCAACTTTGGAAGAAGCCACTGAAGTCATTAAAGCTTATTCAAGTGCATTCAAGTGGACTTCCAACGAGCTGCACCAGCAACTATCTGACAACTTGAATTTGTCATTTGTTATTGTATTTATTTTCAATTCAATCTTTGAATTGTTGGGTTATTGATGAGCCCGATTGAAAAACCAAATAGGTTCTTGGTGATCCTATGAAAATCAAGTTTAGGTTTCTTTGGTGAGCCTGTTAAAACCAAAGGGTGTTGGGTTTTCTTTGGTGGTCCCGTAAAACCAAAGTATAGAGGTTTTGGATTATGATCCTGTAAAACAATCCTACTATATTCGGGTGTGAATATAGTAGAAACCCAAGTGGTATCTTGGGTAGTAGACGTAGGAGCTGGGTTGCTCCGAACCACTATAAATTCAGTGTGTTTGTGTTGTGCTTTCTCTACTTTGCTTAGCTTCTGCATTCTATAACCTTATCACAGCACCTACCACTTGCAAAAGATTTTGAAATTGTACATTACTTGTTTAAATTTTTTAAAAGATCCAATTCATCCCTCTCTTGGGTAGCCACCTGGGCAACAACTGGTATCAGAGCAGAGTCTCTGAATATACTAGAGTAAAGATTGATGGCTCATCACATGAGTACGTCTTTGGCCGAAGGCCAATCAACAAATAGACCTCCAATCTTCACTAGCACAAATTATGCATATTGGAAAGCTAGAATGAAGATTTATATTCAAGTTGTTGATTTTCAGTTGTGGAAAGTCATTCTAAATGGTCCTTGCATTCCCATGGTTAAAATTGATGGAGTGGATGCTCCTAAACTTGAAGAGGATTGGGACGAACATTACATGAAGATGGGAGAGTTAAATGCCAAAGCCATGAATCTCGTATATTGTGCTTTGGATAGTAATGAGTTTAATTGAATCTCTATTTGCTCCTCAGTAAAAGAAATTTGGGATAAACTCGAAGTGACCCATGAAGGAACTTCTCAAGTGAAATCTTCTATGATTAATCTTCTTGTATATAGTTACGAATTATTTAAGATGGAACCAAATGAAACAATATCTGTTATGTTTTCATGATTTACTGATATTATTAATGGCCTAAAAAGTCTTGGTAGGGTATATACTAATACAGATCTAGTGCAAAAAATTATAAGATCTCTTCCGGATAAGTGGGATCCGAAAGTGACTGCCATCCAGAAAACAAAAGATTTGAACACCTTATTACTGGATGAATTGCTAGGATCTCTCATCACACATGAACTGACCATGCAGCATCAAACTGAAGATGATCAAAAGAAAAAGAGATCGATCACCTTTAAAGCTGCTATGGATTCCAAAAAGGATGAAGAATCAGAAGAAGAAAGCTCCTCTACTGAAAGCGACATGGAAGATGAAGACGTTGCCATGGTCGTGAGAAAATTCATAAAATTCTTGGGAAGAAGAAAAGGAAGATATTTTTAAAAAAATCACAAGAACAAAAAGTTCAGTAAGGAGAAGGACAAGGAAAAGGAAAAAGAAAGAGAAGTGGCCACATGTTATGAGTGTAAAAAGCCAGGGTTACATCAGACCAGACTGTCCTTTATTGAAAAAGGGACTTAAGAAAAAGAAAGCAATGGTAGTGACATGGAGCGACAGCGAAGCATCCTCATCCACTAAAGACGAAGAGGCTCCGAAATCTGCAAATCTTTATTTAATGGGTCTCGAGAACGAGGTATCATCCCCTGAGCTTCAAACTGAGTTTACTTATGATGAACTGAGTTCAGCATTTCATGATTTACTTATCGAATTCAAAAGGCTGGAATTAAAATCAAGTCCTTAAAGAAACAAAACGATGTTTTATTAAAACATAAGGATGAAATTTTTAAAAAGAATAATATTTTGCGAAGAAAATTGGAAAACCTTTCAAAAAGTGTTATAGTCTTGAACAATGAAAAAACTATTTTATATGAGACAAACAATGTTTTAGTTATCGAAAATACTGATTTAAAAAAGGAGGTTGAAAAGCTTAAGCCTTTAGTAGAAAAATTGACCTTGAGTTCAAATAAGCTTGAGCTAATTTTGAAAGAACAAAAAGACTCTAAAAGTAATGTTGGAATTGGATTTAATGCTTTAAGAGCTAAAGGGATTTTAGCAACAAAGTTTGTATCCTCAAAAGCTTCAGCTTCAAAATCTAAATTTGAACAAGCTTTTTCATCAAAATCAATTACAAATGACTTGAAATATGTTCCTAAAAATACTATGCAAAAATCTTTCAATTCAAGTATTTCTATTTCTACATCCACTATAGCTTCAAAGCATGCATCATTCAAAAATGATATAATTATCTGTTATGCATGTCATAGATTTGGGCATAAATCTTTCCAATGTAATTCTTTGAAAAGTTCCATGAATAATGCATTAAAGTGTAGAACCATTTGGGTTCCAAAAGAAACCAATGCTGCTAACCTGAAAGGATCCAAGTTAGCTTGGGTACCTAAAATCACTCCTTGACTATTTTGCAGGATTGTCTTGCAGCCCAAAAATTAAAGAAAAGATGGTATCTTGACAGCGACTATTCAAGGCATATGACGGGTGATAAGGATCAGTTTATCACCCTACAAATAAAAGAAGGAGGATTGGTTACCTTTGGAGATAATGGCAAAGGGAAAATAATCGGAATCGGTAAGATCAAGTTAATCCCTTGTACTTTTATTGAAGATGTATTCTAGTAGATAAGTTGAAGCACAATCTAACGAGTATTAGTCAATTATGTGATAAAAGCTTCAAAGTTATCTTTGAATCATCTATGTGTATAATAACTAACTCTTTTGACTCTAGCAACAAATTCATTGGTCATTGACTCGAAAATATCTATGTGGTAGATCTAAATGATCTAGCCATGATAAGTAGTTCCAGCCTAGTAGCCATGAATGCTAAGACCAAGGAGTCATGTCTATTATGGCATAGACGATTAGGTCACGCTAGCATGCATACTATTACCAAATTAATCTCAAAGAACCTAGTTAGGGGCTTGCCACATTTCAAAGTTGATCTTAACTATGTTTGTGATGCTTGTCAATTAGGCAAACAAACTATGGAGAGTTTTAAATCGAAAAATGTTATTTCAACAACTAGATCCCTTGAGCTACTTCACATGGACTTATTTAGACCAACTAGGACCACAAACCTAGGAGGTATGAAATATGGACTTGTGATTGTAGATGATTTTTTTAGGTTCACATAGGTATTATTCATTGCACATAAAGATGAGACTTTTGGTGTATTTCAAAAATTTCATAAGAAAGTTTCAAATAAGAAAAGTCTTTCTGTTATTTCTATAAGAAGTGATCATGGAACTGAATTTCAAAATTAATTATTTGATGAATATTGCACTGAACACGGCATTGATCATAACTTCTCTGCTCCTAGAACACCACACCAAAATGGTGTTGTAGAGCGGAAAAATAGGACGTTGGAAGAAATGGCTAGAACAATGTTATGTGAAGGTAATCTTCCAAGGTACTTTTGGGCAGAAGCCGTGAACACTGCATGTTATATATTAAACCGAGTTTTGATACGACCAATTTCAAAGAAAACCCCCTATGAGCTCTGGAAAGGAAGAAAACCAAATATTAATTATTTTTATGTTTTTGGGTGTAAATGCTTTGTATTAAATAACGGTAGAGATAATCTAGGAAAGTTTGATACAAAATCTGATGAATCTATATTCCTTGGTTATTCATCACATGGCAAAGCATACAGAGTGTTTAACAAGAGGTCTCTCACTGTAGAAGAGTTAATTCATGTTATTTTTGATGAAGCTAATCCTTCACCATCTAGAAAAGATGAGTGCATAGATAACGATGCAGGTACTCTACAAAAAGAAATAGAAGATCTAAACATCTAGGACAAACCAACACAAGATGGAAGTGAAATGGTGAGTAAGGATCATATTGATCTACCAAGAGAATGGAGGTATGTAACTTCACATCTTAAAGAATTAATTATTGGTGATCCTTCTCAAGGTATAAGGACTAGGTCATCACATAGGACTGCACATGATTACCTAGCCTTCATATCTCAAATTGTACTACAAAGTTTAGAAAAAGCTGAAAATGATTATAACTAGATATTGGCCATGCATGATGAACTAAACCAGATGGATCAATATGAACACATCAAATGAAAATGTTTGGTAATAAATGAATTAAATCCTGAAGAGGACATTGATTTTGATGAAACCTATGCTTTGGTAGCAAGACCTGAGACTATTTGATTACTCCTTGTATTTGCATACTACATGAACTTTAAACTATTTCAAAAAAATCTCAAAAGTTCTTCTAGTCCTGAATAAAGTTTTTGTAAATCAGTCACCAGATTCTGAAAATCTTGCTTTTCCAAATCATGTGTTTAAATTGAACAAAACTTTACATGGTTTGAAACAAGCATCTAGCACTTGGCATAAGCATGTTACTACTTGAAAATGTTTTGAAGAAAATGATCTGATAAGTATACAAATAACTCATTGATGATACTATCTTTGGTACAACTAATGAAGATTTTTTGTAAAGGGATTTATTGAGTTAGTACAGGTTTGGATGAACTCAACCACTTCCTTGGCTTACAAGTCAATCAACTAAAGGAAGGTATCTTTATAAGTCAAACCAAGTACATCAAGGAATTCATCAAAAAATTTGGCATGGAAACAAGCAAAAAGGCTAGCACACCAATAAATTATATCTGCAAGTTAGACAAAGATAAAAATGGATCCAATGTTGATCAAATGCTATAAAGAGGTATGATCGGATCTTGTTTTATATTTGACAGCAAGGAGGCCTTACATATTGTACTGTGTATGTGTTTGCACTAAATTTCTCTCAACTAAACACATCAAAATTTAGGCACCATTCAATAAGAAAGCATGTTTTGAACAATGTTATTATTCTTGAAAAAAATACCTATGGAAAATTTACTTGCGAATATTTGTATAAAACCATTAGATTTAGACAAGTTTGCATTGATTAAATTAGGATTATATGATCCCATCTAAAAGAATTCTCAAAAACTCTAAGGACAATGCATCTAGACAACCTTCTAATTCAAATCCTAAATCTCTTGAGGATTGGATTAATACAAAAATATATCTTTGTGCTCCCTCTGCTCGAGCCGACTCGGATGTCGAGTCGTCTCTTTTAACTCGAGCCATAGGGTTTTGTATGTGACATTTTTACTTCCAAACCCTCGTCAACTCCCTCCTAAGAACTTTCTAAATCTCTTTAAACTTCCCCAAAGCTACTTTAAACCCATATTCCTTGGAATGGCGCCGAAATGATTGGTTGGGACGAAATCTAGCAGAAGTGTTGTTGTAGCTCCACAGGAAAGAAGAAGCAAATTCCGTGAAGATATTGTTCCTCGAAATGAACCTCAGTCAAAAGAGGAAGATAGCCCAGTTTCTCCTAGCCAGCAAAGATCCCTAGGTATGAGACCAGTCATCTCTTGCCGATGCATTCTTTTTGAATATCTTAAAGAAATAGATTTTGTGATTGGGGATTTAATTGAGGACCAGGGCTGGAGAAATTTATGTTCATTGGATGTTAAGACATATCCTAATTTAGTTAGAATGTTCTACGAGAATCTGAGATATGGGGAAAATTTTATTGAGTCTACAGTCAAAGGAAAAAGAAAAATCATTACTACTGAGATCCTAGGAAGTATCTTGGAGATGCCATTTGAAGGAATTGAGTATCTTGTACTAAAGGATAGATCCAAGGCTCTACAAACTATTTTGGAAAGGACTGAAATTGATGAGATAGGGATTCTTAAAGCAAATATGCTATCAATTGAAATGAGGGTCCTTCATAACTTCATTAGTCATACTTTTCTACCCATAATAAGTCGATTTGACTGGGTGAGTGAAAGGGACTTGTGCTTCATGGAACTCCTAATCATTGGTGAGAAAATTAATTTACCAGCAATCATGATTAGTCAGATGAAAGAGGCAGTTAGGAAAGTCAAAGCCTGCCAGCCATATGGAATGGTCCTCATAATCCTTTTTCAAAGAGCTAATGTTGACTTGACAGGAGAAGATAACAGTGTATTACTTCACACTGACACCTATATAGCAAAGACTTTTTAGAGAATGGGGTACTTACTGACCGATGGTACCTGGAAGAAAAAGTCTGACCCTTCTACAATTGAAGGAACTGAAGAAGTCCAGGAACAGAGAGAAGAAGAGGCTGGTGAAGGTACTACTTCACACATCCCTGAGCATCAGCCACAGCATGACTCTCTAGTTCATATGGAGTTTGATATTTCCTTCCCAGATATTTTTGGCTTGCCTGATATACCCTACAGCACACCCACATTTGATCAGGCTGCTAACATTTCGAGTCAAAGTCAAGCTGCTACTGCTCCTACTTTGGATACTTCAAGTATACAAGACTTTTTGGCACAACAGATGAACAATATGACTGAGTCCATCAAGTCTTCATTGAGTGAAATGTTTGAAGTATTTCAAAGATCTGTTGATAATAAGCTAAACCAGTTTGGAGAACAATTAGAGAGTTTAAAAGAAAGAATTGATATTCTTAAGAACTCCAAAACTGCAAGTGATATCCAACCAATACTCCAATTAATAGCATCCAGTTCTGATTCAACCAAAAATTCAGTCACTCAAATCCTAGAAGCATACAGAATAGAAATGGATAACTTAAGAGTCAGAATGAGATCTCTTAAGGCAGGAAAGAAAATGGAAGAGGATTATACCAAGGGCATAGGTATAATCAGAAGTGAATTTGGAAGGCTAAGAGGATCTGCAGAGGCTTTTGCTAATGTCCAGGCTTCGAAAATGCTTACTCTACAAAAGGAAGTGGCACTAATCAAAGAAGGAATGGAAGACTTGGCAGCTTCTAGAAGTGTGAAAAAAGTTGAAGCTGAATTAAAGTCAATGAATAGCTTTCAATGGAAGATGATGGGCAAAATTGAAGATATTCTAGCTACTCTCAAAACTCCTTCTATATCTGTTCCTAGTCACTCAAGCCATCCAAGACAACCTGCCCCACACATTAGGACACCTGGATCTCATAATATTCCATAATTCATTGATCCTATAGCTTCTTTACCTCCTAGAATTCAAATCCCTGAACAAACTTCTTCAAAACCTAGCATAAATATAGACAGTGACTAATTGTATTATCTTTTTTTAACATTTTGTACTAAACTTTTGGAATGGAATGAAGTATATATTTTGCTTCACAAACTCTACTCTGTGAATTGAATGGTTGATTGCTCTTACATTGATTAATTTTTAATTAGAATTTCAGGATAAATATGAGAAAATGAAATTATCTCAAACAAATATTAAAGACTTTCTCAATCTATTTTAAAATATAAACCTTATTTGAAATCACCTTTTTGATTAAGTGACAAAAAGGGGGAGAAAGTATTGCATGAAAAAGATAAAGCTTTGATACACAGTTGCTATATGTTTGCTCTGATACGTGAAAAGAACATGTATTGATATTTCAAATGTATTGATATTTCAAACTCTGATGCCTTATGCTCCGATGCTTTAAGTTCTGACTTACAATGTTTAAAGTTTCAAGCTCTAATGCTTTAAACTCTGATGATTTAAGTTCTCACTGATAATGCTTAAAGCTTTGAATTACAATTTTTTTTTTACAAACTCTGATACATAATGACTCTGGCACATAATGTTTTACACTTTAACTTTTGTTAGCTTTGTTAATGAAAGCTTGAAAGCTTTGAAATATAAAAAGAAATGAAAAGTTTGCCAAAACATGGAGTATTTTATTGAGGGGGAGATTATCTCTCTATGCCCTGATTCTCCTCTCATTGTTTGGCACTAATAGAAGTAAACTTGCTCTACTTGTTCACATACTTTTGCAAATGCTATTATACAAGTAATTGTAAAACTTTATACTGATTTTTCATGCCCAGTGTTTTGTCATCATTAAAAAGGAAAAGATTGTTGACCCCATAAGTGATTTTGATGATAACCAAATATTAGAGCATGTACATTTATTATTGACAACTCTTCAAGTATTTGACAAGTTTTTGTAGGATGTATAATATGTTCAAACTTCAACTCCTATATTTCTATTTTTCTTGCTTGAGTTGTGTTGGCATGGAGTCTCTGGATCGGCCGGTCGGAGCCGCTGCATCGCAGGACTGCTCCCTGGTTCCCCTATAAAATAGGTCCCTTCTCAGAGTTATTCCGGCAGAGGACACTCTGCTGCCTAAGTCAGTGGCGAATTCTAGCCACATAATGGGGAAGGTGTCGAGACTAGGAGAGAAAAAGGCTCTTGGAGACTGTAAGTGTATGTGAGCGTGAATGTTAGCGTACCTCTCGAACCATCATTCTTATCCTTATTTAAAAGAGGGCCTCCGGCCTGCGACTCGCCCTTTTTTCGGTGATCATGGGGAGCCAATTTCTTCTATAATTGGCGATCGTGGGTTGTCATTGAGCGGTTCTGGCCAGATCGGAGGTGTGGCAGTAGGAGTTGTGCGCCATGATCATGGCATGACGAGTGTCGATTGTAACTGTTGGTTATAGTTGCCTTTCTGGACCAGATTGTGGTCCAAGCTTCGGGTTTCCCCTTGCATGGGCCGAAGACTTGGTATATCCCCAGGGCTGGAGATCGTGTCTACGACGGGGACCGAAGTACGTGCCTTCGAAAGTCAATGAGAAGCTCGTCTTTAGTCAAGGCCAAAGACGTTACCCGAAGGACTCTAGATGTTATGGTACGGTGTGAAGCCTTGGGTTGCCTGCAGTTGGCCTGTCCCATGCTTGGTCCGAAGTCTGTAGTCCAGAGAGAGAGGACTTCGACCAGTCGAATCGGAGTCCGGTTTATAGCTGAATCAGGATATCCCAACAGTTGCCCCCTACTCTTAGTTCTCGAAGAGAAGATTTGAGAAGTGAGAGTATTAAGGCCTTGTCGTTTTTCTCCTGGGAGGCGATGCAGTGGATGATTATGGGATCCCTGATAGGATTATCCATCACTATCTGGGAATCAGATGGTGGACAGCTTTCACTCCTGGATTGGGGAGGAAGGAGAAAGTGGGTGGCCCTGGAGCCATCTTTTCTTTTCCCGTTGCACAATGGTTGAGGCAATCTTTTGGTTGAGATTTGGATGGTTGTGGTGGCTCTCCCCCGTCCGTTGGATGAAGGGTATACCTCATCCTGGTGGTTAGTTGCAGGTGGGTTACCTCCTAGGGTAACCTTGAGTCAATTTAACCCCGACGGGGCTCTAGAGACCCTTACTTTTCTTCTGGGAAAGGGCAAAGGTCCGGCCAAGGAAGCTTCTTCAACCTCGTCTCATCCTCTGTCCAAACTGTTCTGGACTACCAGTCTATTCCATGGGTAGAATCTTCTTTCTGCACCCTTGCTTCATTCCTTTGTCATGGAAGGGATCGTAGAGAGTCAGGGGGAAAAGGTCGGGCCCTCGGGGGCCGGAGACATAGTAGGTCCGGAGTCGATTCCCAGCTCGGTTTCTCAGGGCAAGGCAGCCCTTCTTTGGGAATGCTACCACATCCCTGAGGAGTTTTCCTTCATCCTTCCCGCATCCGAGGAGTAGGTGAACGAACCTCCCCCTGGGTGCCTAGCCGTATACGAAGATCATCTAAAAGCTGGTCTTTTGTTTTCCCTGCATCCCTTCTTCGTCAAGATCTTCTGCTTGTACCAAGAGGTACCAGCACAGTTGACCCTGAATAGCATCAGGAACATTTGCGGGTTCCTGGTTATGTGCAGCATTGCAAATGTAGAACTTAGGACCAATCTGTTCATAGCTCTTTTCGTCCTCAAAAGGGGTTTCCACAGCAACGGATGGTGGGTGATTGGCCCTAGATTAGGCCGTAGGGTCATCAAGGATATGCCCAGCGCCATCCATGGGTGGAAACCCATTGTTGTATTTGTGTTGTCTCTTAATTCATAGGGCTTTGATACAGTATGGAAGAAGCCTCGCCTGACTGCCAATGACAGGAAGAAGGTCTTGGTGGCCGATCAGTCAGACTACGACCTCCTGGTCAACTTCGAAGTTGACCCCATTCGGGAACTGTTGGAGGAGAGAAATCTCCATCGGACGGGAATTAGCAAATTCCCCTCATTAGGTATAGCGATAGAAATTTCTGCTCTTCTTTCTTGGATTTATTGTAGCTCAAACAATTAAAGTGAAATCCTCTGCTTGCAGGTGGCGGGATGAAGCCCGGTTTGAGCTGGCTCTGCCAAACTTTGGAGAAAAGGGTTGCACAAGCCCCCCTAACCAGGTCTGCAGTCCGGAAGAGGGCTCGGAGGGATGATCTCGAGGGGGACCAAAGCATCTTGTCTTCTAGGGGGACCTCAGGGGAAGACGTAGCAGCCGTGGAAGGGCCTCCATCAAGATCCCATCCAATCGAGGCTCTACTAGCGGTTGTCTTCCCAGTTCACGCAATGGGGAGCTCGCTCTAGGGAGTAGATGTGTCACCGTTTTGCCCCCATGCTATTGATAGGGGGCAAAGTGCAGCAAGTCGAAGGAGAGTTCGCTTGCGGGGCTTCCTCAACCGGAGTCCATTTGATGAAATCTTTGGAGCTTTCACCTACGGGGGGACTGTTGGTCCTGGCCGTAGCCAGGCAGGCGTTGAAGGGTACGCTTCTGCCTCACGACATGGCTGTTCTTCGGAACCGG
This sequence comes from Areca catechu, assembly GCA_021397845.1. Taxonomy (NCBI): domain Eukaryota; kingdom Viridiplantae; phylum Streptophyta; class Magnoliopsida; order Arecales; family Arecaceae; genus Areca; species Areca catechu. The sequence goes on from CM038039.1 coordinate 87,146,271, forward strand.
AGCCTTCCCAGGGTGTCTGATTCTGCCTTCTCTGCCTTGCAACAGGTATAATCCTTGCTACTTCTCTTTGTCTTGAGAATTGTTTGATTCATGACCCCTCTCCTTTGATGCAGCTAGTTTACGACCTCATCTTCATGGAGGAGGGCCTAGGGAATGTAGACAACCTCATCCTTAGCCTTAAAGAGGAGCTTCAGACTGCCAGGGCTGCCAAGGAAGTAGCTGAGGAGCTGAAGCGGTCCATGGAGGACCGTCTTGCCTGGATGAATGATGAAGTTCATGAACTGAAGGGCGAACTAAAAAGTGCTCATCTGACCATGATGGGGCAAGAGGCAGGGTGGAGGAGGAGCAGGAAACAAGTCGAATCCCTGGAGCAGGCTGCTAGAGAGGATCAGGAGAAGATAGAAAGCCTGGCCAAGGTGGTGAAGGAGGCTTCCAGGAGGGATGAAGAGGCGATCCTGGAATCTGAAGCTACTAAAGGGGAGTTCGCATCTTTGAAGAAGCGGGTGGACGACACCGTGGCTGATTTCAAAATGTCTCCGCAATTCCAGGCGGAGATCAATGAAACAACTTTGTATGACTACCATCACGACTTCAACGATGGACCCTCCAGGGTGAAGGAGGCCTTCCCCCATCTTGACCTCTCCGGCATTCCCCCCTTTGATATAGCTGGAGAAGGAGAAGAGGAAGTGGAGGGGGCCAAAGCCATAGTAGAGGCCGAGGAGGCACCATGTCCGGAGGAGGAGGCCACTACCGTAGTCGAAAATCCAGAGATTACCCCAACTCCGATCCTGGTTCAAGAGGAGGCTCAGGCTGGAGGAGTCCAAGCTGAAGGTTCCCCGGTTCCGGCCCGGATTGACGACGTCCTCTCAGAGCAAATTGATAGGTTGCTCCAGTCCTGTGGTGTGGAGCCTTCTCCTGCTAATGTTGAGTGACTTAGGTCGCTTTGGATGTATTTTTCTTCTTTTTCCATTGTACTTATCAATGAATGATAGTTTTTCTAGACTCTGAAATGAAATCTTCCTTCTTTGGGTGTGCATTGTTATGCTTCATGTGTAACTCGAAACGATTTTACCGTTCTTTTTTCTGCTTAGTTGAACAGTCGCGTCTGAAGGCCGTTTAGTTGATAAGAACTAGTTTTACCATTCTCTTTCTTGTTTGGTTAAGCAGTCATGGCCGAAGGCCGTTCAGTCGATGAAGACGAACTTTGGAATGGACCGGAACTCTGTTGCCGAAGGCCGTCTCCTTCCTTCGGGTGTTAAGTTGGTCCGTTGGGACGGACAAGAGTCATCTCCCAGCTAATAAGTGATTAGGGAGATTTGATTGCGATCCTTGTTGCCCATGTGGCATGTCAATATATGCACAGTCATGATTTCTTGTGCCTTGTGAGCCGCCGGGTCTCCTTTTTCTAAAAAGAAACCATTAATGATGCCGTCGCACGATGAGAATTTCTTCGAATTTGAAGCGATGGCAGTTGTTATCCTGGGAATGGCTCCCGAGCGACTTTTTGGTTCTTGAAACGTTGCCCGGACACGTGGCAATTTCTGATGCAGCTGGGAAGGACATGGGGCATGCCTTCCCGCAGTCGGTCGTGGGTGCAAGGTCTCTATAAATAGGACCTTTCCTTCTACTATCAAGGTCCATCATTTCCGTAGGCTCCTTTACTCCATTAATAATGATGTTCAGCACTTCTGAGCTCTATCATGCGGCGAAGAGAAGGGACATCGATCCGAAGAGGAAGCGAAGTCCGGAGTCTCTTGGACCGAGGGAAGACGAAGAGGAGCCTCTCGTGGACCGTCTCAAGAAGAAGGTCCACCTATTGGAGGCTCGATTGAGGGAGGCTTGGGCCCAGGTCACAGTGGCAACCACGGCGGCGGAGGAAGCAAGGAGGGAGGCGACGGACGCTGTCTCGAACTTTAAGGCTTCTGCAACCTTCAAGGATGAACTCACCGGGGTGGCTCTGGATTCCTTCCACCAGGGGTTCCGGGAATGTCGGAGGAAGGCCTCCAAGTTTTATAACTTGAAGGGCCTGGACAACATTAAGCCCTTCGTTTCCTTTCCCGGGCATGAATTTGATTCCGACTCCGATGAGGGGTCGGATTCTGGTTCGGACGGGAACCCCGGGGGCCCTTCGTCGTCCCTCCAGATCTCTCCCCGCCGATACGGGAAAAACCCGGCGGGGGGTTATTGAAAATTTTCCACATCCTTCTGGTGCCATTTTCTCTTTTTTTTTTAATATCTCTTTTTATGAGAGTTTCTTTTTCTTTTCTTGTTCTCTCTATATGAGAGTTTTTCCTTTCTTCTCACTTTTTTTTTTGTAAAAAAAAAACTGAAAGGAATGAAATATCTTCTATGTTACCTCTTCCCATGTACTTCTTGCAACATGTTATATGATGCTTTGTCTGTAGTGTAGACTCTGCGGACCATTTTCGGCCTATAGGGAAGAAGTGGGGTCAATTGGACCATTCTGAGAATGTCTATCATCGACAGAAAGGACGACAGTGGTCCTTTTAGGCACGTGTTTGGATTTACCGTAGGGTAGGGTGTTTACACCATCCCTGTGCAATGTCTGTCATGATTAAGGTAGGCTGTTCAGACCCACCTCGGTGTGTATTTGGATTCACCGTAGGGTAGGTTGCGAAAACCATCCTTGCGCCTTTGATCTTTTGGTGGCCTGGTTAGACCATCTATTGCGCTCGTCGGGCATACCGATATGGTGAGTGGATCATACTCTCCTTTGCGCAGTTGATTGATTTTTCAGATCAGGTCACTCAAGCTGTTGTCGTTCAGTTGATGCAACTAGCCGTTCTGAGTTGAGTAGGGTTGAGAAGCTTTGCACAGGAATTTCAGGAACTCTTTTATTGATAGTATTTATGAAAGTTTTGTACATTCCATAGCCGGGATAGGTCCTTCCCCTCCAGGATTTTGAGTTGGTATGTCCCTGGTCGAATGACTTCTTCGGCTTGATATGGACCTTCCTAGTTGGGAGAGAGTTTACCCTATTCCATTGGCCTGGATCCCTCTGCTCTTCACAATACCATGTCCCCCGTGCGGAAAGTTTGCTCCTTCATCCTTGAGTTGTAATATTTGGCGACCTTTTGCTGGTATGCCGCCATCCTTATCTGGGCCTGTAGCCTGGTGCTTGATAGCAAGTTTAGATCAATCCTTCTGCGATCGGAATTCTCAGGCTCTTCATAGTTATCAATTCTCAGGGACTGTAGGGAGACTTCAATAGGTAGTACGGCTTCGGTACCATAGACCAGGTTGAATGAAGACTCACCGGTGGTCGCTCTCAGGTAGTTCGGTATGCCCAGAGAACGAAGGTCAGCTCATCGGCCCAAAGTCCTTTGGCGGCGTTCAACCTTATCTTCAGACCATGGAGGATGGTCCGGTTGGTGACTTCGGCTTCTTCATTGGACTATGGATGAGCAACGGATGTCAGTCGATGCTGCATATGGTACCGAGCACAGAAGTCCTTGAACTTCGGATTGTCAAACTGTCTCCCATTATCCATGATGATGACATGTGGGATGCCGAACCTGAATATGATGGAATTCTTTACAAGATTTTTTACCTTGCCTTCTGTGATCTGGGCTAATGGTTCGGCTTCTACCCACTTCGTGAAATAGTTAATGGCCTCTAGGAGAAACTTTCTTTGCCCTGATGCTGGTGGGAATGGCCCAAGAATGTCCATCCCCCACTGGGCAAAAGGCCATGGGGCTGCCAGTTGAGTCAGGTGACTCGTAGGTTGTCTCTGTACATTGGCATACCTCTGGTATTGATCACACTTCTGCATGAAATCAACTGAGTCCTTTTGGATGGAAGGACAGTAATACCCCTGTCGAATGATCTTGTACGCTAGAGATCTGCCTCCCAAGTGGTCACCGCATATGCCCTCATGGATCTCTCTCAAAGCATAATCTGCATCGGTGGGTCCTAAGCATTTTAGCAATGGCTGGGAGAAAGATCTCTTGTAGAGGGTCCTGTCTAAGATGACGTACTGAGATACCATCCAGCGGATCTTCTTGGCTTCTATCTTATCTTCCGGTAGCTCTCCTTCATTCAGGAACCTGATGATGGGATCCATCCAACTTGGTTCAGTGTTGATCTAGCGCACCTCTGCAGTCTCCTCGGCTATGCTTGGAGTTTCAAGATGTTCGACAAAGGTATGCCCAAGAGACTCCGGTGCTGTAGTTGTCAGTCAAGATAGTGCATCCGTTCGGGAATTCTCTGATCGTGGAACATGGATGATTTTAAAATATTCCAGTTAGGAAGATAAATCCCGTACCTTCTCCAGGTATTGCACCATGGTTGGATCTTTAGCTACATATTCTCCGTTGACTTGATTCACAACCAGTTGCGAGTTTGAGAAGGCTCGAAGTTGCTAGACTCCTAAATCTTTGGCGATCCGTAGTCCGGCGAGCAGGGCTTCATATTCGTCCTGATTATTTGAGGCATGGAAGGAGAAGCGGAGTGCGTACTCTATGGCATGGCCGTCAGGTTTAGCCAACATGAGTCTAGCCCCGCACCCAGTAGCAATGGAAGCTCTGTCCACATGAAGCACCCAAACGGACTTCGTCTCCTTCGGGGCTTCTTCTTCTGCTAAAGAGGCTTCATCTTCGGACTTCCAGGTGCACTCAGCCAAAAAATCGAAGAGCACCTGGGCCTTCATAGCCGCTCGGGGCTGGAAGCTGATTTCGAATTCACTCAGCTTCACAGCCCACTTAGCTATCCTTTCAGAGGTGTCCGGAGATCGGAGAATGGCCTTGAGAGGTTGATCAGTTAGCACCACGATAGCGTGGGCCTGAAAGTATGGCTGTAGTCGCTTTGCCGCAATCACTAAAGAGTAGATCAGCTTTTGCATCCTTGCATATCGCGTTTTGGCATCATGTAGGACCTTGCTGATATCGTAGATGGGCTTGTGAGACTCGTCTTCCTCTTTCCAGACAAGAACCGAACTTACTGCTTCATCTGAAGCAAAGAGGTACAGGTAGAGGACCTTGCCTTCTTATGTCTTGGAGAGTAATGGCGAGGTCTCCAGATACTTTTTCAGTTCCTCAAAGGTAGCACGACAGTCATCAGACCATTCAAAGCCCTTTAATTGCCTGAGTACCCTGAAGAACGAAAGACATTTCTCTGCTGACCGAGAGATAAATCTGCTGAGGGAGGCAATCCTCCCTGTCAAATGCTGGACTTCCTTTTTATAGGAGGGATGTCTCATATCTTTCAAGGCTTGAATCTTCTCAGGGTTTGCCTCAATCCCTCGTTTGGTAACGAGGAAACCCAGGAATTTGCCTGAAGTGACCCCAAAGGCACACTTTGCCAGGTTTAGCTTCATATGGTAGCGTCGGAGAGCACAGAATGATTTCTCCAAGTCACGGATGTGATCTCTTCGGAGGAGGCTCTTGACGATCATGTCGTCAACATAGGCCTCCATGTTTCTCCCCAGTTTGATGCAGAACAAATAAAGGGATGCGATGCGGAAGTAAATTAAGATTAACTAGTTTTTTTTGTTGTTTTTATATGTTTGTAGAAGTTGGCTTCAAATCAAAGAAAAGTTAACCTAACATTGAAAGATACTAATATGATAATTAAAAGCACAATTTTAAGGAAACTAAATTATCAGAGTAGTTCAGAAGCAACGGATCGCTGGGGGTTGAGAAACTCCCAGACCTAGGGTTTCGCTCCGAACTTTCAACAGAACAGAAATAAAGAGAAGAGATGGTTTACCTAACCAGACAATGATCTTCACAGATTTTGGTGGAAGAACTCTCCCGAGCAGATTGTTGGATCCTCGGATTCAGATATCTTCGCAATGGATCCTCCAATACTGGTCCTTTGGCGGGTTGGCTTCTCCTGAACTCAAGATCTGGAAAAGAAGAAAAACAATTGATGGAATCAGAGAGTCAAGGGAAAAATTTACCAGGTTGATGAACTTGAGGATTGAAATTGCTGAAACTGGATTCTCCTGGAAGCTGATGTGATTTTCCTTGAAACTTGCTCTGGATCTGAAGTAGCCGGACTGGATCTGGATGAAGGTGGATGGCCTGGACTTGTAGAGAGAGAGAGGCCATGGGAGATGGATGGATCTAGGGTTTGATGGGTTGAAAATAATGAAGGGTGGCTAGGGTTTTGGAATTTCAAGTGGCTAACCTAGGGTTTTGGATAAAGATAGAGATCTCTCACCTCCTCAAGGCTCCAATGGAACCCGGATTACCCCCTCACGGAGCTCAACACTTAGAATAGTGTGGAAGAAGAGAAACCTAGGTCACTCAACACAAGAGAATAGCAAAAAAATAATTTTCTTCATTTTTTTTTCAAAGTTACAAAGAGAGGTCTATTATATAGACCTAAAATTTTCTCCTAGCTTGTACAAATTCCCATGTGGGACTAAACTCTTCCAACCTCTAGATTAGGTAGAAAACCCCCTCTCTTGGTCGACCAAGACTTCAAAAAAATTGGGACGGCCATAAAGGAATTTTTTTTTGGAATTTTTATGGCGCCTCCTTTGAAGTTGGATTTGGATTTGGAGTCCTCCTCTTCTTATGGCATTTCTTCTTTTCTTCCACTCCAAGTTAAGCTCTTTGATTTTGATTTGAACTTCAATTGGATGTCCTTCTTTGATTTCTTCTCCAAGAGAAGTTTTCTTCCTTCTTTGCTTAGGTAAAATAGGCAGGTATGGGCGCCTCCTTTAAATTAGCTTCCAATTTGATTTTTTCTTCTTTGGGTGTGGGGACCATGACACTGGGATGCCTCTGTGGCGCCTCCTGGACTCTGGCATGTGCTCGGAGTGTGGCTGGGCGTGTGGCTTGGAGTGTGGCCTCCACTTGCTTGAACCTTGATTTGATTGGAAGACAAATGTGGCACCATTTTGGACCAAATTGAAACCACATCGGGACTTGCACCGAGTCAACATGACTCAACAAAATTTAAATGGTGACTCAAGAAATAAATAAAAATAAATAAACTGGTTGACCAGGTCAACCTTTATTACAAACCCTAATTTCTCGGGCAATGTCAATCAGAGATCCAGATGGAGCTCTGAAGTCTTCTTCTGAGTCTGGTGCCCGCACCACAGTTGCTTTTCGAACACCTTGTTGATGAGTCTTTGAAATGTTGCTCTGGCATTCTTGAGGCCGAACGGCATTATCTTGTAGCAGTAGAGACCTTTATCAGTGATGAAAGCTATCTTCTCCTCATCTTGTGGATTCATTCTAATTTGATTGTAGCCAGAGAAGGCATCCATGAAACTCAGTAACTGGTGGCCGACAGTAGCGTCGACCAGTTGATCAATCTTTGGAAGGGGAAAGCTATCTTTTGGGCAAGCCTTGTTGAGGTCTGTATAGTCGATGCAGATCCTTCACTTGCCACTAGATTTCTTCACCATCACCATGTTGGCCAACCACTCGGGATAACGGGCCTCTCTGATGAATCCTGCTTTGAGGAGCTTGCCAACCTCTTCGTCCATAGCTTGCTGTCTTTCGAGGGTGAAGCAACTCTTCTTCTGCCACACCGACTTGTACCCAGGGGTTACTTCCAGCCGATGAGTAATCACTTCAGCAGGAATCCTGGGCATATCCGAAGTCGACCAGGCGAAGACATCGACATTGTCTCCGAGGAAATGGATCAACTCTGTTCTGGTTTCCTCATCTAGTGTGCTCCCGATCTGCACAACTCTGGAAGGATCTTCCTTTATCAAAGGTACTGGGATGGTCCTCTCCATGGGCTCATCAAGATTTGTAGTTGCATCCCTCGGATCCAGCTGATCCGGAGTTATCGAATCTTTGAAATGCTTGTCTTCAATCATCAAACACTGTCGTGCCATCCTCTAGTTTCCTCTAACTTCTCCAACACCGTTCCTGGTGGGGAAGCATACCAAGAGGTAGTGAGAGGAGATCACGGTTCGGAATCTGTTCAAGGCAAGCCACCCCAGAATAATATTGTATGCTGAGGGGATCCGGACCACCGTGAAGTTGATCGGCAGTGTCTTTTGTTGAGGTTCGGTGCCAAGGATTACAAGCAACACTATTTTCCCTTCGGCATAAACTTGGTTGCCCCTAAAACCAGAGAGCAGTATGGGGGATCTTTGCAGTTGATGTCTAGGCAAACACATTTTAGAGAATGCATCGTACATCAAGACATCAGTCGAACTTCCATTATCAACAAGGATCCACTATATATCATAATTGGCCACTTCATGTGGGAGCCGAACTCCCGCAAGGTCGTCGTCGAAAAAGAGGATAGAGTTGTTGTCTTTAAGTCTCTTTGGGGCATCGTCCTCATCCCTTCTCCAGTTGGTGGGTCGGTGTATCATCCCTACACCTCCGTTGTTGGGCCTTTGATTTGGCAATTCGACCTCTTCAGGAGGTGGCTGAGGAACAGTTGCTTCTGACCAGAATCCTTGGCGATCGATGTACCATCCCAAGTATCCCCTCTTGATGAAATCCTCAATTGCATCCTTCAGCTGGATGCACTCTTCTGTATTGTGGCCATGGTCCTGATGGAATCGACAGTATTTATTCCTATTCCTTACGAAAAAGGAGGCCTTCATGGGACGGGGTCATTGGAGATAGTTGTCCTTCTCTATCTCCATGAGGATCTTCTTTCGAGGGAGGTTAAGGGGGGTGTAAGAGTCGAATCTTCCTCCCAACGCTCTGGGCCGGGGAGGACTTCTTCGGTGGTCCATATATTTGTCGCCATTATTATTGGAAGTTTGGAGACCTTGTCCCCTGTTATTCTTCTTTTTTGAAGGGGGTTTCCCTTCAATCAGTCATCGATTCGCCGCCTGCTCTTCAGCATCGACGTATTTCTGAGCCCTTGACAGGAGCTCAGCATAGCTTTTAAGGAACTTCTTATCCAGAGAGTAAGTAAGCTTGGAGGTACGATGCCCCTTCTTCAGTGCTGACATGGCCACGTGCTCGTTGAGATTTGGGATCTCAAGCATGGCCGCATTAAACCTAGAGATATAATCTCGTAGGCTTTCTCCTTCATTCTGGTGAAGGAGGAACAGTGTGTCCGTATTCCGAGGAGTCTTGCGGTAGGTCCTGAAATGCAAGATAAATAATTTTTCTAACTCGAAAAAGGAATCGATGATACCTGGATGCAGGCTCGAGTACCACATCCGAGCGGACTTCTTCAAGATAGCCGGGAATGCTTAGTAGTACATCGCGTCCGAAGCTCCTTGGATCATCATATGGCTCTTGAAGCTGCCCAAATGATCGAGGGGGTCGGAGGTGCCGTCGTAGGGTTCCATCTAGGGAACCCTGAAGTGCCAGGGGATGACCTCGACCATGATGCAGTCGGTGTAGGGTGGGCGCAGGTCACCCATAATCAAGTCATCGAGATCCTTCAGATCCCGCATTCTCTGCTCTCGCGCCTTCACCATCTCTGACTCGATGGCTCTGAATCTCCTGTCATAATTGGGAGTCTGCTTCGGTGCTCTCTCCACAGAAGTGGAGTCTCCGGAGGAGGGTGAGGGAGTTTGCCTAGGCCTTTTCCCTTTCTGCAGGGAATTGGCAGACCTAGGCAATCTTGAAGTTCGGCCTTCAGGAGAGGGCTAAGAACGAGGGGAAGGATGCGTAGAATCCTCCTGTGAGGCTCTCTTTCTTTGGGATCGAGAGCTGTGCCTAGAGGCGGCCAGTGGGTTCCCCACCGGAAAGGCTCTGTCTTGGAATTATTGAACCATGGCCGTAAGGTTGGTGACCTGGTTCACAAGAGCTTCAAACTACTATAATCCAACAACAACTGTGGAAGGTGGAACATTGTTCTCTTCAGGGGGTGCACCCCCTTGAGACGAAGCACGACTCTAGCTTGTAGAAGCGATTGGAGCTTTTCCTCTTGCCATCGAAAACTTCTCACTTCCCCTTGTCTGGGAGGGAGCTTAAAGAATGTTAATGAGTGCTCCCCCTTCCTGGCGCGCCAATCTATTAGCATGGAGTCCCTGGATCGGTCGGTCAGAGCTGCTGTGTCGCAAGATCGCTCCCTAGTTCACCTGCAAAACAGGTCCCTTACCGGAGTTGTTCTAGCGGAGGACACTCCGATGCCTAAGTCAGTGGCAGATTTTAGCCACAGAATAGGGAAGATGAGTAGGAGAGAAAAAGGCTCTTAGAGACTGTAAGTGTATGTGAGCGTGAATGTTAGCGTACCTCTCAAACCATCCTTATTACCCTTATTTAAAAGAGGGCCTCTGGCCTGCGACCCGTCCTTTTTTGGGTGATCATAGGGAGCCAATTATCCCATGATTGGCGATCGTGGATTGTCATTGAGCGGTTCCGGCCAGATCGAAGGAGTGGCAGTAGGAGTTGCACGCCATGATCATGGCATGATGAGTGTCAATTGTAACCGTTGGTTACAGTTGCCTTTTTGGACCAGATTGTGATCCAAGCTTCGGGTTTCCCTTTGCATGGGTCGAAGACTTGGTATTCCCTGGGGCTGGAGATCGTGTCTATGGCAGGGACTGAAGTACGTGCTTTCGGAAGTCGGTGAGAAGTTCGGTCTTCGGTCAAGGCCGAAGACGTTACCCGAAGGACCGGCCTTCGGATGTTATGGTCCGGTGTGAAGCCTTGGGTTGCCTACAGTTGGCATGTCCCTTGCTTGGTCCGAAGTCCGTATTCCAGAGAGAGAGGGCTTCGACCAGTCGAACCGGAGTCCGGTTTGTAGTTGAACCGGTATATCCCAACAAGTTGTGTTGTAAGTGTTTTTGTAAAGAAGAACCCAGTGAAAATGCTAAGAAAAATCAAGTAAAAGGGTTACTTCTATAAGTGTGTGTGCCTTAGATTTTGCCTTAAGTTGGTTTGTGTGAAATTGTAAAAGAGTTGGTGAGAGTTTTCTTTAAGTTGAAATTATAAAAATTATGAAGAAGATGCTTGAGCCGACCCCAAGACAAGAAGAGCCGACTATGATTACTGGCATGCAGCAAGGATTCTCCGAGCCGACTCTAATGAATCCGAGTCGACTGGAATCAGTCCGAGCCGACTCCTCTAGAGTCCATTTCCTAAAAGTTTTCTGAGAACAGCCAGGCAAGCCCGCCCGACCTAGAAAGAGGTGACTCTACCACACCTAACTTCAAAAGCCTGAGAAAGCGAGCCGACCCGAACTGCATCGAGCCGACTCTTCCATAATAAGGTTTTTTGAACCTGAGAAGAAGAGCCGACCCAAGCTGAAAAGAGCCGACTCCTCGAGTTCAAGAATTTCAAGATTCAAGTTCGAGCCGACCCGAGCTATAAGGAGCTGACTCGTCCAGAGTGATATTTTGCACCCTGAGACAAAGAGCCGACTGCATTGAAGAAATGGCGACTTGACCTATCAACTCAATGGATCCGAGCCAACTCAGAAAAATCTGAGCCGACTCGAATGACACTTCCAGGTATCTAACGGCTAGTTCTAGAATTTATTTTTGAATGCCAAAAAGTTCTCCAATAGTCAAAAACCATTCCCCGACGGTCTACAATAGCTAGAACTGCCTTAGAATGATGGAAGACTTTAAATTTGAAGGATTTGAACTACCAAAAAGTATTCTTTGGAAAAGAGGAGAGTTCAAAAAGGAAAAAGAGAGAGCTTCATTGAACATCCAACCAACCATAAGAGATAGAGCACAAGTGCATTCAAGTCTGCATTCAAGCCCTCAACAACTCTGATCTAAAGCTTGAATCAACTTTGGAAGAAGCCACTGAAGTCATTAAATCTTATTCAAGTGCATTCAAGTGGACTTCCAACAAGCTGCACCGGCAACTATCCGATAACTTGAGTTTGTCATTTGTTGTTGCATTTATTTTCAATTCAATCTTTGAATTGTTGGGTTATTGGTGAGCCCGGTTGAAAAACCAAATAGGTTCTTGGTGATCCTGTGAAAACCAAGTTTAGGTTTCTTTGGTGAGCCTGTTAAAACCAAAGGGTGTTGGGTTTTCCTTGGTGATCCCATAAAACCAAAGTGTAGAGGTTTTGGATTGTGATCCTATAAAACAATCCTACTGTATTCGGGTATGAATATAGTGAAAATCCCAAGTGGTATCTTGGATAGTGGACATAGGAGCTGGGTTGCTCTGAACCACTATAAATTTAGTGTGTTTGTGTTGTTCTTTCTCTACTTTGCTTAGTTTATGCATTCTATAACCTTATCACAGCACCTACCACTTGTAAAGGATTTTGAAATTACACATTACTTGTTTAAATTTTTTAAAAGACCCAATTCACCCCCCTCTTAGGCAGCCACCTGGGCAACACTTTTACCATGCTTCATCAGCAATGGTGTTTATCGACCCATGATGAGGTATGAGATCCGATCCTATTTATGTTTGTAGATTAGATTTATAACATGTATCAGTTAGGTCAATGCATACTGATTTTAATTTTAGTATCTATACTCTATTCATATCCTATCTTGATCTTATAGGGTAGATTTTTAAAATTATTCTAATACATGATTTTTTTATTAAAATTATTTTAAATCTAATATGCTTTTGCTAATTTAAAAAAATTCATGCATGAAACCTTGCCCTAGTTTTTTTAATAATAGTATCAGAGCTCCTAGTTCTTGACATGGTTTGATTAGATGTAGATTTGAATCTTAATTTAAGTAACTATTTTGGATTAGGTTAATTACCATGGCCATCTGGTCATAGAAGAAAAGTAGGGTTTAAAGGCCCTCTCTTCCCATTCAATGAGATCTCTTATGGCATGTAGAGGTACCACTTATGGTTATATCCCATAAACAAATGAGGTCAAAGGATAATTTTATTAAAATTATTTTGATAATTTAGATCTAATTTTTAGTAGTTTAATCTTGATTATTTTGCTATTATTAATCTAAAATTAAGTTATTAACATTAAATTTTATATTTAGAACATAAATTATAAACTTAATTTAGCAATTGCATTAAACTATGTAGTCTAGATCCAAAATTATTTTAGTGGTATATAATGTATATAAAAATATTTAGATCTAATTTTAGTAAAATAAGTCATGATTAATTACTAGAAATAAGAGTTGATTGGATCTAGAATTATGAATTAAAGATCAAAAGTCAATTCATAAAACTTGGATTTGGGTTAGCTTGAATTAGGTTAAATGATCGGGTTAGACCTAAGATTAGAATTTGATTAAAATGGACCTTAGAAAAGTTAATTTAAACTAACCCCAAGTTAATTAGGATTAGGTCAAAAGGTCTCTAGATCAATTCTATAATGATAGGTTGATCAAGTCCATATTATTAAATGGTTCTGATTCTGGATCAGATGTTAGACCCCAGTTCTTAGGCTAGTTTAATCAAAACTGATGAACCAATTAGTGTCTAAGGTAAGTTTGGCATATAATCTTGGTCATTAATTGGGGCTACCTCTTACCTGGCCAACTTCATTGATGTCTAAGGAAAGAGGTTAATGGTCAAGCCCTTCCATTGATCTCACATACCTAGCCAATTTGGTCAATTAGATTTTGATTAGATAGCTTATCAATTCAAGCAAACCCATGCCAGTAAGGAAGATCAGTTTTACTGATTTAGGTATCCTTGGACTAATGTGATTCAACCCATGTCGCTGGATGAAGTTAGTGGGTGGATTGTTGATTAGTCCATGTCTTCTTCACTTTTCTCTAATTAAATCCTCTAAAATTATTATGGCCTTTAAGTGACAAAATTATGAAGATAACTATGTCATGGTCGCCTATTAAGAGAATGATAATGAGTCCAATAGTTAAGATGATTATTGGAGATCCAAAGACCTAGTGCTCATCTGGATATTGAAATTATTATTCATATTATGATGACTTTGTCACTTTTTTCTAAATAATGGCCATATAAGCCAGTCAAAGTCAGGCTTAGGCATCGTTGGCTAGAAGTACTTTATCCTATCATGTTAATAGTTGGACCTAACTAGGACTTCCAGTGATAGCTCAAATGCTTAATGATTAGTTCCTAGGGAAAAATTATTACCAAAATTTTTTTAAAAAAATAATTGATTAAGAACCTACCTTTAGATGCACATGGGTGAGCTGGCCAAAGTTGGGCTAATATGCAGTCTATTGGATTCTGGTACCCGCTAAGGAATTGGTACAATTTCTTGAATTAGAGGTAAAGGTTACCAATTTAATCATAAATAGTGAGAGACCTTTAGACTAAAGTCCAAATCTTTAGGATTAAATAATTTATATACTAAGTAGGTCTTGTTCTCTTTTCAGAATAATATGGATACCACTTTGTCACTTCATTCATTTCTAGACAATGAAAAATTAATGAGATCCAATTTTGATAGCTAGTATTGAAAGCTAAAAATAGTCTTAGAGCACGGACAGATTATGTATGTGCTAACAAATCTAGCACCTAAAAAACCTGCTCAAAATGCTCATGGTGCAGTTCAAGATACTTACCGGAAGTGGCTTAGTGACCAAACCACGGTCCATTGTATTATACGGGCATCCATGAATGATGAATTGAATTGCAAATTTGAGGATGCTCAGTCGGAGGATATACTTCAAGTGTTGAAGGAATCCTTCGGCACTCTTGACTCTGTTGAAAGGTACAAATTGTCTTGTACCATTTTCAACATCAAGATAAGGGAGGGGGCATAAGTCATTGATCATGTATTATACATGATCAAACTGATTGAGCACCTAAGCAAACTTGATCTTCCTCTACATGAATAGCTAGGGAAGGATGTGATCCTCAATTCTTTATCAAAGTTCTACATAGATTTTCTTGATCATTATAGAATGACTAGGCCTATAATAAACTATCATGGTCTATTCGGGTTACTATAGACCTATGAGATGCATCATCGCTCCATAAGGGGTTCGTGAATGTAGTGGGAGGTTTAATAAGATGTCATCCCTTTAAAAAGGGCAAAAAAAAATAAGAAAAAAAGTGTAAAGTGCTTTGGTGACTAAACCAGGTCAGATCAATAAGTTGAAAGCTAACCAGACTCAAGTTGAGTGCTTCTACTGTAAGAAGAAAGGATACTGAAAGAAAAATTATCCTCCTTACATTACCTCGCTAGACCTGAACAAGCCAAGAAAAAAGAAGAACAAGCAAGGCCTTGCTGGACAAGATATTTATATGATAACACTTTGTAATTTTTCTATTTATGATACAACTGCTTGAGTATTAGATATCGGAGCCCTATTAATATTTGTAATTCATTGCAAAGACTTCAGGTCAGTAGAAGATTCAAAGATAGCGAGAAATTTTTGAATGTTGGAGATGGAAGATATATTCCAGTTCTAGCTATAGAAATAGTCAGGCTTGTTTTTTATTCTAGTATCATTGTTTTAGGTGATTGTCATTATTATCCTAGTTTTTTATTAAATGTGATCTTTGTAGGCTTTTTGATCAAAAATAGTTATCATTTATCAATAAAAAATAGTTATTATGATTTTATTTTAAATGGTATTACTATAATGCATGGATAACTAAAGAATGACATATATATTTTATCACAACTTGTGAATATAATGTACACGTCCAACAAATGATCTATGATAGAAAATGTATCTGATGTCTACCTTTGGCATTATAGGCTAGGTCATATTAATAAGAATAGGATGAATAGGTTATCTAAAGAGGGATCCTCAAGGTTAATAATTTTGAATCATTGCCAATCTACGAATCCTATCTTCTTGAAAAGATGACTAAGTCACCTTTTACTAGAAAGGATAAAAGAGCCACTGAGGTTCTGAGTCTAAGACATACTGATGTGTGTAGATCCATGAATACTTCAACCATAGGTGGATATCACTACTTCATCATATTTACTAATGACCTATCAAGATATGGGTATATCTACTTAATGAGATATAAGTCTGAGTTATTTAAGATGTTCAAATGATTTTGTAATGAAGTGGAGAAACAAACTAACAAGTATATCAAAACCCTTCGATTTGATCTAGGAGGTGAATATCTTACCAGTAAGTTTACGATTTATTTGGAAGAGAATAAAATTCTATCAAAATGGACTCCTCCCATGATACCTTAGCATAATGGAGTCTCTGAAAGGAGGAATCAAATCCTATTAGACATGGCTCGATCTATGATGGGATTTACTAGTCTACCTATCTCCTTCTAGGGATATGCACTATAATCGGTTTGTTATATTCTAAATAGAGTTCCTAGCAAGTTTGTAGACAAAATTCCATATGAAATATGGATAGGGCATAAGCTAATACTCTCGCATCTTAGGGTTTGGGGATATCCAGCTTATATCAAACGATTGAAAATAGATAAGCTTAGGCCTAGATTTGTAGGTGCACATTTTTAGGGTACTATAAGGAAACTAAGAGTTATATCTTCTACCATATTGATGAAGACAAAGTGTTCATTATAAATAAGGCAGTCTTTTTGAAAAAGGAGTTCCTTGAAAAAAGAACTAATGCCTCTAAGGTTGAACTTGAAGAAGTTTGATAGGTAGAAGAACTGACACAATTAACTAAGCCAATTCAATCATATTTGATTAGTTCAAACTTGGAGCCTGTTATAGAGACAACCTTAAGGAGATCTGGTAGAGTACCATGTTGACCAGATGGATACTATGGTTTCTTAGTCTGGGATGGTGATCCTATTAAACTTGATGAGAACGAGGATTCAATCACCTACATGGATGTGATGCAAAGTTCCAATCTAAGAAATAGTTTAAAGCAATGAATTTTGAAATGGAGTCCATGGAGATCAATAGTGTGTGGATACTAGTTGATCCACCTAAAGGGATAAAACCAATTGGGTGCAAGTAGATTTTCAAAAAAAAGGGGTGTAAAGGAGATGGTGGGGTCTTATAAATCCCGTCCGGTTGCTAAGAAATATCGTTAACTTTATGGTATTAACTATGATAAGACATTTTCTCTAGTGACAATGCTTAAGTCCATTCGGATTATGCTCATGATTGTGGCACATCTTGATTTTGAAATGTGGCAAATGGATATCAAAACTACTTTCCTAAATGTAGAGTTGGAAGAAAAGGTATATATTATACAACCTGAAGGGCTCACATCCAAAAATGAATCAAAGATCCATTTATGGATTGGAGCAGGCATCTCTAAGTTAGAACATGCATTTTAATAAGGTGATCAAGACATATGGCTTTGTTTAGAATGGAGAAGAACCCTATATATGCAAATAGGTTAATGGTTCAATCATTGTATTTCTTGTTTTGTATATAGATGGCATTCTCTTAATCAAGAATGACATTCCTGCAATGAATAAAGGTTTGGCTATCATCCCAATTTTTCATGAAGGATCTGGAAGAAACAACCTACATCCTTAAAATAAAGATCTATAGGGATAGATCTAAAAGGTTGCTAGGGTTATCCCAGTTGACGTACATTGATATTGTGCTGAAGCAGTTCAACATGGTAAATTCTAAGAAAGGCTATCTTTCGATAGGCCATGGAATTACTCTCTCTAAGAAGTATTATCTGACAACTCCTCAATAAAGAGCATATAGTAGGATTCCAAATGCCTCGATAGTGGAATCCATTATGTATGCCATAATATGTATATAACCAGAAATGGCATACTCACTAGGAGTGTGAGTATATACCAATCTGATCTAGGTGAGAATCATTGAAAAGTCATAAAAAATATTCTTAAGTATTTGAGAAATACTAAGGACCAATGGTTAGTTTATGGAGATTCTAACTTGAAACTAGTCGATTATACTAATTCAAGTTTTTAATTAGACTGGGATAAGAGCAAAAGTGTGTTGGGTTGTCCTTACCCTTAACGGAAGAGCTTCTTGCTAGAAAAGTTCTAAGTAGCATATTATAGCTTATTCTACATGCTAGGTGGAGTACATTATGGCATCTGATGCTGCAAAGGAAGCATCAGGTTACGGAAGTTCATCATCGAGCTCAGAGTGGCACTTTTCATTCATGGTCAGTTATTTTGTATTGTGATAGCACTAGAGCCATTGCTTAAGTGAAGGAATCGAAGGCATATTGTGAACCAAGCATGTTCTGCATCACTACCACCTTGTCCAAGAGATTATGAATGAGGTGATGTTGACCTGTAGAAGATCAACGGAAAAGAGAACTTGGTCTATCCATTTACTAAAGCCCTCATAATCAAAGAGTTCAATGATCACAAGTGAAAGATGGGTATACAATACTATTCTGATTGGCTTTGGTCCAAGTAGGATTTATTGAAAAAAGTATTTTAAAGCCAATCATCTGAATTATAAATGTTGGCTTTTCTTGTAAATATATATAAATTATTAATAAAATAAATATTATTTTGGCAGCTCAACATTTTTGTCATCTTTCTATGAACACTAATATGTTGAAGTCCTTATAACAACATTGATTCAATAAAGAAGGATTTATCAAGTGGTTCTTAAATCGGTTCATGACCAAATGATGTGTTATTATATAGGACCACAATGTTTATCGAGAATAGGTCCTTGTATGCCATATAGGTTTGTTGTGCTCTTAACCAAGGAGTATAGAGACAATGGTATGGCATGCAGGTAAGTATATGGCATGCAGGTAAGTATAGGAGTATATCTCACTGAACAGTGACCAACTTTATGAAGTACTTTACTATCAAGAGTATCTCATAGAAAGGATATTGATATAAATATCCCTCCGACCTGAGACTATCATAGTGACTTGGCAAGTAATTCACTATACTTTGATGTTAGATTACCTGGGCTTTTAATCTAGTGATGGAAGGTTTTTGGGTGTAGTCAAGTACTTATTAAGTCAGTGTTGAGTCAAGAAGGGATTAACCATTCCAAGTTGCTGGAGTAAATGCTTGACGGTGTTTCAATTTTACAAAACCTAGGCTTGGATAATCCTAGTGAGGAGTCATAGGATTTAGTACATTAACACACATTCAAATGCACTTATTTAGAGTTGACAGTAGACTCTGAATTCATCCTGATCATTAGGTCAAAGGGATAAATTATACGGTTACTATAACATGGGTTCTTGAATGTTGCTTTTCTATCATTCGACCTATCTGGACATCAGGCACCATTGCTAGATGGTTGCATCAATTATTTTAGAAAATCATTCTTGAGCTACCGGCTTAGAGTTTGAACCTACAAGGTCATACATAATAGAAGTTTCTAATTGATCATGATAGCTGATCGATGATTAAGAACATCTAGTGACAAAATTATAAATATGATTAATAATTTATGCTATACAAGAATTATAAATAAATAAATATTAATTAATATTAGAAGGATTAAATAGTAATTGGATTGCTAATTTGATGAATTTATTGAGCAAACTAATTTGATCAAATCTATTTGAATTTGATTCAATTAGATTTCACTCGATTATGTTATTCAACGATCTAATCATTAAGAAATTTTAATTTTGATTTAGTTTAGATTTGGACTTAATTAATTTTTAATTAATTAAGCTTAATTAGAGTTTAATTAAATTAGGTTCAAGCTATTTGAATTGGTCAAATAAAATTACATTGAGATTAGAATTAAGGTTGACCAAGTTAAACCCATGAACCTAGTTTCTCCCTTGCACCACTTTGTTCTCCATGCAAAAATAAATTTTTGCATGAAGAATCTTCACTCAAAAATAAGGTTGTCACCTTCCTCCTTATCCATTCTAATTATTATTAAGACAAGATAATTTTTAAAAGGAGTTTCAATATAGTTTTATATCTGGTTTGATTGAGTCAAAACTAAATCTTGCACCCCCTTCTTTCTCCATGAAATTCTGATTTTTTGCATGAGCATTTCTTTTCATAAAATGTGTTTTGATGCCTTATCTAAATCTCTTTTGGATTAGGATGGAGTTAGGTAGATTTTAGAATTTATTTGAATTGATTTGATTTTAAATTTAATGAGTTTTATTAGAAATCAAACTTCTAGTCCTAGAAAAACTCTACTCTTTGATCCTTTCATAATCCTTTTCTCCATACCTATTTGATGCGGGACAATATGCAAAAATTAATCTACTAATTATTAAGATAATTATATGATATTAACAGTGACTAATTTTTTTGGGTTTTTTTTTAAATTGAGACTCAAAGCATTCAATAAAACTAAACTAGTCAACTTGTATATGCTCGTAATATCGAACTAACAAATCTAGTTAGGAAAAAAGGATCCGGTGATTAAGAAATCACCTTAAACTAGGATTAAAAACCTTCAATGAATCAGAAAATAAGAGTAGAGAAAGAGATTTTATTTTACCAATGGTGAATGTAAGTCTCTGATTGTAGATATAATTGGACTCTCAAGGATCTTGTAGCAGGACTTCCAGATTTTGATTTCGGGCTCTGATCTTCAGACCAACTGGTTTAAAGGAAAGAAATACTGTCACGTCCAACCTTGATCACCTACAATCAGTCAATCATATAATAAGAAGGCGTAGGAAAAAAAAGAAAAAAAAATTCAAAGGAAATGGAAAAGGGAAGAAAAAGCTAGAATGGTGGCTAGGGTTTTCTGATTGTTGGATATGCAGAGCCTCACACTCCGTGATGTTTCGAAGAATAAAGGAAAAGGGCCTCATACCCTGCGATGCACATAGCAAAGAAACTGATAGAATGTTGGCTTTATTTCATATATGTGGAATGAATAATACAAGGGGGGGTTGATGGGGTATTTATAGACCATCAACCAGAAGTGTAAGGGTTACAAAAACTAGTATTGGTTTTCCTTAGACAACAACTCCTAGGAATCCATTCTTGGGTGTCTTGGACTCCTGTTTCTAGGCTGATCTGGAGCTTCCTTCAAAGTGGGTGATAATAAGAGATCCTCATCCAAGTTGGGCGCCAAGATGAGGATAGGTGATGTGTGATGATGAGTGGCCAACATTGGTTCATTGATTGACCATGATTGGTGGTCTTTGGAGTCTGGATGATGTGGGCTCCTGTGTGAAAGTGGACTCTCCAATTTGGATAGAAAAAAAAGTTAACAGTTTTTTCTAGATTCTTGAGTTTGGAACTTGACTAGCTTGAACTCTAAAGTAAGAAGTTTCCTTAGTCCTCTCCTTGATTGGTGTCCCCTTGAGACAAAATTATATTGAGATGGGCGATGAAGAGCTAGGTGGCGTCTCCCTTTGAGATGGACTCTTGGCCGACTTCTCCTTGGGATTTGGCGACAAAATGAGGAGGGGAAGGGGCGCTAATATGGCTTGGACTCCTCATTTACTCATCTTAAAGTGGCGTCAACTCCCTCCCCAAGTGACCGACCAGGGTAGGTGAGATGGCATGTGGTGTTGTCCCGATGAGGTGGCAAGTGGTGTTGTCCTGATGAGGTGGCAAGTGATGTCCAAACATGTCATATGATGTTATCCAAAATCTTAAAAAGGTGGTGCCAAGAAGTGGTTGTCATGTGGCAAGTGACTTGGGCTATCACATGGAGTCACATGGCTTGACTTGAGCTAGCACATGGAGTCACATGGGTCTGGACTTGGGTCCCCTCTTGTATTATAGGACTCAACTAACAATTACAAGACTCAACCAACTAATTAATTAAATCCCAACTTGATCAAATTGATTAAAAGGCATAACCAACTAAACAAACTTGGAAAATAGGGTTTGGCTGAAAAAGGTTTAAATAGGTTTTGACACAACCTAAAAAATAGGATTTATATACAAACCCTAATTGGTAAAAAGGGCTAACTAACACGGGACCATTATAACAAAATTTTTGACCCAATTGAAATTGGATTTTTTTACAGACTCAATTTTGGATCCAAGGATTTTTATAGGGACTCAATTTTGGGATTTAGGGCTAAATCCAACTAAACTAAAATAACAAAATTTAAAATAATTATTTACAAGTGATCTAAGGTTTAGGCTTAGGGATTCATTCACAGGTGATCCAAAGGGATATGGGTTTGACCTATCATTTTCTTCTGGCCCTAGTGTCCGCACCAATTCTCCCCAGGTGGGAGGAACTCAACCCTGTCGAGTATGGATCAACCTTGCTGTGATAGTGCTCTAGTAAGTCTGGGTTAATTTTTTGCAAGTCCTCTCTGGTGATCCAAGAATCGCTAGTCTCGGATCATCCTTGCCAATGAACTAGATATCACTGATAGTCTTTGCCCCAAGTAGCGATAATCTTATCGTCCAAGATCCGCTCAATCCTGTCTCTCCAGGATGGTAGTATGGCAGGCGGACACACATTGGTTGGCACACTCTCAAGGATTGGATCAGGCACAAAAGGCTCACTAGGAATCAACGTTGGCTCCCTATACTCTATAAGGTCTGAAATATTAAAAGTAGAACTAACGCCTAGTTCAGGTGGCAACTCAAGCACGTAGCCATTAGATCCGATTTTTCTAATTACTTTGTATGGTCCACTACTACGGGCATGTAACTTCTTCATGGTTCCAGGTGGGAACCGTTTAGGTCGTAGTCTGATCATGACAAAGTCTCCTTCATTGATTTCTTTGAGTCTTTTTCTTGGATCAGCCATATGATTCTTATGCAATTCTTTAATGTATTGTGAATATGACTCTACAAACATTTAATAATCACTATGCATACTAGTGAAGAAAATTTATTTATTTATTTATTTATTTATTATTTATTTTTGTCTTTTTTAGTCCTTAATTTCAATTCTGTGCTTAACCCTTGGTCGATGGGTGACATGCAGATGAAAATTTGACATGCACTCCTAATAAATGCCATAAGGTTCTCCAGAAATAGGTGGCAAATCTAACAGGGTCAAAGGACTGATGAAACATGCTAACCTCAATAAAATATAACCTAATGGTTCTAGAAACAATGGAAACCTCAGGGAAGGGTAGGAAATAAGAAGTGGATTCAGGGGTGACTTGGTAGGGTAGGAAATAAGAAAAGGGCTCATGGTTTAGTCCTAGACTAATGGGGTTGACCTTAAGGGTTGGACATTGATTCATACCTATAGGAAATAAAGGGTCAGCCTAAAGAAAGGACAAGTCAAGAATTTCAGGAAAAAGATCTTCAATGGGGACTGATGGAGTGAATTCTTCCTAAGGCTACTGGTTTGGAAAATTAAGTCATCACTGATTACTTCAGGACTAAGCTCTATAGCTTGACTCTCTTCTAGTGCTTTCTTAAGTAAGGTCCTAGTAGTAAGGTTAGACTCTTCTTGGTTCTCTTTTTCTAAGGGTCCTACCAGTATAGTTTCAGTCAAGGCATGGTTAGGGTCAACAACTCTAGGTTGGCTTTAGTTTGGGTATGGTCAGGATTATCTAACTCTTGGTCTACCTCCTTTATCTCCTTATCTTCATACTTATCTACTATGCTCACATTAGCTTCCTAAACTTCTTCTTCAATAGTATATTGGTGAACCAATAGGGAAGTAGAGGTGGGTCGACTAAGGGGAAATTGACTGATTCCAGGATTCTGACTAAGTGTACTGATCCTAGTGGGTTCAGGTTGATGGACTATGGGTTCTTCCTACTCATAGGATCTGGGTTCATAGGATAGGGGCATGTGCTCAGATACAGGCTTGGGTCCATAACTGGGCCTTTGCCATTGTTCTAAAGGTCTTTGATGGTAGGGTGCAGGAAGGTACTTCTCTCTAAGCTTCAGCTTCATGTCTCTCCAGGTAGCTATGGGTATTTCTCCTCTATTTCTTCAGGTAGCTATGGCTCTCCTCTATTTCAGCTTCATGGCTCTCCAGGTAGCTATGGGTATTTTTCCTCTATTTCTAGTCATTCTTTCAAACTTATCCAGTATATCCTAGCCTGGAGAGTTAACTTGAGCTTAGCAAACTTAAATTTATTTTCATCAAACATTAGTTCCCTCTCAAAATATAGATCCATACCTTCTTCCCAATCAATATAGTCCTTAAGATCATGATCACCACCAAATGTAGGTGCTTCTATCCAAAAGTTCCTAGTGGCTCTCTCATCCTGGTCTATGAAATCATAATTGGGGCTCCTATGGTTAGATTTCCAGGTGGTTGGGTCGTGGTGTGGGGGTCTCCTAGGATTGGGTTCCCCGATTGGGTCATGGTGTGGTGTTAACCCCTTGAGTGATTTTGATGATAATAAAATATTGGAGCATGTATTTGTGTTACTGACAACTCTTCAAGTGCTTTACAAGTTTTTGTAGGATGATTTCACTGCTCATTTTCAACTCCTACATTCTTATTTTCTGTCATGAGTTGTATTGTAATTATCTCATGTAAAGAAGAATCCATAGAAAAAGTTAAAAGAAAATCATGAAAAATGGGTTGCTTCTATATTTTTCAAGCTTTAAATTTCTTAGATTCATTTGTAAGTTGAGTTTGAAAAGTTTGAAGTGTTGAAGACTTGTTGGAAAACTTCTTAAGAGGAGTTCAACTTTTTTATTGAAGATCTATCCACGCCAACTCTAGTAAAAAGAGCCAACTCTGATTTATGGCATGACTGAAGGTTTCTGGCATGCAGATAGCCGAGCCGACTCGAAGAAACCCGAGCCGGCTCGTCTAGAGTATCAATTGTTAAATCAGACAAGCGAGCCGACCCGAGGAAATCGAAGCCGACTAAGTACTTCAGTCTGGCATCCGAGTCAACTCTTCAGTATCCGAGCCAACTCCTCCAGAGTCCAAAAAGAACCGTTCTGAGTGAACAGCTAGGAGAGACGACTTAGAGAAACCTGAGCTGACTCTTCCATAGTACAGTTTTGAAAGCCTGATAATCCAAGCCAACTCGAAGTAAGGCGAGCCGACTCTTCCAGAGTAAGGAATCAAACCACTGAGAAACCGAGCTGACCTAAATGAAGCGAGGCAACTCGACCAGAACTACTCTAAGGATCTGAGCCGACTCGAGAAGATCCGAGCCGACTCGAAGGTCGATTTTAGGCAAGTAACGGCTGGTTCCAGAACTCCATTTTTGAATTTGAAAAGTGCTCCAACGGTCAAGTGTCACATCCCAACAATCTACAATGACTAAAACCATCTTAGAAAAGTATAAGACTCTATGAAAGAGGGATTGGGACAACTTTTGAGAAGGTTAATAAATGATTAATGCTTACTTGAGCTTGTGAGCTAAAGAGCACTACAAGAGCATTCAAGATAGACTTCAAGCTTTTACCAACTCCAATAAAAAGCTTGAAGCACTTATTGAAGAAGTTAAAGAAGCCATTAAAGTGCAATCAAGAAGGCTTCTCTCGAGCTGCATTGGCAACCATCTGATAATATAGTTTGTCATTATTGTTGCTTACTCTCTTCTACTCTTGTTGAGTTGGGTTATTAGTGAGCCCGGTCTAAAAACCAAGTGGGTTGTTAGTGATCCCGTTCAAAACTAATTGTGTAAGGGTTATTGGTGATCCTGGTAAAACCAAGTTGGGTTCTTGGTGATCTTGTTTAAAACCAAGAGTTGGGTTTTTGGTGAGCCCGATTAAAAAACCAAGTTGGGTTTGGATTGTGAGCCCGGTAAAATAATCCGACTGTATTCTAGTAGTAAATATAGTGAAAATTCTAAGTGATATCTTGGGTAGTGGATGTAGAAGCTGGGATGCTTCGAATCATTCTAAATTACTGTGTTTGTGATTGTGCTTTTACTTCTTCTCTTAATTGCTTCTGCATTAAATTTCTAAATCACAGCACCTACCACATCAAAGAAATTTTTAAAAAAAGGCACATACTCTGTTGAATTTTTTAAATTTCCAATTCACCCCCTCTTGAGAAAGCCACCTGGGCAATATATGGGGGTCTCCTAAGGTTGGGAGGTGTGGGACATGGGGTCTCAAGCTTAGGCTTAGTACAGGTCACAGGGGTTCACTCTAGGGTTCCTAACCGATCATCTAGTTGGTTAAAACTATTGTTCAATTAGGTACATTATTCAGTCATGAACCTCAGAAAGGTTTCAAGGTTGTACTCCATGGTCAAACTAGATTAGGTTTGGGTGAGACTACTGGTATGGAGTTCCAAATCTAGTAGCCATGCAATGCAATCATACAAAATTGAACTAGGATTTCCCAGACCTAGAGCTCAAGTAGAATGGGTCAGCTCAATTAACAGCCAATTCAGCAATTACCCTATCCGCTGGCCAGGTAAGAGGTGGGGTCATGGGAGGATCCCCCTGCTTTCACAAGGTCCTAATTAAAAATCATGAGTCTGCTTAGGGAGTTTGCCTTTGGACCTCTAGCCTTAAACACCAGATTTAAGTGATAATCAACGGATTGGGTACACTAGTTTTCACATAATACTTGGAACCCGACCTTATTGGTGTCTCTAAATTGCTTTAGGTTTCTAATTAATTTTAATTAGAGTTAGGTTTGATGCAAAGGTGGTGGTTGCAGGCCCAGGACAGATGATAAGATCCTGCCCTGATCTGAGATGATCAAGTGCCCTTAAGTTAGGTTACTGGAGGATGCAATCACACGATATGAAACCCTAATATGCAATGAAGCTAAAATAATTAAAAATGGTAAAAAATAATATAAAAAATTAATTATTAAATTTTAGATCTGATTAATTTCAGATTTTCAATCTCGGGATATCACGTCCGGTCATAGCTCATTACTCTTATGGGTCATGACAGTATACTTTGTATACCCACTCAGGAGGCGTGATTTCCTTCCACCAGGAAAAAATAGCAAATAATTTTTTTTCTGATTTTTTTCTGAGATTATCAGAGGATTAGTAGAGGATTAACATCAAATTTATTACTAATTTCTTAATATTTTTTAATGGTGGTTTTATGCAATGTAATTTCAGCCTAGTTCTAGGTATGTAGAAATTTCAGAACTAGTAGTTAAACCCTAGTTTAACCTTTGCTCTGATACCAAAGATAATGCAGGACAATATGCAAAAATTAATCTACTAATTATTAAGATAATTATCTGATATTAACAGAAACTAATTTTTCTGGATTTTCTTTAAAATTGAGACTTAAAGCATTCAATAAAACTAGACTAGTCAACTTGTATATGCCCATAATATTGAACTAACAAATCTAGTTAGGAAAGAAGGATCTGGTGACTAAGAAATCACCTTAAACTAGGGTTAAAAACCTTCAACAAATCAGAAATTAAGAGTAGAGAAAGATGTTTTATTTTACTAATGGTTAAAGTAATTCCAACTTTCAGTTTCGAGCTCTGATCTTTAGACCAACTGGTTCCAGGGCAAGAAATACCGTCATGTCCGATCTCAATCACCTGCAATCAATCAATCACATAATAAGAAGGTGTAAAAAAGGAAAAAAAAAAAAATTCAAAGAAAGTGGAAAAGGGAAGAAGAAGCTAGAATGGCGGCTAGGGTTTTTTGATTGTTGGATATGTAGGGCTTCACATCCCGCGATGTTCCGAAGAATAAAGGAAAAGGGCCTCACACCTCGTGATGCACACAGCAAAGGAACTAACAAAATGTCGACTTTATTTTATATATGTGGAATGAATAATACAAGGGGGGTTGATGAGGTATTTATAGACCATCAACCAAAAGTGTAAAGGTTACAAAGACTAGTATTGGTTTTCCTTAGGCAACAACTCCTAGGAATCCCTTCTTGGGCATCTTGGACTCCTATTTTTGCACGGATCTAGAGCTTCCTTCAAAGTGGGCGACAACAAGAGATCCTCATCCAATTTCGGTGCCAAGATGAGGATAGGTGATGTGTGATGATGAGTGGCCAATATTGGTTCATCGATTGGCCATGATTGGTGGTCTCTGGAGTCTAGATGATGTGGGCTCCCATGTGAAAGTGGACTCTCCAATTTGGATAGAAAAAAAAACTCAAGAGTTTTTGCTAGATTCTTGAGTTTGGGACTTGAGTAGCCTGAACTCTGAAGTAAGGAGTTTACTTGGTCCTCTCCTTGATTGGTGTCCCCTTGAGACAGAATTACATTGAGATGGGCGATGAGAAGCTAGGTGGCATCTCCCTTTGAGATGGACTCTTGGCCAACTTCTCCTTGGGATTTGGTGACAAAATGAGGAGGGGAAGGGGCACTAATATGGCTTGGACTCCTTCTCATTTACTCATCTTAAAGTGGCGTTAACTCCCTCTCCATGTGGCTGACCAGGGTAGGTGAGATGGCATGTGGTATCGTCCCGATGAGGTGGCAAGTGGTGTTGTCTGGATGAGGTGGCAAGTGATGTCCAAACATGTCATGTGATGTTGTCCAAAATCTTGAAAAGATGGTGCCAAGAAGTAGTTGTCATGTGGCAAGTGACTTGGGCTAGCACATGGAGTCACATGGGTCTTGACTTGGGTCCACTCTTATATTACAGGACTCAACTAACAATTACAAGACTCAACCAACTAATTAATTAAAGTCCAACTTGATCAAATTGATCAAAAGGCATAACCAACTAAACAAACTTGGTAAATATGGTTTGGTCCAAAAAGGTTTAAATAGGTTTTGACACAACCTAATAAATACGGTTTATATACAAACCTTAATTGGTAAAAAGGGCTAACTAACACTGGACCATTATAACAGAATTTTTGACCCAATTGAAATTGGGGTTTTTGTACAAACTCAATTTTGGATCCAGGGGTTTTTATAGGGACTCAGTTTTGGGGTTTAGGGCTAAACCCAACTAAGCTAAAACAACAAATTTTAAAATAACTATTTACAAGTGATCTGGGATTTGGACTTAGGGCTTCATTCACAGGTGATCCATAGGGATGTAGGTTCGACCTGTCATTTTCTTCTGGCCCTGGTGTCTGCACCACTATTTGAGTGGCCTTTTACTAGGATTGTGTGACAACTTTGAGAGGCATTTACCATGAGAAACCAAGAAAAATTGGCATGGAAAATATTGAGGAGTGGGGGTGAAAATTAGTTGGGTGTGGGGACTTCTTTCTTAATGCTAGGGAGAAAAGAAAAGAAAAAAAAGAGAAAATTGGTTTTGGGATTTTTTTTCTTTCATAACCTGATCCTTCTCATCCTTCATCTTCTTATCTTCTTGGAGGACTCAAAAGAATTCAAACAAAGTTTTTTAG
Organism: Areca catechu; assembly: GCA_021397845.1. Taxonomy (NCBI): domain Eukaryota; kingdom Viridiplantae; phylum Streptophyta; class Magnoliopsida; order Arecales; family Arecaceae; genus Areca; species Areca catechu. The sequence goes on from CM038039.1 coordinate 87,175,087, forward strand.
ATCAGCCATCTACGGCCTTTATACGAAACTAACACTCTAGGGAAGGTGATTTCTTGAGACTTTGTGTGGACTTTTCATAGAGGCCGGACACCCTGTGTGGCTACATGGTGATGTCCAGACCTTCTACCATGCTCCATCAGCAAAGATGTTTATCGACCCATGATGGGATATGGGATCCGATCCTACTTATGTTTGTAGATTAGATCTATAGCATGCATCGGTTAGATCGATACATGCTGATTTTAATTTCAGTATCTATACTCTTTTTATATCCTATATTGATCCTGTAGTATATATAATTTTATAATTAAAATTATTTTTAATCTAATATGCTTTCACTAGATTGAAAAAGTCCATGTATGAGATCCTGCCCTAGTTTATCCAATACATTGATGGGGACTCGAGAGCCCAGCCACATCAGTAGCCACATGTGATCCCAGTCACATCAAGCGCCATCTATTCAATCAAGGTAGTCCAGGGATTTCTTGAAGTCATCTAAGCCCAAAAGGAAGCAAATCAGCATCCCTTATGGTAGATGTTGGCTGCCCAAGAAAAATGGAAGGAATTATATGGCATCTCATGTCTCATATGGTGCCCCTTGTTACATGCAAGCCAAAAGAGGAAGAAACTTGGCGCCTACCTTTGAAGTGGTCCCCATCCCTATTTTATGCAATCAATCTAGGCAAAAGAAGCAAGCAAGTAGGAGTTCCAGATTTCTTCTCCCTTTATTGCTATGTATAACCCACAAATATAGAAAATTTGTGGGGCCTCCCTTTCATGCAAATCCACCCATAAGGCAGCATGTTACTGCCCCCCTATTTGCTTTTCATTCCATGTAATCCAAGGGTTAGGGTCAATTATAAAAAGACCCCTTTCATGTATGAAGAATAATAATGATGATGATTTGAGAAGAGTAATTCTTCGTTCTGCCTCCATAAAGGAGTGGGCGTGAGGCCCATCTTGCCTTCGCCTTCAGGCATTTATGTGATTAGGATATCTATGTGATCCCTAGGGATATCTGTGTGATCCCTGTTGCTGTGTGCTTTGTTCTCCTAAGGGTATCTATGTGATCCCTTTTTCCCTCTTTTTAGGGTATCTGTGTGATCCCTAGGGCATCTGTGTGAGCCCCCTTTGCTATGTGCTTGTCCTTCTAGGAAAATTTGTGTGAACCCCATTTATCTTTCTAAACCCTTCGCCCTCTTCTTTCTTCTTCCAGACAAACCCTAATCTCCTGGTGACTTCTCAGCTCACCAGCAATCCAACATCGATCTCTGTCCTGCATCATACATCCCTTGGTTGATGAGGGTAGCAGTAATGTAGCCGAGCCACTGACCATTTCCAACACCTCCCATGCCAAGGTATGCTTTGCTGTAGCACCCCTTCCCTTCCATTTGATGATAGTATTTGGTGGGAACCTCTCCATCGAGAAGGGGGGACCTACACCAAAACTACCTTGGTTAAGCAACCAAGGGGATATCTTCCTATGAAACTCTAAGATGAGTGGGGAAGGAAGAAATATGATGAAGATATGCTCTTCTTGATTTGCTAAACCAGCTATTTATAGTGGGACTAGATAAAGGTCAATTACATTTATGGCCAATCATCGTTGGACGTGTACTTTTAATGGTATACATATATTGCCTTCACTAAATGTACAAGCCTTCACTTAAGATTGAGGACCTTGTAGAAGGGACATGAAAGCAATTAATTTCCTTAAGGTCAGTGCCTTCGTCCACTTTAGAATCAGTGTAAAGATAGTTCGATGAAGGTATTAGTGACTTGATAGAGTGATGTGAAAATATGATAAGAAGCTGAATCCTTGTGATTCCTAACCTCAATTATGCAACAATTTAGGATGTCTACCACATGGTAGCCCATTAGATTCACCTCAAGGGATAGCTATGAATTGAGAAACTCCAATCCCAAGAAATTTCAATCATAACTTAATAGGTCAACCCCTACCCAAAAACTTTCATTCATTGTAAAAGAGCCACTATAACTTCTCCAAGTCCCTTAGCCATCGAGTTAACTATGAAGTCCTGGCTCAATAGTGGAGGATTGTCAGGTCCCCTATCCTTCGGATTGGCTAGTTGGGTTAACTATAAAGTCCTAGTATAGGACTCGGGACTAACTATGAAGACCCTTATCCCTCAACCATCGGGTTAACTATAAGTCCTCGCTCAATGGCGGTAGACTGTCGAGTTCCCCCTCCTTTAGATTGGCCAGTTGGGTAAACTATGAATCTCGGTATAGGGCCTAGGGCTAACTATGAAGACCCTCATGTAGGATTTTGCATGGTGCTCCCAAGCCTTGGAGAGGCTTGGGAGGCCATGGCAAGGATGCTGGAGGCGATCCCTGGAGCTTAGGGGCATGTCCCAAGCTATCTTGGAGGTGTTCCAGGAGATTTCTGGGGTTGTCCCCAGGGCTCTCTAAGTCAATTTGGATCATGGCATGTTGGGCCAGGGATTTGACCCAAAGGATTAGTATTTTCATATGGGATTAGAGGGGGAGCTTTCTAAGAGATTGTAACATAACCTGGTTTGTGGGTTATGGGGTTGGGTCCAGGTTTGTTAAGTTGGTTTGGAGGTTAGCCAGGTGGTTGGTTAGTTGGTTGGTTGTAACCAATTAGGAAGTCCAACCACCTGAAGAATCCTAATCAGGTTTGGACCAAGAAGACCAAGAAAATCAAGAAGCCTATCCCAACCATGTGAGGAGTTGTAACTACCCACATGTATACCGCCCACCTATATTATGGAGAGGGGGGCGTGCGATTGATTTGGTCCAAGAGGGCTGACCCTTTGGGGTCTTGGTCATGAGAGATCTGAGGTAGATGGAGCATGAGTTCTTCGGCGGTGAGGATCCAAGAGAGAAGATACACGGAAGAGGATCTTGGGCATGAGAGGGCTTGGACGGTTCCAGGAGAGAAAGGAAGGCATGCGTGAGGGAGTCCGTGCATGGAGACTTCTTGGTTCTTGGATCGTGGAGATTTCTTGGTGCCGTTGGATGTTCCACGGGGCTTTGGAGAAGGGAATTTGTGTGAGGAAGTCAATAGGTGGAGCTTCTTCTCGGGTTTCAGAGAAGAAGGGATGCACATGAGGTATTGTATGTGCATGGCCTTACGTGGGTTCTTGAGGCGTGAGGCCTACAAGAGAGAAGATGTGAGGGTGATGGCGAGAAGCTTCTAGGATTTCAGAAGGGGTGACGTGTGGGATATTGTGTCTTGTAACAAGATTTTTCTCCAAAGGATTAATAAAGCAATCTCCCTTTTTCTCCTATATCTCTTTTTCATTTCCTTGTGTGAATCTTGAATCCAAGAACATGTTGCTTCTACTACATATAGGTGATGGTCCGGATCTCCCAACAAGTGGGATCAGTGCCTAGGAATCTCAACTATTGGTATCAGAGCTTGATTCAGGTAAAAGTAGAGTAGAGCCTAGTTTGATCATTGCGAGATGAGGATTCAAGGAAGAAGAGGTCTGACATTGGCATTAGGTTTGCAAGCTGTCTGGGTGCACTGCAGAAGCACAGGTTGGTGTTGCAATCACGGGAACAAAGTGGGAAGATATCAGTTAAAGGTCAGGAGTGCGGTGGAGCATGAGTCTCAGGAGCTATGGAGCATGGATTGATGTTCTAGCTGGGGAGGCAAGGTGGCTTTGATGGAAAGATATCAACTCTGAAGACAGCAGGAAGGGTACAGACGGTCACGTGAAGCTTGTCAGGGATGGAGAAAGGAAAAGCCTAGTTTTTCTTAGATTTTATCATTGGGTTAGAAGAGTTGGAATGAGCTCTTTATTTCAAAGGAGCATGCAAGATGCAGTGTATCTGAAATGATCTCAGAGGGGTTCGCAATGTGCGAAGGGTCCGAGGAGGTGGCAAAAGGGTACGAGGTTCTGGTGCATCTCAGCAGGGCAGCGTTGAGTTGCTAGCCTCGAGATTTCTTTCTGTGGCATCAAGGGGACTTCAATTTCAGGTGGAGCACCGAGGAGAGGTGGCTTCATGGATGGAGCAAGATTTGACACGAGTTCAAAGTGGGAGGTGCAAGGAAAGTGGCCATATTCTAGCATGAGTGCCAAGGATGCACTTAGCCAGGTGGAGCAAAGTGTGCAGAGATTGACATGACTTTGAGGAGATAGTGTCAAGTAGAGCTCCAGTTACAGCGAGTACCAGTTCGGGTTCGCTGTGGTCTCTCCAGGAAAGTCCATGGAAAAGACTGATGCAGCTGCCAAACAGAAGGAAGGCTATAATCATGATGCAGGGTACAAGCAAGGATCTTCAGATGAGGAGGTGGTCATCCCAAAGGCCTCCAAGGGAGCTCAGCAGCTGAAGAGTGTTGGCAGAGGCAAGGAGATCCGTACAATGAGCTATCAGGACATGCAGTTACAGCAAGGTTATGCAGAAGGATATTGCTAGGTTTGCCAAGGCTTAGGGGTACCAAGGTGGAGATTGTATGGTTTTGCGGGGTGCTCCCAAGCCTTAGAGAAACTTGGGAGGCCATAGCAGGGATGCTAGAGGCGATCCCTGAAGCTTGGGGACGTGTCCCAAGCTATCCTGGAGGTGTTCCAGGAGATTTATGAGGTTGTCCCTAGGGCTCTCTAAGTCAATTTGGATTACGGCATGTAGGGCCAGGGATTTGATCCAAAAGGATTAGTGTTTTCATATGGGCTTAGAGGGAGAGTTTTTTGAGAGATTGTAACATAACCCGGTCTGTGGGTTATGGGGTTGGATCTAGGTTTGTTAAGTTGGTTAGGAGGTTAGCCAGTTGGTTAGTTAGTTGGTTGGTTGTAACCAATTAGGAAGTCCAACCACCTGAAGAATCCTAATCAGGTTTGGACCAAGAAGACCAAGAAAATCAAGAAGCCTAGCCCAACCATGTGAGGAGTTGTAACTACCCACATGTGTACCGCCCACCTATATTATGGAGAGGGGGGCATGCAGTTGATTTGGTCCAAGAGGGGAGACCCTTTGGGGTCTTGGTCATGAGGGATCCGAGGCAGATGGTGCATGAGTTCTTAGGTGGTGAGGATCCAAGAGAGAAGATGCACGAAAGAGGATCTTGGGCATGAGAGGGCTTGGACGGTTCCAAGAGAGAAAGGAAGATGCGCATGAGGGAGTCTATGCATGGAGACTTCTTAGTTCTTGGACCGTGGAGATTTCTTGGTGCCGTGGGATGTTCCACGGGGCTTTGGAGTAGGGAATCTGTGTGAGGGAGTCCACAGGTGGAGCTTCTTCTCAAGTTTCAGAGAAGAAGGGATGCACATGAGGTATTGTCCATGCATAGCCGTACATGGGTTCCTGGGGCATGAGGCCTGCAAGAAAGAAGATGTGCGGGTGATGGCGAGAAGCTTCTAGGGTTTCAGAAGCGATGCCATGTGGGGTATTGTGTCTTGTAACAAGGTTCTTCTCTAAAGTATTAATAGAGTAATCTCTCTTTTTCTTCTATATCTCTCTTCTGTTTTCTTGTGTGAATCTTGAATCCAATAACATGTTTCTTCTGCTATGTAAAGGTGATGGTCTGGATCTCCCAACAAGTGAGATCAATGCCTAGGAATCTCAACACCTCATCCCTTGGTCATCGGGTTAACTATAAAGTCTCAGCTTAATGGTGGTAGACCGTCGAGTCCCCTATCTTTCAGATTGTCTAGATGGGTTAACTATGAAGTTTTAGTATAGGACCTAGGGCTAACTATGAAGACCCTCATCCCTCAATTGTCAAGTTAACTATAAAGTCCTACTTAATGGAGGCGAACCACCGGGTCCCTCGTCCTTCAAATTGGCCAGCTCGGTTAATTATGAACTCCTAGTATAGGGCCCAAAGCTAACTACGAAGACCCTCATCCCTTGGCCATCGGGTTAACTATGAAGTCCCGGCTCAATGATGGTGGACCGTCAGTCCCCTATCCTTTGAATTGGCCAATTGGGTTAACTACGAAGTCCCAGTATACAGCCTAGGGCTACTACAAAGACCCTCATCCCTCAACCGTTGGGTTAACTATGAAGTCCCAGCAAAATGATGGCAGACCATCGGGTACCCTATCCTTTGGATTGGCCTGCAAGGTTAACTATAAAATCCTAGTATATGACCTAGGACTAACTACAAAGACCCTTCCCTCGGCCATTGGGTTAACTATGAAGTCCTAGCTTAAATGCGATAGACCTTCAGGTCCCACATCCTTCGGATTGGCTAGTTGGGTTGACTACAAAATCCTATTATAGGGCCTAGGGCTAACTACGAAGATCCTTGTCCTTTGGCCATCGGGCTAACTATGAAATCTTGGATCAATAGTGGTGGACCATCGGGTCCCCTGTCCTTCAAATTAGCTAGCTAGGTTAACTACGATGTCCTGGTATAAAACCAAGGGCTAACTATAAAGACTCTCATCCCTCGGCCATCAGGTTTACTATGAAGTCCCGGCTTAATGGTGGTGGACCATCGGGTCCCTTGTCCTTTAGATTGGCCAACTAGGTTAACCACGAAGTCCCAGTATAAGGCCCAAGGCTAAATACAAAGACCCTCACCCCTTAGCCATCGGGTTAACTATGAAGTCCTGGCTCAATAGTGGTAGACCGTTCGGTCCCCCATCCTTCAAATTGGCTAGCTAGGTTAACTACAAAGTTCCAATATAGGGCCTAGGGCTAACTACAAAGACCCTCATCCCTTGACCGTCAAGTTAACTATGAAGTTCCAGTTCAATGGCAGTGGACTATTGGATCCCCCGTCCTTTGAATTAGCTATTTAGGTTAACTATGAAGTCCCAGTATAGGGCCTAGAGCTAACTACGAAGACTCTCATCCCTCGACCATTAGGTTAACTATGAAATCTTGATTCAATAGTAATTGACTGCTGGGACCCTCGTCTTTTGAATTGGCTAGCTAGGTTAACTATGAAGTCCCAATATAGGGCCCAGGGCTGACCCCGACAACCCTTATCCCTCGGCCATCGGCCATTACCCTTGACTCTATAATGAAGAGAGGTCCTTTGCCACCTAGCTCGCTAAGCTAATTGAGAGGTCCATGCAAGGATCTAAAACAACAGTGAAAACCCCCACCTCTTCCAAGGCCCTAAATCAATATATGGCACTAGAGCTCCCATTGATAGCCAACTTATGACCCCTTCAAAAAGGGTGCCACTGGCGAGAAGAATATATAACTCCTAAGGTCTAATAGCCTATAACATGGACAATCCCATGATTGTAGGGACAAAATATAGTAATGATATCCACGATGATAAAAATAAGAAATATTTGAAAATGAAAGAATATCCAGGAATGAAAGCAAAATTCCATTGATATCTAAAAGGAAGGCCTTACAGCCATTACAAAAATGGTCCCTTTGAAGAGGGGACCAGGACCTTTACAAAATTAAAAAGAAAAAGGTAAGGAGTCTTCTAGCATCCATCGGAGGATCTTGATCTGACGGAGAACCTAAAGTGGCTTCAAGAGCTTCGTCTGCATCAAAAGGGTCATCCAGAAAGTCAAGCCTAAGCTTCAAATATTCGAGTGCCACTTTAGCTCTAACTTCATCTTTATCGAAGAGGTAGAAATCCAAAGCATAGTTCCTCTTGGCTTGGGCACATTCTTCTAAGGCCTTATAAGCCTTTACGCTCTCTCGAGCAATTGTATCTAGTCAGCTCTTGACTTTAGAAAACTTATGCTTTAATTCCTTTTGTAGTCCTCTGCCCTCACCCTCCTCTTCCCTTTCTTTGAAGTTGACTTATTCTAATGAGCATTCTCGGCCTCAAGGGAGGACTTGGCCACGTTAAGTAGCTCATTTTCCTTCTCCAATTCCATAATATAAAGCCACAGATTGGAATAGTCATTAACACAATGGCCCATCTGTAAAAGAAAAGTGTCAATAAGATGATTCTGAGAGATACTAATAACCATGCGAAGTGTATAATTTTTACCTAAACGTAAGTCATGATCACATCCTAAGGGCGATGAGTAGCCTGATGAATCTGTTAGTGTTAACAAGGAAAATGATACTTTTAAAGGCACTGAGCATCATGGTCTAGTTATTAATGCTAGGGCTAGAAATAGTAGAAGAGCCCGACTCTTCAAAAGATGTAGCAGGTGTAGAAACACCTACCAATAAAGAAGAGCTCCAGTCCCAACTTCGATGACAGGACTTTGCAAAGGCACAGACAGAATGCCACCTTAAGCCTATGAGGCCTTGACCTCGAAGGGAGCACTGCCAACCAGACCCTAGCAAGAAATGATGCAGACCCTCTTCGGCTTAACGAGAAGAGGTTCCCTAGGCTTAGACTTGGCAGTCTGCTTCAGCTTCCTTATCTTCATGGAATCCATTTCTGAAGAAAGAAGGGAAATGACTGTTAAGTATGTTAGGATATATATATATATCTAAGTAAGGAGGAAAGATAAAGTAGCAATGCTCTTCCCATACCTATCGCTATATCTAGCATAATCCCAGTCATGCAAGAGTCTCATCGGATAATAAGACTTTCACTTGCGAGACTTTGTGGTAGAGAAGAGCTTCATATTGTATCTTCTCCTCTTCACTTAATGCAGGAAGTAAAGTTGCCAGATGCTAAGGAACCTCCCAAGAATCTACATCCCTATCAGTTGTTGGGTGCTTAACAAAGAAAAAGCATTCCTTCCAGTAATGGTGAGGAAGGAATACCCTGGAGGAAAGGGTTGTCCTATTATTTATTCCAAAGGAATATGTAATACCACCCTCGGGATCAGAAACTTTTGGAAAAATTGAAAATAGTCCTAAAGAGATTAAGGTTCAACTCGATGCCTGCTGAAAGCACTTGGTCATAAAATCATATATAAAGCACCAAGAGTTTGGCGCTATAGAACAAGGAGAAATCCTAATGAATCTTAGGAGTTCTATATATATATAGAACAGGGGAGACCAAATCCTGGCCTTCAAGCACTCTTTGTAGAGTGTGATTCATCTTGGAAGAGGGTTGCATACCCGATCCATAGGTAAAGGGACCTCCAAAACAAACTTTGAAGGAATATGATACTCATGTCAAAAATTATTTAAGATCCCCTTAGAAAGTTCAGACTGAATTTGTCCTGGGGGAAATCCCTCCGAGTCCAGACCCTTGGGTTCTAAAGGAATGATCGAAGACAGCCAAATGGACTACTTCGGATGAAACACGGGCCTTGACCGGAGTAGAGGATTCAGTTGGGCCTTCATCTGAGGCCCACGAACTAGTGGAGTTGGGAGACTTATCCATCTCCAAGATCAAGATCAAGAAAAATCTACAAAAAAGAACTCCTGTGAAATAACTATCTACAAAACCAAATGCAAATGCAGCAAAAAATAAAGCAAAAAAAAAAAGGTAGTTACCTAGCAAAAGAAAGGAAAAGAAGAGAAGGAAGGGGGGAGATTATCAAATACTTGAGTTAAAAGAAAAAGAACCACCGAAAAGAGTTGCCAAAGGAGAAGTAGGCTTCTAGCAGTCCTATAGCAAAAAAATGTAACATAAAGAAAGTTGTTGAAGCCAAACCTTTTGTCTAGTAAGAGGGATCCATTATTTATAGGACCACTCAATGACTCAGATCCCATGAAAGAAGAATTATGACTATCTGATGTACGACATGTGGTAGGTTGAGAGTGGGCAGGATGAGGTCACATGGATCAAGATGCCAAAAGTCTAAGTATCATCACCTCTTCGACTTCCATGGAAGATGGATGGTCTGTTTGACCTCGAGCACCATGCCCTCTTGAAATAATGTAGAACATTTAAGACTCTGATTTTCATAAAAACCATCATGGAGTGTCTTTTAAAGCATCACATCTCATTAAGGATGCAACCTCTATACTGCTTTACCCTAGATGGGGCAACCTTCAGCATCAAGCAACCTTCGGTATTAAGCAACCCTCAACATCATATAGCCCCTGACATCCAAAAAATAATCAAAGGGTCCTCATAGAATAAAAGAAAGAACATATGACCGACCTCAAATAGATTTTTGTAGAAAAGAAAAACAAAAGAGAAAGGGAAAAGTTGACACACACATTCATTTCAAAAAAAATCACCAATTTTATTAAACTTCTGCTAGTGTACAGAAGTTGGACACGTCCAACAAACATGCACATCACACTTGCCTTCAGCCTAAACTAGATGGGTCGATCACTAAAGGTTGCTCCCCAACAGGGATCTAAAGCAAATGAGCCTTGTCCAGTGAAAGCATCTGAATTGCCAGAGCCCTGCACTCTTCGAACCCAGTCTCATATGCCTTTTTCTCAGCATGATCAGATCGAACATCCATAATACTCTTACAAATTTGGGTCATAGATAGTGCTCTCTCCAGTCTCATAATTTTCTCACCATGAGAGATTATTTTTCTCTAATTCTTCAATCATGTCCTAAGCAACCTTAGCCAACCCTTCACAGTCAGAACCTCTTCCATGTCGATGGCCTGGCATCTTTGAACCCATTAGAATGCCATCACATTCCTCACTTTTTCTTCTTCTAACACCCCTCAAAAAAATTGGACCTCAACCAAGGCCTCATCTCGAGCCCATTCAGCTCATTGGATAATTTCCACCACTAGATCGAAAGAATTCCTATTCTGAAGGCAATTACAAGCCATGTGAAGTTCCTCCCATAAACACTCATTTTGATCCTGAGTCGATTTAAGTTCTTGCCAGAACCAATTTATCTAAGTGTCAGCCTGCTCCCTTAATTCTTTCATCCTGGCTCAACATTCCCCTTCCACTCTTGCAGTATTAGCCTCGGCCTCTGTGATGGCCGGAGCTTCCCTCTTCCAAGCTTCAGTCATTCTTAAATGCATATCTCCAAGATTTTTGGCCGAGCAGATGGTGCTATGAGAAAGGATGTTGGCTCACTATTTTTGGTCTCAAAACTCCTGCTCTGCTTTAGATGCTTGAACTAGGGCTTCAAATAATTCCTTCTCAACTTCAATCACACCTCTAGAAGAGAACTAGTTATACAAATTTCAAAGAAGTCTCACTTGGTTTTGATGAACTGATTCCCATCGACAATTCTATCAGAGTAACCACATTTTAAGCCTCAGCCTTCGACCATCGACTCTCAACTAAATCATTCTTCAACCTTCAGCTTGACTAAGCTTTGACCCGATAGTCCCTTACCACCTTTTGTGTAATGAAACTACCGACCTACTTCTACTTATTTTGGCTAAAATACCATCTAATAATACATCGGCTTTGCAGATCCTTGTTATAGCTGACTCCTTGATTTTTATTGGAGTCCCCTTCAGTAGCAAAGTAGTAACTCATTATGCTAACATACGAGGCCTGCAATCTTGTGTCCCAGCTCCAACATAAGGGTAGAGTCTGAACTCTTACCCACTATCCGAAGGGAGGAATGAATGACCTCTTCGATGCTATACAAGAAGACTCAAGATTGGCAACACGGATGAGATAAAATCTCATCATTAGGGGAACAAATAAGTGGCATGACTTTGTACTTGGTCTTCTGACAAGATTTCATAGTCAGTTAGATTTCACCAACTTAGAATTTTGATATTCCCAAAGTGCCCTCACTTCCCTGCCTATAAAAAGGAGCTCCATGAGAGATCCCAAGGTATATTCTTTCATGAAGCCTTTCATTCTACTCTATTTCTTTTCCACTATTGTCGGATACTAATTTGAGCATTGGAGTGCCTTCACCAGAGCCACCTCCAGCTAGATTTTTTTGCAGGTATAGCCATGAGCACCACCTCCTCCAACAAACTTTGGTGGTGAGCCAGATTTTAGCCATAATAGGAGTAAAACTGGTTTCTAACAAATTCAGAAGGAGTAGTCACTTAATATGTCTTTCGCTTTTCATTTAAAGCAACCAACAATCAAGTTTAGTATGAAGCCTTAATAGCCAAGATGAGAATTGCTAAAGAACTCAAGATAAAAAATATACAGGTATTCACTAATTCGCAACTAATAGCCTGTCAAGCAACTAGTGATTATGAAGCTTGGAATTCTACTATGATCAAGTATCTCAACAAGTTGCAAAGCATCACAACAACCTTTGAGCATTTCAACATATCTCGGCAAGAGAATGCCCAGACAGATGCACTTTCTTGATTTGCAACTTTGGCTAATAACTCTCTCAGATAAACTTATATATAATATCTTAACATACCTAGTATCAATGACACTAGAGCAATCCAATAAGTTAATCATGAACCAAATTGGGTAGACCTGTTGGTCAAATACCTAACAAAAGAAGCCTTACCTGACAATCCTTCGGAGGCAAAATGAATAAAGTGGATGTCTTCTCAAAAATGTGCTACTGGATGGATAACTCTACAAGAGATCTTTCTATCTATCTCTACTAAAGTACTTGAGACCTACTAAAGCTGACCATGCACTTTGAGAAATTTATGAATGAATATGTGAAAATCACCTAGGGGTAGGTCCTTGGCCTATAAAGCCTTGAGACAAGGATATTATAGGCCCACATTATGGCAAGATGCAATGGATCATGCTTGGAAGTATAATCAAAGCCAAAAACGTGTGAATATTCAATGATAGCTAGCTAGCCAGTTGACTCAACCTTCATTCTCCTAGACTTTTGCTTAATGAGGTATGGATATTCTTGGTCTCTTTCCCCCAGCCATAAGGCAAAAAAGGTTTCTTATCATCACCATCTACTACTTCACAAAGTGAATAGAAGCAAAGCCTTTAGCCTGAATTACTAAGAGCATAGTTAAAGACTTTTTCTAGAAATCAATCATCTATCGATTTGGATTACCTCATGTCATCATAACCGATAATGAGCAACAATTCAATAATCTAGCATTCAAGAAATTCTATACTAAACTCCACATTCTACACTGATTTACATCAGTCAGACATCCACAATCAAATGAAGAGATGGAAGTCATAAACTGAATAATTCAATAAGGTCTCAAGACCAAGTTGGATGAAGTCAAATGCATGTGGGCAAAAGAACTATATGAAGTGTTATGGGTATACTGAACAACTCCTCGAGTACTGATAAAGAATCTTCCTTTAACTTAGCTTTTAGCATTGAAGTATTGATTGTGGTCAAAATTGAACTACCAACTATGAGAATAGAGCATTATGAAGAACCAAGTAACTCAAGCTGACTAATAGCCAATATGGACCTATTGAAGGAAACTCAAACTCAAGTCTACCTAATAATGGCAATGTATCGATAATGAGTTTCTTGGTAATACAATATCTAAGTAAAATCAAAGACTTTCTACCCAAAATATCTTATGCTACGCTAACAGAGATCTCAAGATTGACTGAGCAAGGAAAGTTATCCCCAAATTAGGACCCTATTGGGTAAAGGAAGCCCTCCAACAAGGAGCCTATAATATTGAGAACCTCGATGGGACATTGATCCCTTGAACTTGGAATGCCAAGAATGTATGAATGTACTTTTAGTGAAACACAAATATAAGTTCAATAATGCAACAAGGCATCTTACTGGTTGCACTTGTGAAAGCTATATCTCAAGTCAATTAATACCTGATAATCTAAGAGACTATGAAAAGGATCCACTAAAACCCAATGGCCATGAAAAGGGTCCACTTAAATCCTATTGTCATGAAAGGGTCAAATAAAACCCTATTGCCGTGCATAGGGTCTATTGAAACCAAGGGATCCACTAAAATCCAAAGGGTCCACTAAAACCCAATTGTCATATAAAGGATCCACTGAAGCCTGATTGTCACAAAAAGGTTCACTAAAGCTTGTCAAATAGATCAATTGACATCCAATCAACTATGACAATGGATGATTGACACTTGACCAATGATGGTGATTGATTAACACCCGATCATCTAAGAGACAAATAGCTAAGATAACTTATTGACACCTTGATATACGAAGAAATCGGGAGAAAAGGGTCCACTAAAATCCTATTTCCATGCATAAGGTCCACTAAAACCTATGTAGGCTCAGGTAGGCAACCCAAGAGGGAGGGTGAATTGGATTTTATAAAAACTTTTGTACTATTTGCAAAGTGTGAACTAAAGCAAGTATGTGCTAATGCAATTCAAGTGCTTGTGTATTTCAAATAAATGCAGCGAAAATAAAGAAATAAAAGCACAAGGAGAACAATCACACAAACACAAAGATTTATAGTGATTCGGTGCCAACCAAGCACCTACATCCACTCCCCAAGAACCCCTTGGGAATTTCACTAAGTTTGGTTTCATAACTTAGGCTCACCAATAACCTTTACAACTCATTTTGTCTTCGGGCTCACAAGTCAAACCCTAGTTGGTTTCAAGGTTCACCAACAACCACTTTGGTTTTCAAAGGCTTACCAAAAACCTCTTTGGTTTTTCAAGGCTCACCAAAAATCTTAAGTAAAACAATGTAAGAGCAAGTATAAATGAATACAATAAAAGCTTTCTAAAATAAAGCAAATATCTCTTTAAAGCCCTTGATTGTTGATGAAGATCTTGTCTTCAAGTTGATGAAGCTTTTGATTGATGCTTGTAGATGTAGACTTTGAATGCTTTCTTTGAAACTTGGAAGCTTGAAGGCTTTGAATCACTCAACTCTTGAATCCTTGAAGAATATTCAAAAAACTCACCAAAGGATTACTTCCCCATTTAATTTTTGATGTTTATATAGCTCTCCAAACCATAGATAACCGTTTATGACCGTTGGGGATGAAGATATGGCCGTTTGAAGCAAGTTGGAGAAGTTCTGGAACTTTTAAAAACTAGCCATTACAGTCAAGTGTCGACACTTGACCTCCAAGTGTCGACACTTGATTCCAAGGTGTCGACACTTAGTGTCAACACTTGGTCTGCAAGTGTCAGCACTTGGTTCTGCAAGTGTCAACACTTGGCCTGCAAGTGTCAATACTTGATCTTTAGATGTTGACACTCGGTTGAGCCAGTACTGAAACTTCTTCAAAATTAAACTTTAAGTCCTTCCAAGTCTTCCTTATATTTCAAAGTCCTTATAACTTGATTTTTTCATTAATTTAAGGACTTTTTCAATTGAAATACAAGCATTTCTTCATTCAACATGGTTGAGTGCTAAGATCTGAAAAATACACTTAAAATATAATTAGTATTCATATATACTTAAATATTTTGTCAATCATCAAAATCAAGACCAGAGTCAACAATCTCCCCCTTTTTGATGATGACAAAACCTTTAAGTATATGAATAGGGTAAGCTTAAAAAGATTAACAATAAGATAAACATGTAAGTTCAAAACAATAAGCACCAAGCTCCCCCTCAAAATATGATCCAAAAAATCTTCAAAAATATTTTTCAAAATATGCAAAATTTTTAAATTTTCAATATTTCTTCTTACTAATTCTTCCCTTTAGATAAAAACATTTTGCATTCTTCTTCCCTTTTGCACTTTCTTTCATTTCTCAAATGATTTTTCATGTTTATCCAATCTTCCCCTTTTCATACTTAACAATTTTCTCCCCCTTTTTGACATCATGAAAAAGGATGAAAGGCAATACAAAGTGGGAATGAAGTCGGAAAGAATAGCAAGTAGGTCATCAAAATCAATGCATGAAATCAAATAATTATGATATCAATTGAATATGATACAAATTGAACAAGATACCACCAAATGTAAGTACATGCAAGAAATGATTTGATGTATATTATCCATTCGCCTTACTTGTTCATGGGATAAGGTCACAGTGGCACCCCTACATGTCATAAGAGAGCCCATTGAATGGGAAGAGAGGGTCTTTAAGCCCTACTTATCTCCTATGACCGGACAGCCATGGTGACTAACCTAATCCGAAGCGGTTACTAGGAATTCTTTTAAAAATAATTTTGATACCAATAGAATATGATACCATTTGAATGTAACTCCCCTCAACGAATTAGATTTGAAAACAAGAAGAAGGAGTATCAGAGCAATATAAGCAAAGCATGATATCAACAAGATATTCAAATCATCAAATATGATAACAAATCTTTGGAAGCTCCCCCTGAATGTTATTCCTCCTTTAAAAATATGCATTTATTTCAGGAATAAAACATGAAAGCTTATGCATCAAGATTTGAAATTTTTCAAGATATTCATGATTTTCAAAATACAAAGCATTTATATCACTTAAAAACTTTTAGCATGATTTCAAATTCATTTTAAGATGATTTGATATTCATATAAATGCTAGAAGTAATTAAGATATCAAGTCTAGCTACTAGAGCAAGGGTTTGTCAATATGCATACCTTCTTCTTAAAAGTAACCCTTAACTACTAGTTCTATACTTGATCCAAATCATTTCTAGATTATGCATAGATGCCAAAAATAAAAACATATAAATCATAGCATTTCACTTGAAATATGTTTGAAACTATATTAATCAAAATCAAGTGAAGATCTAATAATCACGAGTTTGACCATGAGAGCTTGAAATCCATCAACATCAAAATGGTCATGATCACAACAAATGATTATTAGTCTAAGCTTGATTCTAATCAATCACTTAAAATATTTTTCAAAGCAATATGCATCTTTAAAAGTATTTTTCATGAAATACATTAATCAAAATCAAGTGAAGGTCTCATAATCATAAGTTTAATCATGATAGCATGAAATTCATCAACATCAAGAAGTCCATGATCATAACCAATGATTATAAGTCTAAACTTGATTCTAATTAATCATTTAAAATAATTTTTTAAAGTAATTGATGCAATAATTATAACAAAAAATTTAACTACATTTTTAATCATGGAAGGAGATGTTTAGAATTTACTAATGTACATAATCCTTTCTTTTATCATTTAGTCCAAAATGTAGCTTGTCCACATCTTCAATTGTCTTGTACAGCCATTTATCAAAAACTTCCTTTCTTCAAGTTGGGCTGCAAGACATTCCTGTAAAACAAACTAAGTGGACATTTTTGGTACCCAACTTTCTTGGATCCTTTATGATTAGCAATTATGGTTCCTTTTGGAACCCAAACTTTTCTTAATCTAGAAGGATAAGCATTAAAACCACATTTATAAGATAAATTGAAAGAAGCAAGAAAAAGCCAACAATAGCCTAATTGCCTCAAGTCTAGCTACAGGAGCAAAGGTTTCATCAAAATCTATTCCTTCCCCCTGATTGTATCCTTTGGCAACTAGTCTAGCCTTATTTCTAGTAACTACTCCATTTTCATCAAGTTTATTTCGAAAAACCCACTTTGTACCAATAATTGAAGTGTTTGAAGGCCTATCTACTAATGTCCAAACATTATTCTTTTTAAATTGATTAAGTTCATCTTGCATAACATTTATCCAATTACTATCACATTCAGCTTCCTCAATAGTTTTAGGTTTAATTTGAGAAACAAAAGCTAAGTAATCACAGATATTTCTAAGGGATGATCGAGTACTTACACCTTTAGATGGATCACTGATAATTAGTTCTTTTGGGTATCCATGAGCATACCTCCATTCTTTTGGTAATGGATCAACTGTTGATGTGTTTTCATCACCTTGTGCTTGATCTCCTTCAGTATTTTGATCATCGTTCTGTTCCTTGGTAAGCCCTTCATTGTTGTTTATTCCTTCAGTTTTCTTGCTACTTGTTTCATCAGAAAGTACATCTTCTTTTCTTGAAGATTTTTGGTCAGATTCATCAAATACCACATGTATGGATTCTTCAACAACAAGTGTACTTCTGTTGAAGATCCTGTATGCCTTACTAGATGTGGAGTAGCCTAGAAAGACTCCCTCATCTGATTTGACATCAAATTTACTTAAATTATCCTTACCATTGTTTAAGATGAAACAACGGCATCCAAAAACATAAAAATAATGAATTGAGGGTTTTCTACCCTTCCAAAGCTCATAAGGTGTTTTCTTTAAAATCGGTCGAATTAAAACTCGATTTAAAACATAGCATGCAGTATTTATGGATTCCGTCCAAAAATATCTAGGTAAATCATTTTCACAAAGCATGGTGCATGCCATTTCTTCAAGAGTTCTATTTTTTTCTTTCTACTATCCCATTTTGTTGAGATGTCCTAGGTACAGAAAAATTGTGATGAATGCCATTTTCAATACAAAATTTATTAAAATCAGTATTTTCAAATTCGGTTCCATGATCACTTCTCAAAGATACGACTGAAACACCTTTTTCATTCAAAACTCTATCACATAAATCTTTCAAAACAATATTTTCTTTTTCTAAAAATTCTTTTTCTTTAGAAAAATTATTCTTTTCATTTTTCAAAATATCAATCTTGGCATTTAAATCACCATTTTTATTTGCAAGATTGGTGTTGTTAAGAGAAAATGAATCTACATGCCTATTTAATTTCTTGTGCTCAATTTTTAGCAATCTATATTCATGCACAAGATCATTAGATGCATCATGTAGTTCATCAAAGGTAAAATTATAATCATTTTTAGTACATACCTTTTTCTCATTTGCCATGAAACAAAGATGGACAACTTCATCATCCGTACTTGAATCTTCACTATCGCTCCAAGTTGCCATCATTGCCTTGAATTTCTTTTTGGCTTTGAAAGCCATTATCTTCTTTTCTGTATCAGCTTCCACTATCCTTTGCCATAAGTTCAACTTATAGGTCATGAGTGAACCGATAAGCTCCTCCAAAGGTAAGGTTTCTACATCTTTAGCTTCTTGGATCGCCGTCACCTTTGGATCCCATGATTTTGGCAAGGATCTAAGAATTTTGTTCACCAAATCAGCATTAGTATAGATTTTGCCAAGACTTTTTAATTCATTAATAATAGTCATAAATCTTGAAAACATATCAGATATAGATTCATAATGCATCATTTCAAAAATTTCAAAAGAATGTACAAGCAAATTAATTTTAGTGTTCTTCACTTGAAGAGTACCCTCATGAGTAACTTCAAGTATGTCCCATATTTCCTTCACCGATGTACATGTAGAAACTCTATTAAATTCATTTAAGTCCAATGCACGATAAAGCAAGTTCATTGCTTTAGCATTGAGTTCAATTTGTTTAATGTTATATTCATTCCAATCCTCTTCGAGCTTTGGAATGGAAATGACATTAACCAAAATGGAAGGAATATGAGGACCACTAACAATGATTTTCCAAAGATGATAACTAATAGATTGAATATGGATGCGCATGCGAGTTTTCCAAAATATGTAATTTATGCCATTGAAAAACGGTGGTCTAACACTAATACCTACAAGGGTTGCCATAATCTTTAACTCAAAATCGTTAGATTTTTAATCAGGGCACCGAGCTCTGATACCAATTGTAGGCTCAGGTAGGCAACCCAAGAGGGAGGTGAATTGGGTTTTATAAAAACTTTTGTACTATTTGCAAAGTGTGAACTAAAGTAAGTATGTGCTAATGCAATTCAAGTACTTGTGTATTTCAAATAAATACAGCAAAAATAAAGAAATAAAAGCACAAGGAGAACAATCACACAAACACAAAGATTTATAGTGGTTCGGTGCCAACCAAGCACCTACATCCACTCCCCAAGAATCCCTTTGGAATTTCACTAAGTTTGGTTTTATAACTTAGGCTCACCAATAACCTTTACAACTTGTTTTGTCTTCGGGCTCACAAGTCAAATCCTAGTTGGTTTCAAGGCTCACCAACAACTACTTTGGTTTTTAAAGGCTTACCAAAAATCTCTTTGGTTTTCCAAGGCTCACCAAAAATCTTAAGTAAAATAATGTAAGAGCAAGTATAAATGAATACAATAAAAGCTTTCTAAAATAAAACAAATATCTCTTTGAAGCCCTTGATTATTGATGAAGATCTTGTCTTCAAGTTAATGAAGCCTTTGATTGATGCTTGTAGATGTAGACTTTGAATGCTCTCTTTAAAACTTGGAAGCTTGAAGGCTTTGAATCACTCAACTCTTGAATCCTTAAAGAATATTCAAAAAACTCATCAAAGGATTACTTCCCCATTTGATTTTTGATGTTTATATAGCTCTCCAAACCATAGATGACCGTTTATGACCATTGGGGATGAAGATATGGCCGTTTGAAGCAAGTTGGAGAAGTTCTGCAGCTTTTGAAAACTAGCCGTTATAGTCAAGTGTCGACACTTAACCTCCAAGTGTCGACACTTGATTTCCAGGTGTCGACACTTGACCTCCAAGTGTCGACACTTGATTTCCAGGTGTCGACACTTGACCTCCAAGTGTCGACACTTGATTTCCAGGTGTCGACACTTAGTGTCGATACTTGGTCTGCAAGTGTCAGCACTTGGTTCTGCAAGTGTCAACACTTGGCCTGCAAGTGTCAACACTTGATCTTTAGGTGTTGACACTCGGTTGAGCCAGTACTGAAACTTCTTCAAAATTAAACTTTAAGTCCTTCCAAGTCTTCCTTATATTTCAAAGTTCTTATAACTTGATTTTCATTAATTTAAGGACTTTTTCAATTGAAATACAAGCATTTCTTCATTCAACATGGTTGAGTACTAAGATCTAAAAAATACACTTAAAATATAATTAGTATTCATATATACTTAAATATTTTGTCAATCATCAAAATCAAGACCAGAGTCAACAACCTAGGAAATCCATGAAAACCTAAAGGGTTCGCTGGAATGCAAAGGGTCCATTGAAACCCAATTGCCATAAAAAGGGTCTACTAAAGTCCAATTGCCATAAAATGTTTCATTGAAGCCTAGCAAACAGTTCAATTAACACCCGATCTATTATGGCAATGATTGATTGACACCCAGCCAACGATGGTGATTGATTAATACCTGATCAACCAAAAGGAAAATAGCCAAGATAGCCAATTAACACTCAGCTATACAAAGAGATTAGGATGGTTGTGGTGAGGACACCAGGATCAGACAAAGATTGCAGGGCTCCATTTGGATCTCTGATTAATGTATTGGGAGTCTGTCACCTTTTTTTTTCTTTTTTTTTTTCATTTGAGTCTAGTTAGCTGTTATCTCAGTTCTTTCAGTGTGAGTCATGTAGTTCAATTGAGTTAAGATGGAGTCTATAGTTTAATCGAGTTAAGTCAGAGTCTATAGTTCAATTGAGTTAAGTCAGAGTCTGTAATCAAGAAGTTGAAGACCTAGACCCCTGGCCCCCACTCAAGATTTCATGTGCCACCCATAATGGTCCCCACTCAAGCAAGATGGCACTCCACATCCTCCCCAGATGGAAAGTTGTAGCTGCCCAGCAGCAATGAAGATGGCGCCCCAATTTCATGCAAGCTAGGAAGGAAAGTAATGGGCGCCCAAGCAAATAAGGAAAGAAGAGTGGTCCCTTCCCTCCTTGTTTCATGCAACCTCCTCAAGAAAAATTGGAAGTATTTGGGTGCCTAGACCAAGAAGGAATGGAGTGGTCCCCTTCTCCCTTGTTTCATGCAAGCCATCCAAGCCAATATTAAAGATATATGGCACCTAATCAAAGGAGACCAAGTGTGGTACCTCCTTATTTTATTCCTCGTTTCATGTATGAACCCCTAATGAAATTCTAAGAGCATGGGTGAGCAATAAAAACCCATCCTTTTTCTTGTAAAATCATGAAAGTTTGATGAATGAAAATTTTGAAGGTCTTCTTCTTTAATTCCTGTGCTTTGTGCATTGACACTTCATGAGGGAGGGGGTGAGAGGCCCAACCAACCAACCATCTTCCACCTCCAAGCCCTAGCTACCCATCATTCTTCCAAACCCTAGCCATCCCATCCATCTTCCATCTTGGCCGCCCATGCTAGGCCCTCCTCCAAAACCCTAGGCCACCAGGTCCTTCTCCAAAACCCTAGGCCGCCAGGCGCTAGGTCCTCCTCCAAAACCATAGGCTACCTGGTCCTCCTACAAAATCCTAGGCCACCAGGTCCTCCTCCAAAATCCTAGGCCGCTAGGTCCTCCTCCAAAATCCTAGGTCGCCAGGGGTCCTCCTTAAGTCCAAAGCAAACCAAGCATCTTCCTTCTAGCTAGGAATCTAAGAATCCTCAGGCACTCCAGGATCCACATCGAGTCGTGGCCTACTCTACAAGCCTTCTCCATCTTCCCTCCTATCTTCCAATGTTTTTGTTGCGCACCGTTGCTTTATCTAATCAAAGGGTCCTTTCTTTCCTTGGTGGTTGTAGGATCCCTCAAGTGCCACACCTTGTAAAGGAGGTCTTCTTTGACAACTGAACCACCAGCCAGGAGCCAAGGGTTCAGGGAAACCTAGCCTCTTCATCCAGGCGCATCCTTTGAGAGATTGTGTGATCCTGTTGCTTTAAGAGAAAAGATATTCATTGCCAGGTAATCCAAACCCTTCCCTTCTCCTAGATCTGTTTTGTTGAAGAGTAGATCGAGCATGTTCTAGTTAGGGTTTTTTAATCCTTGCGATCCTACTTTCTTTTTTTCTTGAGGGTTAAACATTGTGGGGATTGTAACTTTGATCATCATAGATTAACTTTGCATGTTTCTTACTTCATTTTCATGAATAGAAGCATCGTAAACTCTGAAATCTTACTCATATTAATCTAAAATTGCTCTTTTCTTTATAAAGATCACTTGCATGCCCTATGTTTCCCATCATTTTTTGTATCAGAGCTAGTTAGAACATGTTCATGCATAAAACCCTAAAATCTGCATTGCTGAGATTTCTACATAACTAGATTAGGCTGAATTTTGTTTGTAGTGAAACCTTCAAAACTTAGCTTTTCTTTGCATTTAACTAACTATTAGTAGTCTTTGTTCAATCTACCATTTGCATAAAAAAAAAGAAAAAATATATTATTTTTTGCATATTTTTTTATTTTAGTTTCATGTTGCATATGTCTTGTGTGTGCATGCATAATTGAACTCACTTAAGGACAATCTCTCTATCTCAGATAAGGGAAGGACTTCATCACCTTTTCTTAGCTCAAAACAACCACCCTCATCACAAACCCAAGCCTAATTAAAATTGAGTAGCAACCTAATCAAACTAAGGACACCAACAAGTCCAATTCATGGTATTGTGAGAAAGCTAGTGCACTCAATTCATCACTTATCTCTTGAAATTGGTATCTAGGCTAGGGGTACAGAGATAAACGCCCTGAGCAGAGTTGTGGTTACTTAATTAGGATCCTGTGAGAGCAGGGGGAGCCTCCCACACTCCCACCTCTTACCTGGCTAGTGGAAAGGATAACTGTTGACTTGGTTGTAAGTTGAGCTGACTCATTCTACTTGAGTTGCTAGGTCTAGCAAAACCCTAAAATGATTTTATGTACTTGTTGCATGACCACTAGATCAAGAGTTCAATATCAGTAGTCTCAACCCTAACCTAGCCTGACCATGGAGTCGAACTTTGAAACCTTACTGAGAACCATGACTGAACAGTTTGCCCAATTGAATACCCAAATGAACAATAAGTTTAATCAAATGGAGGAGCGTGTTGGAAACCTAGAGAGAACCCATGAGACCCATACTGAGCCTAAACTTGAGACACCATTTCCCACACTCCCACCTCTTACCTGGCCAGTGGAAAGGGTAACTGTTGAGTTGGTTGTAAGTTAAGCTGACTCATTCTACTTGAGCTGCTAGGTCTAGCAAATCCTAGAACGATGTGTGTATTTGTTGCATGATTACTAGATCAGGAGTCCAATTCCATCAATCTCAACCCCAACCCAGTCTGACTATGGAACCTAACTTTGAAACCTTTCTGAGGACCATGGCTAAACATTTCACCCAAATCGAGCACCCAACTAAATAATAGGTTCAACCAACTGGAGAAATGTATTGGAAACCTAGAAAGGACCAGAGAGACCCATGAGCCTGAACTTGAGATACCATGTCCCCCACCTCCCAACCCTAGGAGAGCCCCATGCCATGACCCAATCTAGGAGCTTAATCGGAGGAGACCCAATCATGATTTCATTGACCAGGATGAGAGTGCCATTAGGAACATTAGGTTAGAGGCACCTACTTTTGGTGGCAGTCTTGATCCTAAGGCTTACATTTATTAGGAAGGAGATATGGACCAGTATTTTGAGAGGAATTAAATGACTGAAAAGAGGCAGTTTAAGTTTGCTAAACTCAAGTTAGTTCACCAGGCTAGACTATACTGGGAGAATGTTGAAAGGATGACTAGACAAAGAGGAGATATACCCATAGCTACCTGGAGAGCCATGAAGAGCAAACTTAGGGAAAGGTACCTACCCATGTCCAATGAGTAGAGGGGACCTATAACCCATCGACCCGAACCCAATAGGATCAGTACCCCTGGATATAACCTAAGTACTAGTCAAGTTTCCCTTAGCCAGCCCTTCCCTGCTACCCTATTTCTTCATAAGGTTGACATTGAAGAGGAAGTATGTAGGGCAGATCTAGAATTAGTTGACTAGGAAGATACCTAGATTGAAGCTGTCCCTAAGGAAATACAAGAAGAGAATCCAATTATAGAGTTTAGTCCTAAAATTCAAGAACCAGAGGAAATTAGTGAGGACTTGGTTCCTTCAATTCAGTACCCTCAGGAGGAATTCACCCCTTTAGTCCTGGTTAAAGATCCCTTGCCTGAAATTACCAATTCATCTTTCCATAAGGTCGGCCTTTTGCTACCTGTAGATCAATGTCCAAATCTCAAGGTCATCCCCATGACTCAAGAACCAGTCGATGAATCCTCTTCTTATTTCCTACCCTACCCTAAGGCTTCCAATGCTTCTAGAGCCACTCTGTTACACTTTGTTGAGGTTAGCAGGTTGCATCAATCCTTTGAGAATGTTAGGTTTGCTACCTATTTCTAGAAGACCTTGTGGCATTTATTAGCAGTCCATGTGAAATTTTCATCTGCATGTCACCCACCAACCAAGGGTCAAGCACAGAGTTGTAGTTGAAGACCTAATAAATCTCTTTCGATAGGAATGCATAGTCGAACCATAGGTGTGGGTATGAGTTGTTTGTGCTACATGTTAAAGATCTGCATTAGGAGGTTAGCCATAACATTAATGTGAGCAATGATATTCATAAAATCATGGCTAATTTCCAAAAAGAGTTAAAGAGTTCACTGAGGAAGATTTTATGATGATTGGGCTTAGACCTAGCAGTTTCTCCCGGGGACCGTAAAAAGTTACATGCCAGTGGAGCTGAACCCTTCAAAGTAATAAAGAAAGTTGGACCTAATGCCTATGCGCTCGAGTTACCACCCAAATTTGTCATAGCTTAATCTTCAATATCTCAGATTTAGTTGAGTATAGAGAGCCAGCAATGATACCCAGTGAGCCTTTTGGACCTGACCCTTTCTTTGAGAGCGAACCCATCCCTGAGTGTCCCCAATAAATTTGCCTAGGAAAGGAAAAAGGATTGAGCGTATCCTAGATGACCAAGCTATTAGTACCCGGAACAAAGGCTACCAACATTACGTGGTTCATTAGCAAAGTTGACCAACATCTGAGGATTCGTGGATCACTCAAAAGGATCTGCAACACCTCGACCCAAACCTACCAAAGCTAGATTGACCTTTACTCGACAGGGTCGAGTTCTTCCCACCCTGGGAGAATTGGTGAGGACACCAGGATCAGGTAAAGATTGTAGGGCTCCATGTGAATCTTTGATTAATGTGTTGGGAAGTCAGTCATTTTTTAGTTGAGTCTAGAGTCACTTGAGTCCTGTAATAAAAATTGAGTCCTATAATAAAGTAAGTAAATTAAGTCCAATTGAGTCCACTTAGTCAATTGAGTCCAATAAGTCAAGTGAGTCCATTTGTTTCAGTCCAAGCAAATTAGTCCCTTTGTTTTAGTCCAATCAAGTGAGTCCTGTAATTTTTTATTCAAGTTAAATCCAAGAGGAGAGTCACTAAACCCCCACTCATGCCACCCCAGCTCAAGCACCTAGGCCCCTACTCGAGCCACCCCTGCTCATGCGCATGGGCCCCTACTCAAACCACCCCAGCCCATGTGCCTGGGCCCCATTCATGCCGCCCAAGCCCATAAGGAAGGGTGCCTCCCAAGCCTACAAGGAAGGGCGCCTCCCAAGCCCACAAGAATTGGTGCCCCAACCCAGGTCCACAAGAACTGGTGCCCCAAGTCCAAGAGGAGTCAAGCCTCCCAGTCCAACAAGAAGACAGGCCTCCCAGTCCAACAAGGAGTCAAGCATCCAAGTTCTACAAGGAGTCCAGTCTCCTTATCCCACTCTATGTATTTACTCCAACTTTGACAGGGAGTCTAGGAGGCCTGGGTGAATCTATAAATACCTTCCCCTCCTCCCTCTTGTAATGATGAATGAATTATTGAATGAAAAAGTTGAGTGTTCTTTTATTTCCGTGCCTTGTGCATTAATGCCGTGAGGGAGGGGGTGTGAGGCCCAACCATAGATGCTCCGTAAGGGAGAGGGTGTGAGACCCAACCAAACCAACCAACCCTAGTTCCCTTCAAGCCCTAGCCACCCAACCCTTCTTATTCCAAAACCCTAGATCGCCAGCTCTCTACCTCCAAGAAACCCTAGGCCGCCAACATCAATCCATCTTCCCCTAGGCTGCCTGCATTCATCTTCCATCAAAACCCTAGGCCGCCACCTTCATCTTCCATCAAACCCTAGGCCATCCCATCCCTCTTCCAAACCCTAGGCTGCCCCATCCCTCCTCCTCCAGGCATCCTCCATCAACCAGGCTGCTAGCCATCTTCTGCGCCCCTCCAACCTTCTCTCTACCTCCAACTTTCAATTCTCTTATTTTTCTAACTCCTAAATCCCTGACCATCAGTGTTTGCAGCACCCCTCAGGAGCCACGATACTTGGAGAAGGTTCTCCTTACCCTCGAAACTATCTGATAGAAAGCTGAGGCATCCGTGGGAACAAGCTCCTTCTTCCAGGCAGCAATCCTGAGAGGTGTGATCTCTTCTACAATGAAAAGACATCATCACTAAGTAATCAAAACCCATCCCTTCTCTCTTTTTCTGATTTATTGAAACTGAGCATGTTCCTAAATTAGTGGTTTCTTAACTCTAGGATCCTACCTTCTTTATTACTTTGTTAGATCTTGATCTGCTAGTAGTTTCTTTAATCTTCACATAAACTATCTTTGCTTGTTCTTACTCTTTTCAAGAACAAAACCATAACAGAAATCTAAAATTATTGCTCTATTAATCTGAAGTTTCTTTATGTTAATCCCTAGAATGTTTCATCCCGCATCACACCAATCATGAAAGATTTCAAACAAGCCTCGACCTTTTGGAAGAAACTTAAGAGAAGGCACATATCAAAATAGTGGTTTATAAATAGAAGATCATCTGATATTATAACTCTAGAATCAAAATCAATTTTTTTAATAACAAAATCTAGTCTTTCAGTGAGCTGAAGTCTCAAAGCCAATAGAATAAGAAAAACTTGCATCTAATTAGAAAGGGCCCTATAAAGTTTCTAACATCATTAGACCTAGGACATATAACTTGGAAAACGTGGACAAGACTTCAATTCCAAGATTATGAAATTCTAATAACTTGAGAAAATATTATCAATGAATTCTTTATCTTTGAGAAGATATTTTTCTATTATTTTGACTAAGTGGTTAGGTAGAGGGCACGGGCAATGCCCAAACTTTCAACTAGGCTCAAGAAACCAAAATTCTGACTAAGTGGTTAGGTAGAGGGCATAGGTAATGTACAAACTTTCAATCAGGTTCAGAAAGTCAAAATTCTAACTAAGTAGTTGGGTAGAGGACACAAGTAATGGCCATATTTTTGATTAGGCTCAGAAAGTCAAAATTCTGACTAAGCGATTGGGTAGAGGGCACAAGCAATGCCCAAACATCCAATCAGGCTCAAGAAGCTAAAATTCTAACTAAGTGATCGGATAGAGCGCATAGGCAATACCCAAACTTTCAACCAAGCTCAAGAAGACAAAATTCTGACTAAGTGGTATGGTATAGGGCATAAGCAATACCCAAACTTCCATCCAGGCTTAGGAAATCAAAATTCTAACTATGTGATCAAGTAGAGGATGCGGGCAATGCCTAAACCTCTGACCAGGCTCAAGAAACCAAAATTTTGACTAAGTGGTCGGGTCAAGGGCATAGGCAAATGCCTAAACTTCTGATTATACTCAAGAAATCAAAATTCTAACTAAGTGGTCCGGCATATGGTACAAGCAATGTCCAAACTTTTGACCAGGCTCAAGAAGCCAAACTTTTGATTAAGTAGTCAGGTAGAGGGCATAAGTAATGCTGACATTTTTGATCAAGCTTAGAAAGCCAAAATTCTTATTAAGTAATTGGATAGAGGGCACAGGCAATGCCCAAACTTCTAACTAAGGTCAGGAAGTCAAAATTCTAACTAAGTTGTTGGGTAGAGGGCACAGACAATGTCTAAACTTCTAATCATGCAATATTTTCAAAGAAAATGTTAAGTTCAGTTATGAAAAATAACTATTTTTGAAGAAATATATATTATTTGAGTTTTGTTTCTCTCAGCCAATATTATATGTTTATGTGCTTAGCATGCTTAGATTCTACTTTGATGTATTACATTACTTACTAGGCTAATATAGCTCATTATTTTTTTTATTTTTTAGATCATGAATCATAATTATTCAGAACTCGAGGGAGGGTGTATATTACATGAAGCAATTAGCAGATCAGTTATTGTGGTCACTTGTGTAAATTGAACTTTTTATTAGTTTATCTTAGATTTGAAGGTTTTATATGAATTATTGCTAATAAGAATGATTTAATTGAATCTTTATGAAGAATGATTTTTGAGAATTGAGGAAAAAAATAATTTTCAAATTATTGTAATTTTATCTATAGCCTTGCTTGCTTGTAGGACTTGCTCTATGAGTATGCAGCATCTATCACATGCTTTATTCGGGGCATGACATGACTATTGCCTACTAAACCTTAATTGTGAACATAATTTATTATTGTATTCCTGCCTTGAGCTATAGCATTAATTGTATCAAGACACTTGTATCTATCAAATGATACATATATATCACAAATATTGTCAATATAAAAGGTCCCCTTCATCATATATTTGTGGGTTTGAGTTTCCCCATTCTATCATAGAGACATCAATCATGACAAAATACCTAGATACTGGCTACTCTCTAAATTAATCACCCGATTACTTGGTGATGGGGATGCATCATGCAACACTTGACACTGGGTTATTAACTAGTTCATGATCCATGTAACAATGTGGATATCATATATTACTCTTTCAAGCAATTAGACCTACCAATTCATAGAACTAAAAATAAATAATTGTAATTAATTATCTCATTGGGTAGATACATGTGTTAGATGTATCTAAGTGAAGCTCCAATCTTGAAAATGTAGACATAATTTTTGCAATTATTAGGTCCTATTTAATCCCATTGGGATTATGTATTATGCCAGTAAAATAAGTTCAATAGAAAACTTATAAGCTTATGAGCTAGACCTATGTTATGGCAATTACTGACTCGATCTTGAGGACTTGCTGGGCCATCGACTGTGCCACCAACTATGAAAGATTCAGACATCTGACATGGTGCTATCAAGTTACTAACTGGAAGGAAGACAGCAGAGCCGACTACTATGCCATCGATTGGGAAGAAGACTAGCGAGAAAAAGACAAAGCCGGCCACTAGACCAAGTAGTTGCTTCTTCTACGATCAACTAGTCGCTCCTTTCCAAACCAAATAGATACAACCTGCCAAGTCTGATTGGCATAGCATTCCCTATGCCCATCTACCGAGTACTTATTTAAGCTCGATTAGTTACTTAAGTAAGCCAGTCAGGTATGCTTGGGTACAAAGCTAAGGCCCTCCTTTTGATAGTGGACAAATCGACTACCTACTTAGAGTCCATGATATCCAAATAGGTGACAACCTAGTTAATCATAGCTGCTCAAGTACAAATCATGACAGACAAGGTTATAGTAGATAGGATCCTAACAAATCCTGTCATCCTAATAAAAAGATGCTAGCAAAAAAGATTCTAGGGGATAGGATCCCACCATCTCAACAAAATCTATTACACATGTCAAAGGAGGCCACCTCCATAATGGCATTCGATTTTTCAGTGTAGCCTTAAAAATTGGTAAGGAGGGATCCTCGATGAGGTATGCAATACTAATGTACTTCTATCCTCATTCTCATACTTATTTAGTCACCACCATCACTCTCAACTCTGATTACAGTAACCTGTTTCTCCCATCCATTAACTTGAACATCAGAGGGACCCCACTAGTCCAACGATTAAGGGACTATTCTTGCATATTTCCATCCGAGAGCTACTAGGGGCAGCACCCAGTTCCTTCCAAAAAAGATCGAAGCACCCTCGACCACCACCAGAGTCTAGTATAAGGTGATTTGATGGCAACAGATTGATGCACTAGGTAAGAAACAAGCAAGCAAGTCATGAGAGTTCCCAAAGCTTGAAGCTCGATGGTGATGATGCAAGCATAGGATGCCTGAACCGATTACATCAGACATTCTTCATGCCATGATAAATGACTCAGTCAAAAACTAGTGCTCCTTAACCAGTGGATCAATAGTAGCTATCTGCGAGCCTTGGGGGCAGACCAAGATCTAGGGCACAAATGCCACCAGGCCCACCAGAGCTCACGTAGTGCACCAAAGCCCATGAGGCCCACCGATGTATAGCAAGTCCATAAAAGCTTGCATGATCCATTGAAGGTCCCCGAGCCATCCGGTCGACTAACAACCAATCATAGTAAAGATGGTTGTGTTTCCATACCACCACTTCTAACTGACTTATAACCAGTCATAATAAAGATGGTAGCATTCTAATACCGCCATCTTCCATTCAGTCGATTAACAATCGATAGCAGTAAAGATGGCTGCATTTTCATATCTTCATCTTTAACTGACTTACAACTGATCATAGTAAAGATGATAGCATCCTGATACCTCCATCTCCCATTCAATCGATTAACAACTAGTCACAACAAAGACGGCTATGTTTCCCCATCTCCATCTCTGACAGATTAATAATCGGCTATAGTAAAGATGATAGCATTCTGACACCTCCATCTACTATTCAATCGATTAATAACTACTCACAGTAAAGATGGTTATGTTTCCACACCCCATCTCTAATAGACTAAGAATCGACTATAGTAAAGATGGTAGTATTTCGATTCCTCCATCTCCCATTTTATCAACTAATAACTAGTTGCAGTAAAGATGACTGCATTCCCACACCTCCATCTCTGGTCAACTAATAATAGGTTACAATAGAGATGGTAGCATTCTAACATATCCATCTTTCATCTGGGTGATTAATAACCAATCAAAGTAAAGATGGATACATTTTCACACCTCCATCTCCAATCTACTAACAACTAGCCATAGTAAAGATCGTAGCACTTTGACACAATCTTCTATCTAGTCATTAACAATCGGTCATAGTAAAGATAGTTGCATTTATACTCTTCTATCTTCGATCGACTAACAACTGATCACAGTAAAGATGGTAGCATTCCAACATCTCAATCTCTTATCTGACTAATTAACAATCAATAATAGTAAAGATGGTAGCATTCTGACACCTCCATCTTCTATCTGGTTGACAACAATTGATTGTAGTAAAGATGGTAGCATTCTGACACCTCCATCTCTTATTCGACCAATTAACAACTAGTCGCAGTAAAGATGATTGTGTTTCCACACCTTCGTCTCTTGCCCACTAATAATTGATCGAAGAAGATGACTGCATCTACATCTTATTTAGGTTCTAATTCTATTCTTATTTAGATTTAAGTTCCATTCTTATTTATGTTTCAATCCCATTATTGATCGAGTTCTAATCCCATTCTTATTTGGATTCTAATCCTATAATTTTTCGAGTTCTAATCCCATTCTTGTTTGGGTTTTAATCCCATCTTATTCGAATCCTAATCCCATTCTTTTTCAAGTTTTAATCCCATTCTTATTCAATTTCTAATCCCATTCTTGTATGGGTTCTAATTCCATTCTTATTCGGATTTTATTTCAATTCCTATTCTGGTTCCACTCTCATTCTTATTTGGATTTCAATCTCACTTTTATTTAGGTTTCAATCTTACTTTTATTTGGGTTCTAATCTCACTTTTATTTAGGTTTCAATCCATCTTTTATTTAGGTTTCAATCCCACTTTTATTCAAATTCCAATCACACTCTTATTTAGGTTCCAACTCCATCTTATTCAGGTTTCAATCATACTTTTATTCAGGTTTCAATCCCACTTTTATTTGGGTTTCAATCCCACTCTTATTCAAATTTTCATTCCACTTTTATTCATGTTTCAATTCCACTCTTATTCAAGTTTCAATCCTACTTTTATTCAAGTTCCAATCCCACTCTTATTTGAGTTCTAATCTGTTGACTCTGGTCTTGATTTTGATGATTGACAAAATACTTAAGTATATATGAGTATTTATTATGTGTTTTAGTATGTTTATCAGATCTTAGTACTCATCCATGTTGAATGAAGGAATGCTTGTATTTCAATTGAAGAAGTCTTTCAAATTCATGGAATTTTAAGTTATAAGGAATTTGGAATATAAGAAAGACTTGGAAGGATTTAAAGTTTAATTTTAGAGAAGTTTCAGCAAGTTTCAGTACTAGCACAAGCAAGTGTCGACTCATGAAGAAGTTCAAGATCGACTCAAGGCCTAAGAACAAAAAAAATACAGAACAGTGAAAATCCAAAATTTTTGCCTTGAGCTGACCCAAGTGTTGACTCACAGAAACCAAGTGCGACTCACAGAAACCAAGTGCGACTCACATAAACCAAGTGTCGACTCACAGAATTAGTAAGAGGGAGAAAAATGTTAAGTATGAAAAGGGGAAAGATATGATAAACATGAAAAATCATATGAAAAATGAAAGAAAATGCAAAAGAGAAGAAGAAAGCAAAATATTTTAATCTTAAGGAAAGAATTGGTATCAAGATTTATTAAGAATCTTGAAAAAGGAGAGAGAAGAGCTCCTAGTAACTGCTTCGGATTGGGTTAGTTACCATGGTCGTCCGGTCATAGGAGCTAAGTAGGGTTTAAAGACCCTCTCTTCTCATTCAATGGGATCTCTTATGATGTGTTGAGGTGCCACTGTAGCCTTATCCCATTAACAAGTAAGGTGAATGGACTGTTATCTTGCTATCAGTTATGCATATTAGAGCTAATATATATTAAATTATTTTTTGCATGTGCATGTCATTTTTGTGGTATCATGCTCAATTAGTATCATATTTAATTTGTACCAAGATTAATTGATTTTATGTATTGATTTTGTTGATCTACTTGCTATTCTTTCCACCTTCATTTCCATTTTGTATTGCCTTTCATCCTTTTTCATGATGACAAAAAGGGAGAGCATCCAAAGATTTATTGTCATATATGATGCTTTCAATATTTTCTTTAATATCATGCTTTACTTATATTACTCTAATACTCCTTCTCCTTGTTTTCAAATCTAATCCTTTGAAAGGAGTTACATTCATAATCCTATTTTATTTGGATTTCAAACCCACTCTTATTTGGATTTCAGTTCCAGTTTTATTTGGGTTTCTATCCTACTTTTATTCAAGTTTCAATTGGACTCTTATTCAGGTTTCAATCTCATTCCTATTTGAGTTCCACTCTCGCTGTATTCAGGTTCCACTCCTATTTTTATTCGAGTTCCACTCCCATCGTGTTTTAGTTCTAATCTCATTGTTATTTGGATTCTATCCCATTCTTATCTGGGTTCTATCCCATTCTTATCTGGGTTCTACTCTCATGTTATTTAGATTTTACTCCCATCTCATTCAAATTTCACTCTCATAGTCCAGTTATAAAAGGCAACCTACTCCTATAGTATGGTTCCAAACATCTAGCCAACTAGATGACTTGCAAATTTTTTGTGCTAGTTGTTCAACCTATCTCTAAAAAAAAAGTCATTCGGGCATTGCCTGACCAAAGGACTTGTGCAATGAAGCTTTGAAGCTACCCTACTCAATCAAAGCTACACCAACTAAACTACTCGTCAAGACTTAATCATTTGGCAAACATTCATACAATGCAAAAATTAAATGAAAGAAGGATGCCCTTAATTAATATGCCATGTCATTGCAAAAGAGAGCTGAGCCTGAGTACAATAAAGAAGATAGGACAAGCTACAAGGATCAACTCTTTGGGACTAGCCACTAGAGTCAAGCCCGCCTCAAATGCCTTGACCACTGCCTTGATTACAGCCTCAGCTCAGCTTCAGCCATCACCTTGGCAATGGTCTTCTTAATGATGGCTTGTTCAGCCTCCTCGTCGATGGCTCCCTCGATAGCTTCCTCCACCTCCCCAGCTTCACCTTCCTCTTCCTTTCCCTCCACTTTGGGCTCGACATCTATGATGCCATCCAAGCTAAGTCCCGAGAAGGCCTCAATGACCTTCTTCTTGCACTCTATAAACCTGAGCTGGAAGGCATCATATGAACACAAGGCAACTTCAACTTCAAAGACTTTGGACTTCTTGTACTTTTCCACTACTCGAGCACCAGTAGAAGTTTCCTACATCTTGGCAGCACGAGGCTTGGCCTCAATGGGTTGGGCCCTTTCTTCAGCCTCCCGAGGTACAACCTCAGTCTCCATGACTCTAAAATTAGATGTCTAGAGTCGAGCCTCCATGACCATCACCTTCGAGTCAGCGTCAGCCAACCTAGTCTCCAGGTCGGTGACCAAATCTTGTACCTTTGTGATTATTGCATCCTTCTCCACTATTCGAGGTTCCAATTCCTGAATAGTGTTCTTGGAGGTTTGCAACTCCTCCTTGAGCTTGGCTTCTTGAGTCTTGCTTGACTCCCTCAGTGCCTCCAAGGCCTTGGCTTGCACTTTGGCAGTTGCCACGTCTTTCTCAAGGGAGTATCTCAAACCCACCAAATGCCTCCTTGATGATGAAGACATCATGGGCAAGTTTTAAGAAAAAGAAAAACTACTTGGAAGTCAAACTAATAGGCAAAGCAAAGATTGAAAAACACTTATCCTGAGCAGTTGCAGAAAGAACTCAGCAAATGTCTCGCCCACAAACTAAGACTTCCACTCCTAATCTCAAGATAGGAGGATCATGTTGACCAAACTCTTAGCCATCTTCATATTGCTAAATGCAAAGGCACTTTTTTCACCCTAGCCTCCATCTCGATATACTCCTAGTCATCATGAGGAGCCTCGTTGGATCTCGAAGGTTCCACTAGGGCTCTCCGCTAGGTGGACTCAATCATCGCAAGAGCCAGGGGACTCAAACGTCTTGGCACCATAACTGAACATGGTACCGATGCTAGAACTATGGCTAGTGATGCCGAAGTTAAACTTAGCAAAGCTGAAGTAGGAGCTAGAGCAGCAAAAGGAGATGGTGATGATACCACCATCACCTCTTTGTTGGTGGCGATGGTGGGAGCCTGCCTTGGATGAGGCATAGAAGCATGGGCCATGGTTGACAACCCCCCCAAGGATGGACTAGGTCGGGGCTTCTTTGCCATTGCCTTCTTTGACTTTGTCACACCTGCTTCATCCACCACCCTCTTTCGACCGACTTTCTTCAGCACATCAAAGGACACCTTCATGTTTGCAAAAAGCCAAATAGAGAAGTTAGCCCACTACAAACAAATAACATATGAGGAGCTCAGCAAAACCTATCCAAGGTGTTCACTGGACTAAGCTTGGTATCATATAAACTCTACTCTGAGAGTAGAATCTACTACCGAGGGACCTCAATATCAAGTAGTCAGTGGAAGTCTTCCTCATCAGTAGCATTGACTTTATCATTCTTGTTTGGGGATAGGTTAAGCTTGCCCCAAACCCAATCTACACCCCATGGAGCATCATAAGAAATGAAAAAGAATCGGCCCTTCCAACTATAGATGGAAGAGGGCAGACCCAAGAGGAAGGCATGATCTTGATGGGGGCTAATGAACCACTAGCCCTTTACCATCAAATGCCATTTCAAAATAAAAAGTGCTTGAAATAGAGAGACCTTGGCCTCAATCCCGAGAAAGTGACATAAAATAATAAAGGAACAAATGATTTGAAAGGAATTGGGGGCTAGCTATGCAAGAACTATTCGGAAGAAATCAAGGATATTCCGAATGAAGGGGTGAAAAGGATGACTGAGCCCTGCACAAAGAAACCCTTTGTACAATGCAATCTTGCCTGCCGAACCCGATGTCACTCTATCATCCGACCTAGGAGCAAAGACCTAAATCTGACTCAGGAATCTGTGTTTTTCCTAGAGTTAGAGGACCTCCACCTTGGTTATTATCGAGATGGTGCCCGACGGACCTGATGGGATTGAAGCTCTCAGACCAACCAACCGACCAGCCTGAAGAGTTCTTTGGAAAGAGGAAGTCCCGACCTCTCTGTGGTTTGAAGAAATTGTTTCTTCTCAAAAAGACTTCCAAGAATCTAGGAGACCAGAGATACGACTCATCAAGTGATTTTCACCTTCAAACAAAGTCATATCAATAGAGAAAAGAAAAGAGGAAGAAAGATTAAACAAAGGAAGAGATTCAAATAGAAAGCAAAGGTTGCCAAGTGTAGCTTCCCCCGGAAAATCCTAAAAGCACCTTAAAGGAAGACAGAAGCAATAAAGTAGAGCAAGGAATGGAAGAACAAGAAAATGGAATGAGGACCAACCAGCTAAGAAGAAATGCCTGAGGTGAATCCAGGTTTGGAGATCTTAAGGCACGAACCCTGCAATAGTGGCAGGGACCCCCTTCTTAAACCTAGTTGGATAGCTGGGATCCAGACCTCAATTCGATCGAAGTCCTCAAATCTTGACACATGGTCTATGCCTAATCGGGAAGCACTATACCACCTTGGAGTAGCCTCCGGTCAATTAACTTTTGATGCCAGGATCCATGCAAATCATTTAAAGGCCATGGCTACCAGGCCACATGGCATTGCCCAACCAGTCAAGGAGAATCGTGCTAGCTGCCTACTGCTTGAGGAGTTATTGCACAGTCTCCTGGAGAACTATGCCAATGATCTACTCTCCCCCGTGATCGAGGCGACAAAATAGCTAGCGATAGTTTCTAAGGAATTAATAAATGTCTAGATCGTGAGGAGTTCTATCCAACCCCGAGGTCAAAAAGCCAACTACTCCCATCGTTCAGAAATGATAAGGCCTAGAACTACTCAACAATGTTCTGAACTTGGAAGTGAGGGACATTTATTATGGCAATTGCTGACTCGACCTCGAGGATATGTCAGACCACCGACCATGCCACCAACTATGGAAGACTAGGATATCCAACTCTGAGTGATCAAGTTACTAACTATGAGGGAGATAATGGAGCTGACTACTGACTACCAACTAGGAAGAAGACTAGCTAAGAAAAGATGAAGCCAGCCACTAGATCAAGTAGTTTGCACCTTCCAAGATCGAGTAATCGCTCCTTCCTAGGCTAAGTAGCTATAACCTGCCTAGTCCGACTAGTATAGCATTCCCCATGCGCATCCATCTTAGGCCATACTAGTTATTTAAGTAAGCCTAGTTGGGTGCACTCAGGGATAGGACCAAGTCCCTTCCTTCGATAGTGGACAAATCGACTACCTTCTCGGAGTCCATGATGCCCAAGTGATAACTCAACCGATCATAGCTGCTCTAGCACAGATCATAGTAGATAAGGTTGTGGTAGATAGGATTCCAATAGATCCTACCATCCTAACAGAAAGATGCTAGTGAAAAAGATTCTAGAAAATAGAATCTTGCCACCTTAGCAAAATCCATTGCACATATCAGAGGAGGCTACTTCCACAATGACATTCGGTTATCTAGCATAGACCTATAGATTGGTAAGAGGGGATCTCCGACATGGTATGCAACATTAACATACTTCTACCTTCATTTTCATGCTCATTCAGTCACTACCATCACTCTCAACTCCAACTGCTGTAGCCCATTTCTTCCATCCACCGACTTAAAAGTTGGAGGGTCTTTCATCAGTAACCATTGATCAAGGGACTGTTCTTGCAGTTCTTCATCCAAGAGCCACTAGGAGCAGCATCCAGCTTTGCTAGGAGAAGATCAGAGCATTCTCGATCACCATCAAAGTCCAGTGATAGGTGATTTGATAGCAACAACCTATATCCATGACTATCTAGAATTTGTTTCGGAGTGGCGAATCCCATATGAAGAAAAAAATAATCTACTTAAGATAATTATTGTCTAATCCAGCCGGTAAGCAAGGAATCTTTTTGATTTTACGGTTCAATCTATAAATCGAATAAAATTTTTAGCCAATTCATCCAGACCAGCTCTTAGAGATGTAATGCACCTGAATTACATAGCAGCATTGGATGGAAAACCATTCTCTTTTTTGAATATAATGGAGTTTGGATGGGCAAAGTTTGTTCAAACTTTTTTTTTTATTTTTGATGAAAGGTTTCTTCAAACTTGATAATCAATTAGCACAATGTAGAGAGCATGGTGTATATGTTGACTCAATCCATGTGCTTTTCTGCAATGCGACACATAAACCGCTTTTGAAGTTTCCTGGGAGATAATAATCTACAACCAGGGACCACGTGAGCGGAGGTGTGGTTGGGTGCAGGGGAAAGGGCGATGGCTGGTGATGCCTTTCAGAGATATGACTTTATGACCCATCAAGGCCTAAGAGGGTGACCCAACCCTACCTTTTTTTAATCAGCCATCTGGCGACTTGATGAGCCAGTCTAATCCATTTACAACCCTAATTTTGCCTCTTTACCTCATATCACCTTAACAATTTTTTTCCAGATTTGAAGGATATGCCTAATTAATCAACATATTACCTAAAGATAAAAATTTTATATTGACTAGTCCACCTAAAGGCCATCGAGCCCTATGTCATCGAGGTGCAACTATCCCCTACAAGGACAGCCCTGACGCTCAGCACGAGCCACTTTTTGGTGTCCAGAAAGTTGAAAATGGATTACAACCTTTGAAGGTTTTGCTTTATGATGGGATTTTGGATGTGTTTCCCTGTTTTCATTATCAAAATTCAAAAAATTTAATTATCTAATGGTGCGAAGAGAAATGCGCGGTATGCTACCGGTGCATGACTAAAAACTTGGAGAAGATGATCAAGTTCCAGAGTTGCTATGAATTTTCAAGAACTTTAAAATTATGAAATTACTACCTAGTCCTACGAAAAGTGCTATAAATGCAATTCAAAAGATAAAATATATAGGAAGATAAAGTAGACCTTTAATTGATCTGAGATGTCCCATTGATATGATTATTTTTTATTTAAATAACCTTATAAACACTCATTTTCATTCCACCCACTTTTTCATAATTATCTATTTCCAAATGATTTCTAGTAGCATTTAAATTTTATATTTCCATACTTCTCACGTATTTAATCTATTTCCACAGGATCGCTAACCATTTCATTCCATAAAGTCCAAATAATCTAATATTTTTAAACACACTTAACTAATATAATAGGTACTAATTCTTAGTTTTGGATACTTATTCTTATTTTTACTTGCAGCATAAGTTACTATTGCCAAAATGAGTAATGCTTTATTTCATCTCACATCATAATAATGGAAATATTGGAGCCATTACTCATATTGGATACTTATCCTTGTTGTTACATGTGACATGAGCCATTATTACCAAAGTGGATAGTACTTTCTTTCTTCTCATGTCATAGTAATGAAAGGCTTGGAATCATTACTCATATTGGACACTTAGCTTTACTTTAGTATGCTATATAAACCACTCTTGCCATACTTGATAAATAGTATTAACTTTCTCTATCATTATGAATAGTGGTAATGGTTGGCTAGCCATAAATTTAAGAACTTTACTTTATTAAGATCTCATCATGGACCAATTTCTCTCACCCTCTAAATATTTGGCCTAATTACTTTAGCTTGTACTTTTGGCACTTTGGCCTACTTTTTACTACTTCGGCCTACTTTTCTTTCTAGTACTTCAACCTGCTTTTTTGATACTTTGACATGCTTCTTTAATGTGTCGGTCTGTATCCTTAGAGTATCAGCCTATATCATTTATACTGACTTATATTCTTGGTACTTTGGTCTACTTTTTTAATATTTTGAATTGCTTTTCCAATACTTCAGTTTGTATCATTAGTATAGCGACCTATATCCTATATACCAACCTATATTCTTGGTATTTTGGCTTACCTTTTTTATACTTCAACCATCTCATGTAACTACTTTGATCTAAAGTTGGTATCTTTCTAATGGTAATTGACATAATAAATATGCATTTTATCTTATTATCCCGTATTTTGGTCTATTGATGGAGTATAGCTTAGCTTACTAACCATGTATTTTCACCTATTAGTCAAGTAATTCAACCTATAAAAGATGTCCCTTCTAAAATTCTACTATTACTCAATGTCATGGTAAGAGGGGATCATTAGTCCCATATTGATTATGAGTGAAAGGAAAATCTAGCTAATATAGGAAGGGACCACCTTTCCTACGTGAGGTACCTTTTGGATTAAAATCTAGAAGGGTAAAATCATAAGACCCATGAATCAGAGTAGATAATATCTTACATGTCGAGCTATGAGCCCTCAGCCACAATATTGGTAGCCCATGCAAGTCTTGAATCTACAACTATGATGAATCTTCAACTATAACAAACCTAGGACTATGATGCACCTCTCGTCTGTACACTAACCCCCTTTGAGGGCTGTGGTCATAATAGAAAGGAGGGCACCTTCCGTTCATATACAAACCTCCTAGGGGCTGTTGTGCTAATAAGGAGAAAGGCGCCTCCCACCTGTATATAGACTCCCCCTTAATCAGAGGGGGTTATGTTGAGGGGATTATTAGTCTCATATTGGTTTTAAGTCAAGAAAGACTCCTTTATATACAAAGGAACCATCTTTCTCATGTGAGGCACCTTTTAGATTAGAATCCAGGAGAGCAAAATCTTAAGGCCCATGGGCCAGAGCAGACAATACTCATGCACCAAGCCATGAGCCCTTGGCTGTAACATTAATTTGGCTACAATACTCGGTTTATATTAGATGGCCTTTCAACGCTTGTTATCGTTCAACTTCATATTATAATAATGAATATAAATATGGTATGAATAGAATGTGATGAATATTGCTTTTAAACCTTGTTCGAAACTACTTAAAATAGTTAAATTGATCTAATCTCCTTTTGGATCAATAGGACTGGAGCCTCAATTCTTCTAAAAAGAGAGTAGTTGGACTAGACACATACATGCATACACAAGTGCACACATATTGTTAAAATATACATATAGGTTCACATGGCTATTAAAGATTTTAAATTTTGGACAATTTAAGAAATATTTTTTCCTAGAAAAACCTAGAAATAATTAATTCATGATCATGTTCTCCGTTATATCTCACATTTTTCCCTTGGATAAAAGTGTGCAGAAGTAGAGCCGTTGATATTAAAACAGCGTTTATAGAAGTCTTTGAATTGTAGATTAGATTTTCTTTTTTTTTGGTAAAATTAGATTAGATTTTCTTTGACTTATTGAGAGGTTAGCATACGTGGGCTTATTACTATGTATTGTTTCGATTCCTTTTCTTATTTTCAATGTCCACCAATATTAAAATTTCTTATCTAGTATGTTAATATCGACCGTTAGGTTGTTCAGCAACCCGTGAGTTGTCCTAAAACAGATAACTACAAAACATGATTTTTGCAGAATATGTTTAACAAAAATAAGGGTATTAAAAGAAGTTTTTTTATATTTTTAACAAACTAGCTGGTTAGGGTTAATTTTAATTAAAAATTAAACCTTTCGTACAGTTTAGTTATTCAATAATTTGATAAATAATTTAAGGATAAACTACTAAAAGATATGGGATTAACTTTTCATAAATAATTGCCGAGGAAATTTCTAATTAAACTATAATATCAACTCGATGGATAGATATGATTTACCGAGCTTTATAGTTTTCTATGTGAAACAATTACCGAAAAATTGGCATTTATAATTCATTTAACTATCCACGTCACTTCACCAAATAGAATTGATCATTAGCCAAACCTTGGCATAAAAAAATATTAAATTTTAAGTAAGCATGGCCTGATATTTGACTAAAAATAAATATAGTTTTGTTGCTGTCAAATCTCCCGGGCTGGGTTCTCTCGGCTTGGCTAGAGTGCTACTCCCCCGGTTTCTGCAAAGAAGTCCCACAGGCCGATGGTGTTCCGGCGGAGATACTTCGATGGCTAAGTTAGTGGGAGCCTTAGAACAATAGAATTGAGGAATCAAAAAGGAGAGCTCGTGGAGAAAGAAGTGTGCCCTCTTCCGTTCGAAGTCCTCCATTTATCTTATATAGGCATGGAACACTATCAGATTCTGTTAGGGGCTGGGCTGAAAATATCCGATCTGCCCTTAGGAGAATCAGGGTGGTGGCTAGGTGGCACCAAGACGTGGCCACGTCATGGGATCTATTATAACAAAATTCTGGTACTAGCAAGAAGAGGCTTCTGAAGCCTTCTAATTAGTATGGGTCTGGCCAAAGTAGGTCAATTGGATCTCAAGTGGGTCGGTCGGACCACTGATGAAGTAGGTCGTTCGGACCTCTGATGAAATGGGTCGTTCGGACCCTGATAGAGTGGGTCGGTCGGACCTTTGCAGGAGTGGGTGGAGTACAAGGCTTCCGCCAGCTTCAACAAGGAGATGGAGGAGGCCGGGGCAGTCAGCTTCGACTACGGCTATGAAGATTGCCTGAAGAAGGTGGCCGACGCCTTTCTGGAGCTTGACCTGTCCGCCCTGTAGCTGTCGTCGCCTGTGGGAGGAGCAGGCTCGACGACATCGAGGTCGATGCCCAGGCTGCTACCAACGCAGGAGGGGTAGGGGGCCCGTCAAACACCAGCGTCGATGCCCAAGCTATTGCCGATGCAGGACCGACGGATGCCTCGGTTAGGACTTCGGGTGCGGCACAGGAGGCCAAAGCCGAAGTCCCTCCTATGTACTCACAGGGCCAGACTTAAGATCATTTGTAAAAGTCTGTCCTGCTTTTTGTAGAAACATTTTACCAAAAAATAAAAATACTTCTTCTTTTGACATGTGTTTATAGCATTCGTCTTTATGAATGTAGAACGGTCGGCTTGGTCCGAACTCACTTTTCTTGAGCGATATTTCTAAGTGTTGAATAGTTGACTCAATCCGAATCCAAGTCCTTAGAAATATCTTTAAGTGTTGGAGGGTCGATTT
This sequence comes from Areca catechu, assembly GCA_021397845.1. Taxonomy (NCBI): domain Eukaryota; kingdom Viridiplantae; phylum Streptophyta; class Magnoliopsida; order Arecales; family Arecaceae; genus Areca; species Areca catechu. Next base: position 87,218,092 of record CM038039.1, read on the forward strand.
AGTCGGAACTCTTAGACCTGTTGCTTACAGGGTGATCCCTCAGATGCTTAAGGATTCCAAGTAGAATTCTCTGAGCAAGGTCAGATTTTTGAGCGGGCTGTCATAGAGCCTCTGCCGACCGGGGCCAGACTTTCGATGTGGGCTGCCCTAGAGACTCTGCCAACCAAGGTCGGACTTTCGGTATGGGCTGCCTTAAAGCCTTTGCCGACCAGGGTCAGACTTTTGATGTGGGCTACCCTAGAGCCTCTACCGACCGGGGTCGGACTTTTGATGTGGGCTGCCTTATAGCCTCTGCCGACCGGGGTCGGACTTTTGATGAGGGCTGCCCTAGAGCCTCTGCCGACCGAGGTCAAACTTTCAGTGTGGGCTGCCCTAGAGCCTCTGTCGATCAAGGTCGGACTTTTGATGTGGGCTGTCCTAGAGCCTCTGCCGATCGGAGTCGGACTTTTGATGTAAGCTGCCCTAGAGCCTCTACCGATCAGGGTCGAACTTTTGATGTGGGCTGCCCTAGAGCCTCTGCCGACCGGGGTCGGACTTTTGATATGGGTTGCCATAGAGCCTATGCCAACTGGGGTCGGACTTTCAATGTGGGCTGCCCTAGAGCCTCTACCGACCGGGGTCGGACTTTTGGCGTAGGCTGCCCTCGAGCCTTTGCCAACTGAGGTCGGACTTTTGATGTGGGCTGCCCTAGAGTCTCTGCCGACTGGGATCGAACTTTTGATGTGAGCTGTCCTAGAGCCTCTACCGACCGAGGTCGGACTTTCAGTATGGGCTGCCCTAGAGCCTCTGCCGACCGGGGTCGGACTTTTGATATGGGCTGCCCTAGAGCCTCTATCGACCGGGGTCGAACTTTTGATGTGGGCTGCCCTAGAGCCTCTATCGACCGGGGTCAAACTTTCGGTGTGGGCTATCTTAGAGCCTCTACCGACCGGGGTCGGACTTTTGATGTGGGCTACCCTAGAGCCTCTGCCGACCGGGATCAGACTTTTGATGTGGGCTGCCCTAGAGCCTCTATCGACCGGGGTCGGACTTTTGATGTGGGATGCCCTAGAGCCTCTACCAACCGGGGTCGGACTTTTGATATGGGCCGTCCTAGAACCAATCTGTTGCTGTCAAATCTCCCGGGTCAGGTTCTCTCGACTTGGATGGGGCGCTCCTCTCCCGGTTCCTACAAAGAAGTCCCACGGGCCGGTGGGTTTCGGTGGGGGACACTTTGATGGCTAAGTTAGCAGGGGCCTTAGAGCAACAGAATGGAGGAATCAAAAAGGAGATAGCTCATGGAGAAGGAAGTGTGCCCTCTTCCATTCGAAGTCCCCCATTTACCTTATATAGGCATGGAACACTACTAGATCCTGTTAGAGGCTAGGCTGGAAATATTTGATCTGCCCTCCTAGGAGAATCAGGATGGTGGCCAGGTGGCATCAGGATGTGGCTACATCATGGGATCTATTGTAACATAATTCTGATACCAGCTGGAAGGGGCTTTTGGAGCCTTCTGATTAGTACGGGTCTGGCTAAAGTAGGTCAGTTGGACCTCAAGTATGTAATATTGGGCTTGGGCTGAAGTCGGTTGGCCCAGCCGACTTCAACCCAAACTGATAAAAAAAAGAAGAAAGAAACGGGATGTTGGCTAAAAACCGAAATAGGGGAGGAGTTTTCTCCCTCATCCGACCGGAATTTTTGCCGGGGATTTTGGTGGAAGAGTCGTAAGGGGAGTGGGAGATGATCGCCGACGGGTTTTGGGAGGATTGGGACACATTAGATGGTGGTTGAGTTTCAAACGGCGAGGGAACTCATCGTTGATTTTCCTTTAAAAGCTCCACATCGTCGCCTCATCGAGCACCTCCACGCACTGTCTCCCTCTCCGACGAGCGACCGGGAGCTCTCCAACGCCGGCCGGTGAGTCCTTTCCATTTATTTTCAATTTTTGGAAGGATTTTTTATGGTTTTTTTTAGGTTTCTGTTTCAATTTTTGGAGCCGTTCATCGTTGCCGCCGCCGCCATCGCCGCTGCCTGCCTTTGGTCCGTGAAGCCTCTGCAATAACCACTCCTTGGTTGCTGACAAACTAGGGGGGAGGCCAGTTCGGCCGGGCCGAGGGAGAGGCAGGGGGGATGGTTCGGAAGAAGAGAAAGAAGGAAAGAAAGAAGGAAAGGAAAAAAAAAGGAAGGGTTTGGTACAGTCCAGGAAAAAAAAATGGAGAGAGGAAGGAGAGAGAGAAAGTCAAGTGATTTTCTCAAGATTCATGAAAAATTGAGAATTTAGTTTTTAATTAAAATTCTTTATTATTGTAGGGAGTCAGTCTTCTGAGCAGGAAGACATCGCGCAGATTTCGAGTACGGATTAGTTCAGGCGTGGATAGTTGGTTTTTGAGAAGGACTTTTAGACTTGATCATCCATAATATAAATATATTTTACATGACCTAATTTGATCCGAGCATATATTTAAATATTTTCATGCATGGTTGTTTTCGGATAGCATGATTTGATTTTCCGAGATACAAAATGAGTTTGTTGTTAATGTTGTTGTGTTATATTTAATATACCATGTTTATTAAGTGATTTTTGAATGGTTTTGCTCGTGATATCGATCGTTGAAAGGTGACATGTTCTGACTATATGAGATGAAATGATAAAGTGTTAAGTGAACCGGTGTTTAGACTAGCCATGCCACGGCGGTACCGTGGTTTCTTAGTGTGCCAATCATAGGCTGGAGTGTGACAATTTGTGTGCCAGTCACAGGCTGGAGTGTGATAATTTGTGTGCCAGTCATAGGCTGGAGTGTGACAACAGTGTGCCCGTCACAGGCTGGAGTGTGACAATAATGTGCCAGTCACAGGCTGGAGTGTGACTGTGGCTAGTCCAAAACCCTAAAGATAATGGTTAAATAATAAAAATTCTAAAAGAAAAATGTAAAGTTTTTTCAAAGTTTTTGTCATACATGAAACTTGAATTGTTTGACTGCGTCACATGATATACTGGTGTTTTATTGTTTTTATATATATACATTATTATTGGTGATCACATGGAAACCTTACTGGACTGTATAGCTCACTCCCTACTATTTATTTTTTTCAGAGAATCAGGATACATAGCGAGGATTTGGGTTGGGCGTGAGATGGAGCTTCATAAATGTTGAGCTAGTTAGTTAGTTTTAGTTTCGGTTACTGATGTTTGTGAATCAGTAGACTAATTAATGATATCGACTTAATAAATGGATTGTTCAATTATTACTTGATTGTTTATATAATATTAGTTTTAATTTGATACGTTTGACTCTTGTGTAACTAGGCCTTGCATTATCTCTAGGGTAAAACCTAGGGTTTGTGCGGCCGGTGCATAGCCGATTCCGATGTTGGATTCGGGGCATGACAGAGTGGTATCAGAGCAAACCAGGTTCTAGGATCTTAGGGTATAAGCTTATCGAGAGAGAGTGTGGGTTGATTCATAGGTGGGGTAGATAATGTGTCATGTGTTTTTTGATCATCTGAGTGTTAGTTGTATACTAATAATGACTGGTGTAGGATACTATAGAGCAGCATGAGGATACTGGGGTTTTATCTGGTGATGAGGAACATCCACAATAACCAACGCCCAATCCCATGGACAACACTGGTGATGAGGAGCATCCACGGGAACCGGCACTCAATCCTTTGGACAACACCCCGAAGACTGGGACTACAGAAACAGGAACACCGGGAGGATCTGGAGTTCAGCCTGGGGACCAGGTGGGTCTTCCTCAGCTATTGCAATATTTAGTGCAGCAGCAAGCTACTGCAAGAGCTGATACACTGAGATTAATGGAAGCACAACAGCAACAGCAACAATTCATGTAGCAGCTATTATTACAGCAGCAACAGTCAGAAGTTAGAATTCTACAAGAACGACCAATCACTTTAATAGATTTCAAGAAGTATGCGCCACCGGTATTCAAGAGAACATCTGATCCCATGGAGACAGAGGGTTGGCTAAAAGCCGTTGAGAAAGTTTTCCAAGCCTTGCGATGTCCGGAAGGGGAGAAGGTTACATTTGCTACCTTTTTATTGCAATATGAGGCAGCTGCTTGGTAGGAGTTGGAGCTTGGAAAATAAGGACCGACTGATGTACTTTTTACTTGGACAGATTTCAGAAAGGTTTTCTATGAGAGGTACTTTCTTCAAAGTATTCGAGTACAAAAATTTCTAGAATTTGATCGCTTAGAGCAAGGTAACTTAACTGTTTCTCAGTATGCTGCAAAGTTTGAAGAATTATCGAGATATGCTCCATCACCCTTCGCAGATGAAGGGATCCGGGCCAGGAAATTCGAAAATGGACTTAAAGGTCGGATTCAGCATCAGGTGACTGCCTTTGAGCTACCAACTTATAAAGAGGTCATCAATAAAGCATTGATTATAGAAAGGGGATTGGATGTGGCTCAAGCTGAAAGAGAAAAAGTATTAAAGAAGAGATCCGGAACAAGAGGGTATCAAGGCCAATCCTATAAAGGTACCAATGCAAAAACAAGGAAGCTTGACAATGCTACTTCAAATGACAAGATTCAACAAAAGAGTGATGTCAAGTATAATAAGTGTGGTGGTTTTCACTATAAGCGGGATTGTACATGGCCAGATGAGTGGAAGTGCCATAACTATGGCAAACCGGGTCATAAGGTAGTTGTGTGTCCCTATGGTCAGGGGTCACAGCACCAAGTACCTCATGGAAGACAGCAACTTGAAGGACAGCAGAAATCAGTAACTCAGGGACGGGTTTATGCACTCACCCAGCAGGATGCTAATGCATCAAATTCAGTAGTAACAGGTATGATCAGATTTTTTTTTTCGCAATGTTTATGTTCTATTTGATACTGGTGCCACATACTCTTTCGTATATGTTAGATCGGTTAGAGAAAGTAATGAGTTAACCCCGACACCTTTAGAATTTGAACTCTGTATTTCTACTCCTAGTGGGGATGTTTTTATAGTTAATCAAATCTACAAGGAGTGTAGATTGAATATCGAAGGTAGGGAGATGAAAGCTGATTCGATAGTCATGGATATGAAAGATTTAGATGTGATCCTTGGAATGGATTGGCTAGCAGCATACCATGCTTCCTTCAACTATTTTGAGAAGATAGTGAAATTTTAGATTCCTGATCAGTCAGAGTTTTATTTTGAGGGTAACAAGTTAACCTTTATGAGGAGGGTAATTTCGGCTTTTATTGCCAAGCAACTTCTCAGAAAAGGTTGTAAAGGATTTCTGGCAGCGGTGATAGATGCTCGATAGCAGGAGCTTAAGTTGGAAGACATACCCATTGTAAAAGAATTTTCGGAGGTCTTTCCAGATGATCTACCAAGATTACCGCCTAATAGGGAGATTGAGTTCTCTATTGATCTTATATCAGGTACAGGTGCCATCTCCAAAGCTCCCTATAGAATGGTTCCGGCAGAATTAAAAGAACTTAAGGAGCAATTGCAAGAACTGTTGGATAAAGGATTTATCAGACCTAGCGTGTCTTCCTGGAGTGCTTCGGTCCTATTCGTAAAGAAGAAGGATGGAAGTTTTCAGCTCTGCATTGACTATCGGGAGTTGAACAAAGTGACCATAAAGAACAAATATCCCTTACCAAGGATTGATGATCTATTTGATCAACTACAGGGAGCACAAGTATTCTCAAAGATTGATCTTCATTTTGGTTATCATCAATTGAAGATAAAGGCTGAGGATGTGCCAAAGACAGCTTTTAGAACCAGATATGGACACTATGAATTTTTGGTTCTATCTTTTGATCTGACAAATGTACCTGCAGTTTTCATGGATCTCATGAACCGAGTGTTTAGACCCTATCAGAATCAATTTGTAGTAGTATTTATTGATGACATACTGATTTATTCAAGGAGTCTACAGGCACATAAGGAACACTTAAAAATAGTATTACAAATACTCGAGGAGAAGTTGTATGCTAAGCTAAAAAAGTATGACTTTTGGTTGGACAGAATTTCTTTCCTTGGCCATGTTATTTCTAAGGATGGTGTTTCTGTGGATCCAAAGAAAGTGGAAGCAGTGGTAGAGTGGGAGAGACCTACTAACGTGTCTGAAGTTCGAAGTTTCCTGAGAATGGCAGGATATTATCGAAGGTTTGTTGAAGGATTTTCTCTTATTGCTATGCCTTTAACTCGCCTGACCCAGAAATGAACAAAATTTGAATGGACAGATGAATGTGAGCAGAGTTTTCAATAATTGAAGAAAAGGTTAGTCACTGTCCCAGTGTTGATTGTTCCTACAGAGACAGGAGATTTCAGCTTATATAGTGATGCATCTCGAAAGGGTCTCGGTTGTGTCTTCATGCAAAATGGAAAGGTGATAGCCTATGCTTCTAGACAGCTAAAATCATATTAGTCAAATTATCCTACTCATAACCTGGAATTAGCAACTGTAGTTTTTGCCTTAAAAATATGGAGACATTACCTGTATGGTAGTCGTTGTAAAATCTTTACAGATCATAAAAGTTTAAAATATATATTCACTCAGAAGGAATTGAACTTGAAGCAGAGAAGATCGTTGGAACTATTAAAGGATTATGATCTGACTATCAACTACCATCCAGGCAAGGCAAATGTTGTAGCAGATGCCCTGAGTAGGAAGTCCCCAAGCAAGTTAGCTGCTTTAATTACTAATCAAAAGTACATCATAATGGATCTAGAGAGGTCTGAGATTGAGGTACGAATTCATAATTCTGGGATACAATTAGCAAGTATTATGGTACAACCTATCCTGATCGACAGAATTAAATCAACTCAAAAGGAGGATCTGGAACTACAAAGAATTAGGGAGATAGTTGAATCTGGTGCTCAGTCAGAATTTACTATGTATGAAGATGATACCCTGAGATTTGGTAACAGGTTATGTGTTCCGAAGCTTCCAGAATTAAAGAATGAGATTATGGAAGAGGCGCATGGTTCAGCATATATGATGCATCCGGGTAGTACAAAAATGTATCGAGATCTATGTGAAAATTTTTGGTGGACTGGTATGAAGAAAGATATAGCTCGGTATGTGGCTCAATATTTGGCATGTCAACGGGTAAAAGCTGAGCATCAAAGACCTGCTGGATCATTGCAGTCTCTTGCAATTCCTCAGTGGAAATGGGAGCACATTACCATGGATTTTGTGACAGGTTTACCCAAAACCCCTAAGAGAAATAATGCGATATGGGTGATTGTGGACTAGCTGACGAAATCAGCTCACTTCTTATCCTTTCGTGTCGAACTCTCTCTGGAAAAATTTGCAAATTTGTACATGGAACAAATTGTGAGATTACATGGAATTCCAGTTTCTATACTATCGGATCGAGACAGTAGATTTGTTTCACAATTTTGGAAGAGTCTTCATAAAGCATTGGGGACCAAATTAAATTTTAGTACAGCATTTCATCCCCAAATCAATGGACAGTCAGAGCGGACCATCCAAATTTTGGAAGACATGTTGAGAGCTTGTGTTATGGACTTGGGTGGTGCTTGGGACTGTCATCTATCGTTAATAGAGTTTGCCTACAACAATAGTTATCAAGCAAGCATTCAGATGGCGCCTTTTGAGGCTTTATATGATAAGAAGTGTAGATCTCCTATCTGTTGGGATGATATAGGAGAAAGAAAATTGTTGGGTCCAGAAATAGTACAACAAACAGTGGAAAAGGTACAAATAATCAGGGAACGATTGCGTACCGCTCAGAGCTGACAGAAAAGTTATGCTGATAAGAGACGAAGAGAGCTGGAATTCAATGTTGGTGATCATGTCTTTTTGAAAGTGTCTCCCACAAAGGGTGTGATGCGATTTGGTGTACGAGGCAAGTTGAGCCCGAGATTTGTGGGACCATTTGAAATTTTGGATAAGGTTTGTGAGGTGGCCTACCGATTAGCGCTTCCACCAGTTTTATCTGGAGTGCACAATGTGTTTCATGTGTCTATGTTACGGAAGTACATTTTCGATTCCAATCATGCAATAGATTACGTACCCTTGCAACTTCAGGAGGATTTGACCTATGAGGAGGTGCCTTTGCGAATCGTCGACAGCAAGGATCAAGAATTGCGACATCGAATCATACCATATATGAAGGTGCAATGGAGGAATCACAGTGAAAGAGAAGCTACATGGAAACTTAAAGCAGAGATGCGAGCAAAATATCCACAGCTTTTCGAAATACCAGGTACGTAAATTTCGAGGACGAAGTTTTTTTAACGAGGGAAGAATGTAATATTGGGCTTGGGCTGAAGTCAGTCGGCCCAGCCGACTTCAACCCAAACTGATAAAAAAAAGAAGAAAGAAACGGGATGTTGGCTGAAACCGAAACAAGGGAGGAGTTTTCTCCCTCATCCAGCCGAAATTTTCGTCGGGGGTTTTGGTGGAAGAGTCGTAAGGGGAGTGGGAGATGATCGCCGACGGGTTTTGGGAGGATTGGGACGCGTTGGATAGTAGTTGAGTTTCAAAAGGTGAGGGAACTCGTCGTTGATTTTCCTCTAAAAGCTCCACACCGTCGCCTCATCGAGCGCCTCCACGCACTTTCTCCCTCTCCAACGAGCGATCGGGAGCTCTCCAACGCCGGCTGGTGAGTCCTTTTTATTTATTTTCAATTTTTGGGAGGATTTTTGATAGTTTTTCTTGGGTTTCCTTTTCTATTTTTGGGGCCGTTCATCGTCGCCGCCGCCGCCGTCACCACCGCCTGCCTTTGGTCCGTGAAGCCTCTGCGACAACCACTCCTTGGTTGCCGGCAAACTCAGGGGGGGAGGCCAACTCGGCCGGGGGGGGGGGGGGGGAGGCCAACTCAGCCAGGCCGAGGGAGAGGCAGGGGAGGGGATGGTTCGAAAGAAGAGAAAGAAGGAAAGAAAGAAGGAAAGAAAAAAAAAAAGAAGGGTTCGATACGGTCCAGGAAAAAAAAATGGAGAGAGAAAGAGAGGAGAGAGGAAGGAGAGAGAAAAAGTCAAGTGATTTTCTCGAGATTTGTGAAAAATTGAGAATTTAGTTTTTAATTAAAATTCTTTATTATTATAGGGAGTCAGTCTTCTGAGCAGGAAGGCGTCGTGCAGATTTTGGGTACGGATTAGTTCAGGCGTGGATAGTTGGTTTTTGAGATGTAAGGACTTCTAGACTTGATCACCCGTATATAAATATATTTTACATGACCTGATTTGATCCGAGTATATATTTAAATATTTTTCATGCATGGTTGTTTTCGGATAGCATGATTTGATTTCTCGAGATACAGAATGAGTTTGTTGTTAATGTTGTTGTGTTCTATTTAATATACCATGTTTATCAAGTGATTTTTGAATGGGTTTGATCGTGATATCGATCGTTGGAAGGTGACATGTTCTGACTATGTAAGATGAAATGATAAAGTGTTAAGTGAACTGGTGTTTGGACTAGCCATGCCACAACGGTACCATGATTTCTCAGTGTGCCGGTCACAGGTTGGAGTGTGACAATTTATGTACCAGTCACAGGCTGGAGTGTGACAATTTGTGTGCCAGTCACAGGCTGGAGTGTGACCGTGGCTAGTCCAGAACCCTAAAGATAATGGTTAAATAATAGAAATTCTAAAAGAAAAATGTAAAGTTTTTTCAAAATTTTTGTCATACACAAAACTTGAATTGTTTGACTGTGTCACATGATATACTGGTGTTTTGCTATTTATATATATATATATATATATATATATATTATTATTGGTGATCACATGAAAACCTTACTGGGCTGTATAGCTCACTCCCTACTATTTATTTTTTTCAGAGACTCAGGATACATAGCGAGGATTTGGGCTGGGCGTGAGACGGAGCTTCATAAATGTTGAGCTAGTTAGTTAGTTTTAGTTTCAGTTACTAATATTTGTGAATCAGTAGACCAATTAATGATATCGACTTAATAAATTGATTGTTCAATTGTTACTTGATTGTTTATATAATATTAGTTTTAATTTGATACTTTTGATACTTGTGTAACTAGGCCTTGCATGATCTCTAGGATAAAATCTAGGATTTGTACGGCCAGTCGCCTAGCCGATTCCAGTGCTGGATTTGGGGCGTGACAAAATAGGTCGTTCGGACCACTAATAGAGTGGGTCGTTCAGACTCCTGATGGAGTGGATCGGTCAGACATCTGCTAGAATGGGTCATTCGGATCCCTGATGAAGTGGATCGATCGGATCTCTGCTGAAATGGATCGATCAGCTCTTAAATCGATCAATCAGATCTTTAGTTCGGTTCAAAGAAAAACTGATCAGACATAACAACCTGATTAGGTATAACAAGTATAGATCAGAGGCCCGGAGCATGAGCAGCACTATTACAGAACGGTGCTGGTCACGTTGAGTTGTAGAGAATTTATATAGACCATGACGGACGCAAAAAGAAGGCCATACGCAACCAGGAATTCCTGTACGGATCATCCGCCCAAACATGCCAAACCAGGTGACGTTCTCCAGGTTAGCCGCCTCTTTCATATCTAGTCAGCAATCCACCTCTTTTAGTAACAAAATAATTTCCCAGGAATATCTTTTATTTAGTTATGATTATGGTCATATGATGCTTTCACGTTTGAGGGCAATGTTTCAGATTTTTACTGGCAGGGTTGTCTAATCAACGATATATATGGTAGATTATTTTAAAAAAAACAAATTGTGACTAATGATTCCACCGCATAAAAACGCACGCGTGGACACCAAAATGTGACTATAAGCCAAAAATGCAGGCAAAATCATACATTCTATTCGGATGGAGATAAATCAATAACCATATAAAACCCTTTTAAATAGGTGTATACATTGAGTGATTCTCTCCACGATTATTTGGAAGCTTGCACCACCATTATCACATTAAAGTAAGAAAACCCATTAATTACTCTCAATATATATGTTACTTCACTAGATATATAGCGTGCACGCAAACAAACATGAATATGGGAGCGAGTATTATTATATGTTCAAGCAACATCTACCGTGCCTTAAGCTTGAAGATTATGTGCTTGGATTCCATATTAAATAAACATAAAATTTTCTATCATACGTGGTTTGCACTGCAAAGTGCCGTACATTGCTCGGTAGAAGCCATCAAGAGATGAGCAGCTATCAACAACGGCACATTATATGTAACATGTAAAGTCATCTCGTTTGATAGCAGTTTATTTTCTTGATAGCAGCTATCAAAGTGGTGCATAGTATTTTGCAGTACAAATCGTAGACCACAAAAAATTATTGCTTTATTGGATGTGTATGAGTATTCATGACGGCAGCCAATCATCAAATTGGTTTTTACCCTCTACGCATGCCCCCATGCCATTCTTTCACCTAATCATAAGCAAGGCCACATTAACATCTCGTTTGATCCCTAGACAAGTTACTTGGCAAAAACTGTGTCACGTGAAACCATTCTTTCTACGTCCATGGTTTATTGACCACAACCGCATCCCCTCGTGGCAAACCCTGATCCATGTCATTCTCCAACATTTTCATTTTTTTTTTTTTTTCTTTTTTAAGTCAAAAGGGGTGAGGGAGGACATCGAGCATAGCTATCCCTTTTGGATAAGTGATCGTGAGGGTCCTCACTTCACTAGAAAATATTAGATATAGGGCGATAACAAAGGTAGCTCAACCCTTTCCTATCATATTAGATAGATATGTCATTTTGTTGTCACATCAACCATTTCCTACTATATTTGATGGATATGTCATTCCAACTCTACTAAAATATCATATGGACTAATCTCAAAGGAGAATATAGCCATCCCATGCCACATGTCCATGCTCCAGGACTAATCCTGCATTTATTCAAGTCGGCCGTGACGTCATTTCTTGAACTCGAGCTATGTTGATACGGAACGAAAGCCCCATTCCAACTAAACTACCATCTCGATGGTAGTATTTTCATTCTTTCACGTGTAACTATCTACACTAACATCCTTCTTCCCCACATGTATGGTCATGAGGATGCAACTAATTGCACTCTCTTGCATTAATTTGCTAAAAAAAAGAAGATGATATAATTACTATCAAGATTTGAACCCTAAACCTTGCCTAAAAGGATAGGGATGCTAACTACTTGACTTGAGGCTAGTCGGCTATCTACACCATATATATCTACCTAAAAGGCTAGCCATAGCTAGAGATAGGCCAGGCAATACCACTCTAAACCCCAGCAGCACCAGGGACATATGGCAACTCTCTTTCCTACAAAATATTGAATGAGAAGAGTATACTCATCCAAGTCCACCCAGAGCCCCAAGCATGCAAGGAGTTCTCTTTCATCTCAATCTGATGAGGGATCGATGCCAGCTCAATCGGTTCCCCCCACACACAAACACACATACCATGACTCTCTGATGTGCATATTGTTAGGCCTCATGTGATACTCTCAAGGCTTAGGGGACCAAGGCTTGGCCAAGACCCAAAGTCCATGAGATGATCATGAATTTTCTAGGACTAGTTTGGGCCTTATGATGAAAGGCTATCAACCTTTCAGATATTGAGATTCACGAGACTTAAGCTTCAAGGGCTAACTTGTATTGGAGTGGGTTTGAGTCCTAGGAAGGTGAGTTTAGGTCAAGTCATGGATGTACATGGGCTTGGATAAATACAATCTCACATCAAGTTAGCCAGGGAGAGTTTTGGGATTAGGTCATGTTGACACTGTATATATATATATATATATATATATTATATGGGTTGGTTTGATTAAAGCTAAATAGAAAATTATTTTCTCACTCATATTCTCTCTCTTCCTCTCTCTTTCCATCTCTAGTTGCCATCCCTTATTAGGACAAAACCCTAAACCCTAGCTGCCATCCATAAGGAAGAAGGAAAAGCAAGGTGCCTAGGATTCCTAGTCCTACTAGGAATCCCTAGCACCTAGGTTGTTTAGTGCCACCCCCTTGATCCCTCCTTCTTGCTGCCATCCAAGAAGATTCCAAGCCTAATAGATACACCTTGGTTCAAGGTCCCAAAGAGTGGTATTTTAGATCTGGAAGAGGAGTGGAAGAGATTGTGGTCATTGGAAGGGTCGGAAGAGTCCTTGCCGCCAAGAACTTGTAGCTGCCAAGGTTTATTTCTCTAATCCCTATTTGCTGCCATTTCTAACCTATTCTAAGGGTTTAGTTGCTGGTGCAAGGACCTCCATAAGCCTGGGAATGAGTCCCTTCAAATAGTTTCAGAGTGCTTATTGCATGGAGAGGAAAGAGATGCCAAAAGTTGAAGATCTTCAAAAATTGGAATTTCAACAAGGTCTTGTTGATATATTTCTCAAATATCTTGGTATTTTGTTGTGTTTTTGGCTTGGATCTAGCTATGGAAAGCAACATGAAAGTAGATTTTAAAAAGTTTGATGGAAAGAAAAACTTTTCATGTAAAAAGTTTAAGTAGAAGATCTTCTGGTCCAACTACATTTGGATTTAGCATTATAAGAGAAGCCTAAGGGATGTTGGATCATCAATGAATGTCCCTAGAGAAGAAGGCTTGTTCCATGATTAGAGGATATTTGGCAGATGCGGCTCTCTATTCAATATTAGAGGAGAGGATGCTAAAAGGATTATAGTCAAAGTTGCACACCCTCTACATGGAAAAGAATATGTATAACAAGATGATATTGAAGAAAAGATTGTACAGCCTTCGGAGCAAGAAGGTGGAGATGTCGTAGTTCACATCCAAAGATTCAACCATATATGCAATGAATTGCTGAACATCGGGATGAAGATCGAGGAGGAAGACAAGTCATTGCTACTGCTTGCTCGTTATCCCCTTCTTATGATCCATTGGTGACAATGCTGCTCTATAACAAGGAGACCTTAGAGTATGAAGACATGGTCTTGGTGCTACGGTCTAGTGAGCAGAAGGAAAAGTTAACCAAGGAAGGTATTTCCCAGGAGGGCTTGGCCATGGGGGAGAGATCAAGAAGAGAAAGGGCTAGAAGCAAGCAAAGGAGATGGTCAAAGTTCCAAAAGAATAAGAGTAGGAAAGAAGCTAAGTGCTATAAGTGCAACAAGATCGGGCACTTCAAACGTGATTGCCCATAGTGATAGAATAAAAGGAAAGAATAGGGAGGATCATATGCACTAAGTATGGTGGCTGATAAGGAAGTAGAGGATGACTTCTTGGTGGTATCAGATGGTTGCATGAGATGCATAGATGTATAGACCCAGGATTCAGCCTGTTTGCATCACTACATCTCGAATCGATCTTGGTTCACTATATACACCAAGATTGATGAGGGGAGTGTGATAGTTGGAGATGATCACCTATGCAAAGCTGTTGGTATTGGAAGCCTTCAAGTAAGGATGTTTGATGGGATGGTGTGGACTCTCACTAATGTGAAGCACATCCCAGAACTGAAGAAGAATCTCGTGTCACTGGGCTACCTAGAGCATAATGGTTATAGCTTTAGTAGTCATGCTAGGAGTGGAGTATTGAACATCTTCAATGGAGCCATGGAAGTGATAAGAGATAGGAGGATAGAGAAGAACCTCTAAAGGATTGAGGGATCTATGGTAACCAGAAAATCTGATACAGTAGCTACAGCACAAGATCAGCAGGGGGCTTACCAATTATGGCATGTCTACCTAAGCCACATGAAAGATCATGGGATGAAAGAGAAAAGCAAGTATGGTCTGATTCCAGATCTGATTGGAGGCATTTTAGAGATATATAAGACATGTCAGATGGAAAAACAGGAGAGAATTCAGTTTGCCAGCAGTTCAGCCTGCAGTGCAACCCTACTGGAACTAGTTCACATTAACATGTGGGGACCAACCCCAATTTTAGCTAGAAATAGGGTGAGATATTTTATGATCCTAATAGATAACTTTTCAAAGAAGGTATGGGTCTACTTCATGAAAGAAAAATCAGAAGTCTTCATCAGGTTCAAAGTTTGGAAAGCCAAGGTGAAGAACGAGTAGGGTAAGAGCTTGAAGTATCAACGGTCCGATAATGAAGGAGAATACTGTCACGCCCAGAATCCAGTAGCAGAATCGGCTACACGACTGGCCGCATGAATCCTAGGTTTTATCCTAGAGATCATGCAAGGTATAGGTATACAAGAATCACTTACCTCAAAAATCTCATTCGTAACCAAGCCCGAATATCTGCACAACTCTGTGAAAGAAGAAAGTAGGGTTGTGAGCTTTACAGTCCAATAAGGTCTCCAAACAGTCACCAATAATAATAATAATTTAAAACTAGCAAGAAGATAAGAGTATATCATGTCATGCAACAAAACAACTCACATGTCACAACCTTTTGTAAAATCATGTTTTCTTTTATTGTTTCAATTTAATCATCCTTCTTCTTCTTTAGGATTCTAGACTAACCACGGTCATGCTTCAGCCCATGACTGGCAAAATCATTGTCCATGCCTGTGATAGGCAATATTTGTCATGATTCCGTTTGTGACCGGCAATATCATTATCCATGCCTGTGAAAGGCAATATTTATCACGATTCCTCATGTGACCGGCAATATCATTGTCCATGCCTGTGAAAGGTAGTATTTGTCATGATTCTGCTTATGACCGGCAATATCATTGTCCATGCCTGTGAAAGGTAATATTTGTCATGATTCTGCCTGTGACCGGCAATATCATTGTCCATACCTGTGAAATGCGATATTTGTCACAATTCCACCTGCGACCGGCAAATCCAGTAACTACGATCCCATGGCATGGCTAGTCTAATTATCTCATTCTCTTAATTCACTCTTTATCCTTTTACATCATCATGTCAAATCATATCACGATGTCAAACCATGAAATCTCAAATCATTCAATGACCAACATCACAGTCCAAACCATACAAATATCACTTTATTTGATAAAACATGGTATACAGGAATATAGCTAATAACAATAACAATCATACTGTCCAACGTAAAAGTTTAACTATTCCATGTAAAAACAAATCATGCATGCCAATGTATATGCGCATAGATCAAACCATGTTATAATAAATACACATATATAACTGGTGAACAGGTCCAGAGATCCTTACCTTCAAGAGCTAACCCAAAATATCCAGTATCAATCTGTACCCGAAGCCCGCTCAACACTTCCTACTTATAAGACTGTTCCCCTACAACATAAATAATTTATTTAAAATTCTTTTACGATTCATCCGAAAAACCTCAATTGAACGAATTTTGAGAAAAAGTCATTCCAATCCTCCCTTCTTTCTCTCTCCTCTTTATCCTCATCTTCTTTCTCTTCTTTCTCTCTCCTCTCTCTCCTCATCTTCTCTCTCATCATCTCAACCTCCTGCAAAACTCTCTACTTCTCTCTTCCGAACTCCAACATATCCCCAAAACTGGTCACTACCCCATGCCATCATAGCATGACAGCCTTCCTCTACTCCCGAACCAAGATCTCTTTCCTCCCCCCTTCTCTCTTCTCTTCTTTCTCTTTCTTTCTTCTTCTCTTCTTGATTACAAAATCCCTTCATGGCTCTCCTTTTTGGCTCTCTATTCTGGCTCTCTGCACTCTATTGTTGGCCCTCTAAATAACCCTCGACGTCCCTTCATGGCTCTCCTTTTTGGCTCTCTATTCTAGCTCTCTGCACTCTATTGCTGGCTCTCTAAAATAATCCTCGACGTCTCGGCATCTCTTATTGTTATAAAGAAGATCGAAACCAATCCAAAATGCATTAAAACTAATACCAAAAATCCAAAATCATTAGGACACCTCTCAGGCCATCAGATCTAAGATCAATTCCTCAGATCATGCCAAAATCCGAATCCAAAAGTCCCTAATCAAGCCTAAACTCTCTCAGATTCATTTCAGCCATCCGATCAGGCGATCGGACGATCTAGATCACTGAGAAACATCATGGACCATTGTGAGCCATGAGAAACCAGTAGGGAAACACTCAGGAAACATCCCCAGCACGCACCACTTCCGGCTAGGCCGAGCCCACATGCCCGCGCGCTCCCGTGCATCGGGCCGAGTTGCACCTCGCACGCTCGCCCGCACCCTGCGCACCCGCTCGCACCCTGTGCGCCCGCCCGCACCCCGCGTGCTTGCCCGCGTTCGCATGCCCCTGCTCGCACTCGTCCACGCTCGCTCGCCCGCGGCCACGCTTGGGCACGCTCGCACTGGGTCGCGCGTGTCTCTAGGCCGGGTCCAGTCTGGTGACCGGCCAGGCCTCACATTTTTTTTCTCTGGGTTGTTACATTCTTTCCCCCTTAAAATAATTTTATCCTCGAAATTAGCTTGATTGATATTTAAAGCTTGGAAGTATCCAACCCTTATGTCATCTCAACCTTCCAATTAGTCTACCTCTTAAGGTACTTGCTTTCCAAGTCTCAAACAATCATGACTTGAATTCTGATGTCACTCATATCTATCATAACAGTTATACCACAGTCCCATGTCATCATAACTTAAGCCCTAACACTATTCTTGATATTTCTTAATAACCATCATGTCATTATTATCTTAAATCTCTTATATCACCATCCCAAATGATCATAACCTAAGCTCTTATACCACTCTATCATATCCCAAATCCAGCATCGGAATCGGCTATGCTATTGGCCACACGAACCCTAGGTTTTATTCTAGAGATCATGCAAGGCCTAGGTATACAAAAGTCACTTACCTCAAAAATCTCATTCATCACCAAGCCCAAATATCTGCACAACTCTGTGAAAGAAGAAAGTAGGGTTGTGAGCTTTACAGCCTAGTAAGGTCTCCAAACAGTCACCAATAATAATAATAATTCAAAAATAGCAAGGAGATAAGAGTATATCATGTCATGCAACAAAATAACTCAAATATCACAATCTTTTATAAAATCATGTTTTCTTTTATTGTTTCAATTTAATCATCCTTCTTCTTCTTTAGGTTTCTGGACTAACCATGGTCATACTTCAGCCCATGACTAGTAAAATCATTGTCAATGCCTGTGATAGGCAATATTTGTTATGATTTTGCCTGTGACCGGAAATATCATTATCCATTCCTGTGAAAGGTAATATTTATCATGATTATGCCTGTGACTGGCAAAATCATTGTCCATGCCTGTGAAAGGCAATATTTGTCATGATTTCTCCTGTGACCGGTAATATCATTGTCCATGCCTGTGAAAGGTAATATTTGTCACGATTCCGTCTGTGATCGGCAATATCATTATCCATGCCTGTGAAAGGCAATATTTGTCATGATTCCTCCTGTGACCGGCAATCTAGTAACTGCGATCCCATGGCATGGCTAGTCTAATTACCTCATTCTCTTAATTCAATCTTTATCCTTTCACATCATCATGTCAAATCATATCATGATGTCAAACTATGAAATCTCAAATCTTTTAATGACTGGCATCACGGTCCAAACCATATAAATATTACTTTATTTGATAAAACATGATATACAGGAATATAGCTAATAATAATAATAATCGTACTATCCAACGTAAAAAGTTCAACTATTCCATGCAAAAATAAATCATGCATGCCAATGCATATATACACGGATAAAACCATGCCATAATAAACACCATATATAACTGGTGAACAGGTCCAGAGATCTTTACCTTCAAGAGCTAACCCAAAATATCCAGTGTCAATCTAAACCCGGAGCCCACTCAACACTTCCTGCTCATGAGACTATTCCCCTACAACATAAATAATTTATTTAAAATTCTTCTACGATTCATCTAAAAACCTCAATTACACAAATTTCGAGAAAAAGACTTTCCAATCCTCTCTTCTTTCTCTCTCCTCTTTCTTCTCATCTTCTTTCTCTTCTTTCTCCTCTTTCTCTCTCCTCTCTCTCCTTATCTTCTCTCTCATCATCTCAACCTCCTGTAAAACTCTCTACTTCTCTATCCCGAACTCCAACATATCTCCAAAACTGGTCACCATCCCATGCCATCATAGCATGACAGCCTTGCTCTACTCTCGAACCAAGATCTCTTTCCTCCCCCCTTCTCTCTTCTCTTCTTTCTCTTTCTTTCATCTTCTCTTCTCGATTACAAAATCCCTTCATGGCTCTCTATTTTGGCTCTCTACACTCTGTTGTTGGCTCTCTAAAATAACCCTTGATGTCTCAGCATCTCTTGTTATTATAAAGAAGATCAAAACCAATCCAAAATGTTAAAACTAATCCCAAAAATCCAAAATCATTAGGACACCTCCCAGACCATCAAATCTGAGATCTATGCCTCAGATCGTGCCAAAATCTAAATCCAATAGTCCCTGATCAAGCCTAAACTCCCTCAGATTCATTCCAGCTATCCGATCAAGTGATCGAATAGTCCAGATCACTCAAAAATGTCATGGACCGCTATGAGCCACGAGAAACCAGTGCGGAAATGCCCGGGAAATGCTGGAAAACGTTCCCAGCACGGGCCGCTTCCAGCTGGGCCGAGCCCACACGCCCGCGCGCTCCCGCGCATCGGGCCGGGATGTGCCTCGCGCGCCCGCCCGCACCCCGCATGCTTGCTCATGCTCGCTTGCCCCAGCTCGTGCTCACCCGCAATCGTGCCTAGGCCCGCTCGTGCTGGGCCACGCGCATCTCTGGGCCGGGTCTAGTCTGGTGGCTGGCCAGGCCTCACATTTTTTTTTCCCTCTAAGTTGTTACAAATACAACAGTAAGAAGTTCTAAGTTTTTTTGTGAGGAGTGTAGCATGAAAAGGTACTTCTCAGTGAGTGGGACTCACCAAAATGGGGTAGCCAAAAGGATGAACAAACCCTTATGGAAAAGGCATGGTGCATAAGGCCATAGGCTTTCTGGGTTGATACAGTGGATGCAGCTTGATATCTAGTGAATTGGTCACCTCACACCAAGTTAGATAGTGGTATTCCAAAGGAAAAATGGTCTAGAAAAAAGATTGGGCTGAACCATCAAGGGTATTTGGGTGCACGACTTTTGTGAACATCAGTGTTGGTGAGTAAAGCAAGTTGGATACCAAGTCAAGGAAGATGGTGTTCTTGGGCTATCCACCAGTAGTTAAGGGATACCGTCTATAGGATCCTTTGGAGAAGAAGGTCATCATCGGTAGGGATATGACCTTTGATGAGAATTCAGTTCTCCAAAGGCCAGGCAGTATAAATGAGCAGTAGAAGCAATAGGAGGTCCAACAGGGTAGCACTAGACAACTTATCTCTTATTCTATTTTGCCACTTGCAAGTGCATCTGAAGGACTTTACATTTAGGTGGAGCACTCCCCAAGGGTGTCTCCATCGATGGAGAGGGCTTAGATGGGTGATAGAAGCCAGGAGGTCCATCGAGAGCAAGTTGGTTCTAGGATGGATATCGGGTTTGCACTGCATAAGCCCAAGAGAAATGTTAGGCAACCATAATGATACAGCTTCAAGAAGATGGTGTCATATATCTTGGTGATAGTGAATAGGGATCCCTACACCTACAAGGAGGCTATAGAGAGTCAAGATAGAGATAGGTAGGTCCAAGCAATGTCTAAGGAAATGTAGTCTCTTTACAAGAACCAAACATGGCAATTGGTTTAGTTGCCATAGGGGAAAAAATCTATTGGTTGAAAATGGGTTTACTAATACAAAGGGGAGCCTTTAGAGCTAGGATATATCAGGTACAAGATGAGGTGGTGGCCAAGAAATACTTTTAGAAAGAAGGCATTAATTTCAGTGGCCAAGATGAGCTAGGATATATCTAATCCTCATCAGATGGGATCTCAAAGGAAATAGGACCTATAACCCTAGACCTATGGGCTAGACCACTATGAGTCTTCAAGATACCACGACTCCAAGTCCTAATGGAGGGTTCAAAACGGGGTACAACCCTAGATGCTCTAGTAGAGGGAGGGGGTAGAGTCTCAGCAGGAGTGACATAGACTGGATCAGTGGTGACAGGTGTGCCAGTTGCATCAGTGGGAGGAACATCAGGAGACTGCAGCTCTCGGCTGACTACCTCATATCCATTAGCGCCATCGTCACTATCACTGTCGTCATCAATAACGTTTGTAGCTCTATCCTCAATCACATCAGTACGGTCACCACCTTCAATGGTATCATCAGGGTCGTCCTGGTGGTCGTCGTCATCATTATCACCAGCAGGTGGATCAGCAGGAGCAACAAGAGGAAGCAGTGATCTAAGCAAACCCTCAATGCGAGCAAATCCTGCCTCCATAGTCTGACGAATCTCAGCATGCTCTGAAGCTGTGTGAGCTCTAAGGCTCTCTATCTCAATCCGTAGCTGAGTCGTCTGAACTCCAAGACTAATGAGCTCACCTCTAACCTCTACGAACTACTGACGAGAATACTCCTCAAAATGTAATCCAGTAGATGCTGAAAGAGCAGCTGAAGGAGTGGCAAAAGGTGTCGCAGGCTCCATCTCAGATGCATGAGCTACCTGAGTAGGAGGACTAACCGGCCCTGATAGCCCTGCCTCTACCTCTCGTATCTCGTCTTCCTCATCTGGCTCCTGGCCAGACTCCCTCCGGACCAATCTGCCTGCAACCAATCTATAGCCCATGCAATGAAGTGACCTCTCATCGTATATATCTGTGTGCAAGATCTCCTTGGGGATCTCCCCCTCCAAGGATACTCCACACGCCCTAAAGAGTCGGGTCAACCCCATACCATATGGCAGACAGTGTTGATGTTGGCTCGCTGCATCTCTCATCTTTGCTAACATCATAGATGGAATATCGACCTGGGTCCTCTGAATCAAACAAACCATGAGCATCAGCTCCCTCTCTGTGATGAAGTCGAAGCGCCCAGTCTTTGGAAGCAGTATTCGAGCCGTGATATGATGCAGGAGGTGCATCTCCACTGAAATCTGATTCACGGTGACTACTGTCACACCGCGAACATCCTCGCGCTCAAGAATACATCGAAAGGCGGCCTCTCTATCCTCCATAGAGAAAATATTGATACCCGGGTGCGAAATCTCCCCAAACCCTACTTAGAAGCTCCTTAGTCAGAAGAATCTCAACACCCTAGACATAAGTCCTCCATGTCAAACGACGGCAATCCAAGGCTCCATAAAACTCTCATACTAGGTGGGGGTAATACCTCTCCTGTATGGTGCAGAAGGGTACCAATCACACATCAGTGAGGGTCTGATGAATCTGAAAGTGCTGCCTGTCGAAGAACTCGAGGTCAATCCATCGACCAAAGGCTACAGCTTTCCCTGCCATCCTCTCTACAGGGGAACCTGGGGCAACTGAGCTACTGGACTCTCCTATATCATGTCTAGTCTTGGTCCTCCTCTCTGATCTCTGACTAGGTCTCCTAATAGCTAACCTCTTTCTTGGACCCATATCAATCAAGCTGAGCAGGAAGGAAGAAAGATAGGTTCAATCAGGCTTAGAACTATAGGTCTGGCTACAGGTTGAGCTAAAGAGAATTTCTTTTCTTAAGAGGTGCTAAGACAAGTTTTGAAAACTGGAATTAAAACAACTTTAGGTTGTAAAATGCCTTTAACAAGAAAGAAAAATCTTAGGTAAACTACCAATAGTTTGAAAGTGGGAATTTTACAAACTACATTTAGATTAAAAGACATTACCTCGTATATATAGAATATGTTTTTGGTTAAAAAAATAAATTTGAACTTTGTAAAATACATTTTATAAGGCCAAAGTATAAAAAAAATGAAATTTGGGTTAAAATAAATTAGGGTTTTAGCTCAAACAACAAAGTGGTGAAAATGAGGGTAAAATGTCACGAAAACATCATAAATAACCTTTCCAAAACAATGACAATGCAATAAATGGTTTTAGAACACTGGATTTTAGATAAAAATCCCAATTATTTTGGCCAAAATCAATCCAACAGTGATTTTCTGAAAATCGGATGAAATAAGCATAAAATCGGCCAAAAATCCCGGGAAATCCGAGAAAATTTTCTTTAACCAAGATTTCTTGAAAATGGAGTCTTAGAAATCCATCAAAACTCATGAAAATCTGATCA
This sequence comes from Areca catechu, assembly GCA_021397845.1. Lineage (NCBI taxonomy): Eukaryota > Viridiplantae > Streptophyta > Magnoliopsida > Arecales > Arecaceae > Areca > Areca catechu. Next base: position 87,240,978 of record CM038039.1, read on the forward strand.
AAATCCCTTAAAATGGTTGGAAAAACCCTATTCTAGGTTACACGGTTTGATAACAACAAAATAAAACGAAAAAAATAAAAATAGGAGGGGAAATACCTGATTTCGGTTGATAAGAGAAGGGGGAAACACTGATTTGGAATGTAGGAGAGCTTGGGGGACCACTGGAACTCGAGAGAAAGCGAGGGAAGACAGAATACAAAACCTTCAGTCCGTCGTTAAAAATAGGTTTTTTCGCAAGTGTCGACACTTAGGATTTCTCAAGTGTCGACACTTGATCAGGTGTCGACACTTGACAAAACCCAAGTGTCGACACTTGGCCAAGAAAAATTCCAAAAAAATCAAAAAAAAATTTAAAAAAAATTAAGTATTTAAATGCTTTTGGGTCTAAAAGCAAGTATTTTTTGAGTAAAAATACCATGGATAAGATGAAGTTTGTGAGAGTTCTAGGAGAATGGATCAATGACACTAACTCTCTTCTAATTAGACAGAATCTCTCTTCACTCAAGGGTTTAGTAAACACATCGGCGAATTGATCATCAGTACACATAAATTCAAGTAAAACATTAGAGTTTTGTACATGATCTCTTATGAAATGATATCTTATTTCAATATGTTTGCTTCTTGAATGTTGCACAGGATTCTTTGTTAGATTGATTACACTAGTATTGTCACATCTTATGGGTGTCTTAATTAGTTTAATGCCAAAATCTTCGAGTTGTTGTTTGATCCAAAGGATTTGAGTACAACAGCTTCTAGCTGCTATATATTCGGCTTCCGCCGTAGATAGAGCAACTGAATTCTATTTCTTGCTACTCCAAGAGATCAAATTTACTCCAAGAAACTGACAGGTTCCACTAGTACTTTTATGATCAAGTTTACATCCAGCAAAGTCAGCATCAGAATAAGCAATCAATTCAAATGAAGAATCTCTAGAGTACCACAAACCAATTTCAATTGAGCCAAATAGATATCTAAGTATGCGTTTAACAGCCAAAAGATGAGACTCTTTAGGATTAGACTGATATCTAGCATACATACAAACACTAAACATAATATCTGGCTTACTGGCAGTAAGATATAGCAATGAACCAATCATGCCATGATATAATTTTTGGTCAATAGATTTACCCGATTCATCCTTGTCAAGTCTACAAGAAGAGCTCATAGGGATACCTAAAGGCTTGGTGTTCTCCATCCCAAACTTCTTGAGTATTTTTCTTGTGTACTTCGCTTAGTTGATGAAGATCCCCTCTTGGTTTGCTTTATTTGGAGTCCGAGGAAGAAATTCAGTTCTCCCATCATGCTCATCTCGAACTCACCCTGCATTAACTTTGCAAATTATTGACAAAGAGATTCGTTAGTAGCACTAAATATGATATCATCTACATAAATTTGCACTACTAAGAGATCATCATTCTTTTTCTTCAAAAACAAAATTTTGTCTACATTACCTCTAGCAAAATCATTTTTGAGTAAGAAAGAACTTAAATGATCATACCAAGCTCTAGGAGCTTATTTCAAACCATCCAAAGCTTTATGAAGTTTGAAAACATGATTTAGAAATTCAGAATTTTCAAAACCAGGAGGTTGTTCAACATAAACCTCTTATTCAATAAAATCATTTAAAAAGGCACTCTTAACATCTATTTGAAACAATTTAAAATTCATAAAGTAAGCAAAAGCCAATAATAGCCTAATTGTCTCAAGTCTAGCCACAGGAGCAAAGGTTTCATTAAAATCTATCACTTCTTCCTGATTGTATCCTTTGGCAACTAGTCTAGCCTTATTTCTTGTAACAATACCATTTTCATCAAGTTTATTTTGAAAAATTCATTTTATGCCAATAACTGAGATATTTGAAGGCCTATCTACTAATGTCCAAATATTATTTTTTTTGAATTGATTAAGTTCATATTGCATAGCATTTATCCAATTACTATCACATTCAGCTTCCTCAATAGTTTTAGGTTCTATTTGAGAAACAAAAGCTAAATAATCACAGATATTTCTAAGGGATGATCGAGTACTTACACCTTTAGATGGATCACCAATAATTAGTTCTTTTGGGTGTCCATGAGCATACCTCCATTCTTTTGGTAGTGGATCAACAGTAAATATATTTTCATCACCTTGTGCTTGATCTCCTTCAGTGTTTTGATCATCTTCTTGTTCCTTGGTAGGTTTTTCGTTGTTGTTTACACTTTCAGTTTTATTGGTACCTGTTTCATCAGAAAGCACATCTTCTTTTCTAGAAGATTTCTAGCCAGACTCATCAAATACTATATGTATGGATTCTTCAACAAGTGTTCTTCTGTTAAAGACCCTATATGCCTTGCTAGATGTAGAGTAGCCTAGAAAGACACCTTCATCTAACTTGACATCAAATTTACTCAAATTGTCTTTACCATTGTTTAAGATGAAACAACGGCATCCAAAAATACGAAAATAATGAATTGAGGATTTTCTACCCTTCCAAAGCTCATATGGTGTTTTCTTTAAAATCGGTCGGATCAAAACTCGATTTAAAACATAGCATGCAGTATTTATGGCTTCCACCCAAAAATATCTAGGTAAGTCATTTTCACAAAGCATGGTGCGTGCCATTTCTTCAAGAGTTATATTTTTCTTTTATACTATCCCATTTTGTTGAGGTGTCCTAGGTGCTGAAAAATTATGATGAATGACATTTTCAATACAAAATTTATCAAAATCAGTATTTTCAAATTCAGTTCCATGATCACTTCTCAAAGATATAATTGAAACACCTTTTTCATTTGAAACTCGTTTATTAAATCTAATGAATTCAGAAAACGTTTCATCTTTGTGTGCTAAAAACATGATCCATGTAAATCATGAGAAATCATCTACAATAACTAGACCGTACTTCTTACCTCCCAAACTAGATTTTCTAGTCGGCCCAAAGAGGTTCATGTGAAGCAACTCTAAGGGTCTAGATATAGAGATTACTCCTTTTGGTTTGAAAGAAAATTTGGTTTATTTTCCAAGTTGACATGCACTGCAAATCTTGTCTTTTTCAAAATTGAGTTTCGGCAAATCTTTTATCAAATTCTTTTGCTAAGTTTTGAAATTAAATGCATACTAGCATGTCCTAGTCTACGATGCCAAAGCCAACTAGTTTCATTGATCTTGGCTTCCATTGCCACTAGGCATTGACCATTTTGAACTAGAAGATCATCAAGATCAACCATATAAATATTGCCATGCCTATGACCAATGAACTTGATGCCATTGTCATCTAAACTAAAAACAATACACATAGAAGATTCAAAAATAATTTTAAAATCCTTGTCGCAAAATTGACTAATACTAAGCAAGTTATGTTTCAAACCATCAACATATAAAACATTATCAATATAAGAAGAGGGGGTGATATGGACTTTACCAATACCAACAATTTTACCCTTTCCATTATCACCAAAAGTCACATTGCCATCATTTTGATATTCGAGTAATGAGAACTGCTCCATATCTCCTATCATATACCTTGAGCAACCGCTATCAAGATACCATATTCTTTTCTTATTAGTTGCAAGGCAAACCTGCAATAAAGATCAAGTAGAGACTTTAGGTACCCAAGTCATCTTGGGTCCTTTTAGGTTAGTGGCATTGGTTCCTTTTGGAATCCAAACTTTCTTAATGTTACTTAATCTTCTTTTGTTGTACATGTAAGATTTATGCCCTATGGTACCACATGTATAACAAGTAATGGATGAAGATGCAGGCACAAAAAAAAATTTGAAAAGTTTTTGTTTCTTATGAGTTCTAAACCCTAAACCTGCTCTATCAAAAATAGTTCTTTGGTTATTTAAAAGCATATTTAACTTTTCATAACTATATGTAAATTTATCTACAAAAGGTTTTAACTTTTTAAGTTCTTCTTTATATTTTTTGTTTTCATCCAAAATTTCTTTGTTTTGTTTTGAAAGATTTTCATTTGAAAATGAAAGGCTTTTCTTTTTCAAAACTTCTTTTTTCCTTTCAAGAACAGAAATCTTATCATTTAATTTTTTATTTTGAAGAAGTAGGCAATTATTTTCATTTGAAAACTTATCATTTGATTTAGCTAAATCCAAATTTTGCTTTTTCAAATCTTTATGTTTTGACTTTAGTTTTTGAAATTCTATAACTAGCTCATCAAAAACTTCATGAAGTTCATCAAATGTAAATTCATTCTCAGTTTCAGATTGTATCTCATCATGATCTGCCATCAGACAGAAGTTTGCAACCTCTTACTGTTCTTTCTCAGAGCTAGAGTCCTCGCTATCGCTCCAGGTAGCCATCATGGCCTTCTTTCTTAATTTTCTTCTATTTTTCTTGAGTAAGGGGCAGTCCACCTTAAAATGACCCGGTTTCTTGTATTCAAAGCAAGTGGGCTGCTCCTTATCTTTCTCCTTGTCTTTCTCTTTACTTGGCTCACCTTTCAGGGAATTCTTCTTGAAGTTGAACTTTTTTTTCCTCATGAACCTTCTGAATTTTCTTGCCATTAGAGCCATCTCATCTTCTTCATCATCTTCTTCGGAGTCATCGCTTGATTCTTCTCTAGCAGTGGATTTGAAAGCGATCACTTTCTTCTTTTTGTCGGCTTCCACATTCTTTTATTTAAGGGAGAGCTCATAAGTCATCAGTGAGCCCAACAATTGTTCAAGTGGAAGAGTGTTGACATCATTGGCTTCTTTAATAGCAGTCACCTTTACATCCCAAGAAGCCGGTAGATACCTGAGAAGTTTGTTTACAAGTTCACCATTAGAAACAACTTTTCCTAGGCTTCTCATGCCATTCATAATATTTGTAAACCTAGTGTACATCTCACTAATAGATTCAGTAGGTTCCATTCTAAACATTTCATAAGTATGAATGAGCATGTTGACCTTAGTTGTTTTCACTTGGTGTGTACCCTCATGGGTAACCTCAAGTATATCTCAAATCTCCTAGGCGGAGAGATAATTAGATATTCTATTGAATTCACTTGGATCAAGAGAGCAAAACAACAAGTTCATAGCCTTAGCATTAAGCTCTATTTGCTTAATATCATTCTCATCCCAATCATCTTCCATTTTTGGAGTGAGAATGCTATTAACCAACATAGTAGGCTGATGAGAACCTTTTACAATTGTCCTCTACAGATTATAATCAATAGCTTGAATAAAAATGTGCATGCATGTTTTTCAATACGTGTAATTTGTGCCATTGAAGAGTGGGGGATGATTTGAAGCTTGACCTTCAACAACACCCATTCCTATTGGGGCTGCCATGATCTTTTACTCAAGATCCTTGGACCTACAAGAGAGTACCGATGCTCTGATACCACTTGTTGTCTAGAAATAGAGTCCAAGAGGGGGGGTGAATTGGATCTTTTAAAATTTAAAATAGTAATGTAAACGTCGATCTAGTGGTGTTTGTGAGTAATAAATTCAATGCACAAGATTGAATGCAGCGAAAAGCAGTAAATAAATTGCAATGAATAATAAGCAAGAAAGGGAGAAGGCAATCACACACAAACACAATGTTTATAGTGGTTCGGTGCAAACCTAGCACCTACATCCACTTCCCAAGCCACCTTTGAGAATTCTACTATAATCCAATCAAGATTACAACCGACTTGTTTTTCAAAAGGCTCACAAGTCAAAACCTATGTTGGTTTTGTCACCTAAGCTCACCAACAAACCTCAATACTTGTTTTGTCTTCGGGCTCACAAGTTAATCCTAGTTGGTTTTGTCCCTTTGGCTCACCAACAAACCACAACAACCTTCTTTCAAGACACCCTTGAAAGCAAATTCAAATCATAAGATGAAATCAGATATACAATTTCAAAAATAAGACAAACTCTCTTCAAGAGTAGAATAGAAGCTTTGAAGCTCAAGATGATGCTTTCTCTTGTCTCCTCCTTGGAATATTCTTCAAACTCCTCTTTTGGAATGAAGTAAGGATAGGCTTGTAAGCTTTTTCAGGGAATCAAACTTTAAATGGCTCTTGATGTGAAGTTCTTGAGAGAATCTTGGCTTTTTAGCTTTTTCAATGGACTTCAATGTCTCAAGAATGAAGTTGGTGGAGGTTAAATATAATTAAAAACTTCCAAAAAATGGTTTATGATCGTTGGAGCCTCAAATCTAGCCGTTTGGAGCTTGAAAAGTGATTTCTGCAAGTCAGAAAAATAGATCCGTTAGGGCTGTCAGACTTCAAGTGTCGACACATGGCTGTCAGGTGTCGACACTTGGCTGTCAGGTGTCGACACTTGGCTGTCAGGTGTCAACACTTGATTTCTAGGTGTCGATACTTGAACTTTCAAGTATCAACACTTGATGCACAGGTGTCGACACTTGACATAAAAACCCTCCATTGGCAAAGTTCTATATTTTCAAAAATCTCAGGTCTTGAGTCGACACTTGGAAACCTAAGTGTCAACACTTGAAATGCAGGTGTCGACACTTGAGTTCTAGGTGTCGACACTTGGCGTGCTAAGGAGTTTTTCTACGTGCCAAATGCTGAAGTGTAGATACTTGACTTTCCAAATGTCGACACTTGACCTTGAAAAGTTCATAATCAAGTGCGAATTAAGCCAAAAACACAATCATTAATTTTGAAACTTAAATGGAACATAAATAATCAATAATTGAACATGTGTTGACCCTTAAAGTAATTTTGATGATAACAAAACATTGGAGCATACATTTAGTCATCTAACAACTCTTCAAATGATTGACAAGTTTTTGTAGGACAACTACATTGACACATTTTTCAATTCTTACAATCTTTAATGTTTTGTGTTGAGTTGTAAATTATTTAGAATCTTGTAAAGAAGAACCCTATAAAATATTTCTATTAAAATCAGTTAAAGGGTTACTTCAAGTAGTCTTTCAAGCTTCAAGTTTTCTTGATTTTATTGTAAAAAGTGCTTGAAGAAGACTTTAAAGCATGGGACAAGTGTTCTAGAAGTTTGAAGCTGATCTAGCTGAAGAACCACATTCGAGTGGACTGGATGAATAACCCAACCGACTCTGGTACTAGCACTGAAGACAAGTTCTCTAGCACATAGATCCAGCCGACTGGCACCAAGGTCCAGCCGACTCGTCCAAAACAAAGTTGAGAACGTTTTGAGATTCTCAGGAATTCGAGCCGACTGGAATCAGATCCAGCCGACTCATCCAGAACTCAGTTGAAAATGGTCTGAGAAGCCTCTGAGATTCCAGCCGACTGGAATTTAGCCCAGCCGACTCGTCCAGAGTGAGGTATTTTCTTGACTGTGGAAGCTAGCGGACTGGCACTCAGCCCAGTCGACCCGAACTTCATCCGAGCCGACTTGAAGTTTGTCCGAGCCGACTGGAATGGCGGAGTCACCTCCAACGGCTAGTTCCAATTCTTAGTTTTTGAATTCTAAAAGTGCTCCAACGGTAACCTATCACCTTCCAACGATCTACAACGTTCAAAATCAAGGGAAGGCAATTGAAGTCTCTATAAATAAGGTATGAGAACATCTTTGGAGAGACTAATGAGCAAATAATGATTTATTGAGCATTTATTGAACACTTATTGAAGTGAAGTCAGACAGCACTAGAGCTTTAAAGTTTGTCTTCAAGCCTGCAACAACTCTTACCAGAAGCTTGAAGCACCTTTTGAGGAAAGCAAGGAAGCCATTGAAGTGCATTAAAGAGCATTCAGTGGATCTTCACTCAAGCTGCATTGGCAACTACCCAGACAACAGAGTTTATCTTTATTGTTGTTTTTTATTCTATCATTTAGAATATCTGGGTTATTGGTGAGCCCTGTTGTAAAAACCAAATATGTTACTTTGGTGAGCCTTTAAAACCAGAGTGTAGAGGTTTCTTTGGTGAGCCTAGCTAAAAACCAAAGTTTAGAGGTTTTAGGTGAACCTGTAAAAACCTAGCTTGGGTTTCTTTGGTGAGCCCGGTTTCAAAAACCAAAGTTTAGAGATTTGGATTATGAGCCTGTAAAACAATCCGACTGTATTCCGGTTTGGGGGATATAGTGGAAATCCCGAGTGGTGAACTTGGATAGTGAACGTAGGAGCTGGATTGCTCCGAACCACTATAAATCTGCTTTGTTTGCGTTGTGTTTATTTTATCCTTTAGCTTCTGCTTTCATTCTCTGATTAACACAGCACCTAATCACTAATTGGAATTACTTGTGCACATATTTGCAAAAATTTTGTAATTTCCAATTCACCCCCCTCTTAGGACTAAGCCACCTGGGCAACAACATGTAAAAGCCCTTTTTGCATGAAAAGGATGTCCTTAATTGCAAAAAATGCTCCGTACCACGGCGTGCCACGATACTTAATTTTTGAAAATTTGAGGTGCTTGCTTCTTGAAAACTCATAGCTAAAAATATACATTAGTATATAATATATACTCAATGTTTTGTTATTCATCAAAATTACTGGGTGGAGCCAATAGAGTCCCTGAGAGAAGGGACTCTCAGTGCTCTCAAAAGGGGGGTGCGCGTGAAATACTTGCACGCACCCCCTTCTACTTCCTGGAAGGCGTGGAACCTCCTTGCTACTACCTTGGGCGGCATGAGAACAAAGGAGAGAGGGAGGGAGAGGTCAAGGAGAAGTTAGGATTTTATTCTCATAAAATAGGTTATATACAATATATATATAGACCCATACAATATACTGAATTGAACCAACTTAACTCTCTAGGCTAACCTAATCTAAATGCACTCATCTACGCCCATATACATCCATGTCTTATCATGCATTCACCCTCTTGGATCCAAACTTGGTCAAGACTTGGGTTAGTCCCCTCGAGACCCAACTCCACTAGGCTTCAAGCCCTCAAGGCCAGGTCCCAAAACCTAGACCTCAAGACCATGAAGGACTGAACCTTTACCCTACTGGTTCTAGTCCTAAAATAAACCGGTCTTAGCCTAAAGATCCTAACCTGTCTTAGACTCCTGAAATTATCACCATAACTCCTCTCCTAGCCTCCCAAGACTTAGGAGCACCACATCAATTCCAACATGATGTGGCGATGGCGGACACGAAGAAACCTGGGGTTATTTGGAAATGGGAAAACCTAAAGCATACCAAGGATCGTGGGAGGGCTAAGAAGCCTCCCGGGACTAGGATAGGACGACCCCGAAAATCCTAAAACAGCCAGACTCTTTTGATTTTCAGTTTTCTTGGCGGAGGTGGCGAAGGAAGAATGGGGATGGGAGACAGGGGACTGGAACTCATGGACCTTGGGGCTCATCCTAACGAAGAGACATCTCACCTCTAAGGCATTACGCCCTCCTCGATACTTGGAGGCACTAGGATGAATCTCAAGGTCACGAGGGGAACAGGAAGAGACATGAAGATGGGAGAAAAGAATGGGATACCTGGGGCCTCACACCCCTCGACATCCTGAAGGACGAAGGCAAGTTGGGGCCTCACACCCCTCGACGTTCCGAAGGACGAAGGCAAACGGGCCTCGGCCCAAAACCACACACAAGTGAAAAAAAATACTCTAAAAATTCATTTTCATCAACTGCTTTATTACAAAAGGAGTATGGGTATTTATAGATGCCCAAATCCCTTTTCAAATTTAAAAATAAAATCCCCTGAAATCCTCCATTGATTTTGAATTCAAATTCAAAATCAAAAATCCCAAATTTTTCAAATTACATTCATTAAAAAAAATTACCAAATATATCACGTTTATTCGAAATTTGAAATCCCTCCCCACTCTGAAAGTCGTGCCGCTCCAAAAATCGTACAGCCTCCTTCCAGCTGCTTTGAGAAGCATGCAGAGGCTTCTTGGGATGCTTTGAGAGGCATGCAGGTCCTTCTTCTCAGCCGAGCAATAGGAAGGAAAAAAATCGAACTCCGGTCGGCCAGGGGGGGTCGGCGGGCGGCGGGCGGCAGCACGGCCGGCGGGCGGTGGCGGCGGCCAGGTGCGGACGGTGGCGCAGGAGTGGGACGGCCACACGGCATGCACGAGCGTCCGTTCATCTTCCCACGGGCGTGGGCGGCGACGGACCCCACCGGCGGCCGGGTAGGGGCCGACGGGCGGCAGGGACAGCGGTGGGCAGCAGGCTGGCGGCGGGCAACAGGCCGGTGGCGGCGCAGGGCGGCACGGCGGTGGCGTCATGCGGGCGCACGGGACGGACGGACGCCTCCCGCGTCTGTTCATCTTCCCACGGGCGTGGGCAGCGACGGACTGGGCCGGCGACCGGGCGAGGGCCGGCGGGCGGCGGGGACGGCGGCGGGTAGCAGGCCGGTGGCGGCGCAGGGCGGCACGGCGGTGGCGTCACGCGGACGCACGGGACGGACGGACGCCTCCCGCATCTGTTCGTCTTCCCACGGGCGTGGGCGGCGACGGATCGGGCCGGCGGTCGGGCGGGGGCCGGCGGGCGTCGGGGACGGCAGCGGGCAGCAGGTCGGTGGCGGCGCAGGGCGGCACGGCGGTGGCGTCACGCAGGCGCACGGGATGGACGGACGCCACCTGCGTCCGTTCGTCTTCCCATGGGCGTGGGCGGCGGCGGCAGTTTCTCCGGTGAGGGCGGGGGCCGGCGGGTGTCGGCGGCGGACAGGCAGGGGCGGCTGGGGGTCGGACAGCCTGGATGGGGCGGGGGAGAAAGGGGGTGGCGGCTAGGTTTTAGAAAAGAATACGAACGGGTGGGAGGAGGTTGATGATGGAATAAGCTCGGAATAAAACGGGGATAAACATGGAATAAAATGGGAATAAAAGGGATAATTGGAATAGCAAGGATAAGAAAAATAAGAAAAACTAGAAAAAATTAAAAGAAAATCCAGATTGGTTTCGGGTCCCCCATCATTCTCCTGCAGCACGAAGAACTCGACTTCGTCGAGTTTGTCGACGAAGCAAATCCTAGTCCACTGCTGGCTCTGATACCAATTTGATGTGGCGATGGCGGACATGAAGAAACCTGGGGTTATTTGGAAATGGGAAAATCTAAAGCATACCAAGGATCGTGGGAGGGCTAAGAAGCCTCCCGGGACTAGGATAGGACGACCCCGAAAATCCTAAAATAGCCAGACTCTTTTGATTTTCAGTTTTCTTGGTGGAGGTGGTGAAGGAAGGATGGGGATGGGAGACAGGGGACTGGAACTCATGGACCTTGGGGCTCATCCTAACGAAGAGACCTCTCACCTCTAAGGCATTACGCCCTCCTCGATACTTGGAGGCGCTAGGATGAATCTCAAGGTCACGAGGGGAACAGGAAGAGACATGAAGATGGGAGAAAAGAATGGGATACCTGGGGCCTCACACCCCTCGACGTCCCGAAGGACGAAGGCAAGTTGGGGCCTCACACCCCTCGACGTCCCGAAGGACGAAGGCAAGTTAGGGCCTCACACCCCTCGACGTCCCGAAGGACGAAGGCAAACGGGCCTCAGCCCAAAACCACACACAAGTGAAAAAAAACACTCTAAAAATTTATTTTCATCAACTGCTTTATTACAAGAGGAGTATGGGTATTTATAGATGCTCAAATCCCTTTTCAAATTCAAAAATAAAATCCCCTGAAATCCTCCCTTGATTTTGAATTCAAATTCAAAATCAAAAATCCCAAATTTCCCAAATTACATTCATTAAAAAAAATTACCAAATATATCCCGTTTATTCGAAATTTGAAATCCCTCCCCGCTCTGAAAGTCATGCCGCTCCAAAAATCGTACAGCCTCCTTCCAGTTGCTTTGAGAAGCGTGCAGAGGCTTCTTGAGATGCTTTGAGAGGCGTGCAGGTCCTACTTCTCGGCCAAGCAACAGGGAGGGAAAAAACCGAACTCCGGTCGGCCGGGGGGGGGGGCCGGCAGGCGGCAGCATGGCCAGCGGGCGGTGGCGGCAGGGCGGTGGCCGCGGGGCGGCGGCCAGGTGCAGACAGCGGTGCAGGAGTGGGACGGTCGCATGGCATGCACGAGCGTCCGTTCGTCTTCCCACGGGCATGGGCGGCGACGGACCCCATCGGCGGCCGGGCGGGGGCCGGCGGGCGGCGGGGACGGTGGTGGGCAGCAAGCTGGCGGCGGGCAGCAGGCCGGTGGCGGCGCAGGGCGGCACGGCGGTGGCGTCACGCGGGCGCACGGGACGAACGGACGCCTCCCGCGTCCGTTCGTCTTCCCACGAGCGTGGGCGGTGACGGACCAGGCCGGCGACCGGGTGGGGGCCGGCGAGCAGCGGGGACGGCGGCGGGCAGCAGGCCGGTGGCGGCGGGCAGCAGGCCGGTGGCGGCGCAGGGCGGCACAATGGTGACGTCACGCAGGTGCACGGGACGGACGGATGCCTCCCGCATCCGTTCGTCTTCCCACGGGCGTGGGCGGTGACGGACCGGGCCGGCGGGCGGCGGGGACAGCGGCGGGCAGCAGGCCAGTGGCGGTGCAGGGCGGCACGGCGGTGGCGTCACGCGGGCGCACGGGACGGACGGATGCCACCCGCGTCCGTTCTTCTTCCCACGGGCGTGGGCGGCGGCGACAGTTTCTCCGGTGAGGGCGGGGGCCGGCGAGTGTCGGCGGCGGACAGGCGGGGGCGGCTGGGGGTCGGACAGCCCGGATGGGGGGGGGGGGAAGGGGGTGGCGGCTAGGTTTTAGAAAAGAATACGAACGGGTGGGAGGAGGTTGATGATGGAATAAGCTAGGAATAAAATGGGGATAAACCTGGAATAAAACGGGAATAAAAGGGATAGTTGAAATAGCAGGGATAAGAAAAATAAGAAAAACTAGAAAAAATTAAAAGAAAATCCATATGGGTTTCGGGTCCCCCATCACAACAGTTATAACAAGATTCATAAAATGGTTATCAAGAAGTATAACATATCACTTAACAAATTATAACACAAACTAATCTCTTAACAACCTAATTGATTTAACAACTTAATTAATGATGTAACTACCATATAAATGGTTACAACCATCTAACCAATTTGAGCCTAAATCTCTATAAATAGGAGGTCGAAGGAAACTCTAGGGGGATTCTAAAACTCTTTCCATTTTCTTCTTACTATTTTTCCTCTTTAAGCTAACTTAAGTATCGGAGGATTTTCTGTTAAAGAAATCCCACTAATTTCTCCAACAACGAGGACTTCTTTTACAGGTCAATGTTGATCAAGTCCACTATGGAAGCATTCTCAAAGCTTAAAGCTACCTCAATATATCCAGTTAATTCAACTTGAAGAGAAGCAGCAATAACATATATATATACATGACAAACCAATGAAATGATAAATTATAAAAGAAATTAAATAATAAAAAAATGTTATGGCTAGGAACCAAAATGTTATATGCAAAAATTAAAACTCTAATATCCTAATAATTAACTTCATTATAAAGGAATAGAATATTGGAGAGGATCCATACGAGGACTCATACGAGCATGTAAATTTAGTCCTACATTAATTATTTTCTAGAAAGATCGTGAGTACTTATGCAGAACCAAAAAATTCAAATAATATCTTTTAGCTAGTCTTTTTAAATGAGGTCATTGATCATTATAAACACTGTCAAGGTCGACTTAGCTCATAATCTATATGAAATAGGAGATACTACAGCAGAGGTTCATTGAAGCTAACTATGAACCGATATCGTATTTATGAATAAATGCATGAATTTAGATTCTTAGCCTAGCAAAAATATCAGTTTTACATCGATTATTTACTTAGAAGATCTTAGATACTTATATATGATCAAGGAATCCAAATAATAGCTTTTAGCTAGTTTTTTTGGATAAAATATTAGATTATTACAATCAACATCTAAAAAAGCTAATATATTCTTGTCAAGTATATTAAAAAAAGAATTAACAAGTAGACGAAGAGTATGATAAACTATATGAATGTGAAAAATATTGAGTTTGCAGTCCATGCCTGCATCCATGTGAAAGGATCAATGGATGCACCGCATAAACATAAAAGCAAGAAAGTCCAATTATGCCGTCCGCTTTACATCTCTTTATTTTTGTTTTGGGTATCAAGCGCTTTACAATCTCCTTGCTACATATAATTTGAGAAAGCAAAAAACCGGCAAGATCACAATCTCTGACGGAAGTTGAAATATATTGGCCAACTAATAATATAAGTTAAAATAATCAAACATATCATTAAAGACTATTGATGAATTCCTCGGCCAAGATCTCTCCTCCGATCTCTGATAGAATTAATAGCTGTCGCATTCAATAAATCCATCGACATCAGTCTTGAGAGCCAGAGTGTCAAGAATCTAAAAAGTAGGAAACCTGCTTCATAAACTGAACATTGCCACAAGATCTCAGACGATCCTGTCGAACCATACACCGTACGCAAACCCTTCCTTTTCCAGACCAAATGAGCGCCAACGGAACCACCACACAGTTGGCGTTTCTTTTGTCTTTACACACCCATTCCGAAGGGAAGAATACAATACGAAACAGAAAATACGCCAGGTGCCCACTAAAGGGGCAGCAGCGTCAGACACAAGTCTTTATATAACTAACATGTAGCTCAATCCCAAACATCACCATACCTAATGTAGCAGTTGGGAGAGCAGCAAAAACTAGCGGTGATGGATGGGTACTACATGACTTTGCTCTTGAAAGACAAAGGGGCTCCTGAAGCGCTACGAAGATAAACGAGGAAACCATCAGTCCTCGTCCTAAAAACTACTTATGTTCAGCTGCTCTTTCTTAACACGAACTAGCTCAAAGCTGAGTTCAGCTTCCTCACAAGGACCCCCACCGCCATGGAGAACTCCTCCTCGACCTGCACCAACAAAAGAAGCACAGGTATGAGATTATTCTATAACACACCATCTCATCCAATCTTCGATTAATGCAGCCAGCTTGTCGGGTGCATTCTATATATTCTTCTGAGTAGAGAACTAAGAAGAACTTGCCTTTGCAGTCAGTGTTATATGGATAGAGGAGCTGGGGAAGGGCATGACACTAGCATTAGTGACTGTGAGATGGAGCTTCTCAATCTCGGAGACCAGCCTCGCCAATAATCCTCTGTGGTTATCGCAGTGGACCCTTATGAGGACTGTCTTCTCGGAAAGCATCGCCTCGATCTCAGGAAGAGGCTTTTCTGCCGAGCACCAATTGGAGAATGAACCATCAGCATCAGCAGAGAGCTTAGACTTCTTGACGAGGACCATTGACTCGACAGTCCTCTTTGCATTCTGGTCTTCGAGTGTCTTCACCCTGGCTTCGAGTTCTTTAACATACTTGACTGCTTCTCCAAGAATAGAAGCCTTGTCCTTCTGAAAGGTAGGTAAACAAGACTAACACATGCTGCTTCTCAAAAAAAAAAAAAAAAAAGAAAAGAAAAAGAAAGAAAGAAGACTAACACATGCCAACTGAAAAGATCTAATTAATTTTAAGCAAGAACATGAATCATTTTTTAGTTTTTGAAAGGTTTTTTTTTAATCCAAATGATATCGTCATAGTCGAGGTAAGTTCCTGTGCGATTTCTTATGAAGTGTCTTCTCTGGATTACCCATTTTCCGAGAAGAACCTTTTACAGATGACTTGGATACAGGAGGCAACATGATCAAAGATGGACGTGAAAAGAATTCTATATGTGCAATAAAGGATTTTCTATATGCAATAAAAGAAAGAGAAGTTTGCTCGACTCTAAGAAGCAATTTCATGTGAATAAACATGGATGCTTGAAATTTGTCGTTGCATTGACTAAGGGATCACCAAAGGAATTCAGCAGATTCTTGGGAACGTTTTGTTTTAAACTCGTTTCAATATTTCATGACTCCTTTTTCTCCCTTAGGATGGATAGGACAAGTTATGAACCTAAAATTCATGAGGGCCTATGACAGCAGAAGAAATGCCTTGGAGAAAAGGTGTTCCAAGAGATATTAGGAGATCGTGCTCCTCTACATGGGACAATTAAGTGCTTTCTTTCAATACCGTTATTTTGTCAACTCGATCTCCAGTATAATCTTCGAATGTTTCTTATTCATGCCAAGACAATGAAAACAAAGTTTCAGACGCCCATCAAAAATTATGGTTAAAACGTAAAAATTACGCTTGCATGACATTTATTAACATCATGACTGAATGCATTTGCAATGGAAGTAGATAATGCAAAATGATAGGATGAGAAACTTAATTTAGTCCGACTACCTTCTTAAGATCAGGGATTACTGCAGAAAGTGCTATAAATCTCTGGCTAAGTTTCTCCCTCCGCTTTCTCTCTGCAATTATGTGCTCCTGAGCTTGAGATAGCATTGATCCCATCTTTGTCATATTTGATCCCTCTTGCGCAAGTGTTTCATAATTTTGTGCCGAACCATTAGAAACTAAAGTTTTCATCTCTTCTTGTGATGCTGCAGCTTTTCCAAATACACCATTTGGTGATTTTGGACTGCAAAATAAAAGAGAGTCTGCCAAGGAGGCATCGAGGCCCAAAGTTGGATTGCGCTCGGTGGTACGGGAGTTCCAGCCGTTCATCTTTTGCATCTTTTTCGGTCTTTCTTCGATGAAGCCTATCTGAGAGGGAGTCTCCACCAGATGGAAGGAAGGGTAAGAGTTATAGCTCTCGGAGGAGAGGGGTTGCTGGAAGTCTTCCATAAGTGCCGGAGCTACTCGTTGTGCAGTAAATTGATTGAATGAGTTCATGTCACATCCGTAAATGAGGTTAGACTCATCCATTCCCTATAGATTACACCCATAAAGCTTTCAAAGCAAGATCATGTTCTCAAAAGAAAACGTTACAAAAATATCAGACTTTAAACCTTCCGTAGTTTCAGTTTGATGGAAATGGGGCTTATAAGTTCTGAAGATAATTTATTTTCAGATATTTCCGTTTCATTAATCTCACCTTGCTAGAAAGGCATCGACATCCTGAAAGAAAACGCATTTTAAGCTTACAAAAGAAATAAGTAGATGATGTATATAGTCAATGCAAGATCAGTACTGCTTTAAATCCAAGTTCTTCAAGCTAATCAAATATTTGAAGACTGTGATGGAACTAGGAGAGGGCCTCTATTTCAGTGGATCAGTTCCACAGAAGGCAATAATATGGGAGTGAATTTATGTAAGTTTTGGTTTCTGAGTAAAAAGAATATGTTGTCAAGAAGATGACTGGTAGATCCAACAGATATAGTTTACCGGGAGCAAACCCTTTCTCAGAAAACAAAGAAAAAGAAATCAGGAAACATCAAACCAGTTTCTGATTTAAAGCAATTAAGACTCATTTATAAATCAAAAAAATTGAGCCATTTGTTAAAATACAACAGCATCTAGATGCGTGCAAAATTACGGTAAAAGAAACAATAACTTGCTTTGAAGGAGAATTCAACACTTGTTGTAGACAAGAGCAAGGATGGAGCAAAAATAACCCACATCGTAATAAAGAGCTATATAATATAAACCTATATATTTTGCCAAAACTCAAGATAAAATTGATTAAAATCTACTGCACTCAAGTTTATAAAAATCCATGAACTTTCAAAGACAAGGAGAAACGAGACACCATCGTTAGAATTCTTCAGCTTCTTTCAGGGAAAAAGAAGAAGCAGCTCTATACTAACCAAAATCTCAAAGCCGTTTGAAAAGTAGGGGTCAGACATAGCCACTCATCCAGCATACGGCAGATCAACACCTCCTCCTGGTGAAGAATTACCACTTGGTCGACTCTTATATTGCCTTAAAGTTCCGGAGGACCGTTTGCTTGTGTGAACGTCTTGTCTCTCTTTTTCCTGTTCCTGGTCTCCCCGTCACTCTCGCACGCATGATGTAACTTTTGTAGTTAAATCCTCATTCTTGGACAAAACACCAAAACAGTCCTCTTGCTGGGTCACCCAGCTTGCTATTTATAATTTTATTTTGATAGAGGATCCAGGTTGTCTGTTTTGCGAAAGAATGATTTCCCTTTTATTTGCAATCTCTACCGTTGGATTGCATGGTGGCTACTTCGAGATCCATCCATACGGGTGGTAGAGATCGAGAGAGAGGTTGGATTAATACTTTGCGGTTTGTGCGAGATCTAATAGCTGGCGTTGCGAAAGAAGATCGATCATCATTCTTTCACGCGATAGATACAACCAGGACCCATTAAAAAGTGGATAGAATGCAACCTGCCATCCACTAGCCCATTACAATTGTTATAAATATATATATATATATATATATATATATGTTTTTGCCGGAAGAGGAATCTTTTTTTCAAAGATTCCTTGGCATCCACCGGCCATCGGTGCCCAATGAGGAAGGCGTCCACTAAAATTATCAGACAAAGATATTCTCTTTGGCTGGAAGCCTGGATGTACATGAAGTGAGCGGTAGAGATTTGTTTAACTTTAGACACGACTTCAACCGAGCAGCGAGTGAGCTCCCAAACCAGTGGCAAGAACTAGTTCACCCCAATTATGACTTCTAAATCTACTCTCCAGTTACGTTCCTAGAATGTTAATTTACTTCCTAGAATGTTAATCACGTTCGTTACATAAATTATGAGATAAATATTGACTTCTATATCTACACTCTAATTATATAATAATAAAAAAATGATGCATGGAACATACATTCCACCATAAGAAATCTTAATGGAGATTGCTCGTTGGACTTGATGGCGGTGCCAAACAAATAGTTTCTCATTCATTGGCACACTTCACCGTACCTTGACAGGTAGAAAGATGCGTGCAGATTCCGAAGTTTCAGCGTTGTCATCCATGATAAATGTATATATGTCACCAAAAATTTCAGCAATATACTTAGTTTTCCTTTTAACCGAGCAAAGAAAGGTGCCACTTTTATCCACGGCAAAAAATATAGCTTTAGAAAACTGATTTTGTAACATACAGGACCTTATACAAAAAGACTAATCAAAACATACTATTTAATTAAATTATTTGATCTATATAGTGTCTAATTCTTTCTAGTAAATAATCAATATGAAATTAAATACATATTATACAAGTCTTCATATACTCTTTTATTTAAGTCCCGGCATCCTCGCCAGGCTAAGAAGTGGTCAGTCCAATGAATCTTATTTTCTAGTTTATATAGGTTATAGGCTAGATGCATTCTAATATCATTTATAATAATTTAGGATTTCATCTAAAAAGACTAACTGAAAGATATTATTTAAATTCCTTAACATATGTAACTACTTGATATCTTTCTAGTGAATAACTAATATGGAACTAAATAGAAAGCTACATGGATTCTTACATATTCACAAATAATGATTACTTAGAAAACAAATCTGGTCCTTTAGATTCACGGTGTTCATCCATTACTCTCGGACATTGGGGGGTTTACCCCTTTTTTTTTATTATTGTTTTAAACTAATCATATCTACATAGAGATAAACGATGCACCTTGATAGCTTCTGATACAAAAGGTCATAACATTTTGTTCTTGAATTCCAGTGAAGAAAAAAGGGAAAAAGCAATATAACTAACTTCTCAAGTTGATTAAAAGGCCTTCAATTCTGCTCAATTATGATATATGGTTTCATGAAAATATAGCATGCCTATCTTATTTCTTCCCCTGCCACTACGTCTCCTACAGATCTTCACCACCTCCCTGACTTAATTCTCCACTTTGGTATTTCTCAAAGCTTGCTAATATATGAATAAGTAGTGAAGTGGTGAGTAGTGAGCTCAAAGGTTGTAATTAACGTGGTGAACGAAAAGATTCAATAGAATAATTATAGTACATGGGCTATGCCTTGCTTTATCAAGCAAAGCTAAAATTCTCAAACGGTAGGGCATGACTTCAATAGATTTTTACTAAAAAAGTTTTGGTTAAAAGTTTTAGCGTCAAAATTAATATTCCTATTTAGCTCAATGTTATTCCTATATCCATCATTTAGTAATTTTAATTTATCATGTTAATTTGCTTCAGCTGAAAAATTACGGACCAAAATCATAAGCATACTGTATCGGTGAGAGTCTGGTAATAATTAATACAAACATGCATCTACTCAATATATTTTGCTCGAGTCAAAAACCCTGCCCAGGTCTTAAGGCTTTGCGAGTGGTGAACATCATATAATTACTTCACCTTAGGGAAAACTAACGGATTTTTTTAAAAAATAATATAAAAAAAATAAAAAATTACCAAACCAGGTGTTTTGAAATATATTTACCAGAATAGATATTTTCGGCTGACATGGCACTATAATCAAAATTTTTTGCTGATGTGGCACTGAATTCGGATATGTAGAACAGGGTGAAAGAATATGGATACGAAATCGTCGTTTGGAAAGATGATTTCAGTGAGAAATCGCTTTTCCGGAAGTTAATTTCAGGAGGAATGGATGTGGCTGCAAAATCATGAAATCGGCTCTTGAAAGGATGAGTTTAAATTTATTGAAATCGTCTTTCCAAAAAACGATTCCAGTACATATTTCACTTTTTCTCAACACCACGTAAAGGCATTTTAGAAATTAAATTAAAAAACATCTCATAAATACACCATTAAATGCATGCACCTCTATAAATACTCTTTTTTAATTAAATTTTAATCTAATAAAATTTTAAAATATATATATTAAAATTTAAAATAATATAATAAAATATTTAAAATAATACAATAAAATTAAAAATATTTAAAATAACATAATAAATTTATAATATATAAAATATTTAAAAAATATAATAAAATTAAAAATATTTAAAATAATATAATAAAATCTAAAATTTAAAAAAAATAAAAAAATAAAAAAAAAGTTACAGCCATACACATGTGCGACTTTATCATGTACCTCCATTTTTAAAATATAAAAAATAAAAAATTAAAACATATAAATAAAGTCATAATTTGTTACCTAATAATAATATAAAATATTACTATTATAAAATAAAATTTATTATAATATATAATAAATTTTATAAATAATATAATAAATATAATGAATATATTAAATAATATATTACATATTATATTATAAAATATAATAAATATAATAAATATTTTATAATATAACATAAAATCTATAATTTACGCGGTACCAATCTAGTCGCCGGTCTGGTCACCAATTCGTCTATCAGATCGGTGCCAGTCCGACCGTCAACCTGGTGCTAATCTAGCTACAAGTCTGGTCAGCGAATCGGTGCCAGTCCGGTCCCCTGCCCGGTACCAGTTCGATCGCTGGTCCGAGTCGGGCTGGCACCGTTCTGGCAACCGGACTGGCTATCGAACCGGTGGCCGGTTCGGTCGGACGGGTGACCAGACCGGTGACGGTAGCCAAGATAGTGCCAGTCCGACTCGAACTGGCACCGTCCTGGCAACCGGGCTGGCTGTCGAACCAGTGGCCGGTCCGGTCGGACGGGCGGCCAGACCGATGATGGTAGCCAAGACGGTGCTAGTCCGACTCGGACCGGCGACCGAACTGATACCGGGCAGGAGACCGGACTGGCACCGTTTCGCCGACCGGACTTGCAACCAGATTATCACCAGGTTGACGATCGGACTGGCACCGACCAGATAGACGAATTGGCGACTAGACTGGCACCGTCTAAATTATAAATTTTATGTTATTTATAAAATATTTATTATATTTTATAATATAATATATAATCTATTATTTAATATATTCATTATATTTATTATACTATATATATTATTTATTATATATTATAATAAATTTTATTTTATAATAGTAATATTTTATATTATTAGTAGGTAACAAATTATGACTTTATTTATATATTTTTTTTTTTTATTTTAAAAATGGAGATGCAAGAATAAGATAAAGTCGCATGTGTATATGCGTCTTCACCTGTAATTTTTTTAAATTTTTTTTTTTAATTTTAGATTTTATTATATTATTTTAATTATTTTTTAATTTTGTTATATTTTTTTAAAATTTTATATATTATATATTTATTATGTTATTTTTAATATTTTTTAATTTTATCGTATTATTTTAAATATTTTATTATATTATTTTATATTTTATTATATATTTTTTAAAATTTTATTAGATTAAAATTTAATTTTTTTAAAAAAAAAGTATTTATGGAAGTTCATGATGCATTTATGAGAAATTTTTAATTTAATTTTTAAAATATTCTTGTACGGTGTCGAAAAAAAAATGGAATACATGTTAAAACTAACGACGGAACGTGAATAACGATGGCATCGGATGTGACCACTGCTTGTGAAGGATGGGTTACATAAGGGCCTTTACGTAAGATATGACGGCTTGGCTTGTTGTCGAATTTCTTTACCTACCTTTGTTCCCTCGCATGTCCCCCTAATGCTATGGCCCTTTTTATCATGGCCTACGCAGGTGGGGCAGTCTTGATTTCATCATCCACGCTGATAACCACCAGAAGATTTTATTTTGCAGGCTTTCTATCTAATGTTGTTCATTAGTAAATTAACAATCAAATTTCCTTCCCTGGGTTGCTTTCTCTTTTGCTAATTCTATATTTCCAGTCGAGCAACAGTGGGAGTAATAAATAATTCCCTGCATTATGAGAAAGCTAAGAACACAAATAAACATTCACCATACCACGACATAGCATGACTTATGAATTAATAATGTAGTCAGCTATCTTCGCATGTCATTTAACTTTTAGCTTTTGAATTAAAAGTGAAGATGTGATTACTTGGACTGGGATGTTTACTTTCACACTGCTTGTCAATTATTCAAATAAATCTTTTCTTAACACCGGTGAAGATTACTACAGCCAGACCACGGTCCACAAACCATTATTGGCATCCAAATCTTTTAGGAGTATCTACCAGCACTACTACCGCTACCGTAACTCCTCCGCCATCTCCTCATTTTTGGAGCGAAGATATGCAGGGAATTTCCATGTAATGCACATTTTCATCAGGATGTGACATTGAAATCTCGCACATGTCTAAGAAGACCATCGTCAGGCCAGGTAGCCGCAAACGTTGATTTCTAAATAGAAAAAATTGGGTTGATTAGGACATATCAATGGTGCAATCTAAAGTATATATCCCATATCTCATCACAAAAAGATTAAGCTGACGATCACTAAACTAATTGTAATATAATATTAAACAAAGTTGAACTCTTCATCTAGTGAGATGCAAATGCTTAACATTGAAATCATTAAATTACAAAAGGGTAAATTACGTAACCCTCTTGAAATTAGGGGTAAATTATATTTATACTCAATAATTTGAAAAATATATGCTTATCACTTTGAGGTTTATTTTTGTCCGATACTAATAATTTAACAGAATACCAATCAAACTATTAAACTTAAATAAAACCCAAATGCTACATCAAAAAAAAAAACAAAAAACAAAAAAAAATATTCAAATTATCCGTATATAACATAACAACAAATCAAGGACATAAGATATATATATATATATATATATATATATATATATATATATATATATATATCCTTCCTTTCCACTCAAAGATAATTTTAATTTTTCATATAAGGTAAATAGTTTCACCAACACTATTAATTTAATTGGATATAGGTATAGGTTTTACAAACTGTTGGGACAAAAATCTTAGAAGAATTTTTCTAATTTATTGATTACAAAATTATGATTATAAATTCATTTCTAAGATCACAAAAGATTATCAATTATCCATGAACCATGGGAGGGGGCATATGTACGATAATTACTCAGCAGCAACCATCGCGAAAAAGTTGTGCAACCATACGATGACGTTGAGATTATCCCACCTTTAGCTTGAGCTAAAAGCCAAAAGTCAAAGACTAAATCAGTAGAGCTTAGTAGAGAATCACAGGTTCGTCATTTCCATAGCTTCTTTATTAATGGTTAGGTCTTTAACTCTACAATAGAGATATCATACTCATGTGGCAGGAGTAAACCAGTTCCAGTGCCCTCCGGACTTGCTAATGTCATCTACTCAAATAAAAGAGAAATGGGTGTGAATTGGTGCCAAACCAAAATACCCCTGACGATAGACAAATATAGAAAGACAGCCCACATACTCAAAGCAGTCACCATGTTTAATGATGGACATTTCAGTTTCATCTCAAAAATAATGGACAAATCAATAGATTTGGGGTGCTTGCCCTACCCCTTGCTTAATGGATAGGGTTCATCATATATTGCAAGGTGACTCTCAAATTCTCAAGCTGTCTGATTAAACGAAAACACAAATAAAACCTACGAAATTGAATTCAGAGGACCTGAACAAATCCATACCGAGGATACGGTTATTGATTGGAAATATTAAGGAAACAATTTAAGTATTTAGGTCTAGCGCCAGAATTTTATTAGATTAACATACTTCATCAGCTAACGTGCAGCAGGGCTAAAGATATAACTATATTAAAAAAGAAAAAGAAAGAGTAAAAACGCACCCATTCCCTCATGGCGTTGTGGGTAAAGAGTTTTCACCATCAGAAGGTACTAATAATGGATGAACAGTGAGAGGATATATTAACATTAGCAATACTTGTTTCTTGTCTTTTTTTTTTTAGGTCTACATTGAGCTCTAGCACTGGAAAATATAGTAGCTTAAAAAAGAAAAATTTGAGCCAAGAGTTCCTACTTGAATGTCACAAAAATGAGGCCAGGACAATAGCACGCAAGGTAAATAACAGAGACTAAATAAAGCTCTTCATTAATACAGAACAAGTTACAGCATTAAGAAGGGGTTATCAATGTGTGCAATCAGGCTTCCAATTGATCTTCACCCTTCTGAACCCATATCTTCACAGTCTTATCCTTTTCAAGCGCACCTGATGCAATCATGTTCTCTGAGGGGTGACAAGAAACAGCAATAACAGTATCTGTGTGACCTTCCAGTTTCTGAACCACCTTCCTGGTTTGAAGCTCCCACAAGTAGACACAGTTATCCTCTGAACCACTAACAATGTACTTCCCATTTGTTATGGAAAATGAGGCAGGAATGCAATATCTCATATTGGCATGCCCAGTATATGTCTTTAAAAATTTACCAGTCGAGAAGTTCCATAGCCTCTGCACAGCAGGGGACATGATACATGGATCATTAACGAGATAAGTAATATTTTAAGAGTCAGAATATCATGAGAACTAGGGGGTTGCAAATTCTACTTCAATTTCCATTGCATTCAACCAAAGCTCAATAAATGCAACAACAGCCATGATTGTGCGCGTGTTTGGATGCACGACATTGGTTATCCAGAATGTAAACAAGTTTGATTGGCATTCAATGCAAAAGTTTCATGGGTGTTGTGATGGGCCAGTCGGACCAATCAACCAAAGGCTGTATGGCAGATCCAAAAACTGACAAATTGATAATATGATATTCGTCCGACTGATCTTTGGAGCACATTAATTCGACCAACTCATAAAAACCGACCAACTCATAAAGGCCAACCAATTCACAAGGGCTGACCAATTCATAAAGTCAGATCGACTTTAAAAAGAATGAAGATGGAAAGAAAAGAGATAGTTATCCTACCAGAATAACAGCCAACCGTTATAATGGGCTCGGGTTAGTTCCTAACTGAATAATGTCGAAACTAATAATAAGAAGCCCTTTCTAACTAAATTATGTTAAGAAAAATATTTACAAATACCAGTAAGAGGGGACCTCCAAAAGTAAGAAAATCTTATTGAAGTATTCTCTCATTCCTGCTTATCTTCTCTAAGATTCTGTATATGTTACTCGAATTCTTGCTAACTTAGACATTAGAGTGTCCCCCACCGGAAATCCTCCGATGAGTGGGTTTGTTTTGCAGAGCCCCAAAGGAAACCCGATTGGCGAATCTTGATAGTGCGGAAGGATCACTTGGATTCAGCGTCAACAGATTGGCGCGCCAAGTAGGGAAAATAAAGAAAATCTTGAAAAAGAATCTTGATAGAGAAGATGATAAAAAGAAGAGTGCAGAACACTTCAGCTGGATGAGATCACCCACCATCCAAGAAAAATGATCCGTCCTTGAAAGATAATGATGTTGCCCCCACAATGGATATAGGACGACAACAGATCAACATTTTCTTGGATAAGTGAAGGTTCTGACTGCTACTGTTCAGAATCTTTAAGAAGTCGCGATCAGCGGATAACAACGACCAATCACCTTAAGATGCAGCCGACGATCTCCTTTACAAGAGGTTCGACGACGGGAGCCGAGTCAATGCTCTCGACGTCATTATTCCTTAAATCGATGTTCCCCTGTGCGGCAAGGCTAGCGGCTTCACGAATATGAAGAAAGCCAGCTAAGGGGGAAATGCCAAAGATCTTTCTCTGTATCTTCCAATGACTCTATCCCAAGAAGTTTCCATCGGAGAAGGAAAAATCGACAACATGATGATTTCAAAAGAAAATTCCAGAAGTTGGAGCTATAAATTGCTAAGCTCGATGATCAACGGAGGAACGACAAGCGACTTATAGCCTATAATTCACGACCTCCATTCTCCAGGAGAATTACGGAAAAAGTCATCCCATTTCACTTCAAAATTCCATAGTTGAAACCTTATGATGGAACCACTGATCCTCTTGATCATCTAGGTAGCTTCAAAGCCCATATGATGATCCAAGAGGCAATCGATGCCCTTCACTGTCTTACTTTCCCTGCGACTCTAAAAAAGGCTGCATGGATATGGTATTCGAGTTTTCGACCAGGTACATTCATTCCTTTGATCAATTAAAAATATTATTTGTAGCTCATTTTAGGACTAGTAAAAGGATGCCATGTAATTTGGATAGCCTCTTTTTCATCCAACAACAAGAAGGCGAAACTTGAGAGAATACATGGCCCGTTTCAACTCTACCCACTCGAAATCCCAGACCTTAACAAGCATGTGGCTATGTCTGCAATGAAACAAGGGTTACGATCATTCAAATTTACCTTTTCTTTAGACAACAAGTTCCCTACTAGCTATTTGGAGTTACTGGCATGCGCACAAAAGTATGTGCTAGCCGAAAAACTGGCTGCCAGTCAACGACAAGCGAAAGGGAAGACAATCCTAAAAAAAGAACCAGAAGAACAAGAAGCGGCAACCTCCCAGCAATGATGACGCTGCGACCCGACGACGAAGCCCTAAGCCGAAGAACTCAGTCAGCAAGTTAGACACCTACACTCCATTATCTCTCCTAAGAAAAAAGATATTAATGGAGATAGAGAAGGAAAGCTTTCTCCAAAAACCTCGGCCAATGCAAGCGCCTCCAGTATCGCGCAATAAGACCAAATACTATCGATTCCACCGTGACCACAGACATACTACCGAAAAGTGCATCCAACTAAAAGATGAAATAGAAGGCCTGATTAAGCATGGGTACTTGAAAAAGTACATCCATGGCCAAAAATGCCAAGCCGAGGCTGCTACCCAAAAGCAGATCGGAGACTGTATGAAGCTTCCCAATCAACGATCCATAGATGGAATGGTCGGCATGTCACATCGCCGATCGAGCTTCAGGGAGGAAGAGGCAGAAGAAAGTGCTCCGAAAAGACTTCGGACTAATGATGTTATCAATTTTTCTGACGACGACCTACGGGAAGTCCGAGTACCTCATGATGATCCTGTAGTTGTTTCTATTATCATTGCAAACTTTGATGTAAGAAGAATTTTTGTGGATAATGGAAGTTCAACCAAGGTCTTACTCTATGATGCTTTTGTCAAAATGAATTTATCAAGAGATAAACTGCAAAAATCTCAATACCCCTAACTGGGTTTAGAGGGAATTCAATAGAAGTAAAGGGAGAAATAACGCTTCCAGTAACCATTGGAATGGAACCCTGGCAAAAAACACTCCCAATTAATTTTATGGTCGTCCGCACATCTTCTGCATATAACGCTATATTGGGGCAACCAGCCTTAAATAAGTTATGGGCAATCGTCTCGACTTATCACCTTTGGTATAATTCCTAACCAAAAGCAGGATCGGAGAAATGAAAGGAGATCAAAGAGTGGCTCGGCAATGTCTAATGATTCAAAATAGATAGTCAATGGACAAAATGACCCTGGAAAAACTAAATCATAGGGATCAAATAGAAGGATGTGGCGAACCAGTGGAAAGGACTATCCTTGTACCACTAGAAAGAGAAGATCCGACGAAGGTTATACAGGTCGGAGGTATGCTGAATGAAGAACTGAAGACAGAACTGACCGATTCCTGCAACATAATGTTGACATCTTTGCTTGGTCAGCAAATGATATACTTGGAATCCCCTCGGAGGTTATTACCCATCAATTGAAAGTCGATCCACGGTGTAGGCTTGTTCGCAGAAGAAGAGAAATTTCATCCCTGAGATATAGAAGGTTATTGATGAAGTAAACAAGCTCCTTGATGCTGGATTCATAAGGGAGGTTCATTACCCGAATTGGCTTGCCAATGTGGTAATGGTAAAAAGGATAAACAGCAAATGAAAAACCTGTGTTGATTATACCGACCTCAACAAGGCTTGTCCGAAGGATAGTTTTTCCTTGCCGAAGAAAGATCAGCTGGTTGACGCTACTGCTGGACACAAGCTCTTAAGCTTCATGAATGCCTTCTCAGGCTATAATCAAATTTGAATGAACCTTGAATATGAAGAGAAGACAGCCTTCATAACTAAGAAAGGGTTGTACTGTTACAAAGTAATGACATTCGGATTGAAAAAGGCGGGAGCAACATACCAGTGGTTGGTCAATAAGATCTTTGAAAAGCAGCTTGGAAGAAATATGGAGGTATATGTTGACGACATGATAGTAAAAAGCATCCAACCAACTGATCATATCAAAGATCTGGAGGAAGCCTTCGGTATATTACGAAGACATCAGATGAAATTGAATTCGACTGTCTTCGAAGTGTCTTCAGGGAAGTTTCACGATTTTCTTGTCACCAATCAGGGAATAGAAGCCAACCTCGAAAAAATTCGAGCTATTCTTGACATGAGGCATCCCTCTAACAATGAGGTACAACAATTGACTGGAAGTGTCGCCTCTTTATGCCGATTTATCTCTCGTTCAGTAGAAAGGTGCCTACCTTTTTTCAAAGCTTTACGACAGTCAAAGAACTTCGAGTGGTCGGAAAGTTGCCAACAAGCTTTCGAGGAATTAAAGTAGTATCTAATTAATCCTCCGTTGCTCTCAAAGCCCCAAGAAGGAGAAGATTTATATCTCTATCTCTCCGCTTCAGACAAAGCTATCAGCTCAATGCTTGAAAGGAACCTGAAGGCATTCATAAACCAATTTATTACACTAGCAAGGTGCTATATGACACTGAGGTGAGATATCCGAAGGCACAAAAACTAATATATGCCTTGGTGATAGCAGCAAAACGACTGAGACAATATTTCTAGACTCATCCAATCATTGTGTTGATGGATCAGCCATTGAGGGCCATCTTATAATGCCCTAACATCTCAAGAAGAGTAGCCAAATGGGCTGTCACATTGGGTGAGTTTGATATCACATACCAACCGCGACCAACGACGAAATCCCAAGTATTGGCTGACTTCATTGCCTAATGCACCTGGAGTAATGGAGAGAAGGAATACCAAGTGGATATGGAAAAAGCTGAAGAGGACTCTGATTCTACGTGGATATTATGTGGACGGAGCATCTAATTCCTCTGGTTGTGTTGCAGGGCTAATTATAGCTGGCCCCGATGGTAACATTGTGGAGTACGCTCTTCGTTTCTCTTTCCGAGCATCTAACAACCAGTCGGAGTACAAGGCCTTACTGACAGGACTTAGAATTGCTAGGGAAATAGGTGTTCAGAAGATTAGGATCTTTTCAAACTCTCAGTTGGTTGTAAACCAAGTTAAAGGAGAGTTTGAAACTCGAAATGCTACTATGATGAAGTATTTGAAAAAGGTGCGAGATCTTGTCACCAAATTTGAACTCTTTGATATATCTCATGTTCCACGAACCGAGAACTCTCGAGCCGATGTATTATCCCGATTAGCTATTACGACTCTCGACTCCCTTGGTCGGTCTTTTATTGAATACCTAGAAGTTTCTAGTATAATGAAAGAAAGTCTGAAAATATACCAAGTAGAGCAAGAGCCAAGCTGAATGAATCCAATCGTCGGATATTTGAACAAAGGGTTACTACCAGAGGATACAGCTGAAGCCAAACGGATTCGATGAATGGCTACACTACATTATCTTAGAGGGTACTCATTATAAGAGATCTTTCACACAATCCCTGTTGAAGTGCTTAGGACCCTTGGATGCTGACTATGCCTTGAGGGAAGTTCACGAAGGCATATGTGGTAATCATATGGGAGCAGATCTCTGATTTATAAAATTATATGCCAAGGATACTATTGACCAACCATCTAGAAAGATGTCGCCGACTTTGTAAGAAAGTGTGATCAATGCCAGAGATATTCTAATATCCAAAGACGCCCAGCAAGTCAGCTGATTCAGTTAATTATCCCTTGGCCTTTCGTCTAGTGAGGAATGGACATCCTTGGCCCTTTTTCTCCGACTTCTGGTCAAAGAAAATTTATAATCGTAGCCATCAATTATTTCACTAAATGGATCAAAGCTAAACCTTTGGCCCACATCACTGAAGGAAAAGTTGAGAGCTTTGTCAGAAACTATAATTTACTGATTTGGAATTCCCTATGCTATCATCATCGACAATGGAAGGTAGTTTAACAACTAGAAGTTTAAAGATTTCTGTGTCTAGTACCACATTCTTCATAAACTAACCTCCGTTGGACATCCTCAATCGAATAGAAAAGCTGAGGTGACGAATCGGATGATTCTTCATGACCTGAAAACTAGGCTAAACGAAGCAAAAGAATTATGGGCTAAAGAATTAAATTCAGTTCTTTGGACATATCGAACTACCTCCTGATCTACTACTGAGAATCGCTATTCAACTTGATATTCGAGAGTGAAGCATTGATACCAGTAGAAGTCACTCTCCGATCCAGGAGGACGAACCACTTCAAGGAGCCGAAAAATTCAGAGCAAAAAAGAGCTGACTTGAACCTGCTCAAAGGCACAAGACTCCAAGCACAACTAAAGATGGCCATGTACCGAAAGAAAGTAGCTCAATATTATAACTCACGGGTGAAAGCCAGAACCTTTCAATCCAAAGATTTAGTGCTATGAAGAAATAAAGTATCCTGATTTATAGATTAGGAAAAACTTTCTCCTAACTGGAAAGGACCATAGCGGATAACTGAAGTAATACGATTTGAAACTTACCGGATTGAAAGTTAGATAGTTATCGGATGGCCCGACCATGGAATGTTATAAATTTACGTAAATATTATCAATAAAGGACCCTTTTGATCTTCTCTCAAAAAGTACCCTGTCATAAATGGTCAGTTTAACTCACCAACTCACATCCAACAAAATAAAGGGTCGATCCAATCAACTGACTTAATCGGTGCCTCTAAAGAGTATATTTAATCCACTAACTCAAACCTGACGAAATAAGGGTTGGCCTAAGCAACTAACCCAATCGGTGTACTTAACATGGAGTTGGTCTGATCCATTGACTCAATCGGTATCTCCGATAGATAAGAAGTTGGTGTAGCCCACTAACTCCCACCTGACGAAGTAAGGGTTGGTCTAATCAATGGACTCGATCAGTATATCTAACTAAACATAGAAGCTAGTTTAATCAACCAATTCAATTGGCGCACTCGACAAAGCCAATTAGCAGAACTTCATTGTTAATCTGCCGAAGAGCTGGTACTTTAAAAAAAAGAAGAAAAACCAAGGCCGCCAAGGACTTAGTTCCCAAGCTTATATGTATATTCCTTAAGCAAAGAAGGCATTCAAGGAGTTCGAAGGCAAAAAAGATATTTGAGAAAAGAAGTCTTTCATTCAAATTTCGAAAACTAGTACATTTACATGTATCGTTTAAAAATAAAAAGAAGATGAAGGTTTTACGATTATTCTTGGCCCTCAACAACATTTCCTTCTGGATGACCTTCGGTTCAATTAGCTACCACAGGAAGGTTGGCAGCTTCGGGTTCTTTGGCGCCTGTTGTTCATCATCATCTTCCTTTTCGGCTATGGAGATGCCCGATAGATTTAAGTCAGGATAAAGTTTGGTGACTTTGTCCTGACAGTCCTTGAAGCCCATTTGATAACTTACTTCGGCCTCGGTCATCTCCTCGTCAAAGGCTTCAAGCTTTTTGTAATCTTCGACGGCCTAGTGAATAGCTTGGAGGAGTTTTTCTTCTGCCAGTGCCGCTCTCTTCTCATCTACTGATTTCTGAGCCAAGGCTTCGTCAGACTTTTGAAGGCCCTCTTTTATCATAACTTCCATCGAACGAAGCTTCTTCTTCTTAAGTATAGCTTCCAGTTCGGCCACCTTTGCTTGAGCCGCCTTCAACTCTTTCTCCAACAAAAGATTGGTAGTGACACTATCCTCCAACTTGCCTTTCAAAGCATGCTTAAGCTCATCGACTACTTTTTTGGCCTTCGCCAACTCCAATTGATTGCAAAGACTTCGGCTTAAGTCGGCGAATCTAAAAATGCTCTCTTCAATCAGAGAGATCTCATGGATAAACTACAATATAAGAATAATAAGTCAGTAATGTTCATCATATTGTTATAAAGGAAGATGAGATATATTACCTTGAGGAGGCTCGGGTGCATGGATGGAACAATGCCATCCAATCGCCGAGTCTTGGTTACCCCCAGTGCTTCAGAAGGATAATAGCCTTCAACAACCGTTGAGCTAATACGGGGTTATCCAGCCCTATCTCATCAGCGTAGACATTGAAATCCACAAACTGATCTTTGGACGGTTGGCCCCTTTCAGACTCGACCTCTACTTGGGGAGCCTTGCCTTTATCTAATCGACAGGGCTAGGACGTAGAAACGCCGACATCTAAAGGTGCGTTCGGTTGCTCCAAATGTTGCACGGCTAAAGCAACTCTTGGGCAGAGTTCCGTTAGTGGAACGTTGTTGTCGTCGGAAGTCGACTTCACCTCGATAGGGGTATTTCCCCTAGTTGAAGCCTCGAAGGGAGCAGCGGTCCTCTTGACATTCTTTACACCCTCCAATTCGGCAAGTGTAACGTATCTTCCTGACCACCTGTCTGAACTTCTAGACATCAAGCTTCATTTTCTCATCTGCAAGACAGCAAGATATCAGTTAGTTGCAAAAAAGTAAAAGGAAGAAAAAACAATGAAATAATTATCCGACGGTATATACCTAAAAAAAGACATGCTAATCTAAGCAAGGAAGAGGCTCTGCTCGCTTAGCAATTCCTTCGTTGGAGGGACTTCAACTTCTAAGAGCATCTCATAGTCCTCCTTGTCGGCTCCTAAGACCTTCCCATCATTCGCGATTAAACGGGGCTCCCTCCACTCTGTACTAAAACCCCAATGATGGACAAAAGGAAAAAGAAATAAGGCTTCCATCCATGAATGACCGACAGAGACCCTAACCGGGATGAGGATTGATGACCTACCATCCTCGACCTTGGAAGTCCTTCAAGATGAAGAAAGAGCACAATAAAGAAGTCTTAGACTCTATCTAAAGGTCATAATAGAGAACTAGGAAAGCACAGATAATCCGAATACTATTCGGGATCAATTATGCAGGAATTACATGGTACAAGTTGAAGATCCGAACAAAGAAGGAATGGAGTGGAAAACGAAGATCTACTTTCAGGTGGTCTTCGTATACTACTATACTCCCGGCATGAGACCTATCTAATCTCTCACCGGAATGAGGGACTACTGCAATAAAATCCTGCGAAAATTTGTAATAACCCTGCAGGACAGCAATCCTAGACTCACTAAGGTTTCTCCTAATGCACTCGAGCCCAGGTTCTTTCCTAAAAGGATCCCTTCCCCTTGGAGGACTGGGACTACCGGAAGACCGATCTCCTCCCCTACAGGTTGAAGACCTACTAGAAGCAGGAACTCCTATGGATCTAACCATGGTGAGTAGGGAAGAGGATCTGACCTGAGAAGAGGAAGGACTAGGAAGAAGGAAAGATGAAGACGAAAGACTCCCTAGGGCTGCTGGAACCTAAGAATGGCAAAAAAATCTAGCTTCAAAGAGGAAGAATCCTTTATATAAGCGACCCTAATGACCATGATTTCTTTCTCAAACAGTGTGAACACTCCAGATCGTGCCACGTATAAGGATCTTAACCAAAGATATGATGCCGACGGAGAAGTCGATACAACGGAAGGAAAACCAATATATGTCAATTTCGATCCACGAGAATCTGACTAGCAGAAATAAAAAGATGACAATGACTGCGATTGCATCTTCGAGCAACTTTGATGACTTTGATTGTATCACGAATTAAAATCCCAACAAGAGGAATCAGCATGACCCCTCAATCTAAAGGAACGGTTCTGCCGCCTATGAAAATTTGACACGTGGCAAAGGCGTAACGTCCAAAAATGAGCAAATTAATGCTACCGACTCCGAGATTTTCCATCATTGAAAGATATCCTCCCTTCCCGATGAGAAACGTGGAGGACGAAGCAAAAAAAAAAGAGAGCAACATATTAACTCCCATTCTTCAAGGCAACAATATACCTTGAAACTGGATGTGAGGGGCAAGTGTTGTGATGTGCCAGTCGGACCAATCAACCAAAGGCTATGGCAGACCCAAAGACTGACAAACTGATACTATAGTATTCGTCCGACTGATCTCCGGAGCACACTAATCCGACCAACTCATAAAAGCCGACCAACTCATAAAGACCGACCAATTCATAAAGTCCGACCGACTTTAAGAAGAATGAAAATAGCAAGAAAAGAGATAGTTATCCTACCAAAATAACAGCCAACTGTTATAATGGGCTCGGATTAGTTCCCAACTGAATAACGTCGAAACTAATAGCAAAAAATTCTTTCTAACTAAATTATGTTAAGGCAAATGCCTATAAATACCGGTAAAAAGGAACCTCCAAGGGTAAGTACGAAAAGCTATTGAAGTATTCTCTCATTCCAATTTATCTTCTCTAAGATTCTGTATCTGTTGCTCGAACCCTTGCTAACTTAGGCATCGGAGTGTCTCTCACCGGAAATCCTCCGGTGAGTGGGTTTATTTTGCAGGATCCCAAATGGAACCCGATTGGTGAATCTTGATGGTACGGAAGGATCACTTGAATTCGGCGTCAACAATGGGTATTATGATAAGCACAGGAAAATATTTGTTAAGGAAGATATATACAAAACCAGGGAGGATGGAGGTGATTATGATGGGAGAGGGACCGATGGTGAATAATGGTTATTAGAAATTGGGTGAATATCTTGCTCCACCTTTACAGACTTTGACATAGACTTCAATTTATGCGAGTAACTGGACCACTGGAGTTTTCTATATTGAGTTAAAAGATTTCCACGGAGCAGTGAGCCCACCAAGCGAAAAATCTAATAAAATCCAGGAACGCAACTCAAAAGCCAGGTTCAAAGTGCAAAAAAATATACATAAATTGCATTCAACAAGCATCATTTTTTTTTATGTTGCAATCTTCTTTGACAAATAACCCATGAGTGATTATTACGATATTTAAACTCAAACTAATTTTTGTAAGAAGACAAATGAAACAACAATATTAACACAGCACGCATTTCCTCTATTATGCAACAAACAAACAATTATAGATTCATTTAAAAATTAAAAATTGTAAGAAAAAATCATTTCATAAAATGCATTCAACAAGCATCATTTTTTTTATGTTGCAATCTTCTTTGACAAATAACCCATGAGTGATTATTACGATATTTAAACTCAAACTAATTTTTGTAAGAAGACAAATGAAACAACAATATCAATACAGCACGCTTTTCCTCTATTACGCAACAAACAAACAATTATAGATTCATTTAAAAATTAAAAATTGTAAGAAAAAATCATTTTATATGAGATGCATCTAAGATGGCCCATCCATATGATGATATCCTATGACCTAGTTATCAAGATAAACATGATTAAGGGAACAGTCATGCACCCAAGATTATTTTTTTCAAAATCCAGTTGAAAAGGTTCAGAATCTTCAGATCACTCAAAGGAACAAAGAAACTAAATAATTGATTAACAAAGGCTGGAATTGCTGGATCAACAAATACCAAAAATGGTAGCAAACAATGAACATTAAATATGAAAAATTCATTAATAGCATAAACTGACAGGCCAGAATTAGTTGATCAAGTGATAGTAAAAGATAATGGTATTACAGCATAAACATATATCAAACATCTCATATCATCATATGTCTGTTAGTATGTTTGGGAGCATGTGTTGTTTATGCCTCTGAAGGGGAGTACAGTAATTATAAAAAAGAGTAATAAAAGTACATTGATATGCAGAAGTGGTCAGGCAGCCTCTTCAGTTTGTATAGTTGATTACATAAAAAGTTATACTACCTCCTACGTGGAGCACTTAAGCACAATACGACCCTTTTAAGGTAAAACAAATCGCTTAAGCATATAGAGCAATTTAAGCCTTTAAGAAAAAGCTAAGAAACATTTTAGCAGCTCTTAGATAAATTTGTTTATATAGTATAATAAATTAATCCAAATGGCAGGAAAGCTATATTATGAAGACATAACATTAACAATTGACTAGTGACTTTATAATTAATAATTGATAAATGGTCAAGATGAATAGAATAAAAAAAAGCTACAAATATTATAGCCTGCAATTGATATGATTTATAATCATGCTGCACAAATACTGAGCATGTAAGCACAGCAAATCACGCATAAACTTACACATGTGATCTAGTCTACAGAATCTTCTAATCCACTCATTTCAAGAGTTGTTTCTGTAGTTACTGGCAGCTTTTTTAGATCTTTTCTCAGTATTTGTATTCTTCTTATGGGTTCATTTCAATAAGAATCTCATCAGCTGCCAGAGCAACATTTTGAAATCATTTCTCACAACTTTTATCTCTATTACCTGAGATCTTCTGCTCCTCTGCTTCAGCATTCAACACAAACATAATTTGCTCACCTTGCTAGGGACATGGTTTATTGATGAACAAGCCCATCACTATTAAGTTGATTTTCTCCACCATTTTATCCTCAAGTGGTGCCCTATATGTCCCCTACTCTATTATTCATTTCTAACTTGACCCTAGATATGAGCCATCCACTTATTCTCACCTATGTCATAATTAGGGCACCTCCCATATTCTAATTATCGGATTCATATAACATTGTCAACCTTAATATTGTAATAAAAAAAATCACATTCAATCGTAACGGTGCCAAACAAGCATAAAATAACCTGGCAAGATCTCTCTACTTCATAAAATCAGCTTTTTTCCATTAAATGCCTTTGCCTGTTTTCCCATGTTTGGTTACTACCAAGAATTTAATCCTTGACTAGATTATATTGTTTAGCCATTTTAAACATATGCATCCATTCTTAAGGCATAACCAATCTGCAATTCTTAAGATCGTCTGTTCCTTAAACACCTAAGCCAACTAAAATGTTATTTCTTGTGGCATGCAACCCTTGTGACCATGTCCAGTGGTATGTTCTTGCACTTAAAAGCTGCCAGCTGTCCGCTTCAACAAAATCCTCAAAAACCTGTCATCCAACAAAAAAGGTAAGTAATCTCTTTCTTTAATCTGATTAGCTCGAATCTTTACCTAAAAGCCATGAAAGAGAAAAGGAATTTCCAAGAAACATTGACAGTAAGGTTCTTATGTTTGCAATTTTACAAACCTTCATAAAAAAGCCCCTTCGAGGACTACAATGGTGTTTTAATATGATCAGGTTTCTCGACATTTAGTCACAGAATTTTAGTTTTATAGTTAATTTTTAGGTCTTTTATTTGCAGTTTTGGTGTTTGTTTGTTTGCATGGCTGACATTAGATTACCTAATCTCAATTTGGAGGATTCAAGCTGTTGTATGGCATGGTGTCTTAACCTGAAAAACGAGATAAACAATTTGTAGTATGTTGCATTTTATTTTGTCAGGAGAACAAAAGGAGGAGGAAGATGAAAGGGGCACAGAGTCACACTATGTTCCCTGCAATTATTCTTTCCTCTTTGTTTTAGACTTTAGTAAGAGATTATTCAAATATGTCCAAACATGGAATTGAATGAAGCATGTTATAATTCTATTTCGCAGCCCTGTTGCAAGGGGCTGTGTCAACTTTGTTTATGCTGACAAGGTTCATCTCTCTTAATTGGAATTCACTTACTCTGCTGATCCTCTAACAGTAAGTACAGTTTGCTGTAAATTACAAAAATTAATATTCCAACAGAGCACCATATGATGCCTTACATATCAACCATGCCTTATACACCATCCTTGAAGTTCTCGTGAATTGGACAATAAATTTCAGTCAAATGTTTCGGGGAAGAAAACAAACTTAAATTCATGACAAAAGCAATTCCTGAAGGGTTTTTGCCTGGTTAACTTATTGTAGTGCTAACTGACCTAACATTTGG
The DNA here is from genome assembly GCA_021397845.1 of Areca catechu. Lineage (NCBI taxonomy): Eukaryota > Viridiplantae > Streptophyta > Magnoliopsida > Arecales > Arecaceae > Areca > Areca catechu. The sequence goes on from CM038039.1 coordinate 87,279,195, forward strand.
ATATGTAACACCATGCAAATCAAACTTGAAGAAGTTATGGAATTTCACATGCAAGGGCTCATGGAGGCTTATCATAGACCCAGACTCTACCCAAAACCGCATGAAGCAGCCTACCTAGTCTACTGCAGTCAAGGTAATGCACTTAGATCAAGTTGCTCTAGAGAAAATAGAAACTTATACAATTGTAACATTTTAAAACATTGTCAGAACATGAGAATCTCCAAAAGCGTATGGATAGAAACTGATGCACAATCATAATTTCATGACTGTCAAACCAATTTGGTCGAGACATCTTGCATTATCCTCCCGCCCCGCCCTCTAAAAAAAAAAAAAAAAAGCTAATTCAACATTTTACATATATATTTAATGAGGGTTTTAGCTATTTTCCTAGTTAAAAATTTAAGAATTACAAGTGATTTTGATTGATATGACTATTAATTGACAGGGCTGAAAACTGATAGGACATGGGTCGAATATTTTTTATGTCCATATCCAAATCCTCTTTTAGTTAGTGGATAAGAATATGGATATTGAAATCAATTGGGCTACTGAAATATGTACTCCCATGTCTGTTTACAACTAATTGAGATTAAGTTGTGGATTGTGTTTCTCGAACAAAATGATGCCCATTTAGGCATCAACTGGCAAACTTTATAGCTAATAAAATCTATGTAGTTTCTTCAAAGAGTGTAGGGCATCTTTGCAAAGAAATGTGTGCATCAATAGCTTAGTTGTAAGTTTCACAAGCCCTTTCTTCAAACTATCTCAATTAAAAGACAACCATTTGCTCATTTCATAGTGATCATCCAAATTTATTTGGAGACTCACCATATAGAAAGAAGAGAAGCAATAAGAATAAATATATTCAAATTTCATAAGGACAGACAATTATATTTTTTGTAACAAACCAAACAATCACATGTGAATATTAATTGATATGACTAATTACCAAATAAGGATGAAAACAGATTGGATATAGGTCAAATATTTGTTATATCCATATCAAGGGTTTAAATCCCGATACAGACTGCTATATCGTTGGTCCCCAGTCTGCATGGTACCGAGACACTACCGTCCCAATTCCTAGGGAGTATCTCTTTATTTCTGGGCTGAGCCTTCCTCCTTCCACTCCTTTATTTATCATCTTCTTTCCTCTCTCTTTTTCCCTGAGCCTCAGCCCCTCTCATGAATGAAGATGAGAGAAAAGAGAGCAGCAGGGAGGGCCACAGTTCTCTTCTTTTCTAAACAAGGACACTTGAGTCCTGGCTGGTAGCAGCTGAATAGGTCAACAACAGGGTCCCAACTGATTCTAAGCAGGACAAGCGAGACATTCCAATTCATGCACAAATTAGTGTCCCACACATGTGCTGTTTTCTTTGTGGAATGGTATGGTACAGTGGGATGAGATAATACTATTGGCACCTTAATCCTTGATTCATATCCAAATTCTCTCTTAGTTAATTGATAAACATGGACATGGACATCAATCGCTACTAAAATATGTCACCAATCTCCAAAAGCTTACAATTGATATAGTTTAGATTGTGGATTGTGTCTTTGAAGGAAAAGGGAGCCCAATAGGCATCAACTAGCAAAATTCTAACCTTGATTAGTTCCAGTGAGTCACAGAAGTCTTTGTTACAAGTTTAGGGGGTATTTACCAAATATTCTCCATTTTTAGGAGTTCATTTGTAAAGTTTTAGTAGTCTTTTGATCCAACTATCATGATCAAAAGACTGCCATCAATCTAATTTTTATTGATGATTCAGAATGCATAAGTTCAGGAGACCCACATTAGAGAGAGGGGGGGAAATCTGTCTAGCCCCTCTAATTTCTGAATTAACTGCACAGCATAGCAAGGAAAGGATCTGAATGCCCTCAAGACTTGTTTGGTTGCAAGGAAATTTTTGGTAAAGAAAAAGGAAAAACATGACTTTTCTGGGGAAAGGAACATGTTTTTTGGAGATATAGAAATCAATTTCTAAATTTGTCAATTTTTATTAGAATAAACAAATTGAAAACAAGATTTTCTGAGCGCATGTTTGGTATTGCTTAAAAAAGCATTTTTATGACATTTTTTTAGGTAAGAGTATCAGAAAAGTACTTCCATATGAAAAAGTCCAAAAGCACTTTTAGGAGAGCTAGGAAACGTAGCTTCCGGCTTTTCTTTCTCTTCTTATAAAAGAGAAGCAACAAAAAAACACACCTTTAGAAAAAGTAAGTTTTTCAAGCAGCTTCTTGCATCTAAGCAAACACATAAGTGCCAAACAAAGGAAACAAAGGAAAAGAAAGGAAGGAAAGAAAATAAGGAAAACCAAAGGCTCACAAATTTCCTATTTGTGTGTATGTCCTCATAGATTATTTTTTTTTGCATGTCTACCTTTATTGAGTTAAGGGCATACATGCAAAAAGAAGTTATTTATAATGGTGTACACGCAAATTTTCAGGGCTATATATGCAATTTCAGATATTTATAATTGTATACATGTAAAAAGAATAATTTATAAGGATATACATGTAAATAACAAATTTATGAGGGTATACATGTAATTTCAGATATTTATAAGGGTATATACATAAAAAACCCCTCATAAGGATATTTCCACCCATCCACCAACCTCTCCTCTCTCGACTGACCTATGTGAAATCCTTATCTTTTATAATTAACTACTACTACTTTCATCCATTAGATTGACAAAATTGTGTGATGTAAACAAAATTAGATTGGAGTCTTTTAGTGCTTTAAAGGAAAGAAATAAGGGTATACAAATTTCAGCATCGTGACTACATTGTTCCTCTCTCCTATGCCTTCTTATTCTTAAGGAGGTTCATAATGACTCAGCTCGAGTCTTATTACTTAGTCACTAAAGTACAAGCACTATAACCTGCTAATATTGAGAACTTGTGGCAAGCTCGATGAAAGATGATATAGTGTCATAAATGAATATACATATAGAACAAGAATTACTTGTATTTAATTAATATACATAAAGTTAAAAATCACTCAGACCTCAGCAGTGTACATATGTTCTTTAAATACTTCTGGGCATAAATCAGATGTGTAAAATATCTAAGTTTGTTTTGCATAAATCCATAAATGAGCTGGATACAACCAATATGATGGGATAAATCAAATAAAATATATTAAGAGAGTTCATGCACAAATCACAAAACAAAAAACTAATAACACAATGTAAAAACTTAAACATGTCATTAAGATAGAAAGAAACCATATTTGTGCTATGTAGGCATCCATACTGGTACTTATATCCTCACATCTGGATCAATATCAAGATAATACATCAAAATTTATAGTTGTCTCTGGATCTAAAACAAAATTCAAAATGAATCCATATCCAGGAACATAAGTAAGAGTATGCAAATTTTAGATAAGGAATGGGACACAATTAGGTTGTCTGATGAAAGTTCAGCATTGTTCATCAATCAATTCGACCCTCATGAGAGAAAAGCTACTCCAAGCAAATAAAAGTCAGTATTAACTAGATCTATGTCCAAGAAGATGCCTAAATAAAGGCCCAAAGAGAACCTCATCAATTTGGGTGATGAAATCACACATCTCTAAATGATACATGAGAGTACATTATTAAGAAATAGATGAATGACACAATTATTCACCTCTTGGCTTTTGACATCTTTCTATTAATGCCAGATTACATTTTTGAACAATAAATTTACAACAATTTTCCATAAGAATTTCTTCAAGCCATTGAATCCCCTGAAGATTGCAGTAAACACTTTTACAGGTACTGATAACAAGCTAAAGATCCTCAAGAAAAACACTTAAGTCTCTTAGGCTGACCATTAAAATTACATCCTTAAACGGATATTTTCTGGCTAATATGGAAGCTTATCCATAGGTGAAATGCAAAACATCTCAAAGTATGCTCTTGTACTGTTTACTTACCATTTACCAATACAGTACAAGATACATTATGCTCCCATATCTTCCTCACAGTTCACTGAACCAGATAATACCGCCATGTCATTATGTTATGTGTCAATTTGGCATGCCACAAGGAGTTGAGACAATGTGGTAGTGATTTGAAGCCTTAGATTCGGCTAATCAAGATGCCCAATCTCATCCTAATTATACATTATACGATGAAGATTGCTAAAAAGTAACATGTTATCTCTAGATCATTAAATCAGCCACAGAGGAGGCTTTAATCTCGAGAAGGTAATGGTCGAAAATAATCTTGTTTAAGGGACAATTTTTTCCAAAAAAAAAAAACTTCATGCCATTAGGAAGATTGGAGAGATACAATTTCATATCATATTTTTTTCTTCATGGCTGTACATCAGGTTTTTGATATTATATCCTCAACAGAAAGCCACTGAGTTGAAAGTGATTTGAGAATTATATTTGTAATAATAGATATTGATCCATCAATGCCCCCTGTTCTCTACCATCTTGTTAGGGTAGATATAATTCCTTTAATTTCTATTCTCTTCACAAAAAGAAGCATCTTTCATGCGATAGAACTCATCAAAAATTAAATTAAATTAAATTAAAACCAGAAGTTAATCAGTGGTCGTACCAAGGTATTGTCGAGGGTAGCAGCAAGCACAAACTTCCCGTTCGGGGAGAATTTCACGAACGATACCGGCGGGCTCTCGTCATCGATCAATGTCTTCATACAACGTCCCGTTGAGGCATCCCAAATCCGGCAAAGGCCATCGTAGCTGCTCGAAATGATCAACGAACCGTCGCGATTGAAGTCGACGGCGGTGATGGGGTCGGAGTGGGCGGGGATAACCCGGAAACACTTGCTGGACTTGACGTCCCAGAGTCGGACTGTTTCGTCGAAGCCACCGGAGGCGATGAGGTTAGACTGGGGGTTGAAGGCACAGCAGACGACGTAGCTGGTGTGGCCGATGAGGGTCTTGAAGGGGGCGGCCCCACCGTCGGTGGTGAGGTCCCAGAGGCGGAGAGTGCGGTCGTCGGAGGCGGAGCAGAGGAAGCGGCCGTTGGCAGAGAAGGAGAGGTCGGAGACTCCCGCAGCGTGGCCGGAAAGCTCGGCGCGGAGGGAGAGGTCAGCGGTGGACCAGACGCGGAGGGTCTTGTCGGCTGAGGCCGAGGCAAGGAGGGCGCCATCGGGAGAGAACTTGACGGCTGAGACGGCGTGCTTGTGGCCGGTTAGGGTTTCTCGGAGGACGTACGGTGGGGAGAGAATAGGGCCGCCGCAGAGCGGGACAGCTGAGAAAGGGGATCCAGTGGGCGCGGCAGCGGAGGCCATCGCCGGCGGTGGATGGTGTCGGGGTTTCTGACGATGGAGAGTATGGGAAGTTTGGCCAGTGACGAGGTGGCAGCAAGAGGGAAAAGGGAGATTGAAGGTTATTTTGACTGCTTTACCTTTCAATATTTGAAACAATGCCAAATCTATGAACTTGATTTTTATCATGGATGGCAAAATATGGCTCAACCCATCGATCAGATTCATATTTAATTTATTTTAAATAAATTTAGATTTGGATTAAATAAATTTAAATTATAAATGGATCAATTTATTTAATTTATTTAATTATTTAGACCGGATTTTAATCTTTCAACCAGTTTAACCTATTTTAATCTTCCAATCTATTTAATTTATTTAACCCATTTATTATATTAATTAGATTGGATCATGTTAAATCTATTTATTTATCCATTTAAATTTTGAACCCCGTTGCTTCCCATAACCTATTGCTACACTATCACATTGATATCTTAGATTTCGCCATCCCGGTTCTCCAAAACCATTTGACCCTTCTCTCCATCAAGTGTAGTGAAGAAACAATGAGGACCAATACGGCAACTACGAGGATAGGATCGGCAATGACCTTACCAAGATGTGGCGGTCATGATCGAAGCCCCATCTCTGGTGCTCCCTTAGCATCCCTTGCCTTGCCGCCATGGTGGCAGCACATGCAAAGCTCAAGACTAGCCGCTCGATCGATCTATTCTCCCTTGTCCCCAACTCCATCTTCGAGGAGGCAAATTGGGAATGAGACTGGTTGATCTAGATGAGAGCGAAGAGGAGGTGGGATTAGAGATGGAAAAGTGGGCATATTGGGTAGAGAGGATCTAGGAGCTGAGGATATAGTGGCGGGATCGGAAGCCAAAAGAAGACAAGAATGCCACCAGCAACAGCGGTGGAGAGATGGATGAGCTATGTGCTTTTAAAGATAACTCTAGTAGTGGGGGAGAGGACATCATCATCGATGCATTGCCATGTCCATACGAGCTCCTCCGACATTGTCAACTTCAATTACCAGCAGAATACTGTCACCCACTTCACCATCGAGCACCTCACCCACATCATGGCCCACCAACTTGTCAGCGATGACAGCGACAATGATAGGGACCTCACATGGAGCTTTCCACCCCTTGCTGTGCCACCCGTTCCCCCTTCGCTGCGGTACATTCTTTTCTTTATGTTGTTATTTTTTCTTTTGAGTTTTATTAGTTTATTTCTCCTCACAATTTTAGGTATATTTTTGTTAGCAAATAATTATTTTATTTATTAAATAAATTTTGGATTGGGTTAACGGGTCGGGTCAAGATAATTAGATAAATAGGTTAAACAGGTTGGAGTTGTTGTTATATATTTATTAAACATGTTAAATAAGTCAGATCAGATTACCCATTTATTAAATAAAACAGGTTTAGGTTTCAAAATCTGACATGTTTAATAAACATGTCAGGTTCGGGTTTTAGCTTTTTTGACCTGACCAATTTATAACCCGACCTATTTATACCGACCCAACCTTATTGCCATCCCTAATTTTTACTCGGATGGTAAAATATGATCAAATCTATCAGTTTAATTCATGTCGGACCCGTCCTAAATAGATTTAGATTTAATTAAAATAGAATCAGATCGTAAATAGATCAACATTTTTAATCTATTTGATTATACAAATTGGATTCATATTCTGACTTTCTAGCCCATTTAACCTATTTATTAAAATAAATTATAAAATGAAATTTATTTAATATTTATTTTTTCTTAAATAAAATTTACTTCTATTTTTAATTTTTGAGTAAATTATGTTTGTGGTCCTTAAACTATATTAGATTCTGTAAATGATCCTTAAACTACAAAACCCTAATTTTTGGTTTCCAAAATTTCTGAACCATCTAATATTACCCTTCATCCCATTTTCAATGACTTTCTCTCATCGAAAATCCTATTTGGCATTACCGGTATATATGTAGTTGGTTTTACTTGAACAGGTCACACCCATACTGAGCTGGAAAAAGTAAGTTTAAAAAATTTGATGACATGGCATCCGGTGATGATTTCGTTTTCTTTCAAGGGGACAGTTTCACTCCCTTTTTCAAGCGATTTCTTCCACTTTTGTCCTAATTTTCGAGGACCCCTCCTCCAATTCTCTCTTCTCGGAAAAAACTCTACTTTCCCTCTTCAAAGAAGATTGTGGATTGTCGTCTTCGTTCGGCTTAATTGGACACCGTTATGCATATTCATCGGCATTCTTCTTCTATCCAAATTTGGTACTTATTCTATATTCCGAGGTCACGTAGGTGCCTTTTCCCATCAAATAAAGGTTTGTATCCATATTATTTTGGATTTATAGGATGCATGTTTATGCTTGGCTTTGTAAAAACTATATTTTCAGTCGGTAGAGGATAATATAAATCTATAAAAGTAAAGTATAGATTGAAGTTATGAAAGTTAATTTTCTCATTTTAAGTTATTAAAATCTTATTTGAAATTAGTATATTATAGATAATTTGAATGCATGTATTTACTGATTTACCATGGACTCTTAAATTATTTACCGAATGCACATCTCATAAAAATTTGGGATTTAGTAAATCAAGAATTTATCAAAACATCTCATGCTTGCAAGTAATTATATTTATTTTTGAGATGAATTAAATGTTTTTCCTTATCGCAAACAAATAATTGATAGTTATCTATAAGGAGAAAGACTATGTTGGTTTTTTAATTTCAGCTTTGCGGGGAACATAGAATTATATAATGTAAGCCACACACAGATCATGTCCTCTATATATAACATTTATCATTAATAAAGAGACTTACTGGAAATATAAGCCTACATACAAACATACATGGATGCAAATAGAAAGACATATTTTTCATACATAAATGCAAGGAATATACCATCATGCATGATAACAAACAGTCTTAACATGTTTATACAGGAAAAACAAGTTTAATTTTTTTTGTACCCTTTGGATGCTATTTATTAGTTTCTTCTCATATTTGTTTATGATGAGATTGATTTAAATAAATAAATAAATTTAAATGAAAAACACAACAAAGCAAGAAGTCTAAAATTTGGAATACTGAGCTGAATGGATAATATTTTCCATGCACTTTTAAAATATATTACAATATTTTCTTTGATATATATAATATATTAGCAATTTTTTCCTGACAACTGTTCTCCTAATCATTATGATTAAGTCTAGTGGACTGATTCATAAAGGATTTACTACATTTGATAGGAAATTTGAAATCAATATTTGGCCATGATATGGTTCAAAGGACATGTTGTTCTATTCGGGTAACAATTTGTTACCACAAAAGAAGCTAGATGAGTGGTTTAAAAGAATGAAACACCTGTTATATAATAAATATAGTGTCCATATAATACAATCTAACAAACATGTTCAACATATTTGTATAGGAGAAATAAGTTTGAATTATTTGCACCCTTTTGAAGCTCTTCATTGGCATCTTCTCACATTTGTTTACCATGAAATTAATTTTAACAAATGAATATTTTTAAATGAAAAACACAATATCACTAAGGTGGTAGTGCAGTTGGTAGGGGCTTTGTCCCCCATCCCCCGGGTTCGAGGCTTGAGCCTCGCGGGTTACTCGATTAAATCCAGGGATTTTTCCTGGGGCACGTGACTGGGCGCGGGGGGGAGCGTTCTACTCTGGCGCTTTAGTGAGATCAGGCTGATATACTCACCTTCGGGTGGGGAGGGTGAGCAAAAAATACGGCCCGCATCGAACATGGTCTGGCAGGGAGGGGGCCCAGTGGGGGTAGCTACGACGGAAATTTATTCCCCCATTCCCCTTCTCCTTACCAAAAAAAAAAAAATGAAAAACACAATAAATTAGCAGGAAATCTAAAATCAAGAACAGCAAGTTAAAATGTCAATATTTTTCATGCCTTTTTAGAATATGTTATGATATTTTCTTTGATATATCTAATGTATTAGCAATTTTTTTCTTACAATTGTTGTCCCAATCTCTATGATTAAGTCTAGAGGACTTATTCATGAAGCATTTAGTAGATGTGAAAGGGAATATTGAATCAATATTTAGTGTTGATATAGTCCAGAAGACATATTTTGTTCTATTTACTTAACCATTTGTTGTCACAAAAGAAACTAAACAAGTGCCTGAAAAAAAAGAAGATAGTGAAAGTAGTCATAGTTGTTCTAATATATCACTATACATAGTCTTATCTCTGCTTCTAATTTTCATGAACTATAAAGTTTTTAATGGGATATCTAGAAATAAACATGTCATTTAAACTTACAATCTATGTAGTTCCCCTAACATATTTTATCTTCCAAATAAATATCTCATTTAAACTTGTAATCCATGTAGTTCCCCTAACATATTTCATCTTCCAATTGCTTGTTTGGCCATCATGTAAGTTCTTTCCATGGCATTTTGTATGTAGTGCATTCTACCTATGCAGATTCATACATATGTTATGGGTTCTAGTAATTTAAGTTGGTTATATTTAATGAATAAGTGATATTACATATACAAAAACTTAATAAATCAACATGAAGCTATTACTCAAAATATTTCTTCTTTTTGACCATCATTGTTATTGTAAAATTAAATATCAGGTAATCTTGATGCCTTGCTAAATAATACTTTCATTTGTCTGTAGTTGTGCCATAGGATTTAAATATGGCTGTTGATTCTTTTCTATCACATTTTGTTATCATGGCAAGTTCATATTTAGACCTACAGTATAGTATATTGGGTGTAAATTTCTATATATGATAGTGTTGATCCTGATAGAATATATATTTTGGAGTTGGAGGGCATGTTGGAGAAAGTTAGGATTTCCAACTTCTCTCAATTTTACTATATCAAAATAAACAATGGCTTGAAATTTATTTTCAAATATCAAGATATCTTAGAAATGATTTCAGACATTCCAGCAGATAGGATGATACATATTTATATGGAACATGAAGATGAAGGTGATAGTGGTCATCAAGGAGTTGTGTCGGAGCTGGAACAAAAGCAGTAGGCTAAACTGTAGCATTGTTCAACTATAGAGCCTTTACTAAATATAGAGTATGTACCCATTCATAGACTTGGCCAAAATATTGGGAAAGGCAGTGAGCAAGGTAGTAAAGACAGTGAAAGTTCAGCTCTAAAAAATATTAATCTAGATGATCTACAAAATAGTGATTATGCTAGAAGTCATGCTGAAGAGGTTAGAGAAGGCACTACAGGGCAACCAACTAAACCAAGGAATGAAAAGGGTGAACCAAGGGCTGAAGGTGGTGAACCAAAGGCTGAAGAAGGTAAACCAAGGGCTAAAGGTAGTAAGCCAAGGACTAAAGGAGGTGAACTAAGGGTAGAAACAACTTATCCAAGGATTGAATACAGTGAAAACCAATAAGATGTTTCCTCATAATATGCAAAGTCTGAGGAATTTGTTTCATTGGATTCATTGAATGAGGAGCATGGACTTACTTTTGATGTATTCAAGGAGGAAACTGATATGGAAAAAGTATAATTTAAGTTGGACTTGAAATTCAAGAGTTTTGAACTACCTAAAAGAGCGATAAGAGAGCATGCAATAATTGGGGGACATAATGTGAGGTTGGTGAAAAATGACAAGGTTAGGATGAGGCTGTATGTCAAGAGAATTGCAACTAAAAACTGTATGCTTTGTTGATGCAAGATGATTCAGCAGTATATATTAAATCTTATCATGGTAAACACACTTACTTTAGAAAGGTATGGAACAGAAACATAAAATTTACTTTCTTAGCTAATAAGTATCTAGAAGGGTTCATGAGTCAGCCATATTGGAAGCCTAATGAGGTGGTTATATAGGCTAGGCAAGATTTCAATATACAAATATCAAAATCTCAAGTATACTGAGCAAAGAGAAAAGCGATGGAGATTATATAAGGATCTGTTATAGAGTAGTATAGCAAATTATGGGATTATGCCAAGGAGATTAGAAGGACAAATGATGGTAGTACGGTAAAGATGCTTGTTGATACATAAGAGTTGGGTAGTGAACCAGTCTTTAATCTATTTTATGTCTACTTTACTACTCTTATATAGGATTTTCTGAATGGCTGCAAGTCTATAATTACCCTAGATGCTTGTCATCTCAAAGGGCCATGTTTAGGATAGTTAATGGTTGAGTATGGATTGATGGAAATGATAGCATGTACCTAATTGCTTGGGCTATTATTAAATCTGAATCAAAAGATAATTGGAGTTAGCTCTTGGAGCTTCTTCAACTTGACATTGGCTCATACAAGGACAGAGGCTAGACATTCATTACTGATCAACATAAGGTACATCTAGGATTTACAATTCTATCATTCCACACAAGATGCTAATCATGTTTTATATTAGTATAGTAATCATGTTCCATATTAGTATGTTAATAATATTTCATGGTCATGATAGGGCTTACCGCCTATATTTGATAATCTACTCTCTAGAGTCGTTCATAGATTTTGTGTACAGTATTTATTTACCAACTTCAAGACAAATTCAAGGATTTGATACTAAGAGATACCCTTTGGAATGCAGTAAAGGCTACAATCCAATCGGACTTTGAACATCATATTCATGTGATAGAACATATTGACCCTATTGCATACTAATGGCTAATAGATGTTCTTATCATATTCTGGTATGGACATGCATTCAGGAGTTGGCCAAGACGTGATATGCTCCTAAATAATTTATTTAAGATGTTCAATTCTTACATATTCTAATCAAGAGATCAACCTATTATACAAATGCTAGGATAATGTGTAAGGCCATGATGACAAGAACAATCAACAAGAGGGAATTGATACTGAAACATGATTACCCAATCTGTCCTAAGATCATAAACAAACTGGAGAAGAATAAAAAAGTCTCATTATCTTGCTACATACACTGGTGATAGCAGATATGGGTTGAACAAGGTGTTGATCAATATGTTGTGGACTTGGATAAGTATGAATGCAGCTATTTCAGGTAGCAGTTGACTGGTATACCTTGTATCCATGCCATATAATATATCTATTTTTTGAAAAAGAATCCTAAAGAGTTTGTTGATTCTTACGTTCATAAGGAAACATATCTAAGAATGTATTCTCATTTTGTCCAAATGGTCAGAACATATGACCTAAGACTAACTTAGTCCCTCCACTATCTCCAGTAATAAAGAGGCTACCTGGTAGGCCAAAAAAAAATAGAGAAGAGATACAAATGAAATACAAAATCCCACTCAAGGTAAATTAAGAAAGATAGGTACAATGATAAGGTGTAGAAAAAATCATTTGATAGGATATAATTTAAGGACATGCAAAGGGCTACCAGTGGAAGGTAATCCAAGATAGAGGCAACAAACCACAGGTACCTCTGCTGCAACACATGGAAGCCAAGGCAATCAAGAGTAGAGGAGTAGAAAGGAATTCATGGGATTCCAATTTGCATCATAATATCATGGCACACATGTATGTTAATAACCATTCAATATTTAATTTACCAAGTAAAATTTGGTATTAACTATTTGATAATGATACCTTAAAAGGATCTTTATCTACTGCGAATGAGACAGAACAAGTAGGAGCTGCTACTGTAGAGGCCATGTTCATGATGTCGGGAGGGGTCATGCCGAAAGAGAAACTACTGGCAGACGGGCAATAGGAAAACCTAAATCTATAGGTGCAACTAAAAGGGCTAATTCTACTACTAATAAAGCTGGATTTGTTACTGCTGGAGCTGGATCAGCTATTAAGAGGGTTGCAACGTCTACTGGAATGGTTGGATCAACTATTGAGAGGGCTACATCTTTTGCTGCAAGGGCTGAATCTATGGCTGAGAGGGGTAGATCTCCTGCAAGAAAGACTTCAGCTTCTGCAAGAAGTGTTTTAACTTTGGCTTTTGCGAGAGGTGCTTTAACTTCAACTTTTGTAAGACATGCTTCATCTTCATCTTCTATAAGAGCTACTGGGAAGGCATCTTCTGCTATTGGAAGAGGCATATCTTCTAGAAGGGCTGAAGTTAGGGATGGGAGGGGTAGATTTTTCCACCTAAGAGTGCTATGAGGCGTAGGTCTGGACCTACTTCAACTACTAGTATATGATCTTTTGATGGATGTATACAGTATTGGTTTTGGAACTTATTCACTGTGGGTTATTTTAAGAGAATTGTAATTGGTGGTCCATAGTAGTTCAATTATCTTTTATGTAAGGTCTTAAGTTATTAACTAAAGAATAATATTGTATAGCCAATGGTGTTCCAGTATAGTCATTTAGCAATGAATGATATTGTAGATAAAAATTTGTCATATAGCCGATAGCTTTTAACATCCATATTCTATGCATAAATATGTTACTTTTTCATGCATTACTGTTGTTAATGCATTGGATGGTCTGCTGATAATATAGCGTCAGTTAGTCCTTGAACTATGTAAATATTTTTTTTCATTTGGTCCACAAAGATCAATGGATCTACTTCAGACCACTTTGGCTACCTTGGATAGTCTGTAAATAAGATAATATCAATTAATGCATTGGGTGGTCTATAAATAAGATAGTGCCAATTTGTCTTTAAAATATATAAATTTTTTTTTATTTGGTCCTTAAGGTTTATACGTTCTTTCTTACAATATTTCTTTTTTCTTCTTTGATTCATTCCATATGGATTATGATGTGGCCCTATTTCTATGCACATGATAGTAGTTATCTCATTAGTCCATCATATTATTCGAAGTATTTTCATTTGATTCTTGAAGTTTTAGCATATTTACTAAATATGCCAGCTTAATTTTACTATATTTTTTTATAGTTTTATAAAGATATCTATTTACAAATTTACAGTATTCATCTCAGAAATAATCAGAGAAACAAAAAAAGACAAGTTTTGATACAATAATATCACAAAAAGGTTTTCATTCATTTGCATTAGACTCCTAACTTACATCTATAAACCTTAATCACTAACAAGTTCTGACTACTAAAATATATTACAAAATGATAGCATCTCCAAAACTTGGCTGCTACTACTAATTCTTCAAAAGCAATACACTAGCAACCAATCAAGATAGCAAAATAATCAGCTGATGCATCCTCTATTTGCTGCGGAAGTGTCCAACTTTCACCTCCATTGCATCCACTTCCTCAAGCCGATTAATTTTCACCTTCTCTTGGGGGTAGATCTCATCATCATTATCCCTTGAAATAATTACAGCAAGACATCTTTCCCTATATAGAGATAGTTTTTTAAAATCAAAAAGGTAAAAAAATGGAGTTAGGGCCAAAGAGTGCTCATACCCCAAAATATGGGCAATCGAAGAACCTTCGACCTGAATTTTTTCTTGTCCATGAGGTCATTATTTGAGCATGTTGCCCATAAATGTAAGACCTACCTCCCTCACTATTTGAAGCCTTGGATAGGTTGGAGGTGCTAGACCTATTAGTTGAGCATCTACCATGATGAAAGCAGTAGCATGAAGTATACAGTAGAGAGAAAATAAGGAAAAAGATTAGAAAATTATGATTTTAAGAGAATGATTGCTGAAGATCTCTTACACCGACTGATTAAGAGGATTTGGGTGGTTTCAATCATAGCAAATAAAAGAAGGGTTTCAGAGGAGGATATTAAAAAATAGAGCAATCATGTTTCCTTGCCACTGTACTTCAATTTTGCTATGTAAGCATGCCAATGCAACCTATTCAAAAAATGGCCACATAAGCATCGGTTTAGTAAGAAACAACTAAACCGGTAGGAGAAACTCACCGAAGACTAGTCAAAGGGCAACATTAAAATAATTTGAAATGATCAGGAGCCGAAAGTTAGGGATTTATAGTTTAAGGATCATTTTTAAAAATCTGATATAGTTTAAGGACTATAAACATAATTTATTCTTAAATTTTTGAGTCCATTTAAAATTTAAAAAGAGCGCCTACTACCCACCCAACACGGACACCAAAGGCTAACCTTTTGCCAATGTAACATGACCCATAATCTTAAAAGTTAGGACTTGGCTCAAATTTCCAAAGCACCTGCATGTTAACCCAACAGATTCAAAGATCTCCAAATCACCCCTCTCTGGCCTTTTTGGACATGACCAGCGCTTTCAATATATTGATAGTGGGGGATGAGGAGGAGAGAGCAAGGAGGGCGATGCAAGTGGCACTATAATCAAAGGCGAAGATGGTGGGAAGGTACGTAAGGTCCTTGGTGGGGTAGGAGAGGGAAGGAGATACTCGAGGAGCTTGATCTTGAGAAGGAGATTGGAGCAGATACTAGAGGTGAAGATAATGGGGTGGTGAAGGATGAAGCAAGAAGCTAGGGTGGAGAGAGGCTGGTGGGGTAGTGGAGGAAGGGGAGGATAGTGTCAAAATCCCAAGTGCTCCTCTTCCCAAGTCCTCTTCCTACCTCATTGGATGTCGGAAGCCCAAGTGTTCTTAGATCCACTCACCAGAGCTCCTCTCCTATTGCAAGGATTGCAGCATTATTACCGACATTGACCAAAGGGATGGAGGTGTTAGGGATGGCAATGGGCTAGGTTCAGATTGGGTTTTTAGCTGCTATTGTTACTGAACCATTGAGACTCCAAAGCATCAACAGATTCGCTTGATTGGGCTCCTTCTGATCCTGCAAAACAAGTCCGATCACCGGAGATTTTCTGGTGGGAGACACTCCGATGCTTAAGTCAGCAAATGGGTTCAGGTAAAATAGATAAAGGATTTGAGAGAAGAATGGCTAGAGAAAATGAGAGAGTGTTCTTGCCGGTTGAATTCACTTACCCCCCAGAGGCCCCCATTTATTGGTATTTATAGGCTTGGGCCTTAACTAAATTCAGTTAGAAGAGCCTGAAGTGGTTAGTTCCATTAGTAACTACCACGTGCACATAATAACCGTAATCAGTTATTCTGTTTGAGTGACTTTCTCACTCTATTATCTTCATCTCTCGATCAGCTTAGTAAACTAATTGGATTTATATCATAACCAACTGGATGCTCAGATCAGCCACAGTAGTTGATCGGCTTTTCGCCTGAATCAGCTTCGTGCACAAGTCAATCTTATGCCTTGAATCAGCCTTGGTTACATGTTAACCCTAGGCATTAATCGGCCTCAAACATAGATTGGCTTTGAGCCTTGATCGGCTTCGCACCTTGATCGGCCTTGAGCCTTGATCAGCTTCGTACCTTGATCGGCCTTGACGCTGGATCGGCCTTGTGCCTTGGTCGGTTTGGGGCGTATATTGGCCTTGACCACTTGATCAGTTTGGGGCGTATATTGGCCTTGACCACTTGTCTTCCCTAATTTTGAGAGACCAATTTACCATTTAAGGAAATGTAGATGATTCCCCCTGATCCATTGTAAACGAGTCTATCTCTTATATCTCAACATTTGCCCCCCCCCAGCTCCTAAGTTCAAATATTTTTTTTGAACATTAGGAGCTGAAAAGAGTCAAGGAGAGGCTATCAAAAGGTATTTCTTTCTCCGTACATATTTTATTTTTTTTATTTTTTTTATGATGTCAGATGTAAAAATTAAGACACTAGTCCTCGATCGTAACGTCCTGGCGACGTGTTAATCTTCCATTGGGAAAGTAGTTATGAAATAGATCTTATCACTGTACCATTATCTGCTATCATCATTATCGATTCTGAAATTCAAAAACACAAAGAAATCAAAACCGTTGAAGAAGCACGAACCTTTGATCAAGGTCATTACTGTTAAATATATGTCGATGCATCGTAGATCATCGCTTTAGTTTTCTTCCCGTCGTATCGATTGCTAGGAACCTTTTTCAATGAGTCGCAGCTCCCCATCAAAAGTTAAAGATAGGTGGCACGATGCAAGACCGGGCTCAAAATTCAAGAAAGAGATATATGCCGTTGAAATCCATTATATAAAGGACCCTTAGCCCTAATGAGCAGATCTTTCTTCCATCCTGGTTTTTAGCTTTTAAAGGGATCTCCTTTGAGTCTGCTTTCTTCTTTCCAAGTTTCTTCCCCAGGTTAGCTTCCCTTTCTTCATTACCCAATGGCTAGGTTCTTAGAAACTTCCACCACTGTCAAACCCAAAAATCCTGACCCCCGTAGGAGACAAGGCCATCAAGTTGAGTTGATTAGGGTAGAATCCGTTAGAAGTTCTCTGAATGATTCTAAGGTTCAGGCCTTGCAAGAATATTATAACATCCCACCAGAACTCGTAGAAGTAGTACCCCAATCTGATGAAAGAATAGACCGACCACCACCTGGGAATATAACAATATACGAAGAACATCTAAAGGCAGGGCTTCGTTTCCCACTTCATCCATTTTTCCTCCAACTCTTTAGCCTATACCATGTAATTCTAGCTCAATTAATCCCTAATAGCATTAGGGTTATCTACTCAATTTTAGTCTTATGTAGTGACCTTGGAATAACACCTAGGACTTATTTGTTTATTATCCTTTTTGTCTTGAAAAGAGACTTTCACGGCCATGGGTGGTGGGTCATCGGCCCACAACCTGGTCGTAAATTCATCACAGGGCTGCCTTCGGCCATTCATGGCTGGAAACCATGCTTTTTCTACTTAGTTTCCCTCAACCCTTGGAATTTCAATACCGAATGGATAGAGCCCCATCTTACTCCGAATGATGGAAAGAAAGTCCTAGTAGCCGATAAAGAAAACTTTAAGAAGCTTCAAGGGGTAGAAGTCCCTCCCATAAGAGAGCTTCTTAACAAAGAGGGATTGTATTTGGCTAAGATTAGCTCCTTTCCCTCTTTAGGTACTTTATCATTAAATTAGTTATTTCTTTTTATAAAGCAATAACCAATTATGAAGTCTAATCTTTGGTGTTTTGCAAGTACCACAATGAAGATGGATGCAAAGATACTCCGACAGATATCCAATAAAAGGAAGGCAACAACTACTTCGACCGAAAGAAGAGAAGAACTAAAAAGGCCGAAGAAGCTGATGCTGAACACCCCACCATCGAAAATACCGACAAGGGCCACATCGCCTATTATAATAAGGAGCACATCCGACAACGATGATGTTCCTCTATCTGCTCTTCATTCCACAATGTAGGAAAACAGACATCTACAATTCCTGCAGCTGGTTCGTCGTCATCCTAACCTTGCCGATTAGACAAAGGCAAGGCTCCATAAGTGGAAGAAGAAGAAAGAAACCTCGTTCGAAAAGAAACTATCGACTTCAACATATACTCTAATGAGATGGCTATAAATAATCTGGAGCTAGCATGTCGATTATTGAGAGCCGTCATTCTCTCGAAAGACTGGGAGACAACCAAATCATGCCGGATAGACGAAGTCCTTCCTTCTATTCTGATCCTCTGAAGGTAAGATAGACAACTTCACTTTTCGTCTGTTGAAAAAAAAAATTTCGGATCTAACTAATTATCAACTGTGTGCACAGTTTATTCATGAAGTCATCCTGATCGAAGAGAGCATGGCTAGCTTCAATCGACTCCACCAGGAAATGAGTAATGAGTTAGACACTGCCAAAGCAGAGAGGGACGTAGCTAAAGAATTGAAACAAGCTATTGAAAAGAAGCTAGAACAGAGCACATCCTAGGCTACGTCCTTGGAAAAGGAAGTAAAATTAATACGTTTCAAGTTAACCTATTCAGAGGGAAAGTTGAAGAAGAAGAAGAAGAAAAAACTCCGCTCAGCTGAATTGTTGATTAAAGAAACCATGGTTAGAGCTTAAAATGCGGAGAAGAGAGCCAAAGTGGCTGAAAAGAAAGCAAAATCAGCTGCCCTCTAGGCTGTGGAAGACTACAAGAAATCAACGGCCTTCAAAGATGAGATGCATGAAGCCGGAGTAGAGAGTTATGACATCAATTTGGAGGACTGTCTTAAAAAGATGAAGAAGTATTACTCGAACTTAGACACCTAAAAAATAACCTCCGATGAGACTGATGAAGAAGACCTCGATGAAGAACAAGCCGAAGGTACGTCTACTCAAAATATAACGACTCCAACTCCGATCTTAGGCTAAACTGAAAATCCAGAAGCCACAGTTCCTTCTTCGGATCAAGTTGCCAAAAGCTAATGTACATATTTCTTCCTTCATATTTTTGGACGATGTCAATGTGCTACTTTTAAATGAATGAAGAAACTTTTATTTTACAACTTTTATGGCTTTGCACAAAGTACTTCATATAGATAAACCATCTTACTGAATACCCTTAATTTTAAATAATAATATTCTAAATATGAGGCCATCAGATCCCAAATAGAATAGATATTCTCTCAAGGGAAATCCATCGGAATGTAAAGCCATTAAATGAAATAGGCCTCTTTTCAAAAAAAAATCTTTCTAAGTATAGAGTTGTCAGATATATATATATATATGAGAGAAATTTCCCATTAGTGTAAAGTCATTAGATTTCTTCTTAGTGAAGATAAGTGATCGGCTAGTGCTTCTATAAGCAAGCAAAAGACAATTAGCTTTTCAGAGTTAATCGGCCTTTGAGAGCAGTATAGCCATACATCGTTAGCCTTTGAGGCTACTTCAGCATGTAATAAGACTGTCTTTCTCTTTTTATTTTTTTCTTTTTCTTTACACCTTTTCTCTCTATTTTTTTCTTTTTTTTTTAAGAAGAGAGAGAGAAGAAAAGATCCTCTAGACTTCTGTTGATCGATTTTGAAACGCTATTATTATGATGTACTGCCTTTGCCAAATGTCATATCCTCATTGGCAGAGAAGGAATAAATAAAATCGTGTTTCGATCAGTTACCAAAGTGGCATGCCTCCAGAATCGGATGGGTTGTGGTCCTTTGATTTTTCTTAACCACCCACTCACAAACCAAGATTGTTGCTTTAACTTCTATCAGTTGGAATGCACTTGTCATGAGTATAGGAGCATTTGAAAATTGAGCAAAAAATCTAGACCGTCGGTGTCCCTTATATAAAAGGATCTTGCCATTTAAGGTTAAACCTTTTTAACCTTTAGAAGTCTTCACTGGTCAAACAGGACTTTACTACCATTTTCTTCTTCTCTTCATCAACAACTACGATCGTTGTTTTCCTTTACCAGCGTTAAAATGAAACCGAATGCTAGAAAGCTTCGAATGACCGCCAAGAAGAAAACAGCAGGTCCACTAAGGAGATTTGATCGAAGGGGTCATAAGCGAACCTGTTTGCGACTTTCCTCAAGAAATCCAGTTAGAGAGAATACCCCTATTACCATAGAATCATCTTTAGAAGAGGAGAATGCCCATCTGGCAGAGCATATCGCCGGACATCCATTGGAACCATTTGTCACCGAACCATCGAAGGAGCCAAGCCATACAGACAAGGGCAAGGCTTTGGCTTCTGAAGTGTCACCTGATCCAGAAGCTGAATTGGAACCTTAAGTTGCTAAAGAGAAGGATATCGGAGGATGTAGTACTTTTACTACTGATGATGGTCTTGACAACCCAAGACTGGCTAAAACTCTATTGAAAACCACCATCCTTCAGAAAGACTGGGAGGCTACCAAGAATCATGGGCTGGAGGTTATTTTTTCCTCCATTTACTCCAAAATACTACAGGTATAAGTAAAAATTGTTCCTGAAGTTCTTTATCAGCTTGTATTGTCAAGACTGATCTTATTTTTGTTTTCTTTAACAGTTCATCCATGAGACCTCTTCAATGGAAGAGACTATTTGTGAATTGACGAAAACCAATAAAGACCTTCATAGCCAATTGGAATCAGCTACAACTGAAAACAAAGTGGCTGAGGAGCTTCAGGCCACTTCAGAACAAAACTTAAGTCAAGCCACCACTGCCAACCTTTCGTTGTAGAAAGAGCTGGCAGTAGCTCGAGATCAAATTTTTAGAATTGTAGAAGAGTTGAGAAAGAAAAGGAGGAAAATACATTCATCCAAAGTATTACCAAGGGACAACCTTCAAACCCTCGAGGAAGCCACGATTCAGAAGGCAGATTTGGAGGAAAGAATCCGTTCTCTCGAAGAGAAAGTAAAATTAGCCAAATAGAAAGCAGAGCAGGCTGACAAGAATACCTTAAGCATTGCCGAAGCACTCGACCTCGAGAGGTACGAGGAATGGGTAGAAGGTTATAAACGTGGTTATCATGACTGCTCAAAGAAAATTAAGAAAACCTACCCAGACTTAGACATTTCTACCATTGTTACATCTGAGGATGAAGTCACTAAAAAAGAGGAAGCGAAAGATCCAACCAAAGAAACACCGGCCCCCTGACTGATGAAGAAGTCACAAAGGAGGCTTCTACTTCTGGATCGCTCTTGGATCGGATGATAAGAAATCATCTTGATGTATCTTTTTTTTATCAATATTTGGGTGTAACTATCCCAAGAATTTCTAAGTACATACTTATCAGAACAATTCTATATTTTCAGAAATGTGTTTTTCAAAGATCATTTTAGCCAAGCAAACTAGCTTTCCATATATATACTGATGAGAAGGTGAGTTAGACCAACTCTACTTGTCATATATAGGTTAACGGGTTAGGCCAACCCTCAAGATGTCGGATATACCGATTTACAAATATCGATGAGATGGTGGGTCAGACCAACTCTAATTATCGAATTGAGGTCAGCGAATTAGGCTAACCCTTAGACTATCAAAAAATTTTGATTCATGAATACCGATGATATGGTGGGTCAGACCAACTATAATTGTCGGATTTAGGTCAGTAGATTAGGCTAACCCTCAAAATGCCCAGAAGAGTAGAAATGAGAAAGATGAACAGATTATTTTATTGATAATACTTTCAAAGATTCTGTACATTCCAAGGCCAAGCTATATGATAACCATCTAGGCTTTCAATCCGATAAGTTCTCGGTCGTACTACTTCAATGATGCAATAAGGACCCTCCCAATTGGGGGCAAGCTTGCCTTGATCTGTTGGTTGGGAGATTTCTGTCTTCCGTAGAACATGATCACCAGGTCGGAAAACTCTAGCTTTGACCTGTGAGTTATAATATCGGGCAATTTTCTGTTAGCAGACTATCATTCTTAGTTGTGCCTGGAGTCTCACGCCTTCAAGTAGATTCAAATATGTTATTCTTTGATTTGAATTACTAGGCTCTTCAAAGTGGTCAGTTCTTCATGATCGAAGAACTATGTCCATAGGTAGCATTGGCTCGCTCTCATAGGTTAGGCTGAACGGCGACTCTCCTGTTGTAGATAGAGATGTCGTTCGATAGGCCCAAAGAACCAAATTGAGTTCATCAATCCAAAGTCCTTTAGCTTCATTGAGTCGGGTTTTTAGGCCATGAAGGATAGTCCGATCTGTTACTTCAACTTCACCATTAGCATGAGGGTGTTCGACAGAAGTTAATTTATGAAGGATATGAAATTAAGCACAAAAATCCTTAAACTTTTAATTATTAAATTATCTTCTATTATCGGTGATGATAGTATAAGAAATTCCAAACCAAAAAATTATACAATTTTTGACAAAAGCTTCAACTTTGCCTTCGATGATCTAGGCTAAAGGTTCAGCTTCAATCCATTTAATGAAATAATCAATTACAACAATAACGAACTTTCGTTGTCCCGTGACAGGAGAAAAAAGATCAAGAATATCTATTTCCCATTGGGCAAATGGCCAAGGAGCAATCAGCTGAGTTAACTAACTAGACGGACATCTTTGAAGGTTGGCATATCTTTGACATTGGTCACATCTTCGTATAAAATCTATCGCATCTTTCTGAATAGTTGGCCAGTAGTATCCTTGGCATATAATCTTATAAGCAAGAGATCTACCCCCCAAGTGATCACCATATATACCCTCATGAACTTCTCTAAGGGCGTATTTAGCATTCGATGGAGCTAAACATTTTAGTAATGGTTGAGTGAATGATTTCTTGTATAAAGATCCCTCCAAGACAACATATTTGGAAGCTATCCATCCGAGTCATTTGGCTTCAATAATATTTTTAGGTAAAGTTCCATCAGTCAACTACTTGATTATCGGATCCATCCAACTCATCTCATGTTCGATTTGATGTATCTCTTCTCTTTCTCCATCGAAAATACTAAGGGTCTCCAAATATTCGACAAAAGTCTGACCCATAGAATCAAGCATTAAAGTGGCTAAGTGAAATAACAAATTGGCCCAAGAATTTCTCGCTCGAGGAACGTGGCTGATGTCCAAAGAATTGAACTGAACGTTCAACTCTTGAACTTTTTCCAGGTACTGGACCAGGGTCACATCTCGAGCTTCAAAGTCTCCTTTGACTTGATTTACCACCAATTGTGAGTAAGATAAAATCTTTAACTTTTGAACATTCAACTCCTTAGCGATCTTAAGTCCTGCTAAAAGAGCTTCATATTCTACTTGATTATTGGAAGTCCTGAAAGAAAAACAAAGGGCATATTTCATAATAGCATTATCGTTAGTAGCCATCTGGGTCGCCACATCGGTGGAGCCCCGCATCTTGTCCACTTCCATCCATGTTCCACAGCCAACGATGATCCTTAGAGGTGTTCCGGATACTTAAGAGTTGCCTCCCCTTAGCCTCACCAACTCCTAGTAAGAAGCATTTTGTTTTCTTTCTAGTTCTTTATTTCTTGTAGATAAGCTATCAAGCTCCTGCATGAGAACTTGGTGAGCTTCCTCGGCCATGCTTCACTCTAGTTTTGCCAAAGCCTAACCTTCTTTGGCAATGGTCCGTGCTTCCTCCATGCAAGCAACCTCCCTTGTAGGCATCGCCCCGTGATCGTCGATGGAGCACTCCAGCACCTTACCACAGAAGCCTACCTACAGCACCAGGAATGTTAGTGCCCATTAATGGCGGTGACCACAACCATGTAGAGACATTCACATACCTTAGCGATGTAGCAATGTAGGGGTGCTAGTGCCTCCTCCACCAATGTGCATCATGGCATCACGGCATTGGCAAGAAAAGTAGCAACCAGCATGAGCTCGCCCACCTCCGTGACATCTAGGCCACCCTCCTCGATTGCCCATTAGGGAGTAGGTACTCCTACAGGAGATAGGAGACACTAATATGGCAACAATAGGGCCAGCGGACTCAACAACAACCAATAATTCTTCTCCATGTGCCAGACTTCCTAATGGAGTTGGCGATGCCTCCATCATCACTAGCAGCTCTATTTCTTCCATCATCATTGCTTAAGCGACAGTCATTGTTGTGCCCATATTCCCATGCTTGTCTGCAGCTTCCATCAAAACATCATTGTTGCCTAACTATACCTTCTCTGATCCGAGAGTCGGCTCAACCTTTAGAGAGAGTCCTATCGAACCCTACATCATTAAAGGCTCCACCTCCTCCTTGGACCAGCTTTGCTTTTCTCAGCAGGGTGACTTCCAGATTCTGCATCTGATGAAGCATCTGTCCCCTCTTCAATGAGCTGGTTGCTCACCTCCACCTCAACATTGGGACTGGTCTTAGTGATCTTGAAGATGGACTCCAACATCAGAGCAATACGAGTAGAGCTTGTAGGGGAGACAGACTCGATCCACTCCACTACTTTGGCTACAACCTTCTCAATAGCCATTTCATCATCGCTATCATCTCTTTTCCTCTTCTTTGATGAGCGGACCTTTAACCTGGCATGTAGTTTCTTCTTTAAGAACTTCATCTCTTCATAGGTAGCAAGCAAGATGCAAAGCTTTGCATTAGGGTATTTTAAAGGAGAATGATAAGAGGAAGAAAAATATTGTTCTTCTTGCAATTAAAATCCTAAAGGCCTTTAAATAGAGTATAAGATTATCATATATGGTAACATGTAACTCGTAATAGGACTGCAACAATACACATAATATGACTAAGAGTATGATGCTCTAAGAAATAGCATAAGATGTCTAACTCTCTAACACTCCCTCTCAAGCTGGAGCATATACATTAAGTAAACCCAGCTTGGAATATGTAGTAGCAGACCAAATGGAGTTGAGAACTTCTAGTAAAGATGTCCGAGAGCTAATTTGCTAAAGTAGTATAAGGTGTCTTAATCTTGCGAAATAGGATGAACTATCTATAGAGTCTCTGCAAAATTCGAGGAAGGAATACCTTGTAGGGATGAAGTCAGTATCAAAAGAGAAGATCCGGACCAGGATTCTACTTGCTCTTTTGTATTCAGGAAAGTAAGTGAAGAAAACTAGGTGAGAGCTATATAGTCATCTTCTTAGGCTAAGTGAACAAGGTGAGGTAAGAGCTGCATAATCAATTTCCTGCCACTTATCTATAGAGCTAGTAACTGCCCTGCAATCAGAAAAGGGAAGGTGGCAAGAGGAGCATCTATCTTGTCCAGAGAGCTGGTCAAGTGAGAACTATATGTCATCTTCCTGCCACTTGCAAAGACAATACCATAAAGGGCCATGGATAATGATAATAGCAAATACAAGAAAGAAAAATCTGGATCACTGCATAGTAGAAGTGAAGATCAAGGAAGAGAACTTATCACCCATCAACTTGAAGGCATAGAGACAGTAGCATCTTCTTTTTTTTACCAATAATTATTTTTAGGTCCTGTACAGGTCTCTAGACATGATCCATGAGCAAAACAAAAAATTGCAACTCCATAATAGAAAAGAGCTTCAAGATAGTTAGACTTATTTTGTCCTTTTTTTTCTTTTTTCTTTTTTTCTTTCTTTATTTTCTTTTCTTTTCTTATTTTTTTTTTCTTTTTTGTTTTCTTTTTCTTTTTGTAACTTGTGTAGTCTATAGAAGCCCTGTCCTCATTAAATGAGGGAGGGGTCGGTCTTCCTACTAGCCACTCTCCTCTCCTGGTGAGGGCCTTGGCATCTAATGAGGTGAAAGGCAGCAACAGTGAGGGGCTCTGTGGATCCAACAATGGTGAAGGCAATTGGCATGGTGGATCCAATCGACAAGGAATTGGAGGCCAGAGAGGATGGAAAGGAGCATGGAGAGGAGATCCAAGCGAAGGTCAAGTGGAGTAGAGATAGCAATGATGGCAATAATAGTTTCCTTGATGGGCTTATGGTGGAAGCTGAGCTAGGAGAGGGTGAGGCCATAGTGGGCAAGGGCCATGGGGTGGTTGATGATGTGACAGAGATTGCGAGGGCAGATGCCGGGCATGTTGAGGAGGCCACGACCAATGACATCATGCAAGAGGTAGCAGTTGCCACAGTGAAGGTTGACATTGAAGAGGGAGTCCAAGTGGGAGAAGGTAGAGTCGGAGCCTCTTCGATCATGGAGTGCAAGCACGGTGGCAGCTACGGGTGGTGGCGTATGATGGCAGCTGCAGGCGGTGAGCAAGGAGAGGAAATCACGAGTGAGAAGCTTCAGTGATGATGAGTAGGAAGGAGACACCAGGGGTGGTGGTGGTCTTCCCCTACATTCTTCTTCTTTTTCTTTTTTTTTCTCGAGTTTGGATCAGGTGGAAGGTAGCTAGAATAAGAGAGGAAGGTGGGCGACAGAGGTGGGGGGAAGGGGGGTGGGCAATACCTAGAGTAGTGGAGGGAGAGATGATCTAATACCTTGTTAAGAGGAAGAAAAAGATTATTCTTTTTAAAATTAGGACCCTAAAGGCCTTTAAATAGAGTATAATATTATCATATATTATAACATGTGACTATTGATAGGATTGCAGCAATATTCCTAATATGACTAAGATAGAGTATACTGTTTGGTGCGAACATCAGAGGCACCAGAATAAGACAGAGGCTTCTCAACCCTCTGTTGATTACTTAGTCATATTTGAGTCTATTTGTAATAAAGGCTTAGTCCATTTGAATTATTTTTTTCTTACTTGAGTCCTGTACTAGTCAACTCATATTGAGCTAGTCTTTTTCCGGAGTTCAGTACATGTCCAGTAATGACTCATACAAGCAAAGACCAAGCCAGCCTAAGTGAAGACTAACCCAACTAAAGCTATGAGGATCATGGAAGGCCTAGGAGGAGAAATCAAAAGCCTAGGAGAAGAAATCAGAAGCCTGGGAGACAAATTCGAAGACCTGAAGCCCTAGACCGCATCGTGAAGTAGATTGTGCCAATCAGGGCCAAGCTTATGGTCACCCTCCCCTTGGTCGACCACTTAGAGTCACCCCTCTTGGCCGACCAAGGCAAGTGAGAGAGGGAGTAAATCAAGGGATTTTTCTACCTAGCCTACCATGTTTTCTAGCTAGAGTTTGATTTGGATTAAAATTCCTATGTAAAGTCTTTTTTAACCTTACTTAGGGGCCAAGTCTAAGAGTCTATTTAAGAGACTCTACTCTCTTGTATCAAGAAACTTTTCATGAAATAATATTGAGTTCTTTCAATTGCTATGTGCTACCTACTGTGTACTAAAAGAGATTCTGTGTGAGCCCTTCCATCTTCCCGGTGTTCTGCGCCCAGCCTCCAGCCGCCATCCAGCTCTCCAAACCCTAGCCACCCACTTCAAACACCTCCTTTCCCTTGCTATTTTTCCTTTACTACTTCATCCTTGCTTTGTTTTCTAACCCCTGAAAGGTTGTTTATAGGTTCCTCGACTCCTACGAATCCAACGACTCCAGCCGGGCAACAATCGGACCACCGAGTTGAAAGCCGGGAATCCACGAGCCTCCCGCTTGATTTTCCAGGCCGCATCCGAAAGTGAGAGCAACCCCTTCGCATACGATATGCACCAGGTGCATCAACCATTGTCAGGTACACCCCCTCTGCCTGCCAGTTGCTTTATTGAGGATGAACTAGCCCAACTGAGACTTCTCAGCCTTGGCAGTCCTCTTTCTTTTTGCTTTTAGGTTCTACTTTGCATGCTTTAGCTTCTTATTTTGCATAGTTTTCTTTACTTAGATTCATGGCTTATTCTTTGGGAATTAGATTCACAACTTAACCTAAAAAAACACAAAAATATACTTGCATGCAATTTTAGTTCTGCATCACTGTTCAAGAAAATAATATAAGATATCTTGCTCTATAATAGAGAAAGTACACAGAGGAAGATAAAAGATAAAAGGTTACTTAATTTCATTTTGAATGAAAGATAAAAAGCAATGAGGTAGATAATGTTTCGCCATCCTCGTCTACATCAGAACCACTAGACTCACTGCAAGAGGGCGATTCTCTCAAGGATAGTACGCTGAGATCAAACTTGGAAAGTACTTCACCACCTTCTTCCCATACCATCATATACCTTTGGATAAGCATCCTGACAGGATTCCAGAAGCTCCTTATGGAAAACCTCTCCCTTCTAGTAGGCCTTGATAGCCTTAGTAGCTATCTTGGAAGCATGACCTTCAGTGAGGGATGCCTTCACCTCAACCTTGGCAAGCAATCTTTGCATCCTAGCAGACTCCTCCTTCAGCTTGCTTGCCTCGCCTTCTGCATTAGTAAGCGAGGCTCTCAGCTTAGTTGCCTCACCCTTGACTTAGGTGAGCGATCTCTTCAGTATCACTGCCACATTGTCAGTCTCGACCAACCCCTTGCCAAGCTGGGCAGCCTCACTCTTCCACTAGGACATGTCTTTTTTCAACCCAGTGACTTCAATCTGGAGGTCTCTAATACAAATTTGCTTCATCACCAGGTCGCCTGCAATTTGCTCACTCTAGTTCTGCTCGGCGATCAGCTGCTCGGAGGTGATACTCAGGTGCTTCACAGTGTCATCCCATTCAATCTCCAGCACCGAGATATGCTAGCAAACCTACTCTTGATCATTCCCTGGTCTCACCAAATGCTAGAGTTGTCCCCTCACGGCAAAGTTAGTCTATAAAAAGAGCCACCAATTAGGCTACCAGCAAAGTTCATCAGAGGCAAGAAGCCCAAGGTCAGTGATCTTACCACTGCCTAGATGCAGACGAGCTACCAACGCTCTCCTGAACATTCTCTAAAAGAAGTTCTTTCCTTGAGACCAGACATAGCTCACCACCTCTTCTTCCTTACCTTTAGGGGCAGTGCCTCCTCAAAGACTTGCCCCTCCTCATAGGCAACATGGTGACCCCTTCTACATGATCACTATGGCCATCTCTAGCCTTGCTTGAGGCCTCACAGACCCTGCTTGCAGCCTGGTCCATAGCGATGATCGTGCCATAATCCACCACCAGCATTTCGATTGCCTTACCGACAGCCTCTGTAGCTTCATGAGGAACCTCTGAAACCTCCTCCACCACCCTTGCAGCCTCGCTTACCCTAGTAGCAAAGGTCTCCTTCTAGCATCACTATTGCTTCTCAACCTTCAACACCTCTTCTGACCCATCCAGGACCCGCTTCTCCTTTTTTTCCCCCATGGGAGAAGTAGGCCTCTAGACCTTTGCCTCTGCCCTCTAAAGAGATAGACTTGGCAGAGGCAAACCATCACACCCTTATTCCTAAAAAGGCAAGATGACTCAAAGAGATCTAAAAAAACACTCACCGATAGCAGGCATATCCCTAAGGCATAGTGCCACCAGAAGCTCTCTTTGCAAGAGATCCTCAAGGAGAGGGACAATGGTCACCTTCAACTTGTAGACTATTGCCTTCTTTGGGAGCTATAGTTTTGGGTAATCTTTCATCCTTACTTTGCCTGGCAAATCCCAAATAGTAGTTGTTGCCGATCTCGCCACCGTGCCTGTGGCTTCGGAGCCGCCGATTTGACTAGATCGTCTCGCCCCGGGGTCTCCTGGCTCTCAACCCTGCAAGACAAGGTCAGAAACCCTGGCCGGGTATCCCGGCGAGGGAGCTCCGACGGTCAAGTCAGTAAATGGCGAGAGGGAACAGAATCTCCGAGATGGGCCCCCGAACGAGTCCCAGACTTAGAGATTGTGCTATCAAGAAAGGTCTCGGGAAGGATAGAAATCCGGCCGGGTTCCTCCACCGAGCTCGCGTCGAAGATCCCCTCTCGGGATCTTGGAGCCTGCTCTAGGTGCTTCTTCTTTTCCTAGTCTCCGGCTCTTGCTTGCTTACCTGGTCATCTACTCTTCCCTTCCTTTTAACTCCTTACGTTGCCTTTTCGTTTGCCGCCTTTGGGAGGCTCCCTCGTCGCTTTCACCTCCTCCCCTCCATCTCTTTCCCCTTTCCCTTTTGGGCCAAAGAACTCGGCAGGCTCCCCACCTTGCTTGCCGGTCCTAGCGAGGAAAGAGTAAAGGGAGGGCACCGGCCAGACCGCCGACCAGACCTTAGGCAGAGCGTGAGCGCTCTCTTTCCAAGGCACCAACGATGCCTATTATCGGGCCCTGTTTTGTCAGGACTTCGCCTCTCGACTGTGGAACCTGTCGGGCCGATGTAAGAGATGTTTCGCGTGTCGCTGCCGACCATACGGGCGCTTCTCTCGGGGTGCAGCGCGCATGGCTCGAGGGGCAATCTCGGGGCTCGTGCTCCTGCTCCTCGAAGGCTTCACCGCACAGGTTGGCTGGCTTCGGCCGAGGTGGATCCCTCCTGGGTGGACACTTGGCGGAGCGGCAGAGGGGCGCTCGACTTCGGCCGAGGTGGTCCCATCTCCGGGCGCCACCTGGTGAAGGAGTGAGAGGGCCCGGCTCGACCTCGACTAAGGTGGGACCGTCTCAGGGCGCCACCTGGCGAGGGAGCAAGGGATCGCCAGCCTCGGTCGAGGTGGACCCCTCCTGGGTGGATACCTGGCGGAGCGGCAGAGAGGCGCTCGACTTTGGCCGAGGTGGTCCCGTCTTCGGGTGCCACCTGGCGAAGGAGTGAGGGGCTCGGCTCGACCTCGGCTGAGGTGGGACCGTCTCAGGGCACCACCTGGCGAGGGAGCAGGGGGCCACCGGCTTCGGTCAAAGTGGACCCCTCCTAGGTGGACACCTGGCGGAGCGGCAGAGGGGCGCTCGACTTCGGCCGAGGTGGTCCCGTCTCCGGGCGCCACTTGGCGAAGGAGCGAGAGGGCCCGGCTCGACCTCGGCTGAGGTGGGACCGTCTCAGGGCGCCACCTGGCTAAGGAGCAGGGGGCCGCCGGCCTCGGTCGAGGTGGAACCCTCCTGGGTGGACATTTGGCGGAGCTGCAGAGGGGCACTCGACTTCGGCCGAGGTGGTCCCGTCTCCGGGCGCCACCTGGCGAAGGAGCGAGAGGGCCCAGCTCAACCTCGGTCGAGGTTGGACCGTCTCAGGGTACCACCTGGCGAGGGAGCAGGGGGCCGCCGGCCTCGGCCGAAGTGGACCCCTCCTGGGTGGACACCTGGCAGAGCGGCAGAGGGGCGCTCGACTTCGGCCGAGGTGGTCCCGTCTCCGGGCGCCACCTAGCGAAGGAGCGAGAGGGCCCAGCTCGACCTCGACTGAGGTGGGACCGTCTCAAGGCGCCACCTGTCGAGGGAGCAAGGGGCCGCCGGCCTCGACCGAGGTGGACCCCTCTTGGGTGGATATCTGGCAGAGCGGCAGAGGGGCGCTCGACTTCGGCCGAGGTGGTCCCGTCTCCGGGCGCCACCTGGCGAAGGAGCGAGAGGGCCCGGCTCGACCTCGGCTGAGGTGGGACCATCTCAGGGCGCCACCTGGCGAGGGAGCAAGGGGCAGCCGGCCTCGGTCGAGGTGGACCCCTCCTGGGTGGACACCTGGCAGAGGAGCAGGGAGGCCCGGACCGACCTCGACTTCGACCGAGGCGGAGCCACATCTGACCTTGCCGAAAAATTCCACGTGGCTCGAATCACGCCCAGCGAAATCTGAGGTATGCCACGTCATCGTAATGGTCGTAACAGTAGTAAATGGCCATGCCATCATGGACATGACAAAGAAAAACTGCTCCTTCTAATGGTAGACTTTGGACAGGCCCTTCAAGAATTGGAATCCCTTCTGCAATGAAGTGTACTACCACCCTTGTGAACAGTACTTCAATTAGAAGAACGCTTTGTGTAGGCTCGGGTAGGCAACCCAAGAGGGGGGTGAATTGGGTTTTATAAAACTTTTGTACTATTTAAAATATGAACTAAAGCAAGTATGTGCTAATGCAATTCAAGTGCATGTGTATTTCAAATAAATGCAACAGAAATAAAGAAATAAAAGTACAAGAAGAACAATCATACAAACACAAAGGTTCATAGTGATTCGGTGCCAACCAAGCACCTACATCCACTCCCCAAGAACCCCTTGGGAATTTCACTATGTTTGGTTTTATAACTTAGGCTCACAACAACCTTTACAACTTGTTTTGTCTTCGGACTCACAAGTCAAACCCTAGTTGCTTTCAAGGCTCACCAATAACCACTCTTGGTTTTACGGGATAACCAAGAACCTAAACAACTTGTTTTGGCTTCGGGCTCACAAGTAAAATCCTAGATGGTTTCAAGGCTCACCAACAACCACTTTGGTTTTCAAGGCTTACCAAAAACCTTTTTGGTTTTCCAAGGCTCACCAAAAATCTTAAGTAAAACAATGTAAGAGCAAGTATAAATGAATACAATAAAAGCTTTCTAAAATAAAGCAAATATCTCTTTGAAGCCCTTGATTGTTGATGAAGATCTTGTCTTCAAGTTGATGAAGCCTTTGATTGATGCTTGTAGATGTAGACTTTGAATGCTCTCTTTGAAACTTGGAAGCTTGAAGGCTTTGAATCACTCAACTCTTGAATCCTTGAAGAATATTCAAAAAACTCACCAAAGGATTACTTCCCTATTTGATTTTTGATGTTTATATAGCTCTCCAAACTATAGATAACCGTTTATGACCGTTAGGGATGAAGATATGGCCGTTTGAAGCAAGTTGGAGAAGTTCTGCAGCTTTTGAAAACTAGCCGTTACAGTCAAGTGTCGACACTTGACCTCCAAGTATCGACACTTGGTTCCCAGGTGTCGACACTTGGTTCTGCAAGTGTCAGCACTTGGTTCTGCAAGTGTCAGCACTTGGTTCTGCAAGTGTCAGCACTTGATCTGCAAGTGTCAGCACTTGATCTACAAGTGTCAATACTTGATCTTTAGGTGTCGGCACTTGGTTGAGCCAATACTGAAACTTCTTCAAAATTAAACTTTAAGTCCTTTTAAGTCTTTCTTATATTCCAAAGTCCTTATAACTTGATTTTCCATTAATTTAAGGACTTTTTCAACTAAAATGCAAGCATTTCTTCATTCAACATGGTTGAGTACTAAGATCTGAAAAATATACTTAAAATATAATAGTACTCATATAGACTTAAACATTTTGTCAATCATCAAAATCAAGACCAGAATCAACACTCTGAAGACTCGTGCATGAGGCGTCTCTCCACAATCCATCATGTGGTAGAAGAACCCTATAATCATCCATCAAGCATTAAGGATAGCTGCGTAGGAGCCACCTGGTACCACCTAAGTAGTTCAACAATGATGGCAGGAATCAGAAATCTCAATCCAGCCTTGAGTGCATTTTCATACAGTACCACGCGGGTCATTGACCCCATGGTCATCCTCTCGGAAGGCTCTAGAACCTTAAGCCTAATTGACACTTGTTAGGATTGCTAACCTTTGCGTGAACATTCGAAACTCAGCAATGGATGCCTCCACCAAGTTTTATGTCGATCAGAGTTTGTTTAGATAGCCAAACACCAAGCCTTAATAGTTCTTCACATCCTTCCTAAGTACAGGATTTTTTTGTAGCCTAGTACTTTGTGCATCGGTGTCCAAATCCTATTCTGCTTGAGCCCTTGACCCTCTAGAGCATGTCTCTCTTGGTTTCAAACCAGTAACCCTTCTTTCCACTCCTAGAGATAGTCTAAATTGATCTAAACAATAGCAAAGTATGAATCCTATTTAGACTAGGATTCCCAACTACATAGAATTATGTAGGACTCTATTCTATGATCAGCAACTTGAGATAAAGTTAGGACTTCTTCAAAGGTCCTTTGAGTATAAAATTAAAACTGTAACATCACCAGGAAGTGCCCTCTTGCTACTTTAATTTCATCCAAAATGAAGTTTTATGGAGAGAGAAATCATTTTGAGAACAGGGACATGTCAGTGCTAAAAACCAAATGCTAAATCTATTTAGACATCTTGCTTTCTCCTGGCATGGCTTCTTCTTGCTGCATGATATTTCTTGATGGCATAAGAAGAGAGGGAGATAGAGGGGAGAGAGGAATTTAGGAAGAATTAGCACCTAGGGAGGATGTGAAAAATTGCTAGGGCTTGGTGTTTGGCTGCCCAAATGAACTCCAATCAACCCGAAACTTGGTGGAGGCATCCATTGTTGAGTTCCAAACATCCACACGAAGGTTGGCAGTCCTAGCAACATCAGGATAGCATACTCCTCCTAAATCTTCACCTATTTGTCTTCACCCGAGATGGACTCGATTCCTTTAGGAGTATTTTCGAAGGGCAACGATCCTGTTGTAGAACTCCAAAGACACATTGGAAAAACAAGATAAAAGGGTAAGGGAAAAAAAAGACAGAAGGAGAAAACCCACCACTTTCATTATAGCACCTTCCATAGCAACAACAAGCTTCCTTGGCAGTGAAGGCTCTGGGCTCTTGCTTTCTCTCTTGGTAGATTAACATCAACAGATAGCAAGAACGAAAGGATGTTACCCCGCTTCTTCCTGATTTAAAGCCTCCAATCCATGATAGCAACCCAAGCATCATTGTGGCCAACAACAATTCACTAAGGGACACACGTCTACACCCTAGTGGGTGCATTATTTCTCTTGAACCACCGCCACTTCGAGCCATGAATTGCCATCATCACTCTGAGTTGCCATGTGAACCATATTAAATGTGATGGATGCACACGATCTAATAGGATGTGATGCCCTCGACCTCTTTTGAGTTGCATGCATCCCATGCCATTAGCACACATGCCTCGCCCAACACAGAGTGAATCATCCCCTCATGCTTTGCTAGCTAGGATGGGGGTGAGCCTTCCAAGTAGCCATCTCCTACAAGGATTTGGTGTCGAGCCCTATAGCCTACAACTTCTACTTCCTATACCCAAGGCAAAGGAAATGCCTCACCCTAGGAAGTGGGGGGCATCTGATGCATCTAGGAATGGTCGCTCCTACGTAGATTGGTGCGGGCACCAGACTCAGAAGAAGACTTCAGAGCTCCATCTGGATCTCTGATTAACCTTGCCCGAAGAATTAGGGTTTTTGGTTTGTAATAAGAATTGACTAGATCAACTCAATTTAGCTTGAGTCTATATTACCTGCATTTTATTTTGTTGAGTCATGTTGACTCAGTAGTGGACTAGGGCTTCAACCTGGGGTGTTACATTTTCTCCCAAGGCCAAGCAAGTGGGCACCACACTCCCAGCCACACTCCCAGCCATACGCCTGAGTCCAGAGGGTGCCATATCTACATCCAGCAGCCTTTGGTCCCCACACCATAGATAGCAGCTTCCTTCTCTCATGCGCCAGTTGAGGAGAAATCCACCAGGAGTCCACAATCAAGGGGGCGGCCCAAGACTTTCCCAAAAGAACCAAACTAAGAAAGGGAAGAAATTCTCTTGGAGAGAACTTCAAGGAGGCGCCCAATACCTGCCAAAAAAATCCAAAACAAAGATGGGAAGGACCTTGACTTAGGGAGGAAGAAAAGGAGGAGTCCAAAAGAGTTGAGCCATGGAAGGAAAGAAATCCTCTCTTAAAGACCCAAGCATGGAGGCGCCATCTACCTGCCTTTTATAACCCAAATCAATTTTTTTTGGTACCTTGGCCGACCATATGTGTATGGATTATCCTGATTTATAGATCCCCTCCTTTAGTCCCACATGGGAAGATGTAAAACCCTACTCTCTTGTAAAGTCCTATAAATTAAACCCCTCTTGTAAGTTTAAATCAATCAGATGAATGAAACCAATTTTTTTTAGCGAGCAAACTCTGTGTTTTCTCTCTTCCGCACTTGCATCCAGGTGTTGAGCTCCGTGAGGGAGTAAATCCGGGTTCCCCAGGAACCTTGAGGAGGTGTGAGATCTCCAAAACCCAAACCCTAGGTTAGCCACTCCACTCCCAAAACCTAGCCGCCCATCACACTTTTCTTTCCACTAAGCCCTAGCATATTCCACCTCCCACGGCCTCTCTCCCCAAGTCCAGGCCGACCACCAGCATCCAGCTACAGTCTGGGTACTTCAGATCCAAAGCTCTTTCCAGTGGAAGTTGAATCAGCCTTCAAGGGAATCCGGATCTCAGCGACATCAACCTTCAAGTTCTTCGAACTGGTAAATCCTTTCCTGAGTCTCTGAATCCCTCACTTGTTTTTCTTCTTCCCAGATCTTGAGTCCAGGAGAAGCCGACCAAACCACAAGACCAGTATTGGAGGATCCATTGCGAAGATAGCCGAATCCGAGGATCCAACAATCTGCTCGAGAGAGTTCTTCCACCCAAATTCTGAGAAGATCACTGTCTAGTTGGTAAACCATCTCTCCTCTCTATTTCTGTTCTGTTGAAAGTTCAGAGCGAAACCCTAGGTCTGGGAGTTTCTCAACCCCCAGCGATCCATTACTTCTGAACTACTCTGATAATTTAGTTTCTTCTAAATTGTGCTTTCAATCCTTACCTAGTTTCCTTCAACTTAGTTTAGCTTTACTTTGAGTCAAAGCCAATTTCTGAAATATATAAAAAAAAAAAGAAATTAATCCAAAATTTACTTCCGCATACGCTTCTTTGTTCTTTGTTCTGCATCATTTTTGGTATCAGAGCCCTGTCTAGGGTTTCTGTTTTGATTGCTTGTTTGAGTCTCTCTCTTTTTACTTTGTCTGCTCGAAGTAGACTCCCCAGGACGTCCGGTCCTTGGAACGAAGCAAGGTGCAAACCTCCTCTTCCTATTCCACGGGGTGTTCCTAGGGCATGTAGGGGATCCATTGGGTTATAACTTCGTAGCAGGAATTGTAAACGGGGAAGTGCTCTATTTTTAGCTCGCAATTATTCTGTTGCAGGAATTATTTCTCACTGTAAGTAACTCCAAATTTGGTGATTTTTATTTTGTTGAAACCAGTATAATTGAAACTATTTTGCATAATTTTTCTATGATTTATTGGTTTCCGTGGGATTTCTGAGAATTAAATTACTGTAACTCTATTTTTGTGTTCTACAATCCAATTATTTTTGAGTGTTCATCTCTTAATTCATCTTAAGGGCATTTGAGCATCTAAGATAGGGGAGGAGTTGATAACCTCTCCTTAGCCCAAAACCACCACCCACTCATTCGAACCTAAGCCTTTAATCTAAAAATTGATTAGACCTAATTTGCCCTAGTGGGCTAGGGACATCAACAAGTCGGGTCAAGGCTAGTGTTGAGTCAGTTTGTCTGGTTACTCTGTGTGTGCTTTGTACTCAGTGTCTAGAATGGTGGTTCAGGGATTCCATCCCGAAGGGCTTGTGTGCTGGTCCGCCTACCTGGCCAATCTCTAATTGGTGTCTAGGATTGGCATTCAGGGACCTAACACTCCCCTTATACCTGCCTGGCTGAGTCCTGAGTTACTACAGGCTAGCATGCCACTCTGATTGGGCATCTAGTTTGGGCTCTAGGTCTAGTTAGCCCGTAGTCGTTCAGTTGAGTCTCATTTTGTGTGTTTGCTTGCATCATGTCTACCCGGAATGGAGTGCCCTACCAACCTGGTCAAACCCAACCTGATTTAGAGGCCATGGTTAGAGCTCTTACTGAGAGTATGAACAAACTGAGTCAGGATGTGACTACCACTGTTGCCCAGTTTAAAGAACAAGTCCATGAGGATTTTGCCCAGCTTAGGGATTGAGTCCAAGTGCTAGAGGAACCTAGGCATCGGAACACTGACTCCTAACTCAGATTTTAATGTGCCTCAACCTCACCCACACCAAGAGCCTAGAAGACCTTTATACCGAGATCCTGAACCTAATCATAGGAGGCTTGACCCAGAACCTGAGGATATAGATGATAGGTTCATTCGGAACATCAAGTTAGATGCACCCACTTTTGATGGTAGCTTAAATCCTAAGGTGTATTCTGATTAGGAGGGTGAGATGGACCAGTACTTTGAGTGGTATGCCATGTCTGAGGAGAGGAAATTCAAGTTTGCCAAGATGAAATTAATACGTCAAGCTAGGTTATACTGGGGGAACATTGAGCTGACCACTAGAAGACGAAATGTAGAGCCCATAACCATTTGGCAAGGTATAAAAGAGAAGCTTAGAGATAAATATCTACCCATTTCATACCAGTAAAATCTGTTAGACCAATGGCAGACTTTGAAACAAGGAAACCGATCTGTCTCAGACTACATAACCACCTTTGATGAATACCTAATGAGATGTGATGTGAGTGAAGCCCATGAGGTCACTTTGTCTAGATTTAGGGCTGGACTTAGGGAAGATATTAAGAGAGAGTTGTTTCTGAGAGAGGTTACTGACCTAGACCAAGCCTATCAGATTACACTGAACACTGAGAAGTTTCAGAGAGGACCCATGCCATCTAGTGTTAGTGCCCCAATCCCAAGAAATGGACCTAGCCAGGTTACCCCTAGCAAGCCTAATCAGGGTATTCCCACCCCTAGGCCCACGGACAAAGGTAAGGCACCTGACACCCAGAGAACCCCTAGTATCGTCTGTTTTAAGTGCCAGAAGCCCGGTCATATCTTCAATCAGTGCACAGCCATAGCTTGTTTTAAGTGTCATAAGGTAGGTCATGTTTCTAGCCAGTGCCCTCGTAGATCCTTATATATAGAAGAGGGAGGAGAAGAGAATTCCGAGCCTAATGAGGAGTTTGAAGAAGAAGTTTATGAGGCCGGAATGAATTTGGTTGATGAGTACGAAGGAGAGGAAGAATCCACTGAGTCTGACCACTTAGGGGTTGTGAGATGCATCCTGTCCCAGACTAAAGTTCAGGAAGATTGGCGTAGGACTAACATCCTACAGACTTTCCTTAAACTAGGGGATAAGGTTTGTAAAATCATCATAGATAGTGGGAGCTGTGTGAATGCCATTTCTACTAGCACTGTCAAAATGTTAGGCTTAACCCCAGTCCCCCACCCCAACCCCTATAAGGTTTCTTGGGTAGACTCTACCTCTATACCCATCCAGTCTAGATGTCAGGTCCAAATCCAAATGCAATCCTATCAAGAGAAGATTTGGTGTGATGTCTTGCCCATGGGGGTGAGCAGTATAATTCTTGGAAGACCTTGGTTGTATGATCATGATGCCACCCTCTTAGGAAAATCCAACACCTGTGTCTTTAATTTCAATGGGAAGAAAATCACAATCCATTCAGTCCCACCTAAGGACAAGGTAGCTAAAGGAACAAGTAAGGTCAGAGAAATGAAGACTGGAGTGAACCTAATTAGTGCCAAGGATCTAGAACAAGAAATTCATAGTGGTTCACCCATTTGGATGTTGACTGCTAAGGAACTTAGGACTCTTACACCCTCAGAGCCTCCTCAGGAAGTTAAGCCTTTATTAAAAGAATTTGAGGATGTTTTTCTCGAGGATTTGCCAGACCACCTTCCACCTCTTAGGGATATTCAGCATTCCATAGATTTAGTCCCAGGAGCTACTTTACCCAATTTGTCCCATTATAGGATGAATCCATCTGAGCATAAAGAACTGCAAAAGCAGGTTGGCGAATTGTTGAGGAAGGGGTTCATTAGAGAGAGTCTTAGCCCTTGTGCAGTCCCTGCACTTCTAACCCCGAAGAAGGATGGCACGTGGAGGATGTGTGTTGACAGTCGTGCCATCAATAAAATCATAATCAAGTATAGGTTCCCCATCCCTAGACTAGATGACATGCTTGATATGATGGCTGGTGCCATGGTTTTTTCTAAAATTGATCTCAAGAGCGGCTATCATCAGGTTAGGATTAGACCAGGGGATGAGTGGAAAATAGCCTTCAAAACTAAGGATGGTCTCTTTGAATGGGTTGTTATGCCTTTTGGGTTGTCCAATGCCCCTAGTACTTTCATGAGGATTATGACCCAGGTACTTAGAGCTTTCATAGGAAAGTTTGTAGTGGTCTATTTTGATGACATCCTGATCTATAGTAAGACCCCTGCAGATCACCTAGGCCACCTTAGACAAGTCTATCAAGTTTTGAGAAATGATAGTCTCTACGGTAATCTCAAAAAGTGTGAATTTATGACCAGTAGAATTATCTTCCTTGGATTTGTTGTAACCCCTGATGGCGTGGCTGCCGATCCTGAAAAGATTAGGTCCATAGTAGAATGGCCAGAGCCGACCAGTGTGCATGAAGTCAGAAGTTTCCATGGCTTGGCTACCTTCTATAGGCGATTCATCAAGGGGTTTAGTACCGTAGTTGCTCCTATCACAGACTACATTAGGAAGGGAGAATTTCAGTGGACCAAAGCAGCCCATAAAGCCTTCCTAAATCTTAAGGATAGGATGACCCAGGCACCCATTTTGAGACTACCGGACTTTTCAAAGGTATTTGAGATTGCCTGTGATGCTTCAGGAGTAGGTATAGGTGGAGTCCTAAGCCAAGAGAACCATCCCGTAGCATTCTTTAGTGAAAAACTTAATGATGCTAAGCTTAGGTATTCTACCTATGATAAGGAATTTTATGCGCTAGTGCAAGCTTTGCGTTACTGGAGACATTATTTACTACCGCAAGAATTTGTGCTATTTTTGGACCATGAGGCTCTTAGATTCTTGAATTCTCAGAAGAAGCTTAACCCTAGGCATGCTAAGTGGGTAGAGTATATCCAGTCCTATACTTTTGTTTTGAAGCATAAGGCTGGGTCTGAAAATAAGGTAGCTGATGCCCTTAGTCGTCGATCTTTGTTGTTGAATTCTGTTAGGGCTGAAGTCATAGGGTTTGAGCAAATCAAAGAGGAATATGAGTCGTGTCCGGATTTTAAGACTGTGTACCAGGATCTAACTCAAGGACCATCTAGTGAACATAAGGATTATTCCCTTTTAGATGGCTTTCTGTTCTTTAAGAATAGGCTTTGCATCCCTAGAACCTCTCTTAGGGAATTTTTGATTTGGGAAACTCATGCTGGAGGTTTAGCTGGCCATTTTGGAAAAGATAAGACCACCCTGTCTATTGAAGACCATTTTTTTTGGCCTAGCTTAAAAAGAGATGTAGCACACATTATGGCTAGGTGTCGAACCTGCGCTGTTGCCAAACAGCGAAAACAGAACACCGGCCTTTATACCCCACTCCCTGTCCCAGATCGTCCTTGGCAAGATGTGAGCATGGACTTTGTGTTAGGTTTGCCTAAGACCCAGAGGAGGCATGACTCCATCTGCGTTGTAGTAGACCGATTTTCCAAGATGGCCCATTTCTTGCCTTGTTCCCAAACATTTGATGCGTCTAAGGTAGCCACCCTGTTCTTTAATGAGATAGTTCGACTCCATGGCCTACCCAAGACCATTGTTTCAGATAGGGATGTTCGGTTCACCAGCTATTTCTGGAAAACCCTTTGGCATAAGTTAGGGACGAAACTTAAGTTTTCAACTGCCTATCATCCCCAGACTGATGGCCAAACCGAAGTAGTGAACCGTAGTTTAGGCAATCTGCTAAGGTGTCTTGTTGGTGAAAACATTAGGAACTGGGATTTGTACTTACCTAGAGCTGAATTTGCATATAATGACTCGGTCAATAGGTCTACGGGTAAGAGTCCATTTGAAATTGTGCATGGTTACAAACCCCACACACCTCTTGACCTAGCTCCTTTACCAGTCCACACACGGGTCTCCGAGTCTGCCGAAGTTTTTGCACAGCATATAAAAGACTTGCATAAAGAAATTCAAGCCAAAATAAATTTAAGTAATGAAACTTATAAGAAATTGGCTGATTCTCAAAGACGAGTCAAAACTTTTGACAAAGGAGACTATGTAATGATTAGGTTAAGGCCTGAACGGTTTCCTCCTGGAACCATTAGAAAGTTACTTGCTAGGGGAGCTGGACCATTTAGAGTGGTAAAGAGAGTAGGATCCAATGCCTATGTGCTCGAGTTACCTCCAGAACTAGGCATTAGCTCCACTTTCAACATTACAGACCTAGTAGAGCATAGGGAGCCAGCTGTGATTCCCAGTGAGGCTTTTGAACCTAATCCTGCTCTTGAGAGTGAACCTGACCTTGTGTGTCCACCAATAAATTGGCCTGTGAGGAAAGAGCATATTGAAAAGATCCTGGATGATCAGGTTATCTTTACTCGTAATCGAGGATACCAAAGATACCTGGTCCGCTGGCTAGGAAGGCCAGATTCTGATGACTCTTGGATCTCCCGAGAAGAATTACAAGAGCTGGACCCAGACCTCTTGGAGAGATACCAGAGCCAACTTGATCCATACTCGACAGGGTCGAGTTCCTCCCACCCTGGGAGAATTGGTGCGGGCACCAGACTCATAAGAAGACTTCAAAGCTCCATCTGGATCTCTGATTAACCTTGCCCGAAGAATTAGGGTTTTTGGTTTGTAATAAGAATTGACTAGATCAACTCAATTTAGCTTGAGTCTATATTACCTGCATTTTATTTTGTTAAGTCATGTTGACTCAGTAGTGGACTAGGGCTTCAACCTGGGGTGTTACATTTTCTCCCAAGGCCAAGCAAGTGGGCACCACACTCCCAGCCACACTCCCAGCCATACGCCTGAGTCCAGGGGGCGCCATATCTACATCCAGCAGCCTTTGGTCCCCACACCATAGATAGCAGCTTCCTTCTCTCATGCGCCAGTTGAGGAGAAATCCACCATGAGTCCACAAATCAAGGGGGCGGCCCAAGACTTTCCCAAAAGAACCAAACTAAGAAAGGGAAGAAATTCCCTTGGAGAGAACTTCAAGGAGGCGCCCACTACCTGCCAAGAAAATCCAAAACAAAGATGGGAAGGACCTTGACTTAGGGAGGAAGAAAAGGAGGAGTCCAAAAGAATTGAGCCATGGAAGGAAAGAAATTCTCTCTTGAAGACCCAAGCATGGAGGCGCCATCTACCTGCCTTTTATAACCCAAATCAATTTTTTTTGGTACCTTGGCCGACCATATGTGTTTGGATTATCCTGATTTATAGATCCCCTCCTTTAGTCCCACATGGGAAGATGTAAAACCCTACTCTCTTGTAAAGCCCTATAAATTAAACCCCTCTTGTAAGTTTAAATCAATCAGATGAATGAAACCAATTTTTTTTAGCGAGCAAACTCTGTGTTTTCTCTCTTCCGCACTTGCATCCAGGTGTTGAGCTCCGTGAGGGAGTAAATCCGGGTTCCCTAGGAACCTTGAGGAGGTGTGAGATCTCCAAAACCCAAACCCTAGGTTAGCCACTCCACTCCCAAAACCTAGCCGCCCATCACACTTTTCTTTCCACTAAGCCCTAGCATATTCCACCTCCCACGACCTCTCTCCCCAAGTCCAGGCCGACCACCAGCATCCAGCTACAGTCCGGGTACTTCAGATCCAAAGCTCTTTCCAGTGGGAGTTGAATCAGCCTTCAAGGGAATCCGGATCTCAACGACATCAACCTTCAAGTTCTTCGAACTGGTAAATCCTTCCCTGAGTCTCTGAATCTCTCACTTGTTTTTCTTCTTCCCAGATCTTGAGTCCAGGAGAAGCCGACCAAACCACAAGACCAGTATTGGAGGATCCATTGCGAAGATAGCCAAATCCGAGGATCCAACAATCTGCTCGAGAGAGTTCTTCCATCCAAATTCTGAGAAGATCCCTGTCTGGTTGGTAAACCATCTCTCCTCTCTATTTCTGTTCTGTTGAAAGTTCAGAG
This sequence comes from Areca catechu, assembly GCA_021397845.1. Lineage (NCBI taxonomy): Eukaryota > Viridiplantae > Streptophyta > Magnoliopsida > Arecales > Arecaceae > Areca > Areca catechu. The sequence continues at coordinate 87,322,895 of CM038039.1, forward strand.
CGAAACCCTAGGTCTGGGAGTTTCTCAACCCCCAGCGATCCATTACTTCTGAACTACTCTGATAATTTAGTTTCTTCTAAATTGTGCTTTCAATCCTTACCTAGTTTCCTTCAACTTAGTTTAGCTTTACTTTGAGTCAAAGCCAATTTCTGAAATATATATAAAAAAAAGAAATTAATCCTAAATTTACTTCCACATACGCTTCTTTGTTCTTTGTTCTGCATCATAGATGCCACATGACTTGACACCTAACCTTCTAACTCAGCTCTAAGCCACATCATCTACCAGCTCAAGCCATTTTACCTACTGGCCTAGCACAGTAAGCAAGCTCCTCAAGGCCTGACATGTAACCTCTACTGCCCTGCAAGCTAGCCCGGTGTGCCCTCCTCCTATAGGGGGTAGGTGGCCTTACATCATGGCCCTTTAACTCCAGCCACCACCCATTAATGCAGGCAGCATACCTGCCATATAGAGGGGCTCTACACCATCTTTAGCCACTCCTTTAAAGCATGCCTGCCATGTAGACGAGCTCCTTCTCATCTCTGCCCACTCCTCTAAGGGCATACGCTCTACAGCGACGTACTAATCACCTCTCCCTGCACCATATATCCCATAGATATCAAGTACTCCATATACCTTGCTTATAAATTTATTTCCTAAACCCTCCAAGTAACATCCTTTTTTTGGGGAAGAGGTAAGTGAAGGAAATAGGGATGAAAGCATGCATAAATCCAGGTTTATAAAATCTTAGCAGAAGCTAATTACAAAACCTTTTTATTAAAGCATGCAAAACTAATTTAAAAATTCACCTAAGGATCTATCTAATATGCTATTTAGTTAATCATCACAGATCTAAAATAAAATAAAAATTAGAATAATGATAAAATATTTACCTTGATCACTATCCTTTTTTCAACTCCGATCACATCGGATCGGGTAGATCATCAAGGTTCCTGTTGGAGCCGTGCATGCACTTGGCCTCTACTGGTATTCACACAAGGCTCGTTTCTAATCGACTCAATGATGCCACTGAAGTGCTAGTTCCCTCGCAGGCATCTCCTCCAACTTGGATATAAATCCTTGTCCAAGACAATCTTAAAGAGGAAGGCTACATCCTTTTGTGCAAACCTTTTGCACAAGGTATTTGGGACTTCTTTTTAGACACCGAGGGAGAGCAAAATCCTTTATTTTATTACTTTCTTCTCTCTCCCTAGACTCTCTTTTTGGATTTTTGCCATGAAAATATCAGAAGGAAGAAGCAAGGAATGGCATAGGAAGAAAAAACTAGCATGCAGTAAGGTATCAAATCAAGGAAGCATCCTGCCCACTTTTTTCTCCTATTTTATATTTGTCACATAAAATAAAACCCACCCTCATCATGCCAACTTCTGGATCACTCTTCATTAGATCAGATCACATCTGATCACATACAAATTAAAATTTATTTTAGGAATAAAATTGCAATAAGAATAAAAGACTTGCAATAAAGAATATGTGTGCTACTCAAAGTTCCTTCTTAGTTTTTGATGCACAAAACTCCATACCAAACTGAGATAACTCACACCTCCAATTAGATAGGATCTCCTTATCTAAAAAATTCAAAATTCAAAGATAAGTAGGTGACTAAGAAGAAAAAGTGGCCATAGAAAAAAATTAGCGATGAGAAACTAGATGTGTGCCATTCCTTCCTTTCTCAATTTTTTTTGTCACACAAAAACTGATTCCATGCCTAAAAAAACAAGATAAACCTCATCCTCAATCAATGAGTTTAAATAAAATAAATTTTATCCAAAAAAGAGAGAGAATCCTAGAGAGAAGGGGTGCCAACTCTTGGCATGCATTTTCATAATTTCTGTGCATAATGAGAAAGAACACCATAAACCAGCACTCCCTTTCTCCAAATTAATGTGAAATTGATATAAAATAAACCCAATCCATTAGGTTTAGGTGTCCTATTTTATTAGGATTTAATTTGATTCAAATCAATTATAATTCGAGCCCGATTCGAATACAATTCAAAAAGTCTATCAATCTTATTCCAAATAGGATTATAATTCAAGTCCAACTTGGATTCTTAAACCCAATTAGAATTAAATTAAGTTAAGCCTAATTAAATTAAATCTAATTTAAATTAATTAATACTTAATTTAAAATTTAAATAAGTCTAATTTTATTGCAACTCCTATAATTAAATCTTTGGTACCAAAATTAGTCGGTGCTAAATGTGCAACCTACTAAATTTGTAACCTTTGCAAAATTAGCAGTTACTAAATATGATCTAAGCTCTTGATCAAGTCAAGCCCTTATTGTATGTGACCTCTCAGGTTTCATTCTATCTGGTAGTGAAACATACTATAATCTCTATCACAGTATCATTAAAACTCTTTTCAATGGACTGGGACTATTCTGACTCAACCCTAATAAGGATTGTTGATCCAAAAACAATCCTAGTGAGTTTCCACAATCACCAGTAACACTTAGCAATATATAGTGGCAAACCAGTAGAATAGAAAAGGTGAACCCTAGGTATAGTTACTATGTGATCAAGTTCCTCTATCAAGAGTTCTAATAGGATGCAAGTTATGGAATCTCGTCAAACCTTAAGATTCATTATATGCTAGACTTAATCAACTTGAGCTTAATCATGATTTTCATGGAAACTCCTTTCCATTATCATGTTGCTATGACTATAGACTTAAAAACTTAGTCTCTTATATCATATAGGACTACTCTCAACTACTAAGGCTGATAGATCCCCTATAGATATACTCCCAACTCCTATAGTGAATCTATTGCACCCAATGTACACTACAAAATCCCATATAGCTAGGAATTATATTTATATGCTTGTCAAACTACAGCAACCCTTCTGTGAGTGACTGATGCATCGCAGATTAAGGAGCTACTCACACAACTATAGCATCAAGAAGTTACCGACAAATGAGTAGACATCCATATGACTTCGCATTTTTAGTCATGCTTGGTACCGTTGTTCTCTAACGACCACTTACACACTTGCTCCAATATCTCCACACTATAGACTCGAGACTCATCTAACCGACAGGAAAGTGTTTGTGCACCAATCTTTGTAGATCAATCACCGTCCCCATAATGATCCAACGACCGGGAGCATTTAAAAGTTAACCTATAATGATACATTTCAAATTTTTAATTCTTAAGAATATGTGTCATTATCCATTAACTCCTCAGATGGTACATGAACATAACATGTATGGTTAAAAACAATCCTATTTGAATTATTAAATATAAAATTTATCTTATATTAAAAATATGTGCAGCTAGATTGGCTTCTAGGATACACATCTAACAGCAAGTTCTTCTAGGGGTCATGCTCTTCAAGAGGTGACTCTGGGCAAGTCCAGCTGTAATGGTTCTATTAGGAAGCTCCTTCACTATAAGGGCTTTCCCTAAGCAAGCATTCCTAAGCATCTCGAGCCTTATGTGTGACTTTACAATCTTCCCAAAGCCACCCAAGAGTTCTTGATCTACATCCAGGTGCAGGCCAAGACCACCTTACTCAGCCTAAGCCTCGCCTAAATCTTTCTTACCCACCTAAGACTAGCCAGCACCCATTTCCACTGCCTCACCTATGTCTTGCTACATAATTCACCATTTCTATTGCCTTTCCTACAGCCATCTCCATTGCTTCGCCTGCTTCTATCTTGTCTCACCAACACTCCATTGCTACACCATTTATATAGAAGCTATAGCTTTCTCCCTTTTTTTCTGTTTTCTTCCATCGAAGACTGACTTAGGCATCGAAGGGTCTACTATAGGGAACCATCCCTTACACCCTCATAGCCAGACTTTAGTGTCTTCTTCATTTTGCATATTTCAGAGCACTCGTACCAAGTAGAGGGAAGCCCGAAGCCATCCAAGTCAGTAGCCATATCTAACCACGTCACCGAGTCTTGGATAGAACTGTAACAACCTTGATCTTAATTCTCTGGTAAGATCATTATAGATTCACTGGATCCGATGTTGGGAGGACAAGGCCACCTTATGAAGAGTGATATCCAATAAGGAGAGTTCCTCTTTGTGATATACATAAGGGGAGTTTTGTAATACCCTGATTTGGGCTAGTTTGTTTGACCAACCTGAAAGTGCCACAATCTTAAGCAAAAAAAAGAGGGGCTGAAAGATGACTCCCATTGGAAGTCTTGCACCCCCCGCCCTCGCCCAATAGACTGCTAATCAAAGTTGATAAATGAGATCCGGAGTGGGAAAGGAACCTAGGGGTCCTCTATTAAATACCTCTAAACCTTTTGTTCTCTTCACTAGAAATCGCAATAGCCACCACCATTATCTTCCACTTTTCCTCTTAGAAGACCATCAATTGGATACACCATGGCCATCAAAATTTGCAACAAATCCCTTGCCAAAGTTGAGGTAACAATTTTCAATCTTTCTTCCCCTCTCTTCACTAATCCTAAGGCCATTGTCTCTAGTTAGATATTATCAAATTGTTGCCGGATTTGGTGGAAATCAGATCACCTCTATTTTGAATCCCTTTCTTTTGTTTTATCCTTCTCCTTCTTTATTTTGATTCCATCATTATTATATGTAACTCAAACCTTGCTAGAACTTTGGTTGAGATCTCAACAACCCTTATGATCATGGGAAGGAGCCACGATTGCCTATGAACCTATAAGACTTGATGAAATTGATCTCCTATTATTGGCTATTTTGGATTTTATTTTTCAATGATTTCTTGGATTTTTGGCCTTCATCAACATCCGTTGTTAGTTGTGTCCTCTTTTTGCTGGTTGTGATGCCATCATGGGTCCTCCTATTTTTTTCCTATGCCACCATGCAACCTCCTATTTTTTCCTATCCCTCGCCTGTGTATGAGTAGGAGGCTCGACCCTTCCTCTATTTTTCCCAAATGAAAGAAGAAGAAGAGAGGAAGAAAAGAAAAGGAGAAAAAAAGAAGGACAAAAAAGAAAAGAAGAGAGAGTTTCTCTCTCTTCCCTTTCTCTTCTCTTAGCTTGCAGTCCCATTTTATCTATAGAAAATTTTTACTTTCTCTCTACTTTCTTTTTATAAATTTCTCTCTCTAGAATTATTTGTCTCTATGAAGTTTTTCTTTCTCAGATTTGTCCAGTAAAGGAGAATTCTTTCGATAAGTTTGATCAAGCTTAGTGAAGAATCCTAATCTATGATCGTTAGATAGCATGCCAGCATCCACCTTGATCAAATCCAGATACTATTAGATTTGATCATTCATAATTTTTGTTAAACTATTTGTACACTAGTTTAATCATGATTAAATTACTTTGATTGGACAAATCGGGATATCACACAATGTTGCCTGGTTAGTCATGTTCCATCATGTCAATTTATCTCTTCTCTTCTCTCTTCTCTCTCTTTTTCTCTCTAATTACTCTCTCCACCTTCTCTCTCTAAAAATCTCTCTCTTTAGATTGTTTCTTCCCTCTCATTATATCTCTATAGTTGTTTGATCTAGTAATGGCATTCCTCCAATGATTTTGAATGACTTTGATGAAGGTATCTTAATCTATGGTCATTGAGCAGCATACCGGCACTAATCTTGTTTAAACTAGATTATACTAGATTTGATTATTCATGAATTCTAGTAAACCATCAGTATCTTAATTTAATAATGATTTGATTTAAATCATCTTAATCAAACCGATCAAGATGCCAGATAGTGTCGTCTGATTAGTTATGTTCTATCTTATTAATTTCTCATTCCTCCAATATTCTTTCTATACTTGATTTATGAACCCAGTAATGAATCCCTAGCCATGTCGCTTTGAATTTGAGTTAACCCAATAGACAGACTTTGAAATATCCTATTCATATAGTATATTCACACAATCTAAGTCTTTGTTGAGCATCACAAAATCTAACATTGATTGGTCTTTATCGAATCATTATATTTTAAGTGATCCTAATTGAATGAAATTACTTGATCAAATTGATCCCTCACTGTCAGTCAATGTACCAACCTCCACTTTGACTTTTGTTGGGCATGGAGCCATTTTTTCGATGGTATCTTAATTTGATCCATTTAAATTCTTCAAAATTTCTTGTTTTGCTTGACTTTTATGATATTGAATTTCTATAACCTTGAATAGGTATATATGATATGCTAAATTGAAGTGTAAATTTGTGAATACTATCCTTGTATTAATTGCTAATAGAGATAAGTAACCCAACGCTTCAAGTGTACGTTTGAATAATCTTTGAAATATCATAATTGATTTTATGTTCTCTATTTTCTAAAATTAGTCAAGCATGTATTGTTTATTATGATCTGTTTTGAAAAAACTTTACCAAAGAGTTTGTAAATTTGATGTTATATATGTTCTCAATATGGCTATGACATGGCCCTGCAAATATAGATTGTATATTAAACTTGTACATCGAATTATAATATGAAACTAGTTTTAACATCGAGCCACTGGTAATTAGAATAGTGCTATCTATTATCTGGAACTTTGTGTAATGTGTTTCTATTACCAGACTTATTCTTCTAGGTTGCATGGCTATAACTTGATGTTGAGTTCAATTATAAGAAAACATTATTTTCAAAAAATATGTGTAATTTGATATTTGTTTCTCCAAGCCAATATTGCATATTTATTTGCTCAGTATGCTTAAACCCTACCTTGATGTGCTATGTTGCTTACAGGCCTAGCATAACTCATTATTTTTTTTCTATTTTTTTATATTATGAATCATAATTATTTGAAGTTCAAGTTAGTATGCTAGATTATTTGGAGCAATTAAAAGATCAGACTATCTTAGTCACTTATATCAATTAGTACTTATTAGTTTAGCTTAGATTTAAAGGTTTTATATGAATAAAATATTATTGTTGATAAGAATAATTTGATTAAATCTTTATAAAAGAATAATTTTTAAAGATTAAGAAAAAAATTATTTTAAAATTATTATGATTTGATCTATAGCCTTGTATGCTTACGAGGATCAATCTACAGGTATGCAATGCCCGTCACATGCTCTGTTCAGAGTGTGACAAGTTTTTTTTCTCAAAGGAGAAGACAAGCTCCAACCATTTCATTAAGAGTTGAAGTCAGAACAAGAAGTTACTTCAGTTGCACTTAAAGTGTAGAGGTAAAAGAAAGAAGATAATAAGCAAAGAGTAACAATAGTTCAAAAGCTTTGAAAGCAATCTCTGGAAAGAACGGCACTTGGATGTTGACATTAGATGCTAAAAGTAGAGAAGAGTGTCTATTAGTGGTCAAAATTATTACTTGTTTAAGAAAGATGGAAAAAGAAAATTGTGGTGAAATTATAACAAGCAAGATGCATCATGGAGTTACATTAAAGGATAAGAATTTATTGCTTTTAATCGTTATCAAATTTGCAAGTTGATTCACACATATGGTGTCACTGAATGAAAATTTTAGAAGTTTCATTCACAAAAATCTATCCATGAACATCAATATGCTTAAATTCATGAAGTACTACATATAGAGGTCGTTTGTCTACCGAAAGAAGAACGTGTAGAACCCCTCCTTACACATGTTCATGGGAGATAAATCGAACTTAAAACATATTTGCTGTAGAAGCATTGGATGTGAACTACTATCCCTGGGTCTCATTGCATAGGGTTGTCATCGACCATATTCATTCTTCTTGCCCTTACTAAATGTTTGTCTCAGCTAGCTAGTTTGGTCGATCACCTTTTCTTTTTGTGGGTTTGCATGTGAAATATTAATGAAAATCTTTTGTATCAAAATCAAAAATTCTGATCACTCTTGTTTCATTTAAATTTTTTTCAGGTTGCATATCTTCCCACACAATGCAAAGGACTAAAGAAGCAAGTCAATGCTAAAGCAATATGGAGCCTACAAAATGAAGTAGGAACTACTTAAAGCTGCACTTGACATCAATACTTTTGTAACCTTATCTCACCATCTGAGAAATCAAAAAAAGGTGAATATATGTATATAATTTTATTATTTTTATTTATTTATTTTTTCAGTAACAAGCAAAGGATGAATAATGAATATATAAGCCTTTGCATCCGTAAAGGCTACAAACCTTTTGACGAGGATGAAAGGTGAAAAGACAATCGAAAAAGAGGACAAATAGCTGAGGTAAGACTTGCCGGTTATATTTAAATTATGTCAATTTCTCATTTTAGGGCAGTCATATATATATTTTCTCTCTTCTTCTTCTTTTTTTTTTCTTTTCTTTTCTTTTCTTTTCTTTTTCCTTTTTTTTTTTTTTTTTTTTTTTTTTTTTTAAAGAATGATAAGGATAAAAGATAAGCCCGATGTAGCTCCCCGTTCTAGCTCTCAACCCGTTAGGCGATTATTCAGCTCATATTTTTTTGCATACCTTCCTCATCAATCAGTGAGCACGTCAATTTAACCCCACACGGTACCGGAGTAATAGCCGTTCCATCTCCAGTCACGTGCGATCATGTCTCGAACCCGTGATTAAAGTGTAATTTATAATGATGGAGCCATGCTCTTACCAACCATGCTACTACCGTAGTGATAAAAAATTTAAAAAAAAAAAAAAAATCTTTACATAATATTTTTATTATCTCATATGTTCGGATATTCTTTTACCTCCATCTGCTCTACATGTGTGAATGTCCAATAAATTTAAAATAGTGACGGGTTATTATCTTTCATATATAGGGATCACATATATAATAATTTGTAAGTAGCAAGTCTATGAGCTTAACCCCAACTTCTAAAAACGAACATAACAATATTTACATCCAAGGTGGTTTTTTCATCTTAAAGAAGCTTTGCTCAGGATCTACAGCCTGCCGTATTCCCTGAAAGAGTGATCAGGAATTACCACATGGATAGGGACTCCCAGCTTTCAAACAGGATCTATGGTCAGGCCCTAACCTAGCCTAGGTTAGTTGAGCCTAGACATTATCAAGCACTGCTTGAAGTTAATTTCAAACCTAAAGTTTGCATCCGAGCTTAGCTTGCTGATTATTTGATCTAGTCTTGTCTCAAATCAATCCAAACACAAGCTTATCCAATCAGATTGATAACCTCAAATCTAGCTGAAATCAATCAAGCTTGTGTCATGCTTGAACTAGGATTCAACATACCTATGATAATTTAAAAAGAAAACATCAATCAAAGTCTTAACCATGTGCCTTTCTTTTCCTTTTTTTTTTTTTTTTTATAGCAGTGCACAACGTGAATACATCACAATCGTTGTTTGAACCCTAGATGTGAAGACGGATGCCAAATTTAGGGAGAGTCCGGCCAATTGGGGTGACATAAATGAGTTATGCATGGATGATCAACAAAGATCTTACTGGCTCAAAAAGAGCAGCTAGAATGTCTTGAACTGCAAAAACCATGCAAAGTTATGTTTAAGTGGGTAAAACTTAAAGCCAGTATGCCTTCCTCTTGAGTTGTTCACATTCATCATAGGTAGTACACGATAAGTCCCACCTCCTTAAGACTCAGAATTAAGAATTCAGAAGCCTCCTTTCTTGCTAGGATCATGGGATGCCAAATGGCTAATTTTTCAATTAAATATCTAGTTATTCCTCTTCGCTATAAATCCCCGAGAGCTTATGATTGAAATTTCATCATAGGAAAAAAAAATAGAGAAAAGAAAAGATTAGCAGGGTATAAGAGCGCAGTTCTAATACTCGCTGGTCACGGGCCCCCTAGTTCATTGTGTATCGAGTGCAATCCCCACCTAGTGGATGTGTCTCAATTCCTTGTGGACGTAACTGGAGAAGTGCAACATTACTTTATTCCTCGCCAAAGGGTCCACATTTTGTCGACCAGGAAATTTTGGCGGGCTGCTTTTTTTGTCGGCCTCCCAACCTGTAACCATCCCTTTTTGCTTAGAGTAATTCTTTGAGCATCACAGGCGGTGCAGCAAATCCAGCATGACCTATACCGCATGCGATTATTGATTCACACTGGTATGATGAATGGGATGGAATATGACATAACATGACGGGAGGGGTATACGTAAGCTGCAGACGCCGTCCTGCAGTTTTTTTAATCGTGCAAAATGACTATTTTGTCCTCATCGTTTTCGGTATAGGAAAAACGGTTCTTCTTCTGCAAACAGAGAAAAAAAATTCATTTGCACTACGAAGCCCCACCCCAAAGTTCATCCATTATTTTTGGACATCCCAGATACCTACATTTTGTATTTTTTGCTCCTCTTTGGTGGTCGAGAAAGCGTTGGTGATCTTCCTTCAATATTTGATACGCCTTCGAAATCTTGGAAAAAATGGAGACAAGTGGTTTCGTCTTTCAACACAGATGACAAACACGAAAATAATGCAAGAAGGAAATGCAGATGGAGGAAGGAAGTACTGCGATCGTTGTTTATTCAGGAGGTGATGAGACCCCTTTAAGATCTGTCCTCAAGAATGCTACAGAAGCAAAAACAGGTTAGGAAAATTTTTGATTCCTGCTTGGAGTTGACATTTGGCATGCGAATTTTTTTTTTACAATTTCTGCAAGGGTATCGGAGTTTTTTAACTAGGGTGCCCCAGGTTTTGAACAAGGGTGTCATAGGTTTTGAACAACGGTGTCGTAAGTTTTGAACTAGAATGTCGTAGGCTTTGAACTAGGATGTCGTAGGTTTTGAAATAGGGTGTCGTAATTTATATTTTACTATTTTAATGTCAATCTTTGAAATTTATCTCTACAGAGGGATGTCACGATAATTTTTAAAAAAATATTAAGTATTCATCGTATAAAATCATGACACCGTAGTTCAGATATTATGACATCATAGTTCAAAACTTATGACACCTTAGTTCAAAACCTACGACACCTATGCAGAAATTATGAAAAATAAGTTTTTAACCCCTCTACCTCTAATACATGACAACCGTGGCTTGTTGTATGACTCCCAGTGTTTCATAAAATTGCCACGGATGCTGTAACAATAATCAAAATGGCCAAAACAGTATTACGACACCCTAGTTCAAAACCTATGACACCCTAGTTCAAAACCTACGACATCCATGCAAAAATAATGAAAAATAAGTTTTTAAACCCTCTACCTCTACTACATGGCAATCGTGGCTTGTTTTATGACTCCCAGGGTGTCATAAAATTGCCACGGATGCTGTAACATTAATCAAAATGACCAAAACAGTATTATGACATCCTAGTTCAAAACCTACGACACCCTAGTTCAAAACCTACGACACCCATGCAGAAATTATGAAAAAAAGTTTTTAACCCCTATACCTCTAATACATGACAACCGTGGCTTGTTTTATGACTCCCAGGATGTCATAAAATTGTCACGAAGGCTGTAACATTAATCAAAATGGCCAAAACAGTATTACGATACCCTAGTTCAAAACCTACGACACCTTAGTTCAAAATCTACGACACCCATGCAGAAATTATAAAAAATAAGTTTTTAACCCCTCTACCTCTAATACATGGAAACCGTGGCTTGTTTTATGACTCCCAGGGTGTCATAAAATTGCCACGGATGCTGTAATATTAATCAAAATGGCCAAAATAGTATTACGACATCCTAGTTCAAAACCTATGACACCCTAGTTCAAAACCTACGACACCCATGCAGAAATTATGAAAAATAAGTTTTTAACCCCTCTACCTCTAATACATGATAACTGTGGCTTGTTTTATGACTCCCAAAGTATCATAAAATTGCCACGGATGCTGTAACATTAATCAAAATGGCCAAAATAGTATTATGACACCCTAGTTCAAAACCTACAACACCCTAATTCAAAACCTATGACACCCATACAGAAATTATGAAAAATAAGTTTTTAACCCCTCTACCTATAATACATGGCAACCGTGGCTTGTTTTATGACTCCCATGGTGTCATAAAATTGCCACGGATGCTGTAACATTAATCAAAATGGCCAAAACAGTATTACGACACCCTAGTTCAAAATCTACGATATCCTAGTTCAAAACCTACGACACCCATACAGAAATTATGAAAAATAAGTTTTTAACCCCTCTACCTTTAATACATGGCAACCGTGGCTTATTTTATGACTCCCAGGGTATCATAAAATTTTTTATTTAGAATTTATTGCTTGAGTTTATTGCTTAACTTACATTTATATTTTACTTATGTTTCAGGTGATCTTGCAATGCTTTGGCTGCCCAGATTAAAGGCTTCATAATTATTTAAAAACCATTGCAAGCCAGTAGTGTATGCTGAACAAGTTTTGAAGATAAGTTTCTCAAGTTATCATTTAGAAATAATCAGAAAGACTCCTTTCAATGCATTCGTAGACATGCAATCGCTTGTTGTCGACGGGCATCTACTAGCTGAAATTATTAGATGCTATAAGGGAGGAAACAAGTTTATTTTTTGTGGCAAGGAACTTATATTTAGTGTCGAAAACCTGGCCCTGATTTTGGGTCTGCCATGCCACGAAAAAAAAATCAAAATGGAAGATCAATTTAAGAAGGGCCGGTTATTCAGAAGATTTGGAAAACAATTAAATCTGCAAAATAAGGGGCTGGAGAAGTTAATTGCCCAATTTCATTCATCCAATTTACAAGAATATGTCGAGGATACTGTGAGATTATGGATTGCATATATGTTCGCAACATTCTTGTATCCAAAGTCAAATCAATGTTGCCCAAGATTTATCATCCCTTACTTGGATGATTTATTCTAGCTGGGTCAAATAGATTGGGCTTCCATAATAAAGGAGTTGACTCTTATGTCTCTCGCAGATGCTGCTTTTTGCTTGAGATCCGACCAGCCAGTCCTAATCAAGAGAAGTGACAAGGTTAGGAGGCAGCCAACCCTGTATGGGTGTATAGCTGCTCTATTGGTTAGTATCATTAATATGCAGCAAAAGTATAATTGCTTTATTTTAAATCTTCTATATATTTAACATACATGATTATTATATACATGTTTGGTTCCTTGAGCATAGTACCTTGAGAGCCCTAGCATATCCAAATAAATTGCCTAGACTGTTAAAATTGTATGACAGCCAGGTAAAGACAAAGATTGTTGACCTTACAAACTTGAAGCCTCATGAGTTGGTAAATAAAAATATTTTTTCATTATAATATTAATGAACAATATATTATTATGATTAATATATGGTTATTTTGTTATTGTTCTTGGCTTGTAGGTGGAGGGAGCTATTGAGCCTACGATAACAGAACAATGGCTTCTCCCTAAAGAAACAGTAACAGCAGCATCCTCCGAAAAAGAAAAAACTTGTGCAAGCTGTGCACAGGTGAAGGCTGAAGTTGAAGAGATAAAGAAGAGGCTTGCGATAGTTGAAACTCTTCTTAGTTCATTAGTAAATAAAAGAACCAATGCCAAAAAAGAAGGGTAGAAAGAGACGGAGGGAGAGGATACTGAAGATACTGAGGTTGAGGTGGAAGAAATTTTTGATGAAAAATTTAAGGATACCCTTGTAAGTGAGGAAACTGAGGGGGAAAAATATGAAATCCGGATTCCTTCACTTATAAAGAGGGTAAAAAAAGAACTTAGGCTGCGGAAGGCCTCCCAAATCGCAGCTGATTCTGCTTTTGAAATAGGCCCATCGAAAAAAGATGAAGATGGTGAGCACATCTCAGCTCGAGGAATCAAATTGAACTTCAAATTGAAGATGATGAAAATTTGATCAATACATTTTTGAATGAAGAGATGGACTCATAAGTTACTCCTAGTTTTTGTAATATGTATGCTAATTTATAGTCGAGAATATATAATAACATTCATGTTTATTAATTTCAGAGATGTCATCTACAATAATAATTTCGGAGGCACTATCACTAGGAAAAATCTTTTAGATCTGATAAACAATGACATGATAGTTGATGATGTAAGTAATGGAGTATTACATCATTTTGTTGTTAATCTTTATGTATGTAATGATATATTTTCTAATAATTATTATATTCAGTTTATAATTAATCAGTTTATATTGTATTGACAGATAATTGATGCTAGGCAGGAGTTCATTACAAAGAACTGAGTTGAGAATGCAGAAAGATATCATAAGAGTATAGTTGCACCTGTGATGACCTCTGGCATGTGCCTGCATTAGCATCACCTTGTCATGAACTTGCTGGAACAGCTAGGAATATGATATTTGATGGAGTCAGTGATGTAGATAAGAAGGAATTTCGATTTCTCTTCACTATCATTAACTCGAAAAATTTTCACTGGCACCTGGTAGCGGTTGACATGCAAGAGAAGATTTTCATGCATCTGAATTCAATAAAATGCAATTCCAAGTATAAGGCAAATGCAAAGAAGTGGCAGAAGATAGTAGGTGCAATGTTCCATATATTCTGTGACAATAGTGAGGTATCCAAATGGTCCATGAGAGAGATTAGTGAATGCCCTTCCCAAGCTGCAGGATCACTGGACTGCGGTTTGTTTTGCTTGAAATACATGGATTTTATTACTCGCAGGGATAGGCCTGATACTTGAGAATTCACAGAAAAAGATATCAGCATGTACCACCACTAATTAGCAGTAAGAATTTTGAGAGAGAGTTTGAATCAAAAGATTGAAATTGCTGTTAAAAATTAGCCTATAAAAGCAAATTATTTGTTATGTACTCTTTCTTTTCGATTCATTTACTTCTGTAATATGTTACACATTTGTAACTAACTCGAGGATTATATTTTAAGCATCATTCTTAAAGGAAAATTCTATAATTCATTCAACCCATATTATTTTGAATATCATTGTCTTATTACATGTAGTTTTATATAATTCATTCAATCAATATTTTGTGATTATTCATTGCTGTGATGATGATATAAAGGAATGTTATGTTTTTTGACAGGGTGTCGTAGTATTTATACTAGGGTGTCGTAGCATTTGAACTAGGGTGTTGTAGCATTTGAACCAAGGTGTTATAGATTTTAAACTAAGATATCGTAACTTTTGAACTAGGATGTCGAAATGCTGTTTCAAGTGATTTTATTGATTTTTAAACAACCAAGACTATTTCTGATGATCTGAAAGTCAATAACCAAGCCATAGATGATATGAAATATGGGTAGAAGGGATTATAAATGTTTTAGCTTATATTTTCTGCATGGTTGTAATTATTGAACTAGGATGTCATAGATTTTGAATTAGGGTATCGTAGGTTTTGAACTAAGGTGTCGTAATACTGTTTCAGGTGATTTTATTGATTTTTAAGCAGCCGAGTCTATTTTTGATGATTTGAAAGTCAATAACCAAGCTACAAATGATATGAAATATGGGTAGAAGGGATTAGAAACGTTTTATCTTATATTTTCTACATGGTTATAATTTTTGAACTAGGGTGTCATAGGTTTTGAACTAGGATGTCGTAGGTTTTGAACTAGGATGTCGTAATACTGTTTCAGATGATTTTATTAATTTTTAAGCAGCCGGGACTATTTCTGATGATTTGAAAGTCAATAACCAAGCCACAGATGATATGAAATATGGGTAGAAGGGATTAAAAACGTTTTATCTTATAAATTCTGTATAGTTGTAATTTTTGAACTAGGGTGTCGTAGGTTTTAAAATAGGGTAATACTGTTTCAAATGATTTTATTGATTTTTAAGCAGTCGGGACTATTTCTGATGATCTGAAAGTCAATAACCAAGCCACAGATGATATGAAATATGGGTAGAAGGGATTAGAAACGTTTTATCTTATATTTTCTGCATGGTTGTAATTTTTGAACTAGGGTATCGTAGGTTTTGAACTAGGATGTCGTAGATTTTGAACTAGGGTGTCGTAATGATGTTTCAGGTGATTTTATTGATTTTTAAGCAGTCGAGACTATTTCGATGATCTGAAAGTCAATAACCAAGCCATAGATGATATGAAATATGGGTAGAAGGGATTAGAAATGTTTTATCTTATATTTTCTGCATGGTTGTAATTTTTGAACTAGGATGTCGTAGGTTTTGAACTAAGATGTCGTAGGTTTTGAACTAGGATGTCGTAATGCTGTTTTAGGTGATTTTATTGATTTTTAAGCAGCCAGGTCTATTTCTGATGATCTGGGAAAATAAGTTGATTCTATAAAATGTTCAATACATTTTGTTTAAAATTTCATCCGATAATCTAAATAAACATAGGACTATACATATATAGGACTATACCATAATTCAGCATTTTATATCCTATCCTGTGTTAGTTGACTGCATACATAAGTATCAAATTCATCTAAAAAAGGGTCCGAAGAAGGTATAGTAGGTTCAATTACTATTTCTGGTACTTCTACTATAATATGGGAAGTTTGCCTTTTGCTAGTACTACCTCTTCTCTCATTTTGCACAGGAGTATCAACAGAAGCCTTATCCATATTTTTCCTTGATCTCTTTGATTTCTTCTCGACTCCACTCTTAATTCTATTCTCTCATGGACGACCTTTCATAGTAAGTTGGTCAGGATCCTGGATTAGAAGTTCTCTGCTTTGCTTAGCTGCACAATTAGCATCAACAGCTCTTCTGAATAATGTGTAAGATCTTCCATCACCAAATTGAATGCATCTTCAGACATGGAGGCTATCTCTGCAAGCTTCATCATCCGATGACTCATCAAAGCATATCTACGATCAATAAAATATAATATTTGTATTAGAATTTCATGACATATGATAAGTTAATGTAAACTTAAAATAAGACATGAATTTAAATAATTTCTTGAGTACGTACCGTGATTTTCGCGTGCTTTTATCACAAAATTGAGTATTGCATTTGAGATCGTCGAATTGATATTTCATATCCTTGCACCATCTATTTAAGAAGTACTTATCTGGGATACGAAATATGTCGCTTTGATGAAGAACCAATAAGGTATGCCTATACAAGTAATCCTTGTACTCAAAGGATCCACACTGGCATTTAACATCCTCCAAAGTTTTATCATATGAAACCTTGTAATTTTTAATAATCTTCTTATTAATTTCATTAACTTCAATTCTTTCAAATGATTTAACAGAATATACATCACGATTATCAACTTCTTTAAGTAATTTGGCATTTGATGCATCCATTTCAAGGACCTCATTCTGAAATCTTTTGAATATGTACCTTGTATATTTTCTTGCTGCTTGCCTCTAAAAAGGAGAGGATGTCTTTAGGAAAGCACTTGTTTGCAACGTTTTATTGACTTCCTTATTTTCTGTTTCATATCTTTTCTCCAAGGCATCTTCATACTTATCGATGAATTCCTTGAGCGTAATCTTCGAGTTTATAAACCCACCAAAGAAGTGATTGATGCTCTCACTCCTTTGTGAAGTTGACATCCCTATTCATAAATATTCAAAAAATATAAGCATATAAGATAAAAAGTATGTTCAAAACTTTAAAAAATAAACATTAATCAATCATAATGACTAACAAACCTGCAAAAAATGTATCTTTAAGATAAACTGGAACCCATTTATCCCAACATTTATATAAGTCATTTAACCAATATATGGCCTTGCATTCTACATATTTCTCCATTAAATGTGCCCATCTTTCCTCAAAAGATACTATGGTAACTGAATCATATATTGCCTCGTCAAACTCAACCATAAATTTAGGATTTGCAGTGCAAATATGGTCAATCTTTTAAGGAATCTTTTTCAAAATATGCCAAAGACAAGATCTATGACGTGCATTGGGAAAAACATCTCTAACAATAGCCTCGATTGCCTTATCTTGGTCAGTTATGATGGCATTAGGTGGATGACCACCATTTGCATCCAGCCATGATTAGAATACCCATTTAAATGTCTCAGTCTTCTCATCTGATAACAATGCGCAACCAAGCAATGTGGACTGTTCATGATGGTTAACTCCGACAAATGGATAAAAGGGCATTTGATATGTATTTGTCAAATAGGTTGAGTCAAATGTCAGTACATCACTAAAGTAAGTGCTTGCCAATCTTGACCTAGGATAGATCCAGAAGACAGTCCTAAGCTATCCATTATCATTCAGGTCAAAAGTATAAAAGAAATTTGGGTTTTTGCTTGCATTTGTGTGAAATAGATTACCATTGACTGTGCATCCCCTTATTTCAGCTGACTCTGATATTCTCGATAGATAAAATTATGAGCATCCTTTTCTGCGAAATCTAATTATCTTCTATCCCCTTTCTTTCTAGCCATGGTAGAGTATATTTGACTTGTGAAAACATTCACGGCATGTAAATTGCTGATCTTTGCCTTTTCTAGTGTGCTGATCCTCCTATGGTACCGTAGATAACCAGCTGATGATATGGACAGCTCATGGTTATGTTCTAAGAAAACATCAACCAATATCCACTTACCATTTTTAGAATTTAGTCTTGCTTTTATCGAAGCCTTACAATCAATTTTGCCAATATCCCTAGGATTCATGGAGTTATCAATTTTTCTAGATTTTCCTTGCCTCCAACATGCCAAGTGCTTGAAGCATATTTTTTTGTTGTTGTTGGACCTACTACACACTGTTATGATTCCAAAACCTACTCTTCTTGCATATTTGTTGTAGAAATTGTATAAATCATTTGCAGAATTAAACTCCATACCAATTTTAGGATCAACAAACTCGTTATCTGTGATTGGGGTGATAGGTGAAGGTGTATTCTTCTGAACAACATCAGCAACCTCATCCAAATTTCTAATTTCAGTGCCATATATAGAAATATCTGCATAAAAAAATCATAAACATTGATATACATAGTTTTAGATGACATTTTATCTACAATATAATAAATAATGAGTTATGCATTGGATAGAATATGACACGACAGTGCAATAATAAGACATGGATGCAAAAAGTTCAAAAATATATGCTGAAACAATATTGCGACACCCCAGTTCAAACACTGCGACACCCTAATTATAAACCTATGAAACATGAACAAATCGATACAAAACAGAAAATGAAAGCTTTTATCCTCCATCATGGGATATTTCAACAGTGCTTTGGCTTGAATAAGATTGTTGGATTGTAATAAAAATACCAGAAAGAAAAAAGATTTAAAAAAAAAAGAGTTTTCAAGTTTTGACATCCTAGTTTAGAAGTTACGACATCCTAGTTAAAAGATTATGACACCCGATCATGAAACATGAAACTAAATATACCCCCCTGCTACCTCGAGAACCTATCACTTGTGAATTGAGTTATGACTCCTAGAATGTCATAACATGACATGGATGCAAAAAGTTCAGAAATATATACTGAAACAGTATTACGACATCCCAGTTCAAACACTACGACACCAAACATTCTAAATCAATAAAAAGTTTTTTTAATTTTAAATTATTAAAAAAAAATGGAAGTGAATCGCTTCCCTTTTTTATTAAAAATAATATTTATTGCAAGATAGATGATCGCTCTATTATAAGTGATTACTGGTATATAGAAAAGTGTTCGGTAAGGAATCGAATACTTATTAAAATATAGGATATCAAATGACTAGAAGCTAATCACTTATTTGAGATGTAGGATACCGATGGCTAAAAACGATCATTTATTGAGATACAAGATTTACTTATTTAAGGTACAGAATGTTAGATGGCCATGAGTCAATTACTCATTAAGATACAGGATGCCAAATAGCAAGGAACCAATTATTTATTTGAGATATAGGATGCCAGATAGTCAGAAATTAATCAATCACTTAGTTAAAGCATAGGATACCAAATGGCCAAGAACCGATCACTTAGTTAAGGCACAGAATATCAAACAATCAGGAGCTGATCATTTATTTAAGACACAAGGTGCTAGATGGTTAGGAGCTGATCACTTATTTGAGATACAAGATGCCAGATAGCTAGGAGCCAATGACTTATTAAAGTATAAGATGCCAAATGGCGAGGAGTCAATCATTCATTGGGACACAGGATACTAGATAGCCATAAGCTGATCACTTATTAAGATGCAGGATGCCAAATGGCCAAGAGCCGATCACTTATTAAAATACAGGGTACCAAATGGCCAGAAACCAATTATTTATTTAAGACATAGAGTGCGAGACAGCCAGAAGTCAATTACTTATTTGAGACACAAAGTGCTAGATAATTAGGAGTCGATCATTTATTTAAGGCACAAGATGCCAAACGGTTAGGAGCCAATTATTTATTGACGCATAGGGTACTAGATGATCATGAACCGATCACTTATTTGAGGCATAAGGTGCTACATAGTCAGGACCTCATCACTTATTTGAGGCATAGGATGCCAAACGACCAAGAACCGATCACTTATCTGAGACACAAGGTGCTCAATGGCTAAGAGCTAATCACTTATTTGAAGTACAAGTTTCTCAACTACTCATCAGATAAGTACCAACTGATTCATCAAGGTTTGGTGGTCCAACATAGCAACTAGGCTCCAACCCTCTTTAGATACGTATCAGCCAACTTAGGTGATGAGGCAAACTCCTGACACCGTACCACATGGACTCAAAGGTGTATGTACATCAATCATCGTTGGCTTGTTCAGTCCACCCATCCGCATGTGCTCCCGAAGTGGCTATCATTAATGTTTGCTGTCTAAGGAATGCCCTGCCTCATGGATGTGCCATGCTAGCCACCACTCTCTGCCTCACCTACCATGGCATGGTTCCCTACTTCGAGCATGTCTGCAGTAGCTAAAACCTGCCAGCCATCGTCCCCTCTTTTGGTATCAGGTATATGCCTATAACTTGGTTCCTAGTGACCCTCCAGAAAAAAAGACCAAAGCCAAACAAGAACTTGGTAAAGATACAAAGGAAAGAACAAAGAGAGACGATGGAGATGGAACAGAGAGCCCACTCTTTTCAAGAGCCACCTCCTTCTACTACAAAGGAAATTTCTTTTTGCTCCCACCTCTATGCACAACCTTAGCTCCCTAGATTGAGTCTTTCATAGCTTGTCACCTAAGTGAGATCCCTACAGGACATTCCATGCACTTTCCATTATTCACAAAGTGCCCAGACCTCCAAGACTCCACTTATCTATGCACTATCCCTTGGGAAGCGGGGCTCATATGCATTGAGATCCCCTTCTCCCATAGATTTCCTTCCATCTTTTGTTCTCTCTTTCCTTTACTTCTTCTCCAGCTTCTCTCCCACCTTGCTCCAAGCCCAAAGGGGACTCCAAGCCTCCTCTATTTATCTCTTTCGGAGACTGACTTAGGCATTGGAGGGTCCACTACATGATCCACTCCCGATGTGTCAGACTTTCTGGTCTTCTCTATCTTGTAAGACTGACTCCCGATGATAGGACCCTGCGAGGCCTCTCGGCTCCTTATCAGTATCCACTCCTGCTCTAGTCCTGTTTGAGCCAAGCCCAAGTCAACACCACCTCCTAGAGATCTACAATAAATTGGTGCTAGACCAAAGGCTGCACGCCAAAAAACTTCAGTGAGGATTGGAGTTTATCTCTAGTTCTACTTTGCCCTTGTTTCGCACTATGGCGAAGGAAAAGAGGACCATCATGTTTGCCACTACTGAGGCATCAGTGGCCTTGGCCACCCCTTCTCTGCTCCCAGTAGAAGGAGAGGTAGGACATCCAGTTGCTCCAATTATCATCATCAAGCAATTCCAGTAGATCTCCCAGCAAGATTAGGTGCTAATGACCTTGGTATAAGTCTTTAGCAGGCCTCGCCTAGGCTCAAGGTGGAGCCCACCCGCCATCCATCCACCTTACACTCACCTTCTCCTAGGCAGGGGGAATAACCTGCACCACACAGCGAGCCTGGGGTGTAGGTCGGGACTCGGGTCACCCCTACCATGGGGTTAGGAGTTCCTTGCATGAGGTGGTTAGCTAAGAG
The DNA here is from genome assembly GCA_021397845.1 of Areca catechu. Lineage (NCBI taxonomy): Eukaryota > Viridiplantae > Streptophyta > Magnoliopsida > Arecales > Arecaceae > Areca > Areca catechu. The sequence continues at coordinate 87,344,636 of CM038039.1, forward strand.
AGTAAGGCGAGCTCCCCTCCAAGCCTTGCCTCAACCAGCTGTGTCTCGGAGTCACCCCTCCAATCAAGAGTCAGGCGAGGTATGCCCATCTAACTTTTTTTTCTGTTTCCTCTTCCTCCATACAAGATGTTTTGTTGGAGGAGTCTTCAAGCCCTTACCCCACTCGGTGATCTAGGTTGCAGGGCGAGCTGGCTTGCAAGCTCTAGGAAGTGGATGCTTACCCGAGAGAGCTTCGCTAACATGATCTAACTTTGGGTGGTGAGCCCTGATTCATAGTTCGTCCCTTGTTCTCCTACAAGATTATGGGGGAACCGATGCCCCATCTCTTCAAGGCTCCTATTATGGAGGCCTATGATGGCACCTTTGATTCATTCAACCACCTAACGAGCTTCAGGTCTATCATGCTTCTCCAGAGGGCATCGGACCTCATGTGCAAGACCTTCCCTACTATCTTAAAAAAATGATGAGAGCCTAGTACACCCGACTTCAGCGGGGTCGATCCAATCCTTCGAAGAGTTCGGCTAGAGATTCATGGCCTAGTTCTAGAGTAATAAAAGGCCAAAGCGAGGCTTCGACTTCCTCTTCTTAGTCCAACAAGAGGTTGGTGAGTCTCACCACCACTACATGGGTCACTTTAAAGTGGCTATCTAGAGGTTCGCATCCTTGAACGCTCTATCGCCATGTTAACCTTGAAGAGAGGGCTACGTAGAGGTAGCTTCTAGTTCTCTCTCCAAGCAATTTTTGCGGGGCCTTCTTAAGCTTTTAGTCCATGTGGAAAAATACATCAACATCAAAGAAGGTATGCTAGAGAAATGAAAGGAGAAGAATTGGAAATGCCCACGAGAGGAATGCTCCCATCCAGCCCTTCCCCAACAGCAGCAAAAAAAAAGAAGCAGGACAAGGAGTCCTACCACCAGTCCGGAATCCCTAGGCCACCCCACAAAGAGGAATTCACTCTTTTGAATGCCCAGTAGGGATAGATCCTGATGAAAATCAATGGTCAAGACTTTGTCCGATGTTCAAGGAAGATGAACAAGAAGGCCTGGAAGGATCCCAAGAAATATTATTGTTGCTGCCTAGATCACCGTGGCTTGTAGCTTTTTACGTGGCCTAGATGAGTGGACTCCTCGCCAGTGTTACCATGCTCATCGGTCGGAGACGATCAAGGGGAACATACCCTCCGCCACAGGGCTTGGTGGAGCCACCGTGCTCGGAGGGGTCGATGTAGGGATGAAAAGGAGCTTGGTACTGTGGTGGTCCTCCTATGGGCCTCTCCAGCAAGAGAAATCTTCTTTACATCATCCCTCTATCGGGCGAACTTGCAAAACAGGAGAGACCTGGGCCAGGGATTCTGGCAAAGACACTCCGGCGATCAAATCAGTAGGACGATCGAGGGAAACAAACGACCTCTGAGGTAGAGAGCTTGGGGGACTCTCTGCTTCCAGAGGATGATAAAAATAGAATATAATATAAGGATGAAGAGAGTGTGTTGTCTCTTACCTCCCCTTACCTCTCCATGCCGGTCTTTATGTAGACGAATGGCTCCTATCGTTCGAGGGAGGCGTGCTGGTCTTGATGTGGACCTGTGAGGCTAAGATAGCCTGTGGGGCCATGATGGGCTAGTGAACCTTCCTCCTCTGGGTGGTTCAGGAAGTTGGTGCAAAGGTACAGTGCCTTGGACAGGGTACTATTTCCTTATTAGTGTAAACAGTGGCTTGAATGCAAACCTTCTTTGCAAGCGGTGTGTCAGGTGGCGTGCCATCGGACTCACGTGGGTGGGGATCCTTGGAAAGAGTGCCGAGCCCACATGGATGAGACAGAACCATGTGATGCTCTCAGTGGTCGAGCCGGGCTAAGATGCCGAAGTGCCGGACTGGCTGAGGCGCTACTCCTGCATAGTACATGGGATAAGAAGAACGTACCCGAAATGGATGGAAGCGAGCCAGGGGTGGAACCGTCCTGGGGCACGGTTGATACACTAAACTTTACGTGCCATGCCGCCCATGGACCGAGGAAAGACCCGTAGAGGCTTTCCATGCATGCTGGTCAAGGCGAGGTGCGTGGCACCAAGCACATGGGTGCAAACCCATGCGTGCATGGACATGCCGGACCGTAGAGGTGCGCTGCCCTCGAGCGGGTGGACCGGTGTGGGCGGAGCTGGGGCTACCGCGGGTGCACCGAGCTGGACACGGGCATGCTGAGCTGGACTCGGGCATGCCACGCTGGCGCGCTGCTGCCTCCTAATGGGTAAGGCCATACGGGGCGGCGCCGAACGGAGGCGAGCAGTGACCTGCTGCCTCCTAACAGGCGAGGCCGTACGGGGTGGCCCTAAACAGAGGCGGGCGGAGACCTGCTGCCTCCCAACGGGCAAGGCCATGCGAGGCGCAGGATTATCGGACCGGTGCAGGTGCACCGAACAGTGTCGGACTCCGCTCAGGCGGAGTCGACCGGATGAGCTGGGAACTCTGTGGATGTTCCTTCGGGCAGACCCAGGCGCGGAGCCGGGATGCCGGAGGAAAGGTGCAGGGCTTTGGGCAGAACCGGACTCATGCAGGCTGGAGGCAACCCGTGTCACATCCCTGCAAACGTGGGCGGACCGGAGGGCTCCGTCTCGAAGCCGGAGCCAGGCCTAGGTGGGTGGAACCGGACCAGGCAAAGGCGGAGCACGCCACCTGTGACGGGCATGGCCGGACCTAACACGGGATCGGCTGAGGCACGGTTGCGCCGGGTTGGAGCTGGGTGTGCCCCGTGCGAAAGCACGGGGTCATGCCACCGGAGCTGGAGGAGCCAGAACAGGGCCCTGCCACCCTGGACGCGGGAGCGCCGAGCTAGAGGAGCCATGCCAAGGTGCGGGCAGAGGCCTCCCTCGATCAGACTAGGCACCGGGTAGGAGCGTTCGGAGCCAGAGCGGCCGGGGTCGTGCGTGCTTCCGCAAGTGGATCCAGGCTGGACCGCATGGAGCTGGAACGGCCGGGGTCGCGCGTCTCCCTTGCACGTAGACCGAGGCACGGGTGTGCTACGGTTGTGCCGAACTGGGGAGTCCCACCATGGGGCCAGAACTGGACCCCACGTGGACTTAGCCTCGTTGTCGGGTCATGCCACTCCCTAACATACCGTACCGGCATGGGCTGAGGTGGATGGAGCCTTGCAGGCATTCGCAGGATGGAGCCGGAGAGCTTCATGGGCCGAAGTGGGGTGCCCGGCATGCCTGGCTAGGGTCCAAGCATGGCTGAAGTGGGCTAGCCGAGCTGTCGACTTGGTCAAGGTACCAGCCCGACAGAGCTGGGCTCCAGGCATGGTCGAAGTGGGCTGGCCGAGGTGCTGACCTGGCCGTCATAGGGGCTGATCTCTTCAAGTGGACCCACCTTTATGTCATGGCCGAATGGATTGGTTACTACTGTAACAATTATCAATTTCAACAAGACTACAAGCATGACACTGAAGATTGCATCTCCCTGAAAACAGAGATTGAGTTGTTGATCTAGCAAGGCTACATGTGTGGTTATGTTGAGAAGCCTAATACTTCAGAGGCTGCTAGTCAAGACTCCTAGTCGATAGTTGAGCCTCTTGCTAGAAATAGAATCCATGTCGGCACCATCTCTGGAGGATTGGTCACTAGGGTGCAAGCTCCTCAGGATGATGGGCATATCCAAAGTATCCTAGGTGGAAGTCTCCCAGTCTAAATGCTAGAGGGTTAGAGAGGAGCCTATTATCTTTGCTGTTGATGACACCGATGGAGTTCTATTTCTACATGACGATCTTGTGATTATTTTTCCTGCTATTTCTAACTATGATGTAAAGAGAATCCTGGTAGATAATGGAAGCTCCATATATTTTGTTTAGTGATGCATTATCCTAGATGGGATTGTCCAAGGATTGCCTTTGAAGGGAGAACACTCCCTTGTTTGGTTTTTCTTGGGATGTCATTCCTGTCGAGGGCATCATGACACTACTTGTGATAGCCGGCTAGAACCCAAAATAGGCCACGACCCTCCTGGCTTCCTGGTGGTTAGGATTCTAGCCACCTATAATGCTATCCTAGGGAGTTTTGACCTGAATACTTTATGGACCATAGTCTCAACCTACCACCTACTGATAAAGTTCCATACCCCCCACAGGATGGGTGAGGTACGAGGTGATCAAGCCTTGGCAAGGTGATGGTACATGGCGACCCTTAAGTAGAAAATAAAAGAAGCCATGTCCATTGAAAGCTGTGACCTCTAAGATCAACAAAATATGCAACATGGAGATTTTGCAAAAGAATTGGTTCCTATTTCCCTGGACCAAACCAACTCCTGAGTGCTATATGTCAGGAGTGAGTAGAGCAAAGAGTCCAAAGCTTGATTGATGGAGTTCCTCCATATGAACACTGACATCTTCGCATGGACGATAGCTAATATGCCAGGCATTGATCCCATGGTCATAGTGCACTGCCTTAACATTGACACTGCATACCTGCCAATTCGTCAGAAGAAGAGAAGCTTCATCCTTGAGCACCAACATGCCATCAAACAAGAGGTGGAGAAGCTTTTGGAGGCCAAGTTTATCCGTGAGGTCTAGTATCCCGATTGGCTCACCAACATTATCCTAGTGAAAAAGACCAATGGCAAGTGACAGGCATGTGATAGGTCATGATGTTGTCGTTAAGCCACCGCGGCTATTAGTTTAATTAACCAACTTCTAAATTAAATTAAGAACACATAGAAAGGATGAGTCGGGTCGAATCCACAGGAAAGGCAGTATGTTGAGTATTTTGAAATCCTTGATTGAAGAAAATACATAGATCGAAGTAGGGGAGTGAAAATTAAAAGTATGAAAAATAAATAACTTAGTTCTAGGATCTACTATTTATATCCTAGCATCTACTTGCAATAAAAATAAACAATATGAATTTAAAAGTGCATGAAAATACTTTTTTCATTAAATAAAGGAGAGTTCTATTACAAGAAAAAAAGGATAATTTAATAACTAAGAAAATCTATAAAAAAAATAGTAACAAAGACTGGAAGTAGATCGGGATAGCCTCATCGAGAAGATGTCGACGAACTCCCTTCTTCCTTCATACTCCTCAGAATGAACTGGCTTTCTCTACTTCTTCCTCCTTGGATCTTGATCTTGGAGATGGAGTAGGCTTGAAGATGGTGTAGGGACAAAACTCTCCTTTAAGAAATCTCACTCTTAGAAGCCAACCCACAACCCAAGCTATATCCTTTACCCTGTACCATACCCTCTCTCTAGGATGTTTTCTTCAGTAACCCAGGAGTCTTTTAAATAGAGCTCATCTAGGGCTTCCTCCTAGTCAAACTTGGACTCAATCATGCTCCAGATCGGCTAAATATCGCCAGAAAAAATATAGGTCATCTGATCTACATCGTGATGGAGTGATTGCCGCTCCCTTCCTTCTCTAGCAGTAGAGCCCGATCTAGATTCGTAGAACCCCCGAATCTTCGATTCCTAATTGGACTTGGGCTCTTCTCCCGATCCAGTGCGGTGGCGAGAGGTGGTGGAAGACAGCAGCTGGCAGCAATGGAAGGCAGTGGTCGGTGGCTGTGGGTGGTGGGAAAATGGTGATTGTGGTTAAAAGAGGGTCGACGGTGGAGAGGAGAAGAGACGGTGGTGGAGAGGGGAATTGCAAACGACAACGGTATCATGGCTTGGGCCAAGAGGGGCAGCTTCTAGTGTGGTGAGCTGGTGGCGAGGTGATGGATGCATGGCATCTCATATCAGAGGAAGGAGAAATGGAGAAAACCATTGGGATCGGTGGCCAGTGATGGCTTTTAATGCTTCTCCAATCAAAGGAGGTGGCGCTAGTGGTCTGGTGGTGACGGGACGGCATCCCTGGCAGTATATCGATGAAAATCCCTCCACGGTCCATGGCTTAGAGCCATAGACCACGAGCCATGGCATCCTATGGACCAGACGAGCCTCCATAGACCGAGCGACCAGTCCATGATGGACCGGTTGCTTTAATATTTGTGTGATTTTTTAATAAATTTCAAAATCTGATTTTAAACCTGTTTGAACTCTGATTTGAGTGACGTCTATACTGTTGGATCCTAAAAATTATGCTCTTTATAATTACAGTCTTCTTTCCTACAAATGATATATAAAAATATCAATTTGATATAAATAAATATAGTTTAATGATTAAATTAATACTTTTATATGTGTATATAATATAATTATCAGCATGCATTGACTTCACCAACTTAAACAAGGATTGCTTGAAGGACTGTTTCCATCTACCATGGTCAATCAACTGGTGGACTTGACCTTCAGGCACAAGACTCTTAGCTTCATGGATGCCTTTTTCAGGTATAACCAAATCCGGATGGTGCCACAGTATAAGGAGAAGATCGCATTTATCACTAACCAAGGGCTATACTACTATATGGTCATTTCCTTTGGTCTAAAAAATGCAGGAGCCACCTATCAGTGCCTTGTTAATAAGGTTTTCAGTAATCAGATTAGGTGTAATGTGAAAGTTTACATCGACGACATATTAGTGAAGAGCGATAAAGAAGATCAGTACATAGCAGACTTGGAAGAGACCTTCCAAATCCTATGTAAGTATCTCTATGGCTCAACTCCAATAAGTATACTTTTAGAATTTCCTCAGGAAAGTTTGAATCAAAGCAAATTATGAAAAACTCTAAACTATCCTGGAAATGACACCCTAATGGGCTAAAAGGAGGTCCAGCACCTCACGGGATGGGTCACTACATTAAGCCAATTTGTAGTGAGGTCTGGTGATGGATCGTCGAGTGCCTAAAGCCAAGTTAGGTGATGGATCGCCAAGTGGATAAAGCTAAGAGATTCGAAAATCCTATTTAGACAATGGATCATCAAGTGACCAGAGCTAACATGTTCAAAAATCCTAGTTGGATGATGGATCATCAAGTGGGCAAAGCCAATGGGTTCAGAAAACCGAGTAGGATGATGGATCATCGAGTTAGACTCTGGTGGATCTTATACTCCTTGGATAATAAGATAAGATCTTTCAAGAGCTTTGCTAGCAAATATGCTTGATTGTGTTACTGAGTGAATGCCATTACATTATTGATAATATATTTGAAGGTTATCGCATTCCAAGTTTAAGGAATTGGTTTCCCATCCAAGTCTGCAAGCTTGTAAGCTCCTTATTGAAGCACCTCGATCACTCGGTAGGGTCCTTCCCAATTCGATGCAAGTTTTTCCTATTTTGTCGACCTTGAAACCTCTGCCCGATGCAAGACAAAGTCTCCTGGGTGGAAGGTCTTTGGTTTCACATGGGAATTGTAATATTGGGTAATTCATTGCTGATATGCTACCATCCGCAGATGAGCCTAAATTTGAGTTTCCTCCAACTAATCAAGATTGGCTTGAAGTTAGGCTAAATTACTCAATTCATCAAAGTGCTCTATTCAGAACATATCCCAAAAATCCATGCCGACTTCTATTTTGGGCCTTATTGGGCTAAAATATTTTTTGATCTTAATTGGGATAACTCCTTTTAATTGACTATTATTATCTTGTATTTTGGTAATCCAAATCCGAAGGCTTTAACGAACTCCCCATCCAACCAGGATCATAACTCGGCTTAGTAGAACGCCTCCTCTTCTAGGTTAGACCATGATCATGATTGTGAGTACCTTCTCTTTGTTTAAAATAAATATTTAATTGGTATTAGTAGTGAGCATAAATCTTTAATTTTATTAGATTAATATATTAATTATCTATGCTAAGCCTAACCTTATAGGTGTTTTTCAATTGCCCACGATCCTAATCTTTAGATCTAGGATCTTTTGTTAGTGCTTGTAGATATTTTTAAAAAAAATGATTATAGCTTAATCTCTTCCCTAATCATTAAAAAAATTGAAGCAAATAATTTTGGTTATAGTTTCAGTTTGCTGGCAATTAAAAATTTTTTAAAAAAATCCACATTAGTCTCATCTCTTGCACCCCTAGATCAGGTCATTCTTCCTCAGCTTCTTTGGTATCAGGGTATAGTTTAGATTAGGTTAAGGATTTTTCCATTGCATTTACATAACTTGCATTACTTAGAAAAAAAAATTTTCAGCATTAATATTTAGCATTATTTGGAAGTCAGTATAACCTGCACATTTATTAGTGTTTTAAAAAGTCTTGACTCTAGAAAACTCAGAAAATTATAAAAATTGCTTTGTTGAAAAATAGACTCAAAAGCAAACATTTCTATGTTTGCAAACTTATGAGATTGCTTAAAAATTCATGCCAATTTAGACTTGAGATTCTAAGTTTCTATTCTTAGAATTATGCAACCTGTAGTTTTGGACAATCTCTATTCAAACCCTAATTCCTGTTTCTAAGAGAATCAAAAAATTATAAAATTATTGGCTTTAGAAACTAGACTCGGTTTGAAAAGTTTTTATATGTGAAAATCCATGAACTTGCTTTAGGATTCAAGCTAGTCTGATCTAAAATTTTTGAATTATACATGCAAAAATCTGCAACCTACAGAATTGCATAACCCCTATTCTGTCATCGATTCCATTAGTAGGATAGCCAAAGAAATTATAAAACTTATAGATTTGAGAATTAGAATTGATAAAGAAAACATCTATATTCAATAATTTTAGAATCGAATCATAAATTGATACCATATTTCATTAGAAAACTTGTCACTACACCCTGAAAATCTTGCTAAAAATTTAGTATGTGCAGTCCTTTAAAATCAGTCAATTCCTAATCCTAGGAATATCCAAAAATTTTGAATTTTGGGTTGTTGGAATCCCCACTCATTGAAGAATCTGTCCTACCTTGAAATACATAAAAATACTCCACTGGGATATTTATATTTGAGCATCAATCTAGATTAAAATATAGCTCCAACATATTATGAGATTGAAAAGTTAATAGAGAGCTCGTTGTGATCCTGTATGACCACCAGGTCAGGAGCAAAGTATCATCCTAAACCTTTAGACTTAGATAGCAAAATGGATCCTAACCAATTTGATGCAACCCTTCAAATCCTTTTTCAAAAAATTGATAATCTGACAGGCATTTGTCAAGAGCATGGAGTAAGGCTAGAAAACTTGGAAGAAAACCAAGCCAATAATGCCCAAATTAGGAATACCCCTCCTAGGCCCATAGCACAATGAGAGATCTAGAATTTCAATGGGGATAGAAATTGAGTGATTCGTCATCATAAGATTTTATTGAACAAGATAAACAAATTTTGCAAAGTGTTAAGGTCGAAGCCTCGAGCTTTGTGTGTTGACTAGATTCCAAAGAGTATATCGATTGGGAAGCAGACATGGACCACTATGTTGAGTGGTATGACATGTCCGAAGAAAGAAAAATTAGGTTTGCCAAAATGAGATTATTAGGTTAGGCCAAAATGTACTAGAGTAACATTGAGCAATTAGCCATGCATGGAAGACACGAACCCATTAGGACCTAGTTTGAAATGAAGAAAAGACTTCATGAGAAGTACCTACCCATGTCTTACCACCAATGTCTCCTTGACTAGTGGCAACGGCTTACCCAGAGCAATAAACCTATTAGCAAATACATCTCTAAATTCGACGAATACCTTATAAAGTGTAATATACCTAAGTGTCCCTCTATCACTCTATCTCGGTTTTGAGCTAGTTTAAGAAATGATATTCAGAGTGAATTGTTTATGCTAGAGGTTTACCGTCTATAGCAGGCTTACTAATTGGCTCAGGATTATAAAAGATTCCATATGTCATCGGTTACCTGTCGACTTAAACCTCATGACCCTGGAATCTTTGGACCTAAACCCAGTAATAATCAGATCTCTACCGGTCATTCCATACTGATAGCACCACCATATAAAAAGGATGACAAAAGAAAAGCTATTTTAAAAGAGGTTCCCTGAACTAGTAGTTCCGAGATTCAATGTTTTAAGTGTAATGAGCTAGGTCACTTTGCAAGTCAATGTCCATTAAGAGCTTTGTATATTGGAGAGCCTGAAGAAGAAAACACCAAGGGTGAACCTGAAGGAGAAATTTATATTGCTGACCTAGAGTTAGCAGATATCTTTGAAGAATACAATACCATCCAAGAGAAACCTAAACTATCTCCTACATCGGAAGATAAACATGGAGTGGTTAGGTATGTATTCACCTAGCCTAAAGCGAGTGAAGATTGGCAATGAGCATCCATCTTTCAAACCTGCCTTGGACTGCCTACACTATCATAAAACTCCAAGAGCTAACACTCTGCATCACATCATGCTCTCCTACAATGATGAAGATAAAATTGCATCAAAGCGAACTAATGCTAGAACCTCTTCTCCTTCCTCATGAACAATGGCATCATCTCTCTTGGGATCAATCATTTTGAAACTCTAAATCCCTTGGAACATTAAGGTGTTTGGATGGTTGGAAATAATTAATTATATTATGGCAATTCCTGACTTGGCCTCAAGGACTTATCGGACCTCCGATGACACTATCAGCCATGAGAGATTGGGACATCTGACTTCGGTCAATCAAGTAACTAACTAAAAAGGAGATAATGGAGCCGACTACTTTACCACTAACCAAGAAGAAGACTAGTGAGGAGAAGATAAAGTTGACTGAGTAGCTGCTCCCTCCTAGACCGAGTTGCAGCTCCTTTCCAAGCCAAGTAGCTGCAACCCACCAAATCTGACTATTATGGTATTCCACACATGCATCTGCCGACTACCTACTTGAGATCGACCAGTTACCTGAGTAATCTAAGTTGAGCATGCTCGGGTACCAGCCCAAGCCCCTCCTTCTAAAAAAGATCAAGCTGACAACCTACTCAAGGTCCACGATGCCTGAGTAGGTGACAACACACCCGATCATAACTATTCCCGCATAGATTATGGTAGACAAGATCACAATAAATCCTATCATCCTAATAGAAAGATGCTACTAAAGAAGATTCCATCACTAGATCCTACCATCTCAGTAGAATTTGTTATGCATGTCAAAAAAGGCCACCTCTATAATGGCATTCAGTTACCTAGCATAGCCCTATAAAATGGTAAGAGGGGGCCCCGGTGAGATACGTTACATTATGTTACACCACAGTAACTCATCTCTACCACTCATATGCTCATTTAGACACCACAATCGCTCATAACTCTAGCTGCTATAGCCTGTTTCTTTCATCTATTGAATTAAATGTCGGAGGGTCTCCCACTGGAAACCCTGACCCGGAAATTATTCTTGCAGGTTTCCATTCAAGAGCCACCAGGAGCAGCACCTAGTTCCACTCGGAGAAGATTGGAGTACCCTTGACCACATCTAAAGTCCAGTGAAGGGTGATTTGATGGCAACAGATTGGCATGCCATATAAGGGGTACTAAGCAAGCATCAAGTTCCTAGAGTTTGGACCCATGTTTGTCACCTGTGTGCAAGATACTTCCACCACCCACATCAAAAATCCCTTGTGCCATGATGAATGGCACAGTCAAGAGATGGAGCCTCTCACTCCCTGATGCAGCAAACCCAAATGCTGGTCATGGTGGTTCAGGAGCTACAATAGCAATAGCAGTCGATGGCCATGCAGTAGTAGCCAAAGATTCCAGTGGTTCCCATTACTATCATTTGTCCCTACCATCAATCTTCCCATAGTCCCCCATGTAAGGAGCGATGACCAAGGAAAGAGCCAAAATAGGAGAAGCATCCCAGATGCTCATCCTAGTCATCATCTGAGTCCTCCAAAAAGGGATCTATCGATGAGACTATTCGATGATTGATTGAGCAATGCCTTGATGACTACGACCGTAAGTTGAGAGACATCAACCACTGACTTGCTGATCTTTAAGGTGAAAGTTGGGAATCGATAGATTTTGACACCTATCCTCCTCTACCCATCAGATCATGGAGGAACTGATTCCTAGTAGGTTCAAAATATCCTAATTTGATCTGTATAATAGCACCACCGATCTAATAGACCACTTGGAGAGCTACAAGGTTCTCATGCAAATTCAGGGTGCTACCAATGCCCTACTCAGCATCGCCTTCCCAGCTACTCTTCATAAGGTGGCTTAAGCATGGTATTCAAAACTTGAGCCAAGGAGCATCGATTCCTTCAAATAGTTGGAGAGGCAATTCATGGCTCACCACGATGCTAATTGAAAGATGTTACAGGAAGCAACAGTCTCTTCTCCATCCACTAGCAAGATGGAGAATCTCTAAAGGATTACATGGCCTAATCCAAGGTAGCCATACTGAAATTCTATAACCTAGACGAGTCCATGGTCATGTTGGCCATGAAAAGAGGACTTCGCATATTCCACTTCACATAGTTGTTGGATAAGACTCATCCAAAGTCTTATTCAGAGATGCTGCCTGTGCATAAAAGTACATTCGCATGGATGAGGGAGCTCTTACTCAGTGAGAGATAGATGGAAAGCCAAAGAAGAAGCAAGCCTGAGAAAAGCCAAGCAAAGCTCGAGCTGAAAGCTTGACTTGTCCTATCGACAAAGTTCCAAGTCAAGGAACTTTATTGGCAAACTTGGTAACTACACCCCTCACCTTGCTCCCAGAACTAAAATTTTAATAAAAATAGAAAGCAAGTAGTACCTGCGAAAGCCTTGTCTATTGAAGCCCTCAACATCTCACAACAAGAACAAATATTGCCAGCTCCACCAGGACTACAACCATGACACCGAGTAATGCCACCAGCTAAAGAGAGAGATTAAAGAACTTATCTGGCATGGCTATCCCAAAAAGTATATTTGCAAAGGAGTCCAACCGAATGCCTAGAATCCTGGCCAGTAGCTAACTTAGGCCAAGATTAATAACTGGTTAACAGAGAGACAAGTCGACATGATCTCCTAAGGATAGAGCGCTCTACAAAGATGCCATGGAGAGAGAGGAGAGAAGAAAATGTAATCCCTTTTTCTAATAGGGACCTAGTGATGGGGACATCGATCTGCATGAATCCCAGAGCAGCATGAATTTTGGAGTAAAATGAATCAGATGCAGTATGAATTTCGATGCAAATAAATTTAAATTTGAAGATTATTTCATCCTCCATATAAGAAGGTCCCCACATGGAGACACTTGGTGCCCATACATGTAGATTTTCAAATTTGGAGACACTTGGCAACCACATGGAGACATTTGGCACCCCATTTTGAAATCCCATGTAGATTTTCAGATTTGGAGACACTTAGCAACCACATGGAGATACTTGGCACCCCATTTTGAAATTCCATGCAGATTTTCAAATTTGGTACCCCCTTTTCAAGAAATTTGAAATTCAAATTTGTAACTACATTTTCCCCTCTTTTCATGTAAAATTTGAATTTCAAATGGGGCTTAGAAGGTTATAAATAGGCCCCTAATCTCTTTGTAAAAGGATGCTATTGATGAATGAAAGTTTTTTTACAGAAAAGTGACTCTTCTTTTGCTCCGTGAGGAGAGGGTGTGAGGCCCAACCCCAGGACATGATGTGAGGTCATGTCTAGTTATCCCCTTCCTTGATTTCATCTTCCTTACCACCCTTATATCCTTTAAGATTCACCCTAATGGCCCATTAGTGAGGCGGGTGAGATGCCCTAGAGGTGAGAGATCTCTCCGTGAGTATAAGTCCCAAAGTCCATGAGAGTCCAAATTTCTACCTTCCATCTCTATTGTTCCTTCACCACCTTCTACAAAAAAAGAAATATAGTAGTACCCTAATCTCGATGACTTCTCAGCTTATCGATGATCCCACCCCTGATCCCGTGCCCCATCAATTTGGTATTAGAGCCCAGAGATTTAGGGTATCCATTATTTTCTTTTTATCCCATCTTATTCCTATTATTCCTGTTATTCTCTACTTATCCCCGTTTATCCTATAGTTATTCTCATCATCCCCTTCATCCATCCGCCTTCCAAACATCTCGTCCTCCGAAACCCTAATAACCACCGCCCCTGGATCTCATGCTCTGCCACCCCGCTGGACGGGAATGCCCAGCCATCGAAGAACCGCCGCCCTGCGGATGAGAACATCTACGAGGAAGCGGCCCACCGCGAGCTAGCCGCTCTGCCGGCGAGCTCATTACGAGAAGGAGCTCAGGCTTGGATCTGGCTTCAACCTCCGAACCAGTCCCCGTGCTGCAAATCTTCCCATCGACAGCCCCACCGAAAGACTCACCTCCGTCCACCTCTCTGAGACCGAGCCCCCCCTCTTCTTTGCCTTTCGTGAAGCCCCTATCTCTGCCCGTGAAGTCTCCATAGCCCAATCTCGTCACCACTGCATCGCCCAAAACTGACCGTACAGATCCGCCCGACCCTCCTCCACCTATGAGGAGATCACCACCATCATCTACCTCGGTCCCCCTCCTCATTGTCCTCAGCATCATCCTTCGCCAGCAATAGCGAGCCCCTCTTCCATCTCTTCGGCTTCCTTGTCTATGTCAGCTCCACCACCGGTCGTGCACTCAAGTCCGTCATCCAAGGCATCCTCCTCACCTCCAATGATCGATCGCGCATAGCCCACAACCAAGACCTTCCCACTTCACTCCCCACGGTCGCGATCTCCTCCTCCGCCCGATGTTCATCGACGTCTCCACCGCCTGCAACCAAACAGAACAACTGCCGGCCATGCCATCCACTAGAATCATCTCTCTCCATGCCACCACCATCCTCCTCCGCAGCACCGTCACCAGAGCACCCACTGGAGAGCCCAATAGATTTCCCTCCCCTGTCTGCAATGATCCATGGAGAAGAAAGAGAAGCCCGCATGATCGTGAAAGCAGTGCCGGTTCTCCTGTTGCCGACTTCAGGTTCTGCATGCTTCTCAAATCTGCATGGATCTCAAAGCCATAGGGATCTCAGAACTGCATGACTTTCAGAGATGCATAGATTTTGGAGCTGAGCTGAGAAAATTAAAAAAAAGCCTCATGGCTAGCTGGATCTGAGCCTGACTCGACGGAGTCGAGTTCTCCCCATCTCAGGAGAATGATGGGGACATCGATCTACATGAATCCCGGAGTAACACGAATTTTGGAGCAACATGAATCATGATGCAGTATGAATTTTGATGCAAATAAATTTAAATTTGAAGATCATTTCATCCTCGATATAAGAAGATCCCCACATTGAGATACTTGGCATCTATGCATGCAGATTTTCAGATTTGAAGACACTTGGCAACCACATGGAGATACTTGGCACCTTATTTTGAAATCCCATGCAGATTTTCAGATTTGGAGACACTTGGCAACCACATGGAGACACTTGGCACCCCATTTTGACATCCCATGCAGATTTTCAAATTTGGTGCCCCCTTTTCATAAAATTTGAATTTCAAATTTGTAATTACATTTCCCTCTCTTTTCATGTAAAATTTGAATTTTAAATGGGGCTTAGAAGGTTATAAATAGGCCCCTAATCTCTTTGTAAAAGGAGGCTATTGATGAATGAAAGTTTTTTTAGAGAAGAGTGACTATTCTTTTGCTCTGTGAGGAGAGGGTGTGAGGTCCAACCCCAGGACATGATGCGAGGTCATGTCTAGTTATCCCCTTCCTTGATTCCATCTTCCTTACCACCCTCATGTCCTTTGAGATTCATCCTAATGGCACCATTAGTGAGGCAGGTGAGATGCCCTAGAGGTGAGAGATCTCCCCATGTGTATGAGTCCCAAAGTCCATGAGAGTCTAAATTTCTACCTTCCATCTTCATTGTTCCTTCACCACCTTCTACAAAAAAAATATATAGTAGTACCCTAATCTCATTGACTTCTCAGCTCACCGACGATCCCACCCCTGATCCCATGCCCCATCACCTAGTTAAGGTTCACAACCCTGACAATGATGCTATTGTCGTGTCTATGAGAATAGCTAACATGATGTAAAAAGAATTTCAGTCAAAGTGGAAGCTCAATCAATATTTTGTTTTATGATACTTTTATTCGGATGAACTTGCCTCTGAACCATTTAAAACTAGTTTTTATATCTTTAGTAGGCTTCACTAGAGACTTAATCAGGGTTGAAAGAAAAATCACCCTTCTAGTTATAGCAGGGACTTTGCTTCGATAGAGCACCATCTTCATAACATTCATAGTAATCCGCATGCTCTCAGCATACAATGTCATCCTCAAGGAACTAAGGTTGAACCAACTAGATGCTGTCATTTCAACCAAATACCTTCTCATCCACTTCCAATAAAGAATAGAATTGGCAAGATACGGGAAGACCAACAACTAGTCCGATAGTATTTCCTAATGATATCCAAAGTATAAAAGTATAGTGAGGTACTGACTATTGAACAACTTGACCAAAGAGAGCCTGAGTAAAGAGGTGAACTAGCTAAATAGCTACTCTCTTTCCAGCTAAGGGACATCCAACAAAGTCTATCTAAATTGGAGCTCTTCTGTCCAAGGAAAGGAATCGACTACTGGACTTCTTATAGATCAACTCAGATATCTTTGCTTAGTCAGTGTCAAACATATCCAGATCCCTCTAGAAGTGATCATCCATAAACTAAATGTCAACCCGAAGTACAAGCTAGTTTAGTAGAAGAATAAAAATTTTGTTCTTGAGAGATAAAAGGCCATCAATGAAGAAGTCAATAACTCCTCATTACTGGATTCTTCTGAGAAATCAATTATCTCGATTGGTTAGCCAATATCGTTATAGCCAAAAAAGCTAGTGGGAAGTAGAGAATCTTTATCGACTACACCAACCTCAACCAGGCATGCCTGAAGGACAGCTTTTCATTATTAAATATTAATTAAATTATTAATATTATGTTCAGACATAAGCTACTCAGCTTCATAGATGCCTTCTCAGGCTACAACCAAATCAGGATGGATCCCAAGGATGAGGAGAACACTACTTTCAAAACTAACAAAGGTATTTATTTCTACAAAATAATGCCCTTTCAATTTAAAAAATAAAGGAACCATCTATCAATGATTAGTCAAAAAGATTTTCAAGAATCAGATTGGTTAGAACATGAAGGTCTACGTCAATGACATGCTTATCAAGAGCTCTAAACAAGCCGACCACATCAAAGATTTGGAAGAAGCCTTTAATATCCTTCATCGAGACCAAATGAAGCTAAATTTGAGTAAATATGCCTTCGATGTTACAACCTATAAATTTCTCAGATTCATGATCATAAAGCAGGGCATCGAGACGAATCCAAAAAAATCTAGGCAATTCTTGACATACGGCATCCGATCTCCAAGAAAAAAGTATAGTAATTAATCGAGTGGGTTATAGCACTTAGTCAATTCATCTCATGATCGATTAAGCACTACTTACCTTTTTTCAAGGTTTTACGCTGAATGCATAACTTTCTTGGATGGAGGAATGCTAGCAAGCTTTTAAGGAGCTAAAAAAGTTCTTTGGATCTCCACCCTTGCTTTTCAAGTCCAAAGTCAGAGATGAGCTCTACTTGTACCTCACCATATCTCTAAAGGTAATTAGCTTTGTGTTTATGTTGCCCAGAAATGGAGCCCAAGAGGAGGGTGAATTGGGTCCTTAAAAAATTAAAGCAATCATGTGCTGGTTTTTGAAGTGTTTGTGAGCAAAGTGAATAACTCAATGATATGCAGTGAAAATAAAAAATTAAATGCTAAAAGCAAGTAATAAGAAGAGAAATCATACAAACACAAAAGTTTATAGTGATTCGGTGCAAACCAAGCACCTACGTCCACTCCCCAAGCCACCCTTGGAAATTCCACTATAATATTTTCCAAGATTATAGCCGACTTGTTTTACAAGGCTCACAAGTCAAAATCTAAGTTGATTTTGTCATCTAAGCTCACCAACAACCTTTACAACTTATTTTGTCTTCGGGCTCACAAGTCAAACCCTAGTTGGTTTTGTCCCTTTGGCTCACCAACACCACAACAACCTACTTTCAAGTAATCTTTGAAAGCTTGGTCAACAAGGAATAAAGATAAAGATACAATAATGAAAGTACAATCAAACTCTCTTCAAAGAGTGGAATGTGAGGCTTTGAGGCTCTTGTAGATACTTATCTTGTCTTCTCTTTGGAATCTTCTTCAAGCTCTCTTTTGGAAGGATGAAATGATAGGCTTGTAAGCTTTTTCAGGGAATATCTTCTTTTATGACTTTTGAAGTGAAGTTCTTGAGGGAATATTGACTTTTGAGTGTTCAATGGAGTTCAATGGTGTTCAATGCTTCATGAATGAGTTTGGAGAAGCTTAAATACTTCAAAAACTTTCAAAAAATGGTTTATGGCCGTTGGAGAATCAAAACTAGCCGTTGGGAGCTTGAAAAGACCAAATCTATAACTCAGAAAATAGATCCATTAGAGCTGTCAGAACCCGTGAGTCGACACTTTGTTTTCAAGTGTCGACACTTGGTTTCTAGATGTCGACACTTGAATTTCTGGTGTCGACACTTAAAGCTTAGGTGTCGACACTTGACACAAAAATCCTCCAAAAAGACAAGTTCTGTATTTTCAAAAAGTCTCAGGCCTTGAGTCAACACTTGGATTCCATGTATCAACACTTGTATCTCAAGTGTCGACACTTGAAACTCAGGTGTCGACACTTGGCATGCCAGTCAGGGATTTTTGCGTGCCAATCACTCAAGTATCGATACTTGACAATTCTTGAGCCGACACTTGGGTCTAAAATTGCCAAAAGGAGTGTCAAACCTCTCAAAAACATAAGGATACATAATCAAACTTTAAATACACTTATGTAAACCATAATTGAGTATTTTTTAGGCCCTTTTTCATGGAGAGAAGACTTCTTAAAACATGAATTTTGCCTGGCTTTAGGATACTTTCATTTTGAGAATTTGAGATGCCTGTATCATGTAACTCGCAACCATAGTTGAAATATTAGTACAAAATATGTACTCAACATTTTGTTAATCATCAAAATCAAGGACAAACCCAACAGTTTGTTTAGGTGGATAACAAAGGAGCCCAAAAGATTATCTACTACACCAACCGAGTGTATCATGATGTAGAGACCAGGTACTCTAAACTTAAGAAGATTGTTTATGTACTAATTATCTCTATGCAATATCTCAAGCCATATTTCCAAGCCCATTTGATAGTTATCTTGTCCAACTAACCACTCAAAGCCATCTTGCATCAACCCGATACCTCCAAGAGAATTATCAAATGGGAAGTCAAACCAACGAGTTTGATATCCCCTATGCTCGAGGTTATCTATAAAGGCTCAAGTTCTGGCCAACTTCCTTGTTCAATGCATATGATCGGACAACAAGCTTGAAGAGCTACCTACTGAGCTACTTGCTGAACAACCTAACCCAGGAATGACCTAGATCCTTCACATAGATGGTGCTTCAAACTCTTAAGGAAAGGGAGCTAAACTCATTTTGATAAACTTGGAAGGAGTGGTCGTCGAGTTGCCTTGTATTTCTTATTCAAGGAGACCAACAACCAGTCCAAGTATGAAGCCTTACTAGCTAGATTAAAGCTAGCTAAAGAACTCGGGGTAAAGCGCTTAAGGGTTTTCATCAACTCCTAGCTCATGATCGGTCAAGTCAGTGGCGAGTACAAGGCTCGGGACCCTACGATAGCCAAGTACCTCAATAGGATACGGATCTTCATATTGGCACTTAAAAACTTTGGCATATCGCACAATCCCTGGTGTAAAAATGCCCGAGCAGACACACTTTCCTAGCTCATGCTTTAGTAGACAACTCCCTTGGATGGATGTACATTGAATACCTAGAAGCTCTCAGATCAATGAAATTGAGGAAGTCCATTAGGTCATCCATGAGCTAAGTTGGATGGATATGTTCATCAAGTACCTGACCAAAAGCATCCTACCCGATGATCCCCCAGAGGCAAGGTTGCTAAAATGAAAAGCTTCTTGATTCATGCTACTAGACCGACAACTCTGCAAGAAGTTCTTCTCATTTTCCTTGCTCAAGTACTGGAGACCCACCAAAGTCAACTACATATTTTGGAAGATCCACAAAGGCATCTGTCAGAACCATTTGGGGAGCAAGTCCTTGGCTTACAAAGCCTTAAGACAAGGATACTACTGGCTCAGCATATGGAAAGATGCCATGGAGCTTGTCTAGAAGTGTAATTGATACCAATGGTATGCCAACATCCAGTGGCAGCTGGCAACACAGTTGACCAGCTCTATTTTTCATGGTCATTTGCCCAATGTAGCAAAGATATACTCAACCCATTCTCTCCATCAATGGGTCAGCGAAAATTCTTGATTGTCCCATCGACTACTTCACCAAACAGATAGAGGTAGAATCCTTGGTACTCATTATCAAGAGCAAGGTCAAAAGTTTCTTCTAGAAATCCATCATCTACCGATTTAGACTTTCCCACACCATTATTACTGATGACAGCCGACAGTTTGACAACTGGGCATTCAAGGAATTTTGTGCCAAGCTCCATATCCAACACTGGTTTACATCTATCAAATATCCTTAGTTAAATGGAAAAGTAAAAGTGATGAATCATACGATTTTATAAGGGCTCAGAACCAAGCTAGATGAAGATAAGGGCAGGTGGGTTGAGGACTTACCCATTGTGCTATGGGCATACCATATCACTTCTCAGACATTGGCCAACAAGACTTCCTTTAGCTTGGCCTTCAGCACCAAAGTAGTAATCCTGGTCAAGATCGAACTCCTAACTTTGCGGATCTAATACTTTGACAAGTCAAGCAACTCAAGCCGATTAAGAGCCAACCTCAACCTACCGGAGGAGACTCGAGATCAAGCCCATCTTTAGATGGCAGTGTACCGATAATGAGTTGCTCAGTATTACAAATCTCGTGTAAGGCCAAGAACTTTTCATCCAAGAGATCTTATACTACATCGTGCAAAAGTCTAAAGATCAATTGAGCAAGGCAAGTTATCTCCAAATTGAAAAATACCTTACAAGTAGCAGAAGCCCTTCATCTAGGAGCGTTCGGTATTGAAGACCTCAATGGAACTCCAATCCCTCAGACTTGGAATGCTGAGAATCTTCAAATGTATTACTAATGATATATTCATTTTCATTTAGCAATATAAAGAATTTTTTCTCTGGCAAAGTTCCTAGGTCTCATCTTGATTAACCGGCACTCGGTCTACCAGACCCAAGCCCTCCAACCGATCGATAATCGATCGCTAATAAAAATGGGCACGTTTCTACACCACCATCTCCTACTTGGCTAGTTGATAATTGTTCATAATAAAGAAGGCAGGTTTCTACACTACCATCTCCTATCCAGCCAACTAACATTTAGTCACAGTAAAGATGGATGCATTTCTATACCACCATCTCCTATCTGGTCAACTAATACCCAATCGTAGTAAAAATGGATGCATTTTTATACCACCATCTCCTATCCAGCTAACTGATAATCGATCGCAGTAAAAATGGACACATTTCCATACCACTATCTCCCATCTAGTCGACTAGCAATCGGTCATAGTAAAGATTGCTGCAATTTTATACCACCATCTCCTATCCAACCGACTAACACCTGGCCATAGTAAAGATGACTGCATTTTTATACCTCTATCTTCGATCAACTAACAACCAGTCATAGTGAAAATGGCAACATTCTCAACCTCCCATCTTATTTGGGTTGCATCCCATTCGGGTTCCATCCTATCCTATTCGAATTTCATCCCATTCGGGTTCCATCCCATCTTATTCGAGTTTCATCCCATTCAGGTTCCATCTCATTATTATTTGGGTTCCATCCTACTCTGGTTTCCATCCTATCTTATTCGGGTGCCATCCCATCTTATTTGGATTCCACACAATAATCGACTTCCAACAATCCAGTTCCAAATGCCTGGCCAACAAAGATACTTACACAACTAAGCATAGAAACTATCCTAATCAGTCAGAGCTACACTGACTAGGCTACTTGTCAAAATTCAATTATATACAGAAATTCATGTAATGCAAAATGATGTGGCAGGATTGCTAAAGTGGAACCACTGTCAGATGCCACGCCGAATGAAGTTGCCACATGGGACACCTCTGCCCAGACTCCTTCGCCCGACCGCACTCCCTTCAGGTCGAGATGCCGAGGCCAAAGTCGAGCTCCGCCTCTCCTTCGCCCAGCCGCGCTTCCTTCGGGTCAAGATGTCGAGGTCGAAGTCGAGCTCCGCCTATCCTTCACCCGGCCATGCTCTATTCGGGTCGAGATGCCAAGGCCAAAGTTGAGCTCCACCTCTCCTTCGCTCGATTGTGCTCCTTTCAGGTTGAGATGCAGAGGCCGAAGTCAAGCTCCGCCTCTCCTTCACCCGGCCACGCTCCCTTCGAGTCGAGATGCCGAGGCCAAAGTCGAGCTCTGCCTCTCATTCACCCGGTCGCGCTCCCTTCGGGTCGAGACGCTGAGGCCGAAGTCAAGCTCTAGCTCTCCTTCGCCCGGTCGCGCTCCGTCCAGGTCGATATGCCGAGATCGAAGTCGAGCTCCGCCCCTCCAGATCGGCTCCACCTTGGACGAAGAGACCTGCAGTCGAAGGAAGTCGCCGCTCTTCCTAGATGGAAGCCCGACACCCGAGGACCATGAAAAGATGCCTGCTAGGCCACGATGATGATCCCAACTGCCACTTGCACCAAAATGGAAGAAATCCTCTGATCGAGGCTCTACATTCTCCACCAATCGGCTGCACCCTCCAAAATTGGAAGTCAACCAGTGGATCTGGATCCTGGAGGCGACGACCCATCGATCGAGGCTCTGCTAAGTTATCCAAAAGGAAGCGACCAGAAGGAATGTTAGCATGAACGGTAGCTTCCACACCCCCGAAATGGAAAGACAATCTATCCATGGCACAAAGCATCACTGCACGCACCTAAAGCATGAAGAATATCCTGAGGTAAGCGGCGTGCAACACCCCCAGCTAAAAGGGGCCTCTCAAATTCAAACAAGGGAAGTTGAAGCTTCTCAAGCATTCATTCAAGCTAAGATCCAGACGAGTGAGGTCCAGCAAGTAAGAATGGGGCAGTACACAGGAAGACAAAGCTCGAGGCTACCGCGAAATCCCCAGGAGGGGTCTAGATGGACACAGCCACCCAGCTCAAGCTCTCCTCTGCTGTCACTCCCGCAATCTGTGCTCAACCCACTTGCACTCTCTCACACCGCAAACTCTCCTCCTAGCATGGAGTCTGTCTTCGGGGCTCGACCAGGAGGATCTAATCCCTTGGATCATTACTAACTTAACCAACGAAGCACCCCCGCCAGAATCCCCGACCCAGGTCACTGACTCTGTTTTGCAGGTCCGGGTGATCGAGCAGGATCCTGAGCGACAGGGACGCATTCCGACCTTGACCTCAGCTACAGGCCTAACGATCTTGGCGGCAACAGATTGGCGTGCCAGGTAGGGGGGCAGGACACTTTATGATCCAACCTAATCCCCCTGCAAGCAACCCATTAGAAGGATGGTGACAACGCGAGCGAGAGAAGTCTCCACCAGCCTTGCAAAAGATCCCCCTTCCTGTAGGAACCCGCACAGTCCAGAAGGGGAGCTCCTTGCTCTAGCTCAACGACCTCCGGTGGACACTCAGCTGGCCGCACTCGCCCAGCATATGTAGATTCTCACTATAGCAGTGCGCCAGCTCCAGCACCAGCACTGGTCCTTGGCTACCCACCAGCAGCCTGGGACTCCCATGGCCCATGCCGCAGCATCCCGTGACATCCTGCATTCCTTCCAAGGAAGGCCTTCATAGCCGCAGGCCACCACTGACCATCAGGGTAATCGTCGGACCCCGACGAAGAGGCAACGAGCCGGATCTACCGATCGGGAGAGCCGGTCCCCAACCCTCGAGTGGGTAACAGCTAGACACCACCGAGCTCGAAAAGGCAAGATTCCACATCATACACCTCACATGTCACCTTCTCCAGCTCCATCAGCCTCCGCAAAAGGTTCAACTAATGAGGCCATTAGGCGCATGGCCGAGAAGCACCTGGAGGAACATGAGTGCAAGCTGGCGGAGTTATACCACCGGTTTACAAATCTACAAGGCTCCACCGATGAGCCAGCGGGCTACGACGCCCATCCCCCCTTCTCCTGAGAAGTCCAAGAGGAACCGGTTCTGAACCGGTTCAGCATGCCTTAGGTGGATCCCTATGACGAGATCACCGACCCCCTGGATCACCTTGAGAGCTACAAGGCTCTCATAAGAGTCCAGGGAGCAACCGATGCTCTCCTCTGCATCACCTTTCCTATTACTCTCCAGAAAGCAGCCCGGGTGTGGTTCACCCACCTAGAGCCAGAGAGCATCAGTTGCTTCGCTCAACTGGAGTGGAAGTTCGTGACTCACTTTGATGCATGCCAGAAGGTGCCACGGGAGGTGGACAGCCTTTTCTCCATCAGGCAGTAGGACCACGAGCTCCTACGGGACTACGTGGCCCGCTTCAAGGTTACCGTGCTGGAGATCTACAACCTCGATGAGCTAGTTGCTATATTGGCACTGAAAAGAGGGCTCAGGACCTTCCGCCTGACCTACTCTCTCGACAAGAAATCCTCCAAGACTTACTCTGAGCTCCTCCTCCAAGTCCAGAAGTATATCCATGCCGAGGAGGTGGATCGCATGAGGAGGGAGTTGGATGGAAGGCCTCTAAAGAAGCCACCTCCCAGGGAGACCTCTGGGACACGGAAGCTCGCATCGGCCACCCCGAACTTCTGCCAGAGGTCGAAACCGAGGAGAGACCCCATCCCGGAAGAGAGTTTCATGTCTCTTTTTGCCCCGAGGGCGAAGATCCTCATAGAGATCGAGGGTGAGCGCTATTTGAGGCGCCCACCTTTGCTGAGGCCATCCAACAGTCACGACAGGATGAAGTACTACCAGTTCCATCGCGACCATGGCCACGACACCGAGGAATGCCGGTACCTCAACAAGGAGATTAAAGAGCTTATAAAGAAGGGCTACCTCGGAAGGTTCATGGGGGGTAGACCCCCGGTGGAACCTCAAGCGCTCGTGGCACTCCCTCTGGTCCTTGCAGTCGACAATCTCCCTACTAAGAAGCCGGTGGAGATGATATGTTGGGGAGTCGAGCACGCTTCCAAGAAGTCCTGGGGTGGGGAAAATCTTGAGAATGTTCTTCCTTTTGTAAGGGGAAGGGAGGTTGAAAATAAAAATGTAAACAATGATGCTGTGGTTGTCGAGATGACGATCGCAAAGCATCCTGTAAAACGTATCATGGTTGATAGTGGAAGCTCCATGGATGTGCTTTTTTATGATGCTTTCTCCAGAATGAATCTATCCTCTGCTTAGCTTAGACCTGTGCACGCACCTCTTGTTGGTTTCACATGTGACTTTGTAGGAGTCGAGGGAGAGATCACTCTCCCCGTTACTACCGGGATGCCACCTCGGCAGAGTACCATCATGATGACCTTTACGGTTGTTAGGCTCCCCTCAGCTTACAACGTGATCCTTGGCTGACCCAGGCTCAACCTGCTCGATGCAGTAATTTCCATAAAGTAGTTGTTGGTGCAGTTTCCAACCCCCTACAGTGTCGAGGCGATGAGGGGGCACCATAGCCAATCCTGCACAACCTCCAAACCATCCCCGGGGCCAAGGCTGTCGAGGGCAACCCCAGCACAGACGACCTCGACCAAAGGGCGTAGGATCCCAGAGGTGGCCCGGTCAACCGCCTGCTATCATATCCCCTCGAAACTAATCCAACGAAGACAGTGCAGATAGGGGCGCAACTGCAAGATGATGAGTGAGCCCACCTGCTGGAGTTTCTCTGAGTGAACGCTGACGTGTTCGCCTGGATGGCTGCCGACATGCCTAGGATCCTACCTGAGATCATCACTCACAAGTTGAGCATCGATCCAAAGTATCACCTTGTGCGGTAAAAGAAAAGAAGTTTCACACCGGAGAGACAAAAGGTGATCAACGAGGAGGTCGACAAACTCCTCGTGGCCGATTTTGTTCGGGAAGTGTAATATCTGAGCTGGCTGGCAAATGTGGTTATGGTAAAAAAGAATAACGAAAAGTGAAGGATCTGTGTGGACTACACCGACCTTAACCGAGCATGTTCGAATGACAGCTTTCCTTTATCGAAGATCGATCAGTTAGTGGATGTCACCTCGGGGCACCGCTTGCTCTCCTTTATGGATGCATTCTTTGGATACAATCAGATCCAGATACACCTAGAGGACAAGGAGCACACTGCCTTCATCATCGATCGAGGGATGTACTGCTATCGGATGATGCCGTTCAGCTTGAAGAATGCTGGTGCCACATACCAGTGCCTATTTAATCGAGTCTTTAAGGACCAGATTGGCAAGAACATGCAAGTCTATGTGGATGACATGCTCGTCATGAACAAGCCGAGTTCAGACCACATAGCCGATCTTGCGGAAGCTTTCCAAAATTTTTAGGAGCACAAGATGAAGTTGAACGCGATGCAGTGTGCTTTTGGGATAGCAACAGGGAAGTTCCTTGGCTTCATGGTGATCCAAAGAGATATTGAGGCAAACTTGGACAAGGTCCAGGCGATCATCGACATGGATCATTTGACCTTAAAGAAGCAGGTTCAGCGCCTGATGGGTCAAATCACCGCATTAAGCCAATTCATCTCGAGGTCGGCGGACTGCTACCTTCCCTTCTTCAAGGTGCTATGCAAGATGAATGACTTCACCTAGACAGAGGAGTGCAAGGCGGCCTTTGAGGAGCTTAAAGACTTCCTGGCATCACCACCACTACTCTACAGGTCGGAGACAGGAGAGGAGCTCCTGCTGTACTTGGTGGTCACCCCTGGAGCCATCAGTTCGATCCTCGTCTGCACGGATCAGGATGGATCCCAAAAGCTAGTGTACTATGCCAGCAAGATCCTCCGGGATGCCGAAATCAGGTACACCCGATCCGAAAAATTTATTTTTGCTCAATCATGTCTGCTCAACATCTCAGGCCATACTTCCAAGTACATCCGATCGTGGTCTTGACGGACCATCCCCTGAGGGATGTGCTCAGTCACCCCGACACATCCGAATGTTTGGCCAAGTGGGCACTAAAGCTCAGCGAGTTTGATATCACATACCGATTGAGGTCATCTCAGAAGGTCTCGATGCTGGCCGACTTCCTGGTTGAGTGTGCAGGACTTGTCGAAGAGCCAGAGTAGACTGCCCCAAAGCACCAAGTGGAGCTCGGAGCCAAGGAGGAGTCCTGGATACTCCACATCGATGGCACATCCAACACGGGTGGAAGTGGTGCAGGTCTAATCCTCGCCAACAACGATGGAGTTGTAGCTGAATGCGCACTCTGCTTCAAGTTCACTGCGACAAATAACTAGGAAGAGTATGAGGCACTCCTCGCAGGCCTCAGGATCTCACGCGAGCTGGGTGTACAAAACTTGAAGGTCTTCATCGACTCCCAACTGGTGGCCGGACAGGTCTTCAGAGAATATAAGGCCAGAGATCTCCAGATGATGAAGTACTTGGAGCAAGTCCACTCAAGCACAACAGGTTTCCGGTGCTTCAGCATCTCTCACATCTCTCGAGGTAAGAATGCTCGAGCCGATACACTATCAAGGCTTGCGACCTTGCTGGACTCGTCACTGGGGCATGCCCACATCGAGTACCTCGAAAATCCAAGCAATGAAGCTCCTGTAGAGGTGCAGCAAGTCATCCCGGAGCCAAGCTGGATGGATAGGTACATCAGATACATTACCGATGGCACCCTACCGGAAGACCGGACAGAGGCCGACTTTATTAAGAAGAAGGCCTCGCGGTTTGTCCTCATGGAAGGACAGCTCTACCGCTGATCCTACTCCTATCCGCTAATGAAATGCCTAAGACCTTCAGAGGCAACCTTCGTACTCCAAGAGATACACGAAGGCCTTTACGGAAATCATGTCGGGGGGAGGACTCTTGTGTACAAGGCCCTCCGACAGGGATACTACTGGGAGACCATGAGAGAGGACGCCGCTGACTTCGTAAAGAGGTGTGACCGGTGCCAACGCCATGCCCACATACAGCATCAACCAGCGATGCCACTTTCCCAGCTGTCCGCCCCATGGCCGTTCGCTCAGTGGGGAATGGACATTCTAGGTCCATTTCCCCCTGCACCAGGGCAATGGAAGTTTTTTATAGTGGCCATCGACTACTTCACCAAGTGGGTAGAAGCAGAGCCACTAGCACGGATCACAGAAGCCAAGGTCTGCCAGTTCTTCTGGAAGTCGATCATCTGCTGCTTTGGACTTCTCCACAACATCATCACTGATAATGGGTGGCAGTTCGACAATTGGGAGTTCGAAGAATTTTGTGCCGAGCTTGGCATCCAGCATCGTTTCACCTCGGTGGCTCACCCCCAGACCAATGAAGAAGCCGAGGTGACCAACCGGACCATTCTCCAAGGGCTCAGAACCAAGCTAGATCAAGCCAAGGGCAGGTGGGCAGAAGAACTCCCTAGCATTCTCTAAGCCTACCACACAACGCCCAGGACGGTAATAGATGAAACGCCTTTCAACCTCACTTTCGGTGCGGAGGCCATTGTTCCAGTCGAACTCGATGTGCCCACACTGCAGATACAACAGTATAGTGAAGCGAAGAACTTGACGTGCCTTCTCCTCAAGCTGGACCTCCTCGAGGAAACCAGAGACAAGGCTCGACTCCGGATGGTGGCTTACCGACAGCGTGTAGCTCGGTACTACAATGCACGAGTGAAGCCAAAAGTCTTCCGCCTAGGTGACCTAGTGCTGCGCCGAGCTGAAGCGTCTCAACCCCGAGAATGCGGCAAGCTATCACCAAACTGGGAAGGCCCCTATAAGGTGGTCGAAGCTCTTTCACACAGAGCCTACTATCTCGTGAGTCTGGACGGTGCCAGATTCCCGCGGACATGGAATGCCTGCAACCTGAGAATATACTATCAGTAATGTAAGGCCTTTTCCTAATAATAATAAAGATCCCCTTTTATGCAAACCAATTTTGCCTTGCAGGGATGCTGCTGCCCGGCCCAAGGTTTGGCACCACCAAGCCCGGAGCCCAGCTCTCCGGCATCGAAGCCCGGAGCCCAGCTCTCTGGCATCAAAGCCTGGATCCTACAACCTCCAGCACTCAAGCCTGGAGCCCAGCTCTCTAGTGCCAAATCCTGGATCCCACGACCTCCGGCACTCAAGCCCGGAGCCTAGCTCTAGGACACCAAAGCCCGGATCCCATGACCTCCGGCACTCAAGCCTGGAGCCTAGATCTCCAGCACCAAAGACCGATCAACCCGGCACCTCACGCCCGGACACTACTAAAAATCGGAGCCTCGCAGTCACCTGGCATTTCCAATGAATGCAACCTCCGAGCCCGGCCTTGCCGTGCACACCTGGAGCTGATCCTGGTGTGACCAAAAGGATCTTATCAAACAAGGTATTTAGAAACATTCATCCACTTTGCACACATAGTAGAAACAACTCGGCAAGTCGAAGAACCTCTCTTTAACTTCATTGCATGTTCGGGACTCAAAAAAAAAAAGAAAGAAAGAAGAGAGAAGAAAAAGAAGAAAGAAGTTCCGAGCCAAGGTGACTGAAGGAGTAACTTCATTGATAACCAACTATTCAATACAAGTATCTCTGGATCCCGACATGCCAGGTAGCCCAGGCCAAAAACAAAGAAATGTAAAATGACAAAGGGTCCCTACCCTATTCCATCGGCCCTTTCCCGAGACGATGTTCCGTTGAGACATCATCTTTTGGAGCCTCGGGCTGCACGTCTCCGGCTTCGGCGGCAACCACTGGCGAGGCAGGATCGGAGGCTGCGGCCAGCTCCTCAGCAGTGCTCAAGTCCGGGGCCGCTTCCTCATCTTGGACCCCAGGATACCTTAGAGCTATCAATGGATCAGGTCCGGACCCGAGCCCCATGGGTCTGGACCCAACGGGTCCAGGTCTGGATCTCAATCTGGACCCATTTACCCGAAGCCGGATCCAGACCCGATTAGTCATAGTTAAATGGATCCGGGTCTGGATATGTAATATCCATACCCGACAGACCTGAGACCTGATTAAATAAAATAATATTATATATATTTATATTTTTATATATATTTATATAAATATGGGATGTTGGATCGTAATCGAATGGTTAAAAATTGATCACGTTGTTATTATAAAAACTTCCTTTAGGTGTCCTAGCCCTTTGGCCCTTCTCCCTTCCAGCCACCCAGCCACCGCAAATCCCTCGATACCCATTCCACTTCGATGCTCCGTGATAGCATCTCTCCTTCCCTCTTCTCCCCATATCCCACCACCGCCACCACCTCTACCTCCATCTCCTCCGCTGCCACCAAAATGCTCCACCGCCTTCTCCTCCCCACATACATTCTCCTCCTCTCCCTCCCATTTCCCCTCCCCATCGATGCCAAAGTCCCTCTCTACTCCAACTCCACCCACCACCCATACGCCCACCCAGACCCCGAATCGATCGTCCATGAAGTCCAAAGGTAATCAATCCCCCTCTCAAACCCAGTTTTGATCTCTCATTCTCCTAACAATGCCGCTCTCATGTGTTCCACCTCAGGCAAGTGGAGTCCTCTCGGCGGCGAGCGTTGCTCCAGGCCAAGGAGAAAGACCAGCCATTGTGCCTCACTGGCAACCCAATCGTCGATTGCTGGCATTGCTCCGGCAACTGGCAGTCCAATCGACAGCGGCTCATCGACTGCGGCCTAGGGTTCAGTTGCGATGCCCTGGGAGGTAAGGGTGGCCCGATCTACGTGGAGACTGACTCCTCCGACAGCGACCCGGTGAACCCTGCTCCCGGCACCCTCCACTATGGCATCATCCAGGAGGACCCACTCTGGATTGTCTTCGCCAGTGACATGACCATCCGCCTCAACAAGGAGCTCATCGTGAATAGCTTCAAGACCATCGACGATCGCGGTGCGAGGCTATCGCTGCCCCTGTCCCAAACCATTATTCGTCTTCCTCTAATCCGAGTCCCTGCCAAAATCGGTAAGATTTTTTTTTTGATAAGTTTGTTCAGGTCTGGATACCCGGGATCCATTCAGGACTGGGTCTGATACTTTTAAAGTAGACCCATCAGGTATTCGGGTCCAGGTCCAGGTCCAGTACCTAGAATCGGGTCCGGGTCTGGATATTTGGGTTTCGATTCGAACCCGACCCGTTGATAGCTCTAGGATACCTGAGGAAGCTTCAACCCTTCTCCGAGACGAAGCCCTCCACCCTGGAGTGGAGGTACATGAAGCCCTTGAAGGAGTCCGATGCCGTCTCATGGAACTCAGCGGCAAACTCCTTTGAGGCCCTGTACCTCACCACGGCCTCCGTGGCTCCCTTCTTTGCAGCCTCCGCCTGGCCGGCTGCCTCGATGGCCTGCTTCTTTGCCGCCTCTGCCAACTCGACCACCGCTGCTGCCTCCTTCTCAACAGCGATGACCCTCTTCTCGACGGTGATCAACCTTTCCCTTGCCTCCTCCAACTCGGCCTGGAGAGATTGGGCACGCCCCTTCTGCCGGACAGCTTTGGCATTGAACTCACTCAACCTCGACTCGGTGGCCTTGAGCTCCTCTGCCTTGCTCTTTGACCGGCTTCGCTCCTGGTCTAGACTCTCTTGGAGCTCGTTTGAGTGCCTTTCAGTACTTGTGATCTCCTTTTGAAGCTCCTTGTTCTTCATGCTGAGCTCGCAGGAGTCATCATTTTTCTTTCTGAGCTCGGTCTTCACAGACTCGAGCTCCGTCTCTCGCTGCCAATCTTTCTTCAACCAGTTCTTGCAGCAGTCCCTAATTAGAAGGAGCTCAGCACCGAGCTGCAACAAAGAAAGTCTTAGCAACTGCTGCAAAATAGAGGAAAGAAGTGAAGCAACTAAAGTTACTTACCGAGAAGAGCTGGGGGAATGTGTTGCTGATTGCATCCCCAGCAGTTTTCCGGCCTTCTCCCACCAGTTGCATGACTGGATTGCAAAATCCATCATGCGCTCTGCTAGGCACCAGCTTGAAGGGGACTCGGTGGTAGTCCCTCTCCCTCCTGCTTGCCCCGGATGCCGAGTCGCCCGCTTCATCGGTAGAAGAAGCTTCATGGGCATGGTGGGAGCTCGGCACCTCCTCAGATGGTGCCCCCGATGCTGGCTCTGTTCCTCCTTGCTCCTCCTCCTCCTCGACGACGATGACCTTTGGGGGAGGAAGAGACATCAAAGTGACGGCTGTGGTAGTAGCCCTGGCCTTGACGACCACCTCAGGCTCCAGGGCCAGAACTGGCTCTCGTCACCTCGGTCGCTCTGGTGCAGGCTTAATAGCACTCTAGCCCAGCTCAGCTTCACCTCGACTGCCCTCCTTTCTTGCTCAGGGATGGTCTCGGCTTCCCTTCTGCTCGGCTTAGTCAGCGCGGTGGGAGCAGTCGTTGCATCTCCTTCTTCGCGAGCCCTCTTCGAGGGGGACTCGCCAACCACCGCTGGAGGACCTCTCTTCCTGGTGATTGAGAGCAGGTCATCCAGTGAGAACTTCATACCTACCCACAGAAGGAAGAGAGTCAGTTCCAAGTTTAGAAAGACAAAAGAGAAGGCACAAGGAGAAAAGTTCAAGCCGAACTCACCCAACTCTCTCGTTGGGTCAACCCCAACCTCGAAAAGGTTTTGCTCTGACAACAGAACCTCGAGCAAAGGGATCTGGGGGGTGAGGAGCTGCTCGAAGACCTCTCGGTCAGCTGCTTCGACCATGGAGTTTCGGTTAGGGGACTGATCTAAGTCGACCCCCTCGACCGTGGCAAAAAAAGTATTTACTCTTTCATCTTTTGATGGAAGAGAGGAGTTCAAATTTAATGCCCTTCGGGCGAGAAGAGATGGACCACCACCCCTCCTCGAAAGGGTGGTGCTTCAGGGTGAAAAAGACCCTGAACAAAGAAAAATGGGTTACAATCCCGTGAAAATGACAGTACTATGACGCAAAAAATGTTCTTCACAGCATTTGGGACGAGCTGAGCAGGGACGAGATGGTAATTGCTTAGCACTGAAAGAAAGAAAGGATGGAAGGGAAACCGGAGTCCCCTGCAAAGGTCTCCTCGTAGAGGGTAATCCGGCTCGGGCCACGACCGAGAGCCGGATAGAATACATGATGACATAGACATCCTGGATGGATACCAGTTTCTTAGCAGAGATTGTCGAAGCAATCCTGCCAGGACCTTTTGACTGAGCAAGTTCGAGGATGGGTTCAGGTGGAGGAGGAGGAGGGGGGCTAGCTCTGGGCTCCCTAATGACTATCCCGGTGGGGGGACACCTTCTGCTAAACTCGAAGCGTGCTCCTTCCCCCTCCTCATCGGAGGAAGAAGAAGGTGGCCTCGGTTTAGAAGGCCCCGCCTCACCCTGGTTGGTTGAGGGATGGAAGTTGGGGCCGAAGCGAGACATCCAGAAAGATGAGGGAGATGAAGGCTGAAGAAGAAGAGGAAGACGAACTACGTCCGAGAAGGCCCTAAGCTCAAAGGGAACCCCTACTCTACTAGGAGATGGGGGAGAAAGAGACGAACCTGGTTTCTGGGGGAGTCTAAGATGGTTGGGGGAGAAGAGAAAACTTTGGTACGACGGCGGGCATGCTAGATTTGAAAGAGAAGGTGTTTTGGGAAAATCTGCCTTTCATTTCAAAGTGACCCAACATCTAACCGTACCATTACAGCATCTCCACCGACGGATCTGTGCCACGTGTCGACCATCGACGAATGGGATGCCTTGCATCGACCGCAGCCGCTTTAAATTCCATGCCAGCAATAACTGCTCTTCGAACATAGCCACATGGCTCCTCGGCACTGGCTTGGGGAACCGTCTCATGAAGCGCCAACGATCGTGGTCATTATTACACCGAATCTTTGCCTTTCCATGTCAGCACCATATTTACTCCCTTCGCCCCGAGCGCCGTGCACCAACAGACCTCGATAGTGGGGGACAAATGACATGGCGGGATCGCTGACGTAGAACCCCTATTAGATGCCATGCCGGACGAAGCTGCCACGTGGGACACCTATGACCGGACTCTTTCGCCCGGCCGCGCTCCCTTCGGGTCGAGATGCAAGGCCGAAGTCGAGCTTTGCCTCTCCTTCACCCGGCCGTGCTCCCTTCAGGTCAAGACACCGAGGCCGAAGTCGAGCTCCGCCTCTCCTTCGCTCGACCGCGCTCCCTTCGGGTCGAGACGCCGAGGCTGAAGTTAAGCTTCTCCTCTCCTTTGCCCGGTCGTGCTCCCTTCGGGTTGAGACGCCGAGGCCGAAGTTGAGCTCCGCCTCTTCTTCGCCCGGCCGCGCTCCCTCCAAGTCGAGACGCCGAGGTCGAAGTCGAGCTCCGCCCCTCCAGATCCGCTCCACCTCGAACGAAGAGACCTGCAGTCGAAGGAAGTCGCTGCTCTTCCTAGATAGCAGCCCGACGCCTGAGGACTACGAAAAGATGCCTGCCAGGCCATGATGATGATCCCAGCTGCCACTTGCACCAAAATAGAAGAAATCCTCCGATCGAGGCTCTGCATTCTCCACCAACCGGCTGCACCCTCCAAAACTGGAAGTCAACCAATGGATTCGGATCCAGGAGGCGGCAGCCCATCAAAATAGGCTCTGCTAAGTTATCCAAAAGGGAGCGACCATAAGGAATGTCAACGTGAACGGTAGCTTCCACATCCCCGAAATGGAAAGACAACCCGTCCATGGCACGAAACATTACCGCACACACCCATGAGCATGAGAAAGATCCCGAGGTAAGCGGCGCGCAACACCCCCAGCTAAAAGGGGCCTCTTAGATTCAAACAATGGAAGTTGAAGCTTCTCAAGCATTCATTCAAGCTAAGATCCAGACGAGTGAGATCCAGCGAGTAAGAAGGGGGCATCGCACAGGAAAACAAAGCTCGAGGCTACCGTGAAACCCTCAGGAAGGGTCTAGACAAACATAGCCACCTGGCTCGAGCTCTCCTCTGCTGTTACTCCCGCAATCTGTGCTCGGCCCACTCGCACTCTCTCACACCCCAAACTCTCCTCCTAGCATGGAGTCCGTCTTCGGGGCTCAACTAGGAGGATATGTTATCCTGGATCGTTACTGACTTGACCGTCGGAGCGCCCCCGCCGGAATCCCCGGCCCGGGTCACTGACTCTATTTTGCAGGTCCGGGTGATTGAGCAGGATCTTGAGCGACGGGAACGCGTTCCGACCTCGACCTCAGCTACAGGCCACGAAGATCTTGGCGGCAACACAAAAATTGATAAAATGAAAGATGATTTTTATTAATTGGCCAAGTATTTACAAAGCAGGGCCAAGCCCAAGCACAAAAAAAAAAAATACAAAAATTTACTTTTCAGGATCTGCCGGTGGAGTCGAGCCCGTCTCAAAAGCTTTCACTGTCATGTCAATCATGACCTCAGCTTCAGCCATCACCGGTCTCCTGAATAATAGCAATAATATTATATAACATACAATAATATTATAATATATAATATATTTATATAATATATATTTTATTTTATTTTACTCTATTGTATAATATTATGCAATATCTTTTATGGTCATTTTGCCATTCCAAATAGTACTTTTATGGTTTGGTAACCAAATACATGTTAAAGTTTCACAATATTTTAGAAATGTAGCCACCAAATAGTAAATAACTTTATATAAAATCTCTATTTTTTAATAGTTCTACTCTCCAAAAACTCCAAATATTATACTATCAACAGTAATTCCAAACATGACCTCGGTCTATTATATGTATTATAGACAAAGCTAATTAAAAAAATACCATACTAGCACTTTGAACCAAAAAATCCTGCAACCATGTCAATAGTGGTATGTTGAGGTGGTCAAATAGCAGTGTGCAGAGATGGTTACAAAATTGTTCAATTCAAAATGCTAATATGGTATTTTTCTATTGACTATTTTTAAAAAAATAAAATTATTTTAATATGCATGAGGTTCCTATCATTTTAGGTTTAAATCCATCTCATTTAAATCACAATAAAGTAACCATACCATTATACCAAAACCAACCCTTAAGACTGAGTCTGGTATTAATGATCAGTGCTTCCACCTTACCATGATTTCATGCTGATGGGGAAATTGATTGATGTTGGTGCAAGCACCAAGGAGAATATCTTTATTTTTTGGCGAAGAAGCCCGGCCACCATTCTGCTCTTCATTCACCAATGCAATACTAGGGATGGCAACAGGTAGGATACCCATAAAATTTTCTTTACCAATATCCGAACATGTTTAAAATCTAACTTTCTGAACCCATTCCACCCAACTTCAAAATTAATCAAAAGTCCCCATTTAAAATTAGTATGCTGGCCGGGTACCCGAACCTACATAAGAGAATGAAATCAAAAGAACAAAGAAGCAAAATAAATTTATGAATATATGTGGAAAAAAGTCTTACCTTTCAATTTTTCTATTTTTCATTTGTTTTCTATATTTTTTTTGTTTTCCCATGATTTTTCCTCTGTTTTTGCAGTCCTCAGAAGTTGATTTTTTCTCTATTTTTGCTGTCCTCAAAAGCCTCGATCCAATCCGGTGAGGCTTGGAGCCTTTCCATCAAAATTCTCTAAATCAAATAAAATATCATACTCATGCTCTCAAAACCTCTAGGGATCAACTCACACCGCCACTGCTCCCGCAAAATCCCATATGCTAAAGAACAGAATCTCAATTAAAACCTACGATACCCCTCCCCTCCTCCCCTTAGATCTCCAAAGAAGGAGAATGAAATGAAATGAAAAATGGAAATAAAAATCTGTTGAGATTCTTAAGCACG
The DNA here is from genome assembly GCA_021397845.1 of Areca catechu. NCBI lineage: Eukaryota > Viridiplantae > Streptophyta > Magnoliopsida > Arecales > Arecaceae > Areca > Areca catechu. Next base: position 87,381,224 of record CM038039.1, read on the forward strand.
ATGCCACTTGTTAGAAATCCAGATCAGCACCTATGCAGCGGAAGCTGTGAGGGAGAGATCAGACAGATATGAATCAGCCTTCCTAATTCTAAGCAATCAAGAATCCAGATGGTTGCAATATTTTCCTAGATTCAATTTCATACAAAGGAGATAGAAGAAGAGATGTAGGAGAAAAGAGAGATTGTATTCATTGGAGAAGAATCTTATTATAATACACAAGACAAGATGCCCCCTCTCCAAATCAAGAAGCCCCACGGTCCAAGAACTAGAAGCACATGCATGGAAAAACCCCACGCACCCTTTCTTTTTCTCTTGAACCGACTCTCATCTCAATCCCTCATGCACGAAGTCCCCACGCACACCCCTCTTTCTCCCTTGAACCGTGGCCTCCCAAAATTGAGAAGCCCTCCACGGTCAAGTCCCAAACCGTCGCCCCTCCCTTCTTTATATAATGGGGCGGGTGGTTTAGTTGTTGTTGGACGATTAGAACTCCTTGCATGGTTGGGCTAAGACCTCTTGGACCAAACCGGTTAGGAACCTTAGGTAGTTAGGCTTCCTTGTTGGTTAGACCTCTTGGGTGGTTACAACCAACCAACTAACCACCTAACCAACCAACCAACCTGCTCCCCTTTCGCATCTAAGGGCAGCTAGCTACACCTCTGGGCCTAAACCCCATAACCCAATTGAGTTATGTTACAATCTCTCAAAAAACTCCCCCCAACAAGTCAATATGAGAAACCACTCAAACCCCGAGCCCATGTACACTCATGTCTCACATGTTCTCCCAACCCTGGATCAAGCCCCCTAACCCAACATGACTTAGGGCCCTGGAAACTTATAAACCAGCTATGGGTAACATGGCTTCACTCCCATAGGCCAAGTTAAACGGAGATTCCCCTGTTGCAGACTGAGGAGTTGTTCAGTAAGCCCAGAGAATGGAATTAAGTTCATCGGCCCAAGATCCTTTAACTTCATTTAATCGGGTCTTCAATCCATGTATAATAGTCCGATTGGTTATCTCTGCCTCTCCATTAGCTTGTGGATGTTCGATGGAAGTCAATTTGTGGATAATGTGGAATTGGACGCAGAAATCATCAAATTTCTTATTGTCAAATTGCCTACCATTATCAGTAATGATAGCATGAGAAATTTCGAATCTGTATATAATGGCGTTTCTAACGAATGTCTCAACTTTTATTTCAGTAATTTGGGCCAAAGGCTCTACTTTTATCCATTTGGTAAAATAATCAATAGCTATGATCAAGAATTTTCGTTGACCTGAAGCTGGGAGAAACGGACCAAGAATATTCATCCCCCACTGAGCAAATAGACATGGGGCAGTTAACTATGTTAGCTGACTGGCGGGACACCTTTGTATATTTGCATACCTTTGACAGGGATCACATTTTCTTACAAAATCTACTATGTCCTTTTGTATAGTCGGTCAATAACATCCTTGCCTTATGATTTTATAAGCCAATGATCTGCCTCCCAGATGGTCACCACAAATATCTTCATGTACTTCTTTAAGAGCATATTCAGCATTCGAAAGAGATAAACATTTCAGTAATAGCTGAGAGAATGATTTTTTATATAACAGTCCGTTTAAAATAACGTATTGAGAAGTAATTTTTCGAAGTTGTTTGGCTTCTGTATTATTTGCAGGCAATATTCCCTCTATCAAATATCCAATTATTGGATTCATCTAGTTCACTTCTGGTTCTATCTGAAGGACCTTTTCCTGGTTATTCACTGAAATACTGGGAGTTTCCAAATACTCCACAAAAGTCTGACCCATTAGATCGGGTGTCGAAGTAGCTAGCCGAGATAATGAATCAGCTCGAGAATTTTCAGCTCTAGGGACATGACCGATATCCCAAGAATCAAAAAGAATTCCAAGTTCTTGAACTTTCCCCAGGTATAGAGCTAAAGTTGTATCACGAACTTCGAAATCTCCCTTTACTTGATTGACAACTAATTGAGAATCAGATAATACTTTTAACCTTCGGATATTTAGTTCTTTTGCAATTATTAATCCAGCCAAGAGAGCCTCATATTTGGCTTGATTATTAGAAGATCTAAATGAGAATCGGAGAACATATTCAGAGACATCTCCGTTTGGACTAGATAAAATCAATACAGTCCCACAACCAGAAGAATTTGAAGCTCCATCCACATGTAGAACCCAAGGCATATCAGTCTTTTCTATTTCATCGGATATTTGAGTTTCATCTTCATTGCTACTCCAAGTACATTCGACTATGAAATCAGCCAGCACTTAAGCCTTCATCACAGAGCGAGGTTGATAGGTAATATCATATTCACTTAGTTTTATTGCCCACTTTGCCATCCAACTATAAGTATCAGGACACTGCAGGATAGTTCTAAGAGGTTGATCGGTCAACACAATAATGGGATGAGATTGAAAATATGGCTTGATGCACCTTGCTGATATTACCAAGGTGTTGACAATCTTCTGAAGTCTTGGATAACTTGTTTCAGCATCATGAAGAACCTTGCTGATGTAATATATGGGTTTGTGTGACCCATCGGACTCTTTCCTTACCAACACTAAACTAACTGCTTCATCAGACACAGCCAAATAAAGATATAGATTTTCCCCTTCTTCAGGTTTAGACAATATGATCGAACTCATTAGATAATTTTTAAGTTCCTCAAATGCCAGCCGACAATCATCCGACCAATTAAACTCCTTAGTTTATTATAAGGCTTTAAAGAAAGGCAAATATCTTTCGGCTGAACGAGAAGTAAATCGACTCAGCGAAGCAATTCGTCCAGTCAACTATTGAATCTCCTTCTTATTTATAGGATGCCTAATGTCTAATATGGCTCGAGTCTTTTCTGGATTAGCTTCAATCCCTCGCTTTGTAACCATGAAGCCTAAAAATTTTTCAGAAGTTACACCAAAAATATATTTAGTCGGATTTAACTTCATTTGATTTTGCCGTAGGATATCAAAAGCTTTTTGCAAATCCTTGATATGATCATCAGACTGATTACTCTTGACGATCATGTTGTCTACATATACTTCCATGATCTTACCAATCTGATCTTCAAAGATCTTATTTACTAATCTCTGATATATAGCTCCGGCATTTTTAAGACCAAAAGGCATTACTTTATAGCAATATATCCCTCGATTTGTAACAAAGGATATTTTTTTCTCATCTTCTGGACTCATTCGTATCTAATTATATCCAGAAAAAGCATTCATGAAACTCAAGAATTTATGTCTTGCTGTTGTATCAACAAGTTGATCGATTTTAGGTAAAGAAAAACTGTCTTTAAGACACGCCTTGTTAAAATCAGTATAATCTATGCATATCCTCCACTTTCCATTGGCTTTCCTTACCATTACTACATTGACAAGCCAATCAGGATAATGTACCTCTCTAATAAATCCAGCATCAAGCAACTTAGCTACTTCTTTATTGATGATTTTTTGTCTTTCCAAGGCAAAATTCTGCTTCTTTTGATGAATAGGCCGACTAAGTGGATCCACCTTAAGTTCATACATGATCACTTCAGGAGGAATCCCCATCACGTCGACAGCTGTCCATGCAAATATATCAGTATTCTTTTGTAAAAAGTCGATAAATTCCCTCCTTTGATCTTTACTGAGTGAACTTCCAATCTAAATAGTTTTAGTCGGATTATCTTTCATCAAAGGAACATGAATAGTTCTTTCTATTGACATGCTTACTCCTTCAGCCTGATCATGTGGATCTATTTGCTCCGAAGTTGAATTGTTAACTTGCTGTTGATTTTGAATCATCAAACATTGACAAGCCATTTGTTGATCTCCTCTTACTTCTCCAATCTCATTTTGGGCCTGGAGTTTCATTAGTATGTGATATGTAGATACGATAGCCTGAAATTTGTTTAAGACGGGCCTCCCTAAAATTGCATTATATGCAGAGAAAGTACGAACAACCATAAAAGTGAGAGGAAGAGTCCTTTGTTTTGGCATTATTCCGAGGGTTATAGGAAGTATAATTTCTCCCTCTACTCCCACGAAATTTCCACCAAATCCAGTCAACGGCATGCGGGTTCTTTGTAGCTTATCAATCGGCAAGTTCATTTGGACAAAAGCATCATAAAGCAAAACCTTGTAGAAATTCTATTTTCAAAAAAGCTAATGCTCATTCGAAGTCTTTTGGCAATCATATCATCTTCATAACATGCTTGATGATGAAATTACTACAATTCTACATACATCAATCAAAATTCTGCATACATCATAATTTATAATTATTACAGAAATTACTACAAGGTCATCATGCGTCATTTGAACACCTTGTAGATCATCATCAGAAAAGCTAATGCTCCTTCGAAGTCTTTTGGCAATCATATCATCTTCATAACATGCTTGATGATGAATCATTCCGACTAATCCATCAGTTGGTTATTGATTTGGGAGCTCTGTCCCATCAGTAATCATTTTTGGGGCCATCAGCCTTGGTGCTGCTACTTCAGTTGGTCGATTTTGAGTCTGGTTGTGGACATATTTGCCCAGATAACCGTGTTTGATCAGATCTTCAATCTCATCCTTCAGTTGAATACACTCTTCTGTGGTGTGTCCATGATCGCGGTAGAATCGATAATATTTGGCTTTATTGCATATAGTAGGTGGAGCTCTCATTAGCCTTGGCCTTTGAAGAAAATTTTCTTTTTCTATTTCCATCAATATTTTTTTTCTCGGAAGAGTCAGGAGGGGTGTAAGCATCAAATTTGTTGATGTAATCCCTGCCGACCAAGTTATTCGGCTTCTGAACTTGCTGTTGAATTGGTCGGATTCCAGATGATCGAAACCCATCTTCTTTGGAATTTCTCTTGCTTAGTGCTGAGTTTCTTTCTACTAGGCATCGACTCAAGGCCTATTCTTCAGCCTGAGCATATTTTTAAGCACGGGCCAACAGTTCAGAATAACTGGTCGGAAATTTTTTGTCTAAAGAGAATGTGAACCTGAAGGCTCGCAGTCCCTTCTTCATAGTTGACATTGCCATATATTCGTTGATATTTGGAATCTCCATTGTGGCAGAATTGAATCTTGTTATATAGTCTCTTAAACTTTCTCCATCTTATTGCTGAATGAAAAACAAACTATCAGAGTTCCTTGGCATTCTCCTACTTGTTCTGAAATGAAAGATGAATAACCTTTCCAACTGTCCAAAGGAATGAACAATGCTTGGCTGAAGGCTAGAATACCACATTCTTGCTATTTTTTTCAGGGTCGCTAGGAAAGCAAGGCAGTGGAGCGCATCTGATGCTCCTTGAATTAACATGTGTTTTTTAAAACTGCCTAAATGACCAGTGGATCAGCCGATCCTTCATATGGCTCTACTTAAGAGATTTTAAAATGTTGAGGAATCTTCTCTTCCATTATCTTCTTGGAGAAGCGAGGCAAAATGTCATAAGTTGGAATTGCATCTTCTATCTTCCTTTGCTCGCCAAGTTTGGCGATCTGTAGTTCCATTTTTTTAAATTTCTTCTCAAAGTTGCCAATTCTTCCAAGATATGGAGCTTGAGTACTATCAGGAGTTGATTCACCGGAAGATATAAAGTAAGATCGAGGACGTTTCCCTCTGTCCCGCTTCTTGATATAATGGTGAGGCTTCAGAGGAGAAAGCAGTCCTGAAGAATGTTGACAAGGCGAATGTCAACTTGGACCCTGACGTCTACTTACATGGAGAGAAGATCGTCGGCTACTCCTTGAAGCAGTAGGTCGTGACGGTCCACTTGCAGTTATTTCTTGAAGATTTTAGACCGCTGCAGTAAGCACCTCCATTTTATTCAAAATAATACCCAATTGTTTTTGATCTAGATTACCAGCAGGAGCAACACCTGTTCCATCCAAAATTAGATCATTCTCCCTTGGAAAATGATGAACTTCATCAACAGGAAGATTCCGAATCCTATCCTTTACCATGTTTCCCTTCAAATTTTTGAAAAAACTCTTTCGTTGAGTTTTCCCTTCCGGTGCTCCAATCTATTGTGTCTAAACAAATTACAACAACGTTTGAGCTTGGATCAAACTAGTTGAAGTAGAGTTGAGCTAATTGATCTAACTTCCCTTCATCTTCTTGTAGCTTTGGGTGAGGAGATATTCCAATACTCAAGTTCGTCAATGAAATCCAAACTAGATAGATTAGGTCTGCGGATAAATCAAGTAGAGGGTGTCCCCAAATCTCTCTGTTTCCGATCCCTCTCTCCCTCTCACTCAGTGGTATTTATAGATCATGATTCTAACCGAATCCAGTTGTAAACGGTTAGTTTGTTAATAAATCAGCACGTGCAGCAATCGTTATTCATTATAGAGCATTGGTCAGCCTTACACCCCCTTTGGACCTTGATCAGCTTCACGCTTCTTGGACGTTGATCAGCTTTACGCCTTTTGGACGTTGATCAGCCTTGCGCCTCTTGAATGTTGATCAGCCTTGCACCTCTTGAATGTTGATCGGCTTTACACCTCTTGGATGTTGATCGGCTTTATGCCTCTTGGACGTTGATCAGCATTGCACCTCTTGAATGTTGATCGGCTTTACACCTCTTGGATGTTGATCGGCTTTATGTCTCTTGGACGTTGATCGGCCTTGCACCCCTTGGACATTGATCAGCCTTATAGCTCACTGATCACCGATACATCATTTGATCAACCAAGTTCACTTTTTATTAGATCAACACAAGTAAATCCAATCTACCATATCCCAACATGTATCATCATAAAATATTGATAAGTATTATATATATAATTAGTTAAATTTATAATAATAATAATATTTTTTTTTTAAAAAAAAAGGAGAAGCGCCCAGACGCAAATCACTTGCTTTATGAGGACGATACAAGAAATGGCCAAGAATGACAAATGGCTCAAAACCAAATGTTCTTATAACTAGATCTAACATCTTGTGTTATTGTTTGCTCCCACGAAGACCGCTCGACCCACGCGCGACCCGCGACGCGGGCGGGCGCTCGGCCCCAGCCCAGCGCACAAGCGTGCGCGCGGGCGGCCCAGGCCCACGCTCAGCGCGCAGGCATGCGCGTGGGCTCGGCCCAGGCCCACGCTCAGCGCGCAGGCATGCGCGTGGGCTCGGCCCAGCCACTTGCGACACCCCCCTTGGGGCGTTTCCTTGGTTTCCCCATGCAGTTCCCCTTGGTTTCTAGCGGTGTACGCGCGATCCACACGATTTCTCGCATTGTTGACTGTCCGATTAGTCAATCGGATGGCTGAGATTAATCCGAGCTTGATTAAGCTTGATATGAGGGTATCTTGCATGGATTTTGGCACGATCTGAGCCTTTGTTCTTTGATCTGACGGCTTGGAAGTGTTTTGGATTTTCTAGACTCGTTTTAGGTCTGTTTTGGATACCGTTTCATATGGTTATTTAACCACAGAGAGCCTGTAGTCTTTGATCTATAGAGAGAGACAGAGAGAGAGAGAGAAAAAATCCAGAGAAATTTCAAAGAGATTTCTTCTTCGATTCAGGCACCAGGAAAAGCTAGAGGTCTGGTATTTGGGATTTTTTTTCTCGTGCTTATTTCATCCTCTTTTGTTTATTTATTATGTTTCTTTGTTTTTAATCTGGTATTTGTTATTTGGATATTTGTATTCCTTTTGTACCTAGATTTTGGTCAGATTATAGTGGATCACTCCTTTCCTCTTGGTGGACGTAGGCAATATTTTGCCGAACCACGTAAATCTCATCTTCTTTTGATTTAATATCTGCTTGTGTTGTGATTGGTTAATTACCTAAGTGAGTAAACAAGAATTATTTGGAGGCCTAAACTGATTTAATCCACTGCGCACATCCCAACAATTGGTATCAGAGCAAAGGGATGGCATCTGATTGGCAACCAAGTTCTTCTCCGGCTCCTGAGGCGGTTATTTTTCATTCCACTACCTCTAGGCATGAGGTAGCGATATTTGATGGCACAGGTGATTTTGCACTATGGAAGGTGAGAATGAGATATCTGTTGGTAAAGGAGGGCGTTGCAACAGCTCTCAAAGGAATGGATGCAATTCCAGGTGATACAGAGGTTGAAAAAGAGGAGATGAATGAGAGAGCACTTGGGACTCTGTTTTCGAGATTGAGTGATAAAGTCCTCCATAATGTAGTGGAACTTGATACAGCTAAAGGTGTATGGAAAAAATTGTATACTTTTTATATGGTAAAATCTCTCACTAATGGACTGTATCTGAGGGACAAGCTTCACACATTTCGTATGGTGGAAAGGATTTCACTCAAGGATCACTTTGATGATTATAATAAGCTCCTGCTTGATTTGGTAAATGTTGGTGTTAATGTTGATAGGGAAGATAAGGCTTTGATCCTGATTTATTCTTTGCCTAAGTCCTATGAAAACATTACTACTACCATGCTCTATGGAAGAGAGAGTATAAGTCTTAATGAGGTTGAAGCCACTTTATTATCCAATGAGCTTAGGTTGAAAGTACAGTTGGAGCATCAAGCTCCAAATCTGGCACAAGGACTTACTGTCGGAGGTAGAGATGAGCAAAGAACAGTTGGACAAGGTAGAAATAAGTCCAAGACTAGATCAAAGTCTAGGTCTAAAAGACCTGGTGTTTGTCATTACTGCAAGAAGCCAGGCCACTGGAAAAATAAGTGTAGACTTCTACAGTCCAAGAAAGAGAAGGAACAGAAAAATAAAGGAATAATCTCAGATTCGACATCAGTAGTAGTTTCTTCTGCAGATCATAGCAGTGTTGCAGATGATGCAGTATTTACAGCTGCATGCAGTATCAGTCAGCCTGATACCTGGATCGTGGACTCTAGAGCATCTTTTCACGTGACATCCCATAAAGAATGGTTCACTTCTTTTAGATCCTGTGATGGAGGCTCTGTTCTTCTTGGAGATGACGCTATCTATAAAGTAGAAGGAATTTGTGCAGTTCAGATCAAATCTCATGTAAATACTGTGGTAACTTTGGATGATGTCAGATATGTTTCCCAATTGAAAAGAAATCTTCTCTCGATAAATGCTCTTCATATTGCAGGTTTTGAGGGCAGATGGGGTAGAGGATCTATTACAATTAGTAAAGGTGCATTGACTTTGTTAAGAGGTAAATTGAGTGTCACTTTTTATTATTTGGATGGCACTACAGTGGTTGGTGAGGCTTCTTCGGTACATTCCTCTATTGTCCAATTGACACAGTTATGGCATCAAAGATTGGGCCACATATCAAATAAAGGTTTACATGAGCTAAGCAGACATGGTCTGCTAGGAGGTCAAAAAGTTGGTGCACTTGGATTCTGTGAGCATTGCATATTTGGAAAATAACATAGAGTCAGCTTTACTACAGGCATGCACATGACAGTAGGTATATTGGATTACATACATTCTGACCTATGGGGACCTGTCCCAGTTACATTCAAGGGTGGATCTAGGTATTTGCTCTCTTTAATTGATGACTATTCCCGTAAAGTCTGGATTTATACTATCAAAAATAAAACTGATGTGTTTCACACTTTTAAAGGGTAGAAGGCTATGGTCGAGAGGCAAACTGAGAGGAAGGTGAAAACCTTTTAGACTGACAATGGATTGGAATTATATTCTACAGAATTTAATGACTTTTGCAAGTCAGAGGGCATTGTCAGGCATAGGACCACAGTATATACTCTTCAGCAAAATGGTGTTGCGGAACGCATGAATCGCACACTATTGGAAAGAGTCAGATCTATGCTATCAAGTTCTGGATTGAGTAAAGACTTCTGGGCAGAGGCTGCACATACAGCCTGCTTTATTATAAATCGATCTCCAGCATCTGTATTGAATATGAAGACTCTGGAAGAAATGTGGATAGGAAGACCTGCAGACTATTCAGTTCTTAAAGTATTTGGGTGTTCAGCATATGCACATATCAAAGATGGAAAGCTGAATCCCAGGGCTAAGAAATACATATTTCTTGGATATGCATATGGGGTAAAGGGCTACAGATTATGGTGCACAGAGCCTGGATCCCAGGGTTTTCTAGTCAGCAAGGATGTGACTTTTGATGAGTCACCCACTCCTTCACAGCAGTTACAGCCAAGTTCTTCACCGAGAGATCAGGTTCAGGATCACAGGATAAGACTGTTGTTGATATTAATCAGATTGTTAGATCATAGCAGTTGCAGCCTACAGGTGATATTCAGAATGAACAGCATCAGCAGACAGATCCAGAGTTACAGACTCAGGAGGAGGTTATTGTACGTGGTCAAGCTCAGATGATATTATTGCCACTCGAAGAACCAGACGATATATCAGAGCACCTCAAAGGTATGGTTTTGAGGATTCTGCTTGTGCTGAGTTAGTATATTATGCTCTGAATACTACATATACTATAGGTGATGAGCCGACCATATTTCAAGAAGCAATTGATAGTTCACAGGCTGAGCAATGGACCATGGCTATGGTAGAAAAGCTTCAATCTTTGGAAAAGAATCAGACTTGGGAATTAGTCAGATTATCTAAGGGCAAGAAGAAAATTGGCTGTAAATAGATCTTCAAGAAAAAGGAAGAACCTACCCCTCAAGATTTGAAATATAAGGCAAGGTTGGTGGCTAAGGGTTACAATCAATAAGAAGGTATTGATTACAAGGAGATATTTTTTCCTGTAGTTAAATACTCTTCTATTCGTGTGTTCCTTGTTTTAGTTGCTTCTCAGAATTTGGAGTTAGAACAGCTAGATGTCAAGACAGTATTTCCACATGGTGACTTGGAGGAGCAGATTTATATGCAACAGCCACCTGGTTTTGAGGCTCGGGATGGAGATCATGTATGCTTGCTCAAAAGGTCTTTGTATGGTTTGAAGCAGTCTCCAAGATAATGGTACCGCAAATTTGATAAGTTTATGGTTGACCATGAATTTGATAGATCTCCATATGATAGTTGCGTGTATCATCAATAGCTTTCAGACGGGTCCTTTTGTTATTTGTTATTATATGTTGATGACATGATGATTGCAGCCAGGGATATGTCAGTCATCCAGAAGCTGAAAGCTGAACTTAGTACTGTATTTGAGATGAAGGACCTTGGACCGGCAAAGAAGATACTTGGGATGGAGATTGTTACAGCCGTGACAGTGACGTGGACAGGCTCAGGTATCGCCGAATGAGAGCAAGCCACGTGTAAGTTTCCCCGTCGGATTTTGCGCCACGTCCACAAAGCTAGGAGCGGCAAAGACCGCACCACCCTACGACTGTCTGAAGCAAACCGCCCTCGCCGAGGTCAAGCTCGGCCCGGAGTTCCTCTACCACTTCATCGGCGCCCGGGCCCGGAGGGTTCCGACCGAGTGAGGTCGGCCGAAGTCGGGCGGCCCCCTGCCGCCTCGCCAGGTGTCCGCCCAGGAGGGGTCCACCTGAGCCGAGGTCGGTCGATCCTTCTACTTTCGCCAGGTGGCCACCCGGAGACGGGCCCACCTCGGCCGAAGCCAGGCGGCCCCCTGCCGCCTCGCCAGGTGTCCGCCCAGGAGGGGTCCACCTGAGCCGAGGTCGGCCGATCCTTCGCCTTTCGCCAGGTGGCCACCCGGGGACGGGCCCACCTCGGCCGAAGCCGGGCGACCCCCTGCCGCCTCGCCAGGTGTCCGCCCAGGAGGGGTCCACCTGAGCCGAGGTCGGCCGATCCTTCGCCTTTCGCCAGGTGGCCACCCGGAGACGGGCCCACCTCGGCCGAAGCCAGGCGACCTCCTGCCACCTCGCCAGGTGTCCACCCAGGATGGGTCCACCTGAGCCGAGGTCGACCGATCCCTTGCCTCTCGCCAGTTGGCCCCCGGAGACGGGTCCAGCTCAGCCGAGGTCAGACCGCTCGTACGGAGAGGCCCCCGGGGAGAGAGACGGGTCCCGAGACCACCCCTCGGGCCGTACAGATCCCAGACGGCGTCCCGTACGGAGGGCGACGGCACGCGGAACGTCACTTGCATCGGCCCGGCAGGTCCCGCAGCCGAGAGACCCGATCCTGACAGAACAGGCCCCATAAACGGATGGCGCCCATGCTCGGGGAAGGGAGCGCTCTCACAGAGCCCGAGGCCTGACGACCGGCCGCTCTGCCAGCGCCGCCCTCCCTCTTTTTCTCTCCTGTCTTTGCCTTTTCCCCGCTGGGCCCGGCGGACAAGGTCGGAAAGCCGCCTGGCCTCCTTCACCAAAAAGGGAAAAGGAAGGAAAACAGGGGAGGGGAGTTTCCGAGGAGGAAAAGGACAAGCGCACGATGGAGGGAGATAAAGAGGGAAGAATCTGGGGACTACAAGGTAAGCCAATTAGCCTGGGGACAAAGGAGGAGCACCGGCACAAGGCCTTGCGTCGAGAGAGAAACCAGAGATCCCGAGAGGGGGAACACTGGGCGTGAGTTCGGCAAGCAGGCCCAGCCGAAATTCCGGTCCCCAGAGCGCTTCCTTCACCAATTAACTCTCTAAATCTGGGACCCTCTCGAGGGCCCGGGTGGGAGAGTCTGTTCCTTCTCGTCGTCTACTGACTTGACCGTCGGAGCTCCCTCGCCGGGATCCCTGGCCAGGGTCTTCTAACCCCTTTTTTGCAGGTTCCCCGCGGGAAGGGAGGCTCCCTCGCCAGGCGGTCAGGAAGGATCAGCTGATCCGCGGCACGGGCGCGGAGACGAGAGCGGCAACAGATTGGCGCGCCAGGTAGGGGGGGCAGGACACTAACCCCTAGTGGGAACCAGCTTTCTGCAGGTGTCGCGCTCTCCAACAATGGTGGTCACTCGTGGTCGCGAGGCGTCCACCAGCCGTGTGGAAGTAGCCCACTCCCCCTCCAGGGGGCCACACCCCCGAACGGGAGCTTCCGGCTCCTCCTCCTCTTTCGCAGCAGCCTGCCCCGGTGGACGGATCCCTTGCGGCCATCGTCCAGCAGCTGCAGACCTTGACCTCAGCGGTCCGACAGCTTCAGCATCAGCAGCGGTCCCTGGCCACTCAACCACAGCCAGGGACTCCCGCGGCCCGAGCCACGGGGCATCATGGGAGCCTACGCTCAATCCAAGGCAGGCCATCCCATCCGCGGGCTATCTCCAACCCTCGGGGGAGCCACCAAGCTCCCGCGAAGAGAAACTATTCCGGTTCGGGGGATCACGAGAGTCGATCCCCGGCCGATGGGGCCGAAACGGCGCATCGCAGCAAGCGACGCCGAGGCCAGACCTCGCGTCGAGACCGATCGGCGCCCCCTTCACCTGCAGTCTCGGTGGAAGACTCCACCGACGAGGCCATCAGGCGCCAGGCCGAGAGGCGCCTAGAAGAGCATGAGCGCAAGTTGGCGGAGTTCGCCCGACGGTTCGCCGACCTGCAGAACTCGTCGGCTGGCCCGGCGGGCGACGACTCCCGCCCCCCCTTCTCTGAAGAAATCCAGGCGGAACCGATCCCGAAACGGTTCCGCATGCCGTAGGTGGACCCCTACGACGGGACCACCGACCCCCTGGACCATTTGGAGAGCTATAAAGCTCTCATGAGGGTCCAGGGCGCCACCGACGCCCTCCTGTGCATCGCCTTCCCTGCGACCCTTCGGAAGGCCGCTCGAGTCTGGTTCACCTGTCTCGAGCCCGGATCCATTTGCTCCTTCCAGCAGTTGGAAGGAAAGTTCGTGGCGCACTTCGACGCCTGTCGAAAGGTGCCAAGAGAGGTGGACAGCCTCTTCTCCATCCGCCAGCAGGACCAGGAGCTGCTCCGGGACTACATCACCCGGTTCAAGACCGCAGCACTGGAGATCTACAGCTTGGACGAGCCCGTCGCCATGCTGGCCTTAAAGCGCGGACTCAAGACGTCCCGCCTAACCTATTCCCTGGACAAGAAGCCGCCCAGGACATACTCTGAGCTCCTCCTCCGCGCCCACAAGTACATCCGAGCGGAGGAGGCCGACCGCACCCGTCGAGAGCTGGACGGGAAGACTCCAAAGAAGCCGCTCCCGAGGGACATCCCGGGAGCTCGGAGGCCCGGGCCATCTGCCGAGCTCCGCCCAAATCCAAAGCCGAGAAGCGAAGCCACTCCAGAGCGGAGGTACACCCCTCTCCTCGCACCTCGAACGAAGATCCTCATGGAAATCGAGGGCGAGCGCTACCTCCGCCGACCTCCTCCTCAGAACCCGAGAGCCGCCCGAGACAAATCGAAGTACTACCAGTTCCATCGCGAACACGGGCACGACACGGAGGAGTGTCGCCATCTGAAGCGGGAAATTGAGGAGCTGATCAGTAGGGGTTACCTCAGGAAGTTCGTCAAGAACGAGGCCCCCTCTGAAGGGCAGCCGCTCGCGGCCCTACCGCCTGTCCCGGCGATCGACAACCGCCCAACGGAGAAGCCCGTGGGCATGATCTCGCGCGGGCCCGGCCGAGCAATGAAGAGAGCCCGGGAAGTTCCGGAGAATGTAATCCCTCCCGAGGGAGGGGAAATCAATGACAATGTAAACAACGATGCCGTGGTGGTCGAGATGACCATCGCGAAGCATCCTGTACATCGAATCATGGTGGATAGTGGAAGCTCGGCCGACGTACTTTTTTACGATGCTTTCTCTCGAATGAACTTATCTCCCGATCGGCTGAAACCAGTACACATCCCGCTGGTAGGTTTTACAGGAGACTCCGTGGGGGTCGAAGGAGAGATCACTCTCCGGTCACCGCTGGATCCCCGTCCCGGCAGGCGACCATCATGATAACATTCACTGTCGTCAAGCTCCCTTCACCTTACAACGCCATTCTCGGGCGTCCCGGGCTCAACCAACTGGACGCCACCATCTCCACGAGGAGGCTGTTGGTGCAGTTCCCCACGCCTTCCGGGCCCGGGGAAATGAAGGGGACAATCCAACCGGTTCCGCTCTGCCTCCAGACGGTCCCAGGCACCAGGAGTGCAGAGCTCACCCACGATATCGAAGATCTCGATCTGAGAGAGAAGGAACCTAGGGGAGGGCCCGTAGAGCGCCTTCTAACTTTCCCCCTCGGTTCGGACCCCATGAAGACGGTGCAAGTCGGGGCCCAGCTCCCCGAGGAAGAGCGAACCCGCCTGCTGGAGTTCCTCCGAGCCAACGCTGACGTGTTCGCCTGGTCAGCGGCCGACATGCCGGGCATCCCGCCCGAGATCATCATGCACAGCCTGAACGTGGACCCAAGTTGTCGCCCGGTCCGCCAGAAGAAGAGAAGCTTCGCCATGGAAAGGCAGAAGGCGATCAACGAGGAGGTAGAAAAGCTCCTCGCCGCCGGTTTTGTCCGAGAAGTCCAATACCCCAGCTGGCTAGCAAACGTGGTCATGGTAAAGAAGAGTAGTGGTAAGTGGAGGATCTGTGTGGACTACACCGACCTCAACCGAGCCTGCCCGAAGGATAGCTTCCCTCTGCCGAAGATCGACCAGCTGGTCGACACCACATCGGGGCATCGCCTCCTGTCATTCATGGACGCCTTCTCCGGATACAACCAGATCCGGATGAACCCGGAGGACGAAGAGTGCACTGCCTTCATAACTGACCGCGGGACTTTCTGCTACAGGATGATGCCCTTCAGCCTCAAGAACGCGGGGGCGACGTACCAACGTCTGGTCAATAAAGTCTTCAAAGACCAGATAGGCCGCAACATGCAGGTGTACGTGGATGACATGCTGGTAATGAGCAAACTCGATTCGGACCACGTGGCCGACCTGACGGAAACATTCGGCAACCTCCGGCGCCATCAGATGAAACTCAACCCGGCGAAGTGCACCTTCGGCGTCTCCGCCGGGAAGTTCCTGGGGTTTATGGTGACCCAAAGAGGAATCGAGGCCAACCCAGAGAAGGTCCAGGCCATCCTGGACATGGAGCAGCCCGCCTCCAAGAAGCAGGTGCAACAACTAACCGGCCGAGTTGCGGCCCTTAGCCATTTTATTTCCAGGTCGGCGGACCGCTGCCGTCCCTTCTTCAAGGTGCTGAGGAAGATGAATGGCTTTGCTTGGACCGAGGAGTGCCAGCAGGCCTTCGAGGAGCTGAAAAAGATGCTCGCGTCCCCACCTTTGCTGTCCAGGCCCGAGGAGGGAGAGGAGCTAACCCTCTACTTGGCGGTTACCCCGGAGGCCGTCAGCTCTGTCTTGGTCCGAACCGACGACCACGGGCTCCAGCGGCCGGTGTACTATTCCAGTAAACTCCTCCGAGACGCAGAGCTCAGGTATTCCCGGCCCGAGAAACTTGTTTTTGCGCTAATAGTGTCTGCCCAGCGTCTCAGGCCCTATTTCCAAGCGCACCCCATCGCTGTCTTGACGGACCAACCGCTGAAAGCGGTGCTCAGCCGACCCGATACCTCGGGACGATTGGCCAAGTGGGCACTGAAACTCAGCGAGTTCGACATTACATACCGACCGAGGTCGGCCATGAAGGCGCAGGTGCTGGCCGATTTCTTGGTCGAGTGCGCAGGCTTGGGCAAGGAGCCCGAGGAGGGCCCCCCGGCCCGGCCGATGGAGATTGGCACCGACGAGCCCGGAGAGGACGCCTGGATCCTCCATGTGGACGGGGCCTCAAACTCCGGCGGAAGCGGAGCTGGGCTCATCCTTGCCAACGGCGACGGGGTCATCGCCGAGTGCGCACTCCGCTTCCAGTTCCCCGCAACAAACAACCAGGCGGAGTACGAGGCACTTCTTGCCGGACTGAGAGTTTCCCGCGAGCTGGGCGTGACCAACCTCAGAGCTTTCACTGACTCCCAGCTCGTGGCGGGGCAGGTGTCCGGGGAGTACGTCGCGCACGACCCCCAGATGGCGAAGTATTTGGAGCTCGTCAAGGCGGGCACGTCCAAGTTCCGGCGCTTCAACATCTTCCATATCCCCCGCGGGGAGAACGCCCGCGCGGATGCCCTCTCTCGGCTGGCAACCCTGCCGGACACGATGCTGGGACGCGCTCATGTGGAGCGACTTGAGGTCCCAAGCCTCGAAGCACCGGTGGAGGTCCATCAGGTCAGCCAGGAGCCCGGCTGGATGGACAAGTACGCTGCGTACATCACCAGCGGCACCCTGCCTGGTGCGGGCACCAGACTCAGAAGAAGACTTCAGAGCTCCATTTGGATCTCTGATTGACATTGCCCGAGAAATTAGGGTTTGTAATAAAGGTTGACCTGGTCAACCAGTTTATTTATTTTATTTATTTCTTGAGTCACCATTTAAATTTTGTTGAGTCATGTTGACTCAGTGCAAGTCCCAATGTGGTTTCAATTTGGTCCAAAATGGTGCCACATTTGTCTTCCAATCAAATCAAGGTTCAAGCAAGTGGAGGCCACACTCCAAGCCACACGCCCAGCCACACTCCGAGCACACGCCAGAGTCCAGGAGGTGCCACAGAGGCATCCCAGTGTCATGGTCCCCACATCCAAAGAAGAAAAAATCAAATTGGAGGCTACTTTAAAGGAGGCGCCCATACCTGCCTATTTTACCTAAGCAAAGAAGGAAGAAGACTTCTCTTGGAGAAGAAATCAAAGAAGGACATCCAACCTACTCCTAATTGAAGTTCAAATCAAAATCAAAGAGCTTAACTTGGAGTGGAAGAAAAGAAGAAATACCATAAGAAGAAGAGGACTCCAAATCCAAATCCAACTCCAAAGGAGGCACCAAAAAAATTCAAAAAAAATTCCTTTATGGCCGTCCCAATTTTTTTGAACTCTTGGTCGGCCAAGAGAGAAGATTTTCTACCTAATCTAGTGGTTGGAGGAGTTTAGTCCCACATGGGAATTTGTACAAGCTTGGAGAAAATTTTAGGTCTATATAATAGACCCCTCTTTGTAACTTTAAAAAAATCAATGAAGAAAATTATTTTTTGCTATTCTCTTGTGTTGAGTGACCTAGGTTTCTCTTCTTCCGCACTATTCTAAGTGTTGAGCTCCGTGAGGGGGTAATCCGGGTTCCATTGGAGCCTTGAGGAGGTGAGAGATCTCCATCTTTATCCAAAACCCTAGGTTAGCCACTTGAAATTCCAAAACCCTAGCCACCCTTCATTATTTTCAATCCATCAAACCCTAGCTCCATCCATCTCCCACGGCCTCTCTCTCTCTACAAGTCCAGGCCGTCCACCTTCATCCAGATCCAGTCCGGCTACTTCAGATCCAGAGCAATTTCCAAGGGAAATCACATCAACATCCAGGAGAATCCAGTTTTCAGCAATTTCAATCTTCAAGTTCATCAACCTGGTAAATCTTTCCCTTGACTCTCTGATTCCATCAATTGTTTTTCTTCTCTTCCAGATCTTGAGTTCAGGAGAAGCCAACCCGCCAAAGGACCAGTATTGGAGGATCCATTACGAAGATATCTGAATCCGGGATCCAACAATCTGCTCGGGAGAGTTCCTCCACCAAAATCTGTGAAGATCATTGTCTGGTTAGATAAACCATCTCTTCTCTTTATTTCTGTTCTTTTGAAAGTTCGGAGCGAAACCCTAGGTCTGGGAGTTTCTCAACCCCCAGCGATCCGTTGCTTCTGAACTACTTTGATAATTTAGTTTCCTTAAAATTGTGCTTTCAATTATCATATTAGTATCTTTCAATGTTAGGTTAACTTTTCTTTGATTTAAAGCCAACTTCTACAAACATATAAAAACAACAAAAAAATTAGTTAATCTTAATTTACTTCCGCATCGCATTCCTTTATTTGTTCTGCATCATTTTTGGTATCAGAGCTTTCGTCCTGCATCACTGCCGAAGGACCGAGAGGCGGCTCGCCTCATCAGGAAGAAGGCCGTGCGGTTCGTCCTGATGGACGGGCAGTTATATCGAAGATCCTACTCTTACCCCCTCCTCAAGTGCATCGGACCCACAGAAGCCAAGCTTGTGCTCCAGGAGATTCACGAAGGCATCTGCGGGAACCACGTGGGGGGCAGGGCATTGGCATACAAGGCCCTCCGTCAAGGCTACTTCTGGGAGACAATGAAGGAAGACACCGCCGACTTCGTGAAGAAGTGCGATCGGTGCCAGCGTCACGCCACGGTGCAGCGGCGACCCTCCAACCCAATCTCTCAGCTCTCATCCCCCTGGCCGTTCGCCCAGTGGGGGATGGACCTCCTGGGCCCATTCCCGCCGGCGTCCGGTCAGCGGAAGTTCTTGATAGTGGCTATCGACTACTTCACGAAGTGGGTCAAGGCCGAGCCCTTGGCGAGAATCACCGAAGCAAACGTCGCCAAGTTCTTCTGGAAGTCCATCATCTGTCGCTTCGGCCTCCCCCACACCGTGGTCACCGACAACGGACGCCAGTTCGACTGTCGGGAGTTCGAAGACTTCTGCAGCGACCTCGGCATCAAGCATCGCTTCACCTCGGTGGCGCACCCTCAGACCAACGGGGAAGCCGAAGTCACGAACAGGACCATTCTTCAGGGCCTCCGCACGCGGCTAGACCAAGCCAGGGGCAGGTGGGCCGACGAGCTTCCCAGCGTTCTTTGGGCATACCACACTACCCCAAGGACGGCTACCGACGAAACTCCATTCAACCTCGTCTTCGGAGCCGAGGCAGTCATCCCGATCGAGCTCAGCCTACCCACACTGCGCGTGGAGCAATATGACGAGACAGAAAACCCGGCCAGGATGATGCTCAACCTGGACCTTCTCGAGGAAACGAGGGACAAGGCCCGAATCCGAATGGCGGCATACCGGCAGCGTGTAGCCAGATATTACAACTCCCGAGTGCGGCCGAAGGTTTTTCGTCCCGGGGACTTGGTCCTCCGACGCGCGGAAGCCTCCCAGCCACGGGAATGCGGCAAGCTTTCACCCAACTGGGAAGGCCCATATCGGGTGGCGGAAGCCCTCCCTCATGGAGCATATTACTTGGAAGAATTGGGAGGTGCCAGGTTTCCCCGGACTTGGAACTCCTCGAACCTGAGAATGTACTACCAGTGATGTAAGGCTCCCAGTTTCTATAACAAAGCATCCCCAGTTCACACACTCCCTCCAAAACTTCGACAAGAAGGCCTGAGGCATCGAGCTCAGTCCGGAAGATCCTGGGCTTCGGCCTGGAAGGTGGCGCCGAACCCAGTTCGCCCACGCAAGCCCGGAGCACAGCTCAGCAAGCCGCGCAAAATTTGAGAAAGCCTGCGGCATTGAGTTCAGTCCGGAAGATCCTGGGCTTCGGCCTGGAAGGTGGCGCCGAACCCAGTTCGCCCACGCAAGCCCGGAGCACAGCTCAGCAAGCCGCGCAAGGTTTGAGAAAGCCTGCGGCATTGAGCTCAGTCCGGAAGATCCTGGGCTTCGGCCTGGAAGGTGGCGCCGAACCCAGTTCGCCCACGCAAGCCCGGAGCACAGCTCAGCAAGCCGCACAAGGTTTGAGAAAGCCTGCGACATTAAGCTCAGTCCGGAAGGTCCTGGGCTTCGGCCTGGAAGGTGGCGCCGAACCCAGTTCGCCCACGCAAGCCCGGAGCGCAGCTCAGCAAGCCGCGCAAGGTTTGAGAAAGCCTGCGGCATGAGCTCAGTCCGGAAGATCCTGGGCTTCGGCCTGGAAGGTGGCGCCGAACCCAGTTCGCCCACGCAAGCCCGGGGCACAGCTCAGTGAGCCGCGCAAGGCTTGAGAAAGCCTGCGGCACCAAGCTTAGTCCGGAGATCACGAGTTTCGGTCTGGAAGACGGTGCAGAAACCGTGTTGTTCGCCCAAGCATGAAGGCAACCCAAAATCGGACCTGCTCAAGGTTTGCCTCGCTGCGACGTGGCTCAGCGGGCCCCATCCTTCGATTTGAGCAATGGAAGGACCAGGCCTGCAGTTACTTCAGGTGTTCCAGGCCGACATCTCAGAAAGAAAAGAAGAGAAAAGTATAACGAAACGACGAACAAGGTTTCGATAAAGCTTGGATCTTCATTAATATAAGTAGTTGTTACAAGCTGGGAGCCCCGACAGGCCGGGACTCCCCAAAGAACAAAAACTACAAAGATAGAACAAAAAGATGGTGCCGGGTCACTGGGGCGCGGGTTCGGAGCCA
Source organism: Areca catechu (assembly GCA_021397845.1). Lineage (NCBI taxonomy): Eukaryota > Viridiplantae > Streptophyta > Magnoliopsida > Arecales > Arecaceae > Areca > Areca catechu. Next base: position 87,402,126 of record CM038039.1, read on the forward strand.
TCTGCCGGAGGCGCGGGCGCTGCTTCCTCAACCTCTGCAGTTGCCGGCTCCTGGGGCTGTTCCGGGGCCGCGGCATCGCTGGTCGACGGCGCCGCAGGTATCGCTCTGGCCGCGCCGGGAACCCTGCTCTCGCCCCCTGGCTTCCGGCCGCCGACGACGACCCCGCTCAGGTCCAGGTGGGGGAAGAAGGCCCCCACCTTCTCCCGGCACATCCGGAACCCCTTCAGGAAGGAGTCCACGGCGGCCTCCCGGACCTCCGCCGTGAACTCGTCGGAGGCTCGGAACTTGGGGACGGCTTCTTGCGCTTCCCGCTTGGCCGCCTCCAGGAGCCCGTTGACGTAGGCGCTCCGCTCTTTCGCCGCGGCCACCTCTCGTCAGGCCTCCTCCAGCTGGCGCTCCACCCAGTTGGAGTGGGCCTGCAGGCGGGCCTTCTCCGCCGCCTCCTCCTCGGTTCGGTGCTGGTTGGAGGCCCGCTCCTCCGACAAGGAGGCCTCCAGCTCCTTGTTCCGCTCCTCGGAACGCGCCAAGTCGGACCGGAGGGCTTGCTTCTCAGCTCGCAGCTCGGCCCCCTTCTCTGCCAGATCCTTCACGTCAGCCGCGAGCTTGCCGAGCTTCAGCTCCCGATCGGAGTCCCTCTTGGCGTTCCCTGCGAGGTAATTCCGCAGTAAGAGGACGTCGTTCCCGATCTGCAATACAAAGGCAACACCTGTCAGAGCAGAGGCAGAAAAGCCTCAAGGTTGAAAAAAAAAAAAAAAAAAAAAAAAAAAAAGAAGAGGAAGCTCGCACTTACCGTGAAAAGCTGAGGAAGGATGCCGAGCAGGGCGTCCGCATAGTCTCGGCCGCCCCGAGCTCGGCGATCCCGGGCGGTGGAGGCGTACTCCATCATCTTCTCCGCCAGTCCCCTGTCGAGGATGACCGAGTCCCGGTGGGAGATCACCGGTGCCGGACCTTTCGGGCCGGCCCCTGCGGCAGCTGCCCCCTCGGCCGGAGCCGCAACCGACGGGCCGGCGGTCGCCACAGACGGCGCTGTTGGGCTGGCGGCAATGACAGGCCCGGAGACAGGCGGAGCGGGCTCCGCGGGCGCTGGAGCTCTCTCCGCGGCGCCGCCAGGCCGCGTGGCCGAAGTACCAGGAACCCCGCCCTGAGGTGGCCTGGGGGGGAAATGGCAGCATCTGGATCGGGCACGGTCGCCACCACGACCTCCCGGCTTGCCTCTGTATGAGCCCTCTTCGCTGCAGGCTCATCCACCTCCACGGCGTCCCGCTGGGCCGCCCCCTCCAGGAGGTTCTCCAAAGAAAACTTCATCCCTGCAAAATGAAAAAGACAGAAGGTCAGACAGCTCGACCTTAAAGAAAGAGGGGGAGGTAGAAGTCAATGCGGGGCCAAATCTCACCAGCCTCATGGATGGGACTGATGCCGGCCTCATAAAGGTTCTGCTCAGAGAGCAGAACCTCGAGCGCCGGGACCACGTCACTCAGGAGCTGGGCGTAGGACTCCTGGTCCGCAGACTCCACTCGGGAATTCCGGTTCGGCGATCGGTCCGGTTCGCTCCAGGCCCAATCGACGTCGTCGACCGAGGCGAAGAAAAACCGGCTCTTCCATCCCTTGACCGAGGAAGGGAGGTCGAACCGGAGACACCTAGGCCGGGGCGAGATGTACCACCAGCCGTCATCGGTGGAGCACTTCTTCAGGGTGAACAGGGCCCTGAAGAGAGAAAAACGGGCAACGAACCCGTGAAAGTGGCAGAAGACAATAAAGGAGAAAATGACCCGGATGGCATTAGGAGCCAGCTGGGCCGGGACGAGCCGGAAGTGGCTGAGGAAGGAAAGAAAGAAAGGGTGCAGAGGAAAACGAAGACCCCCGAGGAGGAAGTCTTCGTAGAAAGCAATGCGGCCGGGGCCACTCATGGTGACGCGCTCCCCGGACCGCGGAGCAAAGAGACGGATAGACCCCGGGATGCCATAGGCATCCCGGGGCAGAGAAAGGTCACCTTCGGTCATGGTAGAAGCATGACCGGAGGGACCGGCGGGAAGAGATGGCGGAGCAGGAAGAGAAGGCAAGGCAGGAAGAGAGCGGAGGGGCACGGCAGGCGCAACCGGAGGGGACCGGATCCCCCTGGGGATGCCAATAGTGACCCCCGGGTTGCAAACACCGGCGGACCTCCTCTGGGATTACCTCCTCATCCGAGGAGGAAGAAGATGGAGTCCTCGGCTGGGATGGACCGGCCTCGTCCGGATTGGAGGAGACATGGCGACGGCGTGCCATGGAAAAGGAAAGGACAAAGAAATCGGACAGAGAATGCGAAAGAAGGAGGGGGGCCGAAGAAGGAGAAGGAGGCACTCACCGAAAATGCACAGAAGAGCGCGAGCAGCAGAAGTTGTTAGCCTGCAGCAAACCGCCCACGAAGCAAGGGAAAAGGCCTCGTTCTGGAAAGTCCCCTCCCTTTCAAACTCAGCCGACAGTAGCCGTACCCATCATTCCGCCTCCGACCACTGGATGGTCGCCACATGGGCGCATGCCCGACACCGACGCCTCGTTAGCAGAGTAACGGCCTCTGCCTCGAAGCGACGCATTGATTACGGGCAAGTGGACGACGCGTGGCGGCTCCCCATAGGTCTTCAGCCGCATCGAGCCACGACGAGCGAGGATTGTGGCAATTATGATGCAAGATCTTCGCCTCCCCACGTCATGTCCGCATTTAATCCCGACGTTCCGTTCTACGATGTCCCGACGGAACGGCGGGCTGGGGGGCAACTGTTACAGCCGTGACAGTGACGTGGACAGGCTCAGGTATCGCCGAATGAGAGCAAGCCACGTGTAAGTTTCCCCGCCGGATTTTGCGCCACGTCCACAAAGCTAGGAGCGGCAAAGACCGCACCACCCTACGACTGTCTGAAGCAAACCGCCCTCGCCGAGGTCAAGCTCGGCCCGGAGTTCCTCTACCACTTCATCGGTGCCCGGGCCCGGAGGGTTCCGACCGAGTGAGGTCGGCCGAAGTCGGGCGGCCCCCTGCCGCCTCGCCAGGTGTCCGCCCAGGAGGGGTCCACCTGAGCCGAGGTCGGTCGATCCTTCTCCTTTCGCCAGGTGGCCACCCGGAGACGGGCCCACCTCGGCCGAAGCCAGGCGGCCCCCTGCCGCCTCGCCAGGTGTCCGCCCAGGAGGGGTCCACCTGAGCCGAGGTCGGCCGATCCTTCGCCTTTCGCCAGGTGGCCACCCGGGGACGGGCCCACCTCGGCCGAAGCCGGGCGACCCCCTGCCGCCTCGCCAGGTGTCCGCCCAGGAGGGGTCCACCTGAGCCGAGGTCGGCCGATCCTTCGCCTTTCGCCAGGTGGCCACCCGGAGACGGGCCCACCTCGGCCGAAGCCAGGCGACCTCCTGCCACCTCGCCAGGTGTCCACCCAGGATGGGTCCACCTGAGCCGAGGTCGACCGATCCCTTGCCTCTCGCCAATTGGCCCCCGGAGACGGGTCCAGCTTAGCCGAGGTCAGATCGCTCGTACGGAGAGGCCCCCGGGGAGAGAGACGGGTCCCGAGACCACCCCTCGGGCCGTACAGACCCCAGACGGCGTCCCGTACGGAGGGCGGCGGCATGCGGAACGTCACTTGCATCGGCCCGGCAGGTCCCGCAGCCGAGAGACCCGATCCTGACAGAACAGGCCCCATAAATGGATGGCGCCCACGCTCGGGGAAGGGAGCGCTCTCACAAAGCCCGAGGCCTGACGACCGGCCGCTCTGCCAGCGCCGCCCTCCCTCTTTTTCTCTCCTGTCTTTGCCTTTTCCCTGCTGGGCCCGGCGGACGAGGTCGGAAAGCCGCCTGGCCTCCTTCACCAAAAAGGGAAAAGGAAGGAAAACAGGGGAGGGGAGTTTCCGAGGAGGAAAAAGATAAGCGCACGATGGAGGGAGATAAAGAGGGAAGAATCTGGGGACTACAAGGTAAGCCAATTAGCCTGGGGACAAAGGAGGAGCACCGGCACAAGGCCTTGCGTCGAGAGAGAAACCAGAGATCCCGAGAGGGGGAACACTGGGCGTGAGTTCGGCAAGCAGGCCCAGCCGAGATTCCGGTCCCCAGAGCGCTTCCTTCACCAATTAACTCTCTAAATCTGGGACCCTCTCGAGGGCCCGGGTGGGAGAGTCTGTTCCTTCTCGTCGTCTACTGACTTGACCGTCGGAGCTCCCTCGCCGGGATCCCCGGTCAGGGTCTTCTAACCCCTTTTTGCAGGTTCCCCGCGGGAAGGGAGGCTCCCTCGGCAGGCGGTCAGGAAGGATCAGCTGATCCGCGGCACGGGCGCGGCAACGAGAGCGGCAACAGAGATCATTCGTGACAGGCAATTATGTAGACTATTTGTTACTCAGCACAGTTATATTATGAAAGTCTTGGAAAGATTTTGTATGTCTACAGCTAAGCCAGTCACTACGCACTTTGCTAGTCATTTTCGTTTATCTGTCAGGGATTCTCCTCAGACTGATGATAAGGAGAAGTATATGTCTAAAGTACCTTATGCAAGTGCAGTTGGCAGTATCATGTATGCAATGGTCTGCACTCGCCCTGATATTTCACAGGCAATTAGTATAATGAGCAGATATATGGACATGCCTGGAAAAGCTCACGGTCAGCTATGAAATGGATTCTTCGATATTTGAAAGGTACTTCTGATTTGGGGTTGGTATTCTCCAGACAGAGTGGATGCACTGTTACAGGATTCTGTGATTCAGATTATGCTTTTGACTTGGATAGGAGGAAGTCATTGACCTCATATGTATTTACTCTCTCTGGTTGTGCAATTAGCTGGAAGGTTACTTTGCAATCTACAGTTGCTTTGTCTACTACAGAGGCAGAGTATATGGCTTTGACAAAGGCAGCAAAAGAAGCAATCTGGCTAAGAGGGTTAGTACAAGATTTGGGTCTCAAGCAGAATTCTTTGGTTATTCACTATGACAGACAGAGTGCGTTACATCTCACCAGAGATCAGATGTATCATGAACGCACTAAACATGTTGATGTCATGTATCACTTTATCGGAGATTTGGTAAATGATGGTGATATTCAACTTCAGAAAATTGGCACTGCTAATAATCCAACTGATATGCTCACTAAACCAATTCCAGTAGTCAAGTTCAGGACATTCTAGAACTTGATTGGTTTGAGCACTTGGTAATCCCCTTCGGGGTCTTTTGATGAGGAGGAGGCTTTATAATTAATATTTGATACAGGCATTTGTTTTTGGGTCGCAAGGAGGAAGATTGTTATCGTTTGCTCCCACGAAGACCGCTCGACCCACGCGCGACCCGCGGCGCGGGCAGGCACTCGGCCTTAGCCCAGCGCGCAGGTGTGTGCGCGGGCACGCGCGCGCGGCCCAGGCCCATGCGCAGCACGCAAGCGCGCGCATGGGCTCGACCCAGTTGCTTGCAGCGCCCCCCTTTGGGGCGTTTCCCTGGTTTTCCCGTGCGGTTCCCCTTGGTTTCTCGCGGTGTACGTGCGATCCACGTGATTGCTCGCATTCTGAACTGTCCGATCGATCGATCGGATGGCTGAGATTAATCCAAGCTTGATTAGGCTTGATCTGACGATATCTTGCATGGATTTTGGCACGATCTAAGCCTTTGTTCTTTGATCTGACGGCTTGGGAGTGTTTTAGATTTTCTGGACTCGCTTTAGGTCTGTTTTGGACACCATTTTAGATGGTTGTTTAACCACAGAGAGCTTGCAGTCTTTAATCTACAGAGAGAGACAGAAAGAGAGAAAAAATCCAGAAAAATTTTAGAGAGATTTCTTCTTCGATCCAAGCACCAGGAAAAGCTAGAGGCCTGGTATTTAGATTTTTTTTTCTCGTACTTCTTTCATCCTCTTTTGTTTATTTATTATCTTTTTGTTTTTAATATAGCATTTGTTATATGGATATTTGTATTCCTTTTATATCTAAATTTGGATCAGATTATAGTGGATTACTCTTTTCCTCTTTCTTGTTCTTCTTTCATCCTCTTTTATTTATTTATTATTATAGTGGATTACTCCTTTCCTCTTTCTCGTACTTCTTTCATCCTCTTTTGTTTATTTATTGTCTCTTTATTTTTAATTTAGCATTTGTTATCTGGATATTTGTATTCCTTTTGTACCTAAATTTAGATCAGATTATAGTGGATTACTCATTTCCTCTTGATGGACGTAGACAATATTTTGCCGAACGACATAAATCTCATCTTCTTTTGATTTAATATCTGCCTATGTAATTATAGTGGATTACTCCTTCCCTCTTGATGGATTACTCCTTTTCTCTTGATGGACATAAACAATATTTTGCCAAACGAAATAAATCTCTTCTTTTAATTTAATATCTACCTGTGTTATGATTGGTTAATTGCCTAAGTAAGTAAACAGGAATTATTTGAAGACTTAAATTGATTTAATCCACTGCACACATCCCAAAATATTAAAATATTCTCTGAATAATTAATTCTGAACTAATATATATATTTCTCTTATGCTAGAAGATTACTAGCTCAAGCTTCCAGATAGACCATACCATTCAAGTCTCTCCCTAGGGTAGTTTCTTGATCTACCTTATGAAGTGCTACAGAATAATAATATATACCAATTTTTTATTCGCTGCCTGAGGGCTGGGCGTTCATCACATTGTAATTCCCATAAGGAGCTAAAACAAATAATAATAATAATAATAGCAATCGGTTAGGGGCTAACTAGCTTTACATTTTTCTTTTTTGGGGTACATCAAAAGTAGCTCTGCTTTGATCACAAACACTGTACAAAAGGGTGGAAGAAAATTACTTGCAACCGAAAACGAAACTGCAGGATGGAACACTTCATGACCCAGACAGATTAAAAGCCCTAGGTGTAGTTCCATAAGGTGAACAAAGATGAGGAGATTCAGGAATACTGGTGCCTTCGATCTCGGCAGAAGAGTTCTGGTATACACTGCAGTTTGTCCCACCGTGCCTCATGAATTCTTCGTGCAGGTGTCTGCTGTTGTTGACCGCAACAGAACAAACTTCCCACGAGTTTTGGCTGTTTGCAGCCCATGATTCCTGTTCAGAAGGTTGAAATTGTAAGGAACTTTGGCATACAGACGCATACCACGAGAAACCAAAATTCTTGCAGCTTGACAACTAATTGACAATGTGCATTGTAGAGTTCAAATATTGTTCTATAACACCATAGATGAATGCCGATCTAAATATAACAGACATTCTAGGTGACTGCCAGTCAGATCTTTGTTATGCATTTGAACTAATTTTCTGGTTGTCTGCCAACATTTGTGGTTGCCCTAGTTGCCCAGCTTATACATCAATTACAGATTTAGAATAGGTAAAAGTGCATTAGCTTGTATCTTGATTCTTCAGCATAGAATTGTTCTAGACTCGTTCAAATAATTAAGTTCCTTTAAGAAACTGAGAAAAATAATAGATGAGAAAACCAAAGAAACAAGAATTTTCATCAGCATCCATACATGAATGAGGTAATACCTTCGGCTGCTGACTAAAGTCTTCACAAGAAGTCGGTGTTAATTGTTCTTTACTGCATGGACATAGATGCGCTCTCATTGCCGAGTAGAAGCTGCATGCTTCTTGAGGAAGGCTTTCAGGAGTATGAAAACATGCACGTGGTCTTCCACCTGCCCATGGATTCTCCATCCCAGAAAATCCAGCTTGAGAATAGTTGGGAGACAATAAGTAATAAGAGCTGAGATGTTCCTGTCTACATACTGCAGAAGTGTCATGCTGACCCCTAAGATAAGCCATAGAGCTGAAACCTTGGTGGTGCTGGAGAAAACAGGTAGAAGCATATGGTTGTGCGTTCGGACCAGGGTATGCAACTAATGGTGACAATCTGTAGTGAGAGAAAAATGGTGACTGCTTAGTGACAACAGAATTGGCATAAGGAGTAGTGCATTCTTCTATCACGATCCCTTGTCTAGCAGCCAGATCCATTATCTGTTTCTGCTCAAGCCCCAAACCCAAAAGCATGTTCCACAGGTTCCTCAGTGCTTCTCTTTGATTATGTATAACTTGATCCCGCATGGCCATTTCAAATTGAAGCTCAGTATTTGCCATACCCTATATTTTTGTAAGCATTGGAAACAATCAATAGAACACAAAGATCAATGAGTTAAAGTATCAAAATTTATACTTACTAGGAGTCTGTACTGACTGAGAATATGCAAATATGTTCTGTTGCCATTGTTACTTATGGCTTCCTCGATCATGTTCTGAAGTTGGTGCCGGCGCTTCTCATTTATCTCAATGTCCTAAAAAAATTATATGCACGTATTAGCTGGTTTCAGATAGACCATGTAATAGAGGATGACGAGAAATACCTTCTTGTAACCAGCACCAGCCTCATCATTATCACGAATGTTATCAAGAATAACCTGTCTTCTAGATCTTAGAGCTTGTACAACCGTTCCATCCTTCTCAACAAACTAGATCCACGGGTACTTTGTTAGTATCAGCACAGAACTGTCATATATGTATATATGTATATATATACATATATATGTATATATATACATATATATGTATATATATACATATATATGTATATATATACATATATATGTATATATATACATATATATGTATATATATGTATATATATACATATATATGTATATATATCAACTTCAAGGCACTTGGATTAAAGGATTTCACAGTATTCTTGTCAGAAAAAGTGCCATAGTACAGATGCATATATCAAGCATACATCCACATAGTAAGTCCATGCATCATTTGCATAAGCTCGTACATGATTTGTACATTATTACTCTATAATCATATAAATCTAACTTTCCCCTAATCAGGGATTTCACATTCCCTAGAATGCTTTTTAGACAGTTGCATCAAATAAGGGACCTTCACCATAATTTTCAAGATGCAATGTGTGATCCAGCCAGCTGTAGGTGATATTGATTGTTGGGCAAAATTCATGGGTCATCACCTTCATATCAAACATCAGTGGATTATAGATAATCCTCAAATTACAACAAAATTTCAAAAATATTGGAAAGTTTGTCATATTGTAGCAAAACTTTAGGGCATTGTATTAATTATCCAATGGTTGTTGGTGAAGTCCAATCAAATTCAGGAACTGGAGTTGCCAAAATTAAACCATTTTCATTTGCCAGTGAATTGTGTTTACCTATAAAACTTTTCACATCTTTCTTCAGATCTAAGGCATTATGGCATCTTGGATATGCTGCTATAATTATGTCTTGACCTTTACTTTTTTCTGAGTGGCATAATTTGTTCCTTCTATTGATGATGATCCATACTTGGGTACCACATATTTACCTGAACTAAACCCAATTTGATTTAGTTTCATCAACCTTGCCCTACATGCTTCAATAACATCAGAAAGGTAGATTTGTTCTCCAATAAATTTTATCATACTCATATCTAAAGAAATTCTCTGGATATCTTGCATGATTTGGAACTTGAGAGCCATTTTGGGCTTTTCCTCTCTTTTTTTCTTTTTTTGAGACGTAAAGTATTCATTCTACCATTTTAAGCAGAATCCAACCACAAGCCCACACAAATGCACTCATGCATCACATACATCACACAGATACACAGTAACCTAAAACAATAGGTTTCATGGTTTGACTGATGCTCCCAAAGTTTCTTCCAGATCAAAGAGAGATTTATGAAAAGTGAAATGGATTGCTATCAAGGGAGAAATTAACTACAAAATCCAGAAACATATGAAGAAGCACACTTGGAAGAGCTTAACAAACGGAGTAAATTGCATTTCATAAGTCATCTAATAGATTAAAAGCACAAGGTGCAATTCATTTGAGGCAACATTTGGGGAGTATGTTGAACATTACCTATCAACATGATATGCAATGCAGACTTCAGAAAGGAAAATAAAATTTTCAATTAGAAATTTAAATAGAGTTTCTTTTCAAAACTTTTTTAAGAACTCACCAACTGTATTTTCTCCAAAATCTAATCTCCAAGCCTAACAATATATTCTATGTTCATAATGACAACTTGCAAAAGTGGCATCGAAATATTTCACAACATACTTCAATTCTGAAATACTTAAATACAAAGATGCACATGCAGAGATGGGGGGAAATCACTATAATCATCAAGTGTTACAACACCAATTTTGGTTATGTTTCAATACTGTCTTAAAATTTCAGTATAAAATATTGCTTCTGCATGCAGATTCAAATAGGAATAAAAGTATTTCACCCACATAATTTACAGGTTTGACTCACAAGTGACCATTTTTTGTTCCATATCTCCCGTTCTGTTTTCTTGCACGCAGCTTAAGCTATACTAAAGGAAGATTAAAATAGTATTTTGCTTAACATCTAAGATCAAAAGAATGATCATATCTGCTTGACGAGAACTAGAATCTTTTACCCAAAAAAGAAAAACAGGATAAAAGCTAACAGTTAATTTAATGGTGTATGGAAATTATAGACCTTCTGTTTGGCAATCGCATCATCAAGATGCTGGAGTTCAATGCGGTTGCGTATGTTAGTTTCCTCAAGCTCAAAGAGAGCCTTCTGTAGATTAATGCGCTCCTGAACATTTTCACTGGTTTCATGGCTTAAAATATTCAGCCATGATAGCTCATCATTTGCAGCTTTGTCAGCAGGTTTTGTAGTTAACTGGGACTCCTTCTCTGCTAGTTCCTTTCTTAAATGACAAACTTCAACCTGTATAACATATGTCAACCAATTTATTCAGTCCTTCCAAAATCAAAGAAGAAAAATGACATTCTTTTAGGGCAAAAGAAAACCTGAAGATTTTCAATCATCCTTTGGTAGTCTGCAACATGAGTATCAACTGTCCCAATGTTTTTCTGAGAAAAGAAACAAAATCAGAATCTAGTAGCCAAGAACATTTTTATGTGACATGGAAAGAAATATCTAGACAGTTAACCTCTATTTTTTGACATTTCTGATACAGATGCTGACATTTACTTGGTATACACAATAATTGTGCTTTATTTTGGAAATATGGGAGTTTGACAGTTGAGATACTGGAGCCACTTACGTGTTCTGTTTTCTTTTATGAGGGTCTTTGATGTTTCTCCCTTTTGTTAGTGTAGCATTTTTACCATCAGCTAAGAAGGAATAGTTTTAGCATGCAGTTTCTCCAAACAATGTTTATCTATACTTCTTCCATGTATTTTTGCTTGTACACAATGATAAAAATAAATATATATGAATAATTACCATAACAAAAGAAGGCATTCAAACCACTGAATTAGCCCTTACATGAACATGTGTTTTGATCTCTTTAGCCCGGTCTGCATATTTCAGGGTATTCACAGTGTGGTGATATTGATCATCAGCAGGTGATACTGTAGCAACCATGACAGTTCGAGAATTACCACTGAGTCCATCCTTTAGAATGCGGGTCAACTTACTGCCAAAAAAACTCAGCATTAGCTACCGATAAAGGAAACGTGTGCTTTACAATTGTCAATCAGGTACCTGTTGCGATAAGGAACATATGCAAGTCCCTTTTTCTGTTGTTTGCCGAGGGCATTGATGCAACTTGCCAAAGCAAGGAGTGATCGGTTAATATTCGCTCCATCTCTAAGCTTTTGCCCTCCACTGTGTGTTTCAGAAGCCCTTTCACTGCACATAATATTGTTTGATGTAATTTTTCCATATTCTGGAAACTGAGACAATAACAACAGGTGAAATCGTTTCTATGTAGCCATCCACCTGCCAGCAAGATCAACTAATGCAAGTTTTCCACAGAGAACTTGACTCTTATATTGTTTTTTCTGTTTTCTCTTCACAGTGATCTCCAGTACAGCATGTGAACTGCTAAAGCAGCAAGAAAAAGAGAGAAGTTAACTATTTCTACAGATATTACACCATACTGTCCATAAATGTCATCACAGAATTGATGAACCATCACAAAGAAAAATAAATGAGGGAACATTGAAATCTAATGCAACAAAACATGTTAGAATGGTAAGCACAAACATCACAGGCTAAAACTGACAGGTAAGAAATGGTTCAAAACAGTTTCAGCTTCCTTAACAATCAAATATGTCACTGAGAAACTCTTTAACTCCTGAGATAAGCACAATTTATAGAAACACCACAAAGGCATGAATATTTAAGGGAACAAAGCAAAAACACAGTTGACTGTGAAAGCATGACATACCGTGATGAGGTTGCATTTGCTTCCGTGGTTTCTGTTTTGCGCCTACCATTTCCAACATTCAAAAGTTCAAGAATCTTATCTGCTGATTGGACCTGAGGAGAATGAAATATCAAAGAAATGATCAACAAAAGTTTAAACAAATAATAATACTATGCAGGCATAAACACAAATTTCAGGGAAACATAACTAAAAATATGAAATGCTAGTGAATATAATAAACAGATAATATTAGAACAGCGGGTAGAGAACCACAAAGCAGGATAGCACAGTCTAAATATTGGATAAGAGATCGGTAAGGCAAAAACTTGGAGACAAGTATAGAAAAGTGCAACCCAGTACAAGTGAGAAAAATACAGCATAAGACAATCTGATTAGCATCGCTGATAAAACCTCTTCAATCAAAAGGGTAATAGTCAAGGTAGGCATGTTTAGCAAAGACTATATAATCTTATTGTACTCTATTTGCTTTTCTTTCTTTATTTTTTTTTCCTTTGTCAACTTACATGTAGTCATAAAATGCTTTTTGTACTTTAGTTCCATACCTCCACAAACAGCATCAGGAGCAAATCTCCTATATTCATTCTAGTATGACACTCAAATTTTCATTCAGAAAAGTATCTATAAAAGGAAAAATCATACAGCAAGACAAGCTGTGAAAAGCACAAGGAACCTAGCAAAACACAGCTGAAAAAGCTAGTGTTATGCTTCGATGTGAGAAGGGGGAAACAACAGCAACAACAAATGTCAAAATAAATGAAGGCATTTAACAAATAAAGTCCCTCTATATTTCACATCAGAAAAGATAAATGTGGCAGGAAAAGGGGAAAAAAACCTTAATTCTTCTCAAACCAGCAACTATTATTCCATGCTCCGGATCTTCTCTAAGCTCCAAATGTCCTGATGACTTTTCAAGCAGATCATAGATAACCTGGAAGTGAATGGGGGAAAGAAAGCTGTCACAATTCTTTACAGAATAGGAAATTAAAGACAATAAACACTGAAACATTCTTAATACAACCAATGCATGTCATACTTCATTGTACACTTCAAGATAGGAACAAGAGACTTCAAAGATGTCCAAGCTCTCATCCTTCTTGATAAGATCAAAAATTGTGTGAAAGCTAAGAACCATCAGTCCAGGGTCTTTACGGGTCCCAACCATCGTGTATGTTTTCCCACTGCATATATGCAGAAAAAAGTATGATTATATCAAGAAAAACAGTCCTGAAACCCAATTTCATGATTGCAAGACACATGTGAAGCTCAGTAATCTCAAATTTACATATATAATATATTAATTGCAATTACAAGAAAAGAGTTCAAAGTAGAGAAAAATTTGAAAGGAGAAAAGAGCTAGCTTGCCAGAAATTTGAGAACCATCAAATGAACAATGTAAACAGTTATTTTGGCCACTAAAAGGTTCAGAATCCGAACTGGGCCAACTTCAGAAAAGGTCATTGATATTAAAAATTTGACTATGATGAATTGATAATACAATTAACAAGTATCATGTGGTTTATGTGAGACAATCATGTTGATCCCTTGCATTTTTAATCATGTAGAAACCTTTCATTTTTTCAAGACTAAGCCTGAATTATTTTGTTCAAAATAACAATACTTATCTTCTCAAAATACATGTCTTTGCAGATAAGGTTATATTTACTCAATAAATCATGACCTTTTTTTTTGTAGTTCTCAGAATGCTTAGAGGAGATTTTCAAAGTACTTCATGAGATTTTATCCTATAAAATCTAACATCTTTTATATTTAGAGGATTCATAGATAGGCAAGTACACAAAGATAAAAATACTTATCCAATAAAAATTAGAAAAAGTAATTACCTGGATTGAACCATCTGAAATCAATTAGGACTATTTGTTTAGAAACTTAAAATAGTAAACATTTTAGAAAACAAATCAATGACTAACTACAAGGCAATATGATTTATCACTTTGATATGATCAGCAAAAGATGACATTGCACTTCAAAGGTGAACTGCATAATGAATCAAAAATAACAAATAACTGACTGTTTTGCCCCTTGTTGTTGGGCATTCACTGAAACAGACTCAATTTTTTTTGGAGATAGTATTACTGTTTAAAGTCTTCTAGTGGCCCAAGTACAAAATCATGACAACATCTGCTATGCAAACTGGAAGTCACATATGAAAGAACACAAAAGAATAAGAAAGCAATATCAAACATATACCTTCCTGTTGAACCATAAGCAAATACAGTTGCATTAAGACCTTGAATGACCCCAACGATTGTAGATGAGATATTCCTATATACATCCTGATCAGGACAAACAAAAAACGAAAACATATAAATGTTCGCAAAAGCTGAAAGCACTATAACTCCAAAATAGTAACGCTACAACCACGGTTTTCACTCAAAATACTAACAAAGTATATCAACATATCTTACACTTGAATAGAGGTCTTATGGTTGTAAAGAATTAGATAAGAAGTTTATTTTGACACTCCCTTCAACTTTCAATATTCAACAGACGATCTATCAATTAAAGGAGTACTCAAAGTTTATCTGATCTTAAAAACATAAATTACAGAAGAGTGCAAAGTGCAGGGTAGGATCAGTTACTAAGTTGACATATCACAGGATCCCATGAGTTGTTCAAATTCATCAGGGGCTAGACCCCTACACTAGAAATAGATGAACGTGCAATAATCGAAAGAGTTTTCGATTGTAAGCCAATCAAAGTCTTTGCAAAGCCAGCTATATTACCCTCACAATCGTGATTAACCTTTTAGCAATTGTTGACAGCTTAAAAAATCCTTGTTTGTCAATATTCTTATTAAGACACCTATAACCAAGGTCCGCCGTGCCAAAACTGGACCCTGTGCCAGTTGGCCGGCAATACAATTTGGTACACCAGCAGACCATTCTATACCAGGTCCAAACCAATACAGTAAAGAAAGCGAGGGAGAGAGATAAAGAACTGGAAAGAGGAAAAGAGTGAGAAAGAGAGAGGTAAAGGGAGGGAGAGGGAAGGAAAGCAAGACGGCGATTTCGCTAGTAGTGGCATCCAAAGGGCCACAAAGGCTCCCAGAGGAGCAGAAAACTTTGAATCGAGAGAGAAGATAGGTGGAGGGGAAAGAGATAGAGGGGGGAAGGGAGAGGGAGGGAAGGAGAAGGAAAGGGTGGCAAGGCTAGTGGTGGCCGCTGGAGGGCTACAGAGGCCCAATTCCTCCTTCATGCCTTCTATTGATTACGATTTTAATTTTGTTATCAACTCATAGTAAAGTCTGCAAACTTCACTTAAGTGAAGTCAACAAACCTATTATTGGATTCACTGTTTGCTGGCAAAATTTTAAAAAAAAAAATCTAAGTGAAGACAGCAATGGTATTGCCAACTTCACCCGATATCTAGAAAAAAATAATAGGAGCTTCTGCCCCTGTTTCAATTAACCAACTCCAACCTCCACAAGCCTTGACGGGCCTCCAGAGGCTCTATCTCCCTCTCCCCTCTCCTTCCCTCCCGTCTCTCTCTCTTTTCCTTCTCTTCCTTCTCCCTCCCCCCTCTTTGCCAGCCCTCCAATGAGCAAAGTGGCCCTCCCTCCAACTGATCCAGATCGATCTTCAAACTCAACATAGACCACTCGAACCACTACGAATATCCATAAGAATCACTAGACTCGATATAGATCACTTTTACCACTACGAGGACTCAATGTCGATTACATTGGCTACTACGAGCAAACTAGATAGAATTTAAAAGCAAAATCCACGTCAAGAAGCCAAATCATAAGCCAGACTTAGGAGGCCATAACTTGATTACATAATGCTCAATTAAAAATGATCTCATTTTTTTTTTTGAAATTGGATTATTTTGAGATCTACAACTTCAAGTCAATCCCTTGAGGCGCTAAATCGGGCCAAAGTTTTATTGTTTTAACCTCAAAATAAGCTAGTCAAACCAAACTTTCCTTTCCGAGAAAGATTTTGATCAAAGATTATCTTTCAATTCGTGAAGAATCAGGTAAAGTGATAAAAGACAAAGTTGATATAGAAATCAAGACTATCTCTTGTAAAATTTTTTGTATTTTTTCATGATTTTTAATATTTATCATATTTTTAGAAATATTGTCCTATTTAAACTAGGAAGAGCAGTCCAATCCAACTTGTTTAAAGATAGACATCTATTTAGGAGATAAAAAGAGAAATTCAACCTAAATTGTATACGGACGGAACTCACTATTATAAATAAGGACAATGTATCTCAATTTATAATATGGATAATTAATAAAAGAAAGAGAGATTTAAACCCTACTTTCATAATAATTTCATCATCTTTTTTCTCCTTTTGAAGGATCCGAGTATAGCAGGTTGAAGAAAATCCGTCTTTCTTCCTGATCAGATCAAGTTTGTATCAGAGCTTCAATCCTCTATATCTATGGGAGGTCTAGATATATGAGCAATACAAGCAATTAGAAAAAAGATATTCGTGCTTGAAGTACATCGAAGGATAAAGGCAACATGGCTACTAATTTTGCTTCAAAGAATGATGAGATAAAGGGATGTCTCACATAACTAGAGGATTGCCCAACTCATCTAAATCGTGTCTTAACACAAGTACTAGCAACTGTAACGAATTTGTCTCATATATCTAAAGATCAAAATCTATCATCTAGCAAGGAAGACCAAGATTGGAAACCATCTCCAAACAAAGCCAAGCACTTCATTTGTGAGAAGGGAAAGCAAGCATTTCCCATCTTCAATTCTAATTTAGCGAGAACTAAATTCCCTAAACAAGAAAAGCTCTTAACCACATGAATCATCAAACTCGGTATAGACTACTTTAACCACTACGGATATCCAGAAAGATCACTAAACTCGATATGGATCACTTTCACCACTACGAGGACTTGATATGAGTTACATTGACTACCACGAACAAAACTAGACAGAATCTAAAAATAAAATCTCCCATATCAAGAAACCGAATTATAAGCTAGGCTTTAGAAGACCATAACTTGGTCATATAATGTCCAATTAAAATAATCTTTTCTAATTGGATATGTTTTAAAATCTACAACTTCAGGTTAGCCCTTAAAGAAGCTAAATACAACCAAAATTTCATCATTTGGACCTCAAAACAAGCTGGTCAAACCAAAACTTTCTTTTTTTGATAGACTTCGACCAGAGATTATCTTTCAATTCATGAAGAATTGGATAAAGTGATAGAAGACAGCTAGAATAGAAGTCGAGATCTATCTCCTACAAAATTTTCATAATTTTTCATGACTTTTATATTTATCATATATTTAAAAAGCTGGTACTATTTGATGTAGGAAGAGGAGTCAAATCTAACTTGTTCAATGATGGACATCTATCTAAGAGATAAGAAAAGAAATTCAATCCAAATTGTGTAAAGACAAACGTCACTATTATAAATAAGGGCTATGTATCTTAGTTTATGATATGAAAATTTAATAAGAGAAAGGGGAAAGATCTCTAGCAGGCGAAGCAGCCCTTTAGCAGCCACAATCGACCTTTGGAAGATCTCTCTCCGACTCCCTTTCCTTTCTCTTTCCCTTCCTTTCGTTCCTCCTGCTAGTATTCCAAATTTTATATCAAAGCTATACCAGTAGGCCACTAGTACGGTTCAGCACGTCCTAAACCAAGGATCACGGAACTGGTATCCAAACCCGTATCCAAGGATCGCTGAATTGGTATCGGGACCCGTACCAGTCAGCAACCGGTATCGTACAGTACCATACCATACCATACCGTACCGGTACATGTACCGACCTTGATAAATTGAGAAAAAACTATCTTTCTCTCCCTTTTTAAGCAAGGATCGCTGAACTGGACTCGAGCCGAGCCGAACCGAAGTGAACCAGGCCGTACAAGTTTGAACCGACCCGTACCAATCCAAATCGACCTGTACCGTACCGAACCGACCCGTACCTGTCCGGTTCAAGCCAACATTTATGGTTTGAGTCCCGAACTGTTTTTTAGGGCTGAGCCAATCTTTATGGTTTGAGTCCCGAACTATTTTTTTAGAGCTGAACCGTATCGATTCTTGACTGGTATAGTACGGCGGTACGGTATGCCCCGAACCGAGCAGTTTGGGACGGTATCGTAAATCCTACCTATACCAATCAGCAACCAGTACGGTATAATACGGTACCATACAGGATCCAAAGAAACTAAGGAAAAACCTCCTCCATGATTATATTGTTCGACCCGAACCAAGCCAAACCAGATCGAGACCGGACTCAACCAAACAAAACTCATCATTACGGGTCCGATTCGAGATTTTTTAAATAGTTCAAGATTCTAGACCATTTTTTATAGCCAAACCGTACCGGTTCTTGGCGGGTATGGTTCGGTATACCCCGAAGTGGGTGGTTCGAGATGATTTGAAAAACCGTGTCCTAAACTGTCTAGTTCGGGACGGTTCGACGAATGATGCTTCTAACTTTACATGCTTTTCCAAATCCTTTCTCATAATTTCCAACCTCTCTTTACTACAGCATCTTTATGTCATTCTTGTACATGAGCTCTTCATCACTTTGCCCTTGATTTGTACAAGTCCAACAGCTCCTCCAAGAGACCTATTCCTTGCCCTAGTCTTTCCCACTTCTATGACACATCCGCTTCCTTTTCCTTCACAACCCTCTAGATATCCTTTCTCTTAGAAGGCTCTATGCTAATATTTGGTGTCAGTTCATCCTCCAAGCTTCGGAATTGTCAAGTGCTGCCACACAATGCAAGCATGATGGAGTCCAATAAAACAGGCATGGGGTATTAGATTCCAAAAGCTCTAGTAACAGGTCACCAATTAGACTGACAAATCTGGAAGCACATGTTCATCAACTTTTGGTTGCTACAGAAGATCTTGCTAGAGTTACAATAGGAGTTCAATTGCACTGTGTTGAGATTTCTTTTGTATGACATTTGGGATTTTCAGACTAAACAATAGGGAGTTCACTTGAAGGTAAATCCAATGTAACAAACTCATGGATGAGGTCCACACCACAGAAAGGTATAGTACCGTAACACTTGTTAGTTTGGGTCATGATTGGAGTAGAACCCATGGTGCAGTGCTCAAAGTCAACAGATCTGGTGCTTTTCAAACTGAATCGACTATTTAAATGATTGTCAATAATAAGTAACAGAATTATAAATCACAGTCTCTTTAGTGGTTTTATATATAAATACACCCACGAGTCAAAAATAAATTTCAGATAACTGAATTATTTTCACTTGTAGATGAGAACTTTATCCTCCTAATGACAATTCTGTCTCCTCTAATTTTCTCCACCCTCTGTCCTTTTCACACTCATCCTAACTCATAACTCTTGAGCCAATCATCTACCCACACCTATCACTGTTTGCTGTCCATTATACAAAATTAGGTGGATGTTGGTTGAGTCACCATGCATATCACAGGACCATTCTAACAGTTTTCTGCTTTACTTTCTCTATCATATTCTTTCTAGTTTGCTAAATATCATGATGCAGAATAAGAACCAAATAAAATTCACATAAATGGAAATTAGAAGTGGTTAGTTGAAGAAGGCAAAATACAGCAAAATGCATGAGATACTTATGATTTTGAGCAACAGAACAAAATAGGAGGAATTTTACATACCGCATTTGTGCATCCAGGTGCAAACACATGATCAAAACTATATCTTCTCTCTTTGCTTCGATTTTGAATGCGGTCAAGGTAGTCTTTTGAGAGGTCAGGGTCCAAAATGACTAAATTCTGGAATATAAGAATCAATCATTGCATGCTGTCCCGTTCTGAAGCAAACAGAATTATGCTTTCACATGGTAACAGAAAGCAAAAATTATCAAACCTTGTCATCAGTTACTTGAATAATATGACGGCTCCGCCGGCATTCTGCCTCGGTCAATGGCCTGCATTTGACCGCCACCTAAGATAAAGGCAAGATCAGATTTGTAAACAGCAAAAAACGGAGGGTAAGCTTTTACAGTTGAGAGACCAACCAAGAGTGTTGCAGTCTGTTTCGAGGCCGGAGCTCTAATGCTCGGCATTTCTGATCAAAAGCCCACCTATCCTAAAAGCACCTTTCTTCCCCAAAATCAATGACAGCTCCAAGATTTGCACATACGACTCATGAAAAGCTACAATTTTTAACCTAAAATACACAA
This sequence comes from Areca catechu, assembly GCA_021397845.1. Lineage (NCBI taxonomy): Eukaryota > Viridiplantae > Streptophyta > Magnoliopsida > Arecales > Arecaceae > Areca > Areca catechu. Next base: position 87,422,428 of record CM038039.1, read on the forward strand.
ACTCTTGCACATCTGACGCCTAAATCATCAAAAATAACACTGAATACCACTATATATCAATCAGAAAACCAACTACAGCTCGAACTCGTTCCACCATACTCACCATTTTCTTCTCCATCTACACCAAAACATCTCCAAATTAATCGTTCTACAAACAATAATATAAGTCCATCAACCCCAAAATCTCAAATTTCACCTTTCTAAAACCCTAAACCACCACATTCTTATATCCCATGACTCAAACACAGAGAGAACTCTGCCTTGCTCCACCGCATTCTGCCAAATAACCACCAAACTGAGCTCAAACAATCTCCGAGCTCCAAACTCCCGCGCCATCTACACAAAAAAAAATCTCAAGAACGAAAAACCCTGTACCTACATCGCCATTGTAACTCGAATCAAAAGACGCAAGAAATCCAGCATTCCCTGGCCGCAACGACGCGAAGGAGAGATCGAAGTGCTAGATCTTTGGAGGGCCAAAGGAGCCAAAAAGCGCCGCGGAGTTGGCGAGGTCGACATCAGCGCGCGGTCGCCGACATGAAAGCCATAAGAGAGAATAGTTCTGTAGAATCGGAGTAGGGCCTTCGGTTCCAACAGAAGAGGTTTTAATTTATTTTATCGTGGCGGATGAGGACGCGCTTCGCTGCCCCGCAAAAGCTCCAGAAATTATGGTGGTTTGGGAACGGGAGAGAGAGAACGACAGACGCGTAAGGAAAGGCCCGAAGGGGTCGGTGGCCTAGTTTAGCGCCTTGGTAGTATTGTTCGTATCGGAGGGCTTCGAGACAAGTTACCTCTGGGAAACCTCGCGATTCGGGTACCCGGAGATTGATGGAGGGAACGCTTTCGACTTAGCCCTGCGAGCCACTCGCGGCGGCCCCACCGCTTTTTTTTTTTTTTTTTTTTTTTTTCTTTTTTGTTTGGTGAAAGGGTGCTTTATTCTTATCGAAAAAAAGGGTGCTTTATAACCTGACCGGGAGAAGAATCTTAGCCATGGGCTCTGCCGTGAATTGCGAGAATGGCCTGCGAGGGGTGGACGGGTCGGTGAGCTGGCGGATAAGTTTCGTACCGGCCTGTATGGCTTATAAAACCATGAGAACATTGAGAAGAAGCCATGATACAGTTTGAAGAATCTTTGCTGCCAACTGGTTCAGCTTTTATATGATTCACAAGTCATGAACATGGGCTGCAAGCAATTTACAAGTGATGCGATGCTTACATCAGTGCGAAGCCTCTAACCAGTCTTATTCTTTTACTAATATTTTAGGAGAAGATTTGGTTTCCTCCCATACCACTTGAAAGAGAGGGAGAGGCTTTGTAATGCTATGTTAAATATACAATCAGAATCAAGTATAAATAGTTTTATCATTTAATAAGTCATTGTGACACTTGACATCTGAGTTAAATAATATTTTCTTACTTATTTTGTACTGCAAGTTTTTTTTATTTTTTAAATAAAATAAATATATTATATTATATTAAATAAAAATAAATATATTTTTTATTGCCAGAAAATACTGCAAGCACTTTTCAATACCGGAAGTTTTTATTAGGTCCTCGAGTCTATATCACTTAAAAGAGCTCGAAACTTAATTTATAATTTATAACTATGGTCGAGACTCAAACATGGAATTTTTTTTTTAATGTTAAAAAAAAAATATGAAATTAGGTGCTCCCGTAGATATTTACGGATTTAGATGTTTTTGACTGACGTGGACAAGGTCAGCCAAAAATACCTATCACGGGACAGGGAGGAGGCCAGGTCACCTGAAATCGTCTTTTGGAAAGGCGATTTCACGCTGTGAAATCATCTTTCGAAAAGACGATTTCAGGTGACCTGACTCTCCTGCGGCCCACGTGCCACCCTGTCCTAGCCGTCTCAGCAGCCGTCCCAGCCGCGACGCGTGGCGCAAAACGAAATCGTCTTTTCTAAAGATGATTTCTCCCTCCCCCTTCCGCCAGGCGTGACACGTGGCACTGCAGGTGTGACGGGTGGCAGAGCTCTGAAATCATCTTTTGCAAAGACGATTTTAGGACCTGAAATCATCTTTTGCAAAAACGATTTATCGCCTATTACAAATCGAGGCCGAAGGCTTTTTTTTTTCTGGTTGTCTTTGCTTCGTTCACCTCCGGCCCCCCTCCGCTCCCATGCCATTTTTTTTTTTTTTGCTTCGTCCCCCGCTAGCCCACTTCTTCTCTCTTGTTTCGTTCTCCTCCGGCCCCCCTGTGGTCCCATGGGATAGAGTTTTTTTTTTTTTTTTTTTTTTTTTTTTTTTTTTTTTTTTTTTTTTGTCTTTTCCTTTCCGTTGGCCCGCTTATCTTCTTATCTTCGATCGGTTGAAGATCGACCTGCTTGTTCCCGATCCGGTTCAAATCAAGATATTTTTTTTTATCTCAATTTATTTGTTTTCTTATTTTTTTATTTTTTTTGCTAGATCTGTGCTTGGATTGCTAGATCCGGTCTACTTGGATCCATTCAATCCATTCCATTTCCATAATTTTATAGGTATTTTGTTTAGATGCATTTATATTTATGTAAATAATTTTTTTAAAATTATGTTATACAATTTAGATTTAAATTTGTTGAATATAAATTTGATTTGAATTGTTTAATTATCTTGTTGAATATAAATTTGATTTGATTTGAATTGTTTAATTATCTTGTTTAAATTTTACAAGCATTATGGTTGAGCTTGTTTAATTATAATTTAGATTTAATTATGTTGTTTTTATGTTAAATATTTAAATATTATTATTACTAATTGAATTATATTATTGTTATTGATAATATATTAAGAAATAATATATAATGCTAATAAACAGTAATTAAATTCAAAAAATAGAGTTGTAAGTATAGATATTAATTAAGTATAGATATTAAGAAATTATTATGTTAGTTGTTTAAATATTAGTATTAGTTATTTAATTATATTATTATTATTTGATATAATCATGATAAATTATTTATTGATAATGCTAGAATAAATAATAAAAAAATATAAAATTTAAAGTTGTAAATAAAGTTAATTTTTTTTAATTATCTTGTATGAATTTGTTGTATGGTATTTAGATAAATTTGTTGTAAATTGTCTTGTATAAAATTAAAATTTAAAATTTTTTTATTGTAACTTATTGTCTTCATTAATCATGGTTAAATTAGAGTAATCTAATAATAATTAAATATAAAAATTAAATATAAAAATTAAAGTTAAATTAGAGTAAATTGTCTTGTATTTAGATATATTTATTGATAATGCTAGAATAAATAATAATTAAATATAAAAAATAAAGTTATAAATATACATATTAAAAATTTAATTAATAATTATGATTATATTTTTTAAAATATTGAGTTGATTATTAAATTTACATCAATATTTTAAAATATTTTATACATGTTTAATTATAAAATTTTATATAATGATATAAACATCGGAATATAAATTGTATATAATTTCGTAGTTTACTAATCCGATATTCCAAAATTAGTTTAACAAAATTTGCATTGCATTGCATTGAACCGTACACCCGTCAATTGATTAATATGCATAAATTATAGTATCCATAAATTATTTTTTATTTTGTATGGATCTTAATCTCTTCATATTAATCAATTGATTGTCCAAAGTGGACAGTTTGGGAATTGCAAATAATTTTACGGATCACTTTAGTGCAATGAAATGATGTACAATGGAGTTCAAATGAAATTTCGTGCAGCATTTTTCTTTTGTTCTCCACATACATAAATATTTGTATGTAGAGAACTAAGGGAAAATACTGCCAAAATTTTATTCGATCTCCGTTGCACATCATTTCAATGCTGTAAGTGATATGTAATATTAATGCAATTCTTGAATGGGATAGGATCTATAAGTTGACTGGATCATATTGTAAACGGTGCTCCAGATGCTGGTATCATGGATTATCATGATCCATACATGCAGTGGTACCACAGCATCACGCGTCGATTCATCAATCGTCCTGGCGCGATTGATGATTATATGATAAGAAATTTAAGTTTTGCTGTTTATTCATATTAAATTATTTATTCTTTAAATTTATTTAATAATTTTTATTTTACATAACAGTGCCATCACGCGGATACTTCAGCTGGCTCATCCAAATTGCATAGCGACGAACTCCCAGACTATTATGAAGGTTTGTCATTCCATCCTTCATACTGTCGGTGAGCATGCACGTGTCCCATTACGAGAGCTTTATCAGGGGACCGACAGAGATTATGAGACTCCTTCACCTTACCACTACGGATCTTCATCGGGAGCACCTCCATCATTCCAGCACGGACGAGGTACTTGACATTATAGTACCTCTCCATATCCGATACCGGACTTCACATCTACTGATGTTGTTGCTGCACATTTTGAGACTACCGCTGCACCGAACTACATGTCTCATCACGATTATTCCGGACATGGAGGACAGGTTTATGGCGAGGGTTCGTCGCATCAGGCATCCCAGGTCGGGGAGCATATGACTGAGCATCAGCCACCAGCTGAAGTTGTACCTCCACTTCGTCGTGTCCAGCCTCAACACAAGAGGAGGCGGCCACCATGTGGGACCTAGGATATTTTTTTTTTTGGTATTTGTAAAACTATATTTTGAAATAAATTTTAATTACAAAATTTATGATCTCTCATCTAGTAATACAATCATTACTCAGTAATACCGGTTCGGCTCTCTTACTGCCATCGGTCTTAGCATCGATCCGACGGCTAGAGTCCGGCTCCCACTCCTGCCATTGATCTTATCGTCTGTCCGGCGTGTAGGGTTCGGCCACTAGTCGCGTGTTTAGAGTTTATCGGCATAATTATTTCTAAATTTATTTCTTATTATTAAAAAAAATATTCATAAACTGGATCCCAGAAAAATAAAAAAAAATATTTTTATATTTTTATTTCATTATTCAATAAAAACTTATTTTTGTATTTTTATAAAATATAATATTATGAGATTAATTACACAATATTAAAATATTATAGTTTATAATAAAAATATTTTATATTTTATTATTTTTAATATAATATATTTATACATTATATATTTATATATAATATAAATTCATTATATTAGAATTATCAATATAATATATAAACAATAATTATTACATTATAGTTTTACTATATAATATAATATTATGTAGTGTATAATATAATATTATAATCTCAATATAATATAACATATTATATATTATATTTTTTATTTTATCATATCAAATAAATTATACTTTATCATATTTAAATATAAGGTAATATAATTATAAAAGTAGTATATTTATACATAATATATTTATATACTTATATGAAATATATTATATATTTAAATTATATATTTACATATAACATAAATATATTATATTAAATTAAACAACATAATATATATAAATTTATTATATTGCTTAATATATATTATATTTATTTTGTATAAAAAATAATCTTTATTATTTTTAATTTTAATATAAAAATATAAAATAATATTTATCCAATACATAATTTTAATTATAAAAAATTAATCAACAAAAAATTCAAAAAAAAAAACTCTCTAAGAGAGAAATCATCTTTTCTAAAGACGATTTCTCTCTATCAAATTCCGCAATATGTCAGGGAGAATCCGTCTTTCGAAAAGACGATTTCAGGCTATCCCGCGGTAAAGATGATTTTTCCTTGCGCCATGCATCGCGACCGGGATGGCTGCTGGGGGCGGTTGGGCAGGGTGGCACGTGGTCCGCGGGATAGCCTGAAATCGTCTTTTTGAAAGATGATTTCAGCCTCCTCCATGCCATGTGGTAGGTAGTTTTGGCTGACCTTGTCCATATCAGCCAAAAACATCTAAATCCGTAATTATGTACGGGAATACCTAATTTTATAAATTTTTTTTAATATTAAAAAAAAAATCCTCAAACATGAGCCTGGCTGCCAGCAGCTGATTATATTTTTTTAAAAAAAATAGCATGTTTGGTAATTTGTCAAGAAAGTAGGGGCGTTACATATTAAAATTTTGTTTAGATTCTGGGTTTTTATTTTTTTTTCACCTGAGATGGTGGGACCGCACCTCCGGGCCAATACCTGTCGCCATCATCCTCTGGCTCAACCTGGACGACACGGACGGCTTCCATGAAAGAAGAGATAGTGGTGGGCCCGTAGAGACGGTTGCCATGCAATAAGTTTAAGACTGAAAGTCTGGACCAGCTAAAATTGACTCTCAAGATTTTTAAGAAAAAGAGAGGAAAAAAAAAAAAAAAGCCTGTCACGTTGAGTTAGCTTTTTTTGCGACCCAAGGGACAGCCGGTGGGTGCAACCCACCCTCCCAGAGGCCAGAAGTAAAGGCACCTTTATTGCATTTGGTTGGCATGGAATGGGGCCCACCACGCCCTTCAGCTCCCGGGACCCACGTGTCGGCTTTGACTCTCTTTTTAGACTCTCCCGGTGCCTTTAAGGCTTTTTAACCTTTCCAACCGGGCCTACTTTTCTTTCGGACCGCGACTAGCTGCCGGTGTCGGGATGTGCCGGTAGAAGGGACCGAAGCCATTACAAATGACCGGCCGACGCCATCAGTCAACCATTACGTAGGATCAAAACATCTATTTTCCTCCCTCCTTTCTTCCTTTCTCTCATTCTCTTCTTCTTCTTTCTTTTTTTTTTTTTTTTTTAACACGAATAAATAAAAAATTAAAATATTTTAATATCAACATGATAAGTGATCTATAAATATTAAAAAAAAAATGATGTGCTCCGACATCCATGCAATTAGTGATCCCTGTCCATGGATTATATATTAAACATACTTTGAAATTTATGCAAGCAAATGATCGAAGAATTTGATGTGTTTTGAGATTTACATGATGGGTGACCTTATCTATGAGTCATATGTTAAAAGTATTTCGAGAACCGGACAAGCAAATAAATAAAGAAGATTGGAGTACTTTGAAATCTATATGATGTGTGATTCTTCACTATAGGTTATATACCAAGATGCTTTAAAATCTGTGTAGGTAGATAATGAAGAGGGTCAAAGTGCTTTGAGATTTGCATGGTGGGTTATCCTTAGCTATGGATCATAAGGATACTATAAATTTATATAAGATGATAAATATAGAGCTGTCTACGGATCGAGTTCGGATCGAATCTTAGATATCCGGACTCGGATTCGAACTTGAATACCTAACAAGTCTAGTCTAGAAGTATCAAAGCCAAACTCTAATGAATCCCGAGTATCCAAATCTGGATCCGTGATCCAAAACTTATATTCAAAGATCTAACGGCTTCTTTTCTTTTACCTCTCCTCCAAAGATTTTGAACCATTAGATCTTTCAAAATATTTTTAATATATATCTATAAATATATATAATTATTAAATTATATTATTCAAGTTTTAGTCTATCGGGTATGGATATTAAATATTTTAATCCTGCTTGTTTATATTATAGTTAAACGGGTCCGGATCATGATAAATGGATCCTATGTCAATATCAGACCGGAACCCATTGGATAAATATCCATGGGTCTCAGGCCTGAACCTAGCCTGTTGACAGTTCTAGAAGAATGAAAGAGTTCGGAATGCTTTAAATTTTGTGCAGTGAGTTATCCTTTATAAGGATGGTAATTTTAGTCTACCTATTGAGTATCCAACCAGAATGGGCCAACTTTTACTTGACTCGATTAAAATCTAAGGTGGATATGGGTCTAAATAATATGACCAAAGCTAGTTTAGGTTGAGTGCAAGTAATGTTATATCCCGGCACAAACCCAACCCGATATAACTTTAATATAAATCTCCTTTTCAATGTTACAATTCTTTTATATTGCTTGTACAATGAGTTTCTTATTCAACCTGGCTCGATTCAATCCATTTTATCTATTTGACCTGCCAGCACCAAATGACTCAACTTAAAGCAGGTAGTTTTCTATTATGAGATAGATGCGAGTATGGGCTGACCCGATTATAATCAACTTATTATTATCAGCCCTAATCTTTCACCATAAGGTATATACCAAGGATACTTTGAGATTTATGTTGGCAAAAAATTGAAGTTGTTTAAAGTACTTTGAGATCTATGCAATTAGTAATCATTAAATATAGGTCATATACCAAATGTACTTTGAGATATGTGCAGGTAGGTGAAGGAAAGGGTTCAGCATGTTTTAAGATAGCGGTGGAATCCTCTACGGTATTTAAAAAATACTATAGGATACTATGCATTATTCGGTATCATCCATCTTTTGTCATCCAAGATGGATGACTGTCCAAAAATTCCTGGAGTTCATAATTTTTTTTCTATTTTAGTTTTTTTAATGCATGCACATGAGCACGCACGGTCATTCATCATAAGATAGATGAAACCAGGCCATCTTACAGTACTTTTTAAATACTATAGATGATATGAACCCTTCGAGATATATATATATATATATTATGGATTTTAAGATTTGATGAACGGTGAAAAAAAGTGCTTTGAGACCTATACGGATAGATAAATGAAAGTATTTGGAGTACTTTAAGACATATGTAATTATTGACTGGGCCAGCTCGTACCCTCGTGGTTCATCCAAATATAGGATCTGGGCTCACGGGGATATATGTGCCACCGGTAAGGCAGGTCTGGTGCCACTCAACGTCTCTTGGTCGATGCTGCGGTGCTCATCTCCAACAAGCCAATTCGAGGTTTAGTACTCTGGGTTGCTCTTGCAAGGATTGGTGGAGGGGTCGACTCGAGTGCCACGGGATTGCTGCGCTGCCTGTTTAAGAGAGATAAACCTACCTCTTATAACAGGGACGTTCTTTTTGTAAGAATGGTTAGGGGCATCGATCCAATAACTGGTATCAGAGCCGAGGTCTCAGGTTCGAGTCTCTGCAGGGAGAAAAACTCGGTCGTTTCACTGGGGGAATTGTCGGCTGGGCCAGCTCGCACCCTCGTGGTTCGTCTGGATGTAGGGTCTGGGCCCACGGGGATGTGGGTGCCACCGGTAAGACGGGTCTGGTGCCACTCAACGTCCATTGGTCGGTGCTGCGGTGCTCGTCTCCAGCGAGCCAACTCGAGGTTTAGTACTCTGGGTTGCTCTTGCGAGGGTCGGTAGAGGGGTCGACTAGAATATCTCGGGTTGCTGCGCTGCCTCTTTAAAAGAGATAAACCTGCCTCTTATAACAGGGACGTTCCTTTTGTAAGAATGATTAGGAACATCGATCCAAACCTGCCTCTTATAACAGGGACGTTCCTTTTGTAAGAATTGTTAGGGACATCGATCCAACAATAACAGATGATTTTTAACTATCGACTAAGTGTTTTTCAAGACATGTGCCGGACTTTACCCCATAAATAACTAATATTAAAGGCATTTTAGTCATAATACAATTTTATATTAGCATATGATTTTTTATGAAATATGTTACTATATGATGGTCACGTGACACCATTCTACTAATAAGATAAATAAGATAAATGATAGAACCAATTTATAATACTTTAAAATTTTAAAGGATCCATTCAAAACTTTTTAAAGTTGAGGGAATGTCTTACAATAGTCCTAAATTGAGGGGTGTTCCAATAATTTGCTCTAATATTTTTAAGTTATGGCTATCAAACTCAATTCTTTATCAATTGTGGTAGCAACATTTTTGCAACTAATTACTAAAAAGGTATAATTAATAAGCTTTGGACTCAATTCATCTCGATGCGAATAAAAGTAGGTTAGGCTTGGATATAAATTTATTTATTTAAACATGGATTGGATTCAGGTTGTGCCAAACCCAATAGAACTAACTCCGCTACAGCCCTAGTGACGGTATGCTGATGTCTTGCATGAAGACCTGCCCTGTTTCCATGAAGCAACCTCAAATAATTGATGGATGCAACTGAACCACCATTTTCGACCTTTTGCATTTAGAGTTATTTTCTGCCATTCATTTGGCCGGCAGGCCCATAGCCGGTATTAGGTTAGCCTAAAGAGCATTCTAGTAGTTTTTTAAGGTTGGCTTGCCCTAAGCAACCCGAAAGCTTTGCTATATATATAACTTTAAAAAAAAAAAAAAAAAAATCAGGCGAGAAAAAAAAGAATCATTAACCCACCGAGCTGGGTTAATGATCTAAGCAATTAAGCTTGAATTAGCTCAACTTTGGGCCTTAGGACGCCAAACAATCTAGTAAAGCTGTCAACGGGTCGGGTCCGGACTCGAGACCCGCGGGTCCGGATCTAATGAATCCGGATCTGGATTTTAATCTGAATCCATTTACCCGGACCCAGATCCGGACCCGATTAGTAATAGATAAATAGATCCGGATCTGGATATTACATATCCAGACCGAGATTCGATTAAATAAAATAATATGATATATATTTATATAAATGTGAGATGTTGGATCATAATTGAACGGTTAAAAAAAAAAAAGAATAGAATCCTCCACTCTTACAAGCCCATGGGCCATGGTGGTATTCGAGTCCGGGTTCGGGTCTGGATATCCGTGATCCATTCGGGTCCGGATCGGTACTTTAAAATTGGATCCATCGGATATTCGGATCCGGATCCGGTAGCTAAAATCGGGTCCGAATCTAAATATTTAGGTTCCGATTCAAATCCCACCCGTTGACAACTCTATAATTTAGAGTTGAGCTGGAGTGGTGGCCAGAGACCAGGGCCAAGAGTCACATAGGCCTAGCCTGAAAAGTCCTAATCCAGTGAATGTCCTGGGTAGGGCTCAAACGAGATAGCTGCCAGGCAGATTTTTCTAGATATTAGATTCATCTCGAATCCTGATAGGATCTATTTAAAATACTTTAATAGGAGTTTGGACAGATTGGGATTTAAAAAATAATAAAAAAAATTGATCAGGTTTGAAACATGTTTTGAAATTTGTCCTTCAGATAATCGCCATCCAAATCTAATTATATATCTGTGAGGCCCAGTTCTTATTGGGCTGGATTTGGGCTGAAGTCGGCGGCCCTTGCCGACTTCAGTTCAAAATTCTTTCGGGTTCGGAAGTTCGGATTTTCCGGCGAGAAATCCGGACAAATCCGACGACGCCGCCGGAGGTGGGGGAGATAAGGTTCGTCCTCGGGTTTATAGGGGCTTGGGTTGCCTCTGTTGATCCGGGAATACCTCCCTGTGGGTGGAGCGTCGACGGCTTCTTCGAGTGCCCCTGCCCTCGCCGGAGCGCTCTTCGCCGGTGGTCGTTGCGGTCGGAGCCACCCTCGCCGGTAAGTCTTCCCTCCTCGGAAAGGGTAGTGGGTGTTTGTGCGGCTGGGCGGAGGGGAGAACCCGGTTGATTCTTCCTCTCCGTTGAAGCCGTGGGTTGTGGCCGGCAACGAGAAAGCCACCGCCGGATTCCTCCTCTCCAGCAACCGTCTTGGGCCGCCGATTACAGGGATCGCCGCCGTCCCTTCGCTTGCTTGGGAGGGGAGAGAGAGAGGGAGAGAAGGATTTTGGTCGACCGGGAGGTCCTATTGCAGGCGGCAGTCTCCGGCTCGATGCTCGCCGGCTATCGGTCGGACGGCCGCCGTAGGGGTCGCCGGACCTTCTTCTTCCTCCGGCGAGAACTCCGTGTTGGTCGGACAGGAGGATCGCTGTCGATCCTCCCTGGTTCTTCCATGGGTTCGGGCAATGCCGTGGCCGGAGTAGGCTTTGGCTGGGCTCGGTTTGATCAGAGCTTGGCTGGGCCAAGCTTGATATGGGCCGGGTTTGGATGGGCCGGGTTTAGCTGGGCCGGGCTGGGCTGGGCTGGGCTTGGCTGGGCCGGGCCTCGTTGGGCCGGACTTGGTTGAGCCATGCCCTATTGGGCTAGGCCTTTTATCTTGAATGGGCCGACCCAGTAACGGCAAGAAGGAAAGAGTTGTTTGGGGTTGCCCAAAGGAATTTATTTTATTTTATTTTTTTAAAATTTATGATATTAAATAATAAACAAAATAAATTGTGATGCAGGATCGTCATCCTCCTTGAAAAATCAGGATTAGTGCTGAGTTGGTGAAACTGTAAGTTATCACTTGTAAACTCTGGGCCTGGGCTGAAGTCGGCAGACCCAGCCAACTTCAACCCAGACTGAGAAAAAAAAAGAGAGGGATGATGACCGGAACAGGGGAAGGAGAGGCGGAGTCGAACGGGGCTCCTCAGACCGGATTCTTCGCCGGAAAAATTGGTGGAAGCGTCGTGGAGGGGAGGGAAGAGATCGACGATGAGTCCGGGATGGTGAAAACCCCGATTTCATGGGTTTGAGTTCCAAACGGCAGCGAAGCCGGTGAATTTTCTTTAAAATTTTCCCTCACCACCACTGATCCGAGCCTCATCGAATTTCTTCTCACAACGTCCTCCTCTCCGGCAGGCGACGAAGAATTCTTCTTGCACCGGTAAGTCTTCCAATTTTTTTTTTGAAAATTTGTTGTTTATTTGGATTTTTTCGGTTGGGTTGGGTTGGGGCCGTTCACCGTCGCCGCTGCAGTCGCCGCCGTCGCCATCACCTGCTGTCGCCGGACTGTGGAGCCCTGCAGCAACCACCCTGTAGTTGCCGGCAGTGGGGGAGAGGAAGACATCGGGTCCCGAGGAGGACGCAGGGCTGTTCGAGAGAAAGAAAAGAGAAAGAAAGAAAGAAGAAGGAAAAAGAAAAAAAAAAGAAAAAAAAAGAAAGAAAAGAAAAAGTTCTGTACGGCCAGGAAAAAAAATAATAAAAAATTAATTAATTAATAAAAAAAATAATAAAGTAAATATATATAAATATATGATAGGAAGAGAGAGAAAGAGGAGAGAGAAGGAGGAGAGAGAAAAAGGAGAAAGAAAGAGGAGAGAGAAGGAGGAGAGAGAAGGAGGAGAGAGAAAGAGGAGAGAGAAGGATGAGAGAGAAGGAAGAGAGAGAAAGAGGAGAGAGAAGGAAGGGAGAGAAAATCAGCGATTTGTTTTCAAGATTCGTGAAAAATTGAGAATTTAGTTTAATTAAAATTATTTATTTATGTAGAGAATCAGTCTCCTGAGCGGGGAGGCGTCGCGCCGATTTCGGGTACAGAGTAGTTCAGGTGTGGATAGTTGGTTTTGAGAGGTAAGGACTTCTAAACTTGATCACCGTATTATTAATATTTTTTTCATGACCTGATTTGATTCGAGCATAAATTAAATATTTTTTATGCATAGTAGTTTTCGGATAGCATGATTTGATTTCCAGGTTACTGAACGAATTTGTTGTTAGTGTTGTTTGCATTTGCCAAGTGATCTTGAAATGTGTTTGATCGTGATAGCGATCGTTGGAAAGTGACATGATCCGACTATGTGAAAAGAAATGATAAAGTGTTAAGTGAACTGGTGTTTGGACTAGCCATGCCACGGCGGTACCGTGGTTTCTCAGTGTGCCCGTCACAGGCTGGAGTGTGACAATTTGTGTGCCCATCACAGGCTGGAGTGTGACAACAGTGTGCCCGTCACAGGCTGGAGTGTGACAATAGTGTGCCAGTCACAAGCTAGAGTGTGACCGTGGTTAGTCCAGAACCCTAAAGATAATGGTTAAATAATTAAAAAATTCTATAAAAAAAAAAGTAAAAATTCCAAAGTTTTTGTTAAACATGAAATCTGAATTGTTGATTTCGTCATATGTTATGCTAATGTTTACTGTCTTTCATATACATATAAATTATTATTGGTGATTATTTTGGAACCCTTACTAGGCTATGTAGCTCACTCCCTACAATCTGTTTTCTTTCAGAGTCTCAGGATACTTAAAGAGGATCTGGGCTGGGCGTGAGACGGAGCATCATGTTTGTTGAGCTAATTAGTTAGTTAGTTCGGTTACTGACGTTTATGAGTCAGTAGACCAATTTATGATCATTGAGTTAAATAATGAATTATACATTGTTAATGGATTATTAATATAATATTAATTTAACTTGGATATGTTTGAATTGTTGTGTACCTAGGCCTTGCATAATCTCTAGGGTAAAACCTAGGGTTTGTGCGACCGGTCACGTAGCCGATTCCGGTATTGAATTCGGGGCGTGACAGAGTGGTATCAGAGCAAACCAAGTTCTAGGATCTTAGGATATAAGCTCAACGAGAGAGAGTGTGGGTTGATCCATATGTGGGGTAGATATTATGTCATGATTGTTTTTATCATCTGAGTGTTAGTTGTATACTAACAATGATCGGTGTAGGTTTTTCCATGGCGCGTGGTAGTGGACGTGGACGTGTTAGGAGGCCCACAAGATTTGCAGATGGAGCAAATGCTTGGGATCCTATTGAGCAGCATGAGAATGCTGGAGCCTTATCTGATAATGAGGAACGTCCACAGGACCCAATGTCGAATCTGGTGGACAACACTGGTAATGAGGAGCATCATCATGAGCCAGTGCCCAATCTTTTGGATAACACCCCGGAGACTGGAACTGCTGAAACAGGAACACCGGGTGGATCTGGAGTTCAGCCTGGGGACCAGATGGGTCTTCCTCAGCTATTACAGATTTTAGTGCAGCAGCAAGTTACTGCAAGAGCTGATACACTAAGATTTATCGAAGCCCAACAGCAACAGCAGCAATTTATGCAACAGTTATTATTACAACGACAACAGCCAGAAGTCAGAATTCCTCAAGAACGGCCAATTACATTAATAGATTTCAAGAAGTATGCGCCACCGGCATTCAAGGGGACTTCTGATCCCATGGAGGCAGAGGGATGGCTTAAAGCTGTTGAGAAAGTTTTCCAAGCCTTGCGGTGTCCAGAAGAGGAGAAAGTTACATTCGCTACCTTTTTATTGCAAGATGAGGCAGCTGCTTGGTGGGAACTGGAGCTCGGAAAACAAGGACCAAATGATACACCTTTTACCTGGACAGATTTTAGAAAGGTTTTCTATGAGAGATATTTTCCTCAAAGTGTTCGGGTACAAAAATTTCGAGAATTTGATCGCTTGGAGCAAGGTACTTTAACTGTTTCTCAGTATGCTTGAAAGTTTGAGGAATTGTCGAGATATGCTCCATCACTCTTAGCTGATGAAGGAATCCGGGCCAGAAAATTTGAAAATGGACTTAGAAGTCGGATCCAGCATCAAGTGATTGCTTTTGAGCTACCAACTTATAAAGAGGTTGTTAATAAAGCATTAATTATAGAAAGGGGATTGGATGTTGCTCAAGCTGAAAGAGAAAAAGCATTAAAGAAGAGATCTGGAACAAGAGGGAATCAAGGCCAATTCTATAAAGGTACCAATGCAAAAACCAGGAAGCTTGACAATGTTACTTCAGATGACAAGACCCAACCAAAGAATGATGTCAAGTGCTTTAAGTGTGGTGGTTCCCATTATAAGTGGGATTGTACGTGGCCAGATGAGTGGAAGTGCCATAACTGTGGTAAACCGGGACATAAGGCAGTTGTATGTCCATCTGGTCAGGGGTCACAGCATCAATTACCTCGTGGAAAATAGCAATTTGAAGGGCAACAGAAAACAGTAACTCAGGGACGGGTTTATTCACTCACCCAGCAGGATGCTAATGCATCAAATTTTGTAGTGACAGGTATGATCAAATTATTTTCCAGAAATGTTTATGTTCTTTTTGATACTGGCGCTACACACTCTTTCGTATCTGTTAGATTGGTTAGGGAGAATAATGAGTTAACCCCGACATCTTTAGAATTTGAACTCTGTTTTTCCACTCCTAGTGGGGATGTTTTTGTGGTTAATCAAATCTGCAAGAAATGTAGATTGAATATCGAAGGTAGAACAATGGAAGCCGATTTGATAGTCATGGATATGAAAGACTTCGATATAATCCTTGGAATGGATTGGCTGACAGTAAACCATGCTTCCATCAACTGTTTTGAGAAAATTATGAAATTTCAAATTCCTGATTAGTCAGAGTTCTGTTTTAAGGGAAACAAGTTAACTCTTATGAGGAGGGTAATTTCGGCTTTTATTGCCAAGCGACTCCTCAGATAAGGTTGTGAAGGATTTCTGGCAACGGTGATAGATACTCAACAGCAGGAGCTAAAGCTGGAAGACATACCCGTTGTGAAAGAATTTTCGGAGGTCTTTCCCGATGATCTGCCAGGATTACCTCCTGATAGAGAGATTGAGTTCTCTATCGATCTTATACCAGGTACAGGTGCCATCTCCAAAGCTCCTTATAGAATGGCCCCGGCAGAATTAAAAGAACTTAAGGAGCAATTGCAAGAATTGTTGGATAAAGGATTTATCAGACCTAGCGTGTCTCCCTGGGGTGCTCCAGTCTTATTTGTAAAGAAGAAGGATGGAAGTTTTCGTCTTTGCATTGATTATCGAGAATTGAACAAAGTGACTATAAAGAACAAATATCCCTTACCAAGGATTGATGATCTATTTGATCAATTACAGGGGGCACAGGTATTCTCAAAAATTGATCTTCGTTTTGGTTATCATCAATTGAAGATAAAGACAGAGGATGTACCAAAGACAGCTTTTAGAACCAGATATGGACACTATGAATTTTTGGTTCTACCTTTTGGTCTAACAAATGCACCTGCAGTTTTCATGGATCTCATGAACCGAGTGTTTAGACCATATCTGGATCAATTTGTAGTAGTATTCATTGATGATATACTGATATATTCAAAAAGTCTACAAGCACATGAGGAGCACTTAAAGATAGTATTATAAATACTCAAGGAGAAGAAATTATTTGCCAAGCTAAAAAAATGTGACTTTTGGTTGGACAGAATTTCTTTCCTTGGCCATGTTATATCAAAGGATGGTATTTCTGTGGATCCAAAGAAAGTGGAAGCAGTGGTAGAGTGGGAGAGACCCACTAATGTGTCCGAAGTTCGTAGTTTTCTGGGTATGGCAGGATATTATCGAAGGTTTGTTGAAGGATTTTCTCTTATTGCTATACCCTTAACTCGCCTGACCCAGAAACGAACAAAATTTGAATGGACAGATGATTGTGAGCAGAGTTTTCAAGAATTGAAGAAATGGTTAATCACTGCCCCAGTATTGACTGTTCCTATGGAGACAGGGGAGTTTTGCATATATAGTGATGCATCCCGAAAGGGTCTCGGTTGTGTGTTAATGCAAAATGAAAAGGTGATAGCCTATGCTTCTAGACAGCTGAAATCATATGAGTCAAATTATCCCACTCATGACTTAGAGTTAGCAGCTGTAGTATTTGCTTTAAAGATATGGAGACATTACCTGTATGGTAGTCGTTGTGAAATCTTTACAGATCATAAAAGTTTAAAATATATATTTACTCAGAAGGAATTGAACTTGAGACAGAGAAGATGGTTGGAACTATTAAAAGATTATGATCTGACTATCAGCTATCATCCAGGAAAGGCAAATGTTGTAGCAGATGCCCTGAGTAGGAAAACCCCGAGTAAGTTGGCAACTTTAATTACTAATCAAAAGCACATCTTAATGGATCTGGAAAGATCAGAGATCGAGGTACGAATTCATAATTCTGGGATGCAATTAGCAAATATTATGGTACAACCTATCCTGATTGACAAAATTAAATCAGCTCAGAAGGAAGATTTAGAGCTTCAGAAAATTAAAGAGACAGTTGAGTCTGGTGTACAATCTGAATTTACTATATATGAAGATGGTACCTTGAGATTTGGTAACAGATTATGTGTTCCTAAACTTCCAGAATTAAAGAATGAAATTATGGAAGAAGCACATAGTTCAGTATATACGATGCATCCGGGTAGTACAAAAATGTATCGAGATCTACGTGAAAACTTTTGGTGGTCTGGTATGAAGAAAGATATAGCTCAGTATGTGGCTCAATGTTTGGTGTGTCAACAGGTAAAAGCTGAGCATCAAAGACCTGCTGGACCATTGCAGTCTCTTGCGATTCCTCAGTGGAAATGGGAGCACATTACCATGGACTTTGTGACAGGGTTACCCAAAACTCCTAAGGGAAATAATGTGATATGGGTGATTATGGATCAACTAACGAAGTCAGCTCATTTCTTATCTTTTCGTATCGGACTCTCTCTGAAAAAATTAGCAAACTTGTACATATAACAAATTGTGCGACTACATGGGATTCCAATTTCTATAGTATCGGATCGAGACAGTAGGTTTGTTTCATAATTTTGGAAGAGTCTTCATAAAGCATTGGGGACCAAATTAAATTTTAGTATAGCTTTTCATCCCCAAACTGATGGACAGTCTGAGCGAACCATCCAGATTCTGGAAGACATGTTGAGAGCTTGTGTTATGGACTTGGGTGGTGCTTGGGACTGTCATCTATCGTTAATAGAATTTGCCTACAATAATAGTTTTCAAGCTAGCATTCAAATGGCGCCTTTTGAGGCCTTATATGGTAGGAAGTGTAGATCTCCTATATGTTGGGATGATGTGGGAGAAAGGAAATTGTTGGGTCCAGAAATAGTACAACAAACAGTGAAGAAGGTACAAATGATCAAAGAATGTTTGCGTACTGCTCAGAGCTGACAGAAAAGTTATGCTGATAAGAGACGAAGAGAGCTGGAATTCAATGTTGGTGATCATGTCTTTTTGAAAGTGTCTCCCACAAAGGGTGTGATGAGATTTGGTGTACGAGGAAAGTTGAGCCCGAGATTTGTGGGACCATTTGAGATTTTGGATAAGGTTGGTGAGGTGGCCTACCGATTAGCTCTGCCACCAGTTATATCTGGAGTGCACAATGTGTTTCACGTATCTATGTTGCGAAAATGCATTCCTGATCCTAATCATGCAATAGATTATGAGCCATTGCAACTTCAGGAGGATTTGACCTATGAGGAGGTGCCTTTACGAATTGTCGACAGTAAGGAACAAGAATTGAGACACCGAATCATACCCTATGTGAAGGTGCAATGGAGCAATCACAGTGAAAGAGAAGCTACATGGGAACTTGAAGCAGAGATGCGAACAAAATATCCACAGCTTTTCGAAATACCAAGTACGTAAATTTCGAGGACGAAATTTATTTTAACGGTGGGAGAATGTAAACTCTGGGCCTAGGCTAAAGTCGACAGACCGAGCCAACTTCAACCCAGACTGAGAAAAAAAAGAGAGGGACGATGACCGGAACAGGGGAAGGAGAGGCGGAGTCGAACGGGGCTCCTCAAACCGAATTCTTCGCCGAAAAAATTGGTGGAAGCGTCGTGGAGGGGAGGGAAGAGATCGACGATGAGTCCGGGACGGTGAAAACCCTGATTTCATGGGTTTGAGTTCCAAACGGCAGCGAAGCCGGTGAATTTTCTTTAAATTTTTCCCTCACCACCACCAATCCGAGCCTCATCGAATTTCTTCTCACAACGTCCTCCTCTCCGGCAGGCGACGAAGAATTCTTCTTGCACCGGTAAGTCTTCCAATTTTTTTTTTGAAAATTTGTTGTTTATTTGGATTTTTTCGGTTGGGTTGGGTTGGGGCCGTTCACCGTCGCCGCTGCAGTCACCGCCGTCGCCATCACCTGCTGTCGCCGGACTGTGGAGCCCTGCAGCAACCACCCCGTGGTTGCCGGCAGTGGGGGAGAGGAAGACATCTGGTCGGCTGACGAGGACGCAAGGCTGTTCGGGAGAAAGAAAAGAGAAAGAAAGAAAGAAGGAAAAAGAAAAAAAAAAGAAAAAAAAAAGAAAGAAAAGAAAAGAAAAAAAAAGTTCTGTACGGCCAGGAAAAAAAAATAAATAAATTAATTAATAAAAAAATAATAAAGTAAATATATATAAATATATGATAGGAGGAGAGAGAAGGAGGAGAGAGAAGGAGGAGAGAGAAAGAGGAGAGAGAAGGAGGAGAGAGAAGGAGGAGAGAGAAGGAGGGAGAAAGAGGAGAGAAAAGGAGGAGAGAGAAAGAGGAGAGAGAAGGAAGAGAGAGAAAGAGGAGAGAGAAGGAAGGGAGAGAAGGAAGAGAGAGAAAATCAGTGATTTGTTTTCAAGATTCGTGAAAAATTGAGAATTTAGTTTAATTAAAATTATTTATTTATGTAGAGAATCAGTCTCCTGAGCGGGGAGGCGTCGCGCCGATTTCGGGTACATAGTAGTTCAGGTGTGGATAGTTGGTTTTGAGAGGTAAGGACTTCTAAACTTGATCACCGTATTATTAATATTTTTTTCATGACCTGATTTGATTCGAGCATAAATTAAATATTTTTCATGCATAGTAGTTTTCGGATAGCATGATTTGATTTCCGGGTTACGGAACGAATTTGTTGTTAGTGTTGTTTGCATTTGCCAAGTGATCTTGAAATGTGTTTGATCGTGATAGCGATCGTTGGAAAGTGACATGATCCGACTATGTGAAAAGAAATGATAAAGTGTTAAGTGAACTGGTGTTTGGACTAGCCATGCCACGGCGGTACCGTGGTTTCTCAGTGTGCCCGTCACAGGCTGGAGTGTGACAATTTATGTGCCCGTCACAGGCTGGAGTGTGACAACAGTGTGCCCGTCACAGGCTGGAGTGTGACAATAGTGTGCCCGTCACAGGCTGGAGTGTGACAATAGTGTGCCAGTCACAGGCTGGAGTGTGACCGTGGTTAGTCCAGAATCCTAAAGATAATGGTTAAATAATTGGAAAATTCTATAAAAGAAAAAAAAAGTAAAAATTCCAAAGTTTTTGTTAAACATGAAATCTGAATTATTGATTTCGTCATATGTTATGCTAAGGTTTACTGTCTTTCATATACATGTAAATTATTATTGGTGATTATTTTGGAACCCTTACTGGGCTATGTAGCTCACTCCCTACCATCTGTTTTCTTTCAGAGTCTCAGGATACTTAAAGAGGATCTGGGCTGGGCGTGAGACGGAGCATCATGTTTGTTGAGCTAATTAGTTAGTTAGTTCGGTTACTGACGTTTGTGAGTCAGTAGACCAATTTATGATCATTGAGTTAAATAATGAATTATACATTGTTAATGGATTATTAATATAATATTAATTTAACTTGGATATATTTGAATTGTTGTGTACCTAGGCCTTGCATAATCTAGTTAGTTCGGTTACTGACGTTTGTGAGTCAGTAGACCAATTTATGATCATTGAGTTAAATAATGAATTATACATTGTTAATGGATTATTAATATAATATTAATTTAACTTGGATATGTTTGAATTGTTGTGTACCTAGGCCTTGCATAATCTCTAGGGTAAAACCTAGGGTTTGTGCGGCCGGTCACGTAGCCGATTCCGGTATTGAATTCGGGGCGTGACATCACTCACCGATAAAATTTTGCCATGCATGTGGTAAACCCATTATTTGACATGTTATTAAATTTTATTGTTATATTCATGCTACATACATATATCTTGATGCGTTATGAAATTTAACCATAGACTAAGATGTAACGAGTCATGGGGTGAGTTGGTTGTAATTGCTCCCTAGTCCGACTATGATCATACGAGGATCTAGACTCCTTTTGGGCCTCCAGCGGGGCTATCGCTGGCACATGACCGATGTGCGGTATGTGACACAGGAGTTGTTATTTTATTCTAGCACATGCTGGGAAGCATGTCCCTCGTGTGATACTCAGAGCTAGATTTTTTTTGGGCCTCTAGCGGGGCTATCGCTGGCACATGACCGATGTGCGGCATGTGACACAGGGTCTAGACTCTTTTGGGGCGAGCCACGGGCCGATCGTGGCCATAGTATGAGGGACTAAGTGAGTGTATACGGATGGCCATCCTATAAAAATTTGTATGATGTTAGAAAAATAAATAAGAAGGTTAATAATGGGAAATGGCTTATGTATTCTGGTTGCTCATATGCATGAAGTTACTCTAGATTCATGGTAAATTTATATTTGTGACATATGATGACTTACCGAGTTTAAGGGAAACTCATTCTTTTCCCTTGCATTTTTTTTTTCAGGATCAGAGGAACACGTGGGCCAGGGATTCAACCAGTGAGGCATAGGATCTAGTGGACACTATCATATTTTTTCTTCTTCTTTATTTTATTATCTGAAATTAGATCATGATAAATGTAGGACGGTTGGCTTTATGACAATTGAATCTACTTGCCTACTTTTGCTTTTATTAATATAATGCCTGGTACTCATTTTATGTAAGAAATGGTTGGTACAGGCCTGGTATGTTCCTGGGAAGTTTGAATTCCCAGAACAAACGGCCGTCTGTCGCACTTCTGGTCCAGGTCTTGGGTTTGGGGCGTGACAATATCTCTATAGAAACCAACATAAAATACTAGCCATCGTCTAAGCTCCTCTATTTGGTCGCTGTTTTGAGCCACTCTCGAGAACGGAAAAAGCAGGGGGAGAGTCAGGGCAAAACATTAAGAAAATCAACGAAAACAGAGGAAAATCAAAAAAAATTTAAAAACCAAGACCCTTTCCTGCATCGATTGATAATTTTTTTTATTTTTTTCTCTCATCTTTTCCTTTTTATTTCATTCCTGTTTTTGTAGATTTGCAGAGGAGTACACAAGGGTTTTTAGGTTTCGGTTGGGATTTTTTCTCTAAGTATTTGTGGTTTTGTGCGAGTTGTATCGATGATGTGAGTTGGTTCCTTCAATTTTTGAAAGTTTATTCTTGATAAAAGTATGGCATTTTGTAGAGCTTGGAGATTTTTAATAGATCAAGAAGATTTTTTTTTGGCTACAAAATTTTCAGTCTGTAAAATTTTATTTTCATGATAATATGAGTATGAATGAGAATTAGTTGGATGGGTCCGGGCACTCGATGGGTTTATTAATTTTAAATAGGATAGGTTTGAAATTTTTAGTTAAAATTGTAGTTGAGTTTGAAATAGATTTAGATAAAAAGCTTTTATATAGGTTCGGATACCAACAAGGTAAATGTTATAGGTACCCTATGGGTTTGGAAACCAAGTAAAATAAATTTTATAGGTACCTAATCCATTTTTTTTAAAAAAATAATATTTTTATTAAATATTTATAAAAGTATGGTCATTCTAAACATATCTACAAATCTGGGAATATTTTTGGATGGGCAAATGGGAGAGTATGGACAAATGATGGTGAAAATTATGTGAAGAAATCGCAGGCACGACCTGCAAGACTTAATATTTTAATAAAAATAAAAATTTAAAATTTAAATAATATAATAACATGATATTATAATATATTAAATTATATATTATAGGTTATATATTTTATATTATAATAAATATTTATATATTTTTAAAAATAATAAATATATTATAATATATTAAATTTTATATTATAGGTTATATATTATATATTATAATATAGTATATTTGTTGATATACCTGCACCGGCTATGGCTACGGTGGCATTGCATCGAGTGTTGTCAGGGCAGCGGTATAGCGCTGAGTTCTATCAGTGCGGCACAATGAGATGGGACGTCCATTGAGCAGCAAGATCAGAGGTGACAGGGCATAGGCATGGCAGTGTCGGTGCAAGCCTAGGGTGAGACAGGCACTTGCGTGCCTATGCCCTTGAGACAAGATCACGCCACACGATGGATTCGGCCACTAGGGTGGTGCACGGCACCACTGCACGCGGTATCTGTTGGTGTGGCAAACATGACAAAGGCCATCGGGATGGTAGCCATTATCCGACGTATCGGTGGTATTCAATCTTATACACATGCAACTACTCGATCGCACCATCGGGGCGTTCCCACGAGTCTTGCTGCACGATAGGTCCGACTGCCTGGGCGGTATGCGATGTCCATTGGTACGACGAGACTGACATAGGCCACTGGGACGACAGCCGCTGCCCAACGCATCGATGGTATCCAACCTTACACACTACTCGGTATTATAATATACAATATATAATATATAATATATTTGTTGTTAAAATAATAATATAGTATATTATATATTATAATATATACGTAATAATATATATTATTATTACTTATATTATAGTATATTATTTTAACATGGGGCCGACATACGGCTACATGTGTATAAGGCCAGATCCCACTAATGTGTGGGGCAATGACCGCCATCCCGGTAGCCTCTATCAATCTCGCCACACTGACAAATGCCACATGTGGTGGAGCCGTGCGACCCCTAGCGATCGAACTCGTTGTGCGGCTCGACCGATAGGAACCACCCCACGATGTGACCAGATGGCTGCACAAGTGCAAGGCCGGATACCAACGACATCCAATGGCAACTGTAATCCCAGTAGCCTCTGTCATCCTTGCCGTACTAACAGATACCGCATGCGGTGAGCCATGTGCCACCCTAGTGGCTGGACCAGTTATGTGATGTAATCAGGTCTCCAGGGGCACGGGTGGGCACCCGTTGCACCCTGGGCTCACACCAATACCATCGCACGAATGCCCCATCACCTCTGATCCCGCTGCTCGATGGATATCTCATCCCATCATGCCGTATCGATAGCACTCAACATGACAC
Source organism: Areca catechu (assembly GCA_021397845.1). Classification (NCBI taxonomy): domain Eukaryota; kingdom Viridiplantae; phylum Streptophyta; class Magnoliopsida; order Arecales; family Arecaceae; genus Areca; species Areca catechu. Next base: position 87,446,707 of record CM038039.1, read on the forward strand.
CACTGTTGCCATGGCTAGCACACACGCATCAACAAATATATCAATTATAATATATAATATATAATTTAATATATTATATTTTAAAATATAAAATTTTTTATTATAATATAAATAATAATATATTATAATATTATATTTTTTAATATTTTTTTATTTTTAATTAATTTTAAATTTTATTAATTTTTGTTTTTATTTTTTATTAAATTTTCAAGTTGAAATCGTAGGCTGTTCCAGATTGCTCCATGTAATTTCTGCCACCCATTTATCCATACTCTCTCTTCCACATGTCCTGTGATTTCTCCACGTAATTTCCGCCACCTATTTATCCGCACACTCTCTTCCATGTATCAAAAACAATTCTAGTAACATTCGCTTTGACAGTCGGAGTCTCTTGATTTCCGTGCCATCTTCTCCGAAGGTTTTAAGTGGGTTTCAAGGGTTAGGATTCTTCTCTGAGTTCTGGGTAGGCTGATGGTAGAGCAGGGGGCGGAAGGAAGAGCTTCCGGCTTTGACGGGAAGGAGGAGATCGGCCGTACGTGGGTGGATGTCGTGCATGGACCACCTCACGCGCCGGTGTGGACATCTTACAAGCTAACGGAGGAGGAGATGGAGAGGCTCCAGCTTAACTTCTCCAAAGTCCTCATTATGCCGGATTCGTTGATAGACGAGGCGCGGAGGAAGTGGGAGGGCCTCACTGTCATCTTCCGCAGCTTGGGTCGTCGGATTCGAGCGTTCACGCTGGCGAAGGAGGTTCGGCAGAAGATGCAACTAACCTCGGATCCTGAGATCTTCCCGGTGGGGGAGGATCACTTGATGGTTCGGCTGGCTTCAAAGGAGGACTGCAATCGGGTGCTCAGGGCTGGGCCGTGGTACGTCACCGGGCAGCTGATGGCGCTGGCGCCGTGGCAGTCCGATTTCCTTCTGGGACGATGCCCTGTCAACCGAATAGTTGTGTGGATGAGGTTGCCTGAATTACCTTTGGAGTACTGGGAACCAACGGCAATCATGGCTGTCGCCGGAGAGGCAGGTAACCCTCTATCCTTGGACAACTTCACTGATTTCATGAGAAAAACGGGTTTCGCCAGGGTCCGCATGGAACTTGACGCTTCTAAACCCTTGCTGCCGGGAGTCTTGATCCAAGGAAGGAGCTCTATTTTCTGGCAGCAGTTTGTTTATGAGAGCTTGCCAGTAGTTTGTTTCCGGTGTGGAAGAATTGGCCACTTCATTGATGGCTGCCACTTCCGGGAGGAACACGGGAGGTCTGAAGCCTCTAACCCAGGGTTGAGCCCTGGGAATTTCATCAATGATTAGGGGGCCCAGAAATCTAAGGCTCCGGGGCCCAACACCACGCCAGAGGGGGAGATTCTCACTTTTGGGCCCTGGCTGACGATGACGAGGGTGCGCCCAGCTCGCCAAGGGGGGTTTCTACCAAAGCTGCTACGATGCTGGACCGAGGTAAGGCCCCGGTTTCTTCTCCTGACCCACCTTCTTCCTCCCCCACAAGATCGTCTCCCAATCGGCTCTCTTCAACTCCCACGTCACCACTAGATTTCGAAGGCTGGCAAAAGCCTTCTAAGGTGGCGAGGAGGAAGTCACCGGAAGCCACAGCATTGGACCACTCTGAGGGTGGCGGATCATTGAAGGAGGCCAGAGGGAGCTTCTTCGCGGTGTTGGTGGACAGCATGCAGCTCATTCCTCCGGAAGAAGGCCACCAGGACTATCACATGGTCAATTATGGGATGGTGTCCCTCAAGCGGAGCAGAACCCACTCTAGATCATCTTCTCCATCCTCTCTGAAGTCCACCACTGCACCAACTGATCAAGTTAGCCCCAATCCCTCTGTGAATGTTAATGAGGGTGCAACTCAGGGAGCTATAAGTTAAGCTGTTCGTTCTCCTTCTACGGGGTTACCTGAGAGTAGGAAGAGGGAGAAGAAAAAGGAGTGGCGTAGGGTTGACAATAAGGCTAGGATGAACAGGGAGGTGGGAGGCCATTCAGGGGAGAGCAATGGGGTGGGTGTGGGAATTCTCTCGAAGGGGGACCTCTCTGGGGCTATCTCCCTCTCAGGAAGAGAGGAGGAGGGGAAGGGACCGGAGGTGTCTGCGTCGATATCCTAGTCAGTCCGGAGGGTGGGAGGGGGGTCTGTCGGGGAGAAAGGGTTCATTGAGGGAGATGGGTCCTCGTGGGTGTGCAGGGAAACAGGGGGTGAGGGAAGGGAGAAGCTGGAGGCAGGGGCACATGGGGCTAAGGAGGTCAAGGAAGGGGTCCTTCTGAACATAGTTGTGCAGGGAGTGCAGATTCTGGGGAGAGCTGGGAAGCTCCCTCATTTGAAGGCTCTTGCAAGGAAGCTAGCAGCCTGTTTGCAGGGTTCATCAGGCGACCCAAAACAACAGAACATGGGGATCCAAGGTGATAATGTTGTCCCACTTCTGATTCAGGGGGAAAGGCTGCTGTCAGGGGGAAAGGCTGCAGGAGAATCTTCAGAAGCTAGAGGCCAAGCTGCCAAACCTTTAAAGCCTTCATCTGATGTAATCTTTGAGCAGGGGGGCATATGAGTATTTGTGACAGGGTCAAATAGGCCCTGGGGTTGACTGGAGAAAGCAATGGAGGGAAGGGTCTAGTCAATATTCCTGTAAAACAATCTACTGTACTTAAAGGAGTGAGATCGGACAGGGGTCCGAGCCTCAACTCTGAACTATGTACCTATGAAAACTTTTGTATGGAATGTAAGGAGGGCGAAAAAACCCTCCTTTTTATCTACATATCACAGGTACCTATAGTTATATCACCCTCAGATCTGTGTTCTGCTGGAGACTAGGATATTCGGTCCTAGTCTTGAAGGTCTCAGGCATCGCCTTCCCAGGGACTGGGGATTTTACTCTATGCCCTCCCCGGGGCGGGCTCGGGGTATTATTGTTAGTTGGGACTCTAGAGATGCCAGGGTTGATGTTTTTCACAGATCTTCTCAGCTGGTGGCTATTGTGGTCTCCGAACCTGACTGACCCTCCTGGCTCCTCTGTGGTGTATATGAAAGTATGTCTTACAGAGAGAGGAGATTGGTCTGGGAAGAAGCCTCTATGTTAATTGATCAGGGGATCCCTACTGTTATAGCTGGGGACTTCAATACTATTGAGAGGCAGGAGGACAAGAGTGGTGGTAAACCCTTTATCACTGATGCCAGCACAAGGGAATTTTCCAGCTTCATCCAGGAGAACGGGCTGATTGACTTAGGCTTCCTGGGTCCTCGTCACACTTGGTGTAATAACCGTAATGGTCAGGCCAGAGTATGGGAGAGGCTGGATAGATACTTTGCTATGCCTTCATGGCTTTCTCTTTTTCCGGATCACACTTTGTGCCACCTGAGTAGGATTGCCTCTGATCATGCCCCCATTCTCCTTATTATGAATGCCCCCCCTTCCAGACTGAGGCCTTTCAAATTTGAGAAGTTTTGGCTGTCCTATCCTAAGGCCAAAGAGATAGCCAGGGAGGTCTGGAGAATGCCTGTCTGGGGGGATGCGGCTTACAGGATATCTAGGAGATTGGAGCTTCTGAGGAGACGCCTTCTCTGGTGGAATAAGGTGGGGGTTGGCAATCTAATGAATCAAATCAAGACGGTTGAAGCCTCTATTCATGCTTTGTAGATCAAGGAAGACGTCCAAGGCCACTTATCTGATGATGACCTTCATGCCCTTCAGACTTCTCTTGCTCGCCATCATACCCTTTTTCAGAATCAGGAAGTCCTCTGGAGACAAAAATCCAGGATACAATGGCTGCAGGAGGGGGATAGGAACACCCGATATTTTCATCATGCTACAATCATCAGGAGACATACCAATACAATTCGGGCTATTTATTCCAACCAGGCAGGCTGGATCGAGGATGAAGCTGACATCCGGAGAGAATTCTTCCAGTATTTGACAACCAGGTGGATTGTTCATAATCCTACTTATCCTTTTATCTCTTTTGTTCTTCCCCAGATTTCAGTTTCTGCTCTCCAGAATTATGTACTTCTGAATCAGGTAACTGAGGATGAAGTCAAATCTATTCTGTGATCCTTGGCGGAGGATAAAGCCCCTGGCCCAGATGGTTTCCCATCCTTCTTCTTTCGGTCTTTCTGGGAGATTCTGAGGGCTGACATGGTTGTTGATGTTCAATTCTTCTTTAATACGATCACCATGCCTCACAACTAGAAGCAGACCTTTATCGCCCTCATTCCGAAACGACAGGATCCTTCTTTGCCCTCACATTTTTGGCCCATCAGTCTCTGCAATACTCTTTACAAAGTCTGTGCTAAACTATTGACGAACAGGATGAGACTGATTCTCCTGAAGCTGATTAGCCCTAAGCAAGGAGCTTTTATTGGGGGCCGCAATATTACTAACAAGATTCTAATTGCTCAGGAATTTATGCATGATCTTCATCGAGCATCTCAGCGGCACAGTCTGATGGCTATCAAGCTTGATATGGAGAGGGCCTATGATTGTGTGGACTGGACCTTTCTTATCAAATCTCTGGAAGACTTTGGTTTTCACTCATCCTGGATTTCTAAAATTATGGCTTGGATAAATGCCTCAGCTTTCTCTATCCTGATTAATAAATCCCCTATGGAATTCTTTCAATCCTCCCATGGCCTCTGACAAGGTTGTCCTATGTCCCCTTATTTATTTATCATTTGTGTTGACTTCCTTTCCAGATATCTTTCGGCAGCGATGCGGGATTCTCAGATCCATCCGTATATCTCAGAACCGGGAGCCTTCCCGGTCTCCCATCTCTTTTTTGTGGATGACTGTCTTTTACTTGGCCGGGCTTCCCTGCCTAATGCCAGGGGATTCAGGAGAGTGGTTGAGCACTACTATTATGCTTATGGCCAGAGGGTAAATTTCCAGAAATCAGGAATTTATTTCAACCCCAACATTGCCTCTACTCTTCGGGGTAGGATTATTGATATGCTGGGTATTCAAGAGCGACAGAGCCCTCTCCATTATCTAAGAATACCCATATCTGGTACCAGGCTCACCAGGCACGATTGCATCCCTTTACTGGCGTCGGTGACTGATAGGATTGCGGGATGGCCGGCCAGATCGCTCTCTGTGATGGGTAGGCTTACTCTTATCCGCTCCGTCCTTGCCTCTCTCCCTGCTTATATGCTCTCCAATGCTTTTATTTCCAAGGGTGTTATCAGCAAGGTGGAGCAGATGATTCGTTCTTTTCTCTGGGACTCCTCTTCTGCTCGGAGGAGGATTCATCTTATGAGATGGGATATTGTTTGCAGTCCTACTCGCACTGGTGGCTTGGGTATTCCTTCACTCCTTGATAGGAGAGAGGCTTTCTTGACCATACATGCTGGCAGATTCTTCTTATGTCCGGACACTATGTGGTCCTCCTTCATGAGGGCCAAATACGGAGATATCCCTATGGATCCCGGTGACTGCCCTCGACCCACTAGGAAGTCATCGGTTGTTTGGCATGAGGTGCTTGCTAGGGCCCCGATCGTCATCCCTCACTATCCTGGGTTTTGGGAGATGGCCGATCTATCAGATTTATGCATGATCCTTGGATATCGGACATTCCTTTGATTCGGTGGCCTACCTTCATCTCGGTACTCACGCCCCCCTCCATGATCATTGCTGATCTTCGACGGCCGGGGCTTGCCAGTTGGGATATGGATGTGGTTCTGTCTATATTTGCGCAGATCCTCTATTTCAGGGTCCTATCCATCCCCCTTCTAGTTCATCTGTGCTTCGATATCAGAGTTTGGCGACATACGACATCTTCCCCCGTGCCCATCTCTGACCTCATTAGACGGCCCACCTTCGACCATCATTGCTCCAGGAGCTACCACTGGATGTGGACTTTGCCGGTCCACCCCAGGGTCTCTCTTTTCATCTGGAAACTCGCATGGCACCGCCTCCCTACCCGCGAGTTTCTCATTTCCAGGGGCATCCATATGACTTCGGATTGTCCTTTTTGTGGGACTCTGGTCGAGTCACAGACTTATGCTATCTTCCTATGTGCTCGCGCGAGGACGATCTGGGCATTGGTGGGCTTCCATGACCCTTCTGCCCGGCCTGACCACATGCTTGATGTCTTTTATGTTCTGCTACGGACGGCTCCTACGATCCAGGTCTCTTTTATTGCTTATCTAGCTTATCATATTTGGATTTCCAGAAACGACCGGATCTTTGCATCTGTCAAGTCTTCCCCTAAGATGCTGGTGGAGAGAGCTAGGACTATTGCTTTTGAGTACTATAGGTCCACAGTGATGCCGGCTAAGATCTGGGATTCCCCTATCACTCGTCGAGCAGCCCGGAGGGTTTTTATTATCTGGGAACCCCCTCCTCCGCCTTTTGTCACTGTCAGCTTCGATGGGAGTCTTTGCCGCAGGATGGGTGGAGCGGGATTCATTATTAGGGACTCTCGTCTGGGTTTCCTAGTCGTTGGGGGTATCCCCCTTATGGACTCCTCCGTATCGGCACTCGAGCTTTACGCCGCATGGGCTGGCATTAGGTATGCTCGGCAGGTTTTCCGCCTTGATCGTCTCATCATTGAGGGCGACTCTGCCACCGTCGTATCTTGGCTTACGCATACTTCTTCCATGCCGCGGCTCACCCCATAGTCAGGGCTATTAAACTTATGTTGCAGGGATGTCATTATCTAACTATTAGACATATTTATAGGGAAGCCAACTTAACTGCAGACTGGGTAGTCTCCTATGTTGCTCAGCATACAGGGTTTGTTATTTGGTCTGATTGGCACTCAGCCCCTATATAGCTTATGGATATTATACTTGCTGACTTTTTAGGTTGTATTCATATTCGTTATATACAATGAATACACCGTTTTATCAAAAAAAAAAAAAAAAAAAAAATTCTAGTTTTGTAAAATTTAATAAAAAATATTATGTTAAAAAACAAATCCCTTATCCGTTGCCATGCTTCACTGTTTCAAGATCCAGCTCTACAGCATCCGATCCTGTTTTACAAAATTTGCTTATCCATCACTTTCAGTGGTTTCCTTCTCAACGAGCAATCAAAAAACAACATCTCACTTGGTTACCGCTACAAGTAATGGTTGCGTGAGTGTTCTTAAAACACTTTAAGAGCAAGCATCCCTCGCATAGGAAAAACACCACACAAGAAAAGAAAAGAAAATAAAATAAAAGAAAAGAAGGATTAAAATGCACGATGCATATATACTGCCATCTACATGCCCACCAAAATTAAGTCGCCATCCACCGATCACCCATTGCTCTCTCTCTTTCTCTCCCTGAAGTTGCCACCCACTGATAACTGTGCCATGAGTCCAACCGCCGCCCCCCCCCCCCCCCCCCCCCCCCCTCTCTCCCTCACGCTTTCTTTTAAGTCATCAGAAACGAGAGGTGGATAAATTTGTCATAAGTCCCCCCTGGTGGCAGTTTAGGATTTTTTTTTTTTTGGTAAGCATGAGAAGCAGAATCTTTCATTAAAACCACTAGAAACATATTACAAGATATCAGAAAACCAACAATAGAGCCTGATACATAATATATGACTACAAGACTATAAAAATAACAGCTACCAATGAGATGGATAAACCTGAGACAATACTAGAATCTGATACACCACTATCAGTAAGCAACGTATCCCAACAAACATGCAACCACTGATAGAAGGAAACAAAGCAGAAAAAACAAAACATATCCAGACCAGAGATCATCCAGAGGACCTCAACAGCAACCTGACAATAGGAAAACCTACTGAAAATTTAATGATGCAACCAGCAGAACTTACTAACACCTCATAACTGGCAAATAGCAACCCATCAGGCTGCTGCTGGCCAATACAGATTCAAAATCATAGGGAAAGGATTAGATAACAAAATTCAAGCCCACTGCTCATAAGCTAATTCCAAAACTTGAAACCAAAAAAGGTAAAATTCAACACCACTGCTCAGAAGGAAAGCATCCGCTGTTAAGATTTTCCGAGCTTAATTCTTTTCCTGTGAGCTTGTAGGATGAAGAACATATCTTTTGGGATCAAATACTGGCCCGTCCAGTGGCACACCCCATTATGAGCATATTTAGCAATAAAATTAGCCAGTTGGTTAGCACCCCTGTAAAGATGATGTGCCTGAAAGAACTATGTTTAGAGATGCAAATTTGGATATCTGTAAATAAGGGATGTGACTGAGTTTGCTTGTTTTGTAGATAAGAAATTAAAAATATAGAATGAGCAAAGTCCCCTTCAAGATGGATATACATAGCTCCTAGATTACACAAAATTTCAGATAAACCCCACCAGGCCACCAGGAGTTCCGTGTATTTAATAGAATAAGAAATGACATGTTTTCAAGCCACGATAATAAGATGACCATCAAAGTTATGAATAACGAAGGCAACAGAAACCTTGTTTTCTAACGGAGCAGCATCACAGTTAATTTTAAGACTTCCATAGGGAGGTGGTGATCAAGTAACAATGGGTTTTGGTGGTTTGCTTAGGTTGAGCAAATTTGGAACAACACAATACCTAACAAGATACTGAATTGGCAATCAAGGATTGTGACTATGCTGAGAAAGAAGATATTGATTAATCATGCGGATGAGCTAGTTAGGAAATAGAGCGATGTTATTAAAAATTCTTTCATTGCGAGCATTGTACAATAACCAAGTAGCTATAGCAATAATTGCTTTAGTCATGACTTCGATATGGGCAGCAGATAGTAAATCCACCAAACCCAAAATAGAACGAGGCACAAAAGTAACCTGGGAGCTGTCAGCTCGATCTTGGTCCACACGGATGGGGATGGAGTCCAAAGGCTAGTGTACAATACAAGCAAGCTTCTCTGTGATGCTGAGGTCAGGCCTAGGCAAGGAGTCGAAGGAAATCTCCTAGGATCAATAGACAGGACCTAAATTGGAGGGTGACATCTAGGTCCTACACATGGATGGAGCATCCAATGCCAGTGGTAGCGGGGCCGGACTCATTCTCGCCAACAGCGAGGGAGTCGTCGTTGAGTGCGCGCTCCATTTCCAGTTCATGGCCACTAATAACTAAGCAGAGTATAAGGCACTCCTTATAGGGTCAAGAGTCTCTTGCGAGCTAGGCATACCCAACTAGAAAGTTTTCACCGACTCATAATTGATGGCCGGGCAGGTCTCGGGAGAATTTGAGGCCTGGGACCCTCAAATGTCAAAGTACCTGGAGCTGGTATGCACAGTGCAGCAGGCTTCAAATGCTTCAACATCTCCTACATTCCATGTGGGGAGAACGCTCGCACCGACACCCTCTCCAGGCTGGCGACCCTGTCGGACTCGTCGTTAGGGCATGCCCATATCAAGCATCTCCAGGCCCCAAGCTACGAGACATCCGTGGAGGTCTAGCAAGTCACTCCAGCCCAGTCGGATGGATAGATATGTCAGATATATTGTCGATGGGACTTTGCTCGAAGATCGTATAGAGGCCGGTATAATCAAGAGGAAGGCAACATGCTTCATCCTGATGGATTTGCAACTCTATCAAAGGTCCTACTTATACCCACTATTGAAGTGCCTGAGACCCTCGGAAGTGGCTTTCGTACTCCAAGATATACATGAGGTCCTCTGTGAAAATTATGTGGGGGGCAGGACATTGGCGTACAAGGCCCTCTAATGGGGTACTATTGGGAAACCATGAAGGAGGACGCTGCCAACTTCATAAAGAAGTGTGACCATTGCCAACGCTATGCCAGTGGCAACGTCAGCCGGCTGTGCCACTCTCCTAGCTCTCTGCTCCCTAGCCCTTCGCCCAGTGGGGCATGGACATCCTTGGTCCTTTTCCTCCCACGCCTGGGCAATGCAAGTTCCTAATAGTCGCCATCAACTACTTCACTAAATAGGTCGAGGCCGAACCTCTGGCATGGATCACAAAGGCCAATGCAAGCAAGTTCTTTTGGAAATCAATCATATGCCGCTTCGGACTCCCTTATACAATCATCACCGACAATGGATGATAGTTCGATAATCGAGAGTTCGAGGAGTTCTGCGGCAGCCTCAACATCCGCCATCGATTCACCTCGGTGGCACACCCTCAGACTAACAGAGAGGTCGAGGTGACCAACCAGACCATCCTTCAAGGACTCCAAACCAGGCTTGACCAGGCCAAAGGTAGATGGGCCGAAGAACTTTCCAATATCCTGTAGGATGGCCACAGATGAGACACCCTTTAACCTCATCTTCGGTATGGAAGCAGTGATCCCAATGGAGTTAAGTCTACCCACATTACGAGTGGAGTAATACAATGAGGTCGAGAACCCATCTCGGCTCCTACTCAACCTGGACCTCCTCGATGAGACAAGGGATAAGGCTCGACTCTGGATGGTGGCTTACTGGCAGCGAGTAGCCCGGTATTACAACTCCAGGGTGTAGCCGAAGTCTTATGCCCTAGCAATCTGGTGCTGCGACGGGCAAAGGCCTCCCAATCTCGAGAATGCGGCAAACTCTCTCCGAACTGGGAAGGCCCATACAAAGTGGTCGAAGCCCTTCCTCATAGGGCCTACTACCTCGCCAAACTCGATGGGGCCCGATTCCCTCGAACTTGGAATACTAGCAACTTGAGGATGTACTATCAATGATGAAAGCCTTCCTCTCGTCAATAATAAAATTCCTTTTTGTACAACAACTACCCTTATTTTGCAGGAATACTTTCGCCCGACCCCAAGCCTGGTGATCGAAGATGGGAGATCTAGAAGTCCCGCAAACAAGTCGCTTGAACCCAGTTTGATGAAGTCAAGACCGAAAACTCACAAGGCCCGGTACCTCAAGATCGGAACTCACGAAGCTCGACACCTCAAGATCAGGAACTCACGAAGCCCAGCACCTCAAGATCAGGAACTTACGAAGCCCAACATCTCAAGATCGGAAACTCACAAAGCCCAGCACCTCAAGATCAGAAACTCTTGAAGCCTGGCACCTCAAGGCAAAAAATTCCAGAAGTCCTGTACCTGCATCCCTGCTCACAGCCCTGGGCGGTCAAACCAGGGAGCTCCTAAAAGGCTGTATTCGAATAACAGCTGAAGTCAATTCCCTCTCTAGAGTCGAACCCCTGACTAAAGTCACAGCTCGACTCCTGGCATGGACGGAAGGACCACTAAATGGGTTGCCATCCCCGAGCAAGTCCGTGGATTCCGGCAGGCTCCCGGAGTACTTCAGTAGGTGCCCTAGTGCAGATGATCCCTCTAGGAACTTCCAGATTTCTTCTAAGTTATCTACAATGATTGAGGTCTCCCAGGGATAACCAAAATTTGGAGTCGGACAAACCTAAGTTCGTGAAGTTGCAATAGGGTCCATGAAGCATAACAGAAGACAAAAAGGACTCCACTTTCAAGAAGAGTATGAAGGGAAGTACTTCATTTCATTAAAAGGATTTTACAACTTGAGAGGATTCCCGACAGGCCAGGTGATCCCAAAACAAAAACAAAGTCAAAAATCCTATCCTAATTACAAAGGTCTGAAGGTAGAAGGATATTAGAGGTCACTACATCGCCGACTCCTTCCCAAGCCGGTGCACCGGTGCATCGTCGACCCCTGGAGCATCAGCCGACCCGGCCATTTGCTCCACTGGCTGCTCAATGGTCGCTACCTTCGTTGCCTCCGAGGGAGCCCCCACCTCTCCAGATTGCTCTTTAGTGCTGCCGATGACGATGCCCTCCCGGTCAAGCTCCGGGATGATCGAAGCCACCTTCTCCCAGCAGGCTTCTAATTCCTTGATGAATGAGTCCACGACCACCTCGTGGACCTCATCCTCAAACTCTTGGGACTCCTGAAACTTGGGTACGGCTTCGAGGGCCTCCTTCTTGGTAGCCTCTATCAATGCCAAGGCCCCCTGTGCCTTGTCATTAGCTGCCGCCAGCTCGCAAGGACCTCGTTGATCCAGACCTCGAGAGTCTGGGATCGTCCCTGAAGGCGAGATATCTCCATTGTGGACTCCTCATGGAACTTCATTCACGCCTTCTCAGCCAGGGAGGCCTTGAGATCCCTGATGCACTCATCGTCTTAGGACAGGTCATGTCAAAGGAACTTATTGGCTTCCTTCATCTCCTACCCCTTCTCCATCAAGTCCTTCACATCGATCGCGAGGTTTCCCGGTCGCTTCTCCTTCTCGACATCCTTCTTCGCCCATTCGGTGCAGAATTCTCAAAGCAGGAGATGTCGGTTCCGATCTGCACCAAAGAAAAGAATTAGCCCCATCAACCTGACTGAAACACCAAAAAAAAAAGAGAAAGAGAAAAAAGAAAAAGAAAAAGTAAGGTATTTACCGAGAAGAGCTGGAGAGTGATGCCAAGCAAGGCCGCCGAGTAGTCCTGCCTCCCTTCGCGTGGTGGTCTCGGGGCTGAATGGCATACTCCATCATCCTTTCCACCAAGACTGGGTCACGGATGACAGAGGTTTTCATCAAAATTCTCGCTGGTGCATGCTGAGGCCCCGAGGATGACGGTGCCGAGGTCTTCTCTGCATTTGGTGGTGACGATGGAGGAGGAATCCTGGCCACTGCTATGGTGCCTGCTGCCCTGGTCGGAGGTGGAGGCGGCAAAGCGGGCCACTCATCCTCACCCTGGTCGGAGGTGGAGGCGACGAAGAGCGCCACTCGTCCCCCCTCCCCTCATCGACCTTGACGATTTCAAGGGAGGGAGCTTGCTACTGTGGGGCCCGGGGGGTTGGTTCAACCGCCCTCATCTCCGAAGATGGAACGGACCTGGACCCCCAGCCGGTCTCCACTCGGGTCCTCTTTGGCATAGTATCTCTGTGCCCGGTCGAAGAGCTCCTCTTGCAAGTGGATTCCATCAGGTTCTTCACCGAGTACTTCATCCCTGCAAGAAAAAAAAGAAAGAGAGTCAACTCCAAGTCAAAAAGTAGAAGAAGGTGTGGGTCGTGCCCAGTGGAGACTCACCTAACTCTTGAATCGGGCTGACTCCAGCCTCAAACAAGTTTCGCTCCGATAACAAAACTTTAAGGGAGGATAGCTGGTCACTGATCAGTTATGTGAAGACCTCCCGGTCAGCAGACTCCACTTAGGAGTTGCGGTTCGGGGCTGGGTCTGGATCACTCCAAACCCAATCAACACGATCAACCGAAGCAAAGAAATATTGACTCTTCCACCCCTTAATAGAGGTGGGGAGGTCGAACCTAAGGCACTTCGACGGAGAAGAAAGAAACCACCATCCATTGTTGGTAGGGTGGCACTTCTGGATGAAGAGAGCCCTGAACAAGGAGAAAAGGGCGACAAACCCGTGGAAGTGACAGAAGACAATAAAGGTGGAAATGACCCTGATGGCGTTAGGGGCTAACTGGGCCGGCACGAGATGGAAATTACCGAGGAAAGAAAGAAAGAAGGGGTGAAGAGGAAGATGAAGACCCCTGATAAGGAACTCTTCATAAAAAGCAATCCAACCAGGATCGCTTGAAATGGCCCACTCCCTGGCCCCGGGAGCGAGAGCCGGATGAAATCCAGGATCCCGTACATCTCCCGGATCACAGAGAGATCCTCTTCGATCATCGTCGAAACAATGCCGAAGGAGCCAGTCAGAGCCGCTACCACCGGAGGGGTGACGATAGGAATAGAAGAAGCAGGGGGAGCCCTGGGACTTCCTATGACTATCCCGGTGGGATGCAGGTGCCTCCGAACTTCGAGGAGAACTTCATCCTCCTCATTAGAGGATGGAGTCCTCAATCGGGAGGGGCCTGCTTCATTGGGATTACTAGAGGATCGAGGGAACCGGCTTGAGCGAGCCATTCAGAAAAGAAGGGATAAAGCAAGGATGATGGAAGACCTAAGACAGGGTTTCGGAAAGACTTGGACACTACCAACCAAGGGGAGGAAGAAGAAAAAGAGAAGAAGATGAGTGACCCACCTGCTTATCTTGAAGGGGGCAGATAGCGAACGAAGAAGAAAACTCTGAACCGCCGACGAGCATGAGCAGTTCGAAAGAGCAGGATTGGGAAAAGTCCTCTCTTTTCAAAACTGATGGACAGCGGCTGTACGACTTTTCGCATCCCTACCATCAGATGCGTGCCACGTGTGGGGGACAATCGGTGGTGATGCTTCAATGCACTGAAAACCGCATCAGGTCCGGTACCAGTAATTATGTTCCTCAAACTTGCAGATGTGGCACCTGCACATTGGGTCTCGAAACATGACTTGTAGAGTGGTGGAGATCACAGCAATAATGAGACCAAAATTTTCATCCTTCCATGTCAGATCCACATTAACTCCCTCACCCCAGTCGCAATGCTTCAATGGGACTCGGGAGTGGGGGGCTAATGATGTGGCAAGATCGCTGACATGGGGTACACCTTAGATCCAGTAGGTAGCAAGGCAGGCAGACATCGCCATGTCTGACTTGCCCTTCTAGCTCCTTCGCCAGGTGGCTCCCTAAGGGTCAAGTCCACCACGGTCGAAGTCGAGCTCCCTTCCAGCTCCTTCGCCAGGTGGCTCCCCAGGGGTGGAGCCCACCTCGACCGAAGTTAAGCTCCTTCTAGCTCATTCGCTAGGTGGCTCCCCAAGAGTCGAGCCCACCTCGATCGAAGTCGAGCTTCTTCCAGCTCCTTCGCCAGGTGGCTCTCTAAGGGTCGAGCCCATCTCGGCCGAAGTCGAGCTCCCTTCCATCTCTTTCACTAGGTGGCTCTCCAAGGGTCGAGCCCAACTTGGCCGAAGTCGAGCTCTCTTTTAACACCTTCACTAGGTGGCCCCCAAGTGCAAGCCCACCTTGGTCGAAGTCGAGCTCCTTCCAGCTCCTTCACTAGGTGGCTCCCCAAGTGTCAAGCCCACCTTGACCGAAGTTGAGCTCCTTCGCCAGGTGGCCCCCCAAGTGCGAGCCCACCTCGGTTGAAGTCAAGCTCATTTTTTAGAGGCATCACAAAATGAAAAAGGGCGTCAGCACCAAGTCTGCAACCAGAGCTGACGCACGTAGTACGGCATGTCTAGTACGGTGCCCCAAAGCTAGAAAGGTGCGCCTACCATCATTTGCACCATTCGAGGAAGAGTGCCCCGATCAAGGCATCTGGTCTTGTAGCCGACCACCTGCACCACCCACAAAGAGAAGGCCACGTTAGGGACCTCAGACCCAAAGGCGGCTGCCCCCGGATCAAGGCTCTACTAAACTTCCCCAACCGTGATAACCCACTGGAAGAACGAGGCTTATAAAATAACTCCCTACTATGAGGAGAAATGACCTCGGAAGCGTGGCCTCGAATGCCATTGACCCTCGAGCACCCTGAGAGGAAGAAAATCGAGGCAAGAAGGGGGGAGAACCGGTGATCTAAAAGGACCTGATGGGTGAGAACAGGGTAAGCATGGAAAAAGGTGGAGAAGGGGAGACAAGCGGAGGAAAGGCATGAAGACCTTCCAAAGGGCTCCCAGAGAGAGTCCTGACGAGCACAGCCATCCCAACTCGAGCCTCACTCCTTTCCTACCACCCATACTTTATTTTTTACTGAATATTCTCCTCCAAGCATGGAAACCGAACAGGGATCCACCTTGGAGGATCTATTCCTTTTTACCATCTGCTGACTTGATCATCGGAGTGCCCCTGTAGGAATCCTCGGTCCGGGTCTCTAACTTTGTCTTGCAGGACAGGAGGCCATTGGATTCGAAAAGATGGGGCTGACGTCCAGCATCATATCAGAGCTGCAGGCCACGACGGTAAGGATGGCAACACAATATAAGGTGGGGATGTCATTACCCTTTTTTAGCCCATAAACCACTACCCCGCATATTGCATTGACCTAAGCCTTAAAATTAAAATCAATTAGATGTTGGCCCCTAAGGATTTTTGATCTCACTAGGACAAGGGATGATGAGAGTTAGACTAGCTCAGAATTAACTGGTTTGCTAGTGTCTATGGAAATGGGTTCAAGGATGATGTAGCCTTGAAGGAAGTTGGTTCTTTAATTGGTTCCGTTGTTTGACTTGGCCAATTGATTTGGTATCCAAGGAAAGCAACGGGAGGACCCCCACCGACCTTACCCTTACCTATCTAGTAGCTAGTTAGTATCTAACTTCGAAGGCTCAAAAGCAATTTTGGAATAGTTAGGAGTTGTATAGAACTAGGGACCCTAGAATAGAGAGTCCATTGATTGCTAACTTGTTTGCAATTAACCTAGAACTTTAACTAATATTTCTTCTCTATCTCTCTTAGCTCTAGGACTCCTTAGGCTCTCATCTTTAGTCATCTTCTCTATCTTTCTTCTCTCTTCTTTTCTCCTCTCCTCTCTAAAAATAACTTAGAAGAGAATTGCTTTGATATAGGATCTTTGATTAAATATCTTAAAACCATCAAAACAATCCAATGAACTAGAGAAGTGCTAGAAATATGGATTTCAATAGTAGAGTGGATAAGTTACCCCATGCCTTTGATGCCACGCCCTATGAATTTGATCATCTACCAACTATCAGACATTCTTTCACTCTTTCCTTTTTTTCTACACAATAGGCATGCTCCACATTTCGAGCCCAACTCATTTTGTAAGTGAATGCCCAGCCATGTACCAATTCTCTGAGTCTAGATATGACCAAATTTATCAAGATCAAACTCATATGGCCTACAGACCAGGAGAAAACCTAAACTTTAATGCTTACAACCTAGGTTGGGGGGCTCAACCAGATTTGTCGTGGCAACCACACTCAGCGGTTATCCCGGTACCACAAAGACTTTCGTTTGTAGATGCACCTTATTATGATTAGTCTTATCCATATTATCAACCTTCTCCTACTTATAGCCTATCATTTCAAGAAAATGTTCTGCAAGCTATAGATAGAATCAAAAAAATTGGTCAGACCCCACTTCTCCAATTGACCAACCTAGATGTCGATAGGTTTGCTCAATTTTAATAATTAATCATACCTCAACAGCAACCTATCGATGAGCTTATGAATCAGAATGACCAATTATTAACTGAAGTTTATAGGGAGGAGGTAGGAATACTACCTAATCGGTTCAAGAGTAACTTAGAGAGATATTACCTGACTAAAAACTTTAATAGTAACTTAGAAGGACACTACCAAGTTGAAGATTTTAATAACCCTTTAATTTTTTCTAAACAATCAACCATAACTCTCAGGAATAAATTAGCCACGGAACAACCCTGCACCATCATAGAGACCAATATAGATGATTCAACTAAGGTAGAAAAATCAAACTAGTAGGACAAACCACTTCCCTCATCATCATTCTCACCGATCGCCCCTTTCCAAGTGCCTTAGAATCATCCACTCCTTTTTATGGGATGGAAGAAGAAATTGATGATATGATGGAATTAATTAAGGCATCCTAGGAACCATAATAGAATAACAAAATAGTAGAAGCCATACCTTCAATTTGTTCTCAGAAGTCATTAGATCCTTATATGGCTCATTATGGAATAGATAATTTTAATGTAGATGAATATATCACAGGGATGAGTAACCTACTCGATATACCGCACTTTAAATCCACCCTACTTTGGATTGAATAATATGAGCCAACACCTAGCCCTCCAATAGCTCTCTTGTTAGAATCACCACCGGATCTAGAATTGAAGCTACTTCCTGTTACACCTATGGACACCCTACTGGTGATCTCTAACTAGGAAGACTCAATAGTTAATATTCTAAAGAGGTATAAAAAAGCTGTTGGATGGGATATCTCTAGAATGAGGGATAACGATCTTGAAAATTTTATAATTGATCTCTCCATATTTGGTACTACTTTCGAGGATCGTCTCCAAAATCTATCTATTATTCTAAAATGATGTATGAACATAGATTTAAAGTTGACTTGGATTAAGTACCAACAGGAAGGGATGACATCAAGATATATCATACTCAAGAAAGGGATTAGGGTAGATCTTTCTAGAGATAGAAAAACTTCTACACCCTTACCCCCACTCTCGGCCCAACATACACAATCCCTTCCTAATCCTTGACTAAATTATTATACTATTTTTAAATCTTGGTCTAGCATGTTTTCCCGATGCACTCTATGGATCAGGGATAATCATCATAAAATGCACTATGAATATTTTTCTACCATGATGACATGGTCTTCTGATTGGTCCTGTCTTTTGAAAATATTAAGGGATGTACCCAAGAGTTTAATATCAGTAACACTCCTTTATAGTGTATGGCTGAAGATGTTAAATTTAGCACTGGTTAAGAAGCAACCCAACAATCTCATTTTTTATTTAGTGTAATTACAAGAACTTAGATAGAAGAATAAGAGCTCGCTACTCCATGATACCCTCTTCAACCCCTGAAGCACACTCATACCAGGTGTATTCTATTATTTTTTCTTATGTGCTTATTTTTTTCTTCCTTCATTGAGGATAATATCGATTAAGTTAGGAGGAGAATAACTAATATAACTAAGTCCTCAAGTATGACCAGAAATAATTAGTTTTGTATCCAAATTTTATCTCGATTTGAAGTAATTAGGCATCTTAATCAATGATTGATTAAGCCTATATAGTTTTAGAGATACTAAAGGACAAATCACTAAGAAAATCTAACAAATGGTAGGCTGTTGACCAAATTAAGTTTTAGAAGTAATTCCAAAACTCTCTTTCTTCTTATCTCAATAAAGAATCCACTTGTTAAGAGTATGGGTGTAAAGGTTAAGATATATACAAAGTCTATTATACAAAAAAAGTGAAAAAATTATTAGAGAGTCAGTCTGACCTCACAGCTATTCTTGAACTTTTATTGAGTAACTGGGCCCCTTTGCCTAAGTAAGCATTATGGTTCGCATTAAAATATGAGGAGATCAAGAGATCTATTAAGCAAAGCACCCCACTAAGTAACCGAGTCTTTTGCCTAAGTAAGCATTATAATTCATATCAAAAGATGAGGATGCTAATACTTAAGAGGTTAGGACATTGCACTAGATAAAAAAAAGAAAAAAAAGAAAAAAAGGGAATGAAAGGACTAAAGTATAAAAGGACAACAAACCCAACTCAAATTAAGTTAGAAAATTTAAAGAGTAAGTTGGGGGGATTGTAAGGAAGACCTCTAAAGATTTCTATAGTCAATACTCAATCACTAATTGGGTTGACTTAGTGATCTAATGAAGTTTCTCTTTAACCGTCTAGCCAGGTATCAGCTGTCTTTAGGACTGCCAAAGTCAACTTTCATTCAAGGATGAGTTTATATATATAGCTAATTTATCTGCTTTACTCAAGGATAAGCAAAGTTTAAATTAGAAGGTGTGACAACTATATTATATACCTATATAAAAGTATTAATTTAATAATTAAATTATCTTTATTTATTTTAAATTGATTTTTTTATATATTATTTATAGAAAAGAAGAGTTCCAATATAGAGAACTTGATTTATGGATTCAAACAAAATAAGTTTGAAGCGAATCGGATTTGAAATGAGCATAGAATCGATTTTTGAAGTTTAATTCAAAATTGCATGGTTGTTGAAGCAATCGATCCATCATGGACGTGTTGAATGGTCTACAGAGGGCATTGCAGTCCATGAGTAGCCATGATCAATGGCCCATGACTCAGAGTAATGGACCATGAAGCCTCTTTTGAGCCAGAACTTGCCGGAGATGTCTCCCATCGCCATCAGGACCACCTACACTGCCTCCTCTACCCGGAGCACCACCAAAAGCCACCGCCAGTCAATTCTTCCACCATCCCCCATGATTTTCTCCTTCCTTGTAGCTTGTTGCTGTGCATGCTAGAGAAGATGCTAGGACCATCAGGAAGTGGCCACCCACCAGATTCCTTCCCCAGATGCTAGAACCATCATGCATGTCCTCCTAGGCCCAAGGCATGGCTTTCTTCCAAGATCCCTACTAGCCATCCTCCTCCTCTGTAGCAGCCATTCCGCCCTCTTCACCGGTGGGTCTTAGTGACACGCGAGTGAAGCTCCGACGAAGTCTGGTGTGGTGGTGGCAGCGACACAAGGAGAGTTCGGTGGCAGTGTGTGGGCTTTTCCATCCAAGCTTCGATGGCAACATTCGACGATAGCAACCAATGGAAGAGAAGGTGCATGGATCTCAAAGCAATCCAATGGCTATAATTTTTGGGTGATCAAATTTAATAGGAATTGGAAGTCTATTAGGATTTGGGGTTCACCATCTAGCCATTGATCTATTATAATAATAAATCCTATCCACCCATGCATTCTATATATTTAGTCCCATACCGAAAAAACATGAAGAGCCCTCTCCTGTTAAATATTATAAAAAAGGCTCCTATGCTACTACCTGGGGCAATCAACTCCCTGGATCCCTTTAAAGCCTTTGCATAGGGAGACAAGATGGGAACAACTTAGAAGCAGGACAGTGCAGAAGTGCGGGAGGGAAGAGAGAATTTTGTACATGGCAGAGCAAGATTTTCTTGTTTTCTAGTCTTTTATATTTCTTTGGTCAGTAATAAAAGAGTATATTCTTATTTATGAGTTTATCTATTCTCTTTTATTTGCTTTTTTATTATGCTTTATTGTTAGATTGAGTTTAGGGGCAACTCTTGCTTTTTGGAGATGCACTGTGATATGTTATGTATATGTGGCATGCCGAGGAAAGAAGAGTTGGATACCTAGTGTCTCCTGAAGACGTGCCATGATCTGCTATGGATACGGGGCGTGCCAAGGGAAGATAGGTGAATCCCTAAAATCAATTACAAAAGAAATACAATTAGGTAGTGCAAAACTAATCTTCTACTTCAAAACAATCTATTTTACTTGCTTCGCTCTTAGTAATAGATTATTTCTTGTATACCTTTATTTTTATACAACAACAATTATTCTTCTTCTCTTTTTAAAATTAGATTTTAGATCTAAGGTCCCTGAGGATACGATCTCGACTCATCCTAGCTATAGAGTTGAGTTCGTAAATTATTTTTGACCACCTTTGGTAATGATTTTGGTAGTGTCAAAATAAGAAATGATAAATAACTAGGATTGTAAACATGAAATTAACTTATTTGCTTGAAACTAGCACTATATATCTACTATTGCTAAAAGATATAAGACATATTCCAGATATCGGCCTCCACTTAATCTTCATTGGAATACTTGATAATGAAGGTTACAACAACCACTTTGATGAAGGAAAATAAAAGCTCACTAAAAGTTTTTTAGTGATAGTAAGAGGAAAGAAATTAAGTACACTTTATATGATGTAATCAAAATTGTCCAAGAAGAAGGTGAATACAATTAAAGATTTATCTACTAAATTATGGCATAAAAGGTTTGACCATATGAGTGAGAAGGAACTTGATATTTTTGTTAGCAAGAAATTCCTTCCTACAAAAGGTACATCTCTAAAGATATGCATCCATTATTTAATTGGGAAACAACATATAGTTCTATTTTATAAATCTCGTTCATATAGAAAATCACATGCTTATGATTTAATTCATACTGATATTTATACTATAGATGCTAGAACTTTTGGTGGTGTTCTATATTTTATTATCTTTATTAATGATCATTCTACAAAAGTATATGCTTTTATTTTGAAATCCAAAGATTAGGTGCTCGATGTGTTCAAGCATTTTCATGCTTGTATTGAAAAATAAATAGAAATGCATCTAAAGTATATTCAAGCAGATAATGGTGATGAATACAGGGATCTATTTAAGAGATATTATAGAGATTATGATATCGGGATTAAGAAAACTATTTCCAAAATATCTCAACATAATGAAGTTGTTGAGAAAATGAATCACAATATTTGTAAAAAAATTTATGTATGCTCTCTCATACTAAACTGCCTAAATTCTTTTGGGATGAAGTAATAAGAATTGTAGATTATTTGATCAACCTTAATTTCTCTTTTGATTCCTTTTAATGGTGATATGACTCTATAGTGAGAAAGGTGTATCATATGATCAATTGAGGGTATTAGGTTATAGAGCATTTATTCACATCCCTAATGATGAAAGTTCTAAGCTTGGTGGTAAGTCTACATCATGTATCTTCTTGGATTATATATATAAAGAATTTAGTTATAGATTATAAGATCCAGTTGATAAAAAGTTTATCACAAACAAAGATATTATATTTCTAGAAGATCAGACTATTGAAAATTTTGGAATTGTTAAGAAGCCAAAGTCTATAACTAGAAATGACTTTGATCTAGGTTCAGTGCTTCCTACCTTGGTAAAAATTATTGGGGCTAAATCCGGGGTCCCACTTTTGGGCAATGCTCAGCGGTCCTTGTAAGAATTACTGTCAAATCATGGTCCAACTCTCGTGCATTGCTAGATGGTTCTTGCAAGAAAAGTCTCACTTGACTGGTAGTTTTCTGGCAAGAGACCCTTCAATACTCAAGTTAGTCCACATTTGTATAAACAGTGGAACTAAAAAGAGCTAGAGCTTATGGTGTGTATGTATGCTTTGCATGAGTATGAGCATGAGAGTACCTTTGGAAGACCGGCTCTTACCTATTTATAGTATTTAGAGGTAACTGCTTTTGGTTTAGAGATAACCTCTTTTTGTTTGAAGGTAATTTCTTTTGGTTTCGAGATAACCTCTTTCTGTTTGGAGATAACCTCTTTCGATTTGGAGATAACCTTTTCCTGTTTGGAGATAAGCTCTTTTAGTTTGGAGATAATAGTTTTTTGTTATGACAATGACTTTCCATTTGACCTTGTCTCTTGCTTGGGCATCATAGACTATGGCATTAATGGATGATTTAATACCCCTATTTATACTTTGTTTGTCATCAATAATTGTTTGATTTCATAGCCTTAATGGTAGCTTACAATAAATTGCCTATACAAATTAGTAAGGGACTGCAAGATCATATCTATTTCCAATTCCTTATCCATGGTCATGCCGAGCTTCTCAAACTCCTCCAAGTCCTTGATCATTATCAAATAATGGTCATGGATAGACTACCCATCATGCATCTTTGCCATGAAGAGTATCTAGATACTTGGTAGCAAGCTACATGGCTCTGCTTACCATACAACTCTTATAGGTGAGTCAGCATAACCATAGCAATCTTCATGTCTTCGTGCTGGTGTTGGAGCTCATGGACATGGAGGCCAGTACATCGCACCTAACTTTGTTATCATCCTCGATCCACTTCTTATAAGTTGTCCTTTGATCAGCGATCAGATACCATGACAAAGAGGGGATATCCCAGTCTTGGGTATGGCTTAACTTCTTGGAACTCATGACCATCTTCAAGTTCCATAGCCAATTTTTGTAATTGGTCTAGCCAAATGGTTGTTCTCAAGGATGCAAGCAAGAGGGTTGGAAGTTGACATTTTCTACAAAGAGAAGAAGATTCTGGTTAGATTTTGTATTTGACTTGTATTAGTTTGTTTTAGAGATTTTATGTTAAAAATAAACTTACTCCCACTATTTCATCTAATCTCCCACACTCCTCTAGTGGAGAAACAAAAATCTTCATGACTAGGATTTCAAGTGAGTACTATGGTCCCATCGATTATATGCTTACCTCACCTGATAGTTATTGATGATATGATAATCAATGAGTGGATAACTCTTGTCCAATGCTTATCAAGCATGTTGCAGTGGTCACCAATCTCCAAGTCTTGAAGCCTCACCTAACAGTTTTGGATCCCATTTCTTAGTTAAGTCAGACTAGCCATTTACTAGCAAGTGAAGCCATCATTAGAACCCTTATCTAATAGTTATTGGGCCCAACCCCATCTCCACTCGGAACATCTCATGTTATAGAGTAGTTGTACTTTCTTGGTACAACTAAACCACTATATCTAGCCTAGAACAATCAATACCAATAGAGTGCCCGCATAACTATAATGGCAGAAGACCGCTCAACTTGATATTTTATGAAGAGATTTAATTTAGGTCTCTTTAAGTTTCAATTATTTATTTATATTCTATGTGAATCCACAATTATCATGGATCTACTAGAGAGATCTTGTCTTAGTTCACTAAGTTTAGAATCAGGATGCAAGACATCTACGGTGAACATAACTCGAAACTTTTTACAAAATAATTTGATCACCCACCGATCGGTAAGTGAAGATTGGTAGGAGGCTCTCTATGCACTTATCCTTTAACACCCAACTCATAATTGGCCAAAATGTACAACGGTCCTAATTAAGAAACCACTACTCTTTAAGAATACTTGCCTTAGACACTAGTTGTTCGATCTATTTCAAGTTGGTAAGTTATTGGATTCCTTCACCATAATACGTAACATTGCAACCAACTATGTATTTACAATACATACGTTTTCATCCTAGGACAATTGTATAATATAAGAACCCTTTGTTATGTCAGGGCAACTTCACAGGATGATCCTTAATTGATTTAGTTACTTACATAAATAAATAACTTTAATGTATGAGTATCTTCTTTTGATTCTCTATTCTAATTACCTTTTGATGGTGCTAAATCCTGCTCGAACATTGAAGGTCACTGGAGGAGTGGTGCTCGAGGCTATACCTACAAGACAATCCTTATCAGAGGCAGGTCTAGCAAGGACCCTTCGACGCTCAAGTTAGATAGTAGGTCATAGAAAAGAAGAGAGAAGAGTGGAGTCAAGAGAGAGTGTTGTGAATATATTGCCTTTGGGGTTCTTAAAGAACCCCCTTTTATAGGCCCAAGGTAAGGACATTTTCAAGAGAGAAAAGGTCTTTAGTGCACCTAATAGGAGGTAATTGCTTGAAGGATTTTATCCCGTGTAGTGTCAGAGTATCACATCGTGTGCAGAGAATATCTATTCCCTATTAATTAGAAATTTGTCTCTTCTATATTGCCAGCAATGCTTTTTGATGGTGAGGTGGACTATTGCATGAATCCAATCATGCTTCCCTTAATTACGAGGACTCACTATAGATTATGGGATTTGTCTACCCATTTGGACAAAGAAATTCATGGAAATAAGCATCGGTTTGTTCCTTCTTGAATAGCCTTGTAAGGTGCTACTGAAGGGCTTTGCTTGTCCTTTGGTACAAGGGCTTAGGGTTAGTCAAACTAGCCACATTGATGCTGAGGTTCCAAGGGATTGAGAGACTTCAGGGCATGCTTCTGCCTTTCCCAAAGGTCATGTCATTAGGGAAGAAATGAGCCTTTGTGGTCTCCATTGGCTTCATGAACCAACGAGCCTTTCCTTGATGGCCAAGGGTCGATCCATGACCAAGGGTCAACCAAGATGAGGGTAATCAGAAGATGCTATAGATAAGTGAGGCTCAACCCAGAGACCTTCAGGATGCCGTGGGTAGGGGTTAGCCCTGACATCACCTTTTATGTTATATCTCATATGGAAACATCAATAAGGTAACTAAATTATGTAAACAATTTTATGAATTCTAAAACATATCATATATGTCAAGAGAATAAAAAAACTTGCATATCTTATGTGTAAACTAAAAACCCTAATTCATATCACATATGAAGAAGATCAAAATCTAATTTGGATATTTAGATCTAATCCTTTGACCAATAGCATGATCAAGCAATCGATCTATATCCAAACGATGATCCTTATTCCATGTATGAGGTGGCTCTGATACCACTTGAAGGGACTTTCAGGGTTTCCCTTGAAAATACATCAATATGCACAACAAAATAAATTAAAAATTAATTGTCAATCACTTCAGGATCTAATATATGGAGTTCATGTTTCAAGAAAAACTTGAGCAAGATCATGCTTGCAATGAAATAGGAATCAAAAATAGATTTTGTGGTGAAAGTAAAACTAGAAAAAAATCATATCTTATAGCATACCTTTCACCAATTGATGATCTTTGAACTTGGTTTTTCTCGAAGCCACAAACATATCCGACCTCTATGAGTATCTACATAGAGCCATAGACTGATCCAAGAACTCAGCTTCACTGGGATGCTAGCTTCTTTATAGAAGCTTCTCAAGGTTTGCTGAATTCTTTCAAGGGCTGAATGTTCAACTTCTTTGAATGCATAGAGGAAGAAGCTATTGTCTTTTCCCAACCCTTGGGCATGGAGAAGAGGAAAAGAGGGAGAGGAACCATCCAAGAGCAAGAGTACTTCAAAAAAATTATGCATAAAATTATGTGTAAAAATTCTACTGCAAGAGCACTTATTTTTAGGCTTTAGAAATCATAAAACACAATATCCAAAACCCTATATGAGTCAAACCCCCTATTCCCGCCATACTTGGGATGCCCCTCCTCCTCTTTTTCACATGGGAATTAATTCCAAGCTGAATACGGAGATCACGAACCAGATATGGCATAGGGAAATCCTTCTCTTTTAAGTCTCTTGAAGTCCAACTTCAAGTAGGAATAGGAAGCCCTTTTGATTTGGTCAAAATTCATAGAGTTTGGACTTCAAAAGCCCTTGACAAGTCAAACCCCTAAATGAGAAGGACTCTCCTTCTCATGTGGCATTGGATTTCAGTTTTGGCATGAGAACTCTTGGGTCCAAACATCTTCATGCCAAAAACCTTGGACAGTCCTCCTTGTCACACAAAATCCTCATGCCCCTCTTCCTTAGGCATCCACCGTTTTGACTTGGTCAAAGACCAAGTTAAATGGGACTCCATCCTTCATTTAAATTTTAGATATAATCCAAAATTAAATTAAGTCAAACTCAATCATGGATTTGATCAAATTAAATCTAATTTAACTTGACCTAAACCTAGCCTAATCATTCGATTCAGTCTAATTGAACCAAATGATCTAATTAGTAACAATTACATGCTGAATTCAACCATGTGATCAGTCACAACTCCTAATATGTGTGACCCCATAGGTTATATTAAGTTTGGTAGTGACGTATATTACAATCTGCATCACAACATCATCAAAACTCCTTTTAATGGATTGGAATAATTCCAATTCCTCCTAATAAGGATCATCGATCATCAAGATGATCATCATGAGTCCCATAATCTACTAGTGATGCCAAGTACCATATGGTGTCAATCCAGATAAATAGAACTTAAACTTCTAAGTAGAGTTACCATATGATACAGTCCCTTTATCAGAATCCTAATGAGATGGAGATTATAGATTACTCTCAAACCTATCATCCATCATATGTTAAATCTATTCAACTTGAGTTCTTAGAAATCATGGAAACTCCTTTCCACTATTCAAACTATCTTGGTGAAGCTCTCCTGAACCCAGTCTTATAGATCATATAGGACTTACTTTCTTGTCTATGAAGGATGATAGATTTCATATAAGTGCATATCCTATTCCTATAATGAACCTACTGCAGCCAACATGCATTATGAGGTTTGGTATAACTAGAGACTAGCTTTATGTACAGTCAAACTATAACAATCTCATTGTGAATAGCCAAGGCACTACAGGTCTAAGGACTAGTCATGCTACTATAGCATCGAGCAAGTCACTAATAAGTAGGTAGCTATCCAAGTGACTTCTTATATTGGCCATACTCAATACCTTTATTCTTAACAAATACATACACTTCTGCTTAGTATCTGATAAGTCTATTAAATATCCTAATTTAAGTATTAAAATATATATTAATTGATCTATATTATTTAAGAATTGATATTTTTATTAGTATTTTATAGAAAAGGAGTTCATGGATGAAAGAGCTCAATTTTTGAAATTTAACAATGCAAATGGTACTCAAATCAGAGTTTGAACGAGTCCATAATCGAAGTTTGAAGATTAAGCTATGCACAAATTTTGATGCAGTCAGTCCATGATGGACCAATCTCTCGGTTCATAGAAGCCAGGCATGGTCCATAGAAGCCATTAACCATGGTCCACGAGCCTGTTTCATGGACCATGGAGGGATTTTGGCCATGGATTCACCAGAGAAGCCATTCCTCACCGTTTCGCCACTGTCAGTGATGCCATACACCTTCCCCATCACCAATCATGCCAAAATCTAACTGCTTTCATCACTGTTGGGCACCCTCTGTGTCACCAACAACCGGCCACCATCCTCTATCTAATTTTTCGTCGTTCAGCATCCACCCGTGACTAGAGAAGCTATCAGCGCTCATCCATACTCCGTTTAGCATCCATCATCAGCCAGAGTAGTAGCCACTTCTCCCTACTCTACTCACATGCTCCTCATCTCCACCATCCCCCACTGTTCTCCTCTGAAGTTCGGTCACCCTATCACCGTGCAAACCCATGGCCATCTTCCCAACCACTGAGACTACTCCTCCCTGCACCTGTCATGGCCTCCCGCCCATCAACATGGTCAGGCATGTCGAGCTTCTACCTCCAATCAATGAACACCACCACCGTGCCACTATTCACCACCATTCGATCATCGTCGTAGTCCACTAATTGAGAGAGGATGTTGAGATCAGTCAAAGGCTGAATTTGACTGGGAGGAGTCTTCGGCATCAAGGACTCAATCTGGAAGCTCGACAAGCATCGACCACCTGAGAAGGGAAGAAATCATCGATTACCCCATCAAGCTATACATCGGACGGTTGAGATTAATTTTCATGATATATAGCCGATTTTGATTCATATTGACTCCAAATTTGATTGGGAGAAAGCTCTTGACGAGCTCTATAAAAGGAGAACCCCGGGCAATAGTCCAAACATCAATTTTGGTAGCAAAATTTTATTTTTTTTATAATTTAGTTTTAGATTTTGAGAGAGAGGGAGAGGAATCAAGAAAAAGAATTCTTTAAGAGAGGAGGTGCGGTGACAGAGCCCAAAATCTCCAAGAAGATGTATCTAGGAGCCATGTGTGATTAAGGTATAGTCTGTAGGAAAGTACGGGTATCCTTTCATTAATTTGTGTAATTATTTTATCTTCTATACAATTAAAATAAATGCTTTCAGTTTTTTTTTCTTTTTTGTTTGATTTTCTAAATTAATTACCTATAGGTAGGATGGATTATGATCCTAATACGATATGGTCCATGATCAACATAGATAATTAATTCTAGAATTTTTATTTACATTTCTTGTTAGGATCTGTTCAACTCAATCATTGGATAGCCTATACTTATGGGACGGATCATGATCCTGATAAAATATGGTTCGTACTCAACAAGATAGCCTATGCTAGGGATTAGTTTGAAAGATTTTGAAATAAATATGAATTTTGATTATTTAGATTTATACAAATACATGATTTATGTTTGTGATTACCTGAAAATTTGAAGATATCTTTTTATCATTTAAACCCCTCGATCTTATATTTAATTTATATAAATTAGTTTTAATTAAACCATCATCTATCTTCTAAAATATCTAAATATTTATTTCTTTCATTACTTCTTCATGAAATAATTGCTCTTGATCTCTGAGGATACGATCCCTACTCATCCTAGATAGGGTAGTGAGTTAGGTTTTTATTTTTGACCACCTATGATAGCGATTAGTATCCCCATAGTATAGACTTGAGACTCATCTACCTAGATGGAAACATCTATATACCAATCTAAAAAGTTCAATTACTATCGCTATGATGATCCATCAATCAGGAGCAATTTAAAAATTAATCATTAATGATATATGTCTTAAATTCTTAACTCTTGAGAATACATGTCAATATCTTATTAATTCCATGAACGATTCATTAACACAAAAATATAACATGAATGGACAAGTAATCTAACTTTATTTATTAATAAGTCTAAATTACAAACTATGCTCTTCGAATGTATTACATGTATCAATCTAATTGACTTTTAGGATATACAACTAATAGCTTGCTTGTTGCGACAAAAAGGGCCTTGATATTATATCCCGACATACCTGACTAAGTCTACATTAGTAGTTGTCAAGTCTGAGTAGTTACTTGGTAAATGCACTAGAGGGATGTCATGCTAATCGGGCTTAGTCATTCATAACTTCTTAGTCTCGGATGTTGTGGTCACTTGGTGTAGCTATTGGCTTAGTTGTCTCTTCCTTTGTTGGTGACTTGGTTGATCCTTGAGGCTGAGCAAGTAGTTATCATAATAGTTATCCCCCACTCCCAAATCTAGGACATTACTAAATAATTTTTTTGAGCTTTGTTATTTCTAGATGAAGGGAGTAGTCACTTCTTTGGCCTTAAGAGTTAAGCAGATCTTTTTATCATCTTGGTATTCATTGGCTTTTTGAAAACCATTGCCAATGTTTTGTCACCTTAATTATGAAAAAAAGAAAATTATTAGCACAGTGCTTGAAAGTATTATGCATTAAATTTTTAAATAGTTGATAATTCGATTGATCTTTCTTGGCTAGTCAGGTGGCATCATGTGGCCTAATAGATATAACCTTTAAATGATTTGTGTGGATCTCAGTATCGAGAGTTAATCGATCGGTTATAATTTTGAAATAGCATGATGTTGCTTGATTTGGGTTGTACCAGGTATCAAGATTTGGTGCCTCCAGTCGAATTAGAACTTTGATCCTAGTCATCGATTTAAAAGGGATTTGTCTATCATTGTTGTAGGGATCCTAGCTTAAGTAGAGTGAAGAGGCTAAGGAAGAAGAGAGTGCACCCAGTCTTTCCAAAAACCCAGCTCTCCTTAGGTTGGTCTTCTTTTTGCTCCCTTATCCTCTTCACTACTCCTTGAAAATCTTCTTTAGAGCCCTGTAGGGCCTACTTCCTTCTTAGTAGTTGCTCTTGGTTTTCCTTCCCCTTCAGCCTTCATCCTGCTCTTAGGTGAAGGATTTTCTTTTGAATTTCTTCTTTTCTTTGATCTTTTTCCTCCTCTTGAGAAATATCCTCCAAGGATGTGAGTCACTCAATAAGAAATATTTCCAAGATGCAAGGATCTCGGGATCCATTTCCAAAGGAGAGGGGTCCCGGGAGTCTAGCGGAGGTGGAAGTCTCCACCCTCTAAGAAAGTCTTCGAGCAGAGCACTCCAACAACCCAGAGATTATTTTGGTCAGCTTGATGGCTAAGGTCTCTATAATGATGGAGGTTGAAGATCTTCGGCTTCGCGATCAATACAAGTTTTTGGTCACTTTTTATGTTCACGTCCTAGGACTAGAGGATCAATTGGCTATATATGATATTTTTTCATGCCAGTTTTAGATTTCCTCTTCATACTTTTATTGCTAACGTTCTTGATTTTTTGGGTTGTTTCAGCCTAGCTAGCACCCAACTCCTTCTGAATCTTGTACTTTTTCATCATTCTCTATCATTTCTTTGATATTCAGTCCTAAATATCCATGTTCTAAGCTTTTTTCATACTTAAGAAGTACCTGAAAGTGAGAGACTAGTGGTTTATTGGCCCATGCTATGGGTGAGCAGTTATTACTAGTCTGGCCTCTTCCATCCATAATTGGAAGAATAGGTTTTTCTTTGTATCATCTAACTAGCCTTGGGAGACAAGCTGGGTCTGGAATGAGTCAAATTTGTTCCCAAATAAGAATGATCGGGTCCTCAACACTGATGAAGAGGACTTTAAGAAATTATGCAACATAGAAGTTCCTTCTCAATGGGAACTTCTAACTAAGCAAAATCTTTACAATGCTGAGTTAAGCCTGACAAACTCTCTCGGTAAGCTTTTCTTGAACTGCTTTCCTCCTTCTAACTTTTAAACTTTTGCTAAGTTACTTGTTCATCTTATAGGCATGAAGATTCCAACAAAACATTTTCAAGAAGCAACTCAGAAGAGGGCTACCCCCCAAGGGGAGCCTCCAAGATGGCTATCACCCAGTGACCCCATTGCCATGGGCCCCAGTGACTTAGTCAAGAAGTGGTGCCACTGCCCCCACTGACGACAATGAAGTAATGGAGGTGGTGGCCCCTACTACAATTCCTAAGGACCATCTTTAGGGTGCCCTAGTGCTTCTTCCTCAGCCCCAGTGGTGGCTGAGTCTTCCAGAAGGAGAACTCCAACTCCCTCGACTCACACAATGACAAAATCTTCTCAAGGGAGGGCTCCTCAGGGACCAATATCATCTTCTCCCATAGAAGAGAGGGAGACTCTTATGTCAATAGGGTCAATGATTCTACTTTGCATGACTCTTAGGTGGCATGGGAGTTGTCGAAGATGCTACTCCTCCCTTGAGATTTGGAGGAATAGAAATCCTGTTCTCTAGATGAGATTGAATCCATCTTCTTCTAGACCATGATTGGGGTAAGTTTCTTTGTCCTACTCCTTTCCTTTTTCTTTGTCGAACAACATCCTTCTCGATTAACTAACTTGGCATTTTTTCTTGCTTGCAGGTTACTCATGACATGTTCATCATTTATGAGGGCTTAATAAATTTGCTAAGTTCAGTCACTCCTAGAGTGAGCAAGTGAGGACGGCGAAGTCCCATACGAAGTGCTCTGATTGACTTCTCAAGGCTTTCGAGGAGTGGGAGCTTAAGATGAAGGAGGAATTGGATGCCCCTCCGACATTCTTCTGAGATAGCTATTTGGGAGCTAGAGGCCTAGGTAGCGAAGAAGAAGGAAGTGCTTATGAAGAAGCAAGCACATATTATCAAGGTAGAAACTCAGCTTACTTAGATTGAAGGCCTTCTCCACTTAGCCAATGAGAAGATAAAGGTGGCCAAGGAGCAAGCCTCCTCTACTGCAGCTCAGGCGATTGAAGAGTATGAAAAGTTAGAAGACTTTGAACGAGACGTCACTAATGCTAGAACAGACGCCTACTTACTCGAGTTTATCGACTGCAAGGATAAGGTTACTTAGGCCTACCCAGAGCTGGACCTGAGCGACATGTCGACAGTCAGAGTCATACCTAGAGAAGAAAAGGGAGAGGGAGTAGCCAAAGAAGAAGCTGCATGAACTAAGAAACCAGTTATCGAAGAACTTGAACCTTACAATTGAAGGCCCTGAGGGGCTAGCCATTGCTCCCGAAATAGATACTTAGTTCTCCACTTTCTTGGATTTTAGTCTAACTTTATGTTCAAACTTTTATATTCAATGAAGAACTCCATTATTGCATGATGTTATCGTAGGACACTATGATTATCAGTTTATATCCAAGTTTTAAAAAATTAAAAATATGTTAAAAGCAATGAGTCGGGTCAATTCTATGGAGAAGGCGGTGCTTTTAAGGATTTAAAAACTTAAATTTTATCAAAGAAAAAAAAGATATGAGAAAGTAATTGAAATTAGAAAATATAAATTAAAAGTGTAAAATGGAACTTGATACCAAGATCTACTATCTAGATCTTAGCTTCTACTAACAGAAATTAAAAGTGTGAAAAAGGAACTTAGTACTAAGATCTGCTATCTAGATCTTAGCTTCTACTTGTGATAATAGTAAAGAACGAAAATTTAAAGAGCATGAAAATAACTTTTGCATTAATTAAAAATAGAATTTAATTATAAGGAATTTAAAATGATTAGTAAATAAAGTAAGAAAAATTGTAACAAAGATTTAAAGTCGATTGGCATAGCCTTGTCGGGAAGGTAGTTGATGAACTCTCCTTCTTCCTTCAAATTTCTTAGTGCATGCTAGGCTTTCTCTCCTTCTTCCTCTTTGGATCTGATCTTGGAGATGGTGTAGGTGTGGTGAAGATAGTATAGGAAGCAAAGCTCTCTTCCAAGCTCCTCTCTTTTAGAAGCCAATCCAAAACCCTAAGCTTATGCCTCCCCCTCTCTTTGTGATGTTTCCTCTTCTAGGCGATTTTTTTCTTATAACCTGAGATCCTTTAAATAGAGAGAAAATAAACTAAATCGGTGTCAAAACAAGCCTAAGAATTGTTGTAGAATTGTTATTCAGTCTATCTGAAACCCATAGCCATCAGATCATCATTAAAATACCACCAATACTGCTCATATCATTCTAGATTAAGTTTGAGTGAATTGTGGCCATTAGATTTCCATCAAATCATGTCCAGATCATCGAGGATCATGCTCATCAAAGCCCAAATCCAATTAGGTCAATGTAGGCCGTTAGATCATGATTTTTGTTGCTTCTAGACTATCAGATCCCCTCAAATTGGGCCTTAATCATGCTTTGAAAGCCTTTTATGGGCCTTAGAATTTATTTTGGTTGTTGGATTATTCCATAGAAGGCCTAGGAACCACCTAATAATGCAAGAAACCAACACCTAGCTCCCACTAGCCAAACACCGGGATAAAAATTGAAAACTAATTTTCCCATAGATTGCATATGGATAGTTGGTGCATGGACTGCATGGGGTTGTGTGGACCACTATGAACTAGGCTATTAGGCTGGGCTTCAAATTAGGATTTTGCTTCCATTTTGTCTCCATTTCTTGCTCCAATTTACATCTTTTAAAGCTATAGCTCGAGCTCTTTATATTGGCGAGTATCTTTCCTTTATCTGCCAAAAATCTCCAAGATTTCAAGGTTCCAAATATCTCTAGTGATTTGAGTATACCTGCCAAATAAGGAAGAAATATAAATTAAATTCTTCATTAAACTTCTAATGAATGTAAAATTATTTTGATACATAAATTGATCGATCAGCTTGACACCTATTTTTTTATAAATATCCCTAATTTCATATTTTTTAAATTATTTTTAAAAATATTTAATTTTACAAGAAAGTGTAATTTAGTTATAAACTTAGGATTTTTAGAAGATGGTAGCACCATTAACTACCTAAAATTCTTAAAATAAATGTACAAATAGATTACCTATGGCACCTTTCAACTTACTCATTGCTAGTTCCTTAGTAATATAATAAAAATATAAGTATTGATTTATCACCATGTTTCATTAAGATCCTCATTTACAAAAGTAGGTCTAAGATTGAATGTTAATAAAAGTTTAGCAAGTATCACTAACAAAGTATTTAGATTTAGAAGTAAATTTTATAGTTAATATAATCAAAAACTTTCTTAGAATTTATCTAAAGATCTACAACACTTATATTTGTGATGACTAATTTAGCATTTGGTTGGTAGTTTATAAAGGATAAATGTATCTTCTTTTATCAGTTATTTTGGTTAATTTTCTATACACTCTCAAAATAAGCTTGTGAACTAAGGTAGCTTTCACACTGCCCCTTTCTTTCTTTTTCCTTTTTTTTTTTCAAAAGATAACTTTTTTTATATTTTTACTTTTTAATGCGAGACTCAATGCTTACTTAAGCGAAGAGGCTCGATTACTTAGTGAAAAATGCTTAGAACTTTTTTTTTTGAGAGTGCTAAGTATCATGGCCTTCCCTTCACCATTTGATACGAACCTCCATACTTAACTTAGATGCAAAGACTTAGTTACTAAGCTCAAGGCAATCCACATATACTTTGTATTTTATATTTTTATTTCAAGCAAGTAGCTCTTTCCTTAAATTCAATTTTTTTAATTGAGGTATATATTAATTATCAATTTTTAGAAATAATTAACTTCTCAATTGGCCTTATAATCAATACCTACTTTACCTTGTTAGTGTGTATGTATAATTGAAAGTGCTAATAGCCTTTAGATGATCTAAGTAGGTCACAAAAAGTCTAATCAACTAATCTACTTCTTGACTCTCTACAGTCATTAGCAAATACTCTTTAAATCTATTACTTTTTTCTAATCTATTTTGCTTAAGATTTTCTTTCATGATATATAATTTATTTAAGAGAAAGTTTTTCTCTTTTCAAAAAAAATTAAAAGATTTTTTAAAAGTTTCCAAAAATTTTTAAAAGTTTTCAAAAATTTTAATTTTTTTTTAAATTTTTTTTCAAAAATTTTAAAAGATTTCCTTACCCTTCAACTTAAATGCCATTGTCCCCAATAGTATAAACAAGTTAAAGAAATAAATTCAAATTATAAGAACAAATTAAAGGATGCATTTTTTTTTTGAAGCATGAAAATACATATTGAGTTGCCTCCCACAAGCTCTAAGTTTAACATCTTCAACCAAATGCTATAAGAGAGTCCTACTTATATCTAACTTGGGTATATCCCTCAAAATTTTAAAAAAAAAGGGTCAATCAGGAGGCCTTGTCATTATAACAGAAAAATATCCTTAGAGTATTCCATGACAATTTGCCCGGGTCAATAAAGTATATTGAGCAATACCATGATCTAAAAATATTATTCTAGTTGTTTAGATGACTAGGAAGGGATTGTATTTGTTAGGCCGAGATTGGCGGTGGTTGTTGAGAAATTTCTGCAACTATAGCATGATATACTCCAATCCCATTCCTAGGTATGACGTGTCTTGACATCATCCCTTTCTAATCTATAGCTTGGCACTTAAATTAACATTAAATTTATCTCCATACATTGTTTTAAAACTGTAGAAAGATTTTGGAGACAGTCCTCAATAGTTGTGTCAAATATAGAAAAATCAATCATAAAATTTTTAAAATCATGATCCCTCATATCAGCAATATCCTACCCGATAGTTTCTTTATATGCTTTTAGAACACCTCTAAGTTGGATTTCCTGGTTTAAGAACATTGATAGAGTGTCAAAGGGTGCATCAGGAAGTGGCTTCATTTCTAAAATAGGTGGTGTTTTAACAAGGAAGATAAAGGAAGCTACTGGAGGGCTATGTGATGGCTCTTATTCTTCGATCCCAACTGGAATGGTTTTGAAGTAGGGCATTTGCACTTCTATGGTATATCCATCTACATTAAAATTGCCTATTCCAAAATGAGCTAGACATGGGTCTAATGAATCCTGGAGGAGAATTGTGGGTATAGCTTCTCTTATTATATTATTCAATTGTAATCCTTAGAAAGTCTCAACTAATTTCATCATTTCATCATTTGTCTATCCTTCCCATTAAAAGGAGTGAGTGATTCTAGGGTACTTAGGAATGGGGCCATAGGTAGGTTAGGTAATGATGGAATTGGTTCATCCCACCAGTTTAATTCTCCATATATATTTCTACCTTAGTCAAATTATCTATATTGGTCTTTATAATTGTGTAGGATTACTCTATGACCAGTTCATTTCCAAGAGTTATAGTTGATTATTCAGGAAAAAATACAAGGTCATTAAAATTTTTAGCTAGATATTATCCCTTTGGGTTGCTCTCGAGGTAACTAGGTAGCTCTCCTCTTCCTCCCTACTGAGTACGACTGCTAGTTGACCTATTTGGATCTCTAGCTTAGCAATGGATTGATGTTAGGTCATGCTTAGTTGTTGAAGTTGAGCAAAACTATCATCGGCTGGATTGGTCTATTGAAGAGGTGGGTATGATGGATAAGGCATAGCATAGTAGGGCGTGTCGATGAACATGGATTCTTTGTTATTAGGATAACTACTAGATATGATTTCCATGAAAAATCGAGTCAGGCCCCTCAGCCTAAATTGTAAGTGTTAAAGTATGTATTAATTTCTAATGTATAGGTCATTTGGATTTGATCTTGATAGACTTGCTCATATATAAGCTCAAGAAATTGCTATACAACTGGACATTCACTCACAAAGTGAGTGGGGCTCGAATATATTGAGCAAATTTGTTGTATAGGAATAAAAGATGGAAAGGAAGAGTGCCTAATAGCTAGTAGACAACTCATCCATTCTACTATTTAATTTATGGAATCTCTCATTCACTCTAATGTAAAGATCCATGTTTCTAGCACCGATGTATTTTGTTAGATTATTTTGATTATTCAGATATGTAACAAGATTTTATATTAGAGCAATCCTTCTTTTATTATTATTATTTTTTATATATTTTTTCTTTTCAAGAGGAGAGGGAAAATGAAGGAAGAACAAAGAGAGAGAAGAGTTTTAAGATGAGGGTCTAAGGAGTCCTAGACTAAAAAAGAAAAGAATTAGTTAAGGTTTGATATTAATTACAATCAAGTTAGCATAAAGTAGACTCTCTATCCTAGGCTTAATCTAGATTTAAACAGCTCCTAACTGCCAAGGTTGCCTTTGAGCCCTCCAAGTTAGAGGCTAACCAACCAATTGGCCAAGTAAGTGTAAGGTCGATGGGGGTCCTCCCATTGCTTTCTATAGATACTTGTTAAATTGGATAAGTCAATAAATGGAACTAATTAAGTAACCACTTTTCTTCGGGTCTTGTTCATGAACTAATAGAATTACGATAGCAAGCATGCTGAAATTAGGATTTCTAATAACCTGACGAAAGCAAACTATGAAACTTTTTCATAAAATCACATGCAAAATATTTAAAATAATTTCTAAGGACCTATTTAACATGTTGGTTAAGCATTCATCACATGAAATTCAAATCTAAAAATAAAATAAATTAGAAGGTTATATCAAGTTACCTTAATCGCTATCCTCCTTGAATCAAGTCATATTAGTGGATGTTCGAGGTTGTAGTCGGAACCATGCAAGTGCCTGGCCTCTATTGATATCCATACAAGAATGATGCTGATCAACATTCCTAGACTCTTGGAGTGCTAGCTCCTTGCAAGCCTCTTCTATGACTTATATCTTGAATCCTTCTCGACGATCTCAAAGGACAAGGCTGCATCCCTTGTAGCCTTTATGCAAACTTTTCACACAATTGAATAGGACTTTAACTTGGACACTAGGGGAGGAGAATAAATTTTTGTCTCCCATTCTTCTTTCTAATCTCTCCTCTCTCAGAAGATTTTGGGATATTGAAAATATAAGAAAGAAGGCCAAGAAAAAAAATCTAGTGGCAAGATGAACCACAAGGAAAAATTATGCTCGTTCCCTCTTCCTCTTCTTTTAAGATGTCATACAAAACCTCCAAATTCACTCCCAACCATTCACACCCCCAACTAGATAAGGATTAATTTTGAATTAGAATCCCAATTAAATCAGATTAACAAGGGCAACAATGAGAAGGAGTCCAGCAATGGGAAATCTTTCATGCATGAATTCTCTTCTCCATTAGTTTTGGTCGCACACCCAAATCAAATTTCATGCCACCTTTTTGTTTCATGCCCATTAGCAGATAAAGCCTCTTTTAGATAGGATTACATGTCCAATTAAATTAGGCATGGAGTTTGGATAAAGATAGGAAGAGATAAAGATGACAGGATAAGGATAAGGCTAGGTCTTTCAGTTCTACTAAAACTCGTTAAATTTAAATCCAATCCAATTCAGATTTAAACCAAATTTAAATCACATTATCCTAATCCAAAAGGGAATGAGGGAGGATTAAAAATCTGATTTTTTTTTTTTTTTAATGGAGAATCCATAGAAAAATTCCTAGAAGTTGTGGAGAAAAACTAGGATAAGAAAAGGAACATGTGCATAATTTTTTTTTCAAATTGAGTTTTCTTATCACACAAAATACATATTCTATGTCCTTAAAAAATAAATTTTAAGTCCAATCTGATTAGGTTAGGTGTCCTCTTTAATTAGGTTCAAATTTGGATCAAATCAGATTAAATTCAAATTTGATGCGAATCAAATTTCAAAAGGCTATTGGTCCTAGTCTAACTAGAATTCTAAAATCCTAGTCCAACTAGGAATCTTAAATCCAATTAAATAAAATCAAATTATAACTTTTGTAATTAAGTCCCTGCTGCCAAAATTAGTAGATGTCAAAATTTTTAGGTACCAAAATTAATAAGAACAAAAAATAGTAGGTACCAAAAATAACAGCTACTAAATTGTAACCTTTATAAAAATAGCAATCACTAAACTCGATCCAAGCCTTGATCAGGTCAATCTTCTATTATGTGTGACCCTTCAAATTTTATTATGTTTAGTAGTGAGATATATCATGATCTCTATTATAGTATCATCGAAACCTTTCGATGAATTGGAATTTTTTTTAGCTTAACCCTAAAATGGATCATTGATCCAAAAATGATCCAAGTAAGTTTCCATAATCCATCAGTGAGACCTAGCAGTATATGGTGATAACCTAGCAAAATAGAAAAGTAAACCTCTAGGATAGTGCTCGTATGATCAAGTTCTTCTATCAAAAGTTTTGATAGGATGTAGGTCATGGATTCTCGTCAAACTCTAAGCATCTATCATATGCTAGACTTAATCGACTCGAGTTGAATCATGATTTTCATAGAAACTCCTTTCAATTATCACACTACTATGGCCACAGACTCAAGGACTCAACCTTTTAGGTCATATAGGACTATTCCTCTACTACGAGATTGATAGATCCTTTATAGGTACACTCCTAACTCCTATAGTAAACTTACTATAACCAATATACACTACAAGATCTCATATTGCTAGGGACCATGTTTATGTGCTTATCAAACTATAGCAATCCCATTGTGATTGACAAAGGTACTACAAGTTAAGGAACTACTCATATAACTACATCTTAAGAAGTCACTGACAAGTAAGTAGGCATTCATATGAGACCTTTTATTCTTTAGTTATGCTTAGTACCATTGTTCTCTAACAATCACTTACACTCTTGCTCTAGTGTCCCTACAATGTAGACTCGAGACTCGTCTACTCTAAAGAAAAGTGATCTATATACCAATCTTGATGGATCGATCGAAAGCATTTAAAAGTTAACCTATAATGGCACATATCTCAAATTCTTGACTCTTGAAAATATATGTCATTGTCTATTAACTCCATGAATGATTCATAGATATATAAAAATATGAATGAAAAAATATTTAATTTTATTGATAAGAAATTGATTACATATAATTTGATATCTCAAAAATTACAGTGTGTCAGCTAACTTGGCTTTTAGGACATACACATTGAACAATCTCTACCTGCACTAAAACCAATTAGCCATATATCTAAGTCCCATATTTTTTAGGTGGGCTTTAATCTTTTACTAGCTCAACTGCTTCATCAGTGGATCTACCACATTATCCATGGAATCAACTCTCTTCACCTTGACATATTTTTTCTCGAGATAGTTGTGTACGATATGAAACCGCCACTCGATATGTTTTAACTTCTAATGAGACTTGGGCTCCTTAGCGAGAGCTATGGTGCAATTATTATCACAATATAAAGGAATGGCATCTGATGGCATCACTCCAAGTTTCTTAATGAACTTCTTGTACTAGAATGCTTCCTTCATAACTTTCGAGGCAGTGATATACTCAACTTTTATTAATGAATTTGCAATGATGAGCTGCTTGAAATTATTCTAGATAGTTGAACCATCATTACAAAGAAATACACAACCTACTATAGACTTTCTATCATCAAGATCAAACATAAAGTCTAAATTAATGTAATCCTCAACTTGCAACTCTGAATTTCCTCCAAAGATAAAGAACAGATCCTTAGTCCTTCTTAAGTACTTAAGGATGTTCTTCACAGCAGTCTAGTACTTATCACTTGGATTTGCCTAATCTTGCTGTAACACTTATAGCAAAGGCTATATCAAGTCATGTATATAATGAGACAAATATGAGGCTCCCAATAGCTAAAGTATAAGGGATCTTGCTCAATCTCCGAATCTCCTCAAATATGCTTGGACACATCTTCTTAGAGAGATTAATACCATGTCTGAGGGTAAAAGTCCTCTCTTAGAGTTCTTCATACTAATCCTTTTTAGTATTTCTCTATGTACACTTTCCATGATAGGCCAAACATCCTATTCAA
Organism: Areca catechu; assembly: GCA_021397845.1. Lineage (NCBI taxonomy): Eukaryota > Viridiplantae > Streptophyta > Magnoliopsida > Arecales > Arecaceae > Areca > Areca catechu. The sequence continues at coordinate 87,487,960 of CM038039.1, forward strand.
TCTATCTCTATAGACCTTAATTCCTAGAATGTATGATGCTTCGCCTAAATCTTTCATAGAAAATTTCTTACATAACCAACTCTTGATCGAGATCAGCATGGGAATATCATTTTCAATTAAGAGGATATCATCCACATACAATATAAGAAATATCATTGCCCTTTTATTGACCTTTTATACACAAAAGGCTCCTTTTCATTCTTAATGAAATCAAATGATTTGATCACATCGTTGAAATGAGTGTTCCAACTTTGAGAAGCTTGATTTAGTCCATAAATAGACCTATATAATTTGTAGACTCTATGATCTTCATCACTAGAAGTGAAATCCAAGGGCTACTCCATATAAATATCTTCCTCAAGATATCCATTAGGAATGCCATTTTCATATCCATCTACCAAATTTCATAATTATGAAATGCTGTAATAGCAAGCAATATGTAGATAGATTTTAGCATGGCAACTAGCAAAAAAGTATCATGATAGTCATTTCCTTCATACTAACTATATCCCTTTGCCACTAGCCTAGCTTTATAGGTCTTGTTTCCACCAAGATCGTATCCTGTCTATAGACTTGGTGGGTCCCGAGGCCATGCCAGCTACTCTAGGAGTCATCGGATGCCTTGTCTCAGAATGCTCCTGCCTGCCCGGTGGTCTTGCAAGAAAGAGTGCACGGGTCGGGATCACAGCAGGGATACTTTGATGATCAAGTTAGTTTAGTGATAAAGGATAATAGATTCTCAGTCACGGAGGCCTAGATGACCACCGTGAAGAGGCTCCCTATGAGAGAATTAGTTTTTTCTTCTTGTCTAAGCAGTGGGAGTTGCTTGCCACTTATCTCAGCTAGAGGTCCCTCTTATCGATATATAGAAGTCGATGTTGTTGGGCAGGATCTGGTATCCTGGTAGCGCACTCCCCTGGAAGGGGTACGGCTTTGCAGGATCCTATAGGACAGAAATTGGAGTCCCAATAGAGCCCTTTAATCGAGTACAGGCAATGTACGATGGTGCACCCTCCTAGGAAGGGTGCAGGCTTTTCAGAATCCCATAAGACAAAAACTAGAGTCATGGCAGGGCCTCTTACATCGAATGCAAGTGGTATGCTACAGGGCTTGCTCTTCTGAGAAGGGTGTAGGTCCCACAAAGCTCGATAGGATAGGAACTGGAGTCCTGGTAGGGCCTCTTGCATCGGATTCAAGTGGCGTGCTACAACGCTTGCTATTCTGGTAGAGCATGCCTCTACGAGGGGCATAGGATCAGTAGAACACCACTCCCTCCTTGCAAAATGTTCCTTCCTAGGTATCATGACAAGTTTGGTGGAGATGGTGACACTGCACTCCCCATCACCATCGGGCAGTGTTGGGACTAGGGGCTGAGCATGCCTGCCTGGGGTTGTGACCCCTTATGTATCCTTGACCTATTTTTCCTACTCTAGATCGTAGGGGAATAACTCTCCTACAACCGAGGCTCGGACTGGTTGAGATCTCCCCTTAGCCTGGGACTCTACTCGATCAAGAACTCTACTCGGCTAGGAGCTTTACTCGAACGACGTGTGATTCGTGGGTGCTATGTTAGCAGTCAACCATGTCGGACATGGGTGCCACGTTAAAGGCTCGCCATGTCGAATGTGGGTACCATGGTAGTAGCCAGCCTCATCAGATGCCCCCCACTCCCGAGACCAGAATACACTATGGCTTTTTGAGTTCGAGGTGAAGCGAGTTATTCGATACTGCTAACATGGAGGGCCACCATACCCTCCATTAAATGCCTTGACCTTTGACGATTCGTAGATCATGCCTGTGCCAACCGGGAGCCATCGCATTAGTGGGGGTGGTGATATGAAATGATACGCTCACACCCCCTGGTACGGTAGTTCATGAATCAAAGCACCATGAATGGCAGATGCTGACATGCATCCAAATCATGTTGGCCGGTGGAGGGAAGGGTCGCATCTGTCCATTAGACATGGCTTCAAGAGGGGTTTTGCCATCTCTTTCAGATAAGTAGCCTGCTCCATTGCATCCTTTCAAAACCATTGAGCGAAGAAGGAACATAGAAAAAGAGGGGAGCTCCTCACCCATATTTGGAAACCTCGACCCAAAGCCTTGCACAAGTTAGTCCTTCTTCTTTGCCTTCCCTCCTTCCAATCTGCATCGAGGGAGCATTCCCCGTCCATAGCCTTAGGTCTTCTTTTTTTCTCCTTGTTTCTCAACCACCCATGAGTTCCTCCGAAGATGGACAGTGCCCCATGAGCATTCCCTGGGCTGCTCAAGCATGGCTGAGCCATCCTGGCATAGGCCTCCTTCCTTGGATAGCGAGGAGGAGAAAGATGATCCCTTTCGAGTCCTCCGGGGTCCCCGCCAGATGGTGGAACCCAATATCTTTGCTTTGCCTCCTCCTCCATCATCCTCGAACCAGGACCTAGCGAGTCTATCAAGCATTATTTCGACGATGACCAGGATGGATGCCTCCCACCTCCGGGGTGTATATGGGATCCCTTAGTCTATCCGGATCATGACCCCAAGCTCGAATGAATGGGTTACCTTAGGCGATCCAAACTAGATCGCTCTATACAAGCACTTCTTTCTTGTTGGTTTTCGACTCCCCCTTCATCCTTTCATCCTTCCTTTTTTTAGACAACTATAGGTTAGTTCCGGCCCACCTTATGCTAAAGCATGATATCAAGAAAACATCGAAAGCATCATATATGACAACAAATCTTTGGATGCTCATCCTAAATATTATTCTCCCTTAAAAATATGCATTTATGAAGAATAAAACATGAAAGCACAAGCTTCATAATTTCAAACAATTTGAAATATGAACATAAATACTAAGTCTGAAATCAAAGATTTGAATTTTCAAGATATACAAGATTTTCAAAATGCAGGAGGTTGATAATTAAAGATTCAATTTAATATGATTTCAAATTCATTTGAAGTGATTTGATATCCATACAAATGCTAGAAGTAATATGATATCAAGTCTAGCTACTGGATTAAGGGTTTATCATACCCTCTTCTTAAATATAACCCTTAACTACTAGTTCTATACTTGTTCCAAATCATTTCTAGTCTAAGCATGGATACAAAATAGAATACATTTCAAGAAAACTATATGATTTGAAATGATTTTGATTATCCATACAAATGTTAGAAGTAATCTAGTACCAAGTTTAGCTACTAGAGCAAGGATTTATCAATATGCATACATTCTTCTTAAATGTAATCCTTAACTACCAGTTCTAGTCTTGATCCAAATCATTTCTAACTTAAGCATAGATTCCAAAAATGTATACATTTCATTATAATATTTTACTTGAAATAGTTTAAAACTATATTAATCAAAATCAAGCGAAAGTCTAATAATCACGAGTTTAATCATGATAGCATGAAATTCATCAACATCAAAAAGTTCATGATCATAACCAATGACTATAAGTCTAAATTTGATTCTAATTAATCATTTGAAATAATTTTCAAAGTAATATGCAACTTTAAAAGTATTTTTCATGAAGTAATTTAAGATACATTAATCAAAATCAAGTGAAGGTCTTATAATCACAAGTTTATTCATGATAGCATGAAATTCATCAACATCAAAAAGTTCATGATCATAACCAATGACTATAAGTCTAAACTTGATTTTAATTAATCATTTAAAATAATTTTCAAAGTAATTGATACAATATTTATAACAAATATTCAACTACATTTTCAATTATGGAGGGAAATATTTAGAATTTACCAATATGTATAATCCTTCCTTTACCATTGTTGCCGATCTCGTCGCCGCGCCCGTGCCTCGGAACCGCCGATCCTACCAGACCGCCTTACTCCCAGGGCCCCCTGGCCGGAGCGAACCTGCAAGGCAAGGTCAAAAGACCCTGGCCGGGGATCCCGGCGAGGGAGCTCCGACGATCAAGTTAGTAGACGGCGAGAGGGAACAGATTCTCCAAGACGGGCCCTCGAAGGAGTCCCAGACTCAAAGAATTTACTAGCAAGAAAGGTGCTGGAGGGACCAGAAACCCGGCTGGGTCCCCTTGCCGAGCTCACGCCGAGCAATCCCCTCTCGGGACCCTGGATCTTACTCTCGGAGCAGGGCCTTCAGCCTCTGTTTCTTACTCGTTCCCCCTTACCTGGTCGCCTCCTCTTTCCTTCCTTTTATCTCCTCCCGCTGCCTGCCTGTTTCCTGCTCTTGGGAGGCTCCCCTTGTTGCTCTCGTTGTCCCCTCTCCATCCTTTTCTCTTTCCCCTTTTGGTTTCGAGGGCCAGGCGGCTTTCTGACCTCGTTTGCCGAGCCCAGCGGGGAAAGGGTAAAGGAAGGGGGGTGGCGCCGGCAGGGCGGCCGGTCAGACCTCGGGCCTGGTGTGGGCGCTCTCCTTCCCAGGTGCCGGCGTTGTTTGTTGACGGGCCCTGCTTTGCCAGAATCGCGCCTCTCGACTGCAGAACCTGCCGGGTCGACGTAAGTGATGTTTCGCGTGCCGCCGCCATCTGTACGGGGCGCCGCCTGTGGTGAGTACGGCTCGAGGGCCAACCTCGGAACCTGCACCTCCGCTCTTTGGGTCCTTCTCCGTATGGGCTGCCTGACCTCGGCCGAGGTGGACCCCTCCCGGGTGGACACCTGGCAGAGAGACAGAAGGGCGCCCGGCTTCGGTCGAGGTGGTCCCGTCTCCGGGGGCCTCCTGGCGAAGGAGCGAAGGGGCCCGGCTCGACCTCGGCCTCGGTGGGACCGTCTCTGGGCACCACCTGGCGAGGGAGCGGGGGAGCAGCCGACCTCGGCCGAGGTGGACCCCTCCTGGGTGGACACCTAGCGAGGTGGCAGAAGGGCGCTCGGCTTCGGTCGAGGTGGTCCCGTCTCCGGGGGCCACCTGGCGAAGGAGCGGGGAAGCAGCCGACCTCGGCCGAGGTGGACCCCTCCCGGGTGGACACCTGGCGAGGCGGCAGGAGGGCGCTCGGCTTCGGTCGAGGTGGTCCCGTCTCCGAGGGCCACCTGGCGAAGGAGCGGGGGAGCAGCCGACCTCGGCCGAGGTGGACCCCTCCCGGGCGGACACCTGGCGAGGCGGCAGAAGGGGCCCGGCTCGACCTCGGCCTCGGTGGGACCGTCTCTGGGCGCCACCTAGTGAGGGAGCGGGGGAGCAGCCGACCTCGGCCGAGGTTGACCCCTCTTGGGTGGACACCTGGCGAGGCGGCAGAAGGGCGCTCGGCTTTGGTTGAGGTGGTCCCGTCTCCGGGGGCCACCTGGCGAAGGAGCAGGGAAGCAGCCGACCTCGACCGAGGTGGACCCCTCCCGGGCGGACACCCGGCGAGGTGGCAGAAGTGGCCCGGCTCGACCTCGGCCTCGGTGGGACCGTCTCTGGGCGCCACCTGGTGAGGGAGCGGGGGAGCAGCCGACCTCGGCCGAGGTGGACCCCTCCTGGGTGGACACCTGGCGAGGCGGCAGAAGGGCGCTCGGCTTCGGTCAAGGTGGTCTCGTCTCTGGGGGCCACCTGGCGAAGGAGCGAGGAAGCAGCCGACCTCGACCGAGGTGGACCCCTCCCGGGTGGACACTTGGCGAGGCGGCAGGAGGGCGCTCGGCTTCGGTCTAGGTGGTCCCGTCTCCGGGGGCCACCTGGCGAAGGAGCGGGGGAGCAGCCGACCTCGGCCGAGGTGGACCCCTCCCGGGCGGACACCTGGCGAGGTGGCAGAAGGGGCCCTGGACCGAACTCGACTTCGGCCTGGGCGGTAATGCCTCGGGATATCACCTGGCGAGGTAGCCGGGGGGGGGCAAGGGCCGAGCTCGACCTCGGTGGCATGGGACCCGCAGCTGACTTGACCGAGGAAACCTCCACGCGGCTCGATCATGCCCGACGGAATCTGAGACTGGCCACGTCATCATTATGGCCGTAACAACCATTTAGTCTAAAACGTAGCTTGTCTACTCTTTGTATTTTCTTGTATAGCCACCTTTCAAAAACTTCCTCTCTTCATGTTGGGCTGTAAGACACTTTTGCAAAATAAACTATGTGGACAATTTTGGTATCCAAACTTTCTTGGATCCTTTAGGGTTAGTAAATATGATTCCTTTTGGAATCCATTTTTTTTTTAATTTACAAAAATATGTATTATGCCCAATTTTATAACATTTAAAATAAGTTAGATTGGAGGATGCATCAACATATAAATTCTTGTTTTTTCACTCAAGATTTTTATTTTTCTTTAAAAACTCATCATTTGATACAAAAATCTTGGACCTTGTTAGAATTTTTATTTCATTCAATAAAATATCTTTTTTATTTGAAAACTTATTACATAAATCTTTCAAATCAAAATTTTCTTTTTCTAATTTTTTTTTTCTTTAGAAAGATTATTATTTTCATTTTCTAAATCAGGATTTTTATTGGTAAGATTGGTGTTCTCAAGAAAAAAAGAATCTACATGTATTTTTAATTTTTTGTACTCAATTTTTAATACTTTGTATTCATGTACAAGATCATTAAATACATCATGTAATTCATTAAAGATAAAATCATATTTATTTTCAGCACATACCTCTTCCTTATTTTCCATGAAATAAAAATTGGCAACTTCTTGTTCTTCCTCCAAACTAGAATCTTTACTATCGTTCCTAGTTGCCATCATTGTCTTGAGTTTCTTTTTGGCCTTGAGGGCTATTATCTTCTTCTTCTCTTGATCAGTAACCACTTCTTTGTGCCATAAATTCATCTTATGGGTCATGAGTGAACCAATAAGCTCCTCCAAAAGCAGCGTATCAATATCTTTGGCTTCTTGGATCACCGTTACCTTTGGATCCCATGATATTGGCAAAGATCTAAGAATTTTATTAACCAAATCAGCATTAGTATAGACTTTGCCAAGACTTTTCAATTCATTAACAATAGTCATAAATCTAGTATACATATCAGATATAGATTCAAAATGCAGCATTTTAAACATTTCAAAAGAATGAGCAAGCATATTAATTTTAGTACTTTTTACTTGAAGAGTACCTTCATGAGTAATTTCAAGTGTGTCCCATATCTCTTTCATCGATGTGCATGTGGAGATATTATTGAATTCATTAGAGTCCAATGCATAATAAAGCAGATTCATTGTTTTAGCATTAATTTTAGATTGCTTAATGTCATATTCATTCTAATCCTCTTCAAGCTTTGGAATGTAAATGCCATTAACCAAAATGGAAGGAATATGAGAATCATTAACTATAACTTTCCAAAGATAATAACAATAGATTGAATATAGATGCGCATGCGAGTTTTTCAAAAAATATAATTAGTGCCATTGAAAAATGGTGGTCTATTAGTTACATGTCCTATATCAAAACAAGCACCTTCTAGGGCTGCCATGATCTTTTAACTCAAAACTGTTGGATTCTCTACAAAGCACCAAGTTTAAATACCAACAATTTTGGGTTCTGGGCTCTGATACTAATTGTTATCCAGTGATGATGCAACCTAAGAGGGGGGATGAATTGGGTTTTAAAACTTATTTGAACTATTTCAATGGATATAAAACAAGTATGTGCAAATTCAAATCAAGTACTTATGTTTTGCCAAAGTGTTTATGTGCTTAATGAAAATATACAACAAAATTAACAATTTAAATGCAAGTGTAAATAAGAGCAATCACAAACACAAGAATATATAGTGGTTCAGTGCACTCCATGGCACCTACATCCACTCTCCAAGTTTTTCTTGGGTATTGCACTATAATCACTAAGATTACAGTTGATTAGTTTTTCGGGCTCACAAATCAAAACCCAACTTGTTTTTCCGGGCTCACAAGTCAAACCCCGTGTTGGTTTTATAACTTAGGCTAACCAACAACCTCCAATGGTTTTACGAGCTCACCAACAACCTTGTTGGTTTTGCAGCCTCACCAACAACCTATGTTGGTTTTACGGGATCACCAACAATTTATGTTAGTTTTACACAAAGGCTAACCAATAACCTCTTTGGTTTTCTAAGGCTCACCAAAAATCTTGATACAACAATATGAGAATGAAAGTTAAGAATACAATAAAGCTTTTTAATAAAAGCAAATATCTTTTTGAAGCTCTTTGAATGTTGATGAAGATCTTGTCTTTAAGTTGTTGAAGCCTTTGATTGTATCTTGATGATGTGAACTTGGATGCACTCTTTTATCTTTCGAAGCTTGAAGACTTGAATCACTCAACTCTTGAATCCTTAAAGGATATTCAATATTCTCACCAAAGGATTTTCTTTCTCATTTGATTTTTGGTATTTATATAGATCTCCAAATCATAGATAACCGTTTATGACCATCGGGGATGAAAAACTAGCCATTTGAAGCAAGTTGGAATCAATTCTGTACTTTTGAAAAACTAGCCATTACTCCAAGTGTCGACACTTGAATCTGGTGAGTCGACACTTAAGCTCTTCATGAGTCAACACTTGATTTCTGTGAGTCGACCTTGGATCAGCTCAAGACAAAAATTTTGGATTGACATAGTTATGTATTTTTCTTGTTCTCAGGCCTTGAGTCGACACTTGAGTGTGCCAGTGCTGAAACTTCTCCAAAATCAAACTTTAAGTCCTTCCAAGTCTTTTTTATGTTCCAAAGTCCTTATAACTTGAAATTCTATGAATTTAAAGGACTTCTTCAACTGAAATACAAGATTTCTTCATTCAACATGGATGAGTACTAAGATCTGATAAACACACTTAAAAATATAATTAGTACTCATATATACTTAAGCATTTTGTCATCTATCAAAATCAAGACCAGAGTCAACATATTCAATGCCAGAATCAACCTAATTCGGTCTCTAGGTAAGGTCCAAAATTTGCTTTTGCTAATAGCTTCCAGTGGCTAACTAATTTTCTCCCTCCAATGTAGAGATGAAGTTCTCCGTTGACCAAATTTAGCAGATGTCCTATAAGCAAGCATAGATGTCGAAACCTTAAGAGGAGGTGATGAAGAAGCCCCACAAGGATCCGGAGGAGAGGTCTTATGGGGAGCCATCAGAGAGGCCTCAGGAGAAAGAGGTCCAAGAAGCCCGGCTTCGGCCATTGAGGTGGTTATGGGCACAATCTCGAGGCCCAATCGGATCGCCGAACCGAGGGAGAGGCTCCCCCAACCCCGTTTGATCATCCCCAAGATCGTCTCCATCCCACCGTCTCCTAAGGTGGGCACCATCGCTGAGCCAAAGGGGGCGGCGACTCCGTCCATGACCTCCATAGCTTCTGGGATCCAGTCATCAGGCCCTACGTCAGTCAGCCCTTCTTCATCCGTAATGCCAACCCCTGGAGTGTCCAGGGTCTCTACATTGGTGCCACCCAATATGGTGGTGATCCTCAATGCCGGCCTAGTAGAGAGGTTGCTAGGTTTCATCCTGCAACCATGGGATCGCAAGGAGAGGAGCGACCGAATGGTGGGGGAGACCATCACTGGTATCTTCCCCCAGCTACTCATGATAAGTTCTCTATCCTCCCACCGAGCTTTGAGTTAGGGGAACAGGAAGGTTGATTGACTAGTTTACTCTTAATTCTTATCTTCAGGTCATCCAGGATACGTTCCTCATCAAGGACGTATGCTGGGCACTGGTGCAGTGAGGCGCGGAGTCTCGTAATAGGGCCGATGCTGCGAAGGTGAAGACCAAGGCCCTGGCAGATCAAATTCCAGGTTTGGAGGCCCGGGTGAAGGAGCTGGAGATCAAGCTTGAGAGCTCCTGGGACTCCATCTCTAAGCTTGGGGAGTAGGTGGGGGATCGCGAGGCCAAGATCATAGAGAAGGCAAAGTATGTTGCCCTCCAAGAAGAATGCCTTACGGAGTCCACTGCCATCACCCTCTGCTAGGAGGGATAGCTACGCATCCTCTGGATGCAACTTGACATGGCGGGGGATTGGTTCATGGTAACCGAGGTGAAGGTAATCACCACCAAGATGGTGGTCAGGACAACGAAGGAAGACGCGGCCCATGTTATCACGGGGTACAAGGCCTCAAAGGAGTTTGAGGATGAGGTAAGTGAGGCTATCTACAATGCCTTCTACAAAGGCTTCGAAGAGTGTAAGAAGAATGTGGTGCAGGCGTTCAACATCTTGAACCTTGATGACATCATGGCCGACAACCCCGAGGAGTAAGGAGCGGGATAGATCCTGCAGTCTCGATCAAAGCTGCCGAGCTCGAGGCTAACTCGACCCCTCCTCAAGCATCTTCAGCCACCAAAGCTGCCACATGGCCATCCCAACCAGGCTCGGTATGAGAGATCATCGAGTGAGTGCTGGCTAAGACTGGGGTGATGATTGATGCCGCCATGAAAGCCTTCAAGTCTGGTGGTGCCTCGGCTCTAAGCTCAAGGCCTTGAATAGCTATGGGACTTTTTATTCTTTTTGTATCTTTTGTACTTTGCTGAGTCCCTTAGCCTGTCGGAGGCTCCCCTTCTTGTAAAAATTCATCTATCAATGAATCAAGATATTTTATCAATTTGAGCTTTCTTCCTTCATCATTCTTCTTCTCTTCTTTTCTTCTTTTTTTTAGCACCCATTGTCCAACTTGACATTCGGGTAGTGAGGCAACCTTCAAGTGGGCAGCATTGCAGGGCATCCTGCCTAGCTTCATTTACTACTAAGTCAACGGGGCCAGCCCTGGCACCGTGGTGTAGGCTAGCATTATGAGATGTCGCACCGAACTTCATCAGACACGGGGGCTGGTTGCACATGCACGGGTGCTATGGAGTAGGCCATCCAGGAAAACAATGCCATGGAGCATCTCATCGAGCTTTGCTAGACATGGGATCTAATAGATAGGCACTGGTGCTATGAAGCAGGCCATCTAGAAGGATGGTACTATAGAGCATTCCATCCGACTTTACCATACCTGGGGTCTGGCAGATAGGTGCGGGCACTATGGAGCAAGCCATCCGGGAGGATAGTGCTATGAGCATCCCATTGAACTTTGCAAGACCTGAGATCTAACAGATAGGTATGCGTGCTATGGAGTATGCCATTCGGGAGGATGGTGCTGTATAGCATCCCATCGAACTTTGCTAGACGAATGGGTGTGGGCGCTATGGGACAGATCATCCCAGAGGATGGTGCTGTAGAGCATCCCGTCGAACTTCACCAGATCTGGGGTCTTCTAGATAGGTACGGGCACTATAGAGTAGGCCATCCAGGAGGATAGTACTGTAGAGCATCCCGTCGGACTTCGCTGGACCTGGGGTCTGATGGATAGATGCGAGCACTATGGAGCAAGCCATCCGGGAGGATGGTGCTGTGGAACATCCCACAGAACTTTGTCAGACCTGGGGTCTAATAGATGGTGTAGGCACTATGAAGCAGGCCATCTAGGAGGACGATACTATAGAGCATCCCATTAGACTTTGCCAGTTCTAGAGTCTGGTGGATAGGTGTGGGCACTGTGGAACAGGCCATTGAAGGAGGCGGTGCTGTAGAGCATCCCGTTGAACTTCGCCAGACTTGGGGTCTAATGAATAGTGTTCTTCAGAAGAGCAAAGTTGAGCATTTCCATCAAAGAGCTTTTTCATTTCATCCTCGAATGGGGGACACATATTACTAATAGTACATCCTCAAGTTCCTCACATTCCACATTCATGGAATTTGGGTACTGTCAAGCTCAGCTATCTAATAGGCTTCTTATTATAGTATTTTGACCACCTTGTGGGGGCCTTCTCAAGTTGGCGATAACTTTCCACACTCGCCAGGATGAGACACTTTTACCCACCTTAAGATGAGGTCTTCTAGGCGAAAGGCCTTTAGCTTCATGCAAGAGTTGTAGTAGCGAGCCACCCGTTGCCGGTACATAGCCCTGTGGAGTTGGGCTTTATCTCTTGTCTCATCCAATACGTCAAGATTGAGGAGGAGACATGCTGGGTTGCTCAACTCATCAAACTACTTTACTCTCAACATCGATAGACCAATCTCCACCAGTATCACCACCTCAGTACCAAAGACTAGATTGAATGGTGTCTGGTATATCATAGTTCGAGGCATGGTATGATAGGCCCATAGCATACTAGGAAGCTCTTCCACCCACCGACCTTTTGCTTAATCTAGCCTGGTGCAAAGCCCTTGGAGGATTGTGTGGTTAGTCACCTCAACATCCCCATTAGCCAGTGGGTAGCCTACTGATGTGAAGCCGTGGTGGATGCCCAGGTCAGCACAGAACTCCTTGAATGATTGGTTATCAAACTGCTACCCGTTGTCGGTGATGCTGGTATGAGGGAGTCCGAAATGGTAGATGATTGACTTCTAAAGGAAGGCTCTTGCCTTGCTCTTGGTGATCCGTGCCTGTGGTTCCGCTTCCACCTACTTGGTGAAGTAGTCGATGATGATGATCAGGTACTTCTACTGGTCAGATGCTAGCAGGAATGGCCCCAAGATGTCCATCCCCCATTAGGTGAATGGCCAGGGAGAGGAGAACTGAGTCAGCGGAGAAGCCGGCTATCACTAGATCTGGGCGTGTCATTGGTAGTGATCACACCGCTGTATGAACTTGACTACGCCTGCTCGCATGGTGTCCCAATAATAATCTTGCCTCAAGGCTTTATAGGCTAGTACTTTGTCCCCCACATGATTTCCATAAATGCCTTTGTGGATCTCCTGGAGGACATAGGCGATCTCGAAAGGTTTCAGGCACTTCAGCAAGGGGTAAGAATAGGAACTCCAGTAACGTTGCCCTTCCATCAGCATGAATTAGGCAACCTTCTACTCTAGGAGGTTGGCCTCATGCGATCCTCAGGAAAGATACCTTTGGCTATATATTTTATATAGGGGTCCATCCAGCTCAGCTCGTGGATGACTTGCTGGATCTCGTCGATTATTTCAAAGCTGGGGGTCACCAAATACTCAATAAATATCCACCCCAACGAGGAGTCGGGCATGGTCCCAAGCCTAGAGAGAGCATCGGTGTAGGCATTCTCCACTCGAAGAATGTGGGAGATATTCAAGTGCCGAAGGTTTGTTGTGTGAGAGTGCACTTCATCTAGATATTTTGCCATGAGGGGATCCCGAGCCTCAAACTTGCCCGTGACTTATCTAGCCATGAGTTACGAATCGATGAAGACTCTTAGGCTCATGATTTCTAGCTCGCGAGATACCCTCAGCCCCGCTAGGAGGGCCTCATACTTGGCTTGGTTATTTGTTGCTTTAAAGAGGAAGCGTAGAGCATATTTAGCCACCACTCCTTTCGAGTTGGCGAGGATGAGGCTGTGTTGCCCAGTAAGCAACCCAAGAGGGGGGGTAAATTAGATCTCTAAAAAATAATTACTTGATGCAATGCAATAGTATATGATCCAATCCAATAATTTAAATAAGTACTATGAATGCAAATAAAATGCTCTTAAGTAAATATACAGTGAAAATATAAAGCAATAAATGTAAGAGCAAGTAGAGGAGACAAACAACCACAAATTCAAAGAAGTATAGTGGTTCGGTGCTATCCAATGCACCTACATCCACTCCCCAAGATCCCCTTGGGAATTCACTATAATTACTACCAATTACAGTTGATTAGTTTTCCGGGCTTACTAATCAAAACCCAACTATTTTCATAAGGCTCACAAGTCAAAACCTTACTTGGTTTTACGGGCTAACCAAGAACCTAAATAGTTTTAAAGCTCACCACCAACCTCCTTTGGTTTTCCGGGCTAACCAAGAACCTAATTGGTTTTCAAAGGCTCACTAATAACCTCCCTTGGTTTTGCAATTGGCTAACCAAGAACCCTTACAACAAACAAGTTTTGAAGTAGAGAAACAATAAAAGCTTTCTAATAAAAGCGGGTATCTCTTTGAAGCTCGATGTTGTGATGCTTTCAACTTGATAAGCCTCTTTGATTATGATGGGGGATATGGGTAGGATCGTTGGTGAGCCTAGAAGTCACCAAAATTAGGGTATCATATTTTTTTGGGATTTTTTTAGGTAATGGGTGGCAAAGGAATAGTGGGACTGGAAGACAGGGATTTGAATCTCATGGACTTTGGGACTCACCCTAACGGACTCACCCTAACGAAGAGACTTCTCACCTCTAGGGCATTACACCCTCCTTGATACTTGGAGGCACTAGGTTGAATATCAAAAGTCACGAGGGGTTAAAGAAAATGGGTTAAGAAGGGGGATAACTAGAGCCTCACGCCCATGTCCGAAGGCGAAGGCAGGAATAATCATTTTTCTAAAAACTCAAAATTTTTTCTCCAAAAACTATTTTTTTACAAAGGACTGAGGCTGGTATTTATAGACCTGTCAAATCCTCATTTGAATTTGAATACATGATAAAAAGATAGAGATGATTCAAATTTAAATACAAGATAGGATAATATAAGCCTATCAATATCTCAATCCTAACCAACCAAATCCTAATTCAAAATTCAAACAAAAGATAAATCCCAAACTAATTTATTAAAATCTATGCTACTCCAGGATCGGTGCTACTCCGGGATCAGTGCTGCTCCAGGATCAATGCAGCTTCGAGATCAGTGCTGCTCCAAGATCAGTGCTGCTCTGAGATCCCCATCATTCTCCTAAGATTGGGAAAACTCGACTCCGTTGAGTTAGGCTGGCTCTAGGATGCACATGACCTATAGAATGATTTTTTTTGCTCTACTCTGAGATCTGTACACTTTAAAGATTGTGCAGCTTTGAAGATCGTGTGCTTTGAAATTGGTCTGGCTTTGAACTCCGTAGAATTTTGAAACTCGTGTAGCTTTGAAGATCGTGCACTTTAAAATTGGTGAAGCTTTGAATTCTGTGCGACTCTGAAACATGGTCCAGTGAACCAAATTGAAACAGGGTCCAGTAGAGGACATGATGAAGACCGCAGAACTTTCAGATTGGTAAGGGATCTCTTAAGTAAAGTTAGCAGCAAGGGGGGGAATTGCATTCACGTTCATGCAATTCCTTCCCTTTTTCTTCACGGACCGAACCAGGAATAGGGTGAATTTTTGTCGACGGGCTCTCCAGCGACGGTGCTGGGGAGGAGGATGGCAACACAGGGAAGAAGATGAGCCCATGTTTGGATCAGCATCCTTTGCCGATGCCATCCTTCTTTCACGGATGGAGGCTGGGCGAAACAGATGCAAGGAATGGATATGGCGGTACAAGAACTTATTCTGGTGCATGTAGCGGTGCACAAAATACTGTTGGTACTGGTTTAGCAGTAACCAAGAACAGTATTCGTGCAACGGTGGCCTGAACGAGCTGTTGAAACAGAGCACCCTTGACCACCGACGACATTAGCACCAAACTCTTCTGCTCCTCTTCTTTTTCTCCTCGGCCACAAGGGCGGCGGTGCCATCAACACCACCGGCCAGGGCAACTGAGAAAGCGGCAGCACCGCCTCCTCCAGATCGGACGCTCAAGATGAGGTCATCGACGCTCCTCTTCTTAAGGAGCTTGGCGAAGAGGGGCGCCCAGTAGGAGTCAATCTTCAGGTTCATGGCCTTAACCAAGGTGCTGATTTTCTCCGCCATGATGGGGATGGTGTATGAGATTAAGAAGGTGTTGCAGGGGTGGAAGTGAACGCCGGGCCTCGCGGTGGCGGAGGTGGATAGGAGGGAAAGAACGGCAAGGAGAAGGGCAGCGGTGGGGTGGAAGGAGGGAAGGACGGTGATCGCGGGTGGCACAGGCTCTGCTGTTCAGTTGTAGGCAGCATCATGTGCGAAGATCTGGATAAGAGGATGGAGGCGGAGCCAGGGAAGGTGTTGATCAAATTTGGAGGGTGGATCTATGGAGACTTCACTAGCCGTGGAGACTTCATGGGCGAGATAGGGATTTCACGGAAGGGAGAGAGGAGGGGGGCTCGGTCTTGGCGGAGGTGGACGGAGGTAAATTTTCTGGTGGGGCTGTCGGTGAGAAAGATTGGGAAATGGCAGTAGGGGTCGGTGGGGCGATGGATTTGGCTTGGTGGTGGCCAAACAGTAGGGCAGTGGAACAAGGATAGGGGACAGAACGGGTTTAATTCAGGATGAAAAAAATAAAATAATATAAAATATAAATATAAATATAAATATAAAATATAAAATAAAAATGTAAAATATAAAATATAAAAATATACCCTAATTTTTCTGGGCTCTGATACCAAAATTGATGGGGGACACGGGTTGGATCGTTGATCAGCCTAGAGTCACCAAAATTAAGGTATCATATTTTTTTGGAATTTTTTTAAGTAAGGGGTGGCAAAGGAATAGTGGGACTGGAAGACAGGGATTTGAATCTCATGGACTTTGGGACTCACCCTAACGAAGATACCTCTCACCTCTAGGACATTATACCCTCCTCGATACTTGGAGGTGCTAGGTTGAATCTCAAAGGTCATGAGGGGTTAAAGAAAATGGATTAGGAAGGCGGATAACTAGGGCCTCACGCCCATGCCCGAAGGCGAAGGCATGAAGAATTACTCTTCTAAAAACTCAAATTTTTTTTTCCAGAAACTATTTTTTTACAAAGGACTGAGAGTGGTATTTATAGACCTGTCCAACCCTCATTTGAATTTGAATACATGATAAAAAGATAGAGATTATTCAAATTTAAATGCAAGATAAGATAATATAAGCCCATCAATATCTCAATCCTAACCAACCAAATCCTAATTCAAAATTCAAACAAAAGATAAATCCCAAACTAATTTATTAAAATCTGTGCTACTCCGGGATCGATGCTACTCCGGGATCAGTGCTACTCCAGGATCAGTGTTGCTCCAGGATCAGTGCGGCTTCAAGATCAATTATGCTCCAAGATCAGTGCTGCTCTGAGATCCCCATCAGATTACTCAAGAATGGTTGATCTTTAATGCTCTTGAAGACTCTTGAATGCTTAGAGGCTTGCTTTTACTTGAGAGTAGGTGAACTTCAAATAATAGGAGTGAATGCTCTCTTTTCTTCTCTCTAGCATCTGACCTGGAAAGCAAGGGAGGCGAGGCAAGGAATTTTTTTAGTCCCTCGAAAGTCTCCCTGCACTCCTCCGACCAGGTGAAGTCATGCATTTTACACAGCACCTTGAAGAATGATAGGCAATGCTCGATCGAGCATAAAATAAACCGACCGAGAGTGGCAATGCGGTCAGTTAAGTGTTGGACCTCCTTCAAAGTCGGATGCTCCATGTCTATAATGGTCTATATTTTCTTAGGATTTGCCTAAATCCTATGTTGTGTGACCATGAAGCCCAGGAATTTCTCAACCACAATACTGAATGCACACTTTATCAGGTTTAACTTTATCAGTGGAGGCGGAGGTTGTTAAAGGCTTCCTTCAGGTCTGCAATATTATCTGACTCTTCTTGGCCACTCATGATGAGTATGTCATCAATATAGACTTGCATGTTGTGGCCTATTTGATCCTTGAAGACCTTGTTGACTAGGTGTTGGTAAGTTGCTCCCGCATTCTTCAAGCCAAATGGCATCTGACCTTGCTGACCAGGTGCTGGTAAGTTGCTCCCACATTCTTCAAGCCAAACGACATCATCTTGTAATAGAATATCCCCTGTCTATTATGAATATGGTGTGCTATTCATCTTTTAGGTCCATGTGGATCTGGTTATACCCCAAAAATGTGTCCATGAAGCTGAGCAGCCTGTGCCCCAACATCGCATCCATGAGCTGGTCGATCTTGGATAGAGAAAAGCTATCCTTTGGATATGCGAGATTGAGGTTGGTGTAATCCAGATAAATTCTTTATTTTCTACTAGCCTTCTTGACCATGACCATATTTGCAAGCCACCAGGGATAATGTACCTCTTGAATGAAACCTGGGGCAAGCAGCTTTTCGACCTCTTCATCTATCGCCAACAGTCATTCTGGTGCAAAACTTTTCTTCTTTTGTTGGACTAGCCAATACTTGGGATCGATGTTTAGCTTATGGATGATTATGTTAGGAGAAATCCCCAGCATGTCAGATGCGGACCAGGTGAAAACATCTACATTCGCTCATAGGAAGCTGAGCAGCCAGGCTCTTTCTTCTTCGGGCAGGAGGGCTCCTACCTGCACCATCTTCAAGGGATCTTCATCGAGGGAGAATGACAGTAGGTGCTCGACTGACCCCCCTCTAGCATCCTATTCTCTCTGGTCCAGGTAGCCCATAGTTGGGCTCTCCTCGACTCTTTGAACCCCAGGGATGATTTGCAAGCACTATCGAGCTGTCTACTAATTTCCTCTCATCTCCCTAATCCTATACAGGGTTAGGAATTGGATAAGGAGCTACTTGGTCAAGATGACCGCATCAAGTAGGTTCAATCCCCAGGCCATCCCAAGATCATATTATAAATTGAAGAAAGCCTTACAACTGTGAAAGTTATCAGGACCGTGCTTTGTCGGGACGGTGATCTGGCTATGACAGAGAGTGTGATCTCTTCCTCGACCCTAACAAAGTCTTCGATGAAGCTGACTAAGGATGTAATGACCGACTTTAGCAAGTTAGGAGACAAATTTGCAAAAGCATCATAAAAAAGGATATCCAAGGAGCTTCCACTATCAACCATAACTCTTCTTACATGATGCTTTGCTATTGTCATATCTACAATAATAGCTTAATTATTCAAATTCTCTTCCCCCATAAGGTCACTCCCCATCAAAGGAATTACATCATTGGTTCTCTCCTCTCCTTTGGCTCTCTTCGGCCCTCACTCTGCCCCCCAAGTAATCATCCCCACCAGCTTCTCTGTAGGCTAGTTGTTGATGGTGGCATGGTGGGCCTCACTGCCTTAGGCCCCGGATGGAGTCCTTCCCCCAACATACTTCCCAAGGTAGCCCCGTCGGATCAATTTCTCAATCTCTTTTTTTAGGTAGTAGCACTCTTTGGTGTCATGGCCGTGGTATTGATGGAACTGACAGTACTTGGACTTGTCATGGCCACTAGACGGCTTCAATGGGGGAGGGTGATGTAGGAAGTGCTCGTCCTCGATCTCCAACTAGATCTTGGCTCTCCAGGTGAGGAGAGAAGTACACCCCCTATCCTTGATAAAGGTGTCCTTCGACTTGGAGCCTGTCCGGGGGATTGGAGCGATCTTTTATCCTTGGGGCTTGCTCAACTCCTCATGGGCTTAACTCTTCAAGGGCCTCCCATCAAAATCGCTTCGAGCGTGGTCAGCTTCTTCCATGCGAATGTACTTCTGAGCACGAGGTAGGAGCTTTGAGTAAGACTTGGGAGGCTTTTTGTCAATGGAGTAATTGAAATGGGAGGTCCTAAGCTCTCTCTTTAGGGCCAGCATGGCAACAAGCCCATCTAAGTTATAGATCTCTAGGGTGGCCACCTTGACGTGAGTCACATAGTCACTGAAAGACTCATGATCCTATTGACAGACCGAGAAAAGATTGTCAGCTTCCCATGGTACCTTGTGATAGGCATCGAAGTGTGCCACGAACTTCTTCTTTAGTTGCTCAAAGGAGTTGATGCTCCTTGGCTCGAGGCGGGAATACCAAACTCGAGTTGCCTTGCGAAGCATAGCTTGGAAGGTAGTGCAGAGGAGGGCATCAGTCATCCCTTGGATCTACATGAGGGCCTTGTAGCTCTCAAGATGATTCAGGGGGTCCGTGGTCCTGTCGTAGGGATCCAGCTGGGGCATATGAAACTGGTTGGAAATCAGTTCCTCTTGAATCCAATTGGAGAAAGGGGGTGGGCATCGTAACCCGCTGGCTTATGGAAAGTGCCCTAGAGGTAGGCAAACTAGCAGGCAAGATCGGCCAATTTGTGCTCGTGTTCTCCAGGTGCTGCTCAGCCTGCCGTTGGATGGCCTTGTCGATCAACCCCCCAGTCGAGGCTGTCAGTGGGGAGGAAGGTGGATATCGAGGGAGCTCATGCTTGAGCCCCTTGCCATGCCGGCATTGTTCGTGCAAGGGGCCATCGCAGTTTGAGACCGGGGAGTGGTTCTCCCAGCAGGCCAAACTATCCCCGCATCCATCACCCGGAGCATGCTGGCTTTTTCGTGTATCTCATGGGGAACACAGGTACGATGCTACCCGTGCCCATGACGATCCCTCCTGGAAGGATCGAAGGCTTGTGGGGGGCATAATAGTAGGGACTGCAGGGGTCCCTGGTTGTTGCTGCATCATCATAGACTGATGTTTGTGCTATAGGTGATGCACCACCACAATCAGGAACTGGACTTGATATGTGAGCACAGTGATTTGCATATGCTGGTCTGCTAGTGGTGGAGGTGGTGGAGTTGGAGGCTCCATCTCCTAACTGCACCGGTCCCAATGGTGGGATGGATTCCCAACACAGCTAGCAGAAGCTTTCCGTGCATGCATCATAACCATGAGATCGTTGTAACGAGGCAGCGATTTCTTGGCTAGACAATTGGTGGTGTCATCCTTCATCATCCATGCCACTGCCCTATCTGGCATGCTAATCTATTGCCACCAAGATCGCATCCTACCTATAGACTCGATAGATCCTAGGGCCATGTCAATTACTCTGAAAGTCATTAGATGCCTTGTCTCAGAATGCTCCTGGCTATCGAGCGATCTTGCAAGAAAGAGAGCCTGGATCAGGGATCTCGATGGGGACACTCTGATGGTCAAGTTAGTTTGGCAATCAAGGACAACAGATCCTCAATCATGGAGGCCTAGATGACCATCATGAAGAGGCTCCCTATAAGAAAATTAGTTTTCTCTCTTGTCTAAGCAATGGGAGTTGCTTGACGTTTACCTTGACTGGAGGTCCCTCTTATCGATGTATAGAAGTCAATGTTGTTGGACAGGATATGGTGTCCTGGCAACACACTCCCTTGGGAGGAGTGCAGGCTTCATAAGATTCTGTGGGTTAGAAACTAGAGTCCCAACAATGCTCTCTACATTAGGTGCAGGTGGTGTGCTGCGGCAGTGCACCCTCCTTGGGAAGGCGCAGGCTTTGCAAAACCCATAGGATAGAAATTGGAGTCCCAACAAGGCCTCCTTCATCGAATATAGGTAAAGTGCTACAGGGCTTGCCCTCTTGAGAAGGGTGCAAGTCTCGTAGTGCCTGGCGGGATAGGAACTAGAGTCCAAGCAGGGTCTCTTGCATCGAACATAGGTGATGTGTTATATAGCTTGTTGTTTTGACAGAGCATGCCACTGTGAGAGGCACAGGTTCGATGAAATGCCACTCCCTCCTCACAGGATGTTCCTTCTTGGGCATCGTGACAAGTTCAGCAAAGATGGTGGCATTACTCTCCCTATCACCATTCGGGCAGTGTTGGGACTAGGGGCTGAGCATGCCTGCTTAGGGTTGTGGCCCCTAGATGTATCCTTGACCTATTTTTCCCACTCCAGATCATAGGGGAATACTCTCCCACAACCAAGGCTCAGATTGACCAAGAGCTCCCCTTAGCCTGGGGCTCTAGTCAGTCAGGAGCTCTACTTGACCAAAAGCTCTACTTGGCCAGGAGCTCTACTCGAAAGATGCGCGGTCCATGGGTGCTACATCAGCATTCAGCCATGTTGGATGCATGCACCACCTTAAAGGCCTGCCATGTCGGATGCGGGTACCATGTCAATGGCCAGCCTCGTCAGGTCTCTACCTTACCATCTACACCTATCTTTCTTTTATAAATCCATTTGCATCCAATAGGTACAATACCCTCATGTAGTTCTACTAAGGTCTAGACTTGGTTTGAGTTCATCGAGTCAATTTCTAACTTCATAGCACTCAACTATTTCTCAAAGTCAATATCTGATATTGCCTCATCATTGATCTTCGAATCAATTATTTGATCCCCATCTTTCAAGAGGAACATTTCCTTTACATTCTCTATAAGCATACCCAATTACCTTTTAGGAGGATGAAAAATTCTACTAGACCTACGAGTTGGAGGAGCTACATTGACTGGCTTAGCTAGAATATGTTTAATAGGTACCATAGCCTATTGCTCAATAAAGACTTTCTCTTTGACTTAAATTTGCCTCCCACTACCACTATCTTGGATAAACTATTTTTCCAAGAATATGGCATTTTGACTCGCAATCATATTGTGATTCTCTAGAACATAAAAATAGTACCTAATGATTCTTCAGGATATCCTATGAAACAGGCTCTTGTAGACCTAGCCTCTAACTTGCCCGGTTATTATAATTTGACGTGAGCCGGATATCCCCAAATCTTGATATGATCAAGACTTGGTTTTTTACCATGCCACATCTCATATGGTGTGATGGGAATGGATTTAGAGAAAACCCTATTTACAATGTAAGTTGCAGTAAGGCATGTTCCCATAGATATAAGGGTAAATCAGTGAAGCTCATCATGGACTGGACCATACCAATAGGGTCATATTTCTCCTTTCTAATACCTTGTTGAGCTGAGACATACTAGGTGGAGTCTATTATGAGACTATGCCATTATCCTTCAGAAAATCCAAGAATTTCTCACTAAGGTATTCACCTTCCTGATCTTATAGAGAACCTAAAGGAATTTTTTTATTTGCTTTTTTACTTCATGTCTGAACTCTTTGAACTTTTCAAATGTTCAGACTTGTGTCTCATAGGAAACATATTCATATTATGAATAATCATCAATAAAGGTTATGAAGTATTGATAACCTCTCCTTGCCTGCACATCAAATGGCCCATATACATCAATGTGTGCCAAGGTAAGTACCTCAGTGGCCCTCTCCCCATGTCCTAAAAAAGCTAACCTAGCCATCTTACCTTGAAGGCAGGATTCATAAATTGGAAATGAATTTGAATTCAATTGGTGAAGGATACCATCCTTCTCCAGTTTGTTTATCCAATCCTCACCACTATGACCAAGTCTAAGATGCCACATGTACTTCTAGTTCAGGTCATCTCTAGGTCTCTTGTTGGCTTTGGCTCCTTAGTTTTGATGATTAATAAAAGGTTGAGTATATGTTTGGACTAATGTTTCATCACTAGATAAAGTTTCAGGACTTAGGTTATTCAAAAAGAGTATCAAAAGTACAATGATGAAACTAAGTTTGCATGATTTGGAAAAGAGCTCTTCTACCTTGGACAAGATCAAAATTCTCATAATGGACCTTCTTGTTAAGAAATATTTGACAAAAGAAACAAAGGTTTAAAGAAACTCAAGCATGGCACACACATCTCAAAGAGTTTCAGAAAAATTCAGATCAGAGGTCGACCCCCAGAGGTCGACACCTTGTCAAAGGTCGACCACCAGAGGTCGACTCATGAAGAGAAGAAAAGTTCAGCATGGCCGGCACGGCAAAATCTCAGTGGCACGCACCAGAGGTCGACCACCAGAGGTCAACACCTGTCCAGAGGTCGACACCAGAGGTCGACTCATAGCCTGAGAATTCAAACCTGGCAGAACTATGGTATTCTGAATTTTTGCCTAAAATTTACTGGAGGTCGACTCATGAGGTCGACACTTGATCCAGAGGTCGACTCATGAGGTCGACTCATGGCATAACGGCTAGTTTTTCTGAACTTCTGATTTGATTTCTAACGGCCATAAACGGCCATATTTTTGAATCTAACGGTCTTGTGGAGTTGTTTCAGTATGAATGAGGTATTTAACCTCCACCAAACTTCAAAAAAGACAAGGAGACAAAGTGAAAAAGTGTAGATTCAAAGTACAAAGCCTTCAATCACTTCCAAGCCAAAAGAGTGAGAAAACCAAGAGATTCCTTAGCCAAAAGCTTTCCATCTTTGAGGAATCCAACTTACAAGTGTTTGGCATTTAGTGAGGTCCAAGATTCCAAGACAAAAGGCTTGAAGAGTCTCCATCAAGAGCTTCAACGAATTTCTTATTGCTCAAAAGGAGTTTGTTTAGTTTTAAATTCATTGTATTCATACTCTTTTGTCTTTAGCTAGTTTCAAGGGAATTTGAAACTAGAGTGAGGTTTGTTGGTGAGCCAATTGATAAAACCAACTAGGGTTGCTTGTAAGCCCGAAGCCAAAACAAGTGAGTGAGGTTTGTTGGTGAGCCAATTGATAAAACCAACTAGGGTTGCTTGTTAGCCCGAAGCCAAAACAAGTGTGTAAGGTTTTGACTTGTGAGCCTGGTAAAATAAGTCAGCTGTAATCTAAAGATTATAGTGGAAATTCCCAAGTGGAGCTTGGGGAGTGGATGTAGGTACTAGGTGCACCGAACCACTATACTTCTTGTGTGTTTGCATTGCTCTTCTTTTGCTCTTTAATTGTTGATTTATTTCAATGCTTCCGTTGCACAATTATTTGAGCACTATCACTCTTCACCTTAAAACTTGATAGCACATATATTGCTTTAATTTTTTAAATACCCAATTCACCCCCCCCTCTTGGGCACCATATCTGGGCAACAAGTGGTATCAGAGCACCGGTACTCTCTTGTAGGTCCAACGATCTTGAGTTAAAGATCATGGCCGCCCTAATTGGAATGGGTATAGTTGAAGGACAAGCATCAAATCACCCTCCTTTCTTTAATGGCACAAACTACACATACTGGAAAACTCGTATGCGTATTTATTTACAAGCTGTAGATTATCATATATGGAGAGTAATCACTAAAGGGCCTCATCAGCCCACTCACTTGGTTAATGGCATTATCACCCCAAAATCTGAAGAAGAATGGGATGACAATGACATCAAACAAGCTGAGTTAAATGCTAAGGCGATGAATTTGCTATTCTATGCACTTGACCCTAGTGAATTCAACAGAATATCAAATTGTATTTCTGCCAAAGAAATTTGGGATACACTTGAGGTTACCCATGAGGGTACATACCAAGTGAAGACCACAAAGGTGAACATGCTCATTCATACGTATGAGATGTTCAGGATGGAACCAACTGAAAGTATAAGTGAAATGTACACTAGATTTACCAATATAGTAAATGGTATGAGGAGTTTGGAAAAAATTATATCTAATGGTGAACTGGTTAACAAACTTCTCAGGTCTCTTCCGGCTTCATGGGATGCGAAAGTAACAGCCATAGAAGAAGCCAAGGATGTCAATACTCTACCTCTCGAGCAGCTTCTTGGATCACTGATGACCTACGAGCTTTCACTAAAGCAGAAGACAGTGGACAATGACAAGAAAAAGAAAGCCATAGCCTTCAAGTCCACTACTAAAGAAGAGTCAAGTGACGAATCAGAAGAAGAAGCTGATGATGATGAGACAGCCCTCATTACAAGAAAATTCAAAAGATTCATGAGAAAGAAGAAGGGCTTCTACAAGAAAAGGCCACAAAAAGGTGACCACAATAAGGAAAAAGAGAAAGAGAAAGAAAGGGATCCACCCATCTGCTTCGAGTGCAAGAAGCCTGGACATTACAAAATGGATTGCCCTTTGCTTAAAAAGAGTCGAAGGATGTTGAGAAAGAAAGCCATGATGGCTACCTGGAGTGAGAGTGAGGACTCTAGCAGTGAAGAAGAGCAGCAGGTAGTCACCAACTTATGTTTCATGGCCAATGAGGATAATGAGGTAAATTCTGAACCTGAAACTGAATTTACTTTCAATGAATTGCATGATGCTTTTGATGACTTAGTAATGGAATATGAAAAATTAAAATTGAAAAATAAGAAATTAAGAAAGCAAAATTTTGAGCTTACCAAAAATTCAGAAAAATTTTCAAGTGAAATTGAAAATTTAACTCAAGAAAACAAGAAATTAACAGAACATGTAAAGACTTTGACAAATGATAAGGATAATCTTTTAAAAGAAAATGATTCCTTGAAAAATAATAGAAGTCTTAAAACTAATGAGAACTTTGAGAAACAAAATAAAGAACTATTGCTTCAAAACAAGAATTACAAGGAAGAGTTAGAAAAAGTAAAACCTTTTGTAGAAAAGTTTACTTTTAGTTCAAAAAAACTAAATATGCTTTTAAATAGTCAACATGCAGTGTTTAACAAAGCTGGACTTGGATTTAAACCACACAATCAGCAAAAACTCTACAAGAACATTTTCATACCTGCATCTTCTAATATTACCTGCTATGCATGTGGTAAATTAGGTCATAAATCATATGTTTGTAATAGAAGAAAATTAAATACCTTTAAAAAGATTTGGGTTCCAAAAGGAACCAATTTGACTAACCCTAAAGGACCCAAGATGACTTGGGTACCTCAAGTTTCAACTTGATCAATTTTTGCAGGTGTGCCTTGCAACCAAAAATAAAAGAAGAATGTGGTATCTGGATAGTGGTTGCTCAAGGCACATGACTGGGGATGTGAAGCAATTCTCATCACTAGCTGCTATTAATGGTGTAAACGTTACTTTTGGTGATAATGGAAAAGGCAAAATCGTCGGAATTGGTAAAATCCATATCACCCCTAATGCTTATGTAGATAATGTATTATTTGTTGATGGCTTGAAGCATAATCTTTTTAGCATTAGTCAGTTTTGTGATAAGGGTTTTAAAGTAATTTTTGAATCATCTTTGTGCATGGTATCTAGTCTAGATGTCGATGGCATCAAGTTCACTGGTCTTAGGCATGGAAACATTTACATGGTTGATCTTGATGATCTAGCCATGGAAAGTGGTCAATGCCTAGTGGCTAAGGAAGCCAAGGCAAGTGAAACTAGTTGGCTTTGGCATCGTAGGCTAGGGCATGCTAGTATGCAGTTGATTTCAAAATTAAGCAAAAAGAATCTTGTAAAAGAATTGCCAAAATTCACATTTGAAAAAGATAAGATTTGTGCTGCATGTCAATTTGGAAAACAAACTAAATCTACTTTCAAACCTAAAGGAGTAGTATCTACTACTAGACCCCTTGAATTATTGCATATGGACCTCTTTGGACCAACCAGAACAACTAGTTTGGGAGGTAAAAAATATGGGCTAGTAATTGTAGATGATTACTCACGATTTACTTGGGTAATGTTTTTAGCTCATAAAGATGAAACATTTTCAGCTTTTGTTAAATTTCATAAAAGGGTTTCAAACGAAAAAGATCTCACTATTATTTCTTTGCGTAGTGATCATGGAACTGAATTTGAAAATCATGATTTTGAAGCTTTTTGTAATGAAAATGGTATTAGTCATAATTTCTCTGCACCTAGGATACCTCAACAAAATGGGGTGGTAGAAAGAAAGAACAGGACTCTTGAAGAAATGGCACGCACAATGCTTTGCGAAAACGATTTACCTAGATATTTTTGGGCAGAAGCCATTAATACTTCCTGTTATATTTTAAATCATGTTTTAATTCGACCTATTTTGAAGAAAACATCATATGAGCTTTGGAAAAATCGAAAACCTAATCTCAAGTATTTTCGTGTATTTGGTTGCCGCTGTTTCATATTAAACAATGGCAAAGGTAATATCAGTAAATTTGATGCCAAGTCAGATGAGGGTATCTTCTTAGGATACTCTACTTCTAGCAAGGCATACAGGGTCTTCAACAGAAGAATTCTACTGGTTGAAGAATCAATTCATGTAGTATTTGATGAATCTAACGAAAAATCTTCTAGAAAAGAAGATTCTATTGATGTTGAAACAGGTACAAAGAAGCTTGAACAATTGAAAATCAGTGAAGATGAGCCCAAAGGAGATGATGATCAAGAGAATCAAGATCAAATTCAAGAGATCAATGCAACTTCACCAAAACCATTACCTAAAGAATGGAGGTATGCACACGGACACCCTAAAGAGCTAATAATTGGTGATCCATCAAAGGGGGTAAGTACACGCTCTTCTATTAGAAATGTTTGTGATTATTTAGCTTTTGTATCTCAGATAGAGCCTAAGTCAATAGAAGAAGCTGAAAAAGATTGTAACTGGATTAATGCTATGCAAGATGAACTAAATCAATTTAAAATAAATAATGTTTGGACTTTAACTGAAAGACCCCTTAATGTTTCTGTAATTGGCACAAAATGGGTTTTTAGAAATAAACTTGATGAACATGGTATTGTAATTAGGAACAAAGCTAGACTTGTTGCTAAAGGCTACAACCAGGAAGAAGGGATCGACTTTGATGAAACCTTTGCTCCTGTTGCTAGGCTAGAAGCAATTAGACTTTTACTTGATTTTGCTTGTTTTATGGATTTCAAGTTATTTCAAATGGATGTAAAGAGTGCCTTTTTAAATGGATTTATTGAAGAGGAGGTTTATGTTGAACAACCTCCTGGTTTTGAAAATCATGAATTTCCTAATCATGTCTTTAAATTGCATAAAGCATTGTATGGTTTAAAGCAAGCTCCTAGAGCTTGGTATGATAGATTAAGTTCATTTTTGATGAAAAATGATTTCTCTAGAGGTAATGTAGATAATACATTATTTTTGAAAAAGAAAAATGATGATCTCTTAGTAGTACAAATATATGTAGATGATATTATTTTTGGTGCTACTAACGAATGTCTTTGTCAAGAATTTGCTAAGTTAATGCAGAGTGAGTTCGAGATGTGCATGATGGGAGAACTCAACTTCTTCCTCGGACTCCAAATTAAGCAAACCAAAGAGGGGATCTCCATCAACCAAGCCAAGTACACAAGGGAGATATTGAAAAAGTTTGGGATGGAGACTACCAAACCAATAGGTACCCCTATGAGCTCTTCATGTAAATTAGACAAAGATGAAAGTGGTAAATCAGTAGACCAAAAATTATATAGAGGCATGATTGGTTCATTGCTATATCTAACTGCCAGTAGACCAGATATAATGTTTAGTGTTTGTATGTGTGCACGTTTTCAGTCTGCTCCTAAAGAATCACATCTCTTAGCTGTAAAACGTATACTTAGATACTTATCTGGGTCTATCGAAATTGGTCTTTGGTACTCCAGAGAGTTATCATATGAATTAATTGCATATTCTGATGCTGATTTTGCTGGGTGTAAACTTGATCAAAAAAGTACTAGTGGAACTTGTCAATTCCTAGGAGTTAATTTGATTTCATGGAGCAGTAAGAAACAGAATTCGGTTACTCTATCTACGGCGGAAGCCGAATATATAGCAGCTGGAAGCTGTTGTGCTCAGATTCTATGGATCAAACAACAACTCGAGGACTTTGGCATCAAACTAATTAAGACACCCATAAGATGTGATAATACTAGTGCAATCAATTTAACAAAAAATCCTGTACAACATTCAAGAAGCAAACATATTGAAATAAGACATCACTTCATAAGAGATCATGTTCAAAACTCTAATGTGTTGTTAGAATTTATTTGTACTGACTATCAATTGGCTGATATATTCACAAAACCATTGAATGAAGATAGATTTTGTATGATCAGAAGAGAACTGGGAGTCATTGATCCTTTTGCTTGAAACTCTTCAATTTTCATCAAAATTCCTCAAAAATGATTTATAAATTCTCAAATATGTTTAAAGGTTATTTTTCTAAATTTTATCAATTTTTTTATTTTACAGAATTTTATTTTGGATAATTTATTGTTGGAGGTCGACACTTTAATTTTCGGAGGTCGACACTTGAGGTCGACACCTATGTCTTGGAGGTCGACACTTGAGGTCGACCCCTGAAAATTTTCAGAGGTCGACACTTGAACGGAAATCTGCTTTTTTAAAACCCGTCCGCAAGCCTATTTTTCTCCACTTTTTCCATTTCCTCCTTCGTGTGGTCCCCCTCCAACATCCCTAAATCCCTAAATAGTGGATTTCCACCCTTCTCCTTCATCTTTTTGGAAATCCTCTCCTCTCCTCTTGCTTTTCTTGGAATCAACCCTCTTTTTGACCGTATTCTTGATTTTGGACAACCGAAAGCCTTCGCATCTTTCTACCCTCAAATCTCGGTTGTTTTTCAATTGAAAACACTTATTTCTTTCCTCCGTTTCTTACTTTTTCTTCATTTACTCCCGATTTTCTTCATTCTCACAAACCCTATCTCTACATTTCACCTTCTCCTCTTTTTCCCAATCCGTGAACCTCTCTTTCCCTCTCTTTTCCTCTTAGCCTTGCCTCTTTGCTCTTCTCCCTAAGTTACCCCTCTTCCTTTCACATGGGTCCGAGAAAGCACTTAGCAGTAAGGAAAAGGAGATTGGAACAAGGCCAGGGTAGTACTGAGCGGCGACGAAAGGTCAGACATGAGCGTGAGCCGACCCCAGAGCCACCTGCATCAGTGCCAGCCAGCTTGGTCCGGAAGAGCATTGCTAGTGGGAGGCGCGTGGATATACCATTCTGGGATCAGCATCACTTCTTCATTGGAGACGTACTGAGAGATGCAGGTCTGGTTCATTTTTGTACGATGTCTGAGAGATTCTACCCAGACCTCATCAGGGAGTTTTATGGATCCATGGCCACTGATGGCATTGGATGGTCTGCTACAGTACGAGGGATCGAGATACCAGTGACACCGGAGGTCATCATTCGCATCTAGAGGATCCCACTTCATGGCCCTGCTGCCACTTCGATCAGCGATAGAGAGCACGCCTTCAGGTGTATCCTAGAGCGTGAGGATGTTAGCGACATTTCCACAGTAGCCGCTAACCAGCTTTCACTGGAGATGAGAGTGCTGCACCACATCATCGCCCGTATCTTGATTCCGAAGAGCGGGAGATTCGATTTTATCACTGAGCGTGAGCTGGTGTTGATGGTGTCCCTGAGACAGCGGACTCCCATCAACCTCCCCAGGATCATGCTTCAGCAGATGGATGAGGCAGCTTCTCACAGGAGACTTGTTCAGCCGTACGGCATGGGACTGACTCAGATATTCAGAGAGCATGGTGTCTCATTTGACGGCATACCCTTCAGTCAGCTACAGCACACTGATACTTATGGAGAGAAATCCCTGCATAGGATGGGATTTCGACTGATCAGTGATCGTTGGGTACGACGAGAGTCTGGCTAGGAGCCAGATGAGGAGGATGAGATCCGAGCTGCTGAGGCAGGGCCTTCTGAGCCTACTGATCATGGTACACCTCCTCGCCCAGCACCGGAGACAAAGACTGCGGAGCCTGAGCCATTCACGCCACCACCTTCATCAGCTCCGGCACCTACTATTACTGCTACACCACGAAGGACTACAGTGAGGATATCGGACTTCGAGCAGAGAGTGACTGATCAGATTTCAGAGGTCCGGACAGAGATCACTGGTGTACGGCAGGAGCTACATGATCTGCGGATACACACAGACATGCGCATAGGTGCTCTCTCAGCTAGTATGGATACAGGATTCAGACAGATCCTCAGCCTACTGAGATTAGCACTGCCATCAGGGACTGCAGATCCGACAGTATCTCCTCCACATGATGATGATGATGATGGTGATGACTCCAGTGGATACAGTGACAGTGATGGAGATCAGCCTAGAGCAGGGAGTTCTGAGGTTCCACCTGCAGATCCGATTCCAGAGATACCCCCTGCTACTGATCCTCCAGCTACAGATCTTCCGAGTACAGCTCCTCCAGATGTGCCAATTGATACTGAGCTTACAGAGTCACTTTTTGAGACTATCACTGGGATTCCGGATGACATAGATGAGCATACAGAGACAGACATTGATGATCCCACAGCTTATGAGATAGTCAGCAGGCAGACCCCGGCTCAGTCTACTCAGCATACTGATCCGTCTACTCCTTCTGCTACTGCTTCAGTCGGGACACCTGTGGAGCCCTTTCCTAGGACATATAGATCTCGTAGGACTATCCCTAGGTCTGGTCCCTCTCTGAGGACTCGGAGTTCCTCACATAGGACTCCAAAATCCTCATCTAGGATCATGGCTCCTGTATCTTTTGATATACCTTCTGATGAGGAGTAGCCTCATAGATTTACTTGTTGTACTCAGTTTGCTTTGTATGGTCTGTTATATCAGTGTTTTTGTGCTTACTATGTAAGCAATTTTGTAACTAAATACATTTGTTTTTATCTATATTGTGACATTTTGTGACATTTTACTGTCTGATACCAGCTCTTAGCATTTATCCTTTTAAACCCTCAAGTTAGAATATTTTGTTATATTGAATGCACAAATTGAGGGGGAGCATGTATTTTATGCACCTAAATACTTCATTGTAATTGAACATAAGTTTCATTAATATATCTTTCACTACAAAAATGAACTTTTTGATTCTTGACAAAAAGGGGGAGTAGTAACGTATATATGAGACTCCTTCTTATGAGTAGTAAAGTAAAATATGATTCTTATGAGTAAAGCTAGTATGTTTCTTATCTTTTTGACTCATGAGAATGTTTTCACAAAAAGAAAGAAGTAAATAAAAAGTAAAATCTTTTTGATTCTTGAAAATATTTTCACAAAAAGAAGATGAAAAGTAAAATTTTTATGATACACTCATGCATGTAAGGATTCCTTGAAAATACTTTATTATTGCTATATCTTGCTTTTGGACTTAATTGCATATATACTCAAGGTTTTGTCATCATCAAAAAGGGGGAGATTGTTGGCTTTGGCTCCTTAGTTTTGATGATTAACAAAAGGTTGAGTATATGTTTGGACTAATGTTTCATCTCTAGATAAAGTTTCAGGACTTAGGTTATTCAAAAAGAGTATCAAAAGTACAATGATGAAACTAAGTTTGCATGATTTGGAAAAGAGCTCTTCTACCTTGGACAAGATCAAAATTCTCATAATGGACCTTCTTGTTAAGAAATATTTGACAAAAGAAACAAAGGTTTAAAGAAACTCAAGCATGGCACGCACATCTCAAAGAGTTTCAGAAAAATTCAGATCAGAGGTCGACCCCCAGAGGTCGACACCTTGTCAAAGGTCGACCACCAGAGGTCGACTCATGAATAGAAGAAAAGTTCAGCATGGCCGGCACGGCAAAATCTCAGTGGCACGCACCAGAGGTCGACCACCAGAGGTCAACACCTGTCCAGAGGTCGACACCAGAGGTCGACTCATAGCCTGAGAATTCAAACCTGGCAGAACTATGGTATTCTGAATTTTTGCCTAAAATTTACTGGAGGTCGACTCATGAGGTCGACACTTGATCCAGAGGTCGACTCATGAGGTCGACTCATGGCATAACGGCTAGTTTTTCTGAACTTCTGATTTGATTTCTAACGGCCATAAACGGCCATATTTTTGAATCTAACGGTCTTGTGGAGTTGTTTCAGCATGAATGAGGTATTTAACCTCCACCAAATTTCAAAAAAGACAAGGAGACAAAGTGAAAAAGTGTAGATTCAAAGTACAAAGCCTTCAATCACTTCCAAGCCAAAAGAGTGAGAAAACCAAGAGATTCCTTAGCCAAAAGCTTTCCATCTTTGAGAAATCCAACTTACAAGTGTTTGGCATTTAGTGAGGTCCAAGATTCCAAGACAAAAGGCTTGAAGAGTCTCCATCAAGAGCTTCAACGAATTTCTTATTGCTCAAAAGGAGTTTGTTTAGTTTTAAATTCATTGTATTCATACTCTTTTGTCTTTAGCTAGTTTCAAGGGAATTTGAAACTAGAGTGAGGTTTGTTGGTGAGCCAATTGATAAAACCAACTAGGGTTGCTTGTAAGCCCGAAGCCAAAACAAGTGAGTGAGGTTTGTTGGTGAGCCAATTGATAAAACCAACTAGGGTTGCTTGTTAGCCCGAAGCCAAAACAAGTGTGTAAGGTTTTGACTTGTGAGCCTGGTAAAACAAGTCAGCTGTAATCTAAAGATTATAGTGGAAATTCCCAAGTGGAGCTTGGGGAGTGGATGTAGGTGCTAGGTGCACCGAACCACTATACTTCTTGTGATTTTGCATTGCTCTTCTTTTGCTCTTTAATTGTTGATTTATTTCATTGCTTCCGTTGCACAATTATTTGAGCACTATCACTCTTCACCTTAAAACTTGATAGCACATATATTGCTTTAATTTTTTAAATACCCAATTCACCCCCCCCTCTTGGGCATCATATCTGGGCAACATCTCTTTTGACCTATAAAACTCACAAATTGCTCATTTACGCTAACTGAGTCATCGGCATGATCAGTATGTTAATGATAGAGACTATCAATCATAAAATCATATGAAACCAAAATATTCTTAAAATAAATGAAGTAGTGGTCCTTATTAAAATTGAAACAATATTGTTTTATGCTAATATGGATATAGAAATCAAATTTTTACTAGCAACAAGTTCATAGTAACAATCTCTAAGTATTAAACAATATCCTGATAGTAATTGAAGAGGGTAGGTACCTACAGCAATAGCCACAACTTTTGCACCATTCGCAACCTGAAGGATACTTCACCTTCCCTCAACCTTCAACATCCTATTAGACCCTGCATTGAAGGGCGCAAATATGTACTTGAACCAAAGTCTATGACCTAACTAGATGTAGAAGAAATAGTCAAGTTCATTTCAATAACGAGCATCTCTGACATACCTTCTAAGATGTGTCAACCCTTTTCTTTTGGTTCTTCAGGTATATTGGATCCCTTGACCTCTTCAAGGCCCCTTCTATATTCTAGTGTAACACATACCCTAAAACTTGAGGCTAGTCCTTATGATTGAGTTCGGTCAAATGCTTAGATTCAAATTTAAATTGGAGCTAACATTATTATCAAAAGTGAGAAAATATTTTAATTAAATAGTTGTACTCAATTAACTATTTATTCAAGGGACTTTAAGAAACAAATAAAAATTCTTGCTATTTTCTTAGATTTCTCATACTTCACAATGGAGATGTGGAAATCTCTACATGACTAGGGTTCCAGTGGGTATTGTGGTCTCACTGATCTACATGCATGTCACCTAATAGTTATTGGTAACATGCAAATCAATGAGTGGACAATTCTTGTCCAATAATTCTCAAGCAAATTATAATGACTCAGTCTCTAAGTCATGTGGGCTCATCTAACAGTTATTGTCCACACTTCTTAGTTGAGTCTGACCACTATTCAACACAAAAGTGAAGCCATCATCAGGTCTCTCACCTAATAGCATTTGGGCCTAATCCCATATTCATCCTGCAATATCTCATATTTAATAGAGTGGTTGCACCCCTATGATGCAACTAAACCACTGTATCTAACCGAGAACATTCAACATGCTAGAGATGCCTGCATCTCTATAATGGTGGAAGACCTATGGACTTAATATTTATAAGTAGATTTTGGATTTAGGTCTCTTCTAAATTAGCGAGAACATCTTATGTCTAATTAACCTTATTTAGGTTATCATAACTCATGTCTGACTAAGCTGGATTAAATCAGTATCTCTTATGTCTGACTCACCAGGTTTGGGTTAGCACAACTCATGTTTGACTAGCCTAGTTTGCATCAGCACATCAAATATCTGACGAACCTAGATGGCATGGGTGAACACAAATCAATAGACAACCTAATCAAGACTTAGTCGATCAAGTTGGCAAAGTAAGTAAGATCAATAGGAGGGTTCTACCATTTAACCTTTTTTCTTAGACACCAACTGAGGTGGTCGATAAAAGTTAGTCCCAATTAATAACCATGATCATGACTTGCCTTAGACACGAATAGGTTAATAAGCATGAATAAGTCAACTACTCAGGCTCAGACCACCGAGCCAAATTAAGGCTTAAATTAATCAATTCATATTAAGTGTGAATCGATATGACCAAATTGCATCTAAGATCAATTTTGAGTTTCGTTGACCCAACTCCAATCAAAAAATTGATTGGGTTGGATTAGCTATTGAAAATTGAAAATAGGTTATAGCCTCCTGATCTAATCAAAATCCTTAGGTGTAGTTTCATCATTAGACTTAATTGTTCTATCGACACCCACATCCACGAATAAAAATTTAGAATCTAAAAGTGATTTTTAGATTATATTAAAGTTTATAAAATTAGTGGTTTATGATCATGAATTTATTTTCATGTCTAAACCCTAGTTTATGGATCTCACACATGCTGTTTTAGATCAAATTGATTAACCTATATCTCAGGTAATCAATCTCAGATCTAAAACAAGAATATGATACATCTCATGCAACATAAAATCAGATCTAAAGTTATGGATTTAATTTTGAAAACTCTTTTTTAAAACAAGTCAAATCTATGCTAGGACAACCTTTGTACTATAAGGGGTTAATCCTATAGCAAAACAACATTATGTTAGTACAAATTTCATGAAACCCGATTCTAACTTTCATATCTGAAAAGGATTTAAATTTGAATATAATCAAGTATATTAGGTTAGACTAGGCTCTAATACCATTGAAAGAATTATGATAGCAAGAGTACTAAAATTAGGATTTCTAATAACCTGACAAAAGCAAACTATGAAACTTTTTCATAAAATTACATGTAAAATATTTAAAATAATTTTGAAGAACCTATCTAACATGCTGATTAAGCATTCATCATATAAAATTCAGATTTGAAAAAAAAAAAAAAATCAGAAAGTTAAATCAACTTACCTTGATCGCTATCCTCCTTCTTGAATTGGATCAGATCGATGGATGTTCAGGGTTGCAGTTAGAGCTGCACAAGTTCCCAACCTTTGCTGGTATCCATATAGAGATGATGTTGATTGACTTCTTGAGGCTTCCAAAGTGCTAACTCCTTGCAAGCCTCTTCTCTGGCTTAGATATTAAATCCTTCTCGATGATCTCGAAGGATAAGGTTGCATCCCTTGTTGCCTTCGTGCAAACTCTTTATGCAATTAGACAAGACTTCCTTCAACTTGGACACTAGGGGAGTAGAATACACTTTTTTCTCTCCTTCTCTTTGATCTTTCTTCTCTCAAAAGATTTTGGGGCATGGAAAATATAAGAAAGAAGGCAAGGGAAAAATCTAGCAACAAGATGAACCATAGGGAAAAATTATGCTCGCTCCCTCTTCCTCTAATTTTAGGATGTCATACAAAAACTCTGAATCTACTTTCAACCCTTCAAGCCTGCAACTAGATAAGGATTAATTTTGAATTAGAGTCCCAATAAAATCAAATTTAGGGCAATGATGAGAAGGAGTTAAGCGATGGGAAATCTT
This sequence comes from Areca catechu, assembly GCA_021397845.1. Classification (NCBI taxonomy): domain Eukaryota; kingdom Viridiplantae; phylum Streptophyta; class Magnoliopsida; order Arecales; family Arecaceae; genus Areca; species Areca catechu. The sequence continues at coordinate 87,524,671 of CM038039.1, forward strand.
TCATGCGTGCATGAATTCTCTTCTCCATTAGTTTTTGTCGCATGCCCAAATCAAATTTCACGCCACCTTTTTGTTTTATGCACATTAGAAAATAAAGCCTCTTTTAGATAGTATTCCATGTCTAATTAAATTAGGGATGGAGTTTGGATGAGGATAGGAAGAGATAAAGATGATAGGATAAGGATAAGAATAAGGTTAGGTCTTTTAGTCCTATTGAAACTCCTTAAATTTAAATTCAAACCAATTCAGATTTACACCAAATTTAAACCACATTATACTAATCCAAAAATAAATTAGAAAATATAAAAAAACTAATTTTTTCATGGAGAATTCAAAGAAAAATTTCTAGAAGTTATGGAGAAAAACTTGGATGAAAAAGGAAACATATACACATAATTTCTTTTTCAAATTAAATTTCTGTATCACAAGAAATACATATTCCATGTCCCACAAAATAAGTTTTAAGCTCATCTGATTAGGTTAGGTGTTCTCTTTAATTAGGTTCAAATTTGGATCAAATCAGATTGACTTTGAACCCTATTCGAATCGAATTTGAAAAGGCTATTGTCCTTGTCCAACTAGGATTTTGAAATCCTAGTCTAACTAGGATTCTTAAATTCAATTACATTAAACCTACTTAAATCAAATCAAATTATAACATTTTCAATTAAGTTTTCGATATAAAAATTAGCATGTACCAAAATTAGTAGGTATCAAAAATAGTAGCTACTAAATTTATAATCCTTTTAAAAATAGTAGTTATTAAACTTGATCCAAGCCTTGATCAGGTCAATCCCCTATCATGTTTGACCCCTCAGATTCCATTTTATCTAGTAGTGAGTCATACTATGATCTCTATCATAGTAACATTGAAACTCTTTTGATGGACAGGAACTTTTTCAGCTCAACCCTATAATTGATCATCTATCCGAAAATGATCCAAGTAAGTTTTCATAATCCACCAGTGAAATGTAGTAGTATGTGGTGGCAACTTAGCAAAATAGAAAAGTGAACCCCTATGTATAGTTCTTGTGTGATCAAGTTTCTCTTTCAAAAGTCCTGATATGATGCAGGTCATGGATTTTCATCAAATCCTAAGCATATGTTATATACTAGACTTAATTGGCTCAATGTTGCCCATAAATGGAATCCAAGAGGAGGGGTAACTTGGGTCTTTAAAAAACTAAAGCAATTATGTATCGGCCTTTGATGTGTTTGTGAGCAATGTGAATAACACAATGATATACAGCAGAAATAAAATATTAAATGCTAAGAGCAATAAACAAGAAGAGCAATCACACACAAACACAAGTTTTATAGTGGTTCGGTGCAAACCAAGCACCTACATCCACTTTCCAAGCCACCATCGGGAATTCTACTATAATCTCACAAGGATTACAACTGACTTGTTTTACAAGGCTCACAAGTCAAAACCTAAGTTGGTTTTATCACCTAGGCTCATCAACAACCTTTACACTTGTTTTGTCTTCGGGCTCACAAGTTAACCCTAGTTGGTTTTGTCCCTTTGGCTCACCAATAACCATAACAACCTACTTTCAAGAAACCCTTGAAAGCTAGGTCAAACAATAATAAATTTAGAGATACAATAAATAAAACACAACAAACTCTCTTCAAAGAGTAGAATGTGAAGCTTTGAAGCTCTTGATGATTGCTTGATATGACTTGACTTTGGAATCTTCTCAAGAACACTTTTGGAAAGATGAAATGAAAGGAGTGGAAGCTTTTACAGAGGAATCTCTCCTTTTTGGCTTTTGGAAGTGGAGTTCTTGAAAAATGTTTATCTCTTGGATATTTTCTTGCTTTTCTTTCTTCTCTTGCTTCATGAATGAGTTTGGTGAAGCTTAAATACATCAAAAACCTCCAAAAAATTGTTTAAGACTGTTAGAGATCAAAAACTAGCCATTAGGGACTGAAAAAAGTCAATTTAGGCCGTTAGAAAATAGATCTATTAGAGCTGTCAAAACTCGTGAGTCAATACTTGACTCTCAGGTATCGAAACTTGGTTCTCAGGTGTCGACACTTGGTCCTGCAAGTGTCGACACTCAAATTTTAGGTGTCGACACTTGATGCTCAGGTGTCGACACTTGATGCTCAAATCCTTCAAAAGGCATATTATGGATTTTCAAAAAGTCTCAGGCCTTGAGTCGACACTTGGATTCCAGGTGTCGACACTTGTATCTCAGGTATCAACACTTGGAACTCAGGTGTCGACACTTGGCATGTCAGACATGGATTTTTGCATGCCATTCACTCAGGTGTCGACACTTGGCAATACTTGAGTCGACACTTGAGTCTGAAATTGCCAAAATGAGTGCCAAATCACTCAAAAACATAAGGATATATAATCAAACTTTAGATGCACTAATGTAAACAATAATTGAACATTTTTTGATCCCTTTTTCATGGTGAGAAGACTTCTTAAGACATGTATTTTTCCCAGCTTCAAGATACTTTCCTTTGGAGAATTTGAGGTGCCTGTATCCTGAAACTCATAACTACATTTGAACCATTAGTACAAAATAGATACTCAACATTTTGTTAATCATCAAAATCAAGGGCAAACCCAACAATCTCCCCCTTTTTGATGATGACAAAACCTTGAGTATATAAGTATTCAAATTCAATTTTTAGATATGATAACTCATAAACATGAGAGGTATAGGATGAGTATAGAAATTAATTTTACTCTCCCCCTCAGTGAGTTGAGATATGAAACATTTTGTATCAAAGCATGTATGAAACATTTTGTATCAGAGCATTTCTCAATTGAAGAGCAATATTGTATTAGAGTCATTTCGTATCAGAGCATTTTTTAATTAAAGAAAATAAAATTTGAAACTTGAAACTTTATATCTTACTCCCCCTTTTTGTCTATCATTAAGTAATAAAGGGAGTAAACTCCCCCTAAATAAATGCATTAATACAAAGAAGGGCCATGATACAAGATTAGTTTTGCAATAATTAACAATTATCAGAGCTAAAGAGTAAGGTATCAAAGGCAATATTGTCAGAGCAAAATTTAAACATTATAAATTTAATCAACATTAGAGTAAATGAACAAGATTGATCAAGTGAGAAAGGGAATGCATATATATATATAAAAGAGTGTTTTCAGTACAAAATTTGTTGAAACAATCAACATACACTGAAACATACAACATGATAAGTACTAACACCATAGTGAAGCACATAAACATGAAACACAAGATAAGTACTAATACATCAAACAATAGAATAGTCATCTGTGAGGCTAATCCTCATCAGATGGAATCTCAAATGATATAGGTCCGGTAATCCTAGACCTATAAGCTCGGGCTCTAGGGGTCTTCATGATACTACGACTCCTAGTCCTAGTGGAAGGTCCTATACGGGGTACTACCCAGGATGAACGTATGGAAGGCGATGGAAGAGCCTCAGTAGGTGTCATGAAAACAGGAGCAGTGGAGATCGGTATGTTATAAGGATCAGCAGGTGGAATAGCAGGTGTTTGAGTCTCTCGGCTGACCAACTCAAAGTCATCTACACCATCATCACTGTCACTATCATTGTTAATCACATTTGTGCCTCCACCATCATGTCGGTCACCACCATCAACTGTGTCATCGTGTCCCCAATGGTGGTCACCACCATCATCATCATCAGGAGGTGGGTCAACAGGTGCTGCTGCTGGAGGTATAAGGGATCTCAATAACTTCTCAATACGTCCAAATCCCGTCCCCATGGTCCGACGTATCTCAGCATGCTCCTCAGCAGTATGGGCTCTAAGGCCCTCTATCTTAATATGCAACTGAGTGGTACGGACACCTAGGCCTATCATCTCGCTCCTGATATTAGTAAACTACTGTCTGACTAGCTCCTTGAATGATGAACCAATAGTACTAGCAGGAGTAGGAGCTGGTGAAGTGGCTGGAGCTGGAGCTAGAGCTGGTGTCACCGGCTCAATCTCACTGGGTGCTACTGCTGATCTAAGAGGTGTAACTGATGGCCCTGCCTTAGCCTCATGAATCTCATCCTCCTCATCTGGCTCCTGGCCAGACTCTTTACATACCCAGTGACCAGCGACCAATCTGTATCCCATACAATGGAGTGACCATTCATCATATACATCCATATGAAGGATATCCTTGGAGGTCTCCCCCTCTAAAGGAACTGAGTGAGCTCGAAACAAGCATGTTAACGCCATACCTTAGGGTAAGCAATGTCTCCTCTGAGTAGCGGCGTCTTTCATCTAAACAAGTATCAGTGCTGGAAGGTCATGCTCTGTGATAAAGTCAAACCTCCTGGTCTTTAGCAGAAGGATCCGGGTAGTGATATGGTGAAGTAGACGCATCTCCACAGACAACTAGTTCACGGTGACCATAGCCACGCCACGAACATCCTCTCACTTTAAGTTGCAACCGAATGCCTCCTCACGATCCTCAACAATAGTAGTAACAATCCCATGGTATGGGATCTCCCAAATGTGACTCAGTACCTCCTCTGAAAGTGGAATTCAGATGCCCCTCGCTGTCACAGTCCCAAGTATCCGTCTGCAGTCGAGACTCCCGTAGAACTCTCGCACCAGGTGTTAATAATACTTCTCCTACATGGTGCAGAAGGGGATCAACCCAGCATCCTGAAGAACCTGCCTAATCTGAAAGCCCTGTTTGTCAAAAAATCCAAGATCCACTCTCCTACTAGCTGTGATCACCTTCCTGGACATCCTCTCTGCTGAAGGTGTAGCTGGAGCTATTGAACTGCCAGTCTGATGTCTGCTATCATTTTGAGCTTTTGTTCTCCTTTCTGATTCCTGTCCTGGTTTCCTTTTAAAGGCCAGCTGCTTTCTAGGAGCCATGATAACCAGCTGAGGGAAGGAAGTAGAAAGGGTAAAGATGTGGAATAGGGAATAGACAAAAGGGAGTTGAGGAGAAATAGGGAGAAATAGAGCCAAAAACAAGGGATCGGCCGAGAAAGTGAACAAAAAGGAGAAAAAAATAAAGCTTGGTTTTGATTTAAATCAACAAGGATTTGAAGAAAATCTGTTAGGGTTTGGGCCAAAGGGGAGGAGACCAAATTGTGTTGAAATCGGCCCAAAGAGCTTCAATGTAACAGTTAAACTGTGAAGAACAAGGTAAAAATCAGAAGAATAAAGTGAGGAATCGGTCCAAAAGTGGAAAAATCCAAGAACCCGAGCACAAACCCAAAATCCAAGAGTAAATTAGCGATTTTCGATGGGAAGGAGGAGAAATTACGGAGAAACAGTGAAGAATCGGTGGAAATTCGAAGGAGAACAGTAAAAGAACATGAATCGACCGAAGAAAGTGAAGAGATTTACCAAAAAATGGAGGGCAAGAGAGGAAGACCACTATTATGAGGCCTAAGGATGGTTTGGAGACCACTAGGGCACGAGCGGAGGGAAGAAAAAATAAATAAAAATGATTCGGTGAAGCCCTAGAAAAATAGGGTTTTCCGCCCGAGTGTCGACACTTGGGATTTTTTAGGATTTTTCGAGTGTCGACACTTGGTCAGGTGTCGACACTTGGGATTTTTTGAGTGTTGACACTTGGCCAAGAAAATCCAAAAAAAATTCAATAAAAATATTAAAAATTAAGGGAACTCAAATGAGGATTTTAGGACTTAAAGAATATGAATTTGAGCACTAAAATTAGGCATGGACAAGGTTTGAGAGAGTTCTAAGAAAAGGGATCTATGATTCCTAACTCTCTTCTAATCATGCTAAATCTTTCTTCACTCAAGGGTTTGGTAAATATATCGGCTAATTGAACATTAGTACCAACAAACTCAAGCATCACATTAGAGTTTTATATATGATCTCTTATGAAATGATGACTTATTTCAATGTGTTTACTTCTTGAATGTTGCACAGGATTCTTAGTTAAATTGATTGCACTAGTATTGTCACATCTTATGGGTGTCTTAGTTAGTTTGATGCCAAAATCTTCGAGTTGTTGTTTGATCCATAGAATTTGAGGACAATAGCTTCCAGCTACTATATATTCAACTTCTACTGTAGATAGAGCAACTGAATTCTATTTCTTGTTACTCCATGAAATCAAATTGACTCCAAGAAATTGACAAGTTTCACTAGTACTTTTTCGATCAAGTTTACACCCAGCAAAATCAGTATCAGAATAAGCAATCAATTCAAATGATGAATCTCTAGAGTACCAAAGATCAATATTAATAGAGCCAGACAGATATCTAAGTATGCGTTTAACAGCTAAAAGATGAGATTCTTTAGGATCAGACCGATATATAGCATACATATAAATACTAAACATAATATCTGGCCTACTAGCAGTTAGATATAACAATAAGCCAATCATGCCATGATATAATTTTTGGTCTATAGATTTACTTGATTCATCTTTGTCAAGCTTACAAAAGGAGCTCATTGGTGTACGTAATGGCTTGGTGTTCTTCATCCCAAACTTCTTTAGTATTTCTTTTGTATACTTGGCTTGGTTGATGAAGATCCCCTCTTTTATTTGCTTTATTTGGAGTCTAAGGAAGAAGTTAAGTTCTCTCATCATGCTCATCTCGAACTCACTCTGCATTAACTTTGCAAACTCTTGACAAAGATATTCATTAGTAGCACCGAATATGTTATCATCCATATATACTTGTACTACTAGAAGATCATCATTCTTTCTTTTTAGAAATAAAGTAGTATCTACATTACCTCTAGTGAAATCATTTTTAAGCAAAAATGAACTCAATCGATCATACCAAGCTCTTGGAACTTGTTTTAACCCATACAAAGCTTTATAAAGTTTAAATACATGGTTTGGAAATTCATGATTTTCAAAACCTTGGAGTTGTTCAACGTAAACCTCTTCTTTGATAAAACCATTTAAAAAGGCACTTTTAACATCCATTTGAAATAATTTAAAATCCATAAAACATGCAAATGGCAATAATAGCCTAATTGCATCAAGTCTAGCCACAGGAGCAAAGGTTTCATCAAAATCAATTCCTTTCTCCTGATTGTATCTTTTGGCAACTAGTTTAACTTTATTTCTTGTAACAATTCCAATTTCATCAAGTTTGTTTCTAAAATCCATTTTATGCTAATTATTGAAATATTAGAAGGTCTATCTACCAAAGTCTAAATATTATTTCTTTTGAATTGATTAAGTTCATCTTGCATAGCATTAATCCAATTGCAATCATTTTCAGCTTCTTATATAGATTTAGGTTCTATTTGAGACACAAAAGCTAGATAATCACAAATATTTCTAAGAGATGAACGAGTACTTATCCCTTTAGATGGATCACCAATGATAAGTTCTTTGCGGTGTCCATGAGCATACCTCCATTCTTTAGGTAAATAATCAACTGTAGATGTATTTTCATTTCCTTGTGCTTGATCTCTTTTATTGTCATCTTGTTCCTTGGTGGGTTCTTCATTGTTGTTCACTCCTTCATTTCTATTGATACCTGCATCATCATCAATAATATCTTCTTTTCTAAAAGATTTTTGGTTAGTTTCATCAAACACCACATGGATAGATTCTTCAACAACAAGTATCCTTTTGTTGAAGACCCTGTTGAAGACCCTGTATGTCTTGCTAGATCTAGAGTAGCCTAAAAAACATGCTCATCTAACTTGGCATCAAATTTGCTTAGATTATCCTTACCATTATTTAAGATGAAACAACGGCATCCAAAAACTCGAAAATACTTGATTGAAGGTTTCTACCCTTTCAAAGTTTATAAGGTGTTTTCTTTAAAATAGGTCGGATGAAAATACGATTTAAACCATAATATGCTGTATTTATGGCTTCCGCCTAAAAATATCTAGGTAAATCATTTTTGCAAAGCATAATGTGTGCCATTTCTTCAAGTATTATATTTTTTCTTTCTACCACCCCATTTTGTTGAGGTGTCATAGGTGCAGAAAAGTTGTGATGAATGCCATTTTCACTACAAAACTTTTCAAATTCATAATTTTCAAATTCTGTACCATGATCACTTCTTAATGAAATAATTGAAATACCTTTTTCATTTGAAACTCTTTTATGAAATCTAATGAATGCAGAAAACGTCATCTTTATGAGCTAAAAACATCACCTAAGTAAAACGAGAGAAATCGTCTACAATGACTAAACCATACTTCTTACCTCCCAAACTAGATGTTCTAGTTGATCCAAAGAGATCCATATGAAGTACTTCTAAGGGTCTAGATGTAGAGACTACTCCTTTAGGTTTGAAAGATAATTTTGTTTGTTTTCCAAGTTGACAAGCAGTGCAAATATTATTTTTTTTAAAACTAAGTTTTGGCAAATCTTTTATCAAATCCTTTTTACAAAGTTTTGAAATCAAATGCATGCTAGCATGTCCTAGTCTATGATGCTAAAGTCAACTAGTTTGATTGATCTTGGCTTCTATTGCCACTAGGCATTGACCATTTTGAACATGTAGATCATCTAGATCTACCATATAAATATTGCCATGTCTATGACCAATAAACTTGATTTCATTGTTATCAAGACTAGAAATAATGCACATGAAATATTCGAAAACAACTTTAAAATCCTTATCACAAAACTGACTAATGCTAAGTAAATTATGCTTTAAACCATCAACATATAAAACATTATCTATGAAAGTAGAAGGGATGATATGGACTTTACCAATTCCGATAATCTTGCCCTTTCCATTATCACCAAAAGTAATATTATCACCACTTTGATACTCAAGTGAGGAGAACTGCTCCACATCTCCAATCATGTGCCTCGAGCAACCACTGTCAAGGTACCATAATCTTCTTTTGTTGGTTACAAGACACACATACAATAAAAATCAGGTGGAGACTTTAGGTACCCAAGTCATCTTGGGTCCTTTAAGGTTAGTGGTGATGGTTCCTTTTGGAATCCAAACTTTTTTACCTTGACTAATTTTCCTTTTATTATATAAATAAGTTTTATGTCCTACCTTACTACATGAATAACAAGTAATTGAAGAGGAAGCATGCACAAAGAAATTCTTGAAAAATTTTTATTGCTTTTGAATTTTGAAACCTAAACCAGCCATGTTGAAAATAGCTCTTTGGTTGTTTAAAAGCATATTTAGTTTTTCAGAACTGTAAGTAAATTTTTCAACAAAAGGTTTTAATTTTTCAAGTTCATTTTTATATTTCTTGTTTTCTTCCAAAATCTTATTGTTTTGTTTTGTAAAATTCTCATTTAAAGCAAGGGAGTTTTTCATTTTCAAATCTTCATTTTTCTTTTCAAGAAGAATAATTTTATCATTTAGCTTTTTGTTTTAAAGAAGCAAGCAATCATTTTTAATTGAAAACTTATTATTTGTTTTAACTAAATCCAAGTTTTGCTTCTTTAGTTGTTTATGCTTTGATTTAACTTTTTGAAATTTGATAACAAGTTCATCAAAAACTTCATGCAACTCATCAAATGTAAACTCTTCTTCAGGTTCAGATGTTACCTCATCATTGTTAGCTATTAGACAAAAATCTGCAACCTCTTGTTGTTCTTCTTCGGAGCTTGAATCCTCGCTGTCGCTCCAAGTTGCCATCATGGCTTTCTTTCTCAATCTTCTTTTATTTTTCTTGAGTAGAGGGCAGTCCATCTTGAAGTGGCTCGGTTTCTTGCATTCAAAATATATGGGCTGCTCCTTTTCTTTCTCTTTATCCTTCTCTTTGCTAGGCTCTCCTCTTTGAGGTTTCTTCTTGAAGTTATACTTCTTCTTTCTCATAAACCTCCTAAACTTTTTAGCCATGAGAGCTGTCTCATCTTCTTCATCTTCTTCTTCGAACTCATCACTCGACTCTTCTTTAGTGGTGGACTTGAAAGTAATAACTTTCTTCTTCTTATCAATATCCACATTCTTTTGCTTTAGTGAGAGCTCGTAGGTCATCAATGAGCCCAACAATTGCTCGAGAGGAAGAGTATTGACATCCTTGGCTTCTTCTATAGCAGTGACCTTTGCATCTCAAGAAGCCTGAAGAGACCTGAGGAGTTTATTTACAAGTTCACCATTAGAAACAATCTTTCCTAAACTTCTCATGCCATTCACAATATTGGTGAACCTAATATACATTTCACTTATAGATTAAGTAGGTTCCATTCTAAACATTTTATATGTGTGAATGAGCATGTTAACTTTAGTTGTTTTCACTTGGTGTGTACCCTCATGGGTAACCTCAAGTGTGTTCCATATTTTCTTTGCAGGGAGATAATTTGAGATTCTATTGAATTCACTTGGATCCAATGAGCAAAACAATAGATTTATAGCCTTAGCATTAAGCTCTATTTGCTTAATGTCATTCTTATCCCAATCATCTTTTATTTTGGGAGTGGGAATGCCATTAATCAACATAGTAGGCTGATGAGGACCTTTAATAATAGTCCTCCAAAGATTATAATCAATGGCTTGAATGAAAATATGCATGCAAGTCTTTCAATAAGTGTAATTTGTGCCATTAAACAGTGGAGGACGGTTTGATGCTTAACCTTCTACAACACCCATTCCTATTGGGGCTGCCATGATCTTTCACTCAAGATCGTTGGACCTACAAGAGAGTATCGGTGCTCTCATATTACTTGTTGCCTATAAATGGAGCCCAAGAGGGGAGGTGAATTAGATCTTTAAAAAATTAAAGTAATTATGTGCTGGCCTTTGATGTGTTTGTGAGTAATGTGAATAACATAATGATATGCAACGAAAATAGAAGATTAAATACTTAGAGCAATAAACAAGAAGAGCAATTATATACAAATACAAGTTTTATAGTGGTTCGGTGCAAACCAAGCACCTACATCCACTCTCCAAGCCACCCTTGGGAATTCTACTATAATCTCACAAGGATTACAGCTGACTTGTTCTACAAGGCTCACAAGTCAAAACCTAAGTTGGTTTTATCACCTAGGCTCACCAACAACCTTTAGACTTTTTTATCTTCGGGCTCACAAGTTAACCCTAGTTGGTTTTGTCCCTTTGGCTCACCAACAACCACAACAACCTACTTTCAAGAAACCCTTGAAAGCTAGATCAAACAATAATAAATTCAGAGATACAATAAATAAAACATAATAAACTCTCTTCAAAGAGTAGAATGTGAAGCTTTGAAGCTCTTGATGATTGCTTGATGTGACTTGACTTTGGAATCTTCTCAAGAATACTTTTGGAAAGATGAAATGAAAGGAGTAGAGGCATTTTCAAAGGAATCTCTCCTTTTTGGCTTTTGGAAGTGGAGTTCTTGAAGAATGTCTTTGTCTCTTAGATATTTTCTTGCTTCTCTTTCTTCTCTTGCTTCATGAATGAGTTTGGTGAAGCTTAATACATCGAAAACCTCCAAAAAACCATTTAAGACCATTAGGGATCAAAAACTAGCCATTAGGTGCTAAAAAAAGTCAGTTCAGGCCATCAGAAAATAGATTCATTGGAGCTGTCAAAACTCGTGAGTCGATACTTGGCTCTCAGGTGTCAACACTTAGTTCTCAGGTTCGACACTTGGTCCTACAGGTATCGACACTTGATGCAAAAATCCTCCAAAAGATATGTTCTGGATTTTTAAAAAATCTCAGGCCTTGAGTCGACATTTAGATTCTAGGTATCGACGCTTGTGTCTCAGGTGTCGACACTTGGAACTTAGGTGTCGATACTTGGCATGCTAGATATGGATTTTTGCATGTCATTCACTCAAGTGTCGACACTTGGCAATACTTGAGTCGACACTTGAGTTTGAAAATGCCGAAATGAGTGCCAAATTACTCAAAAACATAAGGATATATAATCAAACTTTAGATGCACTTATGTAAACAATAATTGAACATTTTTTGACCCCTTTTTCATGGTGAGAAGACTTCTTAAGACATGCATTTTGCCCAGCTTCAAGGTACTTTTCTTTGAAGAATTTGAGGTGCTTGTATCATGAAATTCATAACTATATTTGAACCATTGGTACAAAATAGGTACTCAACATTTTGTTAATCATCAAAATCAAGGGCAAACCCAACACTCAAGCCCAATCATAATTTCTATGAAAACTTTTTTTTTATTATCATGCTACTACGATCACAAATTCAAGGTCTCGATCTCTTAGATCGTATAAGACTATTCCTCTACTATCAAGATTGATAGATCCCTTATAGATATACTCCTAACTCCTATAATGAATCTACTATAGCCAATATATACTATAGGGCCCGATATGGATAGGGACTATATTATGTGCTTATCAAACTATAGCAATCTCATTATGAGTGATTGAGGCACCATAGGTCAAGGAACTACTCATACAACTATAGCTCAAGAAGTCACTAACGAGTGAGTAGAAATCCATATGACTTCTTACTTTTTGGTAACATTCAGTACTATTATTTTCTAACAACTACTTGCAGTCTCACTTCAGTGTCCCCACACCGCAGACTTGAGACTTGTCTATCCTAAAGGGAAGTGATTTATGCATCAATATGAATGGATTGATCTCCATCCCCATGATGATCTAACAATCAGGAGTATTTAGGAGTTAACATATAATGACACATGTCTCAAATTCTTAACTCTTGAGAATATGTGTTATTGTCCATTAACTACATGGATGATTCATAGACACAAAAAAATATGAATAAAAAATATCTAATTTTATAAATAAAAAATTTATTAAATATAATTTGATGTTCCAGAAATTGCAGTATGTCAGCCAACATGGCTTTTAGGGCATACACATCAAACATTACCACTTGCCTAGATGCTAGTAAGCTAATCAACTCTAGCTCGATCCAACTCTTAGGGTCTCTTATCTTAGTAAGCTTGAAAATTCTTAGGGATCAATGTGTAATTAAATTTAGATTAAAGGTTTGGATCAATACAATATGAAGGATGGTGGTTTGTGGGTCAAGAAAGGATGATCAAATCCCCACCTTATGTTATTCAATTGGGTATTGCCCTTAAGTTTATTTGAGATGAATATGCATAACTAATTTTCAACAAGGAGTTATATGCAACTAAATTAGATGCTTGAAACTAATTAACTTGAGAGGCTCACCTTGTCTCCAACAATCATCAAAAAATAAATCTAAATGATGGATGCTCTAAGTAATTAGGATTTCTGATAAGCCATGATGTTGTCATTAAGACACCATGGCTATAAGTTTAATTAACTGACTTCTAAATTAAATTAAGAACACGTAGAAAGGATGAGTCGAGTCAAATCCATAAGAAAAACAATATGTTGAATGTTTTGAAATCCTTGATTTACGAAAATAAATAGATCGATGTCGGGAAAGTGAAAATTAAAAATATGAAAAATAAATAACTTGGTACTAAGATCTACTATTTAGATCCTAACATCCACCTACAATAACAATAAAGAACATAAATTTAAAAGCGCATGAAAATATTTTTTTCATTAAATAAAGGAGAGTTCGATTACAAGAAAAAAAAGGATAATTTAATAACTAAGAAAAGCTATAAGAAAATTAGTAACAAAGATTGAAAGTAGATCAGCATAGCTTTGTCAGAAAGATGGTCAACGAACTCCTTTCTTCCTTCGTACTCCTTGGAGCGAACTGGCTTTCTCTATTTCTTCCTCTTTGGATCTTAGTCTTGGAGATGGAGTAGGCTTGAAGATGGTGTAGGGGCAGAACTCTCCTCTAAAAAATCTCATTGTTAGAGGCCAACCAGCAACACAAGCTATGCCCTCTATCCTATATCATATCCTCTCTTTAGGATGCTTTCTTCTATAGCCTAGGGGTTCTTTAAATAAAGCTAGTCTAGGACTTCTTCCTAATCAAATTTGGACTCAATCAGGCTCTAGATCAGTTAAATATCGTAAAAAGAAATCTTTGATGCGGGACAAACTTAGGACTGATGCAAAATAAAAAACTAATTTTTTAAAATTTTTTTAGGATTTAATTCAGTGGCTAAAGACCTGAAAATAAGTAAAGAATCAGTAGGAAGACTAGTAATGCAAGAAACTATCATACCTGCAAAATAACTCATGCAGAATAATAAAGCCAGGACTCGAGAATTGAGAAACTCCTGGCTTAGGATAGCATACCTATCATCATATTAGAACTCAGGAGGGGGAATGCTTTTACCAGGCAGCGATTGTAGTTCCTTTGAAGAAAAGATCCCTTAATACTCTAGATGGTGCCTAGAATAACAAGCCTTTAGTTCCCGAATCTGAAGGCGATCTGAACCCAGTCTGAAGGCAAAGAAAGCCTCCTCTAGGGAGGGGAAACACCTCGGGGACCCTGCAATATGTCAAGGTTAGGCACGAACAGGTAAGCAAAGAAAAAAAATAAAAAGATGGAAGCAAGAAGGAGGGGATTAGGGCAGATGTTGCAGGCGGCCTGGAGAAGATGGGATCCAATTATTTGGGGTGGCTGCTATAGTGCTTCTCAAGGCTATGGATGCTGCTTGGAGGCTTGGGAAGATGCTTAGGCATGGAGAACTCCAAGGAATAGGGGATGGCCAAGGAAAGAACAAGAACCGAAAACCAAAGACAAACAAAACCCAAGAACACTAGACTTGTATAACAATTCAACAGAGTTTATTTTATAAGAGTTGATTGATTACAAAAGGAGGAGGGGTGGGATATTTATAGAGTTCCCATGCCCTCTCCTTATTAGGACTTTATCCCTCTCCTAGTAGGATAGGTTTACATAATTTAAGTGGGAGAACAATTATAAAATAAACCTAGAACTAGGATTACAAAGTTGAATGAAATAAAAACTAGCTTTCTTTCTTTCATTTGAACTCTTCCACATGCTTAGACTTGGTCAACTCATGGAGGATGCCTATCCTAGGCATGTTAGGCTTCAAGGGGCCGGCCAAGAGTGGAGGGCGCATGGGTTTTGGGCCTCCTAGAAGCTGGGGCACCTGGGCTGGTATATTCTGGGTATCAAACTGGAATCTTGGTTCTTAAAGGCTTGGACCTTGCTCCTAGGCTTGAACTTCTTGGACTAAGATGCTGATATATCCCTGAAATCAAGGGGCACCCTGGGTTGAGAATATTCCATGGCATCCAAAAGGAATCTGGCATCTGGAATGGCATCTTGGAGGAATCAGGGCATCTGGAGAGCATCTAGAGGGCATTTAGGATTCTAGGATATCAAATAAGGCCCAACAAGCTGATGTGAGCTGATGCGAAGGCCTTAGACTCTTGGACGAGGCTTGGTGGAACTCCAAAATAGGGTAACCTCCTCTCTTATACAAAAATTGGACTAATACTGGACTCATACAGAAATACAGGACTCAATACTGGATTAGAGTTGAGACACAATCAACTAGTCTCAACTTATTACAGGACTCAATCTTACTTTCTTACAAAATTATGATACATGACTAAGGTTCTAAAAATTCTAATTAGTAAACCATATGAGATCCAGTGATCTGTGTCTGATCCTAGTGTCTCTACCAATTCTCCCGGGGTGGGAGGAACTCGACCCCGTCGAATAAGGGTCAATTTGGCTCCCATACCACTTAAGAAGGGTTTGGGTTACGATGCAGCATATCTCACCAGTGCTCCACAAGTTCTCAGATTCTGGCTGACCTTGCCACCGGACCAAATACCTCTGATAGCCTTTATTCTGGGTACTGATGGCTTGATCATCCAGGATTCGCTCACTCCTTTCCTCACTATTTGGCCAAATTATATGTGGATACTCTGGGATGGGTTCACTCTAAAGGGAGGGATAGGCTCAAGGTGCTCGCTAGGTATCACTGCTGGCTCTCTATGCTCTACAAGGTCTGAGATATTAAAGGTGGAGCTAATACCTAAATCAGGTGGTATCTCAAGTGCATAGGCATTGGGTCCAACTCTTTTCATTATTCTGAATGGGCCAGCTTCGCGAGCATGAAATTCCTTTACAATGATATAATCCTTTGTAGAAAATTTTTTATCTTTCTTTTATGAATTAGCCAAGTTTTTATTTAGTTCATTACTTATGTTCAACTTTTGACTAATTTTCTGATGCAAATGCAAACATGCTGACACATGCAGACTCCTAACATATGATGCAGGGGACTCATACTAACACCTAATGTGGGCAAATAGCTCATGTTAACAATTATTGATATGCAAATTTTATTAAACCCTACACTACAACTGTGGGTTTAACCTTTTGTCAGGTGGGTGACATGCAGATGAGAATGGTGCGTGGACTCCTACTAAGTATCATAGGGTCCTCCAAAAGTAAGATGTAAATATAACATGCTCAATGAATGCATGCATTATACTTACCTCTATAAAATGCAGATGAATGGTTAAAAAAACATAAGAAAACTCAAGAAATGACAGGAAATAAGAGGTGGATTTTGGGTTAGTCTGGTGGGGTAGAAAGTAAGAAAAAGGGTTCAAGATTGATTGGATAGAATAAGATGTAAGAAGGGGTGTCAGGAATTAAATCTAGACTAATAAGATTGACCCTATGGGGTTAATTTATATCTAATGGATTGGCATAATGGAAGGATGGGTCACTAATTTTAGGGACAAGATTGTTAATGAAAACTATAGGATGGGATTCTTCCTGAGGGTACTGATAAGCCAAATCCTTAATAAAGTCATCTGATTCAAGAAATTTAGAACTGGACTCTATATTGGGACTTTCGTCTTGTGGCTTCTCAGGGAAAAGTCTAATAGTAGGGTTGGGTTCCTCATCCTTTAACTGCTCTTCCTCTACAGTCTGGATATGGTCAGGGTCTACTGGGTCAACTGATCTTGGGTTAGCTTCTACCTGGGCACCTACTGGGTCAACTAATTCTAAGTCTTCTACAGGAAACTCCTCTTCTTCTTCCTCATACTCCTCCACTAAGCTCATGTCAGCTTCATATACTTCCTCTTCAATGTCAACTTTCTGAACCAGTAGGGTGGTAAGAGGGGGTTGATTAAGGAAAGATTGACTAATACTAGGTTCAAATCTAGGGACATTAATCCTATAGGGTTTAGGTCGACTGAGGGTTAGTGAATTACTATTGGGTAATATCTAGGGACTATGGGTTCCTAGGGTCTATGGGTTTGGTCTGGGGTTCATACTGGGTCATCTAATGGATTAATCCTATGTGTTGCTGGGTTATTAGATTGGATCATTTGGTTAAGTCTCTGATTTATTTGAGTATTTGATTGGTTAATCTGGGCAAGTTGATTTTGGGTCTGGATATTGGATTAGTTTAGCTGGGCAAACTGGTTTTGGGTTTGGATGTTAAATTGATTTATTTGGGTGGTCAGTTGGGCAACCATATGATCGTTCATGGCTTTTATGAGGGCCTCAAGAATAGACTCCATGGCTGAACTAGGTTGAGGTTTAGACTGCTTGTAGTGGACTCCTGACCTAGTGGTCATGCAATCAATCAATCAGCCAAGGTAGAATGAATGCAGCTAAGCATGCAAGGTTAACACAAGCTAGGGTTTCCTAGACCTGGAGTCAAAACTGAATGGGTTTACTCAACTTACACTTAACCCAGCAGCTAATCCTTCCACTAGCCAGGTAGGGGGTGGGGTGGTGGGAGGCTCCCCTGCTTGTCACAGGGTTCTAATTATAAACCACCAGTCCACTTAGGTCGTTTGACTCTGGATCCCCAGTCTTAGACACCAGTTTTCAGTAATAGCCACAAGATTAAATGCACTAGTTGGCCCACACGGTTCGAACCCAACCTGTTGGTTTCACCTAGCCCTCTAGGACAAATTAAGTCTAATTAATTTTAATTTAGGCTTGGGTTAGTATGATGATGGTTGTTTTGGGCCCAGGACAGGTGATGAAATCCTACCTTGATCTGAGATAGTGAATTGTCCTTAAGATTAGGTTAATCAAATGATGCACATTCAATGAGTCCTAATGCAACTATTAACAATTAAAAAAATAAAATATTTTATATGTATTCTATGATGTGGCAAGTTAGGTTTGAGTTGATTAGGTTAGAAAACAAATTGGGCTTGGGATTGAGGGGTTTGGAAGTTGGTTAGGTTAGGTTTAGACAAGTATGCAGAGTTAATAGATTCAGAACATTAGGGCTCGGTTTGATGCAGTGTTTGACATGGATTCCGATTCATAAAAAAATCAAAAAAGTTCTAGGATAGAGGATTGATGGTGCTGATGACCTATACCAAATTTGATGCAAACTAAAATCAAATGATAATGCAAATCCTAGGCTTTTCGGACAGATGTAGAATTATCAGGATTTTAGTTAGGATTTTTAATATGTCAAATTTTAGGACTTTTAATTTTTTATAAAATTAACTAAAAATTATGATAAAATATAGGACAAGACAGAGAACATGTCATGCAAATTTTATAGAAAAATAAAATTCCTAGGAAGTTGAAATCAGATAAAAAACAGACACCTAATGCAGCTAGAAGGATGCAGAAACTAGGATTTGTGATCCTAATATAGATGAATGCTATCCTAAACCTGCTCTAATACCAAACTAATGCGGGACAGACTTAGGACTAATGTAAAATAAAAATCTATTTTTTTATGATTTTTTTAGAATTTAATTCAGTGGCTAAAGACTCGAAAATAAGTAAAGAATCAGTGGGAAGACTAGTAATGCAAGAAACTATCATACCCGCAAAATAAATCATGCAGAATAATAAAGCCAGGACCCGAGAATTGAGAAACTCCCTGCTTAGGATAGTGTACCTATCATCAGATCAGATTTCAGGAGGGGGAAGGCCTTTACCAGGTAGCGATTGCATTTCCTTTGAAGAAGAGATCCCTCAACATTCTGGATGGTGCCTAGAAGAACAAGCCTTTGGTTCCCGAATATGAAGGTGATCTGGACCCGGTTTAAAGGCAAAGAAAGCCTCATATAGGGAGGGAAACACCTCGGGGACCCTGCAATACGTCAAGGTTAGGCACGAATAGGTAAGCGAAGAAAAAAAATAAGAAGATGGAAGCAAGAAGGAGGGGATTAGGGTAGATGTTGCAGGCAGCCTGGAAAAGATGGGATCCATTTATCTGGGGTGGCTCCTGGAGTGCTTCTCAAGGCCATGGTTGCTGGTTGGAGGCTTGGGAAGATGCTTAGGCATGGGGAACTCTAAGGAATAGGGGATGGCTAAGGAAAGAACAAGAACCAAAAACCAAAGACAAACAAAACCCAAGAACACCAGACTTGCAAAACAATTCAGCAGAGTTTATTTCATAAGAGTTGATTGATTACAAGAGGAGGTGGGGTGGGGTATTTATGGAGTTCCCATGCCCTCTCCTTATTAGAACTTCAGCCCTCTCCTAGTAGGATAGGTTTACACAATTTAAGTGGGAGAACAATTATAAAATAAACCTAGAACTAGGATTACAAAGTTGAATGAAATAAAAACTAGCTTTCCTTCTTTCATTTGAACTCTTCCATATGCTTGGACTTGGTCAACTCATGGAGGAAACCTATCCTAGGCGTGTTGGGCTTCAAGTGGCAGCAAGGGGCCGGCCAAGAGTGGAGGGCGCATGGGCTTTGGGCCTCCTAAAAGGTGGGGCACCTGGGCTGGTATATTCCAAGTATCAGACTGGAATCTTGATTCTTAAAGGATTGGGCGTTGCTCCTGGGCTTCAATTTCTTAGACTAAGATGCTGGTATCTCCCTAGAATCAAGGGGCACCTTGGGTTGAGGATATTCCATGGCATCTGAAAGGAATATGGCATATGGGAGGAATCAGGGCATCTAGAGAGCATCTAGAGGGCATCTAGGATTCTAGGGTGTCAAATAAGGCTCAACAAGCTGATGTGAGCTTATGCGAAGGCCTTAGACTCTTGGATGAGGCATGGTGGAACTCTAAAATAGGGTAACCTCCTCTCTTGTACAAAAACTGGACTAATAGTGGACTCATACAGAAATACAGGACTCAATACTGGACTAGGATTGAGACACAATCAACTAGTCTCAACTTATTATAGGACTCAATCTTACTTGCTTACAAAATTGTGACACATGACTAAGGTTCTAAAAACCCTAATCAGTAAATCATATGGGATCCAATGATTTGTGTATGATCCTGGTGTCCCCACCAATCTTGGCCATCGATCTATTGTGTGATGGATCCATCTAGCATTTTTTATTTCTCCGGCACATAGAGTCTGAACCAGACTCTCATAGAATCCTTGAATTCATCTTTGATTAGGACTAGGACCTACTCCTCCCAACTCTAGCAACAGCAAACAGACGGTGGTAGATGGTGGTAAGAGGCGGCGACCGGCGGAGCTCGACCAGTTGGCATGGTGGCAGGGAGATCTAACATCAGAGAAAACTAGGGAGGGAGCAACTATGGGCTGATGTGGGAGATGACTCGATGATGGCACGGGGGGAGAATGGAGGTGGTGCTGGGCAAGCGATGGTGTTGGGCGATGACCAAGTGGAGAGAGATCATGACAAGGGACCATGGCCGGAGCTTGGAATAGGGAGGGGTGGCAACCGGAAGATGACCGATGATGTCTGAGATCTCGAATGGTGAGTGGGAGTGACCAACGATGATGGACGAAGGGCAACGATGATTGATAGGAAGAGTTTTGAAAGTGATGGTCGAGTGGAAATTCGACAGCGGTAAATGGGTCTCCGGCGATGTATCTGGTAGTGGAGGGCTTCTCAGCAGCGAGGGGAATGGTGGGGGAAGGCTCCGATGGCTGGGCGGCATGAAACGGTGATTATGGTCCACAAGAATGTGGGTCATGGTTAGGCAGCAATGGCTACCGGTGGACCCAGGCTATTTCATGATTTACTCGGTCGGTCCGTGTAATTTCTTTAATAATCTTTAAACTCTGATTCTGGGCCCGTTTGAACTCTGATTTGGGTACCGTCTATATCGTTGGATTTCAAAAATCAAGCTTTTCATAATGACAATCTTCTTTCCTAAAATGATATATAAAAATATTATTTTAATATAAATAAAGATAGTTTAATTATTGAATTAATGCTTTTATATGTGTATATAATATAATTATCATACCCCCTAACTTAAACTTTGCTCATCCTCGAGTAAAATAGATGAATTAGCTATGTATACAAACTCATCCTTGAATTAAAAGTTAACTTAGATAGTCCTAAAGGTAGCTGATACCTGGCCATACCATTAAAAAGGTACTTCAATGGATCACTGAGTTTACCCAATTTGTTGTTGAGTGTTAACTATAGAAATCTTTAGAGGTATTCCTTACTATCTCCCCAACATACTCCTTAAATCCTCTAACTTGATTTGAGTCGGGTTTATTATCTTTTTAGACTTTAGTCCTTTTTTTGGAGAAGTCCAGTACGATGTCTTGACCTTTTAAGTATTAGCATCCTCACCTTTTGATGCGAACCACAACATTTACTTAGGCAAAGGAGCCCGGTTATTCAGTAGGGTGCCATTGCTTAACATATCTCTTGACGTTCTCACTTTTTGATGTGAACCACAATGCTTACTTAGACAAAGGGACTCGGTTATTCAATAAGAGTTCAAGAAGAGCTGTGAGGTTAGACTGACCCTCTAATATTTTTTTAATTATTTTTTAAAAGATTTTTTATATATCTCAACATTTCCAACCCTACTCTCAATAAGCAGATTCTTTATTGAGATAAGAAGGGAGAGAGTTCTGGATTCACTTCCAAAATTTAACTTGGTCAATACCCTACCATTTGTTGGGTTTTCTTAGTGATTTGCCCCTTAGTATCTCTAAAACTATCTAGGTCGTTAATCAATCATTGATTAGGGTGCCTAATTAACTTCAAATCGAGATAAAATTTGAATACAAAACTATTTACTTATGGTCATATTTGAAAACTTAATTAGATTAGTTATTCTCTCTCCTAACTTAATCGACATTGTCATCAATGGAGAAGGAAAACAAAGGGTGTAATATGTAAAGAGGAATAGGAAAGAGTACACCTGGAGTGAATATGCTTTGTGAGTTGAAGAGGGCTTCGTGAAGTAGCGGGCTCTTGTACTTCCATCTAAGTTCCTATAATTATATTAAAAAGATGAGATTATTGAGTTGCCTCCCAACCAGCACTAAGTTTAATATCTTCAGCCGACATTATGAGGGAGTCCAATAGGTAATTAACTTTAATATGCCCCTCATAATATTAAAAGGACAGGGCCAATCAGGAGGCCTTGTCATCATCGCAGAAAAATGATCATATAGTACTTTATGATGACTAGCCTGAAACAATAAAATATACTGGGCAAGCATATTATTTCAGGATTTAAAAAAATTATTATAGTTTATATAATACTTAGGAAGGGATTGTATTTGTTGGACCGGGATTGGAGGTGGTAGTTTAAATTTTTTTTTCAATTATGGGTTGGTCTACCCTACTCCCCTTCTCAGGCATGATGTGTTTAGTTAATGTTTCTTCCCATTTTAAATTTAGGTACCTTTTCTAGATTAATATTAATCCTGCCTCCATACATTATTTTAATATCATGGAAAGATTTTGAAGGCGGTCTTTAAAATTGGTGCCGAATACGGAGAAATCAATTATAAAATTTTTAAGATCATGATCCCTCATTTCAGTAATATCTCATTCGATAGCTTCTTTATGTACTTTTAAAATACCACTGAGTTTGGCTTCCTAGATAAGGTTCACTAGAAAAGTTTCAATGGGTGCATCAGGAAGTTGCTTCAGTTCTAGATTAGGTGGTAATTCTAACAAATGGACTATTGGTGGGCTAGGTGACGGCTCTTGTTGTTCATCAATCAAAAGTTAGGTAGTTTCAAAGTAGGATATTTATATTGAGTAATTCATTTCAGTACTATACCCATTTATATTAAAATCATCTACCCATAACTGAGCTAGAAAGGGATCTAACAAATCCTAGAAAAGAATTGTGGGCATGGCTTCCTCTATTGAGTTATGTATTTGTGGTTCCTGGAAAGTTTCTACTAGTTCCATCATCGCATCTATTTATTCTCCCATCCTATTTAAAGGCATGGATGATTCTAGGACACTAGAAAATGGGGCCATAGGTGAGTAGGATAATGATGGAATTGGTTTATCCTACAAGTTTAATGTCTCCATATATTTTTCTGCCTTAGCCAAATTATCTATTTAGTCTTTATGGTTGTGCAGAGTTGTTCTAAGACCAGTTCATTCTCGGGAGCCAGAGTTGATTGTTCAGGAAAAGCTAGAGGGTCATTAAAATTTTGAGTTAGGTATGATCCCTTTAGATTACTCTCGGGTTCACTAGGCAATTCACCTCTCTCCTCTCTATTAAGCTCAATTAATCGTTGATCAGTTTAATCTATTAGCTTATCGATAGATTGTTGTTGGGCTATAATTATTTATTGAAATTGAACAAACCTATCGACATCTAAGTTGGTCTGTAGGGAGGGTGGGTATGGTGCTTGCTGAACCTTCTCTTCAAATAATGGGCTATAATTAGTTAAAGAAGGTTGATAATAGGGATAGGGCTAATCATAATAGGATATATCTATGAACATGGATCCTTGGATTGCCAGGGTAACCACTGGATGTGGTTGCCATGAAAAATCAGTTGAGCCCACCAACCTGAATTATAAGTATTAAAGTATAGATTATCTCTTGAGTTGTAGGCCAGTTGGGTTTGATCTTGATAAACCTGGTCATACCTAAACTCGAGGTTGGTACCCGATTAGGCACTCAATCCCAAAGTGAGTGGGATTCGAATAAACTTTGTGTGTCGGGAGAAAGGGTACTCTACTATAAGGATTCATTCTCCTAGCACTGATTTAGTCTATTGGATTATTTTAACTATTTGGATATACAATCAAATTTTTAGATTAGAGCAATCCTTATTTATTTATGTATTTATGTATTTTTTATTATTATTATTTTAAGAGGAGTGGTGAGATGAAGAAGAAAAAGAGTTCTAAAGAAAAGGGTCTAAGGAGTCCTAAAGCTAAGAGAGAGAAGAAGAATTAGTTAGGTTTTAGTGTTATTTATAAACAAGTTAGCATAACATTGACTCTCTATCTATAGATTATCTTAAATCTAGATAGCTCCTAACTGCTAAGATAATCTTGGAGCCCTCCAAGTCAGAAACTGACTAATCAACTGGCCAGGTAAGGATAAGATCGATGGGGTCCCCCATTGGTTTCCTTAGACACCAATTAAATTGGCCAGATTAGTCAACAAAATCAACTAAAAACCATCTTTCTTCAGGGCTATATCATCTGTGAACCTCTTTTCTAGATACCAGTTAATCAGCCAATCTTGGCTTGGTCCAACTCTTTTGGATGTCTTGTCTCATTGAGCTCGAGTTCCTTAGGGGTTGATGTCTAATTGATTTTAATTAATAAGCTTAGATCAGTGCAAGATACAGAGTGATGGTTTGTAGGCTAAGAAAGGGTTATCAACTCCACACCTTATGTTGTTTATGGGTTGATGCCCTTAAGATATTTTATAGAAGTATACAATGCAAAAATAAGAAGATGTCCTAAACAAGTAATAGATTTTTAAGTTTTGATTAGTTACGCTATTTTAGTAAAGTATTATGCGGTGTTTTTCTTTTCTTTTTATATTATGTTATTTCAAGCAAGAGAGATAAAAAGATAACTTTTAATCTTGGTTAATTAGGTATGAGAGAAAAAAACTAAAATTAGGTTAAGCAAATAACGAAACTATGGATCTTATAATTAAAGAAAGAAATCAAATTGATATTTATGGCAATTAATTAAAAAGTTAAGTAAATTTTTTTTGGATAATTCTTAAAAAGGAAAAAACTAATTTTTTTTTTCCTTTTAGGTTAGTTTAAAAGAAAGAAACTAATTAAAAGGAAGAAACCAAAAAAAATTTATGTTAATTTGAAAAGGAGGATAGTAAAAAAAAGGAAATAAATCTTTAAAAAATTGATAGATTTTTTTTTTTTAAAAAAAGAAAGCTAATCGAAGGAAACAATTTGTTTTGGTTAATATGAAAAGGCATAAATTAATTAGAAGTAACTAAAAAAAGAATCTAGGATTAGGATTGATCTCACCAAAATTGTAAAAACTTCTTCTCCTCTTTTTTTTCTTTTTTTTTTTGGTTTTCTTGATCTGCAAAAAAAAAGAAAAAAATAGTAAATTAAATTTTTAAAAAATCAAAGAGATCAATAACGTTAGCATTCATGCCTTGCTTGGCAACGATGCCAAAAAAACTTGATAGGTCGTGATATTGTCATTAAGACACTGTGACTATCAGTTTAATTAGCGAATTTCTAAATTAAATTAAGAACACGTAGAAGGGTGAGTTGGGTTGAATCTACAGGGAAGGCAGTATGTTGAATATTTTGAAATCCTTGATTTAAGAAAACAAACAGATTGAAATCAGGGAAGTGAAAATTAAAAATATGAAAAATAAATAACTTGGTACTAGGATCTACTATTTAGACCTTAGCATCTACTTGCAATAAAAATAAAGAACATGAATTTAAAAGTGCATAAAAATATTTTTTTATATTAAATAAAGGAGAGTTCTATTACAAGGAAAAAAAGGATAATTTAATAACTAAGAAAAAGCTATAAGGAAAATAATAACAAAAATTGAAAATAGATCGGCACAACCTCATCGGGAAGATGGTTAATGAACTCCCTTCTTTCTTCATACTCCTCGAAGCGAACTAGCTTTCTCTACTTCTTCATTTTTGGATCTTGATCTTGGAGATGGAGTAGGCTTGATGATGGTATAAGGGCAGAACTCGCCTCTAAGAAATCTCACTCTTAGAGTCCAACCCGCATCCAAGCTTTGCCCTCTATCCTATACCGTACCCTTTTCTTAGGATTGTTTCTTCTTAGCCCAAGAGTCCTTTAGATAGAGCTCATCTAGTGCTTCCTCCTGGTCAAATTTGAACATCATCGGGCTCTAGATCAGTTAAATATCATAAAAAGAAATATCAACCATTGATTTGTAGCATGATGGATCCATCATAGCATTCCTTCCTTCTCGGGCACACAGAGTTTGAACCAGACTCTCGTAGAATCCCTGAATACCCCTTTGATTGGGACTCAAACTTATTCCTTCCAACTCTAGCGACAGTAGAGAGATGGTGGTGGACGGCAGCAAGAGGTAGCGACCGGCGGAGCTCGGCCGGTTGGCATGGTGGTAAGGAGATTGAACATTAGAGAAAACTGGGGAGGGGGCAGATGCAGGTTGATATGAGAGATGACTCAATAGTGGCACGGGAGGAGAACGGAGGTGGTGCTGGGCAAGCGGTGACAAGCAGTGGTGCTGGGCAATGACTGAGTGGAGAAAGACTGTGATAGGGGACCATGGCCGGAGCTTGGAATTGGGAGGGGCGGCAACCAGAAGATGACTGGCGACGTCCGAGCTCTCGGATGCTGGATGGTAGTGACCGGTGACGATGGACAAAGGGCAACGATGACTAATGGGAAGAGTTTTGAAAGTGGTGATCGAGCAGGGATTTGACGGCGGTAAACCGGTCTCCGATGGTGGAGGGCTTCTCGACGATGAGGGAAACAGTGGGGGAAGCCTCCGGTGGCTGGGCAGCATGAAATGGCAATTATGGTCCACGAGAATGGGTCATGGACCGGCAGCAATGGCTGTCGATGGACCGCAGGCTATTTTGTGAACCGCTTGACCGGTCCATGGTGGACTGGTTGCTTCAACAACCATACAATTTCTTTAATAATCTTCAAACTCTAATTATGGGATCCGTTTGAACTCCAATTTGAGTGCCGTCTATGTCGTTGGATTTTACAAATCGAGCTCTTCACAATGATGGTCTTCTTTCCTATAAATGATATATAAAAATATTATTTTGATATAAATAAAGATAGTTTAATTATTAAATTAATGTTTTCATATGTGTATATAATATAATTATCAGTTTCCATTCTGGTCATATAGTTTTGATTAGGTTTAAGTGGATTATTTTATAGTTAATTTGAAAAGAAAGCAACTAATACTAGAAAGGAAAGAAATCTAGGATTATAATTGATCTTACCATGCAAAATTGGAAACTTTCTTTCTCCCATTTTTTTCTACAAGAAAAATAAAAAAATTAGTAAACTGTATTCACAAGAAATTAAAGAAATCAAAAACTTTAATATTCATGCATTTTCTGGTAATGGTGTCAAAAACTTGATATTGCCTGATATTATTATAAGATACCGTGATTATCAGTTTAAATCTAAAATCTAAAAAATTAAAAATACATAGAAAGCAATGAGTCATATCGATTCCATGGAAAAGATAGTACTTTTGAAGATTTAAAAATTTTGATTTTATAAAAGAAAAGAAAGATTGAAGAAAGTAACTGAAATCAAAAAATAAAAAGAATTAAAAGATTCAAGAAAGTAATTGAAGTAAAAAAAAAATTAAAAATATAAAAGAGGAACTTGGTACTAAGATCTACTATCTAGATCTTAGCTTCTATTAATAGAAATTAGAAGTATTAAAAAATTTAGTACTAATATCTACTATCTAGATCTTAGCTTCTATTTGTAATAAAAGTAAAGAACAGAAATTTAAAGAGCATGAAAATAACTTTTGCATTAATTAAAAGCATGATTTAATTACATGGAATTTAATGAACAAGTAAATAAAGTAAGAAAATGTAATAAAGATTCGAGGTTAATAGGAGCAGCCTCATTGGGAAAATGGTTGATGAACTCTCCTTCTTCCTTCAAACTCTTCAGAGCATACTGAGCTCTCTCTTTCTTTCTCTTTGGATCTGATCTTAAAGATGGTATAGGCATGATGAAGATAAAGTAGGAAGCAAAGCTCTCTTCTAAGCTTCTCTTTCTTAGAAGCAATCCAAAACTCTAAGCTTATTATGCCTCCCCCTCTCTTTATGTCATCCCTCTCTTAGATAATTTTTTTCTTATAGCCTAGGATCCTTTAAGTAGAAAGGAAATAAGTTGAATCGGTGTCAAAATAGGTCTTAGAATTGTTGTAGAATTGTTTTCAGTATGTCTGGAACTCGTAGCCATTAGATCATTGTTAAAACACCACAAATACTGCCCATATCAACCCAAATTGAGTCGGAGTGAATTGTGGCCATTAGATTTCCATTGAATCATGCCCAGATCAATGCTCGTCAAGGCCCAAATCTAGTTCAGGTCAATGCAGGCCATTGGATCATGACATTTGTTGGTTTTGGACCATCATATCCTAGCAAATCAGGCCTTAATCCTGCTTGGAAAGTCTTCTGCAGACCTTAGAATTTATTCTACCCATTGGATCGTGCCATAGAAGGCCTGGGAACCGCCCGATAGCGCAAGAAACCCGCACCTGGCTCCCACTACCCAAACATCGTGATAAAAAACCAATAACTATTGTTCCCATAGACCACGTATGGACCAGTTGGTGTGTGGACCATGTGGGGCTGTGTGGACTGCTGTGAATTGGGCTATTGGGTTGGGCTTCAAATTGGGTTTTTGCTTCCATGTTATCTCCATTTTGGCTTCAATTTGCATGCTTTAAACCTTTAGATCAAGCTCTTTATGTTAGTATCTTTCCTTTATCTGCCAAATAATCTATAGGATTCCAAGATTTCAAACAACTCTAGTGATTTGAATGTACCTACCTGATGTGGCAAGACCGCTGACGTGGAGAACATCTCGGATCCAGCTAGCAGCGAAGCGGGCAGATGTCGTCACGCCGGATTTCTTTCCGAGCTCCTTCGCCAGGTGGCTCTCCAAGGGTCAAGCCCACCTCGATCGAAGTCGAGTTCCCTCCGCTCCTTCACCAGGTGGCTCCCTAAGGGTCGAGCCCATCTCGGCCGAAGTCGAGCTCCCTCCGCTCCTTCGCTAGGTGGCTCCCCAAGGGCTGAGCCCATCTCGGTCGAAGTCGAGCCCGCTCATCGAAAGCGTCACGAAAAGGACAAAGGCATCAGCACCAAGCTTATCATTGAAGCCGGTGCGCACAGAGTGGCGCGTCCAGTATGGCGCCCCAAAGCTAGAAAGGTGCGCTTACCCTTGCATCAGTTGGGAAGGAGTACCCCGATCGAGGCACCAGGTCCTGCAGCCGACCACCTGTACCACCCAGAAGGAGAAGGCTGCGTTAGGAACCTCTGACCTAAGGGCGGCTACCACCGGATCGAGGTCCTGCTAAACTTTCCCAGCCATGTAACTCATCGAGAAAACAAGGCTTGCAACATAACTCCCTACTATAAAGAAAAATGACTTCGGGGGCACGGTCGACGGATGTCGTTGACCTTCGAGCACCCCAAGAGGAGAAAAATCGAGGAAAGAAGCGAGGAGAGCTGATGATCTAAAAGGAGGACCCAGCGAGCGAGAAGAAGGTAAGCAAGGAAAAGTAGGAGAAAGAGATAGAAGCAGAGAAAGCGCACGGAGGCTACCACGAAACTCCCGGAGAGAATTCCAACGGACATGGCCGTCACAGCTCGAGCCTTACTCCTCTCCTACCCTTCCTACTCCATCCTTTACAAAAACCCTCTTTCAAGCATGGTGACCGAAGAGAGAGCTGCCTTGAAGGATATGTTCCTCTTTAACGTCCGCTGACTTGATCGTCGGAGTGTCCTCGTCGGGATTTCTGGTCCGGGTCTCTAACTCTATTTTGCAGGACCGGGTATTGCTAGATTCTGGGAAACGAGGCTATCGTTCGGTGCTACATTCAAGCTGCGGGCCACGACGGTAAGGGCGGCAACACTATCAAATAAGGAAGAAACATAAATTAAATTTCTCATTAAACTCCTAATAGGTATGAAATTATTTTGGTGTTTAGATTGATCAGTTAGCTCGACATCTACTTTCCATAAATGCATTCTAATTCCAATTTTTCAAAATTATTTTTAAACATATTTAATTTTGTAAGAAAGTTCAATTTAGTTATGTACTTAGGGTTTTTAGAAGATGATAGTAGCATTAACTACCTAAAATACTTAAAATAAATGTACAAATAGATGACTTATCAAACTCTTTTTTCAATTTCTTCGATGTTTGGAATGTTTAATCTTCTTGAGAATTACCTTCGTCCATCTTGTCACCTCATCGAAAGTAAGTTGGACCTTAGAAAGGTAATCTCAAAAAGGGAACTCTTTAATTCCTTTGACGACCATCTTTCCAAGCTAGTTGGGTCGTGCCTTGTGGTGGGTAACCACTTATTGTTGACCACCTATGTTGATCCCAAAGGCCCAAGTCAATTGACTGAGGTCCCTAAGTAACCGTGCGAATGCTCCTTTTAGGAGATGCCACGTCATTATCCGATGGCCTGGGCTAAGTATAAATAGGAGCCCCTCCCTAGCCATTTTTGCAAGAGGTCTTAGTTCTTGTAGTTTGGCTGAGTGCCTTGGATTTTTGGCTTCCAATCTATACCATTGGCTTTCAGAGGTGACACCCTTGGTTGACTAAGTCTGAAATGCGACTCAAAAGAAGATCATGGCTCAAACGATCATAGAAGATAAAGAATTTAGAGATTTCATGAGAGAAATCGTCACAAACTTAGTAGAAGCATATCAACTCAAGTTCAATAATTGCAAAGAGCAAATAATTCAAGTTCGCCCATGTTGCCGATCTCACCGCGGTGGCCTGTAGCTTCAGAGCTGGCATCGGTCTCAGACCATCTCACCTCGAGATCTCCAAGCTTCCGGTCATGCAAAACAGGGTCAGAGACCCTGGCCGGGGTTCCGGCGATGGCACTCCGACGGTCAAGTTAGAGAGCGGCGAGATGGAACAGATCCCCTAAGACGGGTTCCCGAAGGACTCCCGTGCTTAGAGGAGATGTTAACAAAAGAAGTGTGGGAAAGAGTGGAGCTGAGGCTCAGCTCCTTGTGCTGAGTTCACCGAGCTCGTGCCTGAGGACTCCTCAAGGACTCCCCGGATCCTTCTCTCGGTGCCTTTTTCTTCCTTTTTACCCTTACCTCGCTGCCCGCTTTTTCCATCCCTTTTATATCATTATGTTGCCTCCAGGCCCCCCTCCCCTCAGGGGGCTCCCTCCCGCTTCTTGCCTTTCTCCCCCCCCCCTTCCTTTCCTCTTTAGGCCTGGGAACCCTGTGGCCCCATCGCCTTGCTTGTCGTGCCTAATGAGAGAAGGGGGGGCAAGGATACCGGCGAGGCTTTGGACCGAGCGTGGGTGCTCTCCATCCGAGGCATTGACGATGAACGCCCAGCCATTTCGGGCTCCTGCCTGCAAGGACTCCGCTTCTCGATTATGGGGCCCATCCGACCGATGTAAACGAGGTTTCGCGCATCACTGCAGACCGTATTGGCGCCCCTTACGAGGCGCGGCGCGCGCTACCCGAGTGGCAATCTTGAAACCCGCACCCCCACTTTTCGGAGGCCTTACTGAGTAGGGCTGGCCTCGGTCGAGGTGGACCCGTCACGGGACGCCACCTGGCGAAGAAGCGGGGAAAGGCTTGACTTCGACCGCGGTGGTCCCGTCTCCGGGTGCCACCTGGCGAAGGAGCAGGAAGGCCTGGTTCGACCTCGACGGAGGTGAACCCGTCTCCGGGCGCCACCTTGTGAAGGAGTAGGAGGGCCCGGCTCGGCCTCGGTGGAGGTGGACCCATTCCGGGTGCCACCTGGCGAGAGAGCAAGGGGCTACCAGCTTCGACCGAGGTGGACCCCTCCTGGGAGGACACCTGGCGGAGCGGCAGAGAGGTGCTCGACTTCGACCGAGGTGGACCCATCTCCGGGCTCCACCTGGTGAAGGAGCAGGAGGGCCCGGCTCAACCTCGGTGGAGGTGGACCCGTCTTCGGGTGCCACCTGGCGAGGGAGCAACGCGCCGCCAACTTCGGTCGAGGTGGACCCCTCTTGGGAGGACACCTGGCGGAGCGACAGAGAGGTGCTCGACTTCGGCCGAGGTGGACCCGTCTCTGGGCGCCACCTGGTGAAGGAGCAGGAGGGCCCGGCTTGACCTCGGTGGAGGTGGACCCATCTCCGGGTGCCACCTGGCGAGGGATTACCGGGCTGCCAGCTTCAGCCGAGGTGGACCCCTCCTGGGTGGACACCTGGCGGAGCGGCAGAGAGGTGCTCGACTTCGGCCGAGGTGGACCTGTCTTCGGGCGCCACCTGGCGAAGGAGCAGGAGGGCCCGGCTCGACCTCGGCGGAGGTGGACCCATCTCCGGGTGTCACCTGACGAGGGAGCAAGGGGCCGCCAGCTTTGACCGAGGTGGACCCTCCTGGGAGGACACTTAATGGAGCGGTAGAGAGGTGCTCGACTTCGGCCAAGGTGGACCCGTCTCTGGGCGCCACCTGGTGAAGGAGCAGGAGGGCCCGGCTCGACCTCGGCGGAGGTGGACCCATCTCCGGGTGCCACCTGGTGAGGGAGCACGGGGCCGCCAGCTTCGACCGAGGTG
This sequence comes from Areca catechu, assembly GCA_021397845.1. NCBI lineage: Eukaryota > Viridiplantae > Streptophyta > Magnoliopsida > Arecales > Arecaceae > Areca > Areca catechu. The sequence continues at coordinate 87,556,862 of CM038039.1, forward strand.
GACCCCTCCTGGGTGGACACCTGGCAGAGCGGTAGAGAGGTGCTCGACTTCGGCCGAGGTGGACCCGTCTCCGGGCACCACCTGGTGAAGGAGCAGGAGGGCCCGGCTTGACCTCGGCGAAGGTGGACCCGTCTCCGGGTGCCACCTGGCGAGGGAGCACGGGGCTGCCAGCTTCGGCCGAGGTGGACCCCTCTCGGGCGGACACCTGGCGGAGCGGCAGAGAAGTGCTCGACTTCGGTCGAGGTGGACCCGTCTCCGAGCGCCACCTGGTGAAGGAGCAGGAGGGCCCGGCTCGACCTCGGCGGAGTTGGACCCATCTCCAAGTGCCACCTGGCAAGGGAGCACGGGGCCGCCAGCTTCGGTCGAGGTGGAACCCTCCTGGGTAGACACCTGGCGGAAGGGTAGAGAGGTGCTCGACTTTGGCCGAGGTGGACCCGTCTCCGGGCGCCACCTGGTGAAGGAGCAGGAGTACTTTTCCCTGAACGGGGGACCCCCCTCTCTCTTTTTTTTTAAAAAAAAATCACGTGGTACTGACCACATCTAGCGGGACCTGACACGCGCGCCACGTCAAGCGTAGTAGCCATATCAGCCCATAATTGAATCTGAATGAGATAGCAGTTGTCAGGGAATCTAAAGAAGAAAGAGTAGTCAATGCCGAGGGAGCTTTTGTTGATGCACTGAGACAATTGCCGATAAAATTCTCAAAACTAACTCAGCTGAAGAACTAAAAGACTCGTTGGAGTTAGCTAGGCGAGCCTCATGGACTTCACTTTCTCCTAGATTTTCTTCAACATCCATGTTATTTCTGTCAAGCTTCTCTAGCAAAGAATGGACATCTCATCGAACTTGAGAAGCTATTAGCATCAAAGAATAAGCATCTCATCAAACTTGGAAAGCTATTAGTAGGGCTGGAAATGGGCCAGTCCAAAAGCCCATTATTTGGAATTGGGCTGGGCTAGTTCAATAAACTTTGAACCGGTCTGAAATTGGTTCAGGCTGCGGACAAAATTTTAAGCATATTCGACTAGTCTTAGGGCTATAAAATAGAGTCCATTTAGTTTTTGGACCAAAGGGATGCCCGGATTCGGTCAAAAATTTTTTTAAATATAATCTTTGGGCCGGCCCAATGGACTTTGGGCCGGCCCATTTCCAGCCCTAGCTATCAGCATGGAAGAACAAACTTTTTATTTTATTTGTCCTTTTGTAATTTTTGCTTCTTCGAACTTAGTCTAGCTCTTGTAATAGACTTCTTCGTATCAATGAAAGAGTTCTTCCTCTTATCAATACTTGTGTTTGTGTATGCTTGTTTCAAATCACAAATGTATTTCTATTAAGTCTCTTAATTGGATGAATAGCTTTAGCCGAATGACATTACCTTTCGAGTTTAGTCAAATAAGTAACCCATCGATTGTAAAATTAACCCATGTCTCTTAGTCTGCAAGGGAGTTTATTGCCTTAACTTGAACATTAGCCCCCAAATATAGGAATAACACCTCCAATGATAGGACATGGCATTTTTTCACATAACTGCTAGAAGTTAGTCGCCGTTCGAATGCATCAGTGCTTTTCTTGGGATGACTGAGTATTAGTCAATCACCATAGTTATTGATAATTGGCTATTAATCAGTATGTGTCCCCTTGCTCTGACTGATTAAGTTTGTTGTTGGTTTTCTTTTGACAACCGAGTGTTAGTCAATTACCTAGATCCTTGTGACCAAGTATTATTCGATCATCACCATAGCCTAGTCGGGTGTTAATCAACTAACTTGGTAGTTATTTTTCGTTATCAACCAAATGTTGTCAGCTTGGTTAGGCTTCAGTGGGCCCGGCAGGCTTCAATGGGCTTGGAGTAGATGATCAGTTCCTATACAATCATCTACATTAGTCCAGTCATGGGCTTCGATGGGCCCTCAGGCTTCAGTGTGCTGGTTGGAGATGACTGGTTCCTATGTGATCATTTTCATTTATAAGGTATTAAGCGGCTAGTGGGCTTCAATGGGCTTGGAGAAGATGAAAGGTTCTTATGCAATCATCCTCATTGATGGGGTGTTAAGTGGCTAGTGGGCTTTAGTGGGCCTACATGAGATGAAAGGTTCCTCGTAATCATCTTCATCAATCGGGAGTTAAGCTGTCAATGGACTTTAGTGGGCCCAAAAGAGATGAAAGGTTCCTACACAATCATCTTTATCGGCTGGTGGGCTTCAATAGGCCTAGAGGGGATAAAAGGCTCCAATGCAATCATCTTCATTGCCAGGGTGTTAAGTGGCCAGTAAGCTTTAGTGGGCATGGAATAGATGAAAAATTCCTATACAATTATCTTCATCGACCAGGTATTAAGCAGCTAATGGGCTTCAGTGGATCTAGTGAGCTTTAGTGGCTTGTTGTTGGATGGTCAAATGTTAATCAACCATCAAAATGTAGCATTTAGGAACATAGCTAAAGAAAAGTGTTGTATTGCCGAATAAGTGTTCATACATCATTGGTAATATATTCGAAGATTTTTAGTATTCCAAGTCTGAGGGATTAGCATTCTATCAAGGCCTTCAATTTTGTAAGCTCCTCATTGAATGGTTTAGCTACTCGATAAGGTTCTTCCCAATTCGAAAATAAATTTTCTTGTTCAGTTAGCCTTGAGACTTCTGCATGCCATAGTATGAGATCTCCTGGATGGAAAGTCTTTGAGCTTACTTAGGTGTTTAGTACCAAGCAACTCATCATTTGTACATTGCCATCCTTAGGTAGGCTTGATCTTGAGTCTCCTCTAGTAGGTCAAGGTTGGCTCTCCATTGGCTTGGGTTGTTTAACTCATCATAGTACTCAATCCTCCTAGTTGTAGTCCAATCTCGACTGCCATCACCACTTCAGTACCAAAAGCCAAGTTGAAGGGAGATTTATTTATTGACTAGAGGAGTTGTTTGGTTACCACTGGATGTTCACATGCTACTGACATTGGTCGCACTTCCAAACAAGATCTATGACATCTTCTCGCATTGAGAGCTAGTAATATCCCTGTATTAAAATTTTATAAGCCAAAGATCTATCCTTAGATGATTCCTATAATTTTTTTTTATGGATTTCTCAAAGTGCGTGTCGGCTTCAGTAGGCTGTAAGCACTGGAGTAAGGGGAGAAAAAAGGATTTCTTATAGAGTTGTTCATCCGACAACACATATTGAGAAGCTTTTTATTTCATTTGCTTTGCTTCTGAGAGGTTGTCGGGTAAGACTCCTTCCATCAAGAATTTGACCAAAAGGTCTATCCAACTCAGCTCATGATCAATTTGTTAGACTTCTTCAGTTTCGTTAATGATGGGAGCTTTTAGGTACTTAATATAAGTTCAATCAAGGGAGCTATCGATCGAGGTTGCTAGTTGGGAAAGTGTATCTATCCAAGTATTTTCATACCCTGGAATGTAAAATATATTAAAGTGCTTGAGGCCTGACATGATAGTCCGCACCTCGTCAAGATACTTGGCTATAGTTGGGTGCCGAGCTTCATATTCACCAGTGGCTTGACCGGCTATCAGTTGGGAGTCAGTGAAGACACTAAAACTTTTTATTCCAAGTTCCTTGGCAATCTTAAGTCCAGCTAGCAAGGCTTCATACTCAGCTTGATTATTGGTTGCTTTAAATGAGAAGTGAAGTACATATTTGGCAACCACTCCTTTTGAGTTTGTCAAGATTAATCCAGCTCCACTCCTTTGGGAATTAGTGGCCCCATCCACGTGAAGAATTCAGGTTGTCTCCAAATCAAATTTCTCAATGGGCACTTCTTCAAGATTTTCCTCCTATCATGTGTACTAAACTAGAAAGTTGTCAAGACTTGGGCCTTCAAAGATGATCATGGTCAGTAAGAGATGTCGAATTCGTTGAGTTCGTAGCCCACTTAGCCATTCTTTAGGAAGTGTTTGTGAAAGAAAAAATGTGGTGCAGGTGCCTACGCTAAGCATGCAACAGCACAGGGAGCAGGTAAATATTTTAAAACATTTTTAAAATAAATGCGAAAAATACCTACTCCGCACAGGATCTAGCATATGCAAGATGCATGTATTGGCATGATACAGGACATATAATATTTATAAACATTTTAATAAATCTAGATCTACACATGCACCGAAATTAAAACCCAAAAACATACCTTATTCCCAGCTGGAAAAAGTCTGGGATAAACCTGGAATAGACTGGAATAACTGGAATAAAGTTATTCCAGTCGTCTTCCACCTTGGGCTGAAAACAGGGCTTCCGAAAAGTCCCCGGAACGCCGCCTTCCGGACCTCCGATCGCTCCCAAATTTGAGTTGTAGATTCTTAAGGAAGTCCTCTTCGATTTGGCACTGGTTTCTGCAAGAAAAACTAAGCCAACAAATCGTAAAAACTCGCCGAAGTCTGCTGCACGAAAATGGCAGCAGAACGGAGTAGCTGCCTTCGTCGTTGGATTTCGGGCAACTGGAGCGATCCCGGCTCGCGTGGTTTGCTTCGAGGAGTAGAGTGGTACTCCCTCTAGAGGGGAGACACTCCCGGGACTCTCGGATCCGCCTCCACGTACGGTGCTAGCCGCTGGAAGAGGGCTTCACGATCACAGGTTTTCTGCTGCAGTGCAGAACTTTGAGCATAACAAAAACAAGGGATTAAGGCCTTGTTTCTCTCCCTCACACACTCCTAAAGCCAGCCCTAAGATCACTCCAAAAGAGCCTCTCAAGGAAGAAGAATACCCTGAGATTTTTTTGTTGCTTTCCCTCAATTCTCACACGTGGAATAAACACTTATCTCTCGTTGAAAACTTCACCACAAAACAACAGGAGATGGCAAGGTGTTTATATAGGTTGCTGGGAGGGAGAGGGAGGTGGAGCGACGTGAGGTGGAGAGGCTTCATCAGTTAACCCAATTAAATGCCATAAACAAGGGATTAAAGCCATTAACCAAAGGGGAGGGAGAAGAGGAAAACGCCCAGCATGGGAGTCGATTGGCCTTTCCAACGTTTGGAAAAATTTTCCATTCGTTGGGCCTTCCTTTCCGAATACCGTGTAAAACGGTCCAAGGTGGAAAAGAAATCAAGGTGGAAACCGGTTCAACCAAAAAACGGTCCATTCCCTTTAAACCAAACGGTTCAATCCAATTGAACCTGGTTCAAGAAATAAAATTGGTTCACAACCAATTGGAGGCCGAAACGAACTCCGAATCAGTTCAAAACTGATTCAAAAAAAATCTGGCGCAAAGCTGGTCAACCCGGAATATTTTCCGGTCGACACAGACAAGGGCAAGATGGGGAAAAGAGTGCTCAAAAATACTGTGACCATAAAACCGAGACGATTCCTAATCGTAATCAGTATCCGGATCAGAGAGTTATCCTCTGTGACGTGTGACCTCATAGGTTCGAACCTAAACGGTAGCACTAGAACAATTTCTAGTACCAGCACAGGAAACCATCTAGCAATGGGTCCCGGCGTCCGGATAGGTTGAAGATGCGGGAGCAAACTATCGAACCTCTGGCATATGGTTACCGTATAATTCATCCCTTTGACCTCAAATGCTCAAGACGACTGAGATTGGGCCGCCAACCCAGACTGAGTCAGTCGACTACGTGTCTCAACCTCGCAAGCCTAGTGACTCTTCACTAGGGCTACCCCGGCCGAGGATTTGCTAAATTGAGATACTGTGAGACATTCAATCCAAACTGTTTGGACAGGTCAATTCCATCTTGGTCCATCACTGCTCCACAAGTACTTGCCTGTACCCAGAAACCTTCCGTCACCGGATTAAAAATCCGGGTAGTCCGGCACCAAAGCACAGGGAGTTGCTTGCAAGCTACCGCGATGACCTCAGGTTAGAGGGACACTTATACCCATATCCAATCGTGAGTATCCCTTTGACAGAAAGGGACTGTACGGAGTCACGTTCAATGAGATATCACATATATCCCATTGGCAGATTACATCAGTGTCACCACACTCATTTGGTCAAGAGGACAACCAAACGATGTGAACTACAACAACCTATACTTGATATATTGCCGTCCAGTATAATATATCCTTTGGTTGTGAACCGGGTTTAAGGACCACTCGATACATCCTCTCTGTATCGAAGTCAGTGTAGTCCTAAGGACTTCATCACATAGGAAAGAGTTCATTTCAGGGAAATTCAATACGTGATGAGCTGCCAAAAATTATATTTTATTAATTCATTGAAAAAGTACAATACTTAGCACAACCGCCTACAACCCAGGCGATTGGCTTTGGGACACAATTCCCAACAACTCCCACTTGTACTAAAGCCAATCAGAAGAGTATCTAATACCCATTTCCCATTTAAAATAGTCAAACTCTTTTATTCCGAGGGCTTTAGTGAAGGGGTCGGCCAGATTTTCTTTTCCATCGATCTTCAGAAGATTGATGTCGCCTCGTTCCACGATCTCTCGTACGAGGTGGTAGCGCCGCAGGATGTGCTTGGTGCGGTGATGAGCTTTTGGCTCCTTAGCTTGAGCAATGGCTCTAGTGCTGTCACAGTACACCGGAACAGGACCATCTAGGGAAGGTGCCACCCCTAGCTCTCCAAGGAACTTTCGCAACCACACAGCTTCCTTTACTGTATCTGATGCTGCAATATATTCTGCTTCGCATACCGAGTCTGCAACAGTTGCCTGCTTGGAACTTTTCCAGCAGACTGCTCCTCCGTTCAGGGTAAATACAAACCCTGACACACTCTTGCTATCATCTCTATCTGACTGGAAACTGGAGTCAGTGTACCCCACAAGTTTCAAGTCAGGTTCTCCATAAATCAGCCATTGATCTTTAGTGTTTCTCAAATACTTGAGGATGGACTTAACCACCTTCCAATGCGCCTCACCTGGGTCAAACTGGTATCTACTCACTACTCCTAGTGAGTATGCCACATCTGGTCTAGTACAAGTCATAGCATACATGATAGAGCCTACTGCAGAAGCATAAGGTACTCTACACATGCGCTCTCTTTCCTCAGGAGTTGTCGCACAATCCCTTTTGGAAAGAGTAATTCCAGAACCTATGTGAAGATAGCCTTTCTTGGAATTTTCCATGCTGAACCGTTTCAGCACGGTATCTATGTACATAGACTGGGACAGTCCCAAAAGCTTCTTGGATCTATCTATATAGATCTTCATACCTAGTATGTAAGAAGCTTCACCCAAGTCCTTCATGGAGAACTGAGATGATAACCAGACCTTTATTCCTTGTAATGCTGCGACGTCATTCCCGATTAAAAGAATGTCGTCAACATACAGTACTAGGAATACAAACACAGAACCATTGACCCATTTATAGATGCACGGTTCTTCTCCGTTCTTAACGAAGCCGTACGATTTGACAGACCTATCAAACCGTAAGTTCCAACTTCGAGATGCTTGCTTGAGTCCATAGATGGACTTCTGCAATTTACATACTTTTGATTCATCTATGGATGTGAACCCTTCAGGCTGTATCATATACACCTCTTCTTCCAGCTCCCCATTTAGGAAAGCGGTTCGGACATCCATCTGCCAGATCTCGTAATCAAAATATGCTGCCAAAGCAAGCATGATCCGAATAGACTTGAGCATTGCCACAGGGGAAAATGTCTCATCATAATCGATACCATATCGTTGACGATACCCCTTGGCAACCAGACGGGCTTTATAGGTCTCTACCTTCCCATCTGCGCCCCTTTTTCTCTTGAATATCCATTTACACCCGATGGATTTTATTCCTTCAGGCGGATCAACCAATATCCAAATATTGTTGATTTCCATGGACTCCATTTCGGATCGCATGGCTCCAAGCCATGCCTCAGAGTCAGATCTCTGAAGTGCATCCATATAGGTGATCGGATCCTCATTGTTCTCATCGAGCTCAATGGGATCTCCGTCCCGGACCAAGAAATCGTAGTATCTGTCCGGCTGACGCGGTATTCTACCGGATCTCCTAATGGATTCTGGGTGTGATTCAATCACAGCCGATTCTACGATGTCCTTAGAGTGTGTAGGTTCTTCTATTGGCTGAACTTCATCAAGTTCAATCTTAGAGGCTATAGTTCCTTCTCCAAGGAACTCCTTTTCCAAAAAGATAGCTCTAAGAGCAACAAACACCTTTTGTTCATTCTCCAAGTAGAAGAAATACCCTTTGGTTTCCTTAGGATAACCAACAAATAAACATCGATCAGACCTAGGACCAAGTTTGTCTGAGTCTAAACGCTTTACATAAGCCGGACAACCCCAGACCCGAAGGTGTGAGATTGATGGTTTACGTCCATTCCACATCTCATACGGAGTGGAGACAACAGATTTACTTGGAACATTATTTAATAAGAAACAGGCAGTCTGAAGCACATATCCCCAAAAGGATAGCGGCAAAGTTGCAAAGCCCATCATGGATCGAACCATGTCCAACAAGGTTCGATTCCTCCTTTCGGACACACCATTCAACTGTGGTGTTCCTGGAGGAGTCCACTGAGAGAGAATTCCATTCTCCTTAAGATATGTCAAAAAAGTACCAGATAAGTATTCGCCACCTCGATCAGATCGAAGGGTTTTAATACTTTTTCCAGTTTGCTTTTCTACTTCATTACGGTATCGTTTGAACATTTCAAACGACTCAGACTTATGTCTCATTAAAAAGACATAACCGAACCTTGAAAAGTCGTCTGTAAAAGTAATGAAATATTTGTATTCTCCTATAGCACTAACTGTCATCGGTCCACATACATCAGTATGTATTAGACTTAGAAGTTCTGTAGCTCGTTCACCTTTTCCAGTAAAAGGTGACTTGGTCATTTACCAAGTAAACAGGATTCACAAGTGGGCAGTGATTCAGAATTACTGACCTCGAGGAGTCCATCTCCTCGCATTTTGTTTATCCTATTTTGGTTAATATGACCTAGCCTACAGTGCCAAAGATACAAATCGCTGACAGTATCCAACCTTGAGCGTTTGCTGGAAGTGTACATTACACTAACAGGCCTTGATAGTACGTATATGCCATTATTTAATCTTTATAACAGAGTTATTCAAACTAACATTGCAAAAATCTCCTTTTATTGATAGTTCAAAACCACAACTGGCCAAAAGGCCTACAGAGATTATACACATAATGAAACTAGGACAATAGTGACAGTCTACTAGTTCGACAGTACAAGACTCAAAGACAAGACGCAGGACTCCAACCGCCAGTACTGGAACATGATTTCCATTCCCGACGCTCAGAAACTGTTCTCCATCTTCAAATCTTCTGCTAACTTGAAGTCCCTGTAACGAATTACAAACATGAATTGGACTACCAGTATCCAATACCCAGTTAGCAGTATCAACAATTGAGTAATTACAAGGTCTTATCATATAAATACCTTGTTCAGCAGACTTCTTCTTTCTCGGCCTGTTCGGATCAAGGGATGCTATATAAAGAGGACAGTTCCTCTTCCAGTGTCCCTTCTTCTTGCAGTGGAAGCACTCTGCAGAAGACTGATCAGCCTTAAACTTCCTGGTCTGACTCGGGCCTGGAGCATTCTGCACCTTCTTTCCCTTTTTATTTATTTTCTTCTTCCCTTTCTTAAAGGGACGACGACCTCTACTATCTCCCACTAAATTCACCACCCCCTTATTCAGTTGGTGGTCTTTCTCGAAAGTCTGTAGCAACCCCAAAAGACCATGGTAGTTGACTGCAGGCTTGTTCATTCTATAATGATCAAGAAAGTCAAGATAGAAGGAGGGAAGAGAATTCAGGATCGCATCCTTGCCGAGCTGCTCGTGCAAGGGGCATCCGAGTTTGCCCAGTTTTTCAATCAACTCGATCATGTACAATACATGATCAGTGACTGAACCACCATTCGGCATCTTGGAGTTGTAGATGGCACAAGACACTTTGTACCGTTCTACATCATCCGGGGTGCCGAAGGATTCCTTCAACTTTTGAAGGATTTCATCAGGTTGGGCCTCCTCGAATTTGCGAGTGAACTCGTCGTTCATCGCCGCTAGCATAATGCAACGGATAGTAGTCCGATCAGAGACCCACTTCAAATAAGCATCTCTAACCGCACTCCGTGCATTAGCGGGAGGAATTTCAGGTGCCGGATCCGTTATCACATACAGGATCCGTTCGTGCTCCAGAACTATTCTCAACTTTCGATACCAACTATCGAAGTTGTGACCCTTTAACTTCTCGTTATCGAGAAGTGACTGGAGCGACAAGTTTGAAGACATCTGAAAAGAAAACAAGACCAAATTAGTTTATGAATTAATAACTTAACCAAAAGACTTGGACTTTAGTCTAAAGGTTTCTCCCACTAATTTTTAGATTGGTAGCCTCTGACTCCAATCCGTGAAAACAACATTTTTCAAGTGGGTACTGAAATCCAATAGGCCACGCATGAGCCCGACTATGGCCAGCTCACCCATACAAGCCTAAAGGTAGGTTCGTAAACCAATTGTTTCCCTAAACAATTTTCAGTATTTTATTTTGCCCCAGAGAACACCCCAATCGGCCTAGGGGCCTCCTATTGCGGGTCTTTGGTTAGGTCCAACCATTAAAATGACTAATCCAATGCTTCCAGCTAACTAAAGACCAAGCCCGACTATGGCCGGCCCACCTGGTCCCGTTAAGGAGGTTGCACTGAACCATCATCGATCAGATAGAAATTCCAGTCGCCGGATGTACACCCGTTCTATGGAACTGCCGATGCACACCAAGCTAGTGGACACATTTCAATCCAACTTAATGGGAGGCTAAGACACTGTCAACTCCTTGACTTAATCTTTTTAAGGACCTAATAATTTTTAGAGGATTTTTTTTTTTTTTTTTTGTGACAGAAGAAAAATGTAAGGACATGGATCATCCTCCCCCTGAATCAATCAGATTCCAGGAGGGTTGAATTAAATCAACAATTGATCCATGGGCACCTATTGATCAGTCAGACCGATCAACCTGGGTGACATGGGTTAACTCGAGTCATTGAGCTTTTTCAATCAGTTCTGGTCGACTCGACTAGCCAGGTAGGTGAGATCATGGGTGAGTATCCGCCATTAACCATCTTTCTTAGACACCAACCAAGTTGGCCAGGAAAGAGATAGCCTCATACAACCATGATCACAATTGCCAAACATGCCTCGACACCAGTCGGTTTACCAGACTCGATCAGACTAGCCTAAAGACTCGGGCGTCCACTGAGCCACTAATTGGATCCATTTTAGATGAACGGATCAACTAATCTAACTATCAGATAGTTCTAAAGAAAGACCTTAAACAACTTTTGTTTAATCTTCTTTTAATCCGGTTCAACTAAACTTAGGTCTAACCCAGTGATGGACCCAACTAATCAGCTAACCCAATTAACCCAATTTGGCTTATGCAAATTTTATTAGATTTCATAAACCTAAATTTTTTTTTTATTAAGCCAAATACTTAATTAAAATATTTTTTAATTAAGACTCTATGTAAAACAATTTTACATCTTAAATTATGCATCATATCAAGATTTATACTTTTATAAATATTATATGACCCAAATAACAAAATTATAAATCATGCCAAATTTATAATTTTAATTTCTTTTTGATTTCCTTAAAGGATCCTTCTGAAGAGGCCAACACAGACGAACCGCATCGTGTCAAAGACACACGGCCATGGTGAAGGTCTCAACTAGGTTCCTAAAAGTACTCTCTAATCCCAAGATTAAACAATTTAATCTACTATACATGCATCAAGATATGTTACTCTAGAACCTGGCTCTGATACCACTGAAAGAAAAATATGGTGCAGGTGCCTACGCTAAGCATGCAACAGCACAGGGAGCAGGTAAATATTTAAAAATATTTTTAAAATAAATATGAAAAATACCTACTCCGCACAGGATCTAGCATATGCAAGATGCATGTATTGGCATGATACAGGACATATAATATTTATAAACATTTTAATAAATCTAGATCTAAAAATGCACCGAAATTAAAACCCAAAAACATACCTTATTCCCAGCTGGAATAAGTCTGGGATAAACCTGGAATAGACTGGAATAACTGGAATAAAGTTATTCCAGTCATCTTCCACCTTGGGCTGAAAACAGGGCTTCAGAAAAGTCCCCGGAACACCGCCTTCCGGACCTCCGATCGCTCCCAAATTTGAGCTGTAGATTCTTAAGGAAGTCCTCTTCGATTTGGCACTGGTTTCTGCAAGAAAAACTAAGCCAACAAATCGTAAAAATTGCCGAAGTCTGCTGCATGAAAATGGCAGCAGAACGGAGTAGCTGCCTTCGTCGTTGGATTTCGGGCAACTGGAGCGATCCCGGCTCGCGTGGTTTGCTTCGAGGAGTAGAGTGGTACTCTCTCTAGAGGGGAGACACGCCCGGGACTCTCGGATCCGCCTCCACGTACGGTGCTAGCCGCTGGAAGAGGGCTTCACGGTCACAGGTTTTCTGCTGCAGTGCAGAACTTTGAGCATAACAAAAACAAGGGATTAAGGCCTTGTTTCTCTCCCTCACACACTCCTAAAGCCAGCCCTAAGATCACTCCAAAAGAGCCTCTCAAGGAAGAAGAATACCTTGAGATTTTTTTGTTGCTTTCCCTCAATTCTCACACGTGGAATAAACACTTATCTCTCGTTGAAAACTTCACCACAAAACAACAGGAGATGGCAAGGTGTTTATATAGGTTGCTGGGAGGGAGAGGGAGGTGGAGCGACGTGAGGTGGAGAGGCTTCATCAGTTAACCCAATTAATTGCCATAAACAAGGGATTAAAGCCATTAACCAAAGGGGAGGGAGAAGAGGAAAACGCCCAGCATGGGAGTCGATTGGCCTTTCCAACGTTTGGAAAAATTTTCCATTCGTTGGGCCTTCCTTTCCGAATACCGTGTAAAACGGTCCAAGGTGGAAAAGAAATCAAGGTGGAAACCGGTTCAACCAAAAATCGGTCCATTCCCTTTAAACCAAACGGTTCAATCCAATTGAACCTGGTTCAAGAAATAAAATTGGTTCACAACCAATTGGAGGCCGAAACGAACTCCGAATCAGTTCAAAACTGATTCAAAAAAAACCTGGCGCAAAGCTGGTCAACCCGAAATATTTTCCGGTCGACACAGACAAGGGCAAGACGGGAAAAAGAGTGCTCAAAAATACTGTGACCATAAAATCGAGACGATTCCTAATCGTAATCAGTATCCGGATCAGAGAGTTATCCTCTGTGGCGTGTGACCTCATAGGTTCGAACCTAAACGGTAGCACTAGAACAATTTCTAGTACCAGCACAGGAAACCATCTAGCAATGGGTCCCGGCGTCCGGATAGGTCGAAGATGCGGGAGCAAACTATCGAACCTCTGGCATATGGTTACCGTATAATTCATCCCTTTGACCTCAAATGCTCAAGACGACTGAGATTGGGCCGCCAACCCAGACTGAGTCAGTCGACTACGTGTCTCAACCTCGCAAGCCTAGTGACTCTTCACTAGGGCAACCCCGGCCGAGGATTTGCTAAATTGAGATACTGCGAGACATTCAATCCAAACTGTTTGGACAGGTCAATTCCATCTTGGTCCATCACTGCTCCACAAGTACTTGCCTGTACCCAGAAACCTTCCATCACCGGATTAAAAATCCGGGTAGTCCGGAACCAAAGCACAGGGAGTTGCTTGCAAGCTACCGCGATGATCTCAAGTCAGAGGGACACTTATACCCATATCCAATCGTGAGTATCCCTTTGGCAGAAAGGGACTGCACGGAGTCACGTTCAATGAGATATCACATATATCCCACTGGCAGATTACATCAGTGTCACCACACTCATTTGGTCAAGAGGACAACCAAACGATGTGAACTACAACAACCTATACTTGATATATTGCCATCCAGTACAATATATCCTTTGGTTGTGAACCGGGTTTAAGGACCACTCGATACATCCTCTCTGTATCGAAGTCAGTGTAGTCCTAAGGACTTCATCACATAGGAAAGAGTTCATTTCATGGAAACTCAATACGTGATGAGCTGCCAAAAATTATATTTTATTAATTCATTGAAAAAGTACAATACTTAGCACAACCGCCTACAACCCAGGCGATTGGCTTTGGGACACAATTCCCAACAACTCCCACTTGTACTAAAGCCAATCAGAAGAGTATCTAATACCCATTTCCCATTTAAAATAGTCAAATTCTTTTATTCCGAGGGCTTTAGTGAAGGGGTCGGCCAGATTTTCTTTTCCATCGATCTTCAGAAGATTGATGTCGCCTCGTTCCACGATCTCTCGTACGAGGTGGTAGCGCCGCAGGATGTGCTTGGTGCGATGATGAGCTTTTGGCTCCTTAGCTTGAGCAATGGCTCCAGTGCTGTCACAGTACGCCGGAACAGGACCATCTAGGGAAGGTGCCACCCCTAGCTCTCCAAGGAACTTTCGCAACCACACAGCTTCCTTTGCTGCATCTGATGCTGCAATATATTCTGCTTCGCATACCGAGTCTGCAACAGTTGCCTGCTTGGAACTTTTCCAGCAGACTGCTCCTCCGTTCAGGGTAAATACAAACCCTGACACACTCTTGCTATCATCTCTATCTGACTGGAAACTGGAGTCAGTGTACCCCACAAGTTTCAAGTCAGGTTCTCCATAAATCAGCCATTGATCTTTAGTATTTCTCAAATACTTGAGGATGGACTTAACCACCTTCCAATGCGCCTCACCTGGGTCAGACTGGTATCTACTCACTACTCCTAGTGAGTATGCCACATCTGGTCTAGTACAAGTCATAGCATACATGATAGAGGCTACTGCAGAAGCATAAGGTACTCTACTCATGCGCTCTCTTTCCTCAGGAGTTGTCGCACAATCCCTTTTGGAAAGAGTAATTCCAGAACCTATGGGAAGATAGCCTTTCTTGAAATTTTCCATGCTGAACTGTTTCAGCACGGTATCTAAGTACATAGACTGGGACAGTCCCAAAAGCTTCTTGGATCTATCTCTATAGATGTTCATACCTAGTATGTAAGAAGCTTCACCCAAGTCCTTCATGGGGAACTGAGATGATAACCAGACCTTTATTCCTTGTAATGCTGCGAAGTCATTCCCGATTAAAGAATGTCATCAACATACAGTACTAGGAATACAATCACAGAACCATTGACCCATTTATAGATGCACGGTTCTTCTCCGTTCTTAACGAAGCCATACGATTTGATACACCTATCAAACCGTAAGTTCCAACTTCGAGATGCTTGCTTGAGTCCATAGATGGACTTCTGCAATTTACATACTTTTGATTCATCTGTGGATGTGAACCCTTCAGGCTGTATCATATACACCTCTTCTTCCAGCTCCCCATTTAGGAAAGCGGTTCGGACATCCATCTGCCAGATCTCGTAATCAAAATATGCTGCCAAAGCAAGCATGATCCGAATAGACTTGAGCATTGCCACAGGGGAAAATATCTCGTCATAATCGATACCATATCGTTGACGATACCCCTTGGCAACCAGACGGGCTTTATAGGTCTCTACCTTCCCATCTGCGCCCCTTTTTCTCTTGAAGATCCATTTACACCCGATGGTTTTATTCCTTCAGGCGGATCAACCAATGTCCAAACATTGTTGATTTCCATGGACTCCATTTCGGATCGCATGGCTCCAAGCCATGCCTCAGAGTCAGATCTCTGAAGTGCATCCATATAGGTGATCGGATCCTCATTGTTCTCATCGAGCTCAATGGGATCTCCGTCCCGGACCAAGAAACCGTAGTATCTGTCCGGCTGACGCGGTATTCTACCGGATCTCCTAATGGGTTCTGGGTGTGATTCAATCACAGCCGGTTCTACGATGTCCTTAGAGTGTGTAGGTTCTTCTATTGGCTGAACTTCATCAAGTTCAATCTTAGAGGCTATAGTTCCTTCTCCAAGGAACTCCTTTTCCAAAAAGATAGCTCTAAGAGCAACAAACACCTTTTGTTCTTTCTCCAAGTAGAAGAAATATCCTTTGGTTTCCTTAGGATAACCAACAAATAAACACCGATCAGACCTAGGACCAAGTTTGTCTGAGTCTAAACGCTTTACGTAAGCCGGACAACCCCAGACCCGAAGGTGTGAGATTGATGGTTTACGTCCATTCCACATCTCATACGGAGTGGAGACAACAGATTTACTTGGAACATTATTTAATAAGAAACAGGCAGTCTAAAGCACATATCCCCAAAAGGATAGCGGCAAAGTTGCAAAGCCCATCATGGATCGAACCATGTCCAACAAGGTTCGATTCCTCCTTTCGGACACACCATTCAACTGTGGTGTTCCTGGAGGAGTCCACCGAGAGAGAATTCCATTCTCCTCAAGATATGTCAAAAAAGCACCAGATAAGTATTCGCCACCTCGATCAGATCGAAGGGTTTTAATACTTTTTCCAGTTTGCTTTTCTACTTCATTACGGTATCGTTTGAACATTTCAAACGACTCAGACTTATGTCTCATTAAAAAGACATAACCGAACCTTGAAAAGTCGTCTGTAAAAGTAATGAAATATTTGTATTCTCCTATAGCACTAACTGTCATCGGTCCACATACATCAGTATGTATTAGACTTAGAAGTTCTGTAGCTCGTTCACCTTTTCCAGTAAAAGGTGACTTGGTCATTTTACCAAGTAAACAGGATTCACAAGTGGGCAGTGATTCAGAATTACTGACCTCGAGGAGTCCATCTCCTCGCATTTGTTTATCATATTTTGGTTAATATGACCTAGCCTACAGTGCCAAAGATACAAATCGTTGACATTATCCAACCTTGAGCGTTTGCTGGAAGTGTACATTACACTAACAGGCCTTGATAGTACGTATATGCCATTATTTAATCTAGCTTTCATTATAACAGAGTTATTCAAAATAACATTGCAAAAATCTCCTTTTATTGATAGTTCAAAACCACAACTGGCCAAAAGGCCTACAGAGATTATACACATAATGAAACTAGGACAATAGTGACAGTCTACTAGTTCGACAGTACAAGACTCAAAGACAAGACGCAGGACTCCAACCGCCAGTACTGGAACACGATTTTCATTCCCGACGCTCAGAAACTGTTCTCCATCTTCAAATCTTCTGCTAACTTGAAGTCCCTGTAACGAATTACAAACATGAATTGGACTACCAGTATCCAATACCCAGTTAGCAGTATCAACAATTGAGTAATTACAAGGTCTTATCATATAAATACCTTGTTCAGCAGACTTCTGCTTTCTCGGCCTGTTCGGATCAAGGGACGCTATATAAAGAGGACAGTTCCTCTTCCAGTGTCCCTTCTTCTTGCAGTGGAAGCACTCTGCAGAAGACTGATCAGCCTTAAACTTCCTGGTCTGACTCGGGCCAGGAGCATTCTGCACCTTCTTTCCCTTTTTATTTATTTTCTTCTTCCCTTTCTTAAAGGGACGACGACCTCTACTATCTCCCACTAAATTCACCACCCCCTTATTCAGTTGGTGGTCTTTCTCGAAAGTCTGTAGCAACCCCAAAAGACCATGGTAGTTGACTGCAGGCTTGTTCATTCTATAATGATCAAGAAAGTCAAGATAGGAGGAGGGAAGAGAATTCAGGATCGCATCCTTGCCGAGCTGCTCGTGCAAGGGGCATCCGAGTTTGCCCAGTTTTTCAATCAACTCGATCATGTACAATACATGATCAGTGACTGAACCGCCATTCGGCATCTTGGAGTTGTAGATGGCACAAGACACTTTGTACCGTTCTACATCATCCGGGGTGCCGAAGGATTCCTTCAACTTTTGAAGATTTCATCAGGTTGGGCCTCCTCGAATTTGCGAGTGAACTCGTCGTTCATCGCCGCTAGCATAATGCAACGGACAGTAGTCCGATCAGAGACCCACTTCAAATAAGCATCTCTGACCGCACTCCATGCATTAGCAGGAGGAATTTCAGGTGCCGGATCCGTTATCACATACAGGATCCGTTCGTGCTTCAGAACTATTCTCAACTTTCGATACCAACTATCGAAGTTGTGACCCTTTAACTTCTCGTTATCGAGAAGTGACCGGAGCGACAAGTTTGAAGACATCTGAAAAGAACACAAGACCAAATTAGTTTATGAATTAATAACTTAACCAAAAGACTTGGACTTTAGTCTAAAGGTTTCTCCCACTAATTTTTTAGATTGGTAGCCTCTGACTCCAATCCGTGAAAACAACATTTTTCAAGTGGGTACTGAAATCCAATAGGCCACACATGAGCCCGACTATGGCCGGCTCACCCATACGAGCCTAAAGGTAGGTTCGTAAACCAATTGTTTCCCTAAACAATTTTTAGTATTTTATTTTGCCCCAGAGAACACCCCAATCGGCCTAGGGGCCTCCTATTGCGGGTCTTTGGTTAGGTCCAACCATTAAAATGACTAATCCAATGCTTCCAGCTAACTAAAGACCAAGCCCGACTATGGCCGGCCCACCTGGTCCCGTTAAGGAGGTTGCACTGAACCATCATCGATCAGATAGAAATTCCAGTCGCCGGATGTACACCCGTTCTATGGAACTGCCGATGCACACCAAGCTAGTGGACACATTTCTATCCAACTTAATGGGAGGCTAAGACACTGCCAACTCCTTGACTTAGTCTTTTTAAGGACCTAATAATTTTTAGAGGATTTTTTTTTTTTTTTTTTTTGTGACAGAAGAAAAATGTAAGGACATGGATCATCCTCTCCCCTGAATCAATCAGATTCTAGGAGGGTTGAATTAAATCAACAATTGATCCATGGGCACCTATTGATCAGTCAGACCGATCAACCTGGGTGACATGGGTTAACTCGAGTCATTGAGCTTTTCCAATCAGTTCTGGTCGACTCGACTAGCCAGGTAGGTGAGATCATGGGTGAGTATCCGCCATTAACCATCTTTCCTAGACACCAACCAAGTTGGCCAGTAAAGAGGTAGCCTCATACAACCATAATCACAATTGCCAAACCTGCCACGACACCAGTCGGTTTACCAGACTCGATCAGACTAGCCTAAAGACTCGGGCGTCCACTGAGCCACTAATTGGATCCATTTTAGATGAACGGATCAACTAATCTAACTATCAGATAGTTCTAAAGAAAGACCTTAAACAACTTTTGTTTAATCTTCTTTTAATCCGGTTCAACTAAACTTAGGTCTAACCCAGTGATGGACCCAACTAATCAGCTAACCCAATTAACCCAATTTGGCTTATGCAAATTTTATTAGATTTTATAAACCTAAATTTTTTTTTATTAAGCCAAATACTTAATTAAAATATTTTTTAATTAAGTCTCTATGTAAAATAATTTTACATCTTAAATTATGCATGATATCTAGATTTATACTTTTATAAATATTATATGACCCAAATAACAAAATTATAAATCATGCCAAATTTATAATTTTAATTTCTTTTTGATTTCCTTAAAGGATCCTTCTGAAGAGGCCAACACAAGCGAACCGCATCGTGTCAAAGACACACGGCCATGGTGAAGTTCTCAACTAGGTTCCTAAAAGTACTCTCTAATCCCAAGATTAAACAATTTAATCTACTATACATGCATCAAGATATGTTACTCTAGAACCTGGCTCTGATACCACTGAAAGAAAAATGTGGTGCAGGTGCCTACGCTAAGCATGCAACAGCACAGGGAGCAGGTAAATATTTTAAAATATTTTTAAAATAAATGCGAAAAATATCTACTCCGCACAGGATCTAGCATATGCAAGATGCATGTATTGGCATGATACAGGACATATAATATTTATAAACATTTTAATAAATCTAGATCTACACATGCACCGAAATTAAAACCCAAAAACATACCTTATTCCCAGCTGGAATAAGTCTGGGATAAACCTGGAATAGACTGGAATAACTGGAATAAAGTTATTCCAGTCGTCTTCCACCTTGGGCTGAAAACAGGGCTTCCGAAAAGTCCCCGGAACGCCGCCTTCCGGACCTCCGATCGCACCCAAATTTGAGCTGTAGATTCTTAAGGAAGCCCTCTTCGATTTGGCACTGGTTTCTGCAAGAAAAACTAAACCAACAAATCGTAAAAATTCGCTGAAGTCTGCTGCACAAAAATGGCAGCAGAACGGAGTAGCTGCCTTCGTCGTTGGATTTCGGGCAATTGGAGCGATCCCGGCTCGCGTGGTTTGCTTCGAGGAGTAGAGTGGTACTCCCTCTAGAGGGGAGACATGCCCGGGACTCTCGGATCCGCCTCCACGTATGGTGCTAGCCGCTGGAAGAGGGCTTCACGGTCACAGGTTTTCTGCTGCAGTGCAGAACTTTGAGCATAACAAAAACAAGGGATTAAGGCCTTGTTTCTCTCCCTCACACACTCCTAAAGCCAGCCCTAAGATCACTCCAAAAGAGCCTCTCAAGGAAGAAGAATACCCTGAGATTTTTTTGTTGCTTTCCCTCAATTCTCACACGTGGAATAAACACTTATCTCTCGTTGAAAACTTCACCACAAAACAACAGGAGATGGCAAGGTGTTTATATAGGTTGCTGGGAGGGAGAGGGAGGTGGAGCGACGTGAGGTGGAGAGGCTTCATCAGTTAACCCAATTAAATGCCATAAACAAGGGATTAAAGCCATTAACCAAAGGGGAGGGAGAAGAGGAAAACGCACAGCATGGGAGTCGATTGGCCTTTCCAACGTTTGGAGAAATTTTCCATTCGTTGGGCCTTCCTTTCCGAATACCGTGTAAAACGGTCCAAGGTGGAAAAGAAATCAAGGTGGAAACCGGTTCAACCAAAAACCGGTCCATTCCCTTTAAACCAAACGGTTCAATCCAATTGAACATGGTTCAAGAAATAAAATTGGTTCACAACCAATTGGAGGCCGAAACGAACTCCGAATCAGTTCAAAACTGATTCAAAAAAAACCTGGCGCAAAGCTGGTCAACCCGGAATATTTTCCGGTCGACACAGACAAGGGCAAGACGGGGAAAAGAGTGCTCAAAAATACTGTGACCATAAAACCGAGACGATTCCTAATCGTAATCAGTATCCGGATCAGAGAGTTATCCTCTGTGGCGTGTGACCTCTTAGGTTCGAACCTAAACGGTAGCACTAGAATAATTTCTAGTACCAGCACAGGAAACCATCTAGCAATGGATCCCGGCGTCCGGATAGGTCGAAGATGCGGGAGCAAACTATCGAACCTCTGGCATATGGTTACCGTATAATTCATCCCTTTGACCTCAAATGCTCAAGACGACTGAGATTGGGCCGCCAACCCAGACTGAGTCAGTCGACTACGTGTCTCAACCTCGCAAGCCTAGTGACTCTTCACTAGGGCTACCCCGGCCGAGGATTTGCTAAATTGAGATACTGCGAGACATTCAATCCAAACTGTTTGGATAGGTCAATTCCATCTTGGTCCATCACTGCTCCACAAGTACTTGCCTGTACCCAGAAACCTTCCGTCACCGGATTAAAAATCCGGGTAGTCCGGCACCAAAGCACAGGGAGTTGCTTGCAAGCTACCGTGATGACCTCAGGTCAGAGGGACACTTATACCCATATCCAATCGTGAGTATCCCTTTGGCAGAAAGGGACTGCACGGAGTCACGTTCAATGAGATATCACATATATCCCACTGGCAGATTACATCAGTGTCACCACACTCATTTGGTCAAGAGGACAACCAAACGATGTGAACTACAACAACCTATACTTGATATATTGCCGTCCATTACAATGTATCCTTTGGTTGTGAACCGGGTTTAAGGACCACTCGATACATCCTCTCTGTATCGAAGTCAGTGTAGTCCTAAGGACTTCATCACATAGGAAAGAGTTCATTTCAGGGAAATTCAATACGTGATGAGCTGCCAAAAATTATATTTTATTAATTCATTGAAAAAGTACAATACTTAGCACAACCGCCTACAACCCAGGCGATTGGCTTTGGGACACAATTCCCAACAACTCCCACTTGTACTAAAGCCAATCAGAAGAGTATCTAATACCCATTTCCCATTTAAAATAGTCAAACTCTTTTATTCCGAGGGCTTTAGTGAAGGGGTCGGCCAGATTTTCTTTTCCATCGATCTTCAGAAGATTGATGTCGCCTCGTTCCACGATCTCTCGTACGAGGTGGTAGCGCCGCAGGATGTGCTTGGTGCGGTGATGAGCTTTTGGCTCCTTAGCTTGAGCAATGGCTCCAGTGCTGTCACAGTACACCAGAACAGGACCATCTAGGGAAGGTGCCACCCCTAGCTCTCCAAGGAACTTTCGCAACCACACAGCTTCCTTTGCTGCATCTGATGCTGCAATATATTCTACTTCGCATACCGAGTCTGCAACAGTTGCCTACTTGGAACTTTTCCAGCAGACTGCTCCTCCGTTCAGGGTAAATACAAACCCTGACACACTCTTTCTATCATCTCTATCTGACTGGAAATTGGAGTCAGTGTACCCCACAAGTTTCAAGTCAGGTTCTCCATAAATCAGCCATTGATCTTTAGTGTTTCTCAAATACTTGAGGATGGACTTAACCACCTTCCAATGCGCCTCACCTGGGTCAGACTGGTATCTACTCACTACTCCTAGTGAGTATGCCACATCTGGTCTAGTACAAGTCATAGCATACATGATAGAGCCTACTGCAGAAGCATAAGGTACTCTACTCATGCGCTCTCTTTCCTCAGGAGTTGTCGCACAATCCCTTTTGGAAAGAGTAATTCCAGAACCTATGGGAAGATAGCCTTTCTTGGAATTTTCCATGCTGAACCGTTTCAGCACGGTATCTATGTACATAGACTGGGACAGTCCCAAAAGCTTCTTGGATCTATCTCTATAGATCTTCATACCTAGTATGTAAGAAGCTTCACCCAAGTCCTTCATGGAGAACTGAGATTATAACCAGACCTTTATTCCTTGTAATACTGCGACGTCATTCCCGATTAAAAGAATGTCGTCAACATACAGTACTAGGAATATAATCACAGAACCATTGACCCATTTATAGATGCACGGTTCTTCTCCGTTCTTAACGAAGCCGTACGATTTGATACACCTATCAAACTGTAAGTTCCAACTTCGAGATGCTTGCTTGAGTCCATAGATGGACTTCTGCAATTTACATACTTTTGATTCATCTGTGGATGTGAACCCTTCAGGCTGTATCATATACACCTCTTCTTCCAGCTCCCCATTTAGGAAAGCGGTTCGGACATCCATCTGCTAGATCTCGTAATAAAAATATGCTGCCAAAGCAAGCATGATCCGAATAGACTTGAGCATTGCCACAGGGGAAAATCTCTCGTCATAATCGATACCATATCGTTGACGATACCCGTTGGCAACCAGATGGGCTTTATAGGTCTCTACCTTCCCATCTGCGCCCCTTTTTCTCTTGAAGATCCATTTACACTCGATGGATTTTATTCCTTCAGGCAGATCAACCAATATCCAAACATTGTTGATTTCAATGGACTCCATTTCGGATCGCATGGCTCCAAGCCATGCCTCAGAGTCAGATCTCTGAAGTGCATCCATATAGGTGATCGGATCCTCATTGTTCTCATCGAGCTCAATGGGATCTCCGTCCCGGACCAAGAAACCGTAGTATCTGTCCGGCTGACGCGGTATTCTACCGGATCTTCTAATGGGTTCTGGGTGTGATTCAATCACAGCCGGTTCTACGATGTCCTTAGAGTGTGTAGGTTCTTCTATTGGCTGAACTTCATCAAGTTCAATCTTAGAGGCTATAGTTCCTTCTCCAAGGAACTCCTTTTCCAAAAAGATAGCTCTAAGAGCAACAAACACCTTTTGTTCATTCTCCAAGTAGAAGAAATACCCTTTGGTTTCCTTAGGATAACCAACAAATAAACACCGATCAGACCTAGGACCAAGTTTGTCTGAGTCTAAACGCTTTACGTAAGCCGGACAACCCCAGACCCGAAGGTGTGAGATTGATGGTTTACGTCCATTCCACATCTCATACGGAGTGGAGACAACAGATTTACTTGGAACATTATTTAATAAGAAACAGGCAGTCTGAAGCACATATCCCCAAAAGGATAGCGGCAAAGTTGCAAAGCCCATCATGGATCGAACCATGTCCAACAAGGTTCGATTCCTCCTTTCGGACACACCATTCAACTGTGGTGTTCCTGGAGGAGTCCACCGAGAGAGAATTCCATTCTCCTCAAGATATGTCAAAAAAGCACCAGATAAGTATTCGCCACCTCGATCAGATCGAAGGGTTTTAATACTTTTTCCAGTTTGCTTTTCTACTTCATTACGGTATCGTTTGAACATTTCAAACGACTCAGACTTATGTCTCATTAAAAAGACATAACCGAACCTTGAAAAGTCGTCTGTAAAAGTAATGAAATATTTGTATTCTCCTATAGCACTAACTGTCATCGGTCCACATACATCAGTATGTATTAGACTTAGAAGTTCTGTAGCTCGTTCACCTTTTCCAGTAAAAGGTGACTTGGTCATTTTACCAAGTAAACAGGATTCACAAGTGGGCAGTGATTCAGAATTACTGACCTCAAGGAGTCCATCTCCTCGCATTTTGTTTATCCTATTTTGGTTAATATGACCTAGCCTACAGTGCCAAAGATACAAATTGTTGACATTATCCAACCTTGAGCGTTTGCTGGAAGTGTACATTACACTAACAGGCCTTGATAGTACGTATATGCCATTATTTAATCTAGCTTTCATTATAACAGAGTTATTCAAAATAACATTGCAAAAATCTCCTTTTATTGATAGTTCAAAACCACAACTGGCCAAAAGGCCTACAGAGATTATACACATAATGAAACTAGGACAATAGTGACAGTCTACTAGTTCGACAGTACAAGACTCAAAGACAAGACGCAGGACTCCAACCGCCAGTACTGGAACACGATTTCCATTCCCGACGCTCAGAAACTGTTCTCCATCTTCAAATCTTCTGCTAACTTGAAGTCCCTGTAACGAATTACAAACATGAATTGGACTACCAGTATCCAATACCCAGTTAGCAGTATCAACAATTGAGTAATTACAAGGTCTTATCATATAAATACCTTGTTCAGCAGACTTCTGCTTTCTCGGCCTGTTCGGATCAAGGGACGCTATATAAAGAGGACAGTTCCTCTTCCAGTGTCCCTTCTTCTTGCAGTGGAAGCACTCTGCAGAAGACTGATCAGCCTTAAACTTCCTGGTCTGACTCGGGCCAGGAGCATTCTGCACCTTCTTTCCCTTTTTATTTATTTTCTTCTTCCCTTTCTTAAAGGGACGACGACCTCTACTATCTCCCACTAAATTCACCACCCCCTTATTCAGTTGGTGGTCTTTCTCGAAAGTCTGTAGCAACCCCAAAAGACCATGGTAGTTGACTGCAGGCTTGTTCATTCTATAATGATCAAGAAAGTCAAGATAGGAGGAGGGAAGAGAATTCAGGATCGCATCCTTGCCGAGCTGCTCGTGCAAGGGGCATCCGAGTTTGCCCAGTTTTTCAATCAACTCGATCATGTACAATACATGATCAGTGACTGAACCGCCATTCGGCATCTTGGAGTTGTAGATGGCACAAGACACTTTGTACCGTTCTACATCATCCGGGGTGCCGAAGGATTCCTTCAACTTTTGAAGGATTTCATCAGGTTGGGCCTCCTCGAATTTGCGAGTGAACTCGTCGTTCATCGCCGCTAGCATAATGCAACGGATAGTAGTCCGATCAGAGACCCACTTCAAATAAGCATCTCTGACCGCACTCCGTGCATTAGCGGGAGGAATTTCAGGTGCCGGATCCGTTATCACATACAGGATCCGTTCGTGCTCCAGAACTATTCTCAACTTTCGATACCAACTATCGAAGTTGTGACCCTTTAACTTCTCGTTATCGAGAAGTGACCGGAGCGACAAGTTTGAAGACATCTGAAAAGAAAACAAGACCAAATTAGTTTATGAATTAATAACTTAACCAAAAGACTTGGACTTTAGTCTAAAGGTTTCTCCCACTAATTTTTTAGATTGGTAGCCTCTGACTCCAATCAGTGAAAACAACATTTTTCAAGTGGGTACTGAAATCCAATAGGCCACGCATGAGCCCGACTATGGCCGGCTCATCCATACGAGCCTAAAGGTAGGTTCGTAAACCAATTGTTTCCCTAAACAATTTTCAGTATTTTATTTTGCCCCAGAGAACACCCCAATCGGCCTAGGGGCCTCCTATTGCGGGTCTTTGGTTAGGTCCAACCATTAAAATGACTAATCCAATGCTTCCAGCTAACTAAAGACCAAGCCCGACTATGGCCGGCCCACCTGGTCCCGTTAAGGAGGTTGCACTGAACCATCATCGATCAGATAGAAATTCCAGTCGCCGGATGTACACCCGTTCTATGGAACTGCCGATGCACACCAAGCTAGTGGACACATTTCTATCCAACTTAATGGGAGGCTAAGACACTGTCAACTCCTTGACTTAGTCTTTTTAAGGACCTAATAATTTTTAGAGGATTTTTTTTTTTTTTTTTTTTTGTGACAGAAGAAAAATGTAAGGACATGGATCATCCTCCCCCTGAATCAATCAGATTCCAGGAGGGTTGAATTAAATCAACAATTGATCCATGGGCACCTATTGATCAGTCAGACCGATCAACCTGGGTGACATGGGTTAACTCGAGTCATTGAGCTTTTCCAATCAGTTCTGGTCGACTCGACTAGCCAGGTAGGTGAGATCATGGGTGAGTATCCGCCATTAACCATCTTTCCTAGACACCAACCAAGTTGGCCAGGAAAGAGGTAGCCTCATACAACCATGATCACAATTGCCAAACCTGCCTCGACACCAGTCGGTTTACCAGACTCGATCAGACTAGCCTAAAGACTCGGGCATCCACTGAGCCACTAATTGGATCCATTTTAGATGAACGGATCAACTAATCTAACTATCAGATAGTTCTAAAGAAAGACCTTAAACAACTTTTGTTTAATCTTCTTTTAATCCGGTTCAACTAAACTTAGGTCTAACCCAGTGATGGACCAAACTAATCAGCTAACCCAATTAACCCAATTTGGCTTATGCAAATTTTATTAGATTTCATAAACCTAATTTTTTTTTTTGTTAAGCCAAATACTTAATTAAAATATTTTTTAATTAAGTCTCTATGTAAAACAATTTTACATCTTAAATTATGCATCATATCTAGATTTATACTTTTATAAATATTATATGACCCAAATAACAAAATTATAAATCATGCCAAATTTATAATTTTAATTTCTTTTTGATTTTCTTAAAGGATCCTTCTGAAGAGGCCAATACAGACAAACCGCATCATGTCAAAGACACACGGCCATGGTGAAGGTCTCAACTAGGTTCCTAAAAGTACTCTCTAATCCCAAGATTAAACAATTTAATCTACTATACATGCATCAAGATATGTTACTCTAGAACCTGGCTCTGATACCACTGAAATAAAAATGTGGTGCAGGTGCTTACGCTAAGCATGCAACAGCACAGGGAGCAGGTAAATATTTTAAAATATTTTTAAAATAAATACGAAAAATATCTACTCCGCACAGGATCTAGCATATGCAAGATGCATGTATTGGCATGATACAGGACATATAATATTTATAAACATTTTAATAAATCTAGATCTACACATGCACCGAAATTAAAACCCAAAAACATACCTTATTCCCAGCTGGAATAAGTCTGGGATAAACCTGGAATAGACTGGAATAACTGGAATAAAGTTATTCCAGTCGTCTTCCACCTTGGGCTGAAAACAGGGCTTCCGAAAAGTCCCCGGAACGCCGCCTTCCGGACCTCCGATCGCTCCCAAATCTGAGCTGTAGATTCTTAAGGAAGTCCTCTTCGATTTGGCACTGGTTTCTGCAAGAAAAACTAATCCAACAAATCGTAAAAATTCGCCGAAGTCTGCTGCACGAAAATGGCAGCAGAACGGAGTAGCTGCCTTCGTCGTTGGATTTCGGGCAACTGGAGCGATCCCGGCTCGCGTGGTTTGCTTCGAGGAGTAGAGTGGTACTCCCTCTAGAGGGGAGACACGCCCGGGACTCTCGGATCCGCCTCCATGTACGGTGCTAGCTGCTGGAAGAGGGCTTCACGGTCACAGGTTTTCTGCTGCAGTGCAGAACTTTGAGCATAACAAAAACAAGGGATTAAGGCCTTGTTTCTCTCCCTCACACACTTCTAAAGCCAGCCCTAAGATCACTCCAAAAGAGCCTCTCAAGGAAGAAGAATACCCTGAGATTTTTTTGTTGCTTTCCCTCAATTCTCACGCGTGGAATAAACACTTATCTCTCGTTGAAAACTTCACCACAAAACAACAGGAGATGGCAAGGTGTTTATATAGGTTGCTGGGAGGGAGAGGGAGGTGGAGCGACGTGAGGTGGAGAGGCTTCATCAGTTAACCCAATTAAATGCCATAAACAAGGGATTAAAGCCATTAACCAAAGGGGAGGGAGAAGAGGAAAACGCCCAGCATGGGAGTCGATTGGCCTTTCCAATGTTTGGAAAAATTTTCCATTCGTTGGGCCTTCCTTTCCGAATACCGTGTAAAACGGTCCAAGGTGGAAAAGAAATCAAGGTGGAAACCGGTTCAACCAAAAACCGGTCCATTCCCTTTAAACCAAACGGTTCAATCCAATTGAACCTGGTTCAAGAAATAAAATTGGTTCACAACCAATTAGAGGCCGAAACGAACTCCGAATCAGTTCAAAACTGATTCAAAAAAAACCTGGCGCAAAGCTGGTCAACCTGGAATATTTTCCGGTCGACACAGACAAGGGCAAGACGGGGAAAAGAGTGCTCAAAAATACTGTGACCATAAAACCGAGACGATTCCTAATCGTAATCAGTATCCGGATCAGAGAGTTATCCTCTGTGGCGTGTGACCTCATAGGTTCGAACCTAAACGGTAGCACTAGAACAATTTCTAGTACCAGCACAGGAAACCATCTAGCAATGGATCCCGGCGTCCGGATAGGTCGAAGATGCGGGAGCAAACTATCGAACCTCTGGCATATGGTTATCGTATAATTCATCCCTTTGACCTCAAATGCTCAAGACGACTGAGATTGGGCCGCCAACCCAGACTGAGTCAGTCGACTACGTGTCTCAACCTCGCAAGCCTAGTGACTCTTCATTAGGGCTACCCCGACCGAGGATTTGCTAAATTGAGATACTGCGAGACATTCAATCCAAACTGTTTGGACAGGTCAATTCCATCTTGGTCCATCACTGCTCCACAAGTACTTGCCTGTACCCAGAAACCTTCCGTCACCGGATTAAAAATCCGGGTAGTCCGGCACCAAAGCACAGGGAGTTGCTTGCAAGCTACCGCGATGACCTCAGGTCAGAGGGACACTTATACCCATATCCAATCGTGAGTATCCATTTGGCAGAAAGGGACTGCACGGAGTCACGTTCAATGAGATATCACATATATCCCACTGGCAGATTACATCAGTGTCACCACACTCATTTGGTCAAGAGGACAACCAAACGATGTGAACTACAACAACCTATACTTGATATATTGCCGTCCAGTACAATATATCCTTTGGTTGTGAACCGGGTTTAAGGACCACTCGATACATCCTCTCTGTATCGAAGTCAGTGTAGTTTTAAGGACTTCATCACATAGGAAAGAGTTCATTTCAGGGAAATTCAATACGTGATGAGCTGCCAAAAATTATATTTTATTAATTCATTAAAAAAGTACAATACTTAGCACAACCGCCTACAACCCAGGCGATTGGCTTTGGGACACAATTCCCAACAGTTTGATCATAGCATAATAGCTTTGAGTGGTTGGTCGATCAAGACTACAATTGAATAAGCTTGAAAATATGGCTTAAGTTGCTGTGTAGAGATGATTAATGTATAAACAATCTTTTCAGCTTTAGAGTATCTGGTTTTAGCATTGTGGAGCACTTGACTGGTATAATATATAGACTTTTAAACTCTTTTGTTATCCATCCAAATAAGCACAGAGCTTACTGCTTCTAGAGATGCAATAAGATATAAGTAGAGCTTTTTCTACTTTTAGGCTTAGAGAGTAATGGTGGAGACCCTAGGAACTTCAATTCTTCAAAGGCTTATCTGCATTCTTCCATCTAAGTTAAGTTGTGCATCTATTGAAGGACCTTGAAGAAAAGCAAGCACCTCTTAGCCGATATTGAGATGAATTGATTGAGTGCTTCATGTGCCTAGTTTATTGCTATACTTCTTTCTTAGAGGTTGGATGTTGCAAGTTGAGAATTGCTTGGATCTTCTTTAAATTTGCTTTAATGCCTCATTTAGTAACCAAGAATCTGAGAAACTTGCCCGTAGTTATACCAAAGGTGCATTTACTCAGATTCAGCTTCATTTGATGCTAAAAAAAAGATTGAAGGCTTCTTCAAAGTCTTTGATATAGTTAGTTTTCTCGAAACTTTTGACGAGCATGTCATTGATATAAACCTCTATATTTTATTCGATCTTGTCTTTGAATACCTCATTAACTAGTCATTGGTAGGTGATTCTTGTATTTTTCAAATCAAAAGGTATAACTTTGTGATAATAAATACATTTCTTGGTTATGAATGCAATGTTTCTTCATTTTTGGGAGCCATCCTTGTAGGCTCAGGTAGGCAACCCAAGAGGGGAGGTGAATTAGATTTTATAAAATTTTTATACAATTTAAAATATGAACTAAAGCAAGTATGTGCTAATGCAATTCAAGTGCTTGTGTATTTCAAATAAATGTAGCGGAAATAAAGAAATAAAGGCACAAGGAGAACAATCACACAAACACAAAGGTTTATAGTGGTTCGGTGCCAACCAAGCACTTACATCCACTCCCTAAGCCATCCTTGGGAATTTCACTAAGTTTGGTTTTATAACTTAGGCTCACCAACAACCTTTACAACTTATTTCGTCTTCGGGCTTACAAGTCAAATCCTAGTTGGTTTCAAGGCTCACCAACAACCACCCTTGATTTTATGGGATAACCAAGAACCTAAACAACTTATTTTGACTTCGGGCTCACAAGTAAAACTCTAGTTGGTTTTAAGGCTCACCAACAACCACTTTGGTTTTCAAGGCTTACCAAAAATCTCTTTGGTTTTCCAAGGCTCACCAAAAATCTTAAGTAAAATAATGTAAGAGCAAGTATAAATGAATACAATAAAAGCTTTCTAAAATTAAGAAAATATCTCTTTGGAATCCTTGAATGTTGATAATGATCTTGTCTTCAAGTTGATGAAGTCTTTGATTGATGCTTGTGGATGTAGACTTTGAATGCTCTTTGAAACTTGGAAGCTTGAAGGCTTGAATCACTCAACTCTTGAATTCTTTAAGAATATTCAAGAAACTCACCAAAGGATTGCTTCCCCATTTGATTTTTGATGTTTATATAGCCTCCCAACACTTAAATGACCGTTTATAGCCGTTATGAAGGAAGCCGTTGGAGCCAAGTTGGAGAAGTTCTGCAATCTAGAAAACTAGTCGTTACTATTCAAGTGTCGACACTTCACCTCCAGGTATCGACACTTCAGTTTCAAGTATCGACACTTCATTCTCCAGGTGTCGACACTTCACTTCCAAGTATCGACACTTCAGCTCCAGGTGTCGATACTTGACTAAAAGTGCTTTCTGAAGTTTTTTGTTTGTCTCAGGCCTTGAGTCAACACTTCACTCTTCAAGTGTCGACACTTAATCCTCAGGTATCGACACTTCATTTCCAGGTGTTGATACTTGCCTGTGCCATTGCTGAAACATCTTTAAATTGAAACTTTAACTTCTTCAAGTTCTTCCATATTAATTTTAAAGTCCATATACTTGATTTTCCATTAATTTAAGGACTTTTTCAACTGAAATACAAGCATTTCTTCATTCAACATGGTTGAGTACTAAGATATGAAAAATACACTTAAAATATAATTAGTACTCATATATACTTAAACATTTTGTCAATCATCAAAATCAAGACCAGAGTCAATAATCTTCCCCTTTTTGATGATGACAAAATCTTTAAGTATATGAATAGGGTAAGCTTAAAAAGATTAACAATAAGATAAACATGTAAGCTCAAAATAATAAGCATCAAGCTCCCCCTCAAAATATGATCCAAAAAATCTTCAAAAATATTTTTCAAAATATAGAAAATTTTCAAATTTTCAAAATTTCTTCTTTTTACCAATTCTTCCCTTTAGATAAAAACATTTTGCATTTTTCTCCCCCTTTTGCATTTTCTTTCATTTCTCATATTTAACATATTTAACATTTTTCTCCAATCAATCTTTCCCTTTTCATATTTACCATTTTTCTCCTCCTTTTTGACATCATGAAAAAGGGTGAAAGGCAATACAAAATGGGAGTGAAGGTGCAAAAGAATAGCAAATAGATTATCAAAACTAATGCATGAAATCAATTAGACATGATATTACTTGAAATATGATACAATTTAAGCATAATACCATTTAAATGTAACTCCCCTCAAAAGATTAGATTTGAAATCAAGGAGGAAGAGTATCAAAGCAATACAAGTACAGCATGATATCAAGCAAAATATTCAAAGCATCAAATATATGATAACAAATCTTTAGATGCTCCCCCTGAATGTTATTCCCTCTTAAAAATATGCATTCATTTGAGGAATAAGAACATGAAAGCACATGCAACATAATTTCGGACAATTTTGAGATATGAACATAAATTCTAAGTCAAAAATCAAAGATTTGAATTTTTCAAGATATTCATGATTTTCAAAATACAAATAATTGATTATTTAAACTTTTAGCATGATTTCAAATTTATTTAAAATGATTTGGTATCCATACAAATGCTAGAAGTAATTTGATAGCAAGTCTAGATACTAGAGCAAGGATTTATCAATATGCATACCTTCTTCTAAAATATAATCCTTAACTACTAGTCCTATACTTGATCCAAATCATTTCTAGATTATGCATAGATGCCAAAAATAAAAAAATATAAATCATAGCAATTCACTTGAAATAATTTAGAAACTATATTAATCAAAATCAAGTGAAGATCTAATAATCACAAGTTTGACTATGAGAGCTTGAAATCCATCAATATCAAAATGGTCATGATCACAACAAATGATTATTAGTCTAAGCTTGATTTTAATCAATCACTTAAAATATTTTTCAAAGCAATATGCATCTTTAAAAGTATTTTTCATGAAATACATTAATCAAAATCAAGTGAAGGTCTCACAATCACAAGTTTAATCATGATAGCATGAAATTCATCAACATCAAGAAGTCCATGATCATAACCAATGATTATAAGTCTAAACTTGATTCTAATTAATTATTTAAAATAATTTTTTAAAGTAATTGATGCAATAATTATAACAAAAAAAATTTAACTACATTTTCAATTATGGAAGGAGATGTTTAGAATTTACCAATATACATAATCATTCCTTTTACCATTTAGTCCAAAATATAGCTTGTCCACATCTTCAAATTATCTTATACAGCCATTTTTCAAGAACTTCCTTTTTTCATGTTGGGCTGCAAGACATTCTTGCAAAACAAACTAAGTGGACATTTTTGGTACATAAACTTCCTTGGATCCTTTATAATTAGTAATTATGGTTCCTTTTGGAACCCAAATATTTTTTAATCTAGAAGGATAAGCATTAAGTGCAAATTTATCAAAGCATGCAACATTGGAAGAAGGAATAAGCAAATTTTTTAAAAATTCTTGCTTCTTTTCCTCAATCAAAATATTTTTCTTATTAAAAACTTTATCACATAAATCTTTCAAAATAACATTTTCTTTTTCCAAAAATTTTTTTTATTTAGAAAAATCATCATCATTTTTATTTGCAAGATTGGTGTTGTCAATAGAAAATAAATCTACATGCTTATTTAATTTCTTGTGCTCAATTTTTAGCAATCTATATTCATGCACAAGATCATTAGATGCGTCATGTAGTTCATCAAAGATAAAATTATAATCATTTTTAGCACATACCTTTTTCTCGTTTGCCATGAAGCAAAGATAGGCAACTTTATCATCCGTACTTGAATCTTTGCTATCGCTCCAAGTTGCCAACTTTGTCTTGAATTTCTTTTTAGCCTTGAGGGCTATTATTTTCTTCTCTATGTTAGCATCTACTATATTTTTCCATAAGTTCAACTCATAAGTCATGAGTGAACCGATAAGCTCCTCTAAAAGTAAGGTTTCTACATCTTTAGCTTCTTGGATCGCCGTCACCTTTGGATCCCATAATATTGGCAAAGATCTAAGAATTTTGTTCACCAAATCAGCGTTAGTATAGATTTTGCCAAGATTTTTTATTTCATTAATAATAGTCATGAATCTAGTAAACATGTCAGATATGGATTCATAATGCATCATTTCAAAAATTTCAAAAGAATGTACAAGCAAATTAATTTTAGAATTCTTTACTTGAAGAGTACCCTCATGAGTAACTTCAAGTGTGTCCCATATTTTCTTCGCTGATGTGCATGATGAGATTCTATTAAATTCATTTAAGTCCAATGCACAATAAAGCAAGTTCATTGCTTTAGCATTGAGTTAAGTTTGCTTAATGTCATATTCATTCCAATCCTCTTTGAGCTTTGGAATGGAAATGCCATTAACCAAAATAGAAGGAATATGAGGACCATTAATAATAATTTTTCAAAGATGATAACTAATATATTGAATATGGATGTACATGTGAGTTTTCAAAAATGTGTAATTTGTGCAATTAAAAAATGGTGGTTTAACACTAATACCTACAAGGGTTGCCATGAACTTTAGCTCAAAATTATTAGATTTTCAAACAGAGCACCTGCTCTGATACCAATTGTAGGCTCAGGTAGGCAACCCAAGAGGGGGGGTGAATTAGATTTTATAAAACTTTTGTACAATTTAAAATATGAACTAAAGCAAGATGTGCTAATGCAATTCAAGTGTTTGTGTATTTCAAATAAATGCAGCGGAAATAAAGAAATAAAGGCACAAGGAGAACAATCACACAAACACAAAGGTTTATAGTGGTTCGGTGCCAACTAAGCACCTACATCCACTCTCCAAGCCACCATTGGGAATTCCACTAAGTTTGGTTTTATAACTTAGGCTCACCAACAACCTTTACAACTTGTTTTGTCTTCAGGCTCACAAGTCAAACACTAGTTGGTTTCAAGGCTCACCAACAACCATCCTTAGTTTTACGGGATAACCAAAAACCTAAACAACTTGTTTTGGCTTCGGGCTCATAAGTAAAATCCTAGTTGGTTTCAAGGCTCATTAACAACTACTTTAATTTTCAAGGCTTACCAAAAACCTCTTTGATTTTCCAAGGCTCACAAAAAATCTTAAGTAAAATAATGTAAGAGCAAGTATAAATGAATACAATAAAAGCTTTCTAAAATAAAGTAAGTATCTCTTTGAAGCACTTGAATGTTGATGAAGATCTTGTCTTCAAGTTGATGAAGCCTTTGATTGATGCTTGTGGATGTAGACTTTGAATGCTTTCTTTGAAACTTGAAAGCTTGAAGGCTTGAATCACTCAACTCTTGAATCCTTTAAGAATATTCAAGAAACTCACCAAAGGATTGCTTCCCCATTTGATTTTTGATGTTTATATAGCCTTCCAACACTTAAATGACCGTTTGTAGCCGTTAGGAAGGAAAATATAGCCGTTGGAGCCAAGTTGGAGAAGTTATGCAACCTAGAAAATTAGCCATTACTATTCAAGTGTCGACACTTCACCTCCAGGTATCGATACTTTAGTTTCAAGTATCGATACTTCATTCTCCAGGTGTCGACACTTCACTTCCAAGTGTCGACACTTCAGCTCCAGGTGTCGACACTTGATTAAAAGTGCTTTTTGAAGTTTTTTGTTTGTCTCAGGCCTTGAGTCGACACTTCACTCTTCAAGTATCGACACTTGATCCTCAGGTGTCGATACTTCATTTCCAGGTGTCGACACTTGCCTGTGCCATTGCTGAAACATCTTCAAATTGAAACTTTAACTTCTTCAAGTTCTTCCATATTAATTCCAAAGTCCATATACTTGATTTTTTATTAATTTAAGAACTTTTTCAATTAAAATACAAGTATTTCTTCATTCAACATGGTTGAGCACTAAGATTTGAAAAATATACTTAAAATAAAATTAGTACTCATATATACTTAAACATTTTGTCAATCATCAAAATCAAGACCGGAGTCAACAATCCTTATCCGGTTATAGCACGAGAAAGCATCCATAAAGTTCAATAGCTTATATTCGGAAGTGGCATCAACTAATTGATCAATCTTCAATAATAAAAAACTATTTTTTGGGAATGCCTTGTTCAGATTAGTGTAGTTGATATGGATTCTTTACTTCCTATTAGCCTTCTTGACCATGACAACATTGGCCAACTAGTTAGGATAATACACTTCTTGAATAAATCCAATAGCTAAGAGTTTGTTGACTTTCATGTTAATGACTTTGTGCCTTTTAGAAGTGAAGTTTCTCTTCTTCTCCTGAATTGATTTGAATTTTGGATCGATATTTAATTTATGAGTGATAATTTCTGGAAGGATCCCAGGCATGTCTAATGCTGACCAAGTAAAGATGTCAATATTGTACCGTAGGAACTTTAATAGTCAGTTCCTTTCTTCTATAGGCAAAGAGCTTCAACTTGTACAAATTTTTATGGATCTCTATCCCTTAATAAAAAAGAGACTAGTTGTTCAGCTGGTTCACCCATTTTCTCTAGCTTTTTTTGGTCCATTTGCTTAGTTGTCAAAGTTTCCACTAGCCTTTTGCATCTTGGTTGCCATCATAAAATATTGTCGGACTAGTTATTGATCTATGTGCATCTTCCTAACCCCATTCCTTATCAAAAATCGAATCAAGAGACATCATGTTAAAACAATTACATTCAGCTTATTTAACCTCGATCATCTAAGAATGATATTATATGTCGAGGGTACCTAAACAATTATGAATGTAAGATAGATAGTAGCCTATCGAGGTGGGCTTCCTACGATGACAGGTAATCTCTCATTCAACCTTGACCGAGTTTCCAAAAAAGTCTACAGGGGTGTATAGACTTTTTAATTGACTTTTAGAAAGATTCATCCAAGAAAAAGCAACATGAAACAAGACATTAGTTAAACTTCTATTATCAACTAGAACTATTTTTATATCATAGTTTGCTATTATCATGGACATGATAATAACATCATCATGCGGAGTCTAAACTCTGACTAAATTTTTATCAAAAAAAAAAATACACTGTCACCACTCCTCTACCTCTTCGACGAGTGTTCTACCCTTTAAGAGATCATATTGACCTGTCCGACTCACAGTTGATTGTTGATCTCCACGTCAGCTAGCTGTTGGTCAGGATTTTGGGTGCTAGTTCGAGCTCCTCCATGTACATATTTCCAAAGATAGACATGCTGAATGAGATCTTCAATATTGTTCCTCAACTGAATGCAATCTTTGGTATTGTGGTCATGGTCTTGGTAGAATCGATAGTATTTACTCTTATCATAGAAGGTTGATGAAGATTTCATCGACCGATGTCTTTATAATTTTTTTTCCTTCTATCTCCATAAGAATTTTAGCACTAGAGGCCAAGAGAGGAGTAGAATTACCGAATTTATTGGACGAGTCCTTTGGCTTGGGGCTTCTTCGATGGGGGGAATAGAATTACTAAATTTATTAGATGATTCCTTCGGCCTGGGGCTTCTTCGGTGGGATGAGTCGGCTTTCTTGGCTTGGTTCCTCTTGGTCCTCTTCGAGCTTGTTTCTTTTTCTTAGGCCTTCTATTGATCTCTCGCCGAGTGAGGGTGCCCTCCTCTATGCGGATGTATTTCTGAGTGCATGCTAGTAGTTCTAAATAAGACTTAGGATATGACTTATCAAATGAATAAGTAAATCATGAGAGGCGGAGTCCTTTTTTCAAGGCCAAACATAGCCACTGACTCATCCAGATGGTAGATTTTTAAATGGCCACCTTGAATTGGGCCACATAATCTTTCAGTGATTCTCCCTCCTATTAGTAGATGGAGAAAAGACTGTTAAGGTCTTGTGGCATCCTTCGACTAGTGTAGTGTATGCCATGAACTATTTATCAGCTATCTCAAGGAGTGAATGCTCCTTGGCTTGAGTCTAAAATACCAGACTTGGGCTTGAGATCCTGTCCACCACTATCTCTGCTAGGACAACTATGATTAGGCCATATCTATCACTTGCTCAAGTATTGCAAACTCCAAGCATTAGGGCAGCTTGCTTGTTGCCGACAAAAGGGGTCTTAATATTGTATGCTAACGTATCTAATTAAATTTATCTTTGCAGTTAGTCAGATCCAAGTAATTACTCGATGAACGTGCATAG
Organism: Areca catechu; assembly: GCA_021397845.1. Classification (NCBI taxonomy): domain Eukaryota; kingdom Viridiplantae; phylum Streptophyta; class Magnoliopsida; order Arecales; family Arecaceae; genus Areca; species Areca catechu. The sequence continues at coordinate 87,595,183 of CM038039.1, forward strand.
AAGTATATTATGATAGTCATGCTTAGTCATTCGTAACTTCTCCATCCAGGATGTTGTGGTCACTTGGTAATTGGTATAACTGTTAGCCTCATCTTCTCTTTAATCAGTGACCCAGTTGATCCTCGAGATCGAGTAAGCATTGCTATAACAATTATTGAATGTAATTAAATATGATCATCTCATCATCTCTATCTATATCTTGGATCATCACACTTTCCCATCCACCACCTTAACGAGAACCCCCATTATGCCACTAACTAGAGAGATAGAGCCGATCGCCAAGGTGGTAGGCCAGTTTGATTGGACCTTGCCTTACTCCCAGCTAGTGCAGGTTTGAGATATGATTCCATAGATAACTTGATTAAATTCAGGATATAATTCTGGGGCTCATGATGGATAGGATGAGTGAGGGGTCAGGATCTTTCTTGTTTTCCATTCGATCTAACTGGTGCTTTGACGATGTTACCCATCTTATGGTGGGAAGAAGTTGCAAAAATTTAATATTTTATATCGAACATTTTCTGATAGGACGAGAATTTTTAAAAATTGCTACATCAAATTTATCTTCAATATATATATATATATATAAGATAGTGTCCGCAAATTTGAAACCGACCTGGAAAATCCGCAAATTTGTATCCCCGACAGATGTAAGTCCGGGCCAAACCGGGTTTGACTCGGTTGGGTTTGGTCTGTTGTCAACCGACTGGGGCCCACGCCATCTCTGCGCTCTTGAACCCCCGCCTAATCTTCCGAGTGCCGTAAAAAGGCCGTGAAGAGGCGCGGCCTCAATCCAAATCAGCAGCACCTCTCCTCGCCCCAACTCCGACACTCCCGTTCTTCAATGGCAACGGTGGCTGCCGCATCGGCCACCAGATTCACCGCTGCCGCCGGCGCCCTCCATGGATTCCGGGGGCGGACATCTCCTCTGACGCACCGCGCCTTCTTTCCCAAGCCGCAGTCCGCCGCCTCCCTCCGGTCCCGGCGGCACTTGCTCGCCCCCGCTGCCCTCCACAAGCCCGACGTCCAGATCAAGGAAGAAGGCCAACCTGAGACCCTCGACTACCGAGTCTTCTTCCTCGACGGCTCCGGGAAAAAGATCTCGCCTTGGCACGACGTCGCCTTGCACTTGGGCGATGGTATGTTCAATTTTATCGTCGAGATCCCCAAGGACACAAGCGCCAAGATGGAGGTGGCCACCGACGAGCCCTACACTCCAATAAAGCAGGACATCAAGAAGGGGAAGCTGCGATACTATCCGTAAGATTTTTCCCACTTCGATGTCTTCCTTTTCTTCTACTGTTCTTTCGGTTAAACATACTTCTTTTTACGGCTAATCTTTTTGGAAATCTGCTTTGGATTTATAGAAATTTAATTTTTAAATGGGAAGATTATATTTTTATGTCTATTGTATTGCGATTTCTTGATATTACAGAGCGGTCATAGTTTTTGTTAGGATTGGATTACTTGAATATTTTACTTGTGCACAGTCTACTCCAGTCTTTAGAATTGGGGAGTATATGAGATGATTGTCGTTTGAGAGATGCGAGAGAGAAGTTTTAAGTGGAACTTATTACCGGACATAAGAAGATACGTCGTCTCTGAAGTTGTTCTTTTACAGGTTATGCCTTCAAATTGGTGAATCCATGCACTTCTTTCCCAATATGAATTGAATAACTTAACTTTGACTAGTGGAAATCATGTTGATTTCCATCCTCAAACATACAATGTGACAATCTAATGTTTCATTCACTTATGGAACTTGTTTGAAGAACAATTTAGGGCATGGTCTAAACATTTGAGTTGACATCCATCTAGATGTTGATACATTTAATTTGCATGCTTTGACTATGTATGTGTGCTGATGATTTATTATTAGTAAAAATGTTCAAATGTTTTATTGAGAAAATTATCTCTGAGAACTTAGATCAGTATATAAATAACATAGGGGCTTAGGGCTTGAAATCATTTAGAAAGAAAGACTCCCAGGCTGCACAATCTGAAAAACATCACTTATTCAGGCTTTAAATTTGATGATAGGCGATTTTTATTTTCAAAAGGACATTTCTATGAAATCCAGTCCAAGAAGGTAACATTAAAAAGAATCTAGGAAGCAAAGAGGTTTAACTAAGATCATGCCCTTAAAAGCACGGTCTCAAGGAGCTGCACTATTGACTTATTGGAGTTTGATGCCTAATGCAGTCATGCAATCAACATCTCCAAAGTTTGGATGCTTGATGCTTGCTGGCATCATTAGTGAGATGACATAATCATCTCATTAAACAAATTCTGGTAAAGCTGCTATGATACTCATACAATTTTGTTTGTATGTACATTCGCACTTCCTGTACTTTTGAAATGCTCGTTGCTTTATGATCTATTTATTTTATGATGAGAATACTGATGTGAATAACTGAGAAGGCTGGATTGAGAGATGGATGCATGGATTCAGCTTAGGGATTTAATTGACAGAGGAGAAGTAATTGAACACCAAATTAGATGGTGTGAGCATGTGCCCTGATGGCCCAAGTATCTCTGACAAATATAAGGGATAAGATTTGCTAAGTAGGGTCAAGCAGGGTCAAAAAAAAAAGGATAACCTAATAAAATATCCATGGAAGTTAAGAAATTTGAAAATGCTTTCATTGTTGATTCTAGTCATCTCTAGAATAAATGCAACCATAACTTTTGGTATCACTATGATTGTATGTTCTTCTGTATACCTTATTATATGTTTATGTTGTTTAGACACCTTGTAACTAAAAAATACATGATATGTTATGAAAGGATCAGATGTACTTGTAAAAAAATGTATTTGAATTTGTGAAATTTAGTAATTGATTGTTGCATTCTAATGCATCAACCTCAGGTACAACATTAACTGGAATTATGGATTGCTTCCACAAACATGGGAAGACCCATCTTTTGCCAACTCAGAAGTTGAAGGAGCCCTTGGTGATAATGATCCAGGTTTTTTAAGCATCCCTTGTTATTTTCTTGAAATTAGCACACCTTGATCATTGCTAAGATGTAATTGAAGTAGTGGCAAAATGTTCAACTTCTTATTGCTATATTCTTCCTTGTTTAGTTGATGTTGTCGAGATAGGTCAAAGACGGGCTAAGATTGGTGATGTTCTCAAAGTAAAGCCCTTAGCGGCTTTGGCCATGATTGATGAAGGGGAGCTTGACTGGAAAATAGTTGCCATTTCATTGGATGATCCTAGAGCTTCTCTTGTAAATGATGTGAATGATGTTGAAAAGCACTTCCCAGTAAGCCTAGTTCTTTCAACCATCATTCTTGTTAATTCTGAATTCTTCTGGATATATAAATTTTTCTGCATTTCATAAATAAGATCTTTGATGGGTTATTCTATGCCATATGTTGTCTTCAGCTGTTTGATTCCGTAGTTGAGACATCATTGTCCTTTTAAGAATGTGGGGTTTCAAATCCCGTGATAAGTAGGTCAGGTTTGGATCTCATGACATTCTTTTTCTGCCTTGGATATCTTTTGCTTGCGAAGACTTGAATTTTGAAGTTGGATAAAAGTCACTCTATTGGTGGTTGTGGTCATACAACCTCTGCTGATAAATAGGGAAGTGTTCGTCATACACCCTAGAATCACAAGTCAGCCCACTGGCTTGCCCACATTCCAATTCCCCAGATCATATTTTATACTCTCATTTCAAATGTTTTAGATGAGCACAAGGATTAAACATTTCAATCTGCATGTTTACAAGTACTACTAGTGGAGGAAAAAACTGGATAGTGTGCCTGCAACAAAAATGTGATGTAACTTCCTTAAGGAGAGAGACATTGTAGAAGGGTAACGAAGGAGGAGGAATGATCTTAGTTAGCTAAAAGAAGGTTATGGAACTAATAATCCTGGGTGAACAAGGATAGAAAACTCCACTGAAATAATTAGGTTAAGGGCTTTGTTGATTAAGGTTATGGTTATATGTGCAAGTGCCACAAATATTCAAAATGAGTTTTGCTTTATCTGAAATCTGTAATGCTTTTATATTATACAAGTCATAAATGAGCTTATTGAAATGCTGCTCAAAGGTGCCTGACCTTTTTTTTTTTCAACGTAGAGCTATCAATCACTTTGTTCTAGTAGATTGAGACATATTGGCCGATATATAAGTTGCTATAACCTACATGGCTTCCTTTTTGAAAACTTGGTTACATTCTACTAATCACGTGTATCATAACTTTTCAATAAGCTCTATGCAAACCTTCTGCTTCACGAACTTAAAAATGTTTTAGTGATCAATATTGTCACCTTGGTATCTTGCTCTGCATGATTATTTCAATGCTTCCTGTATATAGCGAGTCTAGATACGATAATATGCTTTCATACAGCGAAAGCTCATGCCCCCTTTCTTTAGCTTTTTTTTTTTTTTTTTTCATTTTATTTAAATCTAGTTACTACTCCATCTTCTGCTGTTATTTATAAATAAACATAAGTTTTTACTATAGTTTAGAAAATTGTGTTAAATTGTGAAAATCAAAGATTTGCTGTTGAGATTATTAATTTTCCCATGTGGATATTGTTTCAGATTGCAAGTACTGGAGTTGTAGCACCTATGCTGGCAGGGATAATCTGAATTGCATTTTTCAAAATACTTGCTTCCTTACATAGATGGCATGCACCTTATATACCTCTCATGCATTCCACAGAATTTAAGTTGACTTTACATACATCTAATATTAGAAGAGAATGCCTTCTGGGCATTATGCTGGACATGAAGAATACTAGTTGCTTTGCACTGCATTGTTTGTTGTTCTGCTTTCAAAATTCCAAGATTGCCATAAGGCAAACGTACTAAACTGCATACATGAAGTGAAAATTAAAAAATGTCAAGATCCTTGATCTATTTGATTTAGAAATTTTTTGATTTACTCATAATAAGCATAAGTTTTTATTAATTAAAGTTCTTTGGCTTTAATTTCTCAATGTATTGGGTAGGAATAAATAATGCTACTGAAAAATGTGCAATCTATTATAGGATATATGATTTGTTTTAGTTTTGTAAGTATTACATACAAATTAGTAATAGTAAGTGCTCTACTGAACAAAATGATAGAAAGTGACTATACATAGCAAGGATTGCTGAACCGGTACCGAGACCCGTACTGATTAGTGATCGGTACAGTACGGTACCGTACCATACTGGTAGACGTACCGGGCTTGGTGAATTGAGAAAAAACTATCTTCCTCCCCTCTCACAAGCAAGGATCGCTGAACCAAACCTGAATCGTACCTGAATCGAGCCGAACCGAGCCTAAATCGGATTGAACCGGATTGTATAGATCTCAACCGACCCGTACCATACCTAACTGATCTATACTGGTCTGGTTCAGGTCAATTTTTATGGTTTGGATCCCGAACATTTTTTAGGACCGAACCGTATCGATTCTTGACCGGTATGGTATGGTATGCCTTGAGCTGGATGGTTCGGGATGGTATCGAAAACCTTGATACATGATGTATCTAATGTATCTGATCTTGTCAGAGAGAGAAGGAAGCAATTCCTTCAATCTAGTTGACCTCTCAAAAAAATAATGGAAATTTGAAAGTGGGGTTTCAAACCTTTGTCCCTAAATTTCGATTGTATTCTTATCTAGCTAAAAGTGGTTAGATTTTTCCTAAAATGGTATGTCACTAGCAGGAGTAATTATAAAAAAGCTAATACTTTTATATTGACCTTGCCTTCTGTCTCATGACCTGATTCCTCCGGAATTGAAAGATACAACTTGGTTGAATGTTTTCAAAAACAACACTATATGGCCCGACCATTGCATTCTAGAGGCCTAAAAGGCCTTGAAATAGTGGTCTGGAGCTTGGAGGGTCTACCAGTGGGTCACCACATTTTAGATGTCAAATAGTTACCCAATTAAGAAAATAGATGCCATCAAATAGATACATTATGTGTAAGTTATGCCCTTAAGAAGTTTTGATGGCAAATCATCCTTGGATGTTGCGGATCTTGCTGACAAAGCCTGTTTAGACCTACCCAAATTGACCAAAGAATTGTTACCTGGACTAGACAATTTTTAGATTTTTTGTTGTCCCATGTGGGCATGATACGACATAAGTGTTACATATGTTAGACGTGGTGTATGCACTTCCTTCATGGTTTGCTTGAGGCTCCGTGTTTCTCCACATTTACCTTATGGGTTACCAACAAGCAAAATTAAAAAGATTGCCTTATACCAAATCCCAAATCAGTCTTGTGTCTTGTAGAGAAAGAAAAAAAAATAAAATAAAAGAAAGAAATAAAAAATGGAATATAGAAAAGAGTAGAGTGAAGGCATGACAACTTTTTTCTATCTCCAAGTTGTCTTCCTCCAGCCATGCCTCCAGCAGTCTCGTTCCACCAAGTGCTCAAGCCTCCATCAGTTCCATTCTCTTGTCTCCACTAATATCTCCCTCCTCTTCAGAAGACAACCCTAGGAGATCTATAGAGAGGCATGTCCATCATTTCCACCACCATGGGAAGCATGCTGTGGATATTCTAGTAGTCCATAGGGTTTAGAATGAAAAGTTCTATAGTCATGTATCTTCTGGAAAGTGGGCTAAAGATCAAATAGTAGATCCGATCCACCAAAGAGGCAAGAGGATTGGGCTTTATTTTAGAAGATACTTCAAGTTTACCCTTGGTGGTTCAGAAACAAAGCTAGCATATGTTTAGTTTGTGGGTCACTACATCTCTCTCTTGCATGTCTTATTTACATATACATGCACATATGTATATGTACATGCATAGACATATGTGTATATGTGTACATACATACATACATATACATACATACATACATACATACATACATACATATATATATATACATATTATATATATATATATATACATATTATATATATATATATATATATACATGTAATGTTTTTGTCTTGCTTTTGGTACAGTGCTTGCAAGTACTGGTGCTTGCATGTTATGTCTTTGTCTGCTGCTGCATCTTTTGTCAATGTGTTCTGTTGATTTGATTAGACGACATTGGCTGCTTTTGTCAGTGATTTGACCAGAGGGTTTTACTTTTATTAGTGATAAGGAATCTTGTCAGTAGCCATTGTGATTTTGCTTTCAGAGAATTATTGGGGCTATTTTGAGATCTGTGCTTCATAGGATCCCGAAACAGTCATCTTCATTGGATGTTTGATTGGAGGAAGATTAACTATTATCTTGATCTTCTTCTTTTTCTTTTTTGAATTCTGCCAATGTTTCTAGCAAATATTTTTTGTATTCTGCCCTTGTTTTTGCTGATGCTAGTCTGGATCTAGCGAAGGATCTCTGGGTGAGGAATCTTGAAGTAGAGGATTCTATTTTAACTGATAATTGCGGATTTTTGTTGAACCACTCTAATACTTTGGGCTTAGTAGCCTTCTCTGGATTAAATTCTTGCCACATTTTGTCTTGAATTTTTTTGCCAATGTTGGTTGAAAATTTGGAATATTGATAATAGAATATTCCTAACATGAAATCCATGATAGAAAAAATTCAGCAAAGAAATTAAGAAGAGGGAATTTCTTTTCTCTTTCTGGTAGTAATATTTTTTGCTGATAGATAAGATATCCCTCATTGACAATTTGGGGTATGATTTCAAGAGTTGGCCCATAATGGCACCACCAGTCTGAGAACCAGTATGGAAAGTGGAATTTGGTATTAGTTTTGAAGTAGAATAATCAAGAGTGTTTATGGTGAGCATTTTGAAAGAGGAATGCATGATACCATGCGTTCTTATAATCTCAGTAATTGAAATATTAGGGATTGTATTTCTGAGACAATTTTTTGAAGGTGTTTGGGCTGTCTCCCCATGTAGATGGAGACAATTTGCAAAATCTAGACTGTTGAATGGGTGATAATAGGTGAATCAACTTTGTCTTTGTAGTGTTTGATGGCGATGGAGTATGTCTACCAGGATAAATTCATAGAATATATGTGTTTTCAAGGGATCTTTTGGAGAAAAATGCCAACTTTCTGGGAATATTTTTGAAACTATTTTTCATGGATCATTGTCTATGCATTCATCTTCTTTGGTCAGTATAGATTGGAAGATGGGTTTTTCAAAATACGGTGATTTTTTGGGTGGTACCTTTTGAAGAGGAGTTGGATCAGAAATTCCAACTTTCATTTGAGATGTTTGAAGTGGTAAGGCTTATTAGCGTTGGATTTGCCTTGGCTAATTTAGCCATTTGTTTGGTAGAAAGTGGAGAGCTTTGAGGTTTTTGTTGAGATCTTTCTGCATTTTCTTTTTGGGTTATGACTTCATACCAGGATAATTTTAGTAAAGCAAGTTGAGGTTTTGGGGGTTGTGACTGGATCATAATGGTTTTGGGTTCAGTCATTTGAGCATAAGAGGCCTTAATTTGCTTTTGGGTTGTGGATTTTTGGGCTGGAGGTTTCTTGGGAGCTATGAGATTGGAAGCCTTGCAAGAACTCACAAGATAAGAAATCAGGCAACGAATTTTCTTGACCTTTGATGTGTTCAATATCAAATTCGAAGACTGATAAAAAAGCTTGCTATCTGGCAAATATATATTTTGAAGCTAAATTTTTAACATCCTTTTTTAAAATAATTTTTCCTGTTTTGCAATTAATTCGAAGTAAAAACTTTTGATTGAATAAATTACTTTGAAACTTTAAAATGCATAAAACAATTGCTAAAACTTTCTTCGTAATGGTAGAATACTTTTGTTGAGTTCATTCCAACTACCAGAAGTAAATTGAATTAATTACTTTGTTCCATCTCTCTTTTGTTTGAGGATACCTCCAAAGCCTAGTTCAGATGCATCGGTTTCCACGATTTTAGGAGCCTTAGGGTCTGGTAAATAAAGGCATGGAAGATTCCTAACTTGGATTTTGATTTTCTTGACGACATCAGCATGTTCTTGTGTCCAACTTGGGGTATTCTTTCTAAGTCTTTGATTAAGGGGCTTTGCTATAATTTTGAGATTTTTAATATGATCTGAAATATAATTGAGACTACCTAGAAATCTCTGTAATTATTTTTTATCTAAGATTATATCGGGGAATCTGTCAGCAAATTCTATTGATCTAGTGATGGGTTTAATTGTTCCTTGGATTAGATCATGACCTAGGAACCTAACTTTTATCTGAAATAAATTCATCTTTGGTTGAGAAAGAACCAATCCATTCTTGATTACTAAATTTAAAAAGGTCCGGAGGTGTTTGAAGTCTGTTTTAATGATTCAGAGAATATTAGAATATCATCAATATAAACAATAATAAATTTTGACTATGGAGTAAAAATATCATTCATAATTTTTTGGAATTCAGAAGGAGCATTTTTAAGTCCAAAATGTATTACATTCCCTTCGTATTGTTCGAAGGGGACAGTGAATTACGTTTTGTACTTATCATGTTCGCAGATTTGGATTAGCCAAAAATCAGACTTTAGATCAAATTTTGAAAAGATTTTTGCTTCAATTGTCCTGTTAAGCAAATCTTTTTTATTAGGTAATGGATATCTGATCCATCTTAAAGCTTGATTGAGTGGTTTATAATTAATTACGAGTCTTGGAGCCCCTCTTTCCAATTCTGCATTCTTTTGAACATAGAAAGCAGCACAACTCCAAAGGGATTGGCTTGGCCCGATTAGTTTTTTCTTAACAAGGTCATTAATTTCTTGCTTGCAATATTCTAGTACTTCTTGGTTCATTTGAATTGGTTTGGCTTTTGTAGGTATTTTTCTTTCATTGAATTCCTTTTCATAGGGAAGACTTACAGCATGTTTTTCCCTATTCCAAAAGGTACTAGGTAGGTTAGAACATGCAGATTTTTGAATTAGATTTTTAAAGTTTTTTACCTTCTGTATTATTGTTGGACTTTTCAATTGTTCTTCAATTTTTTTATAACTTATTTCTTTTTTTAAAAATTCTGTGTTTTGTTTTTCTTGTTACTTCATTGACTGCATTTAAGGTTTTGATAAATTCTCTTGTTACAAATTTGATTTTTAATTCTTATCCTAAGGTCTTAATTGTAATTCCTTCATCATCCACCATGAAGGGTTTTATCAGGTTGAGAAAAGGAGTTCCTAAAATAGCTGGCTTATTTAGGTTCCTTATCGGAATAAATTGGGTGACAAAGCATTGGTTTGCAAAATAAATTTTTATTTCAGAAAGCTTGTACTTTATTATTAATTTTGAACCATTTGCAGTTTTTAATTTTCTTTAGTTTTTTCAAAGTACTTTGTCGGGATTAAACCTTCCTGTATACAATTTAAGTCTGCTCCTGAGTCAATTAGAGCAATGGATTCTAATTCATCTATTATGATAACTACTCTAACATACCAGTTTTGTATGGTTAGGTTTGAAATCAATTCTAAAAAACTTTGATTTTGAGGTTCTTGCTCTGGTTCTATATCAGAACTTTTTTGTTTTTCAAATTGCTTTATCTGTCCTTTGATCTGATTTATTTTTATTTTTATTTGGTTCACTTCAGACTGTAAGTCTTGAAACGTTATTGGTTTCTATTTTTGATGACAATTTATTGAAGATATCATTCAAATTGTAACTTTGAAACATTGATGATTGGTTTTCACTTAGGGTTTTTTTTTAATTTGAGAAGATACTCTTTTTTGAGTTATGGTTCATTGATTTTATCTATGAAGTCTAGGAGTAAATTTTGTTCTTTTGTTATCATATTTATGCTTGAGGATAGGAGATCATCTTCTTCAAACTCTTCTGAAGAAGACTCAGCATCAGATTTAAGCAATAGTTTTTCTAGTTGAGTTTTGAGAGAATTTTTTAGATATTCTTTGTCAATTTGTATTTCATTTATTTTTTTTCTTAACTTACAATTTCTGGCATAGTGTCCGACTTTGTCACATTTAAAGCAAGTTATTTGATTTGTTGGTTTACCTATTTGTTTTTTTATTTTGAAAGATTTTCTTCTCTTTTTATAGGTTTGTTCACTATTTGTTTGTGTTTTGTAAGGTAAGGATGTTTTTTCTTGGTACAATTTTGACAAGCTTTTGATTTAGGAAATTTAAAATTTTGGTTAAAGGATTATAACCAATTTGTTTACAGAAGTTTCCTAATTCTCTTCTGCTGGTTAGTTGTTCCTTTTTCAATTGTTGCTTCATCCTTAGATCATTACAGAGATTTAAGCCTTCAAAATTAATAATATTGATTAAATCTCAATAAGTGAGTCTATCATAAGATATTGTATTGTTATTTTGTTCCCTAATCTTTAATTTGACTTTTTTTGCAAAGACTTGAGGGAGTCCAGCAATGAACTTCTTTTTCTAGAATGACTGTTGACAATCGTTTCTAGTCATTACCTTGGTAAGGAAGATATCTTTGTACCACTTGAAGTCTTGCAACTTCTTGCATTTGAGATTGGCCAAAATCTTAGAACTTCAATCTTTCAAGTTTGATGGATCTCCTAAGAAGTGTTTTGCGATTGCAAATATGAGGGTTGACATCGAATCTTGTATTGGTTCCCCCACTTCATCTTTGACAATCACACCTTTTTCATTTCTTCTATAGGCATATAATATATTGTTCCTATCAATTTCATCAAGGTAGTGATCCCACCAACCTTTCAGTTGTCCAATGAAACCAGCTACCAAAGTTTGGACAATAGCTTGGTCAGTAATATTGGGTTTTGTTCGGTAAGCCGTAGCTACCATGGTCATTTCTTGAAAGGTGTTGAGGATTTGATATTCAGTTTGGCCATCTATGTTCCATTCATAAATGGTATTCGCTGAATAATGGTTCTGCCTAAGTGATGGCCTTTTCTCTATGGCCATATCAGGAAGAGGTTTGTGGTAGAATAATTTTGTGGGTTGATTCCAAGTCTGAATTTTATTGACTTCAAAATTTTTGTTACTGTTTTGGCCCTTTGGAGTTTTTGGTTCACTGTTACTACCAGAGCTAGTTTCAATGAAATCCTCACTGTTGGAAGTTTCCAGGTCTTGGGACAAGACAGAAATATTTCTGTCCCTATGAATCATAGATGTTGAAGACGGAGTTCTTTCTGATGTATCTAATACAGTGTTGGTTAGAATTTCCATTTTTTCTAGTCTTTTGTTGATCTCAGTTATTATATTGCTTTCTTTTAATTGGGGAATCAATTTCTTTGGGATTTCATGTGGAGTAAATATTGGGATTTTTTCTTTACCTTTTATTGGTTGTTTTTTTTCTTTTATTATTTTTTCAATCCTGGTCAGTTGGTCTCCTATTATTTTTAGATTTTGATTTGTAAAATTGTTCTGTTCTATTATGTTTTTAAGGTCTCTGCCATTTGATGTTTCCACAGGATCAGATTTAATTTTAAAAGGTGATGCTATAACTTGTGTTTCTTTCATAGGAATTTTAATTTCTTGTAAAGGAGGGTGAATTTTTTCGATTGTTTTACCCTTCCCATCTTGCCAAGAGATTATATATTTTCCCGCAAGCATGTTTACTTGTTTTGGATTTTCTTTCATATGATAATCAAACTAGATGAAAAAGTTTATATTTGTTCTTAGGATTTCTAATATTTGATAATATTTCTTTTGGATCTCATCCCTTTGTTCTTTGTTAAAACCGTTAAAAAACCATTTTCTTTTAGTTGTATTTTTTGGTGAATAAAAGTATTTTCTTAATTTTTCTTTATCTATTATGAAATCTTTATATATCATACAGATTTCAGAATCTTTCATTTCTGTAATTTGTGAAAATATTGGAGAAATTGGAGGTGATGTTTGATCATTGTAAATAGTTTGAGGAACTCTGGGTCCATTATCTACTTCTCTGAGTCTAGACCTAGATAGTATTGGATCTTGAGGAGTCGATTGGTATCTATGACTATAGGTTCTTTGAAAGCTCCTGTTGAATTTTATCTCTACATCCTCTTCTGGAAGTGCAGTGATTGATTCAACAGTGCTTGGTACTTGTCTAGGAGCTGGAATAGCTTTTTCTAGGAGCCAATTTTGTGGAAGAGAGACCTGATCCCAGATCAGGGTTTTTGGGACGTGTGTTTCCTTTCAAAGTGTTGGTTTGGAAGTAGGTTGTGCTTCTAAAGATTCTTTTGTTAATCACCCGGATGTGGTCTAGATCATTGGTTACCTTATAGCAAATTTTGAAAGTAATTGCTACAGGATAAGATCCTGGTATGATATTAAACTCATGAAGTTTAACATCAAGTTCTAAGGCTTTAATAATGTTTTGGTCCTTGAGTTTTAGGATTAGGTCTGTATTACAATTAAAGTAAACGGGTCCTTCGTACATGCTTGATTCTACCATTCTTAATAGAGAGTCATTGAAATGGGTCAGGCGGCCATCTCTCATACAGAGAAGAATGGCTGTATCAAGCCCTCTTCTGACTAAGGGTTTGGCAGCAACCTGGACTATACCTATATGGATAAACTCATATTTAGACCTAAGGATTTTGACAAGGTCTTGTGAGATTATTGTTATAACTGTGGATCGCCCGCTATTGACATAGTTTTTTCTTGTATCCAAACTTTATTATCAGGTAGGATTCTATGTTGATAAATTGATCTTTTATTTATTTTTGGAATAGTCCATTTGTTCAACTGTTCATTCCTTATATCCATTGAGTGGCTATAGGTATCATCTCCTCTGGAAAAAGAACATGTAGAAAACGACCTAGATAGTAAATTCATATCAAAACCTCAATGTATCCCTTTCTCTTTAGACAGCTGCTTATGGCCCGATAATGTCTATGCATGGCTAAAATGGCCGAAGCAAAGTCAACGTCTACTCAGGATACACTTTGATTCACAAATAAAAATCAACTATCTTGGTATTTTTCTAACAATCCTCCCCCTGGCTCTGATATCAGAGAGCGCCTACATACATATATACATATATACATACATACACAGGATTCCCGGTACTGGTACTGGGAGCTGTATCGGCAGGAGGCCGATACGGCACTGTCCGTACCGGCAGGCATACCGGCCTTTGTTTATTATAAAAATAATTTCTCTTCCCCCTCCCAAGCATTTAAAACATAAAATGGGCCGAACCGGGCTGAACCGAGCCCGTACCGACCCGAACTGGGCAGTACGTACTGACCCGAACTGGGCGGTACGTACCGGTACGGAAACTAATTTTTTTATTTTTTTAACGGTCCGGCATCCGGACCGTTTTATTGGGCTGAACCGTACCGGCTAGCTGCCGGTACGGTATGGTACATCCCGTACCGAGCGGTACAGGAGGTACCGCGATCCGTGTACATACACACACAGATATATATATATATATTAGGATAACTTTTTAGTACTGGGGCAATGTTATGTCAACAGGCTTCCTCTCTTGAACAGTAAAATATTGAAGATGAATAATAAAATTGCAGAGATAAACAGTACAAATGGACTACCATGCTTAGGACAACTTGTTAGTATAGGTGATGAAATCCTATACCAAGGCAACCTTATATCAAGTAGGTTTCTACCTCAATTCAAGAAGATTAACAATAAACTTGTAAATAAAGCATTTTAAAGTAATTATAAAGGAGAAGTTTGGGTTTTTATACCCCGAGTTGAAAGTAACCCACAAGTATCACTGCATCTGTGAACACGCAAATTGAAAGTAAGAGAATTGATCAAATTTAAAGTTTATTGAAAATAATAATTAGACATGATACATTCAACCTCTTGACTTTAGAAGTTTTGAATACAAGGACCCATGTACTCCGGTAAGTGGTTTCGGAGTTGCCAAGATTGAGATAAGGTTTTGTGATGTTTGGATATACATACACACACACACACATATATATCTATACATGTGTGTGTTGGTACATATATGTGTATATATGTATATATCTATGTATATATATATATATGTCTATATTACACATAGGTGCCATGTCCCTGTATCTTAATTTTCTGAGCTTTGTCATGTTGGACACTTAATGACACTTGGACACTTGATCCTCATGTCTGGTGTCTAGGTAACACTGGACCATGACGGGTCTAGCAATCATGTTTGATCAATATCATACCCATACTGACAACCATATTTAAATAATTACTAAAAGGAGCACTTTCTTCCAAAATTATAAATGCATATATCTAGTTAAACATTCATGCTTTATTGGATATACAAATTCCAGATAAGGAGCTACAAGGACATTGTTATATGTAACAACTGTTAATAGAACAAGTGCCTTTAACTCTCTGGATTTCACAATTTTTTTCCATGAGGTTATCTGGCTTTGTTTTTTCTTGTTGTGATATGTGCACAATCTGTACTGGATATATGACATTTCAGCTCTAGATGACAACTGATAATTGTCAGTTATTATATTGTGTACTACATGATCCGACTCTTTTTGCTTGTTTTACCTAGCAAATGCCTGACAGCCATGTATAACATCACTATTAGAAGGACTACCTGCTTTGTAAAATATGGAAACCTTATAAGGATGTTTCCAACAAAGAATACTTCAATTCAAATCATAGTTTGTGATTTGATTATGCTTTGCTTACTTTTGGATGTTTTCTGTTGCTTCAGGGCACTAAGAATTCTAGAATTTGAATATCAGTTTGTGATGTGATTACTTTTTGATTACTTTTGGATGTTTGTCATTGCTTCAGGGCACTCTTATGGCTATAAGGGACTGGTTTAGAGACTACAAGATTCCAGATGGAAAGCCTGCTAATAAGTTTGGACTTGGAAACAAAGCAGCCAACAAGGTAAACCTGGCATGCTTTTCTTGCCTTCTTTGTGTACTATCAAACCCACCGTCTTCCATGAAGAATTTAACTTGGATACATGTCATCATTTCTTCTTCTTGCCTCACAAATTGATCCACTTCATAGTTAATCTGTTTTACGTAATTCTGCTTTTGTGCCTAACTGCCTATGATTTTTGATTGCTTGACATGCTTTCTGGTTTTATGCATTTTTTATTTATTTTATTAATCATTACCAATTGTATGGTATATTGATTGCAAAAGCAATGAATATGTGAGAAATTTTGATTGGACACCAAATGGTGAGGTTTACTGTTGAGGAGATGGTTATGAACCCTTTGAGGCTTTGATATTTGATCAAGGAACTTATAAGAAAAATTCTAAATAGCGTGACAGGTTTAGGGTGTGGAAGAACTTGACATAGCAACAATCTAGCATCTAGGTGGGAATTCTAAATGGGATCATATTTCATTTTAAAGGCATGGACATGTCAAATGTTCAAAAACAAAAAAAACACTTATTACTGAATGTCTCAAAACATTCAAATCATCAATAAGCATATTTGTCTAGATATTCAACCAGTCTTACATTTATGAATTAAATTATTCTGGTGACCTTTGGTCCATGAAAATATTTTGAAGAATAATTTTAAGATGATGTCCAATGAAGTAGGAGTGTGAGTTCTGTTATTTGTTGGTCAGGAAATGGTTTGTTATGTGGTGAACTTCATATTTTCTTTTGAGATTTGGTACCCTTTCAGGGATCTCACATTTATTAAGTGATGTTAAGGATGTAGGGGTTGTTCTGGGCAATAGTGACTCAAGTCTTGCCTTTCTACAAGATTTGTGAAGATATTCTGGTCTACCAGATCAAGTTATTAGCTGGTTGGTATGGAAAACTGGGGGTATGTCCATCTTGTTGGGAGAGAAACGCATAACTAGCTTAGGAGATCCCGGAAAAGAGGGACGGACAGCTGACTATATGGCATGGTATGAACCATTACATGGACTCCAAATTACTTGGGTAGGACTCGGCTAGTGATTGGCCAAACCCAAGATGACCTACTAGTTCGCGTAATCCCTTCTATTGGGCCTCACTTGCTCAGGCAGCCCAGCTTCCAAATTCCCTACCTTACCTCAATGCACAATTTTTCTATGTTCATATGAAGCAGAAGGTTCTTTTTTGTTAATTATGTGCATTGTGTAAGAGGGCATAACCATGTAACTCTTACATGAAATATGGAGACCTGATGACGGTTTATTTGATAAGCTGTGCCCTTTAAGGCATTTTCTGTTTATTTATGCAGTTTGATGGTTCTAGAGATGCAAGTGGCAGCACAAGTTGTCAGTGTGAAAATTTACGTTCAGCATCTTCTAGTCCATCTTTTGCTGAAGAGGATTCTTTATGTGCATTTATAAAGTATGATTTAGATTCTAGGAGAGCTTCCAGCCCGTGGTAGAGATATTGATCCTTAATTTACATTAGTTACTTTGCAAAGAGATGTGGATGTGAATATGATGGTTGAGAATGCACTAAATTTTGTTTTTTTTCCCCCTCAAAATTCTCTTGAATGCATGTGGCTGAGTGTAACTCTCTTTGTCATCTTTCTGTGAGCACTGATCATTGATAAGTGTCAATAAGGTTCAAGAGTTCCCTTTTGAGATGCTCTAGATTGATCAATGACAAAGTTTGCTTGAGGAACTTTCAGAATTTCCAGGTCATTTGAAAAACCCATAAAAGATGTCATGAAGTGAAAAATTGCACACTTCCTTTGATTCATGTTTAGGAGCCTCGAATGCCTGTTTTGAACTTGTTGAAGCTCACAAATGGGAGATTTCATTTTTCTAATGTATTCACAATTAGGTCCTCACTGCTTATCTCTGACCATCTTTGTTGGCTGATAATTGCTATGGGAAAAATCTGCCATATGTGCTTTAAGGGGGACAAGAAGATTTCTCACCCTATTCACAATGACTGGGTGGATATGTTGTGATCTGATGTCAAGATATGATCTGTTCTTTCTATCAATTGCTGTGTTAGAGTTTCCTGTTGTTTTGCATTAGCAGTTTATCCTTGGATGAAAGGTTCCATGTGGGTTAGTTAAAGGTGAATGTAAGCCTTCACCTGGCAAGTAACTGCTCCACTTCTCCAAGAGCTTTTTGCTTTTGCAGTTTTACATTCCTGGTAAATTTATGAATTGGAAACTGGAGAGGTCTCATGGAACTGCTTATGTGTATGGGAACTGGCGGTGTTAAGATGATATAAAAGGTTGAGAGGGCTTCAATATTTGAGGCCAAAAATGTACACTTTCTAGTGAATTCTTGGTTTAACATATTCTTGATATGAGCTTGTTTTGTGGTGGAGCAAGACTACCACATGAGCATTTAGGCATTCATCTGAATACACAGGAGGATGGAGTCCAAATAGTTGAGGACTGCAAACTGGATTCTCCAGGAATCATCAGGAATGGCCTAGGGCAAATTGGCATTAGAGTCAGTATGGTCTTAGTGGTTTTTAGGAATGGGGAGGGGCAAATTGTCTTTAGATGTGCATCATCCTTCATGGAAAATCTTGCAATTAGAGATGGGCCATTGGGAAGTATTTAATGGTATTCCTAAGATCTAGGTAGGGTTGGATGCTGCTGTTAGTTTGATATATATATATATATATATATTTATGTTTTCAATAATTGCTGTGCTTTTCTGAGTTGATACCATGGTTTTCGGAACCATGCTGAACTACCCGGTTCGGCTCGTATCTAGCCATATTAGGTTTGAACTAGGCCGGTTCAGCAATGGAATTTAGTTCCACCATCCGGGCCGAATTGAGCAATTTGGCATAGTTCCAAGTGAAACTGGGTGGTTTGGTCTGGTTCTAATTTTTTTTCCTTTTAAGGTGGCTAAGATGAAAAGAGAAGGCAGGAGACTTCTCTTCCAACTTGTTTCCATAGTGAAAAAAAGAAGAAAATATAAGAAAAATATGGAAGAATCAAAGATTAATTATAAGAGCTTTTTTTAACTTTGTCCTTGCAAAAATCTATAAATATCTTGTTTCGTCCATATGAACTTTTTGAAATACTTGATTTTAGATAATCAATTTGTCAAAAATCTCAATAATATCATATTCTAAATCTACCAAACATGATTGATTCCATATCCTGTCCAATTTTTAAGTTATTTTTATCAAGCAAAACTTTGTTTCTTAATTTCTTAGGACATCATTGATGAAGGTCAATGCATCTCATCTAGAAAAATTTACAACAATTTATTACTTGTTTTCATTTAAAATTTATAGTAGACTTTTTGATCATAAGCATCACAATTATCAAAATTTACAAGTTTTTTCATAGAAAATACTAGCTTGCTTAGGGATTGTTGCTTGAATTGATTAGTAAATGCTCATGAATATTTCAGCCTGGACATATTCTGGAAAAGTAATGTACCACTATATCTATTATATGAAAATAGAGAAAAACATAACTATATCTATATAAAGATAGAAAGGCATCAAAATATTTGGAAAAAAAGAGATAGTATGAGAAAAAAATCATATTAGCTATTTCATACCATAATAATATATTTCATAGTTGTTGCGCGGACTTACAATCCAAGAAGAGGATGAATTGAACTTTTCAAAAATTAAAACTAATATGTGCCTTTAAAAAAATAGAGCAATATATGATTCAAGTATTGTGTAAAGTGCGGAAGCTAAATGAGATAATAAGAGGGACAAGAAAATACACAAATATAAGATATTTATAGTGGTTCGGAGTAGTTCCAGCTCCTACGTTCACTATCCAAGAATTTATTAGAATTTTTATTATATTCCCTTAAGAATATAGCCTGATTGTTTTACACTGGGCTCACAATCCAAAATTTAATACAATGTTTGTTTTCCGGGCTCACAAACAATTCAATTAGTTTTTCAAGGTTAATCAATCAAAACCTAAATCCAATCTACAAGTTTCAGTTCTCTGCTAGATTTGTAACAATATAAAATAATTAACTCAAAAACAGAGCAACAAAGAAAACAAACTCCAAAAAGAATTGAGTTGTTGCAGTTGAAGCTTGATATATAGCTGCTCAAAGGTTTCAAAAGTTGCTATTCAATACTCTCCTTGTTCTTCACTTAATGTCTCAAGAGGGTAAGTGGGAAGGAGTTATGCTTTTCTTGAATTTTTAGGTGACAGCACTTGAGTTTCTCTTGTTTGCAATAATTGAAAGAATATTTTTTAAGATTAGTCTGTCTTTGACTTGAATCTAAGAATTTATATCTCTTTAAGTGTTTTCCTATTAGTTCTCAATCATTTTTGGTCGTTTCTAATCGTTGGAAAGTGAAAAATAGCTGTTAGAAATCTTAGGATTTGAATTCTATAAGTTCTGGAGCTAGCTGTTACTATAGTAATTCGTGGGATAGGAGTCGGCTCGTTGTAGAGGAGTCTACTCATTTTCTCAGTGATCAGAAATTCAAGTTTTGGATATTTTGAGAGAGAAGGCTCGTAGGTCATTTGTTACCTCTTCTTAATTAACTCTCAAAATATGCTTTCTGTCATTCCTAAGAGCGAAGGCTCGTGTATGGAGAAAAGGCTCGTTTGAAAATTCACTTTTTTGCTTTACCTATGAGAGAAGGCTTGTAGAACAGAAGTCGGCTCTTTTGTTCTGTACGGGTCACTGTGCCGTGCTAGAGTTAGCTTTGCTAGGACGAGTTGGCTTTTTCAGTCAGTTTTTCAATTCTTCAAGAATTTGATAGAATTCGACTCTTCCATGCTTCCAAAGGTCTTCCACTTCTAATGATACACAAGACCTTTCTAACTCAAGTATCATTGAATACAGATTCTAGCTCTCTAATCCTCTCATAATACAAAGAATTCCTTAAAATGACTTAAGGATATTTAAAATTACAAATGAACTCAAAAGACTTCCCAAGTTACATAAAAGCTTATTAGACATCTTGGTACAAGGAATCTTTAAAGACTCGAAGGATTTTCATATGAGCTTACAAACCATACCAATAATTTATTGTTGTCAATTGAAGTATGTTCATTGAAAGTCCTTCTATAAGAACATTCTTAACAATTCGAAAGGCATTAGTATAGATTTATGCTCCAATATTTTGTAATCATCAAAAATCATTTCTGCGGTCAACAATGTTAATCATCGATTCAATTATAACTATTATATAAAAACGGAGAACAACACGTTAAATGAAGATGGAAAGGTATCAAGATATTTGAGAAAATAAATAATCACATTAATCATTTTATACCATAATAAACATTTGGAAAACAAGTAACCATATTTTTTTATGCTATCATATAAAAATGGAAATATATAAAAATAGAAAGGCATCAATACATTTAAGAAAAAAAGGAACAAGTACAAGAAAAAAATATATTAGCCATTTCATACCGTACTGCTATATTTTATTGTATAAAGATAGAAAAGCATCAAGACATTTGGAAAAATAAGTAACAAGATAGAAAGGCATCAATTTAGATTTCAAATTATTTCAAAAACTCTAAAAAATTGATTATGCATCCTAAGAAAAAAAAAAAAAAAAAAAAATGAAAAATAGAAAAAAAAAAAAAATGGCATGCCGGTCAAACTAGCATGCCTGTCCGTATTGTGTATTGATATGATACTGAACCGATATCGTACCATACTGGCTGGTGATCAGTATGAGTATGAGTATCGATATCGGTTCAGAAAATCTTGGTTGGTACAAATGATATTTGTATCTTGTTTGAGTTCAAGATCCTATAAAAATCACTCAAATAATGGTGAGGGCAATGTGGTAGCATATTGATTAGCTCACTGGGTAAGTCACTTTAAAGGTCAAAATCTTTGGAGGGAATTATTCCCCTAGGCTTGGTAGCTTTAGTAGATAGACAGGGCTCAAGGTCGTTTCTGCCAACGGTATCATAAAATAATATTACTATCTAGTCTACAGAATGCTGGTAGCATATTGATTAGCTCACTGGGTAAGTCACTTTAAAGGTCAAAATCTTTGGAGGGAATTATTCCCCTAGGCTTGGTAGCTTTAGTAGATAGACAGGGCTCAAGGTCGTTTCTGCCAACGGTATCATAAAATAATATTACTATCTAGTCTACAGAATGCTGATTACTGAGAGGTTCAACGTAGGCACACACTGTGCATAAAAGCATTGTTAGCAAGCATTTTTGTTAAATTACTATGAAGTTCATGTCATATCCCAACTAGCCTCCTATCATCTTATAATAACTATATGTTTCTTTTGATGCATCTACTAGGAACGAGCAGATGATTTTCTTTATTATTTATTACATGCCTGAGCAAGTTGGAATTCATGCTGTCTCATCAGCGGTACATGCTTACTTCTTGGTGCCTGGACTAGGTGCCCGTGCTTGCCTGCATTTGTTGTGAACCGTGCATTTTGAATTTAATGCATTCCTTTCAAATCTGGATGCCAACTTCTTTAAGAAAGATGGAAGCTATAAACTGTCCACTCATTGTATGTTTGATTCCTTGTGGTGAATAGGATTATGCTCTGAAGGTTATCACGGAGACAAACGAGTCATGGGCTAAATTAGTTAAAAGGTCCGTACCTGCTGGAGAGCTTTCATTAGCGTGAGTGCTGCTCTGAAATTGGCAATAGACACTGGGATTGGAAATAAAAAGGCTGTCAGATGTTCTCATAATTTGCCAAGCATTTGACGTATCCATTTGTAAATTTTGATTCTGAAACTCAAAAAAGTTTTATGATATGATCGGACAGCCGGGTTCTAGTAGTTATGGAAGTATAATTAGTTAATTGCACAATCACCTTTTTCTTAATCTGATGACTTTTTGGAAGTTGAAGACCATGGAATCGTGGATGATATTATAATTCCTATTTCCTAATCTTGCTGCTAATCATTTGGGTCATGTCAAGCAAGAAGATTCTAATTTTTGGTATGGGATCATCGATTTGAGATCATATGTGTTGCCTGCAGAACAGGGAATTTTATCATAGGTGCACTTTAGACCTTACGGACGAAGCACAACCAAAGACAATTTTGCATTTGTGACTTATGTATACATCTTTGCTTTCTCGAATATAAAGCAAAGAAAAGTTAAATGTCTTTGTATTGAATCATGCTGGATCAACATCATAATCACCTATATCAGCTTTAACTTTCTTGATTTGCCATCAGGGCTAAATAAATTGAGTGCACCAACTATAAAGTTTGAGTTGATCATTGCTTTAGCTGACCTTGAGCTGGCGCCCCCGGACCCGATAGTGATCGTTATTTTGGCATGAGTTGGGCTTGAATCTGAAGGCTTGCTAGTACGACGAGGCAGTACTTTTGGGCCCATGCTGTGCTTGGGACAGAAGGGCATGGGTGGCTGTTTGATGTCATTCCTGATCGAAGTATGGATGGCTGTAGTCTTTTCTTGTTTAAGTATCTTTTCTACGTGATTGAAAATATAATTTTCTGCTAAAACTATTTGATATATGTGTTCATGTTTACTGATAAATACCTAACTTAAAGAGGGTGTATTATTCAAAGAGGTGAAAGGGGCTAATTTTGTTGCAAATCTTGCTTCTTCTGAAACTCTGGATGAACATACCGGTTTTGGCATTTTCGTCTCCAGGTTTCTTTTCTTGCCTTAGTTAATATAATAAGGGGCATTACTTTTCGTAAGTGTTAATTTGCTTCATCTGAATACCTTTATAACTTTACAGGAAAAAGAGGAGGAGAGGCCTGCGCAGCTTTAGCTGCAATTGAACCCGAAACTGGTCCAATGGGAGAAAACAAACAGCCAATACATTTGTAGTGGAGAGCAAAGAGGGAAGATGAGAGAAGGAAGGGGAGGAAGGGAAGCGAACTTGGAGCGAAGCCAAAAGACTAGGAAAAAAAGAAGTATCTCTTGATTCTGATCCTTTCCTGTCCCAACTTTAATTGGAGAGAGCCTGTCTTCCAATCATAACCATCCATGATTGGCGTGACTAATTGTGATTGGGTAGAGCTGCCACACCATATAGGACAGCCCATTCAATCATGGCCATTGTGCCAAATCACTACCGATGGTGGTTATTGGAAGCAAGCTCTCTTTAGTTCAACTCGAGGTGGAGAAAATTCTTATCCCTTATCGGAAATATTTCCTTCTCCTCTCCCAAATAAACAAAATGTTTTTGACTTTATTTCATCTCTCTCTTCTTTCTTTCGGTTCCAAACTTCGCAATCTACAAGTGTTGGAGAGGAAGAGTTATAATCTCTTGTTTTTATTCTTAAATAATAAGAGTAGCTGAGCAGACATTTTTCTATTGGATCTGCGTTTCTTATCTTTGCAAAAGTGGAGAGATTAAAGAAAAAAAAGAAGAACATTTGCATATATATATTTTTTGATTGTTTTCTTTTATTTCCTCCCTCTCATGTTTGTTCAAAGGAGATGGTTGCTTTTCTTTTTATCTTTCCGTATCTCCTGTCTATCATTTTCCTTTCTCTTATCCATGGATAAAGTGTCAAAACGTAGACCCTTAAATTTATGTCTCCTCCTCTTATGATGTTGGAAGCTTGGTAGTTTTCAAAGAGCCATCAGTACGCCAAGGGAAAAAAAACGCCCACATGTTTAAAGTTTGGAATTTTTTAAACAATTATCATTGCTTTAGGAAATTAAAAAAAATCACCTTATTGATTCATCGATATGCCAAGTCAATTTTATTTGGATTAAGTGACAGTTTTTTTGGGAAAACAAAAGTATTTTTTGATTACATGAAAACAAAAGTGTCTATATGCATGTAAAAACTGAAAACTCCACTGACGTGTGTTGCATCAATCCCATGAACCGTAGTAATTCTACAGCATAATGCATTATTGATCTTGTTACTTTACCTCTCCTAGCTTGGTAAACTAGTATCGTAGAGTGGCTTTGGATTCCTGAGAATTTTCGGGAAACAGATCGATAACTTTCATGGTTGGCTTAATTAATTCCTGGACCTGCAAAAAAAAATCTTCGATGTTGAAAAAATTAATGGAATTTTTTCAATAAGAGACCCTCCGATGTTTATGTCAATTTAAAAAAAGATAACAGTGAGAAGAAAATAGAGAGTATGTGAGCCGCTTCCTTTGAGTTCCTCTCGATCCTTTATTTATAGAGGTTTAGGATCGAGTTAGTTAGGTGGTTATAACCGTTTGTTAGATGGTTACTCCATTAAGAAAGTTGTCAAGTCGGGTTGTTTGTAAAGTGGTTTGCTAAGTGTTTGTTATACTTCTTAATAGCTACTTTACAAATCTTGTCGTAATGGCTCTAAAGACTTTAAAATATATGCTTCATGTTAAATAAAGTTATGAAACTTTGTACCTGCTTCAGGTAATGGTCAGTACCTTCCGATGAGTAGTTGAATAACATATACTTCAGAAAAATGATTAACTCATGACCGTCGGGCATCCCGTGCCTCAAATAAGTGATCGGCTCCTAGCCGTTGAGCATCCTGTGCCTCAATAATGATCTACACCTGACCGTCTGGCATCTTGTACCTCAAATAAATGATTGTCTCCTAGCCGTCCGGTATCTTGTACCTTAAATAAATGATCGATTTCTAGTTACCTGGCACTCAGTGCCTTAATAAGTGATGGCTCTTGATTGTCTGGCACTTTATATTTTAAATAAGTGATCGGTTCCTGGCCATCTAGTATCTCATGTCTCAAATAAGTGATCGATTCCTGGCTATCTGGTATCCTGTACCTCAAATAAGTGATTAGCTTATTGCTAAATACTTTTCTGCATACCAGTAATTACTTATAATAGGTCATCTATCCTGTAACAGTTGGCCCCCACTTTTGTGTTTGAAATGATTTATTCAATTCAACTCAAAAATATAATGAAAAGTTTCCACAAGTCTTTGATGGGGGAAAGATGATTGATTTACTTGGATCGTTGCTTTGTTGTACGGCATTTAATGTTGCATGCACTTTTCATGAAGATATCATTAGACTTGGCAACGGACAATTTTCAAAATGACAATGACCTCTTAATCCGTGGGACTTGCCCTTTAGCCAATAAGGGTGACCCACGTATCATGAAGAAAGTGGCCCACACTTTGAGTCGGAGATCAAGCAATATGGTTGGCATCCCAATGGTGAGGTAATTTAATCCAGGCTACTAAGTATCATTATAAATAATAGTTTCTTCCTCCAATCCAAATCCTTTATCTTCTGTCTCTTTGTTTTCGTCTCTGAGTGCAATAATAGGAGACCTCCTTTCAAAGCTTTTTCTATCTACTCCAAGAAATTTAGAACTTTATCATTCCTAGTAAGAGGCTTTTAGCTTTCCTTCTACTTCAGTTCTCTCACTTGTAGCATGGCCCCCAAGGAGAAAAGAATTGTTAGAAAAGTGAAAACCTCTAGGATAGACTCCACTGGGACCATAGTGAGTCCAATCCCAACTGAGGAAGAATACCCTGCTCCTTCCAGCGCTCTCATTAGATGTCATAAGCGGGCCTCCTTGGACCCGGAGCAGAAAAGGTCTAAGATTAAAGAAGTAGACCATAGAAAACTTGGGGATAAGTACTTTGTCCTAAAAGCTTTAGGATGACCATACTAGGCCTTGATGATAGGGTCATGTCTCCTTAGTTTGGGTGCATTGCTTTTTATGAGGATGCATTCAATGTTAGAGTATGATTCCCTCTTCATTCCTTTATCAAAAATGTCTATAAAAAATGTCTTAGACTTTTATAAAATAATTCCGATCTAGTTGTCCCTGAATGGCTTTAGGATGATTATAAGCTTACTCCTTATTTGTGATTCAGTTAGAATTGAACAAAGATGCTCCTTATTCTGGGCCATTTTTATATTTAAATCTCATCCATATGACAAGGAGTGTATTACTTCACCCATAGATAATTATGTAAACTTATAGAGGGCATTCCATTTTCCATCTATGGATGAAAGAATAGGTTCTTCTATATTTCTTTAGACCAACATTTAGATATTAGGTCCTCTTGGGGCAGTGCTTGGATTAAGCTCAATTATAATAAAACTCTTCTAGATGGAGACTTGGAGTATTATAACAAATTGCTTGAGATCCAAGTCTCAAAGCTCAAATTTCTTCAACCGGTCAAGCCTTGTATGATGCAGGCATCAGTCTGGTCGGTCTCTAAAGTATGTCCAATCACTTTGGATTTATTTTTCTTTCTTTTCTTGTTTTGCATAGTTATCGAGTCTTGCCGATCTATTAACTATTGTTTGGATTTTTTTTTATTTACAAAAATGAAGATATGTTTAGAAAGACTTCAGAAGGCTGCCAGGAGAAAGGGAGCGGATGCCATCCAAGAAGCCAAAAGAAAGAAGCTAGGGGAGTCTTCTTTATTGATGTCTTCTACGAGTACCCCCACATCAGGAAGCATCCAATCTCTTGCATCGATAGAGGTGCCGGTGCCCACACTTCTAATGACCAATCTGACCAAGTCATCGAAAATTAGCCAACCACCTCCGATGATTAGTCCTGCAATGTCATCGAAGAAGACCATCCGACCATTTTTGATGACCAGTCTTATAATATCATCAAAGACCATCCGATCATAGTGATCTGTCGATGTCGGTCAGTCTTTAGGTGCTCAAGATGAGCACTTTATTCTACAAAAGAGACTGAGGGTGACCAACTCTAGTCATGAGGATCCGAAGCTCACCCATGAGCTTTTTGATATGATTCTACTTCCTATTGAAAGCCCACATCCTTTACCAAGTACTTGGCAATAGTTATCTTGGAATTTTCCTAGTCATTCCTTCATGGTTACTTTTTTCCTTCTGCTTCTCTTGTCTTCATTCTAAATTAATTTTTCAGTTTCTTTTCTCCAGCTTCTCTCTAATGTTAGTCATCTTAGAAACTTTCTTATCACATACGATGAGATAAAAGAGAACTTAAAGAAAAAGTTATTGACAGCCAATGAAATGGTGAAGAAGGTGGTAGACGAGATTGAAGTGGCTAATACTCGAGCGAGCACTAAAAAAGTCTAAAGGGATGCTACTGAGGCCCAAAAAAATATTGCAGAGTCCTAGAAGAGTGTCATTGAGGTCTAAAAGACTGAGTTGGAGGTTGCAACTTTTATAGAAATAAATTGCTTGAAATCTAGCCTCTTCGACGCTAATAAGGAGGTGGATATAAGTCAAGCCTCCATCTAAAAACGTCAAGAAGAGAAGGAGAGGTTGGAGAGAGATTGAAGAAACAAAGAAAAAGTTTGTGGAAGAACACAAGTTGTTCAAGGATTTCTTGGATGACATTGCCAAGGGGTCACTGAGCACTTTCCATAAAGGGTTCAGGGATTACTAGAACAAGATGAGAAAATTCTTCCCAACCATTAACAGTGCTCTCCTTATCCTAGGTGTCGCTGAACCAACAACAGGTGAAGCAATGAAGGTGCAAAACATCGGTGCACCCACTAAAGTCTCTCCATCGACCACTTCAGAAGCCACAACTACTGCTGAGGTGATAGAAGCACGTGCGAATACCTAGCCAGAAGTTCCAACTGATCAAGTGATAGAAGTATGAAGGCTTTTTATACTTTATTTTTATTTTTCTTCCTATACTTTTGGTTTCTCCCATTTGGAGTTTAAGAAACTTTATCTTTGTAAAAAATATTCAAAGCAATGAAACTTCTATTTCTCAACCAACATTTTTCTTTTCCCACTTGTTTAATATCTTGAATGTGTGCAGCTATACAGTATCACTTGCATAGCTTGTGACAACTTGGTGGCCATCATAGTGGATAAGGTTGTCAATGTATTGCCTATACCTAGGGAGTGACTTGGAGTTCCTCCCAAAGGCTTTGGAAAAGAGGTTGGTGTAGGCCCACGTAGGCAACCCAAGAGGGGGGGTGAATTGGGTTTTATAAAACTTTTGTACTATTTAAAAGATGAACTAAAGCAAGTATATGCTAATGCAATTTAAGTGCTTGTGTATTTCAAATAAATGCAGCGGAAATAATGAAATTAAAGCATAAGGAGAACAATCACACAAACACAAAGATTTATAGTGGTTCGGTGCCAACCAAGCACCTACATCCACTCCCCAAGAATCCCTTGGGAATTCCACTAAGTTTGGTTTTATAACTTAGGCTCACCAACAACCTTTACAACTTGTTTTGTCTTCGGGCTCACAAGTCAAACCCTAGTTGGTTTCAAGGCTCACCAACAACCACCCTTGGTTTTACGGGATAACCAAGAACCTAAACAACTTGTTTTGGCTTTGGGCTCACAAGTAAAACCCTAGTTGGTTTCAAGGCTTACCAACAACCACTTTGGTTTTCCAAGGCTCACCAAAAACCTCTTTGGTTTTCCAAGGCTCACCAAAAACCTCTTTGGTTTTCCAAGGCTCACAAAAAACCTTAGGTAAAACAATGTAAGAGCAAGTATAAATGAATACAATAAAAGCTTTCTAAAATAAAGCAAATATCTCTTTGAAGCCCGTTGAGAGTTGATGAAGATCTTGTCTTCAAGTTGATGAAGCCTTTGATTGATGCTTGAGGATGTGAACTTTGGATGCTCTCTTTAAAACTTGGAAGCTTGAAGGCTTGAACCACTCAACTCTTGAATCCTTGAAGAATATTCAAAAATCTCACCAAAGGATTACTTCACCAATTGATTTTTGATGTTTATATAGCCTCCCAACACTTAAATGACCGTTTATAGCCGTTAGGGAGAAAAATATGACCGTTTGGAAGCAAGTTGGAGAAGTTCTGCAGCCCAGAAAACTAGCCGTTACTGTTCAAGTGTCGACACTTCACCTTCAGGTGTCGACACTTCAGTTTCAAATATCGACACTTCAGTTTCCAGGTGTCGACACTACACTTCCAAATGTCGACACTTCAGCTCCAGGTGTCGACACTTCACTGAAAGAGCTTTCTGAAGTTTTTAGTTTGTCTCAGGCCTTGAGTCGACACTTCACTCTTCAAGTGTCGACACTTGATCCTCAGGTGTCGACACTTCATTTCCAAGTGTCGACACTTGCCTGTGCCATTGCTAAAACATCTTCAAATTGAAACTTTAACCTCTTCAAGTCCTTCCATATTAATTCCAAAGTCCATATAATTGATTTTCCATTAATTTAAGGACTTTTTCAACTGAAATACAAGCATTTCTTCATTCAACATGGTTGAGTACTAAGATCTGAAAAATACACTTAAAATGCAATTAGTACTCATATATACTTAAACATTTTGTCAATCATCAAAATCAAGACCAGAGTCAACAATCTCCCCCTTTTTGATGATGACAAAATCTTTAAGTATATGAATAGGGTAAGCTTAAAAAGATTAATAATAAGATAAACATGTAAGCTCAAAACAATAAGCACCAAGCTCCCCCTCAAAATATGATCCAAAAAATCTTAAAAAATATTTTTCAAAATATGCAAAAAAATTTAAATTTTCAAAATTTCTTCTTCTTACTAATTCTTTCCTTTAGATAAAAATATTTTACATTCTTCTCTCCTTTTGCACTTTCTTTCATTTCTCAAATGATTTTTCATGTTTATCCAATCTTCCCCTTTTCATACTTAACAATTTTCTCCCCCTTTTTGACATCATGAAAAAGGATGAAAGGCAATACAAAGTGGGAATGAAGTTGGAAAGAATGACAAGTAGGTCATCAAAATCAATGCATGAAATCAAATATTTATGATATTAATTGAATATGATATAAATTGAACAAGATACCAAAGAATGTAAGCACATGCAAGAAATGATTTGATGTATATTATCCATTCGCCTTACTTGTTCATGGGATAAGGTCACAGCGGCACCCCTACACGTCATAAGAGAGCCCGTTGAATGGGAAGAGAGGGTCTTTAAGCCCTACTTATCTCCTATGACCGGACGGCCATGGTGACTAACCCAATCCGAAGCGGTTACTAGGAATTCTTTTAAAATAATTTTGATACCAATAGAATATGATACCATTTGAATGTAACTCCCCTCAAAGAATTAGATTTGAAAATAAGAAGGAGTATCAGAGCAATATAAGCAAAGCATGATATCAACAAGATATTCAAAGCATCAAATATGATAACAAATCTTTGGATGCTCCCCCTGAATGTTATTCCTCCTTTAAAAATATGTATTTATTTCAGGAATAAAACATGAAAGCTTATGCATCAAGATTTGAAATTTTTCAAGATATTCATGATTTTCAAAATACAAAGCATTTATATCGCATAAAAATGTTTAGCATTATTTCAAATTCATTTTAAGATGATTTGATATCCATACAAATGCTAGAAGTAATATGATATCAAGTCTAGCTATTAGAGCAAGGGTTTGTCAATAAGCATACCTTCTTCTTAAAAGTAACCCTTAACTACTAGTTCTATACTTGATCCAAATCATTTCTAGATTATGCATAGATGCCAAAAATAGAAACATATAAATCATAGCATTTCACTTGAAATAATTTAGAAACTATATTAATCAAAATCAAGTGAAGATCTAATAATCACAAGTTTGACCATGAGAGCTTGAAATCCATCGACATCAAAATGGTCATGATCACAACAAATGATTATTAGTCTAAGCTTGATTCTAATCAATCAATTAAAATATTTTTCAAATCAATATGCATCTTTAAAAGTATTTTTCATGAAATACATTAATCAAAATCAAGTGAAGGTCTTACAATCATAAATTTAATCATGATAGCATGAAATTCATCAACACCAAAAAGTTCATGATCATAGCCAATGATGATAAGTCCAAACTTGATTCTAATTAACTATTTAAAATAATTTTTTAAAGTAATTGATGCAATAAAAATTAATCTATATTTTTAATTATGGAAGGAGATGTTTAGAATTTACCAATATACATAATCCTTCCTTTTACCATTTAGTCCAAAATGTAGCTTGTCCACTTCTTTAAATTGTCTTGTACAATCTCTTTTCAAGAACTTCCTTTCTTCATGTTGGGTTGCAAGACATTCCTTTTTCTCATTTGCCATGAAACAAAGATGGGCAACTTCATCATCCGTATTTGAATCTTCGCTATCGCTCCAAGTTGCCATCATTGCCTTGAATTTCTTTTTGGCCTTGAGAGCTATTATTTTCTTTTCTGTATCAGCTTCCACTATCCTTTGCCATAAGTTCAACTCATAGGTCATGAGTGAACCGATAAGCTCCTCCAAAGGTAATGTTTCTACATCTTTAGCTTCTTGGATCGCCGTCACCTTTGGATCCCATGATTTTGGTAAGGATCTAAGAATTTTGTTCACCAAATCAGCATTAGTATAGATTTTGCCAAGACTTTTTAATTCATTAATAATAGTCATAAATCTTGAAAACATATCAGATATAGATTCATAATGCATCATTTCAAAAATTTCAAAAGAATATATAAGCAAATTAATTTTAGTGTTCTTCACTTGAAGAGTACCCTCATGAGTAACTTCAAGTGTGTCCCATATTTTCTTCGCTGATGTGCATGTAGAAATTCTATTAAATTCATTTAAGTCCAATGCACAATAAAGCAAGTTCATTGCTTTAGCATTGATTTCAATTTGTTTAATGTCATATTCATTCCAATCCTCTTCGAGCTTTGGAATGGAAATGCCATTAACCAAAATGGAAGGAATATGAGGACCACTAGCAATAATTTTCCAAAGAAGATAACTAATAGATTGAATATAGATGCGCATGCGAGTTTTCCAAAATGTGTAATTTATGCCATTGAAAAATGGTGGTCTAACACTAATACCTACAAGGGTTGCCATAATCTTTAACTCAAAATCGTTAGATTTTCAATCAGAGCACCGAGCTCTGATACCAATTGTAGGCCCACGTAGGCAACCCAAGAGGGGGGGTGAATTGGATTTTATAAAATTTTTGTACTATTTAAAAGATGAACTAAAGCAAGTATATGCTAATGCAATTTAAGTGCTTGTGTATTTCAAATAAATGCAGTAGAAATAATGAAATTAAAGCATAAGGAGAACAATCACACAAACACAAAGATTTATAGTGGTTCGGTGCCAACCAAGCACCTACATCCACTCCCCAAAAATCCCTTGGGAATTCCACTAAGTTTGGTTTTATAACTTAGGCTCACCAACAACCTTTACAACTTGTTTTGTCTTCGGGCTCACAAGTCAAATCCTAGTTGGTTTCAAGGCTCACCAACAACCACCCTTGGTTTTACGGGATAACCAAGAACCTAAACAACTTGTTTTGGCTTCGGGTTCACAAGTAAAATCCTAGTTAGTTTCAAGGCTTACCAACAACCACTTTGGTTTTCCAAGGCTCACCAAAAACCTCTTTGGTTTTCCAAGGCTCACCAAAAACATCTTTGGTTTTCCAAGGCTCACCAAAAACCTTAAGTAAAACAATGTAAGAGCAAGTATAAATGAATACAATAAAAGCTTTCTAAAATAAAGCAAATATCTCTTTGAAGCCCGTTGAGAGTTGATGAAGATCTTGTCTTCAAGTTGATGAAGCCTTTGATTGATGCTTGAGGATGTGAACTTTGGATGCTCTCTTTAAAACTTGGAAGCTTGAAGGCTTGAACCACTCAACTCTTGAATCCTTGAAGAATATTCAAAAATCTCACCAAAGGATTACTTCCCCAATTGATTTTTGATGTTTATATAGCCTCCCAACACTTAAATGACCGTTTATAGCCGTTAGGGAGGAAAATATGACCGTTTGGAAGCAAGTTGGAGAAGTTCTGCAGCCCAGAAAACTAGCCGTTACTGTTCAAGTGTCGACACTTCACCTTCAGGTGTCGACACTTCAGTTTCAAGTGTCGACACTTCAGTTTCCAGGTGTCGACACTACACTTCCAAGTGTCGACACTTCAGCTCCAGGTGTCGACACTTCACTGAAAGAGCTTTCTGAAGTTTTCTGTTTGTCTCAGGCCTTGAGTCGATACTTCACTCTTCAAGTGTCGACACTTGATCCTCAGGTGTCGACACTTCATTTTCAAGTGTCGACACTTGCCTGTGCCATTGCTGAAACATCTTCAAATTGAAACTTTAACCTCTTCAAGTCCTTCCATATTAATTCCAAAGTCCATATAATTGATTTTTTATTAATTTAAGGACTTTTTCAACTGAAATACAAGCATTTCTTCATTCAACATGGTTGAGTACTAAGATCTGAAAAATATACTTAAAATGCAATTAGTATTCATATATACTTAAACATTTTGTCAATCATCAAAATCAAGACCATAGTCAACAGTTGGCAAGCCTTCATTAATAATTGACTTAATAAAAGGTATACCTGAAAAAGAGATCGATGATCTTCCAAGGCCTTCAGCCAAGGTAGAGGCTGGGAAGGAATAACTATCTTTGAAGCTATAAGAATGCCACCAAAGTAATATGAAGCTAATGCGAGAAGGTGCTTAGCAATCATTGAGAACTCGAGAATCTTCTTCTTTGCCTTCGAATTAGGTTTTAATCGATGTATTTTAAAGGTGAAAGAATTTTTCATGAATATAGATCTAATTTTCTCACATTATCAGATTTAGATGCTCAATTCTTAGTGGAGGAGGTGTTGAATGGTGACCTATATACATTCATAGATACTGCTAGGACTACTTTGTAGGTTGGATTAGAGATGGCGACTTACAACCCTCTAGCTGAAGATGATCTTCCTTTGGAATGCATGAAGGCTTCAAGTAGTGAGAAAGAAAAAAGTTTCGATCCTCCATTTGTCAAACCTCTAAAAGCTCTAAGGTCCAAGAGAAGAAATAAATAGGTGTATATTTTTTTTTCTTTTTTTATTGATGTAATCCATAAATGAATTTCATTGATCTACTCTGTAAGAGATTTTCTGAGTTCAATTAAAGAATTCCATTCCCTTCATCTTTTGTGTTCTTGTTTTTACTATTCCTGTCTATGAAAAATGCATGCTGCTCCTTGAGCTTTGAGGCATTTGTCTAAAATATCTATCTAAAATTTAGATAATCATTTAGTTGCATTCCTCTGACTAGTTTTGGAGATGAATCTTGGACTTCCCGAGCCATAGAAATTCTTTTCTAATTAGCTTTGAGAACATATGCTTTTTTTAATAGCATAATAGGCTACTTAAACCTTTTCCAACCACTTTAGTCAATATTAAAAATAATCAATCGAAAGTTTGGGTAATGTCTGTGCCCTTTACCTGATCACTTTAAGAATATATGATTGAAAGTTTGGATAATATCTATGCCCTCTACCTGATTACTTTGGATAGATGAAGTTAATCGAAAGTTTAGGCAATGCCTGTGCCCTTTATCCAATCACTTCAAATAGATAAAGCTGATTGAAAGTTTGGACAATGCCTATACCATCTACCTGATCACTTTGAATAGTAAAGCTGATCGAAAGTTTGGATCACTACAGCAAAATAGGGATAAGCCAACCTATCTTTGCTGACGCTTTATATAAGCATCATGAAATCCCGGAAATTAATGAGGTTTAGCCGACGCTTTTTTGTCGCGTGGGAAATAAATGGGATATAATGACGCTTTTAAGCGTCGAGAGATTCTAATATTCCTTCCAGCACCCCGATCCCTTATTTTGTCCCCTTCCAGCGCCCCGATCCCCCGATCCCTCATGTCGTTCGCCGCCTCTAGCAACCCTCTCCCTCCCTTCTCCTCCATCTCCTCTTCCTCGTCCTCCTTCTCCTTCGTTTGCACCGGCGATCGCTGTCTCTGGGACTTCTTCGATCATCTCCGTTCGCACCGGCGATCAATCTCCATCTCTTTCCGCCAATCCATCATCCCAGCCATTGTTGTGCCACCTGCTCCGTCCCTCCTCCTCCGTCTTCTCCGCTTCGTCGCCGTCCGCCGCGCGTAGATCTGAGTTGATCCGTCCATTGTCTCACCATTGAGGTACTGAGACAAGCCCCGTAGATATATGCTATCATGCGTTCACAATACTATGATGTCGATACAAATTTGTGTGATATGGTGAATATTAAGACTAACAAACAACAAACCCTAAACAATTCTATGCTCCTCTTCTGTTATTTGTCGTTAATTCTTATCTGGGTTTAAATTTTTGTCGTATTGAGTTTTATTTGAATCATCTGATACTTAAGTGAAAATGGCTTTCTACTTGTTAGTAATTCGATGACGTGTGGGAAAACGGGCGTAGTCTGGAAGCATGATGGGGGAATGGTGCTGAGAAGAGCCCTATTTGATTTCTTTACATGGCTTTTCATCTTTTCCCTCTTTTTTTGATATATGGAATGGAAAGTGATGAGAGCGATTGGCTGGTTTCTAGTTATTAGTTATTGGAGGGTGTCTTTGCTGGACTTGGAGACTTGGAGAGCTCTAGGCATTAAGGTTTGCCAGTCAGATGGGACTGGCTATGATGGTGAGTGTTTGGAAGAGGACCATTTGAAATATTGATAGAAGCGATGAAATAACGAAGGGAGAAACCCTTGGTATCTTCAGTAGTAGGTGAAGGAAATAAGACAGATTGGTGGCAGATGGAGAAATTGCATTTTTTGGACATAGTATTAAGGAGTCCTTGCTTGTTGTTTCATAAGAATCATATGCCTGTGCTCCTGATCTACAAGGATGGCTTCTTACTTTTTGAAACAACTCAAATCAATTCTTCCTTCTAACTCTTAAAAAAATGGACCAGATGAGAGTGGGAAAAGCTCTCTTCTGAGCATTTCATAAATAGGAACTAGCATTCATTCACTAGCAAGGGGGTATCGTTGTGCAGAAAAAAATGAAAGACAGATTTCCCTGCATGCACCAATGGAGTTCGTGGAATATGGAGATTGGTGGATGTCATGGATATTGTAGCACATGGGATGTAATGCAGTGGAGCTGTTAAATATGTTGGCTATGGATGGGTCTTCTAGCCATGACCTCTGGGTTGGAGTATCTATGAATTACTTGCTGCATGTAGTACATTTCTGTATCCTGCTGGTTTTAGTCATATTCTTTAAAAGTAAAGTCTCTCTCTTTCATTAGCTTCCTTCTTTTTGTGCATTTTGCTTGTTTAGCAATTTGAAACTTAGCCTAACTTTGACTTATGAGTGATGGGTCACTTGATTTATGCTGAGCAGGGATATCATTTTACTGCTTCTCTTCAATAATATATCTTTTATTGACATCCTGCAAGGTTTTTACTTCTACTAATTCTAACTTGGAAACTAGTTAGGCTCCTAATCTTCTATCAGGTAGGCTCCTAATCTTGGAGAAATCATACCCGTCTTCCTCGGATTTGTGCTTCATTTTGTAGGTCTTCTTGACCTTATTTAGCAAATTAATTTTCAAATTAGATCTGATGTCACCGTGATTCATCTATTGCTTTGGAATCTTTTCTGTCAACACATAACCATATCCCTTCTGATCACAGATAACAAGTCAAAAATATGTGACCAATTATTCTGGAATTCCAAAACAGCCACTTGTAAAATTTAGTCAAGCTCATCAATCAAGCAAATGGACTTGCTGTCCCTTTGTTGGCAATGCAGAATTATGTTGGTAGATCTGTTTTGTCATTTAGTTTACTAGCATTTTTTTCCTCGAGACAGTGCGAAGTAGCTGATATATATCTGATAATGTAAATTTTAATACCTAAGATAAGTTTACGATGGCAATGAACAAAATCTAAAAGGTATGGTACCATGGACATGAAATCTTTCATTGTATCAAATTGCCTTCACTGATAATGTTAAATTTGGCCTGAAGTTTTTTGACAGGTATGCATCTCACTACAACCAAGCTCGACTACCTTTCCATGATTGCTTCTAATTATTTTGGCGTTGGCTTGCTTTGGAAGATGTTACTTCATTATGCTTACTTTGATACATCATAGACATTTTATTTTTCTCTATTTCATACTATTTTTATCATTCCTCTATTTATTAAGACATTGCAAATCCTTCATTTCAATATCATGTATAGTTTTGCTATGATCAATAATGGTTTTTTAAATATTTTTTATAAAACTTGCATTGCATAGAAACATAGACCCGTCAATTAATTAATGTACATATATCCCTTGAGACACCCATTTGGGACTTGAATCCTTGATAGAGTCATCATATTGAAGCAAATACAATTTGGTTTCTAATATATGGGTAAACTGTGGGTAACACTAAGAGTAGTGTTGGAGAATTTTATGCAGAAACAAGAAAATCATAGAAAAAAATTGCTCTCAGTTTACCTGTGGTTTAGTATAGGTTTTCATATATTATCCTCATGTTCATTTAACCTGCTGCACCTTCCCTGCCTTTTCTTTTTCACATATTGATTTCCACGGGTCTCCTGAAGTAACAATTTCCAATTTATTGGCATTTAAGTATAATGTTTCCCTACTTAGTGTAATATGAAATGATATAAATGTTTGTTAAGACACTTTGTGTAAACCAACATAAATTTTGTTGATATAAAATAATAATGGGAGGCCTAACTTGTCTTGTTCTTTCAGTAAAGCATGTGTCATTTTTGTCATGCTTCTCTGATTTGTATGATCAAAATAATAGTTTAACTACTTAGATTGACTCATTATGTTTTGGGTTTCAGACCAAGCGAACGAAGAAGGCTGGTATTATTGGAAAATATGGTAAGTTTTGGCATGACTTCATTGCCTTTTATTGCTATTTGTAGTTGTCCTTGATTAATGGAAACATGCGAGTACTGATACTGGCAACATTTCAGGTACCCGATATGGTGCGAGTTTGAGAAAACAAATCAAGAAAATGGATGTCAGCCAACATGCAAAGTACTTCTGTGAGTTTTGTGGCAAGGTAAGTTCTTTGCTAAACCAATTGTATGTTTATTGGTTTTTGTGCCATTGCTTATGGTATGGACATTTCAAAATACAGTATTTTATTAAACGGAAAGCTGTTGGGATCCGGGGATGCAAGGAATGCGGCAAGGTAAAAGCTGGCGGTGCCTATACATTGAAGTAAGACTCACTACATGCTTGAAGTACATAATTTTACTTGAATATGGTTGCAATGCTGCATTTGGTTTCTGATCAATTCATTTTCGCTGCATTTCAGCACTGCTAGTGCTGTCACAGTCAGGAGCACCATCTGTAGGCTGCGGGAGCAGACCGAGAGTTAGAACCATTGAATATTGATGAGTGGATGTATTTCTTCTGGTCATTTAAGATTCCATCTTTGAGTGGATGCAATTGCACATCTTTAGGTTTGTTGGCGTTCTAAGGATGATCCGTAGCTAAAACTTCGTAGATGTTATTTTGCTATACTTTTGATTACTGGTTGGATGTTGCTTTCTGAAGAGTTTTGGAGGCAGGTAGTCTTTTTTTTTTTTCTGGGAGTTTTGTGGATGGGAATTGTGTTCTGGATGAGCTTCATGACTTGCATCATTCATGTGAAGATCGTTGCATTGTTTACAGAAACTTCCTGTTCAGAAAAGAGTTCCATATGGTGACCTATAAACTGACAAAATTTGTCCGAAAAATGATTGCTACTAGTGTTTTATAAAAAAAAATCCGAAGTGATGGCATGTGTGTTATGACGTTCAAGGCTTGAGCTGCTTTACCAGGATACGTTTGAAGGCTGACGTTGATTTGAAGGAGAAGCTCGGTGGCTCGGTGGTTCACTCTGCAAGTGGTTCTTCTGGATTGGTCATACTTCCTGAGGTTTGTTTTATTGTTATCAAATATATGTGCAAAACTCTGTTATCAAATATATTGTTATCAAATATAGTAAGCATAACTTCACTAATTTCATTCCTTTTATTCTGTACGGTATTCTTAGAAGCAACAGGTTTATACATAGCATACCAGGAAAATTCCTTGAGCTTAGAATTCTTCCTAAGCTTCAAACAGACGAAAACATCTTATCCTCGAACAGAGGATCTATTACAAGGTATAATATTTAAAAATAATCCATGCATTGACATAGATTTTTTTTTTTTTGGAGGGGGGGGGGGGGGGGGTTGGGGGGTTTGCAAAAAGGAGCATATATTTGTTTTTTTTATACATAAACATCAAGAAAAGAAGCATACATCTCACAAAAAATCATATTTATATGGATGGGTACTTGGTGACAATCCGGACAAGCATGCATTAATTTCGTGTAAACCACCATGTGGATAATCCGGTAATCATCGAGCTTGAGAGAATTAGCCCATTTAATATCATGATCTTAAAAGGACAAATAACTCGACTCATCCAATCGGGCATCTGTCAAGAGATAATGGACGGTGGCAACCTTCCGTTCATTCCTTCGTTGGATCAAGATTGGATGGTCGAAATCGGAAAGCAAATGATCGGACCCGTGAACGGCAGCTACAACCACGAAGGAGGATATTTAAATTTAAATAGTATTTATTTATTTTTTTAAAAAAAACTAGTTTTTTTCGATGCTTTAAAGCATCGGGAATAACCTTATTCCAGGCTTATTCCCGATGCTTTTAAAAAGCATCGAGAATAACCTTATTCCCGATGCTTAAAAGTGTCGAGAAAAATTGGTCAATCTCGATGCTTCCCCAAAGCGTCGGAAATTTTTTTTTCCACCCTCACATACGCGATGCATTTACCACGCTTTTTAAAGCACCGGGAAGGTTTTTCCCGACGCTTTAAAGCATCGGGAGAAACCAAAAAAAGTGTCGGGAATTATTTT
Organism: Areca catechu; assembly: GCA_021397845.1. Lineage (NCBI taxonomy): Eukaryota > Viridiplantae > Streptophyta > Magnoliopsida > Arecales > Arecaceae > Areca > Areca catechu. The sequence continues at coordinate 87,635,425 of CM038039.1, forward strand.
TTTTTTAGTAGTGGATAATTTTAAATAAAGTTGATTAGAAGTTTGGATAATGCATATGCTATCTACCCGATCACTTCAAATAGATAATGTTGACCCCTGGAATGATTTTGATGATTATAAAATATTGGAGCATGCATTTGATACTAATACTTTTCAAATGTTTAAGAAGTTTTTGTAGGATATTTCAAATGGACAATCATTCATCCTACAATTCTAAGATCATTGGAATGTATCAATGTAATCAAAAATAAAGTTTTATGTATTCAAGAGCCCTAAGTAAATTAATTGTTTAATTATGTAAAATGGCCAAATTAATGTAATTTTAAGTTTAAATATCTTAGTTGTTTAGAAATTGTTTGGAAGAAGTTTGAAGCTTTTTGGAAGACTCTGAAGAAGTTTCACTCAAGCTGACTCAACTAAATAGAGCTGATACATTATTTGGCATGGCACAGAAACTTTTTGATACAGCATTCAAGACGACTCAATGAAGATCCGAGCCGAATCTCACAGAGTGACAGAATATAGCTTTTGAGACTTCAGTCAATTGAGTCGACTCTAATTTGAAATGAGCCGACTCTCACAGACTACAGAATTTCTTCATCGACAATCTGAGCCGACTCAAAGTCTACGAGTCGACTCAAATCCCAGAATTTGAACAGTAACGGCTAGTTCCAGAATTTGAATTTCTTGGTTCTAAAGCCTCATAATAGCTAGTTTTTCATTTTCAAGGAATTCTAACGGCCATATTCACCTAGGAACACTTCAAGAAGCTATAAATGAGGGATTTAAGTGAACAAAAAGAAGTTTTTGACAAGAGAAAATAGAGCATTGAATATTCTAAGAGCTTTCAAGTGAAAATTCAAGTTCTCTAACAACTTTCCACCAACTTCTTGAGTTTATTTTTGAAGAATTAAGAGAGCCTTGAAGAGTATTGAAGAAGCATTCAAGAAGGCCTCATTAAGAGCTTCAACTATAACCATTCAACAACTTTGGATTTGTTTTAGAGTTGCTTCTTTTATTAACTCTGTTTTTGAGTTGTTACAAGTACAGTTGGTGGCTGTAACTTGTAAGTTATTTTGAGGTTGATTGGTTAGCCTTGAAAACCAAGTTGGGTTGTTAGTGAGCCCGGAAAAACTTACTTTGTATTGGGTTTTGGATTATGAGCCCGTAGAAAAATAATCCGACTGTATTCGAGATAAATATAGTGGAAATTCTAAGTATGCACCTTGAATAGTGGATGTAGGAGCTGGGTTGCTCTGAACCACTCTAAATTTTATGGTATTTGTGTTTACTCTTGCTTTTGCATATTTATTTACTTCCGCTTGCAATACTCTATCGCTTCACTCACCATACAAAGTTTTTAAAAAGGCACATACTTGCATAAATTTTTTACTTACCCAATTCACCTCCCTTTTGGGTTGGCCAACTGGATAAAAAGTGGTATTAGAGCCACGTCTTAGTGTCATTAATCTAATGATTAAGAGAAAAGTTCAATGGCAACCCAAATGAATACATCTTTGGCCGAAGGTCAATCAAGCAATAGACCTCTATTATTCACCGGCACCAATTATACTTATTAGAAAGCTAGAATGAAAATTTATATCCAAGCTGTTGATTTTCGATTATGAAAGATAGTCTTGAAAGGACCACACATACCCATTAAGAAAGTTGATGGCATAGACATCCCTAAATTAGAAGAGGAATGGGATGAATATGACATGAAAATGGGTGAACTTAATGCCAAAGCCATGAACCTTCTTTATTATGCTTTGGATGCTAATGAGTTTAATCAGATTCCACTTGCACTTTGGCAAAGAAAATTTGGGATAAACTATAAGTTATACATGAAGGCACAACATAAGTGAAGACCTTCAAAATTAATATTCCTGTGCACAATTATGAGCTTTTTAAAATAGAACCAAATAAAGCAATATATGAAATATTTGCTATATTTATAGATATTATTAATAGTTTAAAAAGTCTTGGCAGAGTGTATTCCAATGCTGATCTTGTCCAAAAGATTTTTAGATGTTTACCAGATAAATGGGATCCCAAGATCACTGCAATACAAGAAGTTAAGGACTTAAACACACTTTCACTTGATGAACTTCTTGGTTCTTTAATTATACATGAACTAACCATACAGCGCTGCAACGAAGATGACAACAAGAAAAAGGAATCTATAGCTTTCAAGGCTACAGCTGAGATTAAGAAGCAAGAAGAAGAGAAAGAAGAAGAAAGCCCCTCCTTTGATGAAGAATTGGAAGATGATGACATAGCTTTAGTTATGAGAAGATTCTGAAGTTTTATGGGCAAAAGAAAGTCAAGATATTGGAGGAAGCACCTTGGCAAAGGTGAACAAAGTAAAGAAAAAGAAAAAAATAAAGACAAAGAAAAAGAGCAACAAAAGGTGAACAAAATAAAGAGAAAGAAAAAGATAAAGACAAAGAAAAAGAGCAACAACCTATATACTACGAATGCAAGAAACTGCGGCACTACCGTTCAGAGTGTCCTACATTGTAAAAGGGATACAAGAAGAAGAAGAAAGTCATGATGGCTACATTGAGTGATAGCTATGAATCTACTTCAAATGAAGAGGAAGGGACATCAAAATCAGCCAATATATGTTTGATGGGTCTAGAAGATGAGGTAACATCTAGTGAACCCATACATGAATTTATTTATGATGAATTACATACTGCATTTTATGAACTTTTAACTGAATATAAGAAAGCTGGTTTGAAAATCAAATCCATGAAAAATAACTATGACATGTTGTCGAAGGAAAAGACTGAAATTTTTGAAAAGAATAATTTATTACAAAAAGAATTAAGTAATATTTTTGAAAAATGCAAGGTATTGCAAACTGAAAAATATGAGTTTTTTGAAAAGAATAAGAGTTTGCAAAATGAAATGAATAGACTCAACCTCTTGTTGATAAGTTGACTCTAAGTTCAAACAAACTTGGGCTAATCTTGAAAGATCAAAGGAAATTTAATGATAAAGCTGGAATTGGGTATAATATAATGTATATAAAAAATTTTTAGCTTTAAAACCTTATGCATCGAAGTTTTCAGCATTCAATTCTTTTCAAAAGCCAAAATAAATTCAGACCTAAAATAAATTCTAGACCTAAAATAAATTGATTTAGGACCGTTGATCGTTAAGAAATGACCACTAGGATAGGATTATCCAATTTAATAAAATTAAATCTAATTAAATAAAATAAACCAGCAATTGATTAGATCAGGTTTGATTAGATCAGGTTATCAAAGTGGATCTCATCCAAAAATATGAAATTTCACGAATCCTGGAAGAGGGAGATCGTCTGGAGGTCATCCAAAATCTGGATCAGTGATTCGCGAGCGAGATGGATCAGAAGCCGTTGGACTTGGAACACCAAAAACAAATAATTTATCAATCCCAAATCAAATAAAAATTAATTTAACCCTAGTGCTCTGAGATCTATGTTTAATTCTAATCCTCTCTACAAACTATGCTCGTTTGGGACTGCTCTGAGATCTGTGTGGACCTCCTATGCCTTCACGTTCGTGCTGGATACCACCTTCCCCACGGATCAACACCAAAACAAAAAAAACAGAGGAGCCAGAATCGCCGGAGGGCTTGCGGCCGGAATCGCTGGTGTCGGGCTGAGATTGACGGCGGCTCGAGGAGATCCGATGGGAGTCTTCACGGGAGGGCTTGCGGAGGGCCTTCACAGGCAACGGCGGAAGGGAGGAGGTGAATCGGGGTGGGCGGCGGGGTGTTCGGGGATGACTTCTTCGGGTCGGTGGCTGGCGGCAAAGGAAGGGCTTTGCCGGCGGCACAGGAAGGAGGCGGCGACACGGACGGGAGGCGTCGTGTGGAAGGTCGACGGCAGAGGCGGTTGTCGAGCTGGGGTGGTTCCTCCCTTGGATCCAATGAGGGAGCTTGCTCGGTGGAGATGGGAATTGTTGGATGGATGGATGGTGATCGTGGGTGGCTCAGGAAGTAGGTGTGATGGCTTGATTCCAGAGCTTGGGTGTTTTGAATTGGCAGAGGTATAAGTAATCTGAGAAGAAGAGGGAGAGGAAGAAGTAGCTGGGAGGGAAAAATACAGAGGAGAGAGAAGAGGGAGAGGAAGAACCGAGAAGAGATGGAGAGGGGGAAATCGGGACAAAGTGACAGATGAGTCTTCACTCACATTACATCGTATAAGATATTCATTGAATTTATCAATGTAATCGTTTACAAATCCGATCTCCCTGGAATAATTCTTGATTCAGGGTCATGTCCCGCATCAATTATTTGGTATCAGAGCAAATTTAGGTTAGGTTAGGTTAGTTATTTTTAATTACATTATTTGTATGTAAAAAAAAAAATTTCAATCTACAGATGATGCATCGAGGAGCCAATTTTCTGAAGCCTGACTCGACGGAGTCGAGTTCTTCCCATATCAGGAGAAATGATGGGGACATTGAAGCCAGCCCAGAATCTGAAGCAGTCCAGATCAAACCTGAAGCCCAGCCCAGCCCAAAACATGAAGCCAGCTCAACCCAGAAGCCCAACCCAGAACCTGAAGCCCAACCCAGCCCAAGATCCTGGAGTTGATGAGCACAGATCCTGAAGTCGTCATCATCAGCACTAATCCTGATGGAGCACCACTCTTGAATTTAAATTCAAGAATATTATCTTATTTTATCAGTTATTAGAATTGATTTGTTCCGATTGTTTTTAAAATTTGATTATTTAGTTTGAATATTTATTTTAGGATTTATCTTATTATTTGTTCAGATCTCTCGGTCTATTGAGAAGTTCCAATTAGATTTTAGTCTATTTAAGAGCTTTGTTATTCTGAATAAAAATTAGTGAAGATGAAGAATATTTGAGAAAATCTGGATATGTCCCGACCTTCCTTCCTTCTCTCTTCTGGTTCTCCCTTCTTCTTTCTGGGCTTTCTTTCTTCTTGCTCGTTTTTCTTCCCAGGTTCTTCCTCCCTCTCCTCTGTTCTATTCCCAACCGACGTCGCCGCTTCCTATTTCCTTTCCCAAGCTAATCGACCGAAGCATTACTCAGACTCATCCTTCTCTGTTCCCCATCTTCACCGGATCAAGCCGTCGCCGCCAATGACGCCGCAGCCCTCATGGCCACCGCACGACCACATACGAACAGCCTCTCGCCGGAACTCCTCCCCACTGCCGTGCCCTCCACGGCCACCGAATCTCCCTCCGTGAGCAGATCTGCGACCCGTCTCCACCCACAACGCCTCACCGGCGCCCACCCATTCACCTGTTGCAATGATGCCTGACGCCCATCAGCCCTGCCGATCATCGCTGATTTCGCCTCGGCAACGACGGATTCTTAGGTCCTGGGTTCCCACGGCCGTGGTGAATCCCTGCGACCGCCTGATTCCTCTTCTCACCAGCCGGAACCATCGTCGTCTTCCACCCGGAGTTGTCCACAGCCGGCCAACAACCCCGCTGGAATCTCTCTCCCTCCGGAACCAGCCGTAATCCCTGCTCCTTCCCTCCTGCAATGGCTCCCTCGAAGTCCCTCCCCTGTTTTGGTCCAGGGAGGAAAGCATTCACACGATCGTGAATGCATAGCTGGCATTCGAATGCCGACTTCACGTGAAGGGAAAGAAAAAATACAGAAAAAAAAATAGAGAGAGAAAAATAGAAAAAAAGGCTTATTTGATTAAAAAAAAGGAGTGAAAAAAAAAGAGAGGAAAAAAAAAGAAATTAGATAAAAAATGATGAAAAAAAATGGTTTATTTGAATAAAAAATTGGAAAAAATAATTTGGATTTTAGTTTAACCTAGCCTAAGATCGTTTCTTAATGACCAACAGTCCGTTTTTCTAGAATAAAAAAATTGATCGGGATCCGTCCCGCATCACAAAAGTTGTTTGATTTTTCTATAATGGGGTTGGACATAAAACTTATGAATGTAATCTGAGAAAGAAAAATAAAAACAAAGTAAAAAAGATTTGGGTTTCTAAAGGAACCACTGCTATTAACCATCAAGGATCCATGAAAGCTTGTGTACCTAAAAATTTTATTTGATTATTTTGTAAGAATTTCTTGTAGTCCAAAAAGCTTGGGTACCTAAAAATTTTACTTGGTTATTTTGTAAGAATTTCTTGTAGTCCAAAACTTAAAGAAGAGATGGTATCTAGATAGCGGCTGTTCAAGACATATGACTAGTGACAAAGATCAATTCATCATCCTTGAAATGAAAGATGGTGGAATGGTTACATTTAGTGATAATGGCAAGGAAAAAATCATTGGAATTAGTAAGATCAAAATTTTCCCTTCTACTTATATTGAAAATGTATTGCTAGTAGACAAATTGAAGCATAATTTATTGAGCATCAATCAATTATATGATAAAGACTTCAAAATTACATTTGAATCTTCAATGTGCATAGTAACTAGCTCTCTTGATTCTAGCATTAGGTTTGCTGGTCATAGACTTGGAAATATCTATATTGTAGACTTGAATGATCTAACAATGTCAAGTAGTATAAGTTTAATGGCTTTGAATGCTAAAATCAAGGAATCTAGTTTACTTTGGTATAGAAGATTGGGTCATGCTAGCATGCATACTTTAGTAAAATTAATTTTCAAAGACTTAGTTAGAGGTTTACCAAAGTTTAAAGTTGATTTTGATCATTTTTGTGATGCATGTCAATATGGTAAACAAACTAGGAGGAGTTTAATCTAAAAATATTATTTCAATATCAAGATCCTTAGAACTGCTATACATGGACTTATTTGGACCAACTAGGACTACAAGCCTATGAGATATGAAATATGGACTTGTGATAGTAGATGATTACTCATGATTCACTTGGATTTTGTTTCTTGCACACAAAGATGAAGCTTTTAAAGTTTTTCAAAAACTTCATAAAAAGGTTTCAAATCAAAAAAATCTTTCAATTATTTCAATTAGAAGTGATCATGGTACTGAATTCAAAAATCAATACTTTGAAGAATTTTGCATAAAATATAGCATTGATCATAACTTTTTAGCTCCTAGAATATCACAACAAAATAGTGTTGTGAAAAGAAAAAATAGAACAATGGAAGAGATGGCCCGAACCATGTTGTGTGAAGGCAATCTTCCAAGGTATTTTTGGACAGAAGTCGTGAACACTACATGTTACATATTAAACCATGTTTTGATTAGACCAATTTTGAAGAAAATGCCATATGAGCTTTGGAATGATAGAAAACCAAATATTCATTACTTTCATATTTTTGGATGTAAATGTTATTTCTTGAACAATGAAAAAAATAACTTAGGTAAATTTGATGCAAAATCTGATCAAGATATATTTCTTGGATATTCAACTACTAGTAAAGCATATAGAGTTTTTAACAAATGAACTTTAATTGTTGAAGAATTAATTCATGTTGTTTTCGATGAGTCTAACATCACACCTTCAAGAAAAGAAGTGTATTGATAATGATCCAGGTTCTTTGCATGATGGAGTAAAGGTGTTGCCTAGTGAAGAAGCAACCCAAGAGGGGGGTAAATTAGATTTTATAAAACTATTTGAAATGATTTATGATGAACTAAACAAGTATGTGCTAATTACAATTAAGTGCTTGTATTTTGCCAAAATGTTTGAGTGCTTCAAAATAATATGCAGCGAAATTAATAAAGTAAATATATAAAGAAAATAATCACACAAACACAAACAAATTTATAGTGGTTCGGTGCACTCCAAGGCACCTAGATCCACTTTCTAAGTTTTTCTTGGGAATTCACTATAATCACCAAGATTACAGTCGATTAGTTTTCCGGGCTCACTAATCAAATCCAACTTGTTTTCACCGGGCTCACAAGTCAAAACCCTTATTGGTTTTCTAACTTAGGCTAACCAGCAATCTCTTAGTTTTCATGACTAACCAAAAATCTTGTTAGTTTTGTGGGCTCACCAATAACCTATGTTGGTTTTACGGGATCACCAACAACCTATGTTGGTTTTATGCAAAGGCTAACCAATAACTTCTTGGTTTTCTAAGGCTCATCAAAAACCTTTGATACAACAATATAAGAATGAAAGTAAAAAATATAATAAAGCTTTCTAATAAAAGCAAACAACTCTTTGAAGCTCTTTGAATGTTGATGAAGTTCTTGTCTTCAAGTTGTTGAGGCTTTTGATTATAGCTTGATGATGTGAGCTTGGATACACTTTCTTATCTTTGGAAGCTTGAAGGCTTGAACCACTCAACTCTTGGATCCTTGAAGGATATTCAATAATCTCACCAAAAGATTACTTTTCCATTTGATTTATGTAGTTTATATACCTCTCCAATCCTCAAATAACCGTTGATGACCATTGAAGAAGAAAATATGGTCGTTAGACACAATTTGGAAAAGTTATGTGCTTAAAAAAAACTAGCCGTTATAGCAAGTGTCGACACTTGAATTTCTTCATGAGTCGATCTGTGAGTCGACACTTGAAATTTGTGAGTCGACACTTGGGTCGACACCAGGTATAAATTTGAATTTCTAGGATTCTGCTTCACTTCTGGTCTCAGGCTATGGTCAACCTATGAGTCAACACTTGGAGTTTGTGAGTCGATACTTGAGCCTGTGAGTCGATTTCTTGAGTCGATACTTAGCGTACCATCTGAAACTCTGCATGCCAATCTTCAAAGGTGTGGGACACTTGCTCCATGAGTCGACACTTGAGTCGACACCTTGAGTTGATACTTGAATTTCATGAGTCGACACTTCACCTGATCAGTGCTGAAACTTATCAAAATTTAATATTTGAGTCCTTTAGGGTCTTCAATATATGTTCCAAGATCCATAACTTGAAATTCCAGGACTTCTTCAACTAAAAATATGTATTTCTTCATTTAACATGGATGAGTACTAAGATCTGATAAACACACTTAAAAATATAATTAGTACTCATATATACTTAAATATTTTGTCAATCATCAAAATCAAGATTAGAGTCTACAAAAGAACTTGAACTTGAAAGAAAAAGCAAATTGATCAAGAAAAGAAAAAGGTAAGTACAGAACAGATGACCTACCAAAAGATTGGAGGTATGCACATTCTCACCCTAAAGAATTAATTATTGGTGATCCCTCACAAGGAGTAAGAACTAGGTTATCTTTTAAAGACACCTTTGGTTTCTCAAGTTGAACCTAACTACATAGAGGAAGCTGAAAATGATCCATATTGGATGATGGCTATGCAGGAGAAACTTAATCAATTTGAAAGGAACAATGTATGGACCTTAGTAGCTAGACCTAAGGAACATCCTGTTATAGGTTCTAAATAGATTTTTAGAAATAAATTAGATGACAAAGGTAATGTAGTTAGAAACAAGGCCAGATTAATTACTAAAGGATATAACCAAAAGGAATAGATTTTGATAAAACTTATGCACCTATAGCAAGATTAGAAGCCATAAGACTTTTACTTGCATTTGCATGTCATATGGAACTTAAACACTTTCAAATGGATAATAAGTATTTTTTTAAATGGCGATATTAATGAAGAAGTTTTTGTAGAACAACCTCCAGGTTTTGAAAATCACTTTTTTCCAAACCATGTTTTCAAACTAAACAAAGCTTTATATGGTTTGAAATAGGCACCAAGAGCATGGTATGAGAGGTTGAGAAAATTTTTTTTAAATAATTTTAAAAGAAGTAAAGTAGATACAACACTGTTTATCAAAAGAAAAGATAATGAATTATTAGCTATACAAATATATGTTGATGATATAATCTTTGGTATAACTAATGAAACTTTACGTCAAGATTTTGCCAAGCTAATGCAGGAAGAATTTGAAATAAGTATGATGGGTGAACTCACTTTCTTCCTTGGACTGTAAATCAAACAAATAAAGGAAGGGATATTCATCAACCAAACAAAATACATTAAAGAACTATTGCAGAAGTTTGGGATAAAATCTGTAAAAGAAATTGGCACACCCATGAGCCCAACTTGTAAACTTAACAAAGATGAGGAATGTAACAAAGTAGATCAAAAACTATATTGAGGTATGATCGGATCTCTACTTTATTTGACTGCAAGTAGACGTGATATACTATTTAGTGTTTGTATATGTGCAATATTTCAATCTAATCCTAAAGAATCACATATACTTGCTGTTAAAAGAATCATAAGATATCTCAAAGATACATTAAACTTAGGATTATGGTATTCTAAACCTTCATCTTTAAATTTAGTTGGTTATTCTGATGCTGATTATGGTGGTTGTAGAATTGATAGAAAGAGTACTAGTGGCACATGTCAATTTCTAGGGTTGAACTTAATCTCATGGCACAGCAAGAAACAAAACTTCGTGGTACTATCTACTGCTGAGGCAGAGTATGTGGCTGCAGATAGATGTTATGCTCAAGTGTTATGGATTAAGCAATAGCTAGAAGATTATGGTGTTATTCAATCTAAAATTTTAATCAAATGTGATAATACAAGTGCTATTGAATTAACAAAGAATTCTATTCAGCATTCAAGAACTAAACATATTAAAATTAGACATCATTTCATTAGGGATCATGTTCAAAATGGTGACATTGAACTTGAGTTTTTTTATACTGAAAAATAATTGGCTGACATCTTTACCAAACTCTTAGTGAGGATAGATTTCGAATGATTAGAGAAGAATTAGGTCTTTGTGATCCTTTTTAGAATTTTAACCTAATTTCTTCAAAAATTAAGAAAAATTTATCTAGAAGACCTCCAACACCTATCTAAGCTAGATAACACCTTTTCTAGTATTTTTCTAAGAGTAGAAACCATTTCCTTGAATTTTAGAACCTTTTTCCCTATTTTTTCTTGAGCCAACTCGAGTAGGATGAGTAGTCTGGACGAGTCGACTTGGATGGCAGGCCTACATAAGAGCCGCAAGCCCTAAAAATTCCTATTCACGCTTCTATTTACTATTGAACCAGAGCATTAGGGACCACTTTCCACTCTAACTCTAGGGACCACACAAACCTTCCAAATCCTCTTTGATTCTTGATCCTATGGCACCCAAAAGAGCTGTGGAGATCAAAGCGAGCGGCACCTAGCACTATTCAAGCCGAGAGGAGATCCAAAAGAAGGGAAGCTAAGCCGACTCATCATGAAACACAAGAACAACAAGCTCCATAGTGGCAAATCATCCAAATGGGAAATCGACCTGTTACTTCAGGTAGAAAATTGGATTTCACTTTTTTAGAACAACAAAATTTTTGGATTGGAGATTGGATTGGAGTCAAGGTTAGGAGTATTTCTATTCATTGGATGTTCCTACGTATCCCACCTTAGTTAGAACATTCTTTGAGAATTTATCCCTTGGAGCAAATCAGATCCTATCCATAGTAAAGGGAGTTACCATGTTTGTTGATGAAACTAGGTTAAGCAGGGTTCTTCAAATGCCTAAAGCTGGGAAGTGTTACTTGAACCTGAAGGATAGATAGAGGACTTTGAGGACAGTTCTTAAGAGAAGTAATGTTGAAGGAATTTCTAATGTACAAGCAAACAGACTTTCATTGAAAATGAGATTGCTTCACAACATTAGCAGTAGAGTGTTTTTACCCTGGACAGGAAGATTTGACTATGTAAGCGAGCAAGACCTGATGTTCATGTCTACCTTTCATTATGATTAGCCAGATCAGGGACGCAGCTCATAAGGCCAGGGCATGTCTGCCCTATGGGATGGCTTTTACTATTTTATTCCAGGATTGTGGCATTGACTTGTTAGGTGAGGATAGCAGACCCCTATTGCATACAGATAGATACTCAGAAAAATCTTTACATAGGATGGGGTATCACAAAGTAGAGGGAGTTTGGATGAATAAGATATCTAGATAGAGGGCAGCACATTCTAAGAATGATGATGATGAAGATGATGTTCCAGCTAGTACAGATGTTGCTGAGAAGACTGATGATGAGGACGAGCCAGATGATGAGGCTGGACCTTCAGAGCCAGTACCTACCACACCTCCTCCATCAGTTCCTTCTGAGCCAAGTACTGGTGGGTAGCAGGATTTTGAGCAGATATAGATGCTTTGAGATGACATTGCTATCATTAGATCTGATTCATAGACTGTTCGAGCAGAGATACATTCATGGATAGATCTGCTATAGACCGAGATAAGAGATAGATTCGGTCAGATTCTAGCAGCTATACATCAGACCACTTCGGTTGGACCTTCCAGATCATCTCCTCCACCACCAGATGATGGTCAGGACTTTGATCAGTAGGCTGATGAGCATGGCATGGACATACCTATAGCACCTGAGACAGAGCAGCCTGAGCAGAGCATTCATGACACATCAACTACTAAGATTCTCTCAGTGACCAGTACACTTGCTTTATCAGATGCCTTTACTGATCAGAGGACTCCAGTGCTTTCAGAGCCACCTCCTCCAGCACTTGAGCCAGAGCCTACTCCTCCTCCAGCACCTACTTGAGACACACCTAGACAATATTGTAGATCTAGAGTCCCTAGAGCCTACCCTTCTCTTAGGACTAGAAACTTGACTCATCAAACTCTTAGATCTTCTAGACATAGGATTATGGCTAATATTATACTAGACCTTCCATCTGATGAGGACTAGCCTCACAGATGTCTTATATTTTGTCGTATCTCATGTATGTTACTAGTTACATGTATTGAACTAAAGTTTTAATATTTATGAAATTTCACTATTTTTGTCATTTACTCTCGTTTACTCTTTAAATGTGTGATTTAATTCAATAATAAGGGAGAGAAATATGTAATGGAAAATGATAATACAACAGAGCATTTATACTTTTTGTTGATGACAAAAAGAGAAAGAAATATGTAAAGCATGGAAAATGATGATAAAATTATGTAATGCACAAAAAATATGAGGAAAATATGGATTACAATGAAAAATCACATAAGCAATTATATGTGCAATGTGTGTGCAAAATACTTAAGTAAAGGGGAGTTTTTTTTATTAAAATTACAATGAGCCTTCACATTTCACTCTAAAGTTTTCATACTTCAGTTAAATTACAAAGCTTTGATACTTCAGTTAAAGTGTAAAATGAACTCTCTTGTAAAGCTCTGATACTTAACTCTAAAGCTTTGATATTTCCGTCAATTTGTAAAGTGAATTTTAAAAGCTCTGATACTTAGCTCTGATACTTAACTTATAGAGCTCTGATACTTCAGTTAAATTGTAAACTGAACTCTTTTACAAAGCTCCGATACTTCAATCAATTTGTAAAATGAATTGACAACAGCTCTGATACTTTAGTTAAATTGTAAAATGAATTCTACAATAGATCATAATTTGAATTGTTTGATACACTGTATAGCACATTCTAAACTCATTTACTCTAATACAATTGTCATTTACTTTGATACAGTTAAAAATGTAAAGGTACTTATTATTTTCGTGTTCGGTGTTTTGTCATCATCAAAAAGGGGATGATTGTTGACCCCTGGAATAATTTTGATGATCACAAAATATTTGAGCATGCATTTGATACTAATACTTTTCAAATATTTAAGAAGTTATTGTAGGATGTTTCAAATGGATAATCATTCACCCTATAATTCTAAGATCATTGGAATGTATCAATGTACTCAAAGATAAAGCTTCATGTATTCAAGTGCCCTAAGTAAATTTAATTGTTTAATTATGTAAAAGGACCAAATCAATGTAATTTTAAGTTTAAATATCTTAGAAGTTGTTTGGAAGAAGTTTGGAAGAAGTTTGAAGCTTTTTGGAAGACTCTGAAGAAGTTTCACTCGAGCCGACTCAACGAAATAGAGCTGATACATTATTTGGCACGGCACAGAAACTTCTGATACATAGCATTCGAGCCAACTTAATAAAGATCCGAGCCGACTCTCACAGAGTGACAGAATGTAGCTTCTAAGAATTCAGTCAATTGAGCCAACTCTAATTTGAAATGAGCCGACTCTCACAGACTACAAAATTTTTTCACTGACAATTTGAGCCGACTCTCACAGACTACAGAATTTCTTCACTGACAATTTGAGCCGACTCGAAGTCTGTGAGCTGACTCGAAGTCTGTGACCGACTCAAATCCTAAATTTTGAACAGTAACAGCTAGTTCCAGAATTTGAATTTCTTGGTTCTAAAGCCTCCCAATGGCTAGTTTTTGGTTTCCAAGGAATTCTAATGGTCATATTCATCTGGGAATACTTCAAGAAGCTATAAATGAGGGATTTAAGTAAAGAAAAAGAAGTTTTTGATGAGAAAAAAGAGAGCATTGAATATTCTAAGAGCTTTCAAGTGAAAACTCAAGTTCTCCAACAACTTCCCATCAACTTCTTGAGTTTATTTTTGAAGAATTAAGAGAGCCTTGAAGAAGCATTCAAGAAGGCCTCATTAAGAGCTTCAACTGCAACCATTCAACAACTTTGGATTTATTTTAGAGTTGCTTTTTTTATTAACTCTAGTTTTGAGTTGTTACAAGTATAGGTGGTCGTAACTTGTAAGTTATTTTGAGGTTAATTGGTTAGCCTCGAAAACCAAGTTGGGTTGTTAGTGAGCCCGGAAAAACTAACCTTGTATTGGGTTTTGGATTATGAGCCCGTAGAAAAATAATCCGACTGTATTTGGGATGAATATAGTGGAAATCCCAAGATGCACCTTGGGTAGTGGATGTAAGAGCTGGGTTGCTCCGAACCACTCTAAATTTTGTGGTATTTGTGCTTGCTCTTGTTTTTGCATACTTATTTACTTATGCTTGCAATACTCTATCACTTCACTCATCACACAAAGTTTTCAAAAAGGCACATACTTGCTTAAATTTTTTACTTATCCAATTCACTCCCCTCTTGGATTGGCCAACTGGGTAATAGATAAAGTTGATCAGAAGTTTGGGCAATGCCTATGCCTTCTACCTAATCGCTTCTAATAGGTAAAGCTGATTGAAAGTTTGGGCAATGCCGATGCCCTCTACCTGATCACTTCGAATAGATAAAGCTAATTAGAAGTTTGGGTAATGCCTGTACCCTCTACTCGATCACTTTGGATAGATAAAGTTGATCGGAAGTTTGGACAATGTTTATGCCTTCTACCCAATCACTTTGAATAGATGAAGCTAATTGAAAATTTGGTTAATGCCTGTGCCCTTTACCGAATCACTTTGAATAGATAATGTTGATTGAAAGTTTGGACAATGCCTATGTCTTCATTTGATCACTTCGAATATATAAAACTGATCGAATGTTTGGGCAATGCTTGTGCCCTCTATTCGATCACTTGAAATAGATAAAGTTAATCAGAAGTTTGAGCAATGTCTGTGCCCTCTACTCAATTACTTTGGATTATAATATTTTTTAAATTCTTAGAATTCCATGATCTTGAGATTGGTCTCCATCTAAGTTTTTCAAGTTATATGTCCCAGGTCTAATGACCTTTGATATTTTATAGGGCTCAACTAGCTATAAGTTTTTCTTGTTTTGTGGGCTTTAAGATTTAATATCATTGAAGAACAAGATCTCCTTGCTGGAAAACTTTGGTTTTGATTCTAGAATTGTAGTATTGGGCAACCTTTTATTTATAAACTATCATCCTGATATAGGCTTTCTCCCAAACTTCTTTCAAAAGGTTGATGCTCGCTTGCAGTCTTTCTTAACTAGTGTTTTCATCATACCTATTTATTCTATCAGAAACTCTCAAAAGGGATGACTGCTTATGCCTCGAAAGTCAATCCAAAAGTTATTTCACCAATGGAGACTCGAGGATGTTCGATGAGATAAAAGGACGTTGTCCAATTCATTAACCCATAGGTCTTTTGCCAAGTCTAGATTTCGGGCTTTAAAGAATGGTTCGATTGGTTACTTATGTCTCTCCATTAAATTATGGGTGCCTTACTAATGTGAATTTGTACTTGATATGCAATCTTTAGTAGAATTCTTAGAATCTCTTATTATCAAATTGATGCCCATTGTCAGAAATAATATATCTAGGCAATCCAAACTAGCATATGATGGACTTCCAAATAAAGTTTTGAAAACCTTCTTCTCAGTGATCTGGGCTAAGGGTTCAACCTCTACTGACTTCATGAAATAATCAACGACTACTATTAAAAACTTCCTTTGCCTAGTTGCCATTAGAAATGGTCCAAGAATGTTGATCCCCTACATGTCAAATGGCCTTGGAACCAGGATCTAAGTGATTGGTACTAAAGGCCTCCTCTAAATGTTAGTAAACTTTTGGCACTAATTATATTTTTGGAAAAAGTCCATAGCATCTTGTTGTATAGTGGGCCAGTAAATTCCTTGCCTGAGAACTTTATAGGCTAATGTCCTTCCTCCGATATAACTACCATAAATACCTTCATGAACTTCTCGAAGGGCATAGTCAAGTTCTAAATGGCACAAGCATCAGAGTAGAGGTATTGTAAAGGACTTTTTATAAAGTTGCCTATTTAGAAGGACATACCATGGGACTTGTTGTTTGATTCCTACAGCTTCTTTTTCATCCATTGGAAGATCTCCTTTATCAAGGAATTTGATAAGTGGATCAATCCAGCCGACTCATGTTCCATGTGTGTAATAATAGGGACTTCTTCAATATTAGAAATTTTTAAATATTCGATAAAGACTCCATTTGAAAGACTCGACGGTCCAAGGTCGAAAGATGTGATAGAGTATCTGCTCAGACATTTTTAGATCTCGGTATCTGTTTGATTTTCAAAGCTTTAAAATTTGAGGATAACTCTTTGATCTTTTGAAGATATCTGATTATGGTTAACTCTTTAGCTTCATATTTTTCTTGTACTTATCCGATGACCAGTTATAAGTTAGAAAGGAATTTGACTTGATCGATGTCGATCTCTTTGCTATCTTTAAGCTAGAAATTAGAGCCTCATGTTCAACCCCATTGTTGGTAATGTAAAAACCAAATCTTAGAGTGTACTCCATCATTACCCCATCCGGATTTGTAAGGAAATCTAGCTTCGCTCTCTTAGACGTTTGAGGCACCATCGACATGCGGAACCTAAGAAGGAGTGGTCGATTCTTCTTTTGATCTCTTGCTTACCCTTTTTTTATTAGGTATTATGCATTCAACAATGAACTCTACAAGGACTTGAGTTTTCATCCTGGGACAAGGTTTGTATTCAATATCAAACTCTTCGAATTTGATAGCCCACTTGGCGAAATACCTCGATATATCTTGTCTTTGAAGATTGACTTTAAAGACTGATCTATCAAGACAATAATAGAATGGGACTGGAAATATAGTTGAAATCTTTTTGAAGTGATAACAAAAGCATAGATCATCTTCTCTATTTTGGTATATTATACTTTTGCATCTTTTAATATTTTGTTAGTATAATAAATGGACTTTTGTATAGCTGCATCTTCCTTTATCAAAACAAAACTAATGGCATTAGGAGAAATAGATAAGTAAATATGAAGTTGCTTACCTTCTTTCAACCTTGATAGCAATAGAGGAAAGCCAAGATACTTATTCAGATCTTCAAAAATTGATCAACAGCTTTTCGACCACCCAAAGTTATCGATATGGCTTATGACTTTGAAGAATGGTAAGCATTTTTTGGTTGATTGAGAGATAAACTGGCTAAGTGAAGTGATCTGACTAGTTAGGCATGAATTTTTTTTTATTCTAGGGTTGCTTTATTTTTAGAAGTGCTCAGATCTTTTCAGGATTAGTTTTAATTCCTTTCTGAGTTACCATGAAGCCTAAAAACTTTCCCGATGTAACACCGAATGTACATTTGCTTGGATTGAGCTTCATCTGATATCATCTTAATCCATTAAAGACTTCTTCCAGGTTGGCTATGTAGTGATCACCTTTGTACTCTTGATAAGTATATCATCTATATAGACCTCCATATTTCGTCCTATCTGATTTTTGAAGACCCTGTTGACTAGATGCTGGTAAGTGGCTCTAGTATTTTTTAGCCCAAAGGGTATCATTTTATAATAGTAGAGCCCTCTTTCTATCATAAAGATTATTTTCTCTTCATCTTCTTTTATTATTCATATATGATCATATCCTGAGAAAACATCCATGGAACTAAGTAATTCATTTCTAGATGTAGCATCTATCAATTGATCAATTCTTGGTAGAGGATAGCCATCCTTTGGACAGGCTTTGTTAAGATCTATATAGTCAATACAGATTCTTCATTTTCTATTTGCCTTCTTGGCCATAACCATATTGGCTATCCAGTCTAGGTAATAAGTTTTCCTAATAAAGTTTGCCTTTATAAGCTTATCCACTTTCTCTTTAATAGCCCTTTGTCTTTCTAGAGTAAAACTTCTCTTCTTCTACTTAATAGGGGAATAGTGAGGGTCCATGCTAAGTTTGCGGATGATGACATCAGTAGGTGTGCCTAGCATGTCAGGAGTATCTAAGCAAAGACATCAGCATTAGCTCAAAGAATATGATCAACCATTCTTTGACTTAAGAGCCAAAAGAGATCTGATTTGTATAGTCTTGTCTAGGTCATCTCTCAGGAGAATGCTTATCAACTGCTCGATAGGATTTCTTCTATTTATAGTGACATCTTTTCTGACATCTAGCTCATTTGTCAATGGAGCTCCGATCTATTTTTGAATCTTAACAAATGCAAGAAAATACTCTCTTGCCAACATTTGATCTCTTCTAATTTTTTCAACTCTATGCTTGGTCAGGAAGTAAGTGAGCAGGTTATAGGTGGAGGCTACTACCTTTAATGCATTTAAGCCTGGTCGTCTAAGAATAGTATTGCAAGTTGATGGTACTTGGATTACTAGAAAATTTAGTTGGACTATTGTTTGGTTTGGTGGCTGACTTGCAGTCACCAGCAAAAGGATTTCTTCTTTTATGATGACAAAACTCCCAGAGTATCCAATGAGTGGAGTATGCACCTTTTTTAGTCTTTTAAGTGGCAGTTTCATTTTCTGGAAAGCATCATAGAATAAGATATTGATAAAACTTTAATTATCAACTAAATTTTTTTTTATATTATATTTGACCATTGTCATGGAGATGATAACTGTATCGTTATATGTAGGATTTGTGATACCATCCTGTACTGCCCGGTATGGGGCGTACCGTACCGTACCGCCAAGAGCTGGTACGGTTCATATATATAAAATGGTCCGGCACTCAGACCAATAAAAAAATTTAAATTTCGTATGGTACGGTATGGTACTATAGCATACCATACTGTACCGCCTAGTTTGGCCTGGTTCGGGCTCAGTTTGGCTCGGTTCGGGTCTAGTTCAGGTCTGATTCAACATCCTTGCTTGAGAGGGAGGAAGAAAATAATTTTTTTTCAATTTTTGAAGCTCAGTACATGTACCGATATGGTACAGTACGGACCGTACCATACCATATCGACAGCTGACCGGTACAGGTCTCAGTACCGGTTCAGCGATCCTTAGTTATATGAGATTTGAGTCCCCTTACATCATCATCGAAAAAAGTGATAATGTTCTTATTTTGAGAATTGGTTGACTCTTCCTGATGCCTCTTGTTACTGTTTCCTCATCCAGTCTTTCTGTCCCCCAACCCTTGGAGAGGTCTAAGATCATGCTGATTGTCTCCTCAATTGGTAGGTTATTTAGCTCAGCTTCATGCTCGGGTTGCATCCAAGGGATCTCTTCTTTCTTCTGACTGTTAATGTACTTGTTGAGGTAGTATCTATGGATCAATTTCTCAATATCCTGCTTTAATTACTAACAGTCTTTAATATCATGACCATGATATCTATAATAGTAACAATATTTCTTTCCTTCCTCCTTCTAGTGAAGGGAATAGCTTTCCTAGGCTTGGACATACTTTCCTACATACACGAGGAGCTTAGCATAACTCCTTAAAAAATTTTTATTCAAGGAGAAACTCAAGTGACCATTCTAGAGTCCTTGCTTCAAGACTAACATAATGATAAACTCGTTGAAGTCTCGACCTCCAATGTGGCTGCATTGAAGCATACCACATAACTCCAAAGCATCTCTCATTCTTCTTGTTTGATGGAGAAGAGAATATCATTAGTCTTTGACTGTAGTCAATGACTACTGAAGTAGGTTATTAGTTACTACCTAGCTATTAGAAAGAGTGGATGGATTTAGGTAGCAGACTTGAAAACCATATTCTGGTGACTTTCTTTAGAGTTGTCAGAAAAGTCAAGTATAATAAGGCATCAGATATGCCTTGGAGTCTCAGAGGGCTTTGTATCCCTCTAGATGGTCAACAAAATTAGTAAGAAAATCATAGGGAGGACTGAGGACATCTTAAACTGATGAAGAATTGGCTTGTTTATTATTTCTTTAAAGAAAGAGGATTGAGTGTTGAAGTCATGGGAGTTATTCTGGTGGTGGTCTTGCATATAGATTTCTCTGAGTTTAGCTTCCAACACCTAGACCTTCTTTTTGATATCATTCTCTTTCTTAAAGTAATGATTCGAAGGGTGCACTAAAGTCGAATCCTCTTGAAAATCTTCTAGGGGCTGATGGCGATGATTTTTTCTTCTTGAGAAGGAATTAATCACCGGATTTCTTCCTTCATACAAGGAGGTTGATGACTTCTATCATCTCCATCAGGTTGATGCTGGTGGTTCCATTAAGATGATTCAGCTGGCAAGATAGGAGGTCGAACAGCATATTATTGAAGAAGATGGATAGCACTTGTCAGCAACTAGACTTGTTCAATCAAAGTATCCACCTTTGGGTCGGCTGTAGGAGTAGTTTGAGAATTTCTTACCTCAACTTTTGTGTATTGGGAGTATTTTAAAAAAATTACTATCGGGGAGTAGAGTTGAGTGAAGGATTTTCTCTCACCATTTTCTTGAAAGATTTGGACAAGGCCCTTCTTCTAGTACCAATCTATTACTGTACCTCTCCAAACTTGGTAAACTAGATGTATTGGAGTGGCTTTGACTCTTGAGGGTCTTCAAGAAACTGGTTGATGACTTTCATAGTTGGCTTAATCAGCTCCTAGTCCTATAAAAGAAATCCTCAACATTGGAGTACTTAGTGAGATTTCTCCAATGGGAGACCCTCCAATGCTTAAGTTAGCTCAAAGAGGAAGAATAATAAAAAAAATGGAGAGAGCCTACGAGCTACCCTCTTAGAGTTTTCCTTGATCCCATATTTATAGAGATTTAGGGCTGAGTTGGTTAGGTGATTATAGCTTTTTATGAGGTGGTTGTCATTAAGAAAGTTGTCAAGTTGGTTAGGCAATTAAGAAATCAGTTTATGAAGTGGTTTGCTAAGTGGTCTATTACATTTCCTGATAACTACTTTACTAACCTTGTTATAATGGCTCTAATGACTTTAAGATATATGCTTTATGTTAAATGAAATTATAGAACTTTATACTTGGCTTTGGTAAGTGATCGATACCTGTCCGATGAGTAGTTGAGCAACCTGTGCTTCATATAAGTGATCAGCTCTTAGCAGTCGAGCACCCTATGCCTTAAATAAGTGATCAACTCTGGCCGTCTGGCACCTTATACCGTAATAAGTGATCAGCTTCTAACTATCTGGCATTCCATGCCTCAAATAATCACATGCTCGATCATGCAGATTTAGGTACAATAGATTTTTAAAAAGAATTCCTGATCTAGATTTGGCATGCAATTGGATCAAGATCTCATCTCGATCATTGCTGGACCATTAGATAGTAGATTTAAACAAGAAATATAATTATAAAATTAAATCAGCCATTTAATCTAGAAAGGATGATCTCATCATATTTGTATAGATACTACATCTCTGCAATCCAATGATCATGGTTTTGAGGTTGATCTTCAATTCTTTCTCCATATTTGATCCATCTTCACCAAGAAGGATCAGAGGCTCATCGATTTCTTGGATTTTCCTTCGCTCAATTAATACTCGACTAGTTCAAGTGCTAGGATAAAGCATGGGATTAGTGGGGAGGTAAGGAAGCAAGGGAGGATGAAGAGAAGGAGGTGCTCTAGGGACAGGAGATTTTATGCAAAAATTAAGAATAGATTTCTCCTTGGTGCAAACCCATTTTAAGGATACTTTATCCACTTAGTTTATGCATAGAAAACTCCATAAACCATATGGGGTGTGGCCCCTCTTTGAACTCAAAATTCAAAGAGGGTTCACGCCTCCCTCTCTCTCTCCACATTTTTCCTCATAATAAGAAAGGGGGCACACTTCCCCTGGATCTTATTCAGAAGGGGGCATGTGCCCTCTTTCTCATTTTCTCCGACTTCTTGTAATAAAAAGGGGGCGCATGCCTCCTTAGATCTCATCCAGAAAGGGAGCATGCACCCTCTTTCTCTCTCCTTTTCAAATTCAAAAGAGGGTGTTGCCCTCATCCATATCCAAAATAATATAGCACCTCCTTTTTGTTTCTCATTCTGCAAAGAAAATCATGTGAAAAGAAAAGGGGGCACCAAGTATTGGCACCTCTTCATCCTAATCCAAATTGGTGACCCAGGTGGCACTAACTCTTGGTGCCCTTGCAAGCCTAATCTAATTGGATCAAATCCAACTAAATAGGAAACCAAATTAAGGAATTAAATGAGTCTAATTAGATTTGGTCAAATCCAATCTAATAAAGAACCCAAATTAAGGAGATAATGCGAGTCCAAGTAGATCAGATCAAGCCCTATCTAATAGGAAAACCTAATCAAGGAGAAATATGGGTCTAATCATATGCTAGCATGATTTTCTTAGATCCAATCAGACTATGTGAGTTCAATTAAGAATTAAAAACCAAAACCCTTATTTGTATGATTCCATAGGTCCAATTTTATTTGGTTGTGGGACATATCATGATCTCCATCAACAATATCATCTATATCCTTTTTGACAAATCCAAACTCTTTCCAAATTAGCCAATTAGAATTATTAATTATTTAAATAATTTTAATTGATCCCATAATCTACCTGTGACACCTAGTAGTATGTAGTGGCAACCCATCAGAATTGAATAGATGAACCACTATGTGTAGTTATTATGCAATTCAATTTTTCTATCATGACTTCCAACAAGATATAAGTTAAGGATAACTCATCAAACTTGATCACTGTTATAGCTAGACTCAATCAACTCGAGTCTATTAGAAACCTTATGGAAACATCTTTTCATCATTCACATGCCATGGCCATGGGCTTTAGAACTCAGTCTTATGATCTACATAAGACTACTCATCTATCGAAAGTGATAGATTCTATCTTGGTGCATACCCTATTCCTATAATAAATATACTGCAACCAACTTACAACTTAAGGCTCCGCATGGCTATAAGATAGTTTTGGTGCAGTCAAACCATAGCATCCTCATGGTGAATAGCTAAGGTATCTCAGGTCATAGAACTAATCACACTACCACAACATTGAGTACGACACTGATGAAAAGGTAGACATCCTAAAGAGTATTCATATTTGCTCATGCTTAGTACCCTTATTCTTAACAAATATCTACACTCTCATTCTGATGTCTCCACACCATGAATTCAAGATCCATCTATCCTAGGGAAGCGATCATGCACCAATCTTTCCAGATCAAATACCATCTCCATGATGATCTTATGATTGGGAGTAATTAATGAATTAATTATTAATAACACATATCTAAAATTTTCAACTCATGAGACTATGTGTCATTATACCTATTAACTCAATGGATGATTTATAGATACTTTGAACTTAGATATGAATGAAAAAAATGAATTTCATTAATATAAAAGTCAATATTTCAAAATATGCCATAAGAAAGTATTACAAGTGTCGGGCAATCTAGCTTCTAAGACATGTATCTAGCAATCTCTCACTTGCAGTAAAGTTAATTGGTTACAGATCTAAGTCCCATCTTCTTAAGATATGCTACAGTCTTTTACTGGCTCAATTGCTTCATTAGTGGGTTAGCCACATTATCCATGGTGTCAACTCTTTGCACCTCGACGTATCCCTTCTTGAGGTAATCGTGAATGAGGTGGAATTGCTGCTTAATGTGCTTGGACTTTTGGTGAAATCTCAACTCCTTAGCAAAGGCTATGGCATCATTGTTATCGCACAAAAGTGTAATGGCATCTAATGGCATTACACCCAGTTCCATAATGAACTTCTTGAACTAGAATGCCTCCTTAGCAGCTTTTGATATGGCAAGGTATTATGCTTCCATGGTAAAGTCTGCAATAACAGTCTATTTGGAAGTCTTCTAACTTACAACACCACCATTGCACAAGAAAATATTGCCTGATATCAACTTTTGATTATCAATATCAAACATAAAGTCTAAATTAGTATACCCCTGCAACTTTAATTCTCCATTTTCAAAGATGAAATATATATCCTTAGTCTTTCTTAAATATGTAAGGATACATTTCACAAAAGTCCAATGTTTTTTCCTTAGATTCAATTGATATCTGCTTATGATACTCATAGCATGGACAATACCAGGTCATGGACAAAGCATGCCATATATGAGGCTCCCTATGGTGAGGCATAAGGAATCTTGCTCATGCATTCTATCTCTTCTGGTGTGTTGGAAAATATTTTCTTAGAGAAATGAATTCCATGTCTGAAGGATACAAGTCCCCTCTTGGAGTTTTCCATGGTGAACCTCTTTAGCACCTCCTCAATGTACATTTTTTGTGATAATCCTAGCATCCTTTTAGATCTATCTCTATAAATCTTTATTTTCAAAATAAAGGATGCTTCCCATAGGTCTTTTATGTAGAATTTCTTGGACAATCATAGTTTGTCCAAGGTTAAAAGAGAATGTCATTTCCAATTAGGAGGATGTCATCTACGTACAATACAAGAAAAGTGACAGCGCTCTTACTGATCTTTTTAAAGATGCACGGTTCCTATTGATTCTTTATAAAATCAAATATTTTGATCACATTATTGAAATGAGTATTCCAACTTTGAGATGCTTGCTTTAATCTATAAATGGATCTTTGTAGCTTTCAAATTTTGTGATCTTCATCACTGGAAGTGAAATTTAAAGGCTACTCCATATAAAAATCTTTCTCAAGATATCCATTTAGGAAAGCAGTTTTCATATCTATCTACCATATCTCATAATCATGATATGCTGCAATGGCAAGTAGTGTGTGGATAGACTTAGGCATGGCCACAAGTGAAAAGGTATTCTAATAGTCAATGTTTTCGCACTGATTATAAGCTTTTGCCATAAGCCTAGCTTTATAGTTTTCTACCTTTCTATCTATACCTATCTTTCTCTTGAAGATTCATTTACATCCAACAAATACAATACCTACTGGTAGATTTTCCAAGGTCCAAACTTGGTTTGAGTTTATTGAGTCCATTTCTGACTTCATTACCTCCAACCATTTCTCGAAATCGATATCTGATATCACCTCACTTTTGGTTTTGGGGTCATCTCTATGTATCCCATTTCTAGTGAGGAACATTTTCTCTACATCCTCTATGATGATACCTAAGTATTTTTTAGGAGGACAAGAAATCTTATTAAACTTATGTGGTGGAGGAGGCAATGCGTGGATTGGCTCTAAATGAATCAGTTCCACCAGGTTCCGAGACTCGTTACTCTTCAAAAATTTGCTCTTTGAGCCCAATCTATCTTCCTATGCCTCAATCTTAAATAAATTGTTTTTCAAGAAAGATTGCATATTGAATTAATAATCACATTGTGATCTTCTAGAAGATTGAGATAATATCCTAAAAACTCTTTAGGATATCCTATAAAATGAGTTTTGAGGGACCTAGTTTCTAATGTGTCCGCTTGTTATCATTTGACATGGACTGGACAACCCCAAATCTTTAGATTACTCAGACTTGGTTTTTTGCAATGCCATATCTCATTTAGTATGATAGGAATGGTCTTAGAAGGAACCCTATTAAGTAAATAAATTGATGTTAATAGACTACGTCCTCAAAAAAAAAATAGGAAGGTTTGTGAAGCTCATCATCGATCGAATCATATCTAATAGGGTTCGATTTCTCCATTTTGAAATCCCATTAAGTTCAGGCATTCTAGGTGGAGTCCATTGTGAGATTATGCCATGTTGCTTAAGGTAACTTAGAAATTCCTTACCAAGGTATTAACCTCCTCGATTTGAATGAAGAATCTTAAGGGATTTTCCAGTTTGCTTCTTCACTTCATTTATAAATTCTTTGAACTTTTCAAAGATTTCAAACTTGTGACTCATAAGATACACATGCCCATCTCACATCTTTAATCTAAAAAGTCACTTGGATATTTCATAGTGAGCTGCGTGACTCTGCTCACCATACAACTCTTATAGGTGATTCAGAATCTCCCTAATAGTCTTCATGTCTTCATGTTAGCATTGCGATTCATTAGAATTGAAGCCTAAAGGAATAATCACATGCCCGATCATGCAAATCTAGGTGCAGTAGATTTTTAAAAAATTCTAAATCCAAATCCAGCATGCGATTGGATTGAGATCTCATATTGATATTGCCAGATCATCAAATAGTAGATCTAAACAAGAAGTATAATTATAAAATTAAATCAGCCATTTAATCTAAAAAGGATGATTTCATCACCTTTGCATGTGTAGTAGATCTTCGTAATCTGATGAACATAGTTTTGAGATTATCTATTTAGCTGGACAGTTGTCTAGCCTCTACAGGTATTTACTCAGGCCAATCTTGGATGCTTTCTCAATACTTGATCCGTCTTCACCAAGAAGGATCAAGGGCTCCTTGATTCTTTAGATTTTCATTTGCTCGACTAACACCTGACTAGTTCTAGTTCTAGGATAGGGCATGGGATTAGTGGGAAGGGGAAAAAGCTTAGAGGGGAGAGGGAGGATGCAGAGAAGGAAGCATTTAGGGGATAGGGGATTTTACACAAAAATTAAGAATAGATTTTTCCCCGATGAAACCTTATTTTAAGGATACTTTATCCACTTTGTTTATGCATAGAAAATTCTATGAACAACCACCTAAGTGCATCCCTCGATGAATTCAAAGTTCAAAGAGGGTGCACACTCTCTTTCTCTCCCTTTCCACATATCCTTGTAACAAGAAAGGGACTGCACACCCCCTAGATCTTATCTAGAAGGGGCGTGCACCCTCTCTCTAATTCTACATGCAACAAGAAACGAGGTGCATGCCCCCTGGATCATATCCAAAGGGGGCATGCACCCTCTCTCTTGTTCTCCCATTTGAATTCAAAGAGAGAGTGTTGCCCTCATCCTTATCCAAAAGATGGTGCCTTCTTTAGCTCCCTTTCTACAAAGAAAAAATCATATAGAAAGAAGAGGGGATGCCAATACTTGGCGCCTCCTCACCCTAATCCAAAATGGTGGCCCAGGTGGCATCAACTCTTGGTGCCCTTACAAGCCTAATCTAATTGGGTCAAATCCAATTAAATAAGAAACCAAATTAAGGAATAAATAGGCCTAATTAAATTAAGTCAAATCCAATCTAATTAAAAATCCAAATTAAGGAAACAATGTAAGCCAAATGAGATTAGGTCAAGCCCTATCTTAATAGGAAAATCTAATCAAGGAGAAATATGGGTCCAATCATGTGCTAGCATGATTTCTTTAGACCCAATCAAACTTTGCGAGCCCAATTAAGCAATCCAAGACCAAAACCCTTATTTGTGTGATCCCATAGGTTCAATTCTATTTAATAGTAGACCATATCATGATCTCCATCGATAATATCATCGAAATCCTTTTTTCGATGAACAAAACTCTTTCCAATTTAGCCAATTAGAATTATTGCTTATTTAAATAATTATAATCGGTCCCACAATCTGCTAGTGATACCTAATAATATATAGTGGCAACCCATCAGAATCAAATAGATGAATCTCTAGGTGCAGTTACCGTGTGATTTAGTTCTTCTATCATAAGTCCTGATAAGGCATAGGTTAAGGATTACTTGTCAAACCTGACTCCTATAATATGTTAGACTCAATCGACTTGAGTCCATTGTGAAACCTTATAGAAATATCTTTCTATCATTCACACTATCATGGCCATGGACTTTAGGACTCAACCTCATGATCCACATAGGATTACTACTCATATATCGATATTGATAGATCCCATCTTAGTGCTCATCCTATTCCTACAATGGACATACTACAACCTACTTATATCTTAAGGCTCCGTATGGCCAAGAGACTAAATTTTGATATAGTCAAATCATAGTACCCTTATTATGAATAGCCAAGACATCTCAGGTCATAGAAATATTCATACTATCATAGCATCGAGTACATCACTAACGAGAAGGTAGACATCCTAATGACTACTCATATTTGGTCATGCTCAATATCCTTGTTCCTAATAAGCACCTGTACTCTCACTCTGGTATCTCCACACCATAGATTCAAGATCCATCTATTCTAGAAAAAAATCATGCACTAATCTTTCTGGATCAAACACCCTCCTCGTGATGATCTCATGATTTGGAGCAATTAACAAATTAATTAGTAATGATACATATCTTAAATTCTTAGCTCTTAAGAATATGTGTCATTATATCCATTAATTCAATGGATGATTC
The DNA here is from genome assembly GCA_021397845.1 of Areca catechu. Lineage (NCBI taxonomy): Eukaryota > Viridiplantae > Streptophyta > Magnoliopsida > Arecales > Arecaceae > Areca > Areca catechu. The sequence goes on from CM038039.1 coordinate 87,663,877, forward strand.
ATAGACATTTTGAACTTAAATATAAATGGGAAAACCTAATTTTATTAATATAAAAGTCAATATTACAAAATATGCCCTAAGAAGGTATTATAAGTATCAGCCAATCTAGCTTCTAGGGATATATCTAATAATCTTCCACTTGCACTAAAGCTAATTGACTACAAATCTAAGTCTTGTCTTCTCAATATGGGCTTCAATATTTTGCTAGCTTAATTGCTTCATCAATGGATCAGCCACATTGTCCATGGTATCAACTCTTTGCATCTCGATGTATTCCTTCTCGAGGTAATCATGGATGCGGTGGAATCATTGCTTAATGTTCTTGGACTTCTGGTGAGACCTTGGCTCCTTGGAAAAGGCTATGGCACTATTGTTGTCGTAGAAAAGTGGAATGGTATTTGATGGCATCACACCTAGCTCCGTTATGAACTTTTTGAACTAGAATGCCTATTTAGCAACTTTTGATATGGCAATGTATTATGCTTCCATGGTAGAGTCTGCAATAATAGTTTGTTTGGAACTCTTCCAACTTATAGCACTACCATTATGCAAGAAAATACTACCTGATGTTGACTTTCGATCATCAATATAGAACATAAAATCTGAATCAATATACCCTTTCACCTTTAAGTCTCCATTTTTAAAGATCAAATATATATCCTTAGTCCTTCTCAAGTACTTGATGATACATTTTATAGAAGTCTAGTATTTTTCTCCTGGATTCAACTGATATCTACTTGTGACACTCATAACATAGGCAATATCAGGTCTTGTACAAAGCATAGCATACATAAGGCTCCCTATGGTCAAGGCATAAGGGATCTTGCTCATGCATTCTATCTCTTCCAGTGTATTGGGATACATTTTTTTAAAGATATGGATTCCTTGTTTGAAGGGTACAAGTCCCCTCTTGGAGTTTTTTATACTGAAGCTCTTCAGCACCTCCTCAATGTATATTTTCTATAATAATCGTAGCATCCTTCTAGATCTATCTCTATAGACCTTTATTCCTAAAATAAAGGATACTTCCCATAGATCTTTCATGGAGAATTTCTTGGATAACCATAGTTTGATCGAGATTGACATGGGAATGTCATTCTCAATTAGGAGGATGTCATCTATGTACAATATGAGAAAAGTGACAGTACTCTCATTAATCTTTTTAAAGATGCATGGTTTCTATTCATTCTTGATGAAATCAAATATTTTGATCATATCATTGAAACGAGTGTTCCAACTTCAAGATGCTTGCTTTAATCCATAATTAGATCTTTACAGCTTGAAGATTTTATGTTCTCCATCACTGGAAGTGAAACCCAAAAGCTTCTCTATATAGATATCTTCCTCAACATATCTACTTAGAAAAGCAATTTTCACATCTATATGCTATTCTCATAATTATAATATGCTGCAATGGCAAGCAGTATGCAAATGGACTTAAATATGGCCATAGGCGAAAAGATATCCTGATAATCAATACCTTTGTGCTGACTATAACCTTTCACTACAAGCCTAACTTTAAAGGTTTTTACCTTTCCATCTATACCTATCTTTCTCTTGAAGATCCATTTATATCTAATAAGTACAATACCTACTAGTAGATCTACTAAGGTCTAGACTTGGTTTAAGTGCATTGAGTCTATCTCTAACTTCATTGCCTCTAACTATTTATTGGAGTCAATATTTGTATTGCCTTGCTATAGGTTTTGGGGTCATCTCCATGTATCTCATTTTCAGTGAGGAAAATTTTCTTTACATCCTCTATGATGATACCGAAGTATCTCTCAAGAAGATGGAAAATCCTATTAGACTTATGAGGTGGAAGAGGAGATGCATGGACTGGCTCTAATTTAATTAGTTCCACCGGTTTCGAGGTTAGTTGCTCTTCAGAGACTTGCTCTTTGAGCCCAATCTATCTTTCCATGCCTTAATCTTGAATAAATTATTTTTCAAGAAAGATTGCTTGTTGACTCATAATCACATTATGATCTTCTGAAAGATAGAAATAATATCCTAAAGACTCCTTAGGATATCATATAGAACAAGCTTTGAGGGACCTAGTTTCTAACTTGTCCTTTTGTTGTTGTTTGACATGGGCCGGACAACCCCAAATCTTAAGGTGACTCAGACATGGTTTCTTACCATGCCATATCTCATACGGTATAGTAGGAACAGTCTTTGATGGAACCCTATTTAGTAAATAAATTTCTATTAATAGACTATGTCCCCAAAGAAAAATAGGAAGGTCGGTGAAGCTCATTATGGATCGAACCATATCCAATAAGGTTCGATTTATCCATTTTAAAATCCCATTAAGTTCAGCCATTCCTGGTGGAGTCCATTGTAAGATTATGTCATGTTCCTTGAGATAACTTAGAAATTATCTACTAAGATATTCACCTCCTTGATTTGAATGAAGAACCTTAAGGGAGTTTCTAGTTTACTTCTCCATTTCATTTCTTGATTCTTTGAAATTTTTAAAGGCTTCATACTTGTATCTCACAAAATACACATACCCATACCATGAAAAATTATTGATAAATGTCATAAAGTAGAGATAACCTCCTTTGGCTAGCATATCGAATGAGCCACACACATCAGTGTGCACTAGAGCAAGTATCTTTGTGGTCCTTTCTCCATGTCCAGAAAAGGATAGCTTGGTCATTTTTTCTTGAAGGCATGACTCATAGATCGAATATGACTCGGAAGTCAATAGATCGAAAAGTTTGGTTTTCTCCAATCTATTAATCCTATCTTCTCCTATATGACCTAGCCTTAGGTGCCACACTTATTTTAGGTTAATATTATCTCTAGGTTATTTAGATCTTGTGATATTCACATTTTGCTCGAAACAATGCATAGATACATTAATAAGTAATTGAAAAAGACCATTAATAAGAAAATCATTTGTAATACTTTTATTTTCCAAATAAATATTACAATGGTCCTTATAGAAACTAATAACATAGTCTTCTTATGTCAAACATGAGCCAAAAGTTAGATTTCTACTTGCAGCAAGTACAAAGTAAAAGTCTTTCAACACTAAACTAACTCTAGATAGTAGTCATAGAGGATACGTCCCCACAACTATAGTAGCAACCTTTGCTCCGTTCCCAACTTCTTAGGTCATTTCACCATTCCTCAGCCTCCTACTATCCTCAAGACCTTGTGAAGAAGTGCATAGGTAACACTAGATCTAGAGTCTATCACCTAATTAGATATAGAAGAAACTATTAGATCAGTTTCTATAATGAGCATACCTTCAAAAGGTCCTTTCATCTTATTCTTCAAACTCGCCAGGTAAATAGGGATGTTCCTTTTCCAGTAGTTGTCAGTGTTACAGTGAAAACATTTTCCTTTCTATGTGACTGTCTTCTTGGAAACTTCTTTCTTCTTCAGCCTATGCTCCACCTTTTGCTCCTTTGTAAATTTTTTCTTCCTAGTAGATCTTCTCTTGGAAGAAGTCCACTCCATAGCAAGAACAGAGCCCCTTGAACCCTTTAAGGTTCTCTCTATAGTAACTTGCATGTTGACCAAATCAGCCTTAGTGTACTAGATCTTATTCATATGATAGTTCATGATAAAATGCCATATGATTCAGTAAGAGATTTTAGAATGAGATCAATTTACAACTCCTTATGCAAAGACATCCCAAGCTTCTCAAGCTCTTCTAGATCTTTAATCATTGACATGCAATGCTCATGGACAAACTACCCATCTCACATCTTCTCTTTGAAAAGTCGCTTGAATATTTTATAGAGAGCTGCTTGACTCTACTCACCATACATTCTTGTAGGTGAGTTAGAATCTTCCAAGCAGTTTTCATGTCTTCATGTTGGCATTACAATTCATTAGACATTGAAGCCAACATAGAATACCTGACTTTATTATGATCGTCCAACCACTATTCAAGAGATTCTCTCTGATTAGTGTTCAGATGGCTTGGTTGAGGGGATTGTTCCTGGTTGAGTATATAGGCTAATTTTTTGGAACTCAAAACAATTTTTGAGTTTTGGAACCAATCCTTAAAATTAGGTTTGATTAGCCTATTAGCATCTAAGATATGTGCAAGGGGGTTGAAAGCTGACATTTCCTACAAAGAATCAAAGATTTTAAGTTAGATTTTGTAATTAATTTGATTAGTTTATTTTAGAAAATTTATTTTAAAAAATAAACTTAGGCTTTCACTATTTTTCTTGAAATATCTATACTCCTCGGGTGGAGAATCAAAATCTCTATGATTTTAGGTTTCTATTGGGTGCTGCAGTCTCATTGATTGACACACTACCTCACTTAATAGTTATTAGTGATGCATAGTCAGTGAGTGGACAACTCTTGTCCAATATTTCTCTAAACATGTTGTAGTCAACTTTGATCTTTAAGTTCTAAAGCCTTATCTAATAGTTATTAGCCTTATTACTTAGTTAAGTCAGATCCATCATTTTTGTAGAATGAAGTCGTCATTGCATCCTTCACCTAACAGTTATTGGGCGCAACCCCAAGTCCACCCTATAGCATCTAATGTCAATAACATGGTTGTGTCTTCCTGATGTAACTGAACCATTGTGTCCAGCCAAGAATGATCAATCCCGGGAAGGGCCCACACAACTACAATGATGGAAGACTACAAGATTCAATATTTTGAGAAGATATTTTTATTTAGGTCTCGATCTTAATTAATCATAACTGTTATGACTAACCGAATGGTCTGGGCTAGCTCAAATCATCAAGCAACTACATCAAGACTTGATCGACTAAGTTGGCTAGATAAGTAAGATCAATGAGAGTGTATGCCTCTTTCGATCCTTAGAAACCAACATAATTGGCCAATTAAGAAAATAGCCCCAATTAAAAATCACTGATCGAAACTTGCTTTAGACACCAATTGGTCAATAAATTTTGAATAGGTTAACTCAATTAACTCAAGCTCGAGCCGCTGAGCTGAATCAAATCTTCGAGTTAATTGATTTAATGTGTAACCATTAATCGATTTGACCAAACTATAACTATTGGATTGATCTCTCTTGACCTAGTCAAATTATCCATACACAATCCCTCATGTATTATGTATTTAGATATTAAATTCTCAATTTAGATCTTAATTAGGTGCATTATGAACTTGAGTTATAGTTTAGATGTTGAAATAATTTCATATCTAAACTTTTGAACTATGTATCTCATATATAAAATTAATTTATGCAAAACTACATAAATTTTTAGATCTTTAATTCTAAATTTTAGATCTTTAAAGTTTATATTTATATATTTAATTCTCAATTTAGATCTAAGGTTTTGTAAAAAAATAAATTCATCTTTTTGTAGTTGTTCTTCTTGATTCATACATGCACCCCTTCTACCATAGTCTTTTATGGCAAGACCACCCTAATTTAAACATGCTGATCTAATCAAATTAGACTTAAATCTAATTTACACATGCTGAAAATTAAATTTAAACATGTTGAAAATTATATTTAAACATGCTAAAATTAGATCTAAACATTCTGAAATCAGATTTTAATATTACTGAAATCAAATATTAATATTGCTGAAATCTGATTTTAATATTGCTGTGCTGAAAATTAGATTTAAACAACTTAAAAATCATATTTAAACATGATGAAAATTATATTTAAACATGCTAAAAAATACTAAACATGCTAAAAACTAGATCTAAACATGATAAAATCAGATTTTAATATTATTGAAATTAGATATTAATTTGCTAAAATCAAGTTTTAATATTGCTGAAATTTGATTTCAGATTCAGGTTTGATCACTTCTTTAGATCATATCCGAATCAAATCTAATCAAGATTTAGATCTCTTATCCCCTGAATCTTGTTCTGATACCAGTTGGAATAATCACATTCCCAATTATGTAGACCTGGGTGCAGTAGATTTTTTTTAAAAAAAAGTTCCTGATCTAGATTTGGCATGAGATTGGGTTGAGATCTTATCTCGATCATTGCTAGATCATTAGATAGTAGATCTAAATAAGAAGTACAATTATAAAATTAAATCAGCCATTTAATTTAGAATTGATGATCTCATCACCTTTGCATGGGTAGTAAATCTTCGCAATCCGATGCTTATGGTTTTGAGGTTGTCTATTAAGCTGCACAATTGTTCGACCTCTATAGGTATCCACTTGTCAAACATGACCCCTATCATATATTAGATTCAATCGACTTTATGGAAATATCTTTTCATCATTCACACTATCATAGCCATGGACTTTAGGACTTTGTCTCATGATCTATATACAATTATTCCTTATTTGCTGAGATCGATAGATCCCATCTTGGTGCTCAACCTATTCCTATAATAAACATACTACAACCAACATATACCTCAAGGCTCCATATGGCTAAGACCTAAGAGACTGACTTTTGGTGCAATCAAACCATGGTACTCTCATTGTAAATAGTTGAGGCACCTGAGGTTATAGAATTGTTTACACTACTGTAGTATCGAGTACGTCACAAATGAGAAGTTGACATCTTAGTGAGTACTCATATTTGGTCATGCTCAATATCCTTGTTTCTAACAAGCACCAACACTCTCAATCCGGTGTCTCCATATCGTAGATTCAAGATCCATCTATCCTAGGGAAGCAATCATGCACCAGTCTTTTTGGATCAAAAAAAATCTCCTTGATGATCCTATGATCAAGAGTAATTAATGAATTAATTATTAGTGATACATGTCTCAAATTCTTAATTCTTAAAAATATATGTCATTATACCAATTAACTCAATGAATGATTCATAGACACTTTGTACTTAGATATGAATGAAAAAAATCTAAATCATTAATATAAAAAGTTAATATTAAAAATTATGCCCTATGAAAGTATTACAAGAGTCGGCTAATTTGGCTTATAGGATACATCTAACAATGCCAATGTACAGTACTTAACTTTATGGTCATCATCTAACCACTTCTCATGAGATGCTCTCTAATTAGTGTTTAGATGGCCTGGTAGAGGGGGTTGGTCTTGGTTGAGTACATAGGCTAATTTCTCATTACTCAAAGTAATTTTTAAGTTCCAAAACCAATCCTTAAAATTAGGTCTGATTAGCCTATTGGTTTCTAGGATTTGGACAATGGGTCTGAAGCAGACATTTCCTTAAAGAATCAAAGATTTCTAGTTAGATTTTATAATTAGCTTAATCAATTTATTTTAAAAAATTTATTTTTTAAAAAAATTTAGTCTTCGAGTATTTTTCTTAAATTACCCACATTCCTCGGGTGGAGACGAAAACCTCTGCAATTTTAGATTTTTAGTAGGTGATGTAGTCTCACTGATTGGCACATCACCTCACATAACAATAATTGGTGATGGGCAGTCATTGAGTGGACATGCTTGTCCAATGTTTTTCTAAATATATTGCAGCTAACTTCGATCTCTAAGTTCTAGAGCCTCACCTAATAGTTAGTGGCCTTATTATTTAGTTAAGTCAGACCCACCATTTATATGGAATGAAGTTGTCATTGGTCCCTTACCTAATAGTTATTAGGCCCAACCCCAACTCTATCCCATGACATCTCATGTCAATAGCATGATTACATCTTCCTGGTTCAACTAAACGACTATATCCGGTGAAGAATGATCAACCCCGAGAAAGGCCCACATAACTACAATGGCGGAAGACCACCTGACTTGATATTTTGAGAGGAGATTTGATTTAGGTCGCAATCTTAATTAGTCATAAATATTATGACTAACCTAATGGCATGGGCTAGCTTAAATTATCAAGCAACCACATCAAGACTTGATCAACCAAGTTTGCCAGGTAAGTAAGATCGATGGGATGGCATGCCTCTTTCTCTTTCCTTAGACACCAATATAATTAGACAGGTAAGAGAATAGTCCCAATTAAAAACCATCAATCGAAACTTGTCTTAGATACCAATTGGTTAATAAGTTTTGAATAGGTTAGCTTAATTAATTTAGGCTAGAGCCACTAAACTAAATCAGGTCTTTGAGTTAATCGATTTAACATATAGTCGTTAATTGATTCGACCAAACTAAAACTATTGGGTTGATCTCTTTTGACCTAGTCGAGCTATCCACACCCAATCCTTCATGTATTATGCATTTAGATCTTTAATTCTCAATTTAGGTCTTAATTAGGTATATTATGAATATGAGTTATAGTTTAGATGTCGAAACAATTTTATATCTAAACTTTTAACTATGTATCTCAAACATAAAATTGACTTATGCAAAACTACATAAATTTTTAGATCTTTAATTCTAAATTTTAGATCTTTAAAGTTTATGCTTAGATATTTAATTCTCAATTTAGATTTAAGATTTTGCATAAAATTAAATTCATTTTTTCACAGTTTATCTTCTTGATTTATATAAGCACCCCTTCCACCATAGTCCTCTATGGCAGGATGACCTTTACTATGATTCTCAAAGAACACTATGCTACTAAGACATTTAGATCTAATCTAAATATGTTGATCTAATTAAATTATATTTAAATATAATCTAAACATGCTAATCTAATCAAATTAGACTTAGATCTAATTTGAACATGTTGAAAATTAGATTTAAACATACTAAAAAATTAGATCTAAACATACTGAAAATTAGATCTAAACATGTTAAAAAAATATATCTAAACATGCTGAAATCAGATTTTAATATTGGTGAAATCATATTTTAATATTATTGAAATATGATTTTTATATTCCTGAATTTAATTTTAATATTGTTGACATCAGATTTTAATATTGCTGAATCAGATTTTTAAAATTGCTGAAATCCAATTTCAAATTCAAATATAATTACTACTTCAGATCACATTTGAATCAGATCTAGTCAAGATTCAGATCTACTATCCCCTCAACGCTCTGATACCAGTTGAAGGAATAATCGCATGCCGATCATGCAGATCTAGGTGCAGTGGATTTTTTAAAAAACTCTTGATCCAAATCTAGCATGCGATTGGATCGAGTTCTCATCTCGATCATTACTAAATCATCAGATAGTAGATCTATAAAAGCAGTATAATTATAAAATTAAATCAGCCATTTAATCTAGAAAACATGATCTCATCACCCTTGCATGGGTAGTAGATCTTTGCAATCTGATGATCATGCTTATGAGGTTCTCTATCCAGCCGCATGTTGTTTGGCCTTAACAAGTATCCACTTAGGTCGATCTTGAATGCTTTCTCTAGATCTGATCCATCTTCACCAAGAAGGATCAAGGGCTCCATGATTCCTTTGATTTTCATTCACTCAGTTAACACCCGATTAGTTCGAGTGCTAGGATAGGGCATGGGATTAGTGGGAAGGGAAGAAGTTCAAAGGGGAGAGGAAGGATGCAGAGAAGGAGGCATTCAGGGGATAGGGGATTTCAAACAAAAATTAAGAATAGATTTTCCCTCAGCATAATCCCATTTTAAAGATACTTTATCGACTTGATTTATATATAGAAAATCCCGTGAACAACCACCTGGGGCATTCCCATTAATGAATTCAAAATTCAAAGAGGGCGCACACCCTCTTTCTCCCTCTCTCTGATTCTACATGCAACAAGAAGGGGGGTGCATGCCCCTGGATCTTATGTAGAGGGGGCGTGTGCCCTCTCTCTCATTCTTCGATTTGAATTCAAAGAGAGGGGAACTGCCCTCATCCTTATCCAAAAGATGGTGCCTCCTTTAGCTCCCTTTTTGCAAAGAAAAAATCATGTAGAAAGAAGAGGGGGTGCCAACACTTGGCACCTCCTCATCCTAATCCAAAATGGTGACCCAAGTGTATCAACTCTTGGTGCCCCTGCAAGCCTAACCTAATTAGGTCAAATCCAATTAAATTAGAAACCAAATTAAACAATAAATGAGCCTAATTAGATTAGGTCAAACCTAATTTAATTAAGAACCCAAATTAAGAAAGTAATGAGAGCCATATTAGATTAAGTCAAGCACTATCTTAATAAGAAAACCTAATTAAGGAGAAACATGGGTCTCATCATGTGCTAGCATGATTTCTTTAGACCCAATCAGACTTTACGAGTCCCATTAAGCAATCCAAGACCAAAATCTTGTTTGTGTGACCCCATAGGTTCAATTCTATTTGATAGTGGGATGTATCGTGATCTCCATCAACAATATTATCGAAACCATTTTTCGACGGATCGGAACTCTTTCCAATCTAGCCAATTAGAATTATTGATTATCTAAATAATTCTAATTAATCTCATAATTAGTTACACCTAACAGTATATAGGGTAATCCATCAGAATTGAATGGATGAACCTCTAGGTGCAATTATCATGTGATTTGGCTCTTCTATCATAAGTCCTGATAGGGCATAGGTTAAGGATAACTCATCAAACCTGATCCTTGTCATATATTAGACTCAATTAACTTGAGTCTATTATGAAACCTTATGGAAACATCTTTCCATCATTTACACTGCTATGGCCATGGCTTTAGGACTCAGTCTCATGATCTACATAGGACTACTCATCTACTGAGGTCAATAGATCCCATCTCGGTTCTCACCATATTTCTATAATGAACGTATTGCAACCAACTTACACCTCAAGGCTTTGTATGGCTAGGAGGCCAAGTTTTAATGAAATCAAATCATAGCACCCTCATTGTGAATAGCCGAGCTATCTTAGATCATAGAACTTTTCACACTATTGCAGTATCAATTATATTACTGACGAGAAGGTAGACATTCTAGTGAGTACTTGTGTTTGATCATGCTCAGTATCCTTGTTCTTAACAAGCACCTTCACTCTTACTTCGATGTCTCTACATTATAGATTCAGAACCTAGCTATCAGTGAAAAATAATCATGCACCAATCTTTCCAGATCAAACACCATTCCGATGATAATCATATGATTGGAAGTAATTGATAAATTAATTATCAATGACATATGTCTCAATTCTCAACTCTTAAAAATATGTATCATTATACCCATTAACTTAATGGACAATTCATAGATACTTTGAACTCAGATATGAATGAAAAATTTTAATTTTATTAATATAAACAGTCAATATTATAAAATATATCCTAAGAAAACATTACAAGTGTCGCCAATCTGGCTCTTAAGGCATACATCTAACAAAGCCAATATATAGCACCTGGCTTCATTATATTATCTAACCACTTCTCATGAGATACTCTTTGATTAGTGTTTGAATGGCCTTGTAGAGAGGGTTGGTCCTAGTCGAATACAAAGGCTAATTTTTTAGAACTTAAAATAATATTTAAGTTCCAAAGCCAATCCTTAAAATTATGTCTAGTCAGCCTATTGGTTCCTAAGATTTAGGCAAAGGGATTTGTAGCAGACATTTCCTAAGAGAATCAAAAATTTCTAGTTAGAATTTGCAATTGACTTGATTAGTTTATTTTAGAGAATTTATTTTAAAAAGACTTAGGCTCCCACTATTTTCCTCTAATTATCTACACTCCTCGGGTGGAGAATCAAAAATCTTCATGATTTTGGATTTCTAGTGGGTGCTTCGGTCTTATTGATTGGCATACCACTTTACTTAACAATTATTGGTGTTGGGAAATCAGTGAATGGACAGCTCTTGCCCAATGTTTCTCAAAACATATTGCAACCAACTTTTATCTCTAAATTCTAAAGCCTTACCTAACAATTATTGGCCATATTACTTAATTAAGTCAGACCCACAATTTATGCAAAATGAAGTCATCATTAGGTCCATCACCTAATAGTTATCGGGACCAACCCCAACTCCACCCCATGGAATCTTATGTCAGTAGTGTAGTTGCATCTTCTCGGTGCAACTGAATGATTATGTCCAGCCGAGAATAATCAACCCTAGGAAGGGCCCACATAGCTACAAAGTGGAAGACTGCAAGAATTAATATTTTGAGAGAAGATTTTGATTTAGATCTTAATCTTAATTAATCATAACTATTATGACTAACCTAATGGCATGGGCTATCTCAAATCATCAAGCAACAACATCAAGACTTGATCGACCAAGTTGGCTAGGTAAGTAAGATCGATGGAAGGGTACGCCTATTTTTCTTTCTTTAGACACCAATGTAATTGGCTAGGTAAGAGAATAGCTCCAACTAAAAACTACCGATCAAAACTTGCCTTGAACACCAATTAGTTAATAAGTTTTGATTTGTTAGCTCAGTTGATTTAGGCTCGAGGTACTGTGCCAAATCAGGTCTTTGAGTTAATCAATTTAACATGTAGCCATTAATTGATTTGATTAAGCTACAACTATTAGGTTAATCTCTCTTGACATAATCTAACTACCCACAACCAATCCCTCATGTATTATGCATTTATATCTTAAATTCTTAATTTAGATCTTAATTAGGCACATTACGAACATGAGTTATAGTTTAGATGTTGAAATAATTTCATATTTAAACTTTTTAACTATGTATCTCATATATAAAATTGATTTATGCAAAACTACATAAATTTTTAGATTTTTAATTCTAAATTTCAGATCTTTAAAGTTTATGTTTAGATCTTTAATTTTTAATTTAGATCTAAAGTATTATACAAAAATAAATTCATCTTTTCATAGTTCTTCTTGATTTATACATGCACCCTGATACGGCTGTATCCATTGACATGGAGTCCATCTGGACGCCGGCTGTCAGCTGGCAGGTGGAGGTTCCACCTGAGCATGGTGCCCAAGCGAGGAGTCGAAGTGAGCCCCCTGTTGGGGTCGGCTCCTGGCCGGGGTTGAGCTCATACTACCACCAACCGAAGAAAGGAGGACGACGGAGATTCAAATCATGACAGAAAAGGGGATTGTCTTCATCAAGACCCTGTCACTAGGATGGTACGACTGATAGGTGGTGACCTGCCGCCTAAGGCCTATGAAGGGAGATGTCTCGCCGGAGCACCAGGATCCCCTCAAGCCTCGGTTTATACCAATCGGGAAGGAACGCCCCATTTAAGGCATGGCGCCCCTCAACCTATCGTCTACATCATGCATAAGAAGAAGGCCGTGCTAGAGGATTCAAATCTTGGGACGATCGCCTGCATACCAATGCTCTGCCAAGCTTTCCAAAACATGATGACCAACCAGAATGTCAGAGCCAGTGACATAACTCCCTGCCACGAAGGGAGAAAGGGGACCTCATGCACAGTCCCTGAAGGCTACCAGGTGTCAACCCCTGGGACTCTTCCAAAAGGGGAACATCCAGGAAGCAAGCTCAAAGGGACAAGACTGCCTCTCTATAACAAAACTCAAAGGGGCCTCCAAATGAAAAGGAAGAGGACAAGCAAGCAAGGGGCATGCGAGATAATCGTCGGCACACAAAAGGGGAGAGCAAACCAAACAAAACACTCTGAGGCTATCGGGGAATTTATCAGAAGAATCCCAAGGACACAGCCAACCATGCTCGGGCTCTCCTTCTATGCTGATGCTCCTTTCTCACTTTCTCACTTTCTTTTCTCTAAAAAATAACCTCTGAACATGGAGACCTCAATGGGATCCATCGAGGGGGATCTGTTTTCCTGGATCGCCCACTGACTTGATCGTCGAAGTGCCCCTATCAGAATCCCCAGTCTGAGTCTCTTTTCTTTTATAGGATCGGGTACGCGTGCAGGATTCTGAACGAGGAGGGCGATGCCCGATGTCACAGCAGAGCTACAGGCCATGACAATCCAGGCGGCAACAAATTGAAGTGCCAAGAAGTGGGGCAGGACGCGGAGATGTCGGTCAAACTAGTCCCCACCATAAAAGCAGCTCCACTTGAGGCATGGTGGTGACACGCGTGTGGGAAGCCTCCACCAGCTGCATGGGAGGTCCTCATTCTCATGGAGGCCCATGCAGCCTAGAGGGAGAACTCCCCACTCCATCATAATCGCTCACGGTGGAAGCTCACTATGCTCGCCCAGTAGATGCAGACCCTGACCATGGCTGTGTGGCAGTTGCAGCATCAAAACCGGTCCCTGGCCCCCCAACAACAACCAGAGATCCTCGCGGCCCTAGTCGCTCAATCCTTCAGTGGCTTACGCTCTTTCCAAGGCAGGCCACTGCAACCACAGGACATGCCCGATCCCCGGGGTAGCCTCCATACCCTGGAAAAGCGGCAAAGGAGCGGGTCGGTCGATCGAGAGAGCCAGTCCCCAGTCTTGAAGCACACTGCCCTCAGGTGCCATAGATGCTGCCAGAGCAAGGGCCCCCATCATGACCCTTCTTAGCGATCGTCTCTGTCCTTTCCAGTAGCCTCAGTGGAAGGCTCCACCGACGAGGCTATCGGGTGCATGGTAGAGAAGCGCTTGGAAGAATAAGAGCGTAGGCTGGCAGAACTATACCTCCAGTTTGTCAACATGCAAGGCTCCTCCTGTAAGCCAGTGGGCCATGATGCCCAACCGCCCTTCTCCTGAGAGATCCAAGAGAGGCTAATCCCGAGTCAGTTCTGGATGCCCCAGGTGGATCCCTACGATGGGACCGCCGATCCCTGGATCACATGGAGAGCTACAAGGCTCTCATGAGGGTCCAAGGGGTAACAAACGCCCTCCTCTACTTAGCCTTCCCCGCTACTCTTCGAAAGGCTACTCAAGTCTGGTCACTCATCTTGAACCCGAGAGCATCAATTCCTTCGCGGAGCTGGAAAGAAAGTTCGTGGCACTCTTCGATGCTTATCAAAAGGTGCCGCGAGAAGCCAATAGCATTTTCTCCATCAGGCAACAGGACCACGAGCCCTTGCGGGACTATGTGGCCCACTTTAAGGTCACCGCACTGGAGATCTACAATCTGGACGAGCCCATCACCATGCTGGCACTGAAGAGAGGGCTCCGGACTTCCCGCCTGACCTATTCCCTAGACAAGAAATCGTCGAAGATGTACTCTGACCTCCTCCTCCATGTCCACATGTATGTTCGCGTTGAGAAGGCGGATCGCACCAGGAGAGAGCTGGATGGGAAGCCTTTGGAGAAACGAATCCTGGGGGAAGCCCTAGGGGCATGCAAGGCCGGGCAAAACTCAAGTTCCCGAGCGAGGCCCAAGCCAAAGAGCGGTCCCATTCTAGAAGAAACATATACTTTTCTCCTCGCCCCAAGGTCGAAGACTTTCATGGAGATCGAGGGTGAGCTCTACCTACATCACCCTCCCCCACTGGGGCCATCCGATAGCTGCGACAAGACAAAATAATACCGATTCCAACGTGGCCTTGGCCACGACACCGAGAAATGCTGTCACCTTAAAAAAGAAATTGAAGACCTGATAAGGAGGGGCTACCTTAGAAAGTTCGTGGGGGGCAAGACCTTGACGGAGCCTCAGGCACTTGTGGCATTTCCTCCTATCCCTGTATTTGACAATCGGCTTGCCAAGAAGCTCGTGGGTATGATATGTTGGGGCAAACTCTCCCTAGACCGGGAAGGTCCCTACGGAAAGGTCGAGACCCTTCCCCTGGGAGCATACTACCTCGCCGAACTTGACGGTGCCAAGTTCGGGCGGGCCCGGAATGACAAAAGTCTAAAGATGTATCGCCAGTGATGTAAGGCTCCCTCCTTTCAATAAAAGATTCCTTTTAGTGCAACGTTGTCTTTGCCTTGCAGGAAAACCATTGCCCGACCCCAGGCCTGGCAATTTAAGCCAGGAAACTCCTGAAGCCCTAAACCTGCTGCCATGCTCACAATCCGAAGATGTCAGTGGGATGCCCCAAAAGTTCCGTTATCTATTGCCTGACTCATAGTTCGACACTTCAAGCCTAGAAACTTACGAAGCCCAGCACCTTAAGCCTGGAAACTTATGAAGCCCGGCACCTCAAGTCCGGAAACTCCTGAAGTCTAGCACTCTAAGCCCGAAAACTCCTGAAGCCTGGTACTCTAAGCCCGAAAACTCTTGAAGCCCGATACTCTAAGCATAGAAACTTAAAAAGCCCGGCACTCTAAGCCCAGAAACTCCTGATGCTCGGCACTCTAAGCCCAAAAACTCTTGAAGCCCGACACTATAAGCCTAAAAACTTACAAACCCCGGCACTCTAAGCCCAAAAACTTTTGAAGCCCAGCACTCTAAGCTCGGAAACTTACGAAGCCCAGCACTCTAAGCCTGAAAACTCCTGAAGCCCGGCACTCTAAGCCTTAAAACTTACAAAGCCCGGCACCTCAAGCCGGGAAACTCCTGAAGTCCTGCACCTGCTATCATCCTCACAGTCAAAAGATGTCAGCGGGACACCCCAGAAGTTCCACCATCTACTACCTGACTCACAGCTCGGCACCTCAAGTCAAGAAACTCCTGAAACCCCGCACCTGCTGCCATCCTCATAGTCCAGAGATGCCAGCGAGACACCCCAGAATTTCCACCATCCATCGCCTGACTCATAGCTCGGCACCTCAAGCCGAGAAACTCCTGAAGCCCCACACCTGCTGTCATCCTCACAGTCTAGAGATGTCAGCGAAACACCCCAAAAGCTTTGCCATCTATCACCTGACTCACAGCTCGGCATCTCAAGCCGGGAAACTCCTGAAGCCCCACACCTGCTGCCATCCTCACAGTCCAAAGATGTCAGCGGGACACCCCAGAAGTTCTGCCATCTACCGCCTGACTCACAGCTCGACACCTCAAGCTGGGAAACTCCTAAAGCCCCACACCTACTGCTATCCTCACAGTCTGGAGATGTCAGTAGGATACCCCAGAAGTTCTACCATCTGTCGCCTGACTCACAACCCGACACCTCAAGCCGGGAAACTCCTGAAGCCCCATACTTGCTACCATCCTCACGGTCTGAAGATGTCAGTGGGATACCCCAAAAGTTCCACCATCTATCGCTTGACTCACAGCTCGGCACCTCAAGCCAGGAAACTCCTGAAGCCCCACCCCTGCTGCCATCCTCAGAGTCCGGAGATGTCAGCGGGATACCCCAGAAGTTTCACCATCTATCGCCTGACTCACAACTCAGCCCTCAAGCCAGGAAACTCTAGAAGCCCCGCATTCAACCCACTGGACCCCCAGTTCGGTGACAGCAAAGCATGCCACTTCTGAAGGCCCACACTATGTTAGTCGAACTCAGAACTGGTGAGGATAATTTTGAGACTCCTCAAGTCAAGTGCCCCAACTTGACAGTCTCCCAGGGCTGCTTAAGGCCCCCCTCAAGCCATCTGCCAACTCTTGGCTTGACTGGAGAGTTTCCAAGACAAGTAGCTGCAAAAGAGGTTCGAGGTAACCATAAAAATAAGAACTCAATGAAGCAAAAAGGACTTCATTGATATTGCATGAAAAAGATACATCATCAAAGGACCCTCGATAGGCCAAGCAATCCCAAACAGGTTCTGAAAGGAGATCAGAGCCTATCTTTCTGCAAGCTCGTTCCTAGGATGGTGGATAGGCATGCCAGCACCCCCTTGGGCCTCTATAACCCTCGCCGGTGGGACTTCCTCAGCGGTAGAAGCAAGCCCCATCTCAGCCATGGCAATAGGAGTCGCAGCTCCTCCTAAGCCTCCACCAAGGTCGCCCGGGACCACGACCTCATCCAGCTTCAGCTCTGGAAAGAGCTGGGCCACCAGATACCTGCAGACACCGAATCCTTTGATGAAGGAATTCGTGGCTGCCTCCCATACTTCATCGGAGAACGTTATCGAGGCCTTGAACCTGGGCACTGCCTCGGTGGTCTCCTTCTTGGTAGCCTCCATCAGGGCCACCGCCTTAGAGGCTCTCTCCTCGGTTGCTAACAGCTGAGCTTGCATTGCCTCCAACTACGCTTGGAGAACACTCCTTAGCTCTTCCACCCGGGCAGCTTCGGCTTTGAGCTCCTCCACCCGGTGGGAAGCCCAATCCCTTTCTTGGGCCAAAGACACTTCGAGGTTCCAAGCTCGATTTTTGGCATCGACCACCTTGGCTTCGAGGACCTTATCCCTCTCCTCCAGGGCCCAGGCCCCGTTAGTTTGCTCCCGGGCCTTAATCGCTAGCGACACCCTTTCCTGCTTCTACCGGGCATCTCTCTTTTCCCACTGGGTGTAGTAGTCACGGATGAGAAGAATGTCGGTCCCGATCTGCACCATCAAAGGTGTTTGCTATGGCAACTATATAGAAGCAATAGAAAAGAAGAAGATAAAGGCTAGCAGCAGACCAAAAAGGACTCATGGAAGAAGAGATATCCTTCCAGACTCACCTAGCTCCTAGATTGGGCTAATCTCGGTGTCAAATAGGTTTTGCTCTGATAGCAAAACCTCAAGGGAGAGGATCTGATAAAAAATGAGCTAGTCATAAATTTCTCGATCAGAGGCCTCGTCCTGGTAGTTCTGGTTTGGGGTCCGGTCTGGATCACTCCAAATCCGGTCCACCCCTTCAACATAAGTGAAGAAGAATTTACTCTTGTATCCTTTGATGGAAGAGGGATGCTTAAACTTTATGTTCTTCAAGTGAGGAGAAACAAACCACCACCCATCCTCAGTCGGGTAGTGTTTAGGATAAAGAAGGTCCTGAACAGGGAGAAACGAGCAACAATCCCATGAAAGTGGCAAAAAATAATGAAGCAGTTAATGACCTTGATGGTGTTGGGGGCCAACTGGGCATGAACAAGATGGTAGTTGTTAAGGAAAGAGAGAAAGAAGGAGTGAAAAGGTAAACGAAGGCCCCCAAAATAGAACTCCTCATAAAGGGCTATTTGACCTGGGCCACTAGAGGTGACCCGCTCCCCCGGTCCCGAAATTGAGAGCCAGACAGAGTCTGGGATCCCGTAGGTGGCCCAGATCATAGAGAGATCCTCCCTGGTCATCGTCGAAGCGATGCCAGAAGGCTCGATCGGATAGGAAGGCCTAGAAGAAGCAACACGAGTGGAAAAGACAGGAGGAGCAGGAGAGGCCCTAGGTCCACCTATGACTACTTTGGTTGGGTGAAGGTTTCTATGGATGATGAGAGGAACCACCTCCTCATCAGAAGATGGAGTCCTTGATTGAGAGGGCCCTGCCTCATCGAGATTCCGGGAAGAGCGATGGTTCCGACCAGACGGGGCCATCCGAGATCAAAGAAAGAAAAAAGTATACAGGGAAAGAAGGCCTGGAAACCTTACAAGAAAACTCAGCCTAGCTGGAGAAGAAGGAGATGGCCAAGGAGGACTAATCTGGTTGTTGGGGGAAAGACAGCTGGGGGAAGGAAGAAGCTCTAGTCCAACGGCGAGTGGGAAAGTTTCGAAAGGGACGATTAGGGGAAAGCTTACTCTCTTTTCAAAGCGGCCAGACTGTAGCCATATATCCTTTCAGCGCTCCCACCACTAGATGGGCACCACATGACAACATCGATCAAAGGTGACGCCCTGATGCAATAGAAACAACCTCAGGTCATACATCCACCTTATGCTTCCTCAGACCCACTGATGTGGCACCCCCATACAGGCTTCAAGGCATGGCGCACGAAGTGGCGGTGATCGTGGCATTCAATGGCACCAGATTTCTGCCTTTCCACGTCACCTCCATAATTACTTCCTTAGCCCTGAGCACGATGTTTTATCAAGACTTGGGAGCAAGAGGCAAATGAAGAAGCGACATCACTGGGTCCTGCTCAGATCTAGCCAACAGAGATTGCAACCATAAGCTCTGTCCCTTCAAGTCCTTCCACTAGGTTGGCTCCCCCCAGGTCAAGACTCTAGCCGAAGCCGAACTCCACCTTCTACTGGGTTGGCTTCCCCTAGGTCGAGACTCCAACAGAAGCCAAATTCCTCTCCGAGTCCTTCCATTGGGTTGGCTCCCCCCAGGTTGAGAATCCAACCGAAGCTAGACTCCACCTTCTTCTGGGTTCGCTCCCCCCAGGTCGAGACTCCAGCAAATGTCAAATTCCTTTTCGAGTCCTTCCACTGGATTGGCTCCCCCAGGGTCGAGACTCCAGCCAAAGACAGACTCCACCTTCTGCTAGGTTGAGACTCCAACAGAAGCCAAATTCCTCTTCGAGTCCTTTCACTGGGTTGGATCCTCCCAGGTCGAGACTCCAACCGAAGTTGGACTCCACCTTCTGCTGGATTGGCTCCCCTTAGGTCGAGACTCTGGCAGAAGTCAAATTTTTCTTCGAGTCCTTCCACTGGGTTGGCTCCCCCTAAGTCGAGACTCTAGCCGAAGCCAGACTCCACCTTCTGCTGGGTTTGTCTCCCCCCAGGTCGAGACTCTAGCAGAAGCCAAATTCCTCTTCGAGTCCTTCCACTAGGTTGGCTCCCCCCAGGTCGAGACTCCAGCTAAAGCTGGACTCCACCTTCTACTGGGTTGGCTCCCCCCAGGTCGAGACTCCAATCGAAGCCAGACTCCATCTTTTGCTGGGTTGGCTCCCCCTAGGTCGAGACTCCAGCCGAGGTCGGACTCCACCTTCTGCTAGGTTGGATCCTCTCAGGTCGAGACTCCAACAGAAGTCAAATTCCTCTGCGAGTCCTTCCACTGGGTTGGCTCCCCCCAAGTCAAGACTCTAGTCGAAGCTGGACTTCACCTTCTGCTGGATTGGCTCCCCCTAGGTCAAGACTCTAGCAGATGCCAAATTTCTCTTCGAGTCCTTATGCTGGGTTGGCTCCCCCCAGGTCGAGACTCCAGCCGAAGTTGGACTCCACCTTCTACTGGGTTGGCTCCCCCTAGGTTGAGACTCTAGTAGAAGTCAAATTTCTCTTCGAGTTCTCTCGCTGGGCTAGCTCCCCCAAAGTGCACATCCATGGAGGACATAGTTGTGACCTAGTACTCAATTTCAAACCCTGAAGGCCCCTTAACTAAGTCATGGAAGTAAGCCCTTCATGGCCCTAGGCGGGCCTCCTTCAGAGTAGCTCAAGCTGAGAGAAGAAGGGAAGGAAGATACAAGATGATGCGGTTGGAATACAAGGTGTTTCAGCCAAAGGGAAGTGGAAGGCTGCATCAACTAAAAGTTCTTCACTCTAGGGATAAATTCTTAACACCCTGAGAAGCCACCAAAAAAAAAAGAGAGAGAAGGAAGAAGAGAAGGAAGAAAAAGAGACAAGAAGGAGAAGCGCACAATGGTCAAAACAAAAGCCTTCATTGATCATGTTGATCCCATAAGTGATTTTGATGATAACCAAACATTGGTGCATGCATTTGTTTTACTAACAACTCTTCAAGTGGTTTACAAGTTTTTATAGGATGAATTCATTATTCAAATTTCAAATCCTACATTTTCATTTCTTGTTGAGAGTTGTGTTGTAATTGAATATTGTAATGAAGAACCCAAAGAAAAAAAGTTGAGAAAGATTTTAAAGTTGGGTTACTTCTAAATGTGCTTCAAGCTTTTAATTTCTTAGAAATATGTTAAGTTTGAAGATATCTTGAAGCTTGAAGACTTGCTAGATGAATTCTGGAGAAAGATTGAGAAAAACACTGAAACATTCATCCGAGCCGACTTGAAGAGAAGGGAGCCGACTTTAGCACATGGCACGCATAAGGATTTTGGCATGCAGATATTCGAGTCGACTCTAAGGGACTCAAGCTGACTCGTCTAGTGTACTACTTGAATTAGACAGGCGAGATGACCCAAAGGGATTTCGAGTCAACTCTATCATATAGTCAGACATCCAAGCTGACTCTTCAGAAGATCAAGCTGGCTCCTCCAAAGTCCAGAAAATGCTTCTGTGAACCACAGCCAACTAAGTCGACTAGAATGGAAGTTAGTTGACTCGTCCAGACTGACATGTTGAAAGCCTGAGGATTCGAATCGACTAGAATCAAGGTGAGCTGACTCTTACAGAGTGAGGAATCAGGACACTGTGCAAGCGAGCCGACTAGATTGAAGAGAGTCGACTCAACCAGAACTACTCTGAGGATCCGAGCCGACTCGAATGGCAGTTACAGGCATATAATGGCTAGTTCCAGAACTTGGATTTTGAATCCAAAAAATGCTCCAACGGTCAAATGTCACATCCCAACGGTCTACAATGAGTGAAATTGCCTGAGAATGGTACAAGATTATATATTTAAGGATTTGAACTATTTGAACAATTCTTTTGAGAGAGTTAATGCATTATTGAATATCCAACCAAGTCAACAAGCAAGAGAGCACTGAGAGCATTCAAGATAGCCTTCAAGCCTTCACCAACTCTCATCTAAAGCTTGAAGCACTTAGTAAAGAAGCTATAGAAGCCATTAAAGTGCATTGAAGTGCATTCAAGTGGGCTTCTCTCGAGCTGCATCGGCAACCATTCGACAAAAAATTTATTTGTCATTCTGTTGCTTTTCTTTTCAATTCATTTTGAATTGTTGGGTTATTGGTGAGCCCAGTTGAAAAACCAAATAGGTTCTTGGTTAGCCTTTGTTAAAACCAAGTGTTGGGTTCTTGGTGATCCTGTGTTAAAACCAAGCTGGGTTCTTGGTGATCCTGGTAAAACCAAGTTGGGTTTCTTTGGTGATCCTGGTTTAAAACCAAAGTATAGAGATTTGGATTGTGAGCTTGTGAAAACAATCCGACTATTTTCCGGTGGGGGATATAGTGAAAATCCCAAGTGATAATCTTGGGTAGTGGATGTAGGAGCTGGGTTGCTCCGAACTGCTATAATTGTTGTGTGTTTGTGTTGTGCTTTTCTGATCTAATTTTGCTTCTGCATTTAAGTATTTTATCACAGCACTTAACACCTTAAAAGGAATTTCAAAGAGCACATTATTGCTTAAATTTTTTAATTTCTAATTCACCCCCCTCTAGGAAAAGCCACCTGGGCAACAACTGGTATCAGAGCAGTGTCTCTGAATACATTTAGAGTAAAGATTATTGGCTCATCCCATGAGTACATCCCTGGCCGAAGGCCAATCTACTAATAGACCTCCACTCTTCACTGGCATAAACTATTTTTACTGGAAAGCTAGAATGAAAATCTATAGACAAGCAGTCGATTTTCAATTATGGAAGGTCATTCTAAAAGGGCCACATATTTCCATGATTAAAATTAATGGCATGGATGTCCCAAAACCTGAAGAGGACTGGGATGAACACGACATGAAGTTGGGGGAATTAAATGCCAAAGCAATGAATCTATTATACTGTGCTTTGGATGCTAACGAGTTTAATCAAATTTTTACTTGCTCTTCGGCAAAAAAAACTTGGGACAAACTCGAAGTGACCCACAAAGGAACTTCCCAAGTGAAGACTTTGAATATAAATCTTCTTATACATAGTTATGAATTGTTTAAAATGGAATCTACTGAAACCATATCTGCCATGTTTACTCGATTTATAGATATTATTAATGGTTTAAAAAGTCTTGGCAGGGTTTACTCAAATGTTGACTTAGTACAGAAGATCTTAAGACCACTTCTGAACAAATGGGACCCTAAAGTAACTTGTTGCCCAGTAAGTAACCCAAGAGGCGGTGTGAATTGGATCTCTAAAAATTAGAAATTACTTTACTTGATGCAATGCAATTCAATTTAATAATTAATTATGCAAGGTACTATTAATTCAAATATAATGCTCTTAAATAAAAGTGCAGCGAAAATCAAGAGCAATGAAAAAAAAGCAAGTAGAGAGATCAATCAACCACAAAGATCAAGAAATATAGTGGTTCGGTGCTATCCAATGCACCTACATTCACTCCCCAAGATCTCCTTGAAAATTCACTATAATCACACCCGATTATAGTTGATTAGTTTTGCGGGCTCACTAATAAAAAATCCAACTTGTTTTCATAAGGCCAATAAGTCAAAACCTCACTTGGTTTTACGGGCAAACCAAGAACCTAATTGGTTTTCAAAGACTAACCAATAACCTCCCTTGGTTTTCCGGGCTAACCAAGAACCTAAGTGGTTTTGCTGGCTAACCACCAATCTAATTGGTTTTCAAAGGCTCACCAATAACCTCACTTGATTTTTCAATAGGATAACTAAGAACCCTTACAACAAATAAAGTTTAGAAGTAATGAGACAAAGTAAGCTTTCTAAAACAAAGCGGGTATCTCTTTGAAGTTCGATGTAGAAGTGCTTTGAACTTGTTAAAGCCTCTTGAATGATCAAGAATGGTTGATCTTTAATGCTCTTCAAGGATCTTGAATGCTTGGAGGCTTGCTTTTGCTTGAGAGTAGTTGAATCTTCGAAGAATAGGAGTTAAAGCTCTCTTTTCTTCTCTTTTCTCAAAACTCTTAAATGGTCTTTAATAAACTTTCATATCTTTCAATTTGATTTGATTTGGAGCATATAAATACTTCTCCAAGGCCTCAAATCCCATTTCTAGCTGTTAAACTTGAAAAACTAGCCGTTGAGGGCAAAATGGGTGAGTTCTGTGCTTGAAAAACTAGCCATTACTGTTGTCAGAACTTCATGTGTCGACCTTCAGACTGTGAGTCGACACATAAGGTCGACACTTGAACTTCTTGAGTCGACACCCAATTCAAATATCTCCAATCTGATTCTCTGGAAATCTTAGATGTGTCGACACTTACTCAGTTGAGTCAACACCTTGAGTCGACACCTTGCTTCCATGTGTCGACACTTCAGCTATTCTTCATTTTCAGCAAGTTCTGTGGCTTGAAAATCTCAGGCGATGTGTTGATCCATGTGTCGACCTTTAGGTCCATGTGTTGACACTTCAGCAATGCCATTGAAACATCAGTGCGTATCGGCTTGAGTCGACACTTCACTTCCATGTGTCGACACTTGGTGTCATGTGTCGACACTTTGAGTCGACACCTCATTGAAAACTTCACAGAAAAGGCTGAACTTGAGCTGAAACACATTTCCACTTTAACTTAACCATCCAATCAAGCAATTCTTGAGTTTCCAAGTTCTCTTTGTGTAATCCTTTTCATTCAAACTTGGCTTCTTCAAACAAATAAGCTTCTTCAAATTTATGAGCACCCTTTTCAACAAAAACACACTTCAAAGAAATCATTAGTCCTCAACTTATACTTAACCATTTTGCTTATCATCAAAATCAATAACCGAGTCAACAATCTCTCCCTTTTTGATGATGACAAAATCCTTAAGTATAAATTGCTTGAAAAGCTTTTGAAATAATTCATCAAAGTGCATAAAACTAGATGCATTGAGTGTATCAATATAATTTACAATATTAATATAATATTACAGAACGAAAATAATGTCAAGATTAATAATGTCAGAGCTTGTTATGATGATTGAGAGTATCAAATCTTTGGGATACATTAAAGACATAGAAAATAAGTATCATGATACTCTTCAAGAAAATTTTAGCAATGAACAAAGCTCCCCCTGTATTGATGATCCATAAAATAGTTTGCATATATCTTTTCAAACAATTAAAGAGGGGTTTTAAGATGAAATTCACTTTAAAAAGATTTTCAATGAAAACAAGGTATATCTCCCCCTTTCTTAAAGAATTTGTAAACATTTTTCAATTCAAGTTTTCAATATAATTTTCAAATTTTATTTACCACTAGCATATCACAAATATAAATCACATTTATACTTAAATCTTACATACTACTCTCCCTTTTTGTTATCATTAAAAAGGTAGGAAGATAAATAGGCTGAATAATCAAGATATTGCATTGAATTGCCACTACTCTCTCAAAAATATATTGCATTGAATTTAAAAAAATTATTCATTCCCATCAAAGAGTGAAGACAATGAAGAACTAAGAATAATTGAAGATATTTCATTCATTTCCATCAAAGGCATAAAGATGAAGAACAACATAGTTTTTCATTTAAAGTTAGAACTTGTACAACAGTAAGACATATAAAGGATATATAAGAGTAAACAACAAAGACAAAAATACATAGAAGCATAAAAACAAACTATCTAAAACTATATAAATGTCCTAATCCTCATCCAGATCATCAGTATCATCAAAAGATGAACCGATCTCAATCGGTCCTATATCAATAGAAGATCGAGCTCACGGCCACATCGATCTGAGATCTCTGAGATGGGTCCTGGTCGGCCGTGGAGAGTTACCCGACCACGTCCTCTGCGACGAGCATATGTCTAACCTCTGCTAGAGTAGTAGAGGTAGAAGCAATGTCCTCCGCAGGAATGGAACTAATCAGATCGACAGTCTCTGTGATGCAGAACAAATTAAGGGATGCGATGCGGAAGTAAATTAAGATTAATTAAATTTTTTTGTGGTTTTTATATGTTTGTAGAAGTTGGCTTCAAATCAAAGAAAAGTTAACCTAACATTGAAAGATACTAATATGATAATTGAAAGCACAACTTTAAGGAAACTAAATTATCAGAGTAATTCAGAAGCAACGGATCGCTGGGGTTGAGAAACTCCCAGACCTAGGGTTTCACTCCGAGCTTTCAACAGAACAGAAATAAAGAGAAGGGAAGGGTTATCTAACCAGACAATGATCTTCACAGATTTTGGTGGAAGAACTCTCCCGAGCAGATTGTTGGATCCTCGGAATCGGATATCTTCGTAATGGATCCTCCAATACTGGTCCTTTGGCGGGTTGGCTTCTCCTGAACTCAAGATCTGGAAGAGAAGAAAGACAATTGATGGAATCAGAGAGTCAAGGAAAAGATTTACCAGGTTGATGAACTTGAAGATCGAAATTGCTGAAAACTGGATTCTCCTGGATGCTGATGTGATTTTCCTTGGAACTTGCTCTGGATCTGAAGTAGCCGGACTGGATCTGGATGAAGGTGGACGGCCTGGACTTGTAGAGAGAGAGAGGCCGTGGGAGATGGATGGATCTAGGGTTTGGTGGATGGAAAATAATGAAAGGTGGCTAGGGTTTTGGAATTTCAAGTGGCTAACCTAGGGTTTTGGATAAAGATGGAGATCTCTCACCTCCTCAAGGCTCCAATGGAACCCGGATTACCCCCTCACGGAGCTCAACACTGAGAATAGTGCGGAAGAAGAGAAACCTAGGTCACTCAACACAAGAGAATAGCAAAAAATAATTTTCTTCATTGATTTTCAAAGTTACAAAGAGAGGTCTATTATATAGACCTAAAATTTTCTCCTAGCTTGTACAAATTCCCATGTGGGACTAAACTCTTCCAACCCCTAGATTAGGTAGAAAATCCTCTCCCTTGGCCGACCAAGAGTCCAAAAAAAATTGGGACGGCCATAAAGGAATTGTTTTGGAACTTTTATGGCACCTCCTTTGGAGTTGGATTTGGATTTGGAGTCCTCTTCTTCTTAAGGTATTTCTTCTTTTCTTCCACTCCAAGTTAAGCTCTTTGATTTTGATTTGAACTTCAATTAGGAGTAGGTTGGATGTCCTTCTTTGATTTCTTCTCCAAGAGAAGTTTTCTTCCTTCTTTGCTTAGGTAAATTAGGCAGGTGTGGGCGCCTCCTTTAATTTAGCCTCCAATTTGATTTTTTTCTTCTTTGGATGTGGGGACCATGACACTGGGATGCCTCTATGGCGCCTCCTGGACTCTGGCGTGTGCTCGGAGTGTGGCTGGGCGTGTGGCTTGGAGTGTGGCCTCCACTTGCTTGAACCTTGAGTTGATTGGAAGAGAAATGTGGCACCATTTTGGACCAAATTGAAACCACATTGGGACTTGCACCGAGTCAACATGACTCAACAAAATTTAAATGGTGATTCAAGAAATAAATAAAATAAATAAACTGGTTGACCAGGTCAACCTTTATTACAAACCCTAATTTCTCGGGCAATGTCAATCAGAGATCCAAATGGAGCTCTGAAGTCTTCTTCTGAGTCTGGTGCCCGCACCACTCTGTGACTGCCGGAAGAGGTGTGTGATCAAAGGAAGGACCTGAGTCAAAATACTGAAAGCCAGGTGTATAAAACCCAAGCTCTCGGATAGGAGAGAATGTGTGAATAGTGGGAGTATCAACAATCAGTGTGTCAAAGATAGGGGTATCAGTTGATGATACGATAGGTGTATCAAGAATAGAAATATCAGCTGTAGAATGAACTGGTAGGTCTGCAATCGATGTATCAATAGTAGGGGTGTCAATAATAGGTGTATCGATAATAGGAGTATCAATAATAGGTGTCAGAATAGGAATGGGAACAGGAATGGATCATCCGATCTAGATGGAGAAGATAGAGCTAGAGTCTGTGTCATCATCTCCATCATCACGATCTCCATCAACATCTCTAACAACATCATCAACACATCATCAATAGGTGCAGGGGCAGGTGGAGCAGTATCAGCAACTGGAGCACTCGCTGAAGGTCTGGACAGTGCAGTCAATATAGCTGAGATATCATCACTAAGTCTAATATGGCTCTCTCCGGTCTTGGCTATGAAATAGTCAAGATGCTGTCTCATGATAAAAACGTCGATCTCAATGCATCTGACTCTGTCCAATAAGCTATCAGGAACATCTAGAGTCTTCGTCTGAGCTGGCTGAGGCTGTGTTGAAGTAGTAGGATCAGACTGAGATGCAACGGCTGGCTGTGTTGCGGTCTCAGGCTGACTATCGCTAAGTCCTGCCTCGTCGGAGAGGATGCGCTCTTTCTTTGCTGCATCGTCATCATCAGCTCTATCCTCGGCCTGACCAGATATCCTGTGAGTCCACTAGCCTTGGAACAGATAGTAGCCCATCCGATGTAATGACCTGATGTCATACACATTAGTATGAAGTAGTGTGCGGTAGGGCTCGTCCTCAAAGTTGATGCCATACTCTCTGAATAAAACTGTAAGTCCCATCCCATATGGTAGGCAGAGTCACTGGCTAGTCGACGCCTCCATCATCTGGTGAACCATAAGCACTGGAAGGCAGATGGGCATGCACTGAACCAATGAGACCATCACTAGCAACTCCCACTCATTGATGTAATTGAAGCGTCCGGTCTTCGACAGAAGTATCCGGGTAACAATATGATGCAACAGTCTCATCTTTGCAGATAATCGAGATGCTGATACGGTGGCTCCCTCAGGCAGTATGTCAGACTCAAAGATGCACTGAAGTCCACTAACTCTATCCATCAGGCTGTCCACAACAGATCCAGTCATCAGAATGTCCCATACTCTTTTCAGAATCTCTGATGAAATAGGGATATCCCGGCCTCTCACTTACACTAACCATCCATCAGATCCATGGGCGAGTGATCCATAAAACTCTCGCATAAGCCCAGAATAATACCTTTCACTGAGTGAGCAAAATGAAGTCAGACCAGCCTGTCGAATTCACTCTCCGATCCTAAAGTGCTGCTGGTCGACAAAAGTAAAGTCCACTTGTCATCCTCCAACAAACAGTCTTCGAGCTCATCCGGCTAGAAGGTACAAAAAATGGTCGTGCGAGTGGATCAGGAGCTCTAGCCTCATGTCTGGCCTTCGTCCTTCACTCTTCTTCCTGATTTGACTAACGAGGTCGACGGACAACTTGCTTGCGAGGCCCCATTGCTTGGATTAAAGATTTGGGCAAGGTTTGGGTAGAAACCTAGGATTTCTAAGGCTTAGAATCCAAATGCAAGGAGAAATCCAACGAAATTCAAACTACCGGATGTCAAAATCAAGGAAATAATGGGTATGAAGCACGAAATAGTGGGAAGAATAGTGAGAGTACCTTGAAATCTTGTGTCAGCTCGAAGGAGAGA
The DNA here is from genome assembly GCA_021397845.1 of Areca catechu. Classification (NCBI taxonomy): domain Eukaryota; kingdom Viridiplantae; phylum Streptophyta; class Magnoliopsida; order Arecales; family Arecaceae; genus Areca; species Areca catechu. The sequence goes on from CM038039.1 coordinate 87,693,276, forward strand.
AAGAAATGGGGAGAAAAACCATTCGGAAATACTTTATTCTTAGTCTGCTATCATTCAAGTGTCGACTCACGAATATGTCGACATATTCAGGTGTCGACACATCAATGTGTCGACACATCGACTTAAAAACTAAAAATTTAGAGTTCCAAGGGCAGATCAAAATTACTGAAAATATGATTGAATTCAATGAAAAACAATAATGATTGAGTAAGATTGATCATAATTATGGTCGAATTGATCTAATTTGATTCAAATATAAGAAAAATTTAATCAAAAGCATTAATAATCTCAAGCTCTCTTCTAATCATACAAAATCAATCTTCTAGAAGAGGTTTAGTCAAAATATCAGCTAATTGAAACTCAGTACTAATAAATTCAAGCATAACATCATTATTTTCTACATGATCTTTGATAAAATGATGTCTAATTTCAATGTGTTTACTCCTAGAATGTTGAACAGGATTTTTAGTCAAGCAAATAGTACTGGTATTATCGCATTTAATAGGTGTACTAGCCAACTTGATTTCAAAATCTTCAAGTTGTTGCTTAATCCACAAGATTTGAGCACAACTTCCTGCTGCAATATACTCAGCCTCAACTATGGATAGTGCAACTGAAGTTTGTTTCTTGCTAAACCAGGAGATTAAGTTAACTCCAAGAAATTGGGAAGTACCACTAGTACTCTTTCTATCCAATTTACAACCAGCAAAATTCATATTAGAATATCCAATCAATTCAGTAGATGAATTTCTAGAATACCATAAACCAATATCAATAGTACCGGATAGATATCTAATAATGTGCTTAACAGCCAAAAGATGTAATTCTTTAGGTTCGGACTGATATCTAGCATACATGCATATACTGAACATTATATCTGGTTTACTAGCAGTTAGATACAGTAAAGAGCCAATCATATCTCTGTATAACTTTTGATCTACTGATTTATCATGTTCATCTTTATCAAGTCTACAAGAGGGGCTTATAGGCGTACCTATTGCTTTAGTAGTCTCCATCCCAAACTTCTTGATAATTTCTCTTGTATACTTAGCTTGGTTGATGAAGATACCATCTATAGTTTGCTTAATCTGGAGTTCGAGAAAGAAAATGAGTTCTCCCATCATGCTCATCTCGAACTCACCCTGCATTAGCTTAGCAAACTCTTGACAAAGAATTTCATTAGTAGCACCGAAAATGATATCATCAACATATATTTGTACTACTAATAAATCATTATCTTTCTTTTTCAAAAATAGTATTTTATCAACATTTCCTCTAGAAAATTTATTTTTAATCAGAAATTTGCTGAGTCTTTTATACCAGGCTCGAGGTGCTTGCTTTAATCCATAAAGTGCTTTGTGTAATTTAAAAACATGATCAGGATGTGCATGATTTTCAAATCCAGGTGGTTGTTCAACAAAAACCTTTTCAGTTATAAAACTATTTAAGAAAGCACTCTTAACATCCATTTGAATTAGTTTAAAATTCATAAAATAAGCAAATGCTAATAGAAGTCTAATTGCTTCAAGTCTAGCAACAGGAGCTAAAGTTTCATCAAAAGCAATACCTTCCTCCTGATTGTAGCCTTTAGCAACTAGCCTAGCTTTATTCCTAACAACAATTCCATTTTCATCTAATTTATTCCTAAATACCTATTTAGTGCCAATAATAGAAACATTAGATGGTCTTTCTATTAATGTCCAAACATTATTTCTATCAAACTGAATTAGTTCTTCTTGCATGGCATTAATCCAGTTATGGTCTTTTTCAGCTTCTTCATAACATTTAGGCTCTACTTGCGATACAAAATCTATATAATCATATTTATCTCTAATTGAGACTCGAATCCTTACCCCTTTAGATGGATCACCTATGATTAATTTCTTCGGATGTCCATAAGCATACCTCCACTCCTTAGGTAAATCTTGATGCTTTGGAGTGTCATCACCTTTCTTATTCTTGTCTTGAACTTCTTTACTTGGCTGAGGTTGATCATTCAGTGTCAACTTTTGAAGCTTGTCAGCACCTGCACATTCATCAGATGTATCCTATTTTCTGGAGGATTTGTTAGTAGATTCTTCAAAAATAATATGTACTGACTCTTCTACAACCAAAGTTCTTTTATTGAAAACTCTGTATGCCCTACTTGATATGGAGTATCCTAAATAGATACCTTCATTAGACTTAGCATCAAACTTTTCAAGATTATCTTTTCCATTATTTAAAACAAAACATTTACAACCAAAAACTTGAAAATATTTCAAAGTCGATTTTCTTTGGTTCCAAAGTTCATATGGAGTTTTCTTCAAAATAGGGTGGATTAAAACTCGATTTAAAATGTAACATGCAGTATTAATGGCTTCAGCCCAAAAATATCTCGGTAAATCATTTTCACAAAACTAGTGCGTGCCATTTCTTCCAAAGTATGATTTTTCCTTTCTACTATCCCATTCTGCTGAGGTGTTCTAGGTGCAGAAAAATTATGTTTTATTCCTTTTTCATTACAAAAGTTTTCGAAATCTTGATTTTCAAATTCAGTTCCATGATCACTATGAATGCAAACAACTGAAACACCTTTTTCATTTGAGACTTTTCAATAAAACTTTATGAAAGCAGAAAATGATTCATCTTTTTGTGCTAAAAAGAAAACCCATGTAAATCTCAAAAAATCATCCACTATGACTAATCCATATCTCTTGCCTTCTAGACTTGATGTTCTAGTTGGTCCAAAGAGATCCATATAAAGCAGTTCAAGTGGCTTACTAGTAATTACAAAACTTTTTGGTTTAAAAGAAGTTTTAACTTGCTTACCAAATTGACATGCTTGGCAAATTCTGTCTTTTTCAAAATAAAGTTCAGGTAAATCTCTAACTAAGTTCTTTTTACAAAGTTTTGAAAGAAGATACATACTAGCATGCCCTAATCTTCTATGCCAAAGCCAACTAGTCTCATCCTTAGTAGAATTCATTGCAACAAGGCATTCTCCATTAAGCAAAGATAGATCATCTTGGTCTACCAAATAAACATTTCCATTCATTTTTCCAATGAATTGTACTCCATTTATATCCGGACTAGCAATCATGCAATATGATGATTTAAAAACTATTTAAAAATCTTTATTGTAAAACTGACTAATGCTTAAAAGATTATGTTTCAAACCATCGACTAGAAGTACATTACTAATACAATTAGAAGGAGTTATGTGAACCTTACCAATACCAATAATTTTTCTTTACCATTATCATCGAAGGTCACACTCCCCCCATTCAAAGCTTCAAGAGAAGTGAATTGCTTCACATCTCCAGTCATGTGCCTTGAGCAACCACTATCAAGATACCAAAGTCTTTTGTTCTCCTTGGTTGCAAGGCACACCTGCAATAAAATCAAGTTTTGTTTTTAGGTACCGAAGTTAACTTGGGTCATTTAGGGTTAGCATTCAAAATGGTTCCTTTTGGAACCCACACTTTACCAAAAGAATTGATTTTTCTTAAATTGCATTGAAACGATTTATGACCTAATTTTTTACAAGAAAAACAAGTAATGCTAGATGATGCAGGTACAAAAAAGTTTTTTAAATACTTTTGTTGCTTTTGTGGTCGAAAACCTAAACCTGGTTTATTGAAAATTGCTCTTTGATTATTTAAAAGTAGGTTTAATTTTTCTGAACTATAAGTAAATTTTTCAACAAAAAGTTTTATCTTTTCAAGTTCATTTTTGTACTTAGTATTTTCAAGTTCTAAATCTTTATTTTTTTTTTAAAGATCATTGTTTGAAATAACATTCTTAGGTCTTTTCAAAACTTCATTTTTCATAGATAAAGCATTGTTTTTCTTTTCTAAAACATCCACTTTAGATTTTAAATCACTAACTTCATTTAATAAAGAATTGTTTTCAAAAGAAAAACTATTTGCATGCATTTTTAACTTTTTATTTTCACTTAAAATTAGTTTATAATCATGCATGAGTTCATCGAAGGCATTTCTAAGTTCATCAAATATAAAATCGATCTCGGTATCGGAATTTACCTCATCATTGTCTTGATGTGTCATTAAGTAGAGATTTGCAACTTCGGTCTGCTCTTCCGCAGAACTAGAGTCTTCACTATCACTCAAGGTGGCCATCATTGCTTTCTTCCTTAATTTTTTCCTAGACTTCTTAAGGAGAGGATAATCAAACTTGTAGTGTCCCGGCTTCTTGCATTCGAAGCATGTAGGTATTTCTTTCTCCTTTTTCTTTTCTTTTTCCTTCTCTTTCTCTTTTCCTTTTTCTTTTGATTGATATTTCTTGTTATAAGAAAATTTCCTCCTCTTCATGATTCTTCTGAATTTCCATGCAATGAGGGCTTCTTCACCTTCATCTTCGGACTCATCTATTGAGGATTCTTCTTGAATGTTTGACTTGAAAGCAATCCACTTCTTCTTCTTGTCCATGTCCATTGATTTTTGTTTCAAATTAAGCTCATAAGTCATGAGCGATCCAACTAGCTGCTCAAGAGGTAATTTGTCAACGTCCTTGGCTTCTTGGATTACGGTCTCCTTCAGATCCCATGATGTTGGAAGTGACCTGAGGATTTTATTCACAAGATCAGCATTAGACATTACCTTACCAAGACTTCTCATTCCATTTATAATATTAGTGAATATTGTGTACATATCAGTGATTGATTCATTAGGTTCCATTCGGAACATCTCATAAGTGTGCACTAACATATTTACTTTAGTATTTTTTACTTGATCGGTACCTTCATGGATAACTTCAAGTGTGTCCCATATTTCTTTAGCAGACATGCATGTAGATATCCTATTGAATTCACTAGGATCTAATGCACAATAAAGGAGATTCATTGCCTTGGCATTGATCTTGGATTGCTTAATGTCATTTTCATCCCAATCCTCTTCGAGCTTTGGGATGGAAACTCCATTAACTACTACTGAAAAAATATGAGGACCCATATCTACAACTTTCCATAAATTATAATCAATAGAATGCATATAAATTCTGATTCTAGTTTTCCAATAAGTATAATTTGGTCCATTGAAAATTGGAGGTCTATTTGAGGCTTGACCCTCAATTATGCTAGTATCAATTGGGGCTGCCATAGATCTTTACTCAAGGCGGTAAAACCTATACACTGAGAACAGGGCTCTGATACCACTTGTTGCTTAGTAAGCAACCCAAGAGGGGGATGAATTGGGTCTCTAAAAATTAGAAATTACTTTAATTGATGCAATGCAACCCAATTCAATAATTAATTATGCAAGGTACTATTAATTCAAATATAATGCTCTTAAATAAAAGTGCAGCGAAAATAAAGAGCAATGAAAGAAAATCAAGTAGAGAGATCAATCAACCACAAAGACCAAGAAATATAGTGGTTCGGTGCTATCCAATGCACCTACATCCACTCCCCAAGATCCCCTTGGAAATTCACTATAATCATACCCGATTACAGTTGATTAGTTTTGCGGGCTCACTAATCAAAAATCTAACTTATTTTCACAAGGCCAACAAGTCAAAACCTCACTTGGTTTTACGGGCTAACCAAGAACCTAATTGGTTTTCAAAGGCTAACCAATAACCTCCCTTGGTTTTCTGGGCTAACCAAGAACCTAAGTGGTTTTGCGGGCTAACTACCAACCTAATTGATTTTCAAAGGCTCACCAATAACCTCACTTAGTTTTTCAATAGGTTAACTAAGAACCCTTACAACAAATAAAGTTTAGAAGTAATGAGACAAAATAAGCTTTCTAAAACAAAATAGGTATCTCTTTGAAGTTCGATGTATAAGTGCTTTGAACATGTTGAAGCCTCTTGAATGCTCAAGAATGGTTGATCTTTAATGCTCTTCAAGGATCTTGAATACTTGGAGGCTTGCTTTTGCTTGAGAGTAGTTGAATCTTCAAAGAATAGGAATTAAAGCTCTCTTTTCTTCTCTCTTCTCAAAACTCTTAAATGGTCTTTAATAAACTTTCATATCTTTCAATTTGATTTGATTTGGAGCATATAAATACTTTTCCAAGGCCTCAAATCCCGTTTCTAGCCGTTAGACTTGAAAAACTAGTCGTTGGAGGGCAAAATGGGCAAGTTCTATGCTTGGAAAACTAGCCGTTACTGTTACAGAACTTCATGTGTCAACACTTCAGACTGTGAGTCGATATATAAGGTTGACACTTTAACTTCTTGAGTCGATGCCCAATTCAAATATCTTCAATCTGATTCTCTGGAAATCTCAAATGTGTCAATACTTACTCAGTTAAGTTGACACCTTGCTTCCATGTGTCGACACTTCAGCTGTTCTTCATTTTCAGCAAGTTCTGTGGCTTGAAAATCTCAAGCGATGTGTTGATCCATATGTCGACACTTGAGTCGACACTTTAGGTCCATGTGTTGACACTTCAACCGTGCCATTTGAAACATCAGTGCATACCGGCTTTAGTCGACACTTCATTTTCATGTGTCGACACTTGGTATCATGTGTCGACACTTTGAGTCGACACCTCATTGAAAACTTCATAGAAAAGGCTGAACTTGAGCTGAAACACATTTCCACTTTAACTTAACCATCCAATCAAGCAATTTTTGAGTTTCCAAGTCCTCTTTGAGTAATCCTTTTCATTCAAACTTGGCTTCTTCAAACAAATAAGCTTCTTCAAATTTGTGAGCACATTTTTCAACAAAAACATACTTCAAAGAAATCATTAGTCATCAACTTATACTTAACCATTTTGCTTATCATCAAAATCAATAACGAAGACAACATAACTTCCATCCAGGAAGTGAAAGACTTAAACACCTTATCTCTAGATGAATTAATGGGTTCTCTCATCACTCACGAATTGGCCATGTAGCATAGAATTGACGATGATCAAAAGAAGAAGAAGACAATAGCCCCCGCCAAGATGCTGGCCAGACATTCCTGGAGAAACATCATGTGGCCTCTCGGCCCTTCGTTTAGGGACCTGAAGCTCACCGGAAGACCCGCCTCGGCACAAGCTAGGAGAGAAGAGTTAAAGAGAAAAGGCACTGGGGAATGGAGGAGACTCTGCGAAAGCCTATCCACCTGTGCTTAAAATGACAAAGGATGGCTTCTCTGAAACAAATCCTGTTGTTCCCTCGTACCAATTGAAGGTATACACCTCATTAATTACCAGACCAGCCAGAAGATGCCATGTACTGGCACCGGATGACTCGAATGCTTCATTCCTAAAGGATTCGTGTTGACCCAGGAGAAGCATTTATGACCACCATTGGAAAGCTGAGCACCATAAAATCTCCATCAATGTGAAGGCATGGTCTACAAAGCATAGGCATGTAGAGGTGTCAGTAATGTAAGAGACGTCCCAATCCATGTCAGCATGATCATTACTCTTCATGCCCTGAGTGTCGTATCGTCTTTCGAGCTCGAGAGTGGGGGGCAATCGATATGACTGTATTCGTTGATATGGAGTCCATTTGGATGCCGGCTATCAGCTGGCAGGTGGAGGTGCCACCTGAGCATGGTGCCCAAGCGAAGAGCCGAAGTGAGACCACTACCGAGGTTAGCTCCTGGCCGGGGTCGAGCTCATACTATCGCCAACTGAAGAAAGGTGGACGATGGAGATTCAAATCATGATGGGAAAGGGGATTGTCTTCATCAAGACCTCGCCGCTGGGATGGTACGACTGACTGGCGGAGATCCACTACCTGAGGCCTACGAAGGGAGACATCTCGCTAGAACACCAGGATCCCCTCAGGCCCCGGTTTACACCAATCAGAAAGGAATGCCCCATTTGAGGCACGACGCCCCTCAACCTACCGTCTACATCACCCACAAGAAGAAGGTTGCGCCAAAGGATTCAAATCCTAGGATGGCCACCCACATACCAATGCTCTGCCAAGCTTCCCAAAACATGGTGACCAATCAAAATGTTAGAGCCAACGACATAATCCCTACCATGAAGGGAGAAAGGGGAGCTCATGCACAGTCCTCGAAGGCTACCAGGTGTCAACCTCTGAGACTTCCCCAAAAGGGGAACATCTGGGAAGCAAGCTCAAAGGGGCAAGACTGCCTCTCTATAACAAAACTCAAAGGGGCCTCCGAATGAAAAGGAAGAGGACAAGCAAGCAACGGGCACGCGAGGTAATCGTCGACACACATAAGGGAAGAGCAAACCAGACGAAACGCTCTGAGGCTACCAAAGAATTCGTCGGAAGAATCCCACGGACACAGTCAACCCTACTCGGGCTCTCCTTCTCTGCTGACACTTCTTTCCCACTTTCTCACTTTCTTTTCTCTAAAAAATAACCTCTGAACATGGAGACCTCACTGGGATCCACCGAGGGGGGTCTGTTCCCCTGGATGGACCATTGACTTGATCGCCGGAGTGCCCCCGCCAAAATCCCCATCCTGGGTCTCTTTTCTTTTGCAGGATTGGGTACACGTGTAGGATTCCAGACGAGGAGGGCGACGCCCGACGCTGCAGCGAAGCTATAGGCCATGACGGTCCAGGCGGCAACACAGCCCTTCTACCATTGTTCTCAATGTTAGGATAGCCTTTAATTTGATTCTCGAAGAGTACTATACTACTAAGACATTTAGATCTAATCTAAATATGTTGATCTGATCAAATTAGATTTAGATCTAATCTACACATGTTAATCTAATTAAATTAGACATAGATCTAATTTATATATGCTGATCCAATCAAATTAGATGTAGATCTAATTTAAACATGCTGATCTAATCAAATTAGACATAGATCTAATTTACACACACTAAAAATTAGATTTAAACATGTTAAAAGTCACATTTAAACATGTTGAAAATTAGATTTAAACAAGCTAAAAAATTAGATCTAAACATGCTAAAAAATTAGATCTAAACATGTTGAAATCAGATTTTAATATTACTAAAATCTAATTTTAGATTCAGATCCGATCACTATTTTAGGTCACATTTGAATTAGATTTGATCAAGATTCAGATCTACTATCCCCTGAACCTCATTCTGATACCAGTTAAAGGAATAATCACATGTCTGATCATGCAAATCTAGGTGCAGAGAATTTTTTAAAAAAATTCTTGATCCATATCCAAAATAATATGGGACCTCCTTTTTGTTTCTCATTCTTTGAAGGAAATCATGTGAAAAGAAGAGGGCGCACCAATACTTGGCACCTCCTCATCCTAATCCAAATTGGTGACCCAAGTGGCACCATCTCTTTTTGCCCTTACAAGCTTAATCTAATTAGCTCAAATCTAATTAAATAGGAAACCAAATTAAGGAATTATATGAGTCCAATTAGATTAGGTGAAATCCAATCTAATAAAGAACCCAAATGAAGGAGACAATACGAGTCCAAGTAGATTAGGTCAAGTCCAATCTAATAGGAAAACCTAATCAAGGAGAAACATGGGTCTAATCATATGCTAGCATGATTTCCTTAGACCCAATTAGACTATGCGAGTCTAATTAAGTAATCCAAAACCAAAACCCTTATTTGTGTGATCTCATAGATTCAATTGTATTTAGTAGTGGAATATATTATGATTTCTATCAACAATATCATTGAAACCCTTTTTCGATATATCAAAGCTCTTTTCAATTCAGCCAATCAGAATTATTGATTATCTAAATAATTTTAATTGATCTCACAATCTACTAGTGACACCTATTCGTATGTAGTGATAACCAATTAGAATTGAATGGATGAACCCTAGGTGGAGTTACCGTGTAATTTGGTTCTTCTATCATAAGTTCCAATAGGGTATAGGTTAAAGATAAGTCATCTAACCGGATCCCTATTATATATTGATTCAATCGACTTGAGTCCATTATAAAACCTTATGGAAACATCTTCAGCGGTCCATTGAAAGAAGGCCTCTAAGCGACCCTTTAACGATCCATTGAGGGAAGGCCTCTTAGAGGCCCCTAGCTCCAATACAGTCCTCGATCAGCTAGAGCCTTAATGACCCTTTAGCGATCCATTGAAGGAATTTAAGGCCATAGTGCCCTTGCCTCCAATATGGCTCTTGATTGGCTAGAGTCTCAATGACCCTTCAGTGGTCTATTGAAGGAAGGCCTTTCAACGGCCCCCGACTCCAATACGTCCTTGATCAGCCAGAGCCTCAATGAATCTTTAGTGATCCATTGAAGAAAGGGCTCTTAGCGCCCTCAGCTCCAATACAATCCTTGATTAGCTAGAGCCTCAATGGCCCTTTAGTGGTCCATTAATGGAAGGCCTCTCTATAGCCCTCGACTCTAATATGGCCCTTAATCGGCTAGAGCCTCAACAACCTTTCAGCAGTCCATTAAAGGAAGGCCTCTCAGCGGTCCTCTACTCCAATATGGCCCTCAATTGACTAGAGCCTTAATGACTCATCAATAGTCCCTTGAAGGAAGGCCTTTCAGTGGCCCTCGGCTCCAATATGGCCTTTGATCAGCCAAAGCCTTAACAACCCTTCAGTGGTCCATTGAAGGAAGGCTACAATGTTCCTAGCTCTAATATGGCCCTTGATTGGCCAAAGCCTCAATGACCCTTCAACGATCCATTGAAGAAAGACATCTCAGCAGCTCTTAGCTCCAATATGGTAGAGCTATCAATAGATCAGGTCTGGACCCGAGACCCATGGTATTTACCTAAAGGGTTCAGGTCTGGTACTAAATTTGGACCCATTTATCCGAACCTGTTTAGCTATAATTAAATGGATTTGGATCTGGATATTAAATATCCAGACTCGACAAACCCAGGACCTGATTATATATATAGTATTATATATATTTATATATATATATATTAATATTATTATGAACCATTAGATCTTTTGATCCAATGGTTCAAAATCAACTATAGTTTTTAATATAGAAGGCCTTCAATTCAGTAGTGGAGCAGCCCTAATTCTTTTCCATCACCTAAATCCCTAATCCTTCCTACCCCTCGATGGCCTGTAATATTGCTATGGTTGTTAGCATGTTATTATATCATTTTGTTGCTACTTGCATGTATTATTATATTATAATAGGTTCTAGTTCAATCCTCTTATTTACTCAAAAAAAAAGATAAGAAAGTAATATTGGACTTCATGTGCCATGGTACTATCCATTCAGGTCCCGGTCTGGGTCCGGATACCCGAGATCCATTCGGGCCTGAATCTGGTACTTCAAAACTGGACCCATTGGGTATTCGGGTTTGGATTTGGGTCTAATAGCTAAGATCGGATCCGAGTCTGGATATTTAGGTTTCGACCTGAACCCAACCCATTGATAGCTCTACAATATGGCCCTCGATCGACGAGAGCCTCAACAACCCCTCAATGGCAAATTGAAGGAAGGCCATAGCATCCTCGACTCCAATATGGCCTTGATCAGCTAAAGCCTGTATGACCCTTCAATGATCCATTGAAGGAAGGCCATAGCATCCCTAGTTCCAAATAACCTTTGATCAGTCAGATGACCCTCTTAGTAGTCCATTAAAGAAAATTCCAAGGCCATAGTGCCCCCGGCTTTGAATGACCTTTGATCGGTCATAGCCTTAATAACCCTACAGTAGCCTACTAAAAGAGCCTTTAATCAGGTTTAAAATCAATGGCCTTCAATCGATCCTGGTTTTAAATGACCCTCCCATCAAGAACACCATATTGTTGGCATCTCTTGACTGCATACTTTTACAACTTGACCAAAGCTTAGACTAGGGAGTAAGGGGATATATGTTGGGAGGAATTTTGATCGAGCCAAGGATATGAAACCCAAAGTCAATAAGCCTAGTCAGTTGGCTAACAATTTTTTTTGGCTCTAACATTACTAGTACTTATGACTCGACCAAGCTTTTTCAGGCTGACCAAGCCTTTTAGCATCAACTTAATAGTCAGCTCTCATATAAAATCTCAGAACCAGTCGAACCTTACCCCTGGTGGCTAGGACACGCCATCTTCTAGGTGAAATGGAATCATGCCTTGCATCCCCTAGCCTGATTACCCCATAGTTTTGATTGAGCCATTTGGGCTGACCATGGATCCTTGTGTCTGATGGTGAATTGGCCCTCAAGAAACACCCGTTTGGGTTGTTCGAAGGATGACACAACCGATGCTCATCTTCATGCCCCAGACTAAATGACTAGAAGGTCATGTCATGCTTCATGACCACTAATTACTACCATATTTTTACAATCAAGGGACATGACTGCTTTCATACAGTGGTCAACATCACAATTAAAGGACATAGCTATTTTCATACAAAAGATAAAGTTTCCATTAATGACAAGTAGACATTTTGTGCAAATAGAATGATTATCTGATAGCTTGTGTGAAAGGATCTCCAGCCCTATCATTTCTCACCAAATCTGCTAAAATCTTTTTATCTCAAAAATGCCCTCATCTCTTGTCTATAAGAAAAGGCTCCTTGCAAGCCCCTAAGGTACACAAAAATTCCTACCTCACACTCCTTAATACTGCTTTTGTGCTAGAAAATTAACTTGAGCATTAGATGGCCCATATCGAATAATACCTCCTGGCCAGGGCTTTTTTGTAGATTCTGCTTCAAAGATCTCCTTGCACCACCAACTCCAGCATCCTGGCACTTGACAAATTTTAGTACCAACAGAACCAAATACTACCACTCCTATACTTTGGAGGAAAATATTTTAATAACAATTTAAGTTATTTTTGTAATGAAATATTATTACTATAAATACTAAGTATTTTAGTGATGATATATTCGTATCATCAATAAATAATTAATTTTGATGACGATGGTGAAATCATCCTCAAATATATATATTTATGGAGATAAAAATTTAAAAATATCAATAATCTTTTATGATGAACTAGTTTCATCACAAATAATTTCATATTTGTGACAAACTTATATTTCATCATAAATAGTTTTTTTTATTTTTAGATAGGGTAATATATCATCATAATATATTTATTTTTTGGTAATGCTTATATTTTGGTTGCGTAATATAGATAATTTCATAATGAAATAGTTTTCCATACTACATTTTTATTTTCTTAAAATGGTGAATAAAATAGATTGGGTCACTAATTACTAATATTATTTTTAGTGATAATATTAGTTTTATTTTGTATTACATATGTATTAATAATAAATATAATTTTATGATAGAATAATAATTATTTAATGATGAATGATGAATAAATTTTGACATGCATTCATCATTGTACAATTTTAATGATGAAATAGCTTTGCCACTAATGATTTCTACATTTAGAAATAAAATTATATTTCATCATAAATATTTTTTTATTTTTGGAATGGATAATATTTTTACACCAAATTTTTATTTATTAGTGATTTTTATATTTTTATAACATATTTCTAGTTGCATAAATTTATGATGAAAATAGATTCGATTGATAATTATTAATATTATTACAAAGGGCAATGTTATTTTGGTCCTTGATTATATATTTATTAGTAATGAACATTATTTTATCATAGAATACCAATTATTTAATGATGACTAAAATTTTGTCATGTATGCATCATTGTATAATTTTTATGATAAATTAATTTTATTATGAATGATTCCATATTTGATGACAAAATTATATTTATCATAAATAAATTTTTATTTTTTGGCAACAGCAATATTTCATCACTAAATTTTTATTTATCAATAACATTTATATTTTTATTGAATAATATTGGATATTTGGTAAAAAAAATATTTTTTTAACTATATGATAAAAATAAAGTAGATCACTAGTTACTAATATTATTTTTAGTGATAACATTAACTTAACCTTTGATTATATATTTATTAGCAATAAATATAATTTATTCATAGAATACTAATTATTTAATAATGAGTAAAATTTGTCATGCATGCATCATTGTATAATTTTAATGATGAATTTGCTTCATCATGCATAGTTCCATATATAGTGACAAAATTATATTTCATCATAAATAAATTTTTAATTTTGGTAAGGATAATATTTCATCTCTAAGTTTTTTATTTATTAGTGACATTTATATGTTTGTTACATAATATAAGCTATTTGGTAATGAAATAATTTTTTATAATGCATTTTTAGTTGCATAAATTTGTGACAAAAATAGATTATATCATTAATCACTAATTTTATTTTTAGTGATAATATTAATTTTACCTTTGATTATATATTTATTATCAATAAATATAATTTTATCATAGAATAGTAATTATTTAATGATAAATAAATTTTGTATCATGTATGCATTGTTGTATAGTTTTTATCATGAATTAGTTGCATCACTAATGATTCCATATTTGGTGACAAAATTATATTTCATCATACATACATTTTTATTTCTTGGCAATGATAACATTTCATTACTAAACATATGTTTATTAATGACTTATAAATTTTTGTTGCATAATACAGACTATATAGAATTATCAATATTAATTTTAGCAACCATAATATTTTATCATTAATTATATATCTATTGGCAACATATATATTTTTATCATAGAATATTAATTATTTAATAATATAGATTTTGTCATGTATACATCATTGTATAACTTTTATCTTAATTTGACTGAACTAAGCTAGTTAGTAAATGATTTACATGACAATAGATATATGGTTGGAGAAGTACATTATCCAATCAAAGAGGACTAGAGAAGCAAATAGATTGTAATAATATAGGTCATGGGTGAACCTGATCCAACTCGGTTCCTTGATTGGGTTCTAATTTAGGACCCAAGCCAAACCCAATACAACATTAGGTTAAGTTAGGTTGCGTCTATGATCAAAATTCTTGATCCAATGGATCATTTATACTAGGTTGGGTTCATGTATAACCTAACCCTTTGGATTTGGGTTAAACATAGCCAACTACATTTTAATTACTACATAGCTAAATACTATTAACTGCACAAAACAAATAATAAAGATATTGTTATGAAAATATGGCCAACTATATTTTATATTAAAGATATTACTCATACAAATCTTAAATCATAATGTAAAGGCTCATATGGGTTCATATGGTATATTGGGTTCAGGTCAAGTCATTGAGTAAAAGGTCCGAATTTGACCTAGAGGTTAAATAGATCAAGTCAGATCGAATCCAAATTTGATAAATCCTGTCCGATCTAGAAAATGAAATGGATCTAATTTTAGAACATGATCCAACCCCACCATTCCTTTAAAATGGATTAGATTAGGTCTAAATGGATTGGGTTGGGTCGGGTCACCTGACCCATTTACAATCTAAGAAGATTTAGAAAAAAGTGAAAAAATTGGTGAAAGTAGGGTTTAATTCCACTTTTACAAAATTTAGATCAGATTCTTTTTCCTAATTTTAATATAACTCTCTATCCTAAAATAAATAGACTAGTACAAATAAATTTTTAAAAAATAAAAATTTTTCAAGAGATAGGTCTCAACTTTTATATCAACTCTATCTTCTTTGACTTCACCGAATTCTTCTCAAATTTGAAGTATGCCTAATCAAAATCTTACTTGAAAGAAGAAATTTCAATTTGATTAGCCTATATTAGTTCATAAATAAAGGTGATATGGCACGATCACTGACATGGAGCCCCTCTTAGATCCAACTGATGGTCACACTGGCAGAAGGTGCCACCTGGATGCGGATCCTAGAGGAAGCGTCCGGAATGAGCCCCTGGCCGAGGTCAGCTCCCTCGAGGTCGAGCCCTCGATTGAGGTCGTGCTCTCATTTTTTGAGCCCCTGGCCGAGGTCAGCTCCCTCAAGGCCAACCCTCGATCAAGGTCGCGCTATTATTTTTCAAGCCCCCGGTCGAGGTTAGCCTCTCGAGGCCGAGCCCTCGGTCGAGGTCATGCTCTCATTTTCTGAGCCCCCGACTGAGGTCAGCTCCCTCGAGGTCGAGCCCTCAGCCAAGGTTGTGCTCTCATTTTTCGAGCCCCCAGCCGAGGTCAGCTCCCTCGAGGTCGAGCCCTCTATCGAGGTCCTGCTCTAGTTCTTCGAGCCCCCGGCCGAGGTTAGTCCCTCAAGGTCAAGCCCTCTATTAAGGTCATGCTCTCATTCTTCGAGCTCCTGGCTGAGGTCAGCTCTACCGAGGTCGTGCTCTCATTTTTTGAGCCCCCGATCGAGATTAGCTCCCTCGAGGTCAAGCCATCTATCGAGGTCGTGCTCTCATTTTTTGAGCCCCTGATCGAGGTCAGCTCCCTCGAGGTCGAGCCCTCAGCCAGGGCCACGTTCTCTTTGCTTGAGGTCAATTCCTTGGTCAAAATCAGCTCCTTCCCCTAAGGTCAGGTATGGACTTTCACAGGTGGATACAGCCTTCTCCACGAGCACTTCTAGAGCTGCCGGGATTGTGACATTAGCAGGTGATGTCGCCACCCTCATTAGGGCACCTGAGCTGCTCAGAGAAGTTGGCACCCCTATGAGATGGTACACCACCAGAAGCACGCCACCTGTAACCTCTGTGGCACGGTATTTTGCCAGAGCATGCCGCCTGCGAAGGAGCATCCTGTCGGAGTATCAGACCTCACAGCCCATTGTCGGCACCTCCTAAGGAAGGATACTTGATAGTTATTACAAATAAAATAATTAACCTAAATTTATTTAATTAAAATTGATTCTTTTATATAGTGTTTTGTAAGAAATAATTTCATGAATAAGAAGAGTTTGATTTTAGGAATCCAACGGCACAAACGGTACTTAAATCAGACCTGAAACGAGCTCGGAATCTAATTTTAAAAGAATTATAAGAAATTGCATGGATTTTAGAGCAACCGAACCACCATGGACCGGCCGCTCGATCCACGGATCGATCGAAGGTCCATATGAAGCCATGGCCAGCGGTTCATAGAATAAAATCGTGGACCGTGAAGCTTGTTTTGAGCCGGAATCAACCGAGCTGCTGCCTCGTCGCCACCGGAGTCATCTCCTTTACTTGGAGAAGCTGCCGGAGCTGACGATTGCCGGTTCTCCCCTCCAAAAGTCCCCTTCCACCATTTCACTACCGACCAAGCTGCAGGTCTCCTTCTTCAATGTTATTCCATGGTTTTCTGCCCTTGCTAATCCGGCCATTCTCCACCATGACCGTCGATCACCATCTCTCCGGTCAGAGACGTCGTCCATAGTCATGTCGCCACCTGCTCCACCCATGGTCTCCTCCCTCTCAGAAGCACCAAATGCCACCACATACTATCGAGCTGCTTGAGCCACTATGCATCTCCTCTATGGCCGAGCATCACTACCCTCCTTCCCGTCATGGCTGTCCTCTTCTTCCTATCATGGTTAAAGCAGCCCATCACCATCCCACGATCTTTTTCTCCCTGAGGCTCTCCACCATATATGAGATGTCATCTGCCGCTCCCTCACCAGACCTGCTCTTCTCTATCAGAACTACCATCCACTGAACTTCCTCCCATGTTGCCAGAGTAGTTGGGTGCATCCTCCTCGATCTCGGACTCGACTTCTTCCAAGATCCTAGCACCATCAATGTTGATCGAAGATGCTATCGAGAGCCAGGATTAGGATGTCCAGATGGGAAAAGTAATCGATCGATCATGGAGTTTGTTAAGGTCCTTCGACAAGGAAGGATACATGGTGCAGTTGGAACAGAAGAGCAAGATCGGTGATCGAGCGAGTACACGATCAGTGGAACCATTGTTGGGATCATGCGAGTAGGTGCGAGGATAGGAATGTGGAATAGAGATTGTTGGGTAGATTAAGATAAGAAACCATCGTGGTTCCCATGTGGGTCTGACTTGGTGCTTCCATTCTACCATTCTCCGCTCCTCCCATTCCACTTTCATCTCTCCGCTCCACTCTGCACTCCACTCTTTGCTCTCATCCAGTTCCATTCTTCTTCCGACTTTCATTCCATGCTCCTTCCATCATCCCACATTTCACCGCACTCCACTCTCCACTCCATAATCTCTCTACTTCCATTTACTCTTTCGATTGCCTTTCTACCATGGTGTTCCCCGTTGCATCGCCCTTGATCCACCGCACTGGTTCCACCTGCTGATGTTCTACCACCTATTGATGTGCTACTGAGTCTTTTGGGAAGCGTGATCTCTGTCATATCCAGAAATCAGGGGAATTCGATAATTGTTTCCTTTTATTTTATTTTTTGTGTGATATATTTCTTATTTCAATAAAAAGGCTTTCCTTTTACTTGATATTAATTCATGCTCCCTTTTACCTTATTTGAAGCAGCCTAGACTCTAGGATTATCCGCCCTCAATAGATGCAAGTCATGCTTTTGAGGTAAGTTTCCTTAAGTGAAGATAATTTTTGACTGGAATATACTTAAAAGGGATGGGCCATGATCTGCGAGCACGGGCCGATCATGGCCCGTTCTCTTATTAAGATGACCATATCTTGACTATCTTCTTAGGTATTTCTTCTTTTTTATCTTCACTATTTTATTTCTCTACTTTTTCTTAGCAAATGGAACATTAGTTTTATTCTTTAAAAAATTCTCTTTTGAAATGACTCAAAAGTCCCTAAGGATTCGACCCTTACTCTTGCTATTCTACCTAAGAATAGTGGAATTAAGATATTGAAATTAGTGCATTGTGATGCTCATCAATACCTCGTTCAGTGTTGGGAAATGTGTCCCAAAGCCAATCGCCTGGGTT
The DNA here is from genome assembly GCA_021397845.1 of Areca catechu. Taxonomy (NCBI): domain Eukaryota; kingdom Viridiplantae; phylum Streptophyta; class Magnoliopsida; order Arecales; family Arecaceae; genus Areca; species Areca catechu. The sequence continues at coordinate 87,711,849 of CM038039.1, forward strand.
ATAGGCGGTTGTGCTCAGCACTGTATTCATTTTATGAATTAATAAAATTATTATTTTGGCAGCTCATCACATATTATATTTCCCTAATAATGAACTCTTTCTTTGTGATGAAGTCCTTAGGGCTGCACTGACTTCGATACAGAGAGGATGTATCGACTGGTCCTTAAACCTTGTTCACAGCCAAAGGATATATTGTACTGGATGGCAATATATCAAGTATAGGTTGTTGCAGTTCACATCATTTGGTTGTCCTCTTGACCAAATGAGTGTGGTGACACTGATGTGACCTGCAAGTGGGATATATGATATTTCATTGAACATGACTCCGTGAAACCCCTTTCTGCCAAAGGGATACTCACGATTGGATATGGGTATATGTGTCCCTCTGACCTGAGGTCATCACGGTTGCTTGCAAGCAACTCCCTGTGCTTTGGTGCTGGACTACCCGAATTTTTAATCCGGTGACGGAAGGTTTCTGGGTACAGGCAAGTACTTGTGGAGCAGTGATGGACCAAGATGGAATTGACCTGTCCGAACAGTTTGGATTGAATGTCTCGCTGTATCTCAATTTAGCAAATCCTCGACCGGGGTAGCCCTAGTGAAGAGTCACTGGGCTTGCAAGATTGAGACACGTTAGTCGACTGACTCAGTCTGGGTTGGCAGCCCAATATCAGTCGTTCGAAGCATTAGAGGTCAAAGGGATGAAATATACAGTAACCATATGCCAGAGGTTCGATTATATGCTCCCGCATCTTCGACCTATCCGGATGCCGGGACCCATTGCTAGATGGTTTCCTGTGCTGGTACTGGAATCGTTCCAGTACTACCGTTTAGGTTCGAACCTATGAGGTCACACGCCACAGAGGATAACTCTCTGATCCGGATACCGAGTATGATTGGGATCGCTTCGGTTTTATGGATACGGTAATTTTTTTAGCACCTTTTTCCCGGTCTTGCCCTTGTTTGGGTCAGCCAAAAATTGTTCCGGGCTGACCAAGTCTGCGCCAGGATTTTTCTAAATCAGATTTGAACTAATTCGGAGCTAAATTCGGCCTTTAATTGGTTGTGAACCAATTGAATTTTATTTCATTGGGCTTGGACCGTTCAAATTGAATTTAACCAAATTTTTTTGGGATTGGACCTTTGGGTTTAATTGATTTGAACCCAAAATCAATTAAACCGGTTTTTTCTTTTGAACCATAGGTTTTAATTGGATTAAACCCTTCATTTGGACCGTGTTTCTTCTTTTGACCGGTTCACACGTCCTTTTTTCTCTCACGCTGGGAGAATTCCAATCGTCTGACGCCATTCGGTGCCTCTTCATCTCCCCTCCACCCATTAGCCCTTAAACCCGTTTAATTTGTCCTTATGGCTGGTTTAATGGGTGGTTAAGCCTTCGAAGTCCTTTGGCCTCCCAGCGTTTTCGTTTTCTCCGCTGGCTGCTGCTCCCTTTTAAAACCTGCAGTCCCCTGGTTCTTAAAATAGAGAGGTCACCATGTGAGAATAAAAAAAGGGGCTGTGAGAGTTCTTGCTTGCTGATATTCCTTCCCTTTCCACCTGTGAAGTTGAGGGCTGGGTTTTGGTGAGTGGAAGGAAGAGAAATCAAGCCATAATCCCTGTTTTGATGCTCAAATCTGGAGGAAGACAAATTCTGTTTTGCTGAAAAACAGGTTCTGAAATTCTGCTCTTCCTTCCCACCGTTTCGTGTCTTCCGGCGACTAGCATCGACCGAGAGACGGATCAGAGCTAGCCCCCGGCGTGTGCCCCCTCTTGAGAGTGTTCAACCGAGCACTTGGAAGCCGGATCGACCTCCTTGCAGCTGTCCTCTTCTGCTCTGTTCTTGGTTGCAGGTTTTTCAGACTGCTGCAATTTCTGGTGCTGATTTTGGCTGAAAGGAAGGGGATCAAAACCTTCGGATCATCTTCTCCCCTTTGAAGGAAGATCAACAAATTTGTTCCCTAGCTTTTGGTGCTGGAAGAGAGATCCTTTCATTGGCAAAAACATTCCTTTGTTCTGCAAAAATATTTGGTGGAACGAACAGCACTTGTCAACGTGCTGTTAGTGGAGGACAACAGGAATAATTTTATTCCTGTTATCCCTGCTATTCCAGGCTTATACCAGATTTATTCCCAGCAGGAATAAGGTATGGATTTTGTATTTTAATTTCATGCATGCGTAGATCTATGGATTTAAAATGTTTTATAAACATTACATGCCCATGTTATAACATGTTTTAATCTATACATGCTTCCTGATTGTGTTAGATCCTGGGTGGAGCATGTTTTCGCTGTGCATTTTAAAATTATTTTAAAATACTTACCTGCTCCCTCTTGTTGCATGCTTAGGGTAGGCACCTGCAAACGTACCATTCATTATTCAATGGTATCAGAGCCAGGTTCGCAAGTGTAACATAATCTTGATGCATGTTAGATTAAAACTAGTTTAATCTATTTTTGTATCCTGATAGTACTTTTAAGAACCTAGTTGAGACCTTCACCATGACCGTGTGTCTTTGACACGAAATGGATCGTCTGTGTTGTCCTTTTCAGAAGGATCCTTTAAGGAAATCTTGGAATTAAATTTGTTTTAGTTCAGATACAATTTTGACATGTATGTTAAAATTATTGGGCCATGAAATGTTTATAAAATAAAATCTAGAAATGATGCATGATTTTGTAATGTAAAAAATGTTTTACATTGACACTTAATTAAAAATGTTTTGATTAAATGTATGGCTTTTTAAAATGAAATATTAGGTTTATGAAATCTAATTTGACATGAATAAGCCATTTTGGGTTAATTGGGTTAGTTATCTAATTGGGTCCTTAACTGGGTTAGACCTAGGTTTAGTTGAACCGGATAAAAGAAGATTAATCAAAAGTTGATTAAGGTCCTTCTTTAGAATTATCTAATAGTTAGAATAGTTGATCCGTTCATCTAAAATGGATCCAATTAGTGGCTCTGTGGATGCCCGAGTCTTTAAGCTAATCTGATCGGGTCTGGTAAACCGATTGGTGTCGAGGTAGGTTTGGCATTTGTGATCATGGTTGTATGAGGCTACCTCTTTCCTGGCCAACTTGGTTGGTGTCTAGGAAAGATGGTTAATGGCAGATACTCACCCATGATCTCACCTACCTGGCTAGTCGAGTCAACCAGAACTGATTGGAAAAGCTCAATGACTCAAGTTAACCCATGTCACCCAGGTTGATCGGTCTGACTGATCTTTAGGTGCCCATGGATCATTTGTTGATTCATTTCAACCCTCCTGAAATCTGATTGATTCAGTGGGAGGATGATCCATGTCCTTGTCTCTTCTCTTCTATCACAACTAAAATCCTCTAAAATTATTAGGTCCTTAAAAGACTAAGTCAAAGAGTTGATAGTGTCTGAGCCTCCCATTAAGTTGGATAGAAATATGTCCACTAGCTTGGTGTGCATCAGCAGTTCCATAGAACGGGTGTACATCCGGCGATTGGAATTTCTATCTGATCGATGATGGTTCAGTGCAACCTCCTTAACGGGACCAGGTGGGATGGCCATAGTCGGGCTTGGTCTTTAGTTAGCTGGAAGCATTGGGTTTATCATTTTAATGGTTGGACCTAACCAGAGACCCGCAATAGGAGGCCCCTAGGCCGATTGGGGAGTTCTCTGGGGCAAAAATTCTATACTGAAAATTATTTAGAGAAACAATTGGTTTACGAACCTACCTTTAGGCTCGTATGGGTGAGCTGGCCATAGTCGGGCTCATGCGAGGCCTATTGGATTTCAGTACCCACTTGAAAAATGTTGTTCTCACGGGTTGGAGTCAGAGGCTACCAATCTGAAAAATTAGTGGGAGAAACCTTTAGACTAAAGTCCAAGTCTTTTGGTTAAGTTATTAATTCATAAACTAATTTGGTCTTGTTTTCTTTTCAGATGTCTTCAAACTTATCACTCCGGTCACTTCTCGATAATGAGAAGTTGAAGGGTCATAACTTCGATACTTAGTATCGAAGGTTAAGAATTGTTCTGGAGCATGAACGGATCCTCTATGTGATAACGGATCCGACGCCTGAAATCCCTCCTGCAAATGCACGGAGTGCGGTCAGAGACGCTTACTTGAAGTGGATTTCTGATCGGACTACTGTCCGTTGCATTATGCTTGCTGCGATGAACGACGAGTTCAGTCGCAAATTCGAGGAGGCCCAACCTGATGAAATCCTTCAAAAATTGAAGGAATCCTTCGGCACCCCGGATGATGTAGAACGGTACAAAGTGTCTTGTGCCATCTACAACTCCAAGATGCCGAATGGTGGTTCAGTCACTGATCATGTATTGTACATGATCGAGCTGATTGAAAAACTGGGCAAACTCGGATGCCCCTTGCACGAGCAGCTCGGCAAGGATGCGATCCTGAATTCTCTTCCCTCCTATCTTGACTTTCTTGATCATTATATAATGAACAAGCCTGCAGTCAACTACCATGGTCTTTTGGGGTTGCTGCAGACTTTCGAGAAAGACCACCAACTTAATAAGGGGGTGGTGAATTTAGTGGGAAGAAGTAGAGGTCGTCGTCCCTTTAAGAAAGGGAAGAAGAAAATAAACAAAAAGGGAAAGAAGGCGCAAAATGCTCCTGGCCCGAGTCAGACCAGGAAGTTTAAGGCTGATCAGTCTTCTGCAGAGTGCTTCTACTGCAAGAAGAAGGGACACTGGAAGAGGAACTGTCCTCTTTACATTGCGTCCCTTGATCCGAACAGGCCGAGAAAGCAGAAGTCTGCTGAACAAGGTATTTATATGATAAAACCTTGTAATTACTCAATTGTTGATACTGCTAACTGGGTATTGGATACTGGTAGTCCAATTCATGTTTGTAACTCGTTACAGGGACTTCAAGTTAGCAGAAGATTTGAAGATGGAGAATAGTTTCTGAGCGTCGGGAATGGAAATCGTATTCCAGTACTGGCAATTGGAGTCCTGCGTCTTGTCTTTGAGTCTTGTACTGTCGAACTAGTCGACTGTCACTATTGTCCTAGTTTCATTATGTGCATAATCTCTGTAGGCCTTTTGGCCAATTATGATTTTGAACTGTCAATAAAAGGAGATTTTTGCAATGTTATTTTGAATAATGCTGTTATAATAAAAGCTAGATTAAATAATGGCATATACGTACTATCAAGGCCTGTTAGTGTAATGTACACTTCTAGCAAACGCCCAAGGTTAGATAATGTCAATAATTTGTATCTTTGGCACTGTAGGCTAGGTCATATTAACCAAAATAGGATCAACAAGTTGCGAAGAGATGGACTTCTCGAGGTCAGTGATTCTGAATCACTGCCCACTTGTGAATCCTGTTTACTTGGTAAAATGACCAAGTCACCTTTTTCTGGAAAAGGTGAACGATCTACAGAACTCCTAAGTCTAATACATACTGATGTATATGGACCAATTACAATTAGTGTCAAAGGAGGATACAAATATTTCATTACATTTACAGACGACTTTTCGAGGTTTGGTTATGTCTTTCTAATGAGACATAAGTCTGAGTCGTTTGAAATGTTCAAACGATACTGTAATGAAGTAGAAAAACAAACTGGAAAAAGTATTAAAACCCTTCGATCTGATCGAGGTGGTGAATACTTATCTGGTGCATTTTTGACATATCTTGAGGAGAATGGAATTCTCTCTCAGTGGACTCCTCCAGGAACACCACAGTTGAATGGTGTGTCCGAAAGGAGGAATCGAACCTTGTTGGACATGGTTCGATCAATGATGGGCTTTGCAACTCTGCCGCTATCCTTTTGGGGATATGCGCTTCAGACAGCCTGTTACTTGTTAAATAATGTTCCAAGTAAGTCTGTTGTCTCCACTCCGTATGAGATGTGGAATGGACGTAAACCTTCAATCTCACACCTTCGGGTCTGGGGTTGTCCGGCTTACGTAAAACATTTAGACGCAGACAAACTTGGTCCTAAGTCTGACAGGTGTTTATTCATTGGTTATCCTAAGGAAACCAAAGGGTATTTCTTCTATTTGGAGAATGAACAAAAAGTGTTCGTTGCTCTTAGAGCTATCTTTTTGGAAAAGGAGTTCCTTGGAGAAGGAACTATAGCCTCTAAGATTGAACTTGATGAAGTTCAGCCAATAGAAGAACCTGCACACTCTAAGGACATCGTAGAACCGGTTATGATTGACTCACACCTTGAACCCATTAGGAGATCTGGTAGAATACCGCGTCAGCCGGACAGATACTACGGTTTCTTGGTCCGGGACGGCGATCCCATTGAGCTCGATGAGAACAATGAGGATCCGATCACCTATATGGATGCACTTCAGAGGTCTGACTCTGAGGCATGGCTTGGAGCCATGCGATCCGAAATGGAATCCATGGAAATCAACAATGTTTGGACATTGGTTGATCCGCCTGAAGGAATAAAACCCATCGAGTGTAAATGGATCTTCAAGAGGAAAAGGGGCGCAGATGGGAAGGTAGAAACCTATAAAGCCCGTCTGGTTGCCAAGGGGTATCGTCAGCGATATGGTATCGATTATGACGAGACATTCTCCCCTGTGGCAATGCTCAAGTCTATTCGGATCATGTTTGCTTTGGCAGCATATTTTGATTACGAGATCTGGCAGATGGATGTCCGAACCGCTTTCCTAAATGGGGAGCTAGAAGAAGAGGTGTATATGATACAGCCTGAAGGGTTCACATCCACAGATGAATCAAAAGTATGCAAGTTGCAGAAGTCCATCTATGGACTCAAGCAAGCATCTCGAAGTTGGAACTTACAGTTTAATAGGTGTATCAAATCGTACGGCTTCGTTAAGAACGGAGAAGAACTGTGCATCTATAAATGGGTTAATGGTTCTGTGATTGTATTCCTAGTACTGTATGTTGACGACATTCTCTTAATCGGGAATGACGTTGCAGCATTACAAGGAATAAAGGTCTGGTTATCATCTCAGTTCTCCATGAAGGACTTGGGTGAAGCTTCTTACATACTAGGTATGAAGATCTATAGAGATAGATCCAAGAAGCTTTTGGGACTGTCCCAGTCTACGTACATAGACACCGTGCTGAAACGGTTCAGCATGGAAAATTCCAAGAAAGGCTATCTTCCGATAGGTTATGGAATTACTCTTTCCAAAAAGGATTGTGCGACAACACCTGAGGAAAGAGAACGCATGAGTAGAGTACCTTATGCTTCTGCAGTAGGCTCTATCATGTATGCTATGACTTGTACTAGACCAGACATGTCATACTCACTAGGAGTAGTGAGTAGATACCAGTCTGACCCAGGTGAGGCGCATTGGAAGGTGGTTAAGACCATCCTTAAGTATTTGAGAAATACTAAAGATCAATGGCTGATTTATGGAGAACCTGACTTGAAACTTGTGGGGTACACTGACTCTAGTTTCCAGTCAGATAGAGATGATAGCAAGAGTGTGTCAGGGTTTGTATTTACCCTGAACGAAGGAGCGATCTACTGGAAAAGTTTCAAGCAGGCAACTGTTGCAGACTCGGTATGCGAAGCAGAATATATTGCAGCATTAGATGCAGCAAAGGAAGCTGTGTGGTTGCAGAAATTCCTTCGAGAGCTAGGGGTGGCACCTTCCCTAGATGGTCCTGTTCCGGTGTACTGTGACAGCATTGGAGCCATTGCTCAAGCTAAGGAGCCAAAAGCTCATCACCGCACCAAGCACATTTTGCGGCGCTACCACCTCGTACGAGAAATCGTGGAGTGAGGCGACATCAATCTTCCGAAGATCGATGGAAAAGAAAATCTGGCCGACCCCTTCACTAAAGCCTTTGGAGTCAAAGAGTTCGACTATTGTAAATGGGAAATGGGTATTAGATACTCCTCTAATTGGCTTTAGTACAAGTGGGAGTTGTTGGAAAATGTGTCCCAAAGCCAATCGCCTGGGTTATAGACGGTTGTGCTCAGCACTGTATTCATTTTATGAATTAATAAAATTATTATTTTGGCAGCTCATCACATATTATATTTCCCTAATAATGAACTGTTTCCTTGTGATGAAGTCCTTAGGACTGCACTGACTTCGATACAGAGAGGATGTATCGACTGGTCCTTAAATCTTGTTCACAGCTAAAGGATATATTGTACTGGACGGCAATATATCAAGTATAGGTTATTGCAGTTCACATCATTTGGTTGTCCTCTTGACCAAATGAGTGTGGTGACACTGATGTGACCTGCAAGTGGGATATATGATATTTCATTGAACGTGACTCCGTGAAACCCCATTCTACCAAAGGGATACTCACGATTGGATATGGATATATGTATCCCTCTGACCTGAGGTCATCACGGTTGCTTGCAAGCAACTCCCTGTGCTTTGGTGCTGGACTACCCGGATTTTTAATCCGGTGACGGAAGGTTTCTGGGTACAGGCAAGTACTTGTGGAGTAGTGATGGACCAAGATGGAATTGACCTGTCCGAACAGTTTGGATTGAATGTCTCGCTGTATCTCAATTTAGCAAATCCTCGGTCGGGGTAGCCCTAGTGAAGAGTCACTGAGCTTGCAAGATTGAGACACATTAGTCGACTGACTCAGTCTGTGTTGGCAGCCCAATATCAGTCGTCCTGAGCATTAGAGAACAAAGGGATGAAATATACAGTAACCATATGCCAGAGGTTTGATTATATGCTCCCGCATCTTCGACCTATCCGAACGCCGGGATCCATTGCTAGATGGTTTCCTGTGCTGGTACTGGAATCATTCCAGTACTACCGTTTAGGTTCGAACCTATGAGATCACACGCCACAGAGGATAACTCTCTGATTCGGATACCGAGTACGATTAGGAATCGCTTCGGTTTTATGAATACGGTAATTTTTTGAGCACCTTTTTCCTGGTCTTGCCCTTGTTTGGGTCAGCCAAAAATTGTTCCGGGCTGACCAGGTCTTCACCAGGATTTTTCTGAATCAGATTTGAACTGATTCGAAGCTAAATTCGGCCTTCAATTGGTTGTGAACCAATTGAATTTTATTTCACTGGGCTTGGACCGTTCAAATTGAATTTAACCAAATTTTTTTGGGATTGGACCTTTGGGTTTAATTGATTTGAACCCAAAATCAATTAAACCGGCTTTTTCTTTTGAACCATAGGTTTTAATTGGATTAAACCCTTCATTTGGACCGTGTTTCTTCTTTTGACCGGTTCACACATCCTTTTTTCTCTCACGCTGGGAGAATTCCAATCGTCTGACGCCATTCGGCGCCTCTTCATCTCCCCTCCACCCATTAGCCCTTAAACCCATTTAATTTGTCCTTATGGCTGGTTTAATGGGTGGTTAAGCCTCCGAAGTCCTTTGGCCTCCCAGCGTTTTCGTTTTCTCCGCTGGCTGCTGCTCCCTTTTAAAACCTGCAGTCCCCTGGTTCTTAAAATAGAGAGGTCACCATGTGAGAATAAAAAAAGGGGCTGTGAGAGTTCTTGCTTGCTGATATTCCTTCCCTTTCCACCTGTGAAGTTGAGGGCTGGGTTTTGGTGAGTGGAAGGAAGAGAAATCAAGCCATAATCCCTGTTTTGATGCTCAAATCTGGAGGAAGACAAATTCTGTTTTGCTAAAAAACAGGTTCTGAAATTCTGCTCTTCCTTCCCACCGTTTCGTGTCTTCCGGCGACTAGCATCGACCGAGAGACGGATCAGAGCTAGCCCCCGGCGTGTGCCCCCTCTTGAGAGTGTTCAACCGAGCACTTGGAAGCCGGATCGACCTCCTTGCAGCTGTCCTCTTCTGCTCTGTTCTTGGTTGCAGGTTTTTCAGACTGCTGCAATTTCTGGTGCTGATTTTGGCTGAAAGGAAGGGGATCAAAACCTTCGGATCATCTTCTCCCCTTTGAAGGAAGATCAACAAATTTGTTCCCTAGCTTTTGGTGCTGGAAGAGAGATCCTTTCATTGGCAAAAACATTCCTTTGTTCTGCAAAAAATTTTGGTGGAACGAACAGCACTTGTCAACGTGCTGTTAGTGGAGGACAACAGGAATAATTTTATTCCTGTTATCCCTGCTATTCCAGGCTTATACCAGATTTATTCCCAGCAGGAATAAGGTATGGATTTTGTATTTTAATTTCATGCATGCGTAGATCTATGGATTTAAAATGTTTTATAAACATTACATGCCCATGTTATAACATGTTTTAATCTGTACATGCTTCCTGATTGCGTTAGATCCTGGGTGGAGCATGTTTTCGCTGTGCATTTTAAAATTGTTTTAAAATACTTACCTGCTCCCTCTTGTTGCATGCTTAGGGTAGGCACCTGCAAACGTACCATTCATCCTTCATTCAGGGCATGACACCCCTCGTCCTACCACCTGCACCACTCGGAAGAGGAAGGTTTCGCCAAGGATTTTAGACCCTATAGCATCTCCCTCAGACCGGTGCTCTACCAGGTCTCCCCAAACATGGAGGGACGATGCCAGAAAGGGGCAGTGCCCTGTCGAAGTGTCAAGCCTCGCAACGTGCCACACGTATCTACCGTGAGAGAGATGTGCACTTCTCAGTACTCCACTTGTGCTCGTGGCAGACCTCCCCAGACAGAGGCTACGGATCCTGTCCCCCTCCTTTGGAAAGGGCAAGGAAGAGCAGGCCTACGCCTTGTCCAGGTGAGGGTCTCCCAGAGGGTGCCAAGTCAGGGCTCTGCACCTTACTGGAGGTACAATGCTTCTATAAAAAACTCAAAGGGGCCTCCGGTAAAGGTAAGCGAGAAGGGGCAGGCAACCAGCAAGGCTTTGAGGGCAAGAAGAATACACCAAGACTCCCCAGGAAAGCTCCCATGGCAGCAGCCATCACTACTCAAGCCCTCCTTCTCGATTCCAACTCTCCTTCCATCACCTCTTAAATCCTCTAAGAGTGGAGACCACTTAGGGATCCACCGAGGAGAATCTGTTCTCCTTGATTGCCTACTGACTTGATCGTCGGAGTGCCCTTGCTAGGATCTTTGGCCCAGGTCTTCCTTCTTTGGTAGGACCGGGGTGACACGCACGAAGGATGACAGGTGAGAGAACCACCAATCGATGCCACGTAGGAGCTGCGGGCCATGACAATCTATGCAGCAACAGATTGGCACACCAGGTAGGGGCCTGCAAGCCGGGCCCATGGGCTGGGAGCCAGGCCTACAACCAAAATGATGGGGGCGCCAGCCCGGTCTTCTTTTCCTCCTGGCCAGATGATGATGCAACCCTGGGCCCCTATCCAGACTCTCCACGGGCCCTTTTCGATGGGTCCTCCCTGGGCTTTGGGGATGCACTCCTCTTCCGGGATGTCTCCCAGATCTGGTATATCGAGAACTTCATGCCTGCAAGAAAAGAGGAATACTGGTTAGACTCAAGGCCAAGAAGGATCCCTGTAGAAAGAAAAAAAATGTGGTTCATGGAGCTCACCTAAGGCATGGATCAGGCTGACCCCAGCCTCGAACAGATTGTGTTCAGCCAGCAGGTCCTGGAGGGGAGGAATGATGGAGGTGATGAGCTGGTCCATGGCCTCCACTTGAGCATTTCGGTTCGAGGAGCGATCCGTGTCACTCCAGACCCAGTCGACCTCCTTGACTGAAGCAAAGAAAAATCTATTTTTCCATCCCTTGATGGAAGAAGAAAGATCAAACTTAATGGCCCCCGGGCGAGGGGCCATGAACCACCACCCCTGATCGACGAGTGGCGCTTCAGGGTGAAGAATGCCCTGAAAAGAAAAAAATGGGTGACAATCCCATGGAAATGATAAAGGATGGTGAAGCAAGAGATGACCCTAATGGCATTTGGGGCAAGTTGGGCTAGAACTAAGCAGAAGTTGCTAAGGAAAGGAAAAGGGATGCAGAGGCAAGCAAAGACCCCTGAGGAAAAAGTCCTCATAAAGGGTGATTTGACCCAGGCCACCAGAGGTGACCCACTCCCCCAGTCCCGAGACTGAGAGCCGGACGGAGTCCGAAATCTCATAGGTATTCTAGAGATGAAGGAGATCCTTTTGGGTCATCACTGAAGTGATGCCAAAAAGACCAGTCGGACCATGGTCGACAAGAGGAATAGGAAGAGCATGAGGAATAGGAAGATTAGGAGGAATAGAGGGGGAAGGAGAAGGGGGTGCCCTAGGTCAACCTATGACGATTCTCGTTGGTCGAGGACCCCTATGGACACTAAGGGGGACATCATCCTCCTCATCGAAGGATGGGGTCCTGGGCCAAGAAAGCCCTGCATCGCTAGAGTGCCCCGAATGGGGATGCCTCCAGCTAGAAGGATCCATCCTAAATTAAAGGAGTGGGGTGCCAAAGAAGAGAAATCTAAGGACTCTAAGATGGGTCTCCCTCAGCGCAGGCCAAAGGAGGAGAAAAAGACAAAGGAAGGGGGAACTAACCTGAATATCTCGGAGGAAAGATCAGATTGGGGTGGAAAAGGGCTCTAGTTCTCCCTACAAGCATGAAGGTTTGAAAGAGGTGGTTAGAAAAAAGTTTCTCTCCTTTTCAAAAATGGCTTGACAGTGCTCCGTCAGACCATACCGATTGAGGCGTGCATCCTTTCGGTCCTCTGATCGCCGGATGCATGCCATGTACCGGGATCCACTGGGAATGGCACCTCGACCCACCGAAGATCGCTTCGGGCTCGGTGGCAATCATCATGCTCCCCGGGACCTGCTGATGTGGTGTCTCCTCATTGGCATTGTGGAACGATCCGTGAGTCATCGGCAATCAGGGCATTTAATAGCACCGAATATTTATCCTTCCAGATCAACATCACTATAATTCCCTTCGCCCCGAGCAATGCATCATGCTCAGGACTCGAGAGTGGGGACCAACTGATATGGCACAACCACTGACATAGAGCCCCTCTCAAATCCAACTAGTAGCCATGCTGGCAAAAGGTGCCACCTGGATGCAGTTCTTGGAGGAAGCATCCAGATCGAGCCCCTAGTCGAGGTCAGCTCCCTCGAGGTCGAGCCCTTGGCCAAGGTCGTGCTCTCATTTTTCAATCCCTTGGCTTAGGTCAATTCCCTTGAGGTCGAGCCCTTGGTCAAGGTCATGCTCTTGTTTTTCAAGCCCCCGGTCGAGGTCAGCTTCTTCGAGGTCGAGCCCTCAGCCAAGGTCGTGCTCTCATTTTTTGAGCCCGCAGTCGAGGTCAGCTTCCTCAAGATTAAGCCCTTGATCAAGGTCATGATCTCATTTTTTGATCCCCCAGTCGAGGTCAGCTCCCTCGAGGTCGAGCCCTCTATCGAGGTCGAGCCCTCTATCGAGGTCGAGCCCTCTATTGAGGTCGTACTCTCATTCTTCGAGCCCCTGACCAAGGTCAGCTCCCTCGAGGTCGAGCCCTCTGCCAAGGTCATGCTCTTGTTCTTCGAGCTCCCGGCTGAGGTCAGCTCTATCGAGGTTGAGCCCTCTACCGAGATCGTGCTCTCATTTTTCGAGCCCCCAGTCGAGGTCAGCTCCCTCGAGGTCAAACCCTTTATCGAGGTCATGCTCTCATTTTTTAAGCCCCCGACCAAGGTCAGCTCTCTCGAGGTCAAGCCCTCGGCCAAAGCCGCATTCCCTCTGCTCGAGGTTGATTCCTTGGTCAAAATCAGCTCCTTCCCCTGAGGTTAGGTATGGACTTTCACAGGTGGATGCGGCCTTCTCCATGAGCACTTTTAAAGTGGCCGGGATCGTGACATTGGCAGGTGATGTCACCACCCTCATCAGGGCCCCTGAGCTACGTGGAGAAGTTGGCACCCCTGTGGGATGGTACTCCACCATAAGCACACCGCCTGCAACCTTTATGGCATGGAATTTTGCTAGAGCACACCACCTATTGATGAGCATCCCGCCGGAGTATCAGATCTCACAACCCATTGTCGGCACCTCCTGAGGGAGGATATCTTGTTCGGGACATGGTGCCCCTTGACCTACTGCCTGTACCACCCAGAAGAGGAAGGTTTCACCAGGGGTTTCAGACCCTGTAACACTCCCTCTAGACCGGTGCTCTGCCAGGTCTCCCCAAATATGGTGGGATGATGCCAGAAAGGGGTAGTGCCCTATCGGAGTGTCAGGCCTCATGGCATGCCACACGTACCCATCATGAGAGAGACGTGCACTCCTCAGTACTCCACTTGTGCCCATGGCAGACCTTGTAGGCCAGGGATGGTGATGGCAACCCAAGAGGGGGGTGAATTGGACTTTAAAACTTTTTTGTAATATTTCAAATAAACTTTTTTGCAATATTTCAAATAATGTACCAATTCAAAATATGTGTTTGTGAGATAAAGATAATGTGCAGCAAAAATTAAAAAGTAAATGCAAGAATAAAATAATCACAAACATAAATTAATTTATAGTGGTTCGGTGCATTTCAAGGCACCTACATCCACTCTCCAAGTTTTCCTTAAGAATCTACTATAATCACCAAGATTACAGTCGATTAGTTTTCCGAGTTCACTAATCAAAACCCCTTGGTTTTTATGGGCTAACCAAAAATTCCCTGGTTTTCCAGGCTAACCAAAAACCTCTTGGTTTTCCAGGCTAACCAAAAACTTTGTTGGTTTTATGGGATGACCAACAACCTAATTGGTTTTACAGGATGACCAACAACCTAGATGGTTTTTCGGGCTAACCAACAACCCAACTTGTTTTGCGGGCTAACAAGTCAAAACCCTTGTTGGTTTTTATCACATAGGCTCACCAATAACCTTGATGGTTTTTTCAAGGCTCACCATCAACCTAAATACAATAATGTAAGAATGGAAATAAAAAGCTTTCTTACAAAGCAAATATTTCATTGAGGCACATTGATTGTTGATGTTGAGCTTGCCTCCATGTTGTAGAAGCTTCAATGGATACTTGAAGATGTTGCTCTTGGAAGCTCCCTCTCCTCTTTGAATTCTTGGAGGTTCAACATCTCAACAAATGGATCCTTAAAATATCCTTCATATATTTTCACTTGAAAATCAAAGGATTTATCTTTCAAACCATGGATCCTCTTCTCTCTTCTTTAGAATTGCTTCTCCAAGTGTTTAAATAACCTCCCAACACTTAAATGATCGTTTGTAGCCGTTAGGGAGGAAAACTAGCCGTTGGAGCCAAGTTGGGGAAGTTCTGCACTTCAGAAAAACTAGTCGTTACAGTCCAAGTGTCGACACTTGACCTTCATGAGTCGACACTTCATTTTCTTGAGTCGATACTTGATCAAAGATATTTTTTGAAGTTTTCTGCTCTGTACTCGTGAGTCGACACTTCTTCTGGTGAGTGACATATTGAGTCGATACTTTGAGTCCGTGAGTCGACACTTGGCCAAACTCTAAAATTACCTCATTCTGTCTTCTGTTTGGTCTCCGGCCTTGAGTCGATACTTCACTGTTCATGAGTAGATACTTGAGTCAACACTTGGATTTCATGAGTCAACATTTGGCTGCACCAGTGCTGAAACTTCTTCAAATTCAATTCTTGAGTACCTGTAACTGATTTACACACTTAACATATAATTAGTACTCAAATATACTTAAGTATTTTGTCATAATCAAAACCAGAGTTAACAATCTCTTCCTTTTTGATAATGATAGAACCTTTAAGTATATAAACAAGGTTAGCTAAAAAATAAACATAACATGCTCCAAAAGATTAATAATAAGAATAGAGCAATGTATTAATGAAAAACATTGAGCTCCCCCTTAAAATATGATCTAAAAATAATTTTTCAAAAGCTCCCCCTCAACATATGATTTGTAAATTCTTTTCAAAGTTTTTCAAAAATTTTAAACTTTCAAATTTTCAAACTTGGGCTGCCATGATCTTTAGCTTAAAATTGTTAGATTTTTAAATAGAGCATCGAGCTCTAATACCACTTGTAGGCCAGGGATGGTGATGGCAACCCAAGAGGGGGGTGAATTAGACTTTAAAACTTTTTCACAATACTTCAAATAATGTGCCAATTCAAAATATATGTTTGTGAGATCAAGATAATGTGCAGCAGAAATTAAGAAGTAAATGCAAGAATAAAACAATCACAAACACAAAATAATTTATAGTGGTTCAATGCACTCCAAGGCACCTACATCCACTCTCCAAGTTTTCCTTGGAAATTTTACTATAATCACGAAGATTACAGCCGATTAGTTTTCCGAGCTCACTAATCAAAACCCCTTGATTTTCATGGGCTAACCAAAAACCCCTTAGTTTTCCAAGCTAACCAAAAATCTCTTGATTTTCTGGGTTAACCAAAAACCTTGTTGGTTTTGTGGGCTCACCAACAACCTAGTTGGTTTTACGGGATGACCAACAACCTAGTTGGTTTTACAGGATGACCAATAACCTAGATGGTTTTCCAAGCTAACCAACAACCCAACTTATTTTGCAAGCTAACAAGTCAAAACCCTTGTTGGTTTTTATCACATAAGCTCACCAACAACCTTGATGGTCTTTCCAAGGCTCACCATCAACCTAAATACAATAATATAAGAATGAAAATAAAAAGCTTTCTTACAAAGCAAATATTTTGTTGAGGCATATTGATTATTGATGTTGAGCTTGTCTCCATGTTGTAGAAGCTTCAATGGATGCTTGAAGATATTGCTCTTGGAAGCTCCCTCTCCTTTTTGAATTCTTGGAGGCTCAACATCTCAACAAATAGATCCTTAAAATATCCTTCATATATTTTTACTTGAAAACCAAAGGATTTATCTTTCAAACCATGGATCCTCTTCCCTCTTCTTTAGAATTGCTTTCCCAAGTGTTTAAATAACCTCCCAACACTTAAATGACCATTTGTAGCCATTAGGAAGGAAAAACTAGCCGTTGGAGCCAAGTTGGAAAAGTTTTGTACTTCAGAAAAACTAGCCGTTATAGTCTAAGTGTCGACACTTGACCTTCATGAGTCGATACTTCATTTTCTTGAGTCGACACTTCATTTCTTTGAGTTCACACTTAATCAAAGATGTTTTTTGAAGTCTTCTGCTCTACATTGGTAAGTCGATACTTCTTCTGGTGAGTCGACACCTTGAGTCAACATTTTGAGTCCGTGAGTCGACACTTGACCAAACTCTAAAATTACCTCGTTCTGTCTTCTATTTGGTCTCAGGCCTTGAGTCAATACTTTACTGTTCATGAGCCGACACTTGGATTTCTTGAGTCGACACTTGGCTGCACAAGTGCTGAAATTTCTTTAAATTCAATTCTTGAGTACCTATAACTGATTTACACACTTAACACATAATTAGTACTCAAATATACTTAAGTATTTTATCATAATCAAAACCAGAGTCAATAGACCTCCCCTGATGGAGGCTATAAATCCTATCCCCCTCCTCCGAAGGGGTGGGGAAGAGCAGGCCTACGCCGCGTCCAAGTGAGGGACTCCTAGAGGGTGCTAGGTCAGGGCTCTGCACCTCACTAGAGGTACAACTCTTCTATAAGAAACTCAAAAGGGCCTCCGACAAAGGTAAGCGAGAAGGGGCCAGCAACCTGCAAGGCTCTAAGGGCAAGAAGAATACACCAGGACTCCCTAGGAGAGCTCCCGCGATAGCAGCCATCACTGCTCAAGCACTCCTTCTCGATTTCAACTCTCCTTTCATCACCTCTTAAGTCTTCTAAGAGTGGAGACCACTTGGAGATCCACCGAGGAGGATCGTTTTCCTTGATTGTCTACTGACTTGATCTTTAGAGTGCCCCTGTCAGGATCTCTGGCTCGGGTCTCCCTTTTTTATAGGACCGGGGTGAAGTGCACGAAAGATGCCAGGCGGGAGAACCACCAACCGATGCCACGTAAGAGCTGCGAGCCATGATGATCAAGGCAGCAACAAAAAGAATTTGGGCTTGAATGCTAGGAGCGCCGCCTCATTTAATGGGTAGCATCACAACGTAGATCTCAAAAAAGTTCCTAAATTTTTTTAAAAAAAGATCTTGGAAATTGGATGTTATATAATCAAGTTATGGCCTTTGAAAGTTTAATCTATGACTTGGCTTCAAGATATGGTAGATCTTGCTCTTCAACCTTCAAACCCTATCTTTATGGCCAAAGTGGTCCACATCAAGTCTAGGGATCATATTGGATCAATGTAGGTTGGTTTGATTAAAAGTTTTTAACTTATGTAGTGAAAATTAATTAGAGTGTATTACAAATAAATTATCAAGATGGAGGTGGGAGCATATGGAGTAGAGTTTTACAAGTTGGAGGCTAACCTGAAAAAAATCTAATTTAAACTTGTTCTCAATTCACAGAAATATATGTATTATAATAAAATATATGTAATATATAATATATTCTATATTATACATATATATTACTATAAAATATATTATATGAATTTGCTTGGCTTAGGTTTGGTTATTGTGTTGGTTCCCTAGGTGCTATGCATAAGATCGACAAGATTCAAAACACTAACCAAGCAGAAGATGCAGCTATGAAAACATTTTTCATAATATGCATACAAAATTAAATTAAAATGACCTAAAACATGATCTAACATGCTGATATAGATTAGATAGCAGATCTAAAAATTAAAATAAGAAGAAAAATACTTACCTGTATCGCTATCCATCTTCAACTCCCATTAAATCGCGTCTAGTGGATCATCAGCATTCCTACAGAAGCCGTGCACATGCTCAACTTGTACTGGCATCTATACGAGGCTGATTCCTTATTGAATCATCATGCTACTAGAGTGCTAGCTCCTTTGCAGGTATCTCATCCAGCTTAGATCTGGATCTGGCTTCAACTCTTGAAGGAACGGGAATAGCATATGCACAAACATTCTTTTCATAGTTTTTGTCACACAACCTTTCTCAAATTCCAGTCCAATTGCTGATAAACCCTTATCCACATTCAAATAGGCGTTTAGATAAAATTAGACTTTATCTAGATAATGTGAGAGAGTCTTTGGATAGAAGGAGAGGTGCCATCTCTTTTCATCTTGCATGCATGAACAAAGGGGGCACCAAAATAGCACTCCTCCTTATTTCACATGCCCAATTTTAGATGGTCTAAATCTAATCCAATTAGGTTTAGAGTCTAGGTCAATTGGATTCAAATAGGGTTCAATTCGAATCCAATTCAAGCTTGATTTGAATTGAATTTGAAAAGGTTATCAACCCTAATTCGAATTAGGATTAGAATTCAAGTCTAACTTGAATTATTAAGGTCCATCCTTGGTTAGATCGCATGGAGTCTAACTTTATGACATTAACCATTTCTTAGAATAGATCACATCACCTCGTTATAGGTTTTGGGATCATCTCTATGTTCCCTATCTCCTATAAGGAATACTTTCTTTAAATCCTCTATAACCGTACCCATGTACCTATTAGAGGATGTGAGATCCTACTAGACTTATGAGATTATGAAGAAACTATATGTACTGGCTCTACTTGAATAGATTCTATAGGTACTATGACCAATCGCTCTTCAGAGACTCTCTCTTCAAGCTTAATCATCCTCCCACTGCTAGATTTAGGTTAAACTATTTATTATATGTATTGGGTCATAACAACTTGTGATCCACTAGGAAGTAGTATTCTTATAACTCTTTAGGATATAAGCCATCAATGACCTACTCTTTAAATTATCCATCCATTGTCATTTGACATAGGTCGAACCACTTTCTTACTACACTATATCTCATATAAGAGTAAGAATAGATTTAAAGCAAACCCAATTTAATAAGCTGAGTTATGTAACTATATCCTTAAAGATAAATTAAGTATTCTCATAATGGATTGAACCATATCTAATAGAATTCGATTACACTGCTCAAACACCTCATTGAGCTTGAGATGTAAGAGAAGTCTATTATAAGACAATGCTAAATAATCTAAGATGAATTTTGAATTATCCTCTAAGATATTTTCTTCCTTGATCTCATCAAAGTACCTAAAGGAGTGTCTACATGTCGAATGTGCTACACACACGAATATATACATTGGCAAGTATATAAGCAGTCTCACCCATACCCTTTGTCTCCTAAAAGGTGGCTTAGTCAACAATTTTCAAGATAGGATTCATAAATTTGAAATGACTCAATAGTCAATTAGCCAAAAGGTCCATAGTTATTCATGGTTTCCAAATTGTTTATCCTTTCTTTTCGACTTGACCAAAATTGATGTGCCACCTATATACTTTAGGTTAATATCATCTCAAAAGATCTCGTAGATCTAATGGCACTCATTAAACCACTCAATAGATGCATCCAGATACTAGTAGAGACTAATACTTATAAAGCCACCTACATCCAATTTATTTCTAAAATAAATAAATCAGAGATAGAAATCAAATTTCTGCTCTAATAGTAATATCTCTCTAATTATACGATAATCACAAAGGTCATTATTCTACAGCAGCAACTATTACCCTATTACCGGTCCATTAAGTACCTCAATCCTTCACTCTCCTATAGATTCTAATAGAATCTACAATTCAAAAGTAGAAAAAACTGTATGGTTATTTTGATTTTGAACAGCTAACATACCTTCCAAAGGTGTGTCTTATTTATTCTACAAGGATTTTAGGTATAGGGATAATTAGGTCCCTTTAATAATTACCCATTAGTTGACCTAATTATTTTAATAATATTTAAATGATAGTTTACAATAAACTATCTACTGGATCAAATTCATGTATAGTTTTTATGCATCAACATGCAACTTCTCAAGCTCCTAATTATTAATCATTGTCAAATAATAATCACGGATCGATTGCACTTAGGTCAACCATCAAATGACTAGGCAATATAGGATAATCCTAATCTATTATAGTACTCAGCTTTTTCTAATCAATCTTTAAGTTGAGCTAGTTTTGTACTAGGTTATGGTTAATCGATTAGTCTAAAACTTAAGAGGGTTTGAAATTGACTTTAATTCTCAAAGAGGAAAATTTCTATTTAGACATTTGTATTAAATCTTAAATTTATTCTAAGAAATTTAGAAAATAAATTAGGCTTCCACTTTTTCATAGATCTCACACACTCCTCTATGGAGATGTAAAAATCCCTATATGACTAGAATTCCTAGTGGGTATTACGAATCCATTGATTCTGTGCACCTCATCTAATTGTTATTGATAATACGCAAATCAATGAATAGTCAATTCTTGCCCAATTCTTCACAAGCATATTACAGTGACTCAATCTTTAAGTCACGTGAGCTTATCTAACAGTTATTGCCTATACTCTATAATTAAGCCAGACCCACTGTTCAACCCAAAATGAAGCCATCATTGGATCCCTCACCTAATAATTATTAGGCCCAACCCCATCTTTACCCCGCAACATCTCATGTTAATAGAGTGGTTGCACTCCATTGATACAATTGAACCACTATATCCAGCCAAGAATAATCAGCACCCAAGAGATACCTACATCTTTTCAATGTGGAAGACCTATGACTTAAGATTTGTGAAAAGGTTAGGTTCAGGTCTCTTCTTAATTGGTCAGTACATCTTATGTCTGATTAACTTAGTTTAGGTTAGCACATCTCATGTTTGACTAAGCCAGATTAGGTCAGCATATCTAATGTCTGATTCACCAGGTTGGGTAAGTACATCTCATGTCTGGCTAACCTGGTTAAGCTCAGTCCATCTCATATTTTACTAAGTCTAGTTAGGTCAGCATATCTCATATCTGACAAACCAGGTTTAGATCAGCACATCTCACATTTGACAAACCTAGTTCATGTTAGCACATCTCATGTTTGACAACCTAGGTGGCATGGGTGAACTCAAATCAATAAGCAACCTAATGAAAAACTTAATCGACCAAGCTAGCCAGGTAAGTAAGATCAATGGGAGGGTTTCATCATTTAACCTCTTTTCTTAGACACCAACCATGTTGGCCAGGTAAGAGTTAGCTGTAATTAATAACCATGATCAAGACTTGTGTTAAACATAAATTGGTCAACAAGTATTGAATAGGTTGGCCTAGCAACTCAGACTCGGACCACTGAACCAAATTAGGTCTTAAATTGATCAATTCATATTAAGTGTGAATCGATGTGACCAAACTATATCTAAGATCATTTTTGAGACCCTTTGACCTAACCCTAATCAATTATTGATTGGGTTTGATCAGCAACTCAAAATTAAAATAGGGTTCTAGTCAGATCTAATCAAAACCTTAATGTGTAATCTAATCACTAGACTTAATTATTTTGCCCATATTCTCATTCTAAGAGGTCTTCTTTCAATGCATATTGTATATCAAATCTACAAAACCTATAAGATCATATCTTATATCTTAGCATAGGTTACTGATCTCCATTATTGATGAACATGGTAATGAGTTCTTCAAGTTACCTCATAGCTACACAGGGTATCTGGCCTTTATAGTAAGTCCACACGAAGCCCTGAAGCAGATCAGCCTTCTAAAACTTCTAGCTCTTTGCAAAGGCTACCTAATGGCTGATTGATCTCCTTCTTCAGAATTTCTCGAACCCTTTAACAAGCAAAAGAGATAGAGATCTTGGAGGATTAAGAGGTGGAAGAAAATAAAAATAATGGAGACCCTTTTCTATTTTTTTCTCCCTCCCCAAAACCCTAGCACCAAGAACTACCCATGCCCACAAGCTTTTTTATGCCAACTCTCCCTATTTTTTTTAGTGATTTCCTTTCACAAAACCCATGGTAATCCTTCTCAAAATGTGCACATGCCCATCAAAAAAAATCAAATAAAAATAGGTGTTGAGAGGGATAGAGAGATTAGGATAAAAAAGATAAGGATAAGGCTAGAAGTTTGAATCGCATTGAAACTCTATCCAATTTAATTCAAAACCAATTAAAATTTAAACAAGACTTAATCCTCATCTAATCCTCATCCAAATAAGAGAAAGAAAGGGTGACAAAGGGGATTTGGCATGGAAAAATCATGGTAAAAGAGAATTTAGGGTGGAGAAAAACTATGGAGAAAAAATAGGTGGTGCTAGGAATAAAAAATAAAATTTGATTTGATCTAGTTTAAGTGTAACCAAATCAAATTTGGTTTGATACAATTAATATATCTAAACCTAATCCAATTAAGTCTCTAATACTTTAATTAAATCTCAATCAAATCAGGAAGTAATCAAGCCCAAAGCCTGATCAAACTAGAATTAAAACTCCTTAGCAATTAGGTTATCATATAACCTAATCAGGTCAGACCTTATTAAATCCAATTCAATTAGACTTGACCAAATCTCTTTGTTCAATCAAATTGAATCAATTAATAATCTAATTACTAATTAATTCTCCTATAATTTATTAAGACTTAATGAATTATTTCTTTACAACACTTGTATAAGGGTAATTATCAATTATATTGATAATTATACTTTTAAATGATTTTTAATCATTAATTAGCTATCATGATCAGTCAAAAGTTTTTATTATATATGATCCCATAGGTTTGAATACTAAGATGGTAATACAAGAATAAAATTTTGAACTAATCTATATGACCATCTAGCAATAGTACATGATATCCAGATAGGTCGAATGATTGCAAAGCAACATTCAAGAACCCAGAAATATGATTACTGTATAATTCATCCATTTGATCCAATGCTAAGGATGATTTCAGAATTAACTACCAACTCTTAATCAATGCATCCATAAGTGTCTCAACCTAATAAATCCTATGACTCCTCATAAGGATTACTCTAGTCAAAGTTTTGCTAAATTGAAATACAACAAAGTATTATCTCTAACACCTTGGGATGGTCAATCCCATCTTGACTCATACACTGACTTTATAAGTACTTAACTGCACCTAGAAAACTTTCATCACTATATTAGAAATATAGATAGTTTAGCATCAAAGTACAGTGAGTTACTTACAAGTTACTATGGTGATCTCAAGTAAAGAAACACTTATACCCATATCATTCTAGATAGCAAAGTATTCTACAAAGTTGGTCATGTTCAGTGAAATGTATACCAACACTTATCTACATATCATACTAGTATATTTATGCTCCTTGGTTATGAGGATAACCAATTAATATAATGCACAATGACTTATACTCGATAAACATTATCATCCTAAGTAACAATATATCATTTGGTTATAAATAGATTTAAGAACTACATGATAAATCCTCCTTTATCAAATGAAAGTTGTTCTAAGAACTTCATCACAAAAAAGTTCAAAAGAAGATGAACAAAATGTGATGAACTATCAAAATAACTTTTTTATTCATAATTCATATAAAAATTATAATGAGCTTAACCATTTATAACTCAGATGATTAATTTTAAGACACATTTCTTAATAATTTCTACTTGGACTAGAGCCAATTAAAACAGTATTAAATACCCATCTTCCATTTGTGATCACCAAACTCTTTGATTCTGAAGGCTTTAGCAAATAGGTTGGCCAAGTTCTCCTTTTCATCAATCTTCTGAAGGTCAACATCACCTCGATCCATGATCTCTTGATAAGGTAGTAGTGATGTAGAATATATTTGATTCATTGATGAAACTTTGGGTCATTCACTTGAGCTATGGCTCCAGTGCTATCATAACACAGAAGAACTAGACCATTAATGGAAAGTGCCACTCTAAGCTTGCTGATAAATTTTTATAACCAAACAGCTTTCTTTGTAACATCAATTGCCATAATGTACTTCATCTCACAAACTGAATCTACCATAGTGTATTGCTTGAAACTTTTTCAGAAGATTGCTCTTCCATGTAGGGTAAAAATATATTAAAAAATAGATAGAATTTCATGCATATATTTTAATTTTTTAAAATCTAGTAGAAGCAAATTTGATTAAAAATAATTTTTAATCATAAATATAAGCATAAGATCATATCTAAAAATTCTATGCATGATTTTGACAAGATATGCAATGTAGAAAATAAAATTAGCATGCATCAATCTAACCGATGCATGTTGTACATCTAATCTACAGTAATCCTAAGATTGAATCTCATACTTAATTATGAGTTGATGACCACTACTACTGATGGAACATGGTAAAGGATCTTCACATTACTTCATAGCTACACAGGGTATCCAACCTCGACAGATCATCTACACGAAGCCCTGAATATGATCAGTCTTCCTAGAGTGCTAACTCTACACGAAAGCCGTCGGATGGCTAATTTTTTTTCCATCTTTAGAACTTTTTGAACCCTCCAAGAAGATTAAGAAGAGGACTTGGAGGATTAATGGTGGAAAAAAGGAACAAGAAAGAAACCCTTTCTTCCTTTTCTTTTCTCTCCCCTTAAAAACCATAGAACTAAGATCCCGAAAAACTCCCCACGCCCCTTAAGCTTTCATGCACAAAATCCCTTTCTTATTTTTTTTGGTGGCTTCTCTTTTTGATTTCTCATGATAAAACCCCTTCTTATTGTCATACAACATTAGAAAAAATCCAATAATAAATTGGCATGGAGAAAGTAGGGAGATTAGGATTAAGAGGAGACTAGATAAGGATAAGGACTAGAGTTTCAATCATGTTGAAACTCTATCAAGAATAGTTCAAAACTAATTCAAAAATATCAGATTCAATTCTAATATAAATGAGAAAGAGAAGTGGGTGACATCTCTGATTTTGGGTGTGGAAACTCTCATGAGAATTCTTGGTGGGCATGGAGAATTTCTAGGGAGAGAGAGAAAGTGGACTAGGTTAGGGTTTAACCAAGAATTGATCAAAATTAGTTAGGAACCAAAACTAATTTGGTTAGAACTAATTAACCAACTTGAACCAAATCTAATTAGGTCCTGATTAACTTAATTAATTTTTAATCAAATCAAAAGCTTATCAATCCTAAGTCAAGATCAAACCAAGAATAAAATTCCTTAGCAATTAGGTCATCGTATAATCTAATCCAGTAAAATCCAATTGAACCAAATTCAATTAGACATGACCAAAATCTCTTTGCTTAATCAAATTAAGATAATTAGTAATCTAATTACTAATTAATCTTCCTATAATTAATTAAGATTTATTTATTTTTTATTTATAATATTTGTATTAGGTTAATTATCAATCAAATTGATAGTTATATTCTTGAACGAATCTTAATCGTTAATCAACCATCATGATTAGTCAAAAACTTTTATGATGTGTAACCTGTTAGGTTTGAATACTAAGCGGTAGCCCAGAAATCAATTCTTGAACTAATTGATGTGACCATCTAGCAATGATACCTGATGTTCAGATAGGTCAAATGATTGCAAAGCAATATTTAAGAACCTAGGTATATGGTTACCATATAATTCATCCTTTTGCCTAATACTCAAGATGATTTTAAAGTCAACTACCAACTCTTAATCAGTATATCTAGATATATCTCAACCTAACAAATCCTATGACTCCTCACAAGGATTGCCCTAGTCAAGGTCTTGCTAAATTGAAAAAATAGAGTATTTTCTCCCATACTTTAGAGTGGTCAATCCCTTCTTGACTCATACTCTGATTTAACAAATACTTAACTACACCAGAAACCTTCCATCACTGAATTAGAGATTCAAGTAGTCCGGTACCAAAGTATAATGAATTGCTTGCGAGTCACCGTGGTGATCTCCGGTCGGAGAAATACTTATATCCATATCCTTCTAAAGAATATTCTTGATAGTAGAGTATCCTACAGAGTTGGTCATATTCAATGAATGTATACCTATACTCCCTTTCATGCCATATCAATATCTCTACACTCCTTAGTTATAAGGACAACCAACCCATATAGCACACAACAACCTATACTCAATAAACATTGTCATCCGAGATAACAACATATCATTTGTTCACGAATAGGTTTAAGAACTACATGACAAATCCTCCTTTATTGATTAGAAATAGTTCTAAGAACTTCATCACATAGGAGTTCAGAAAAAGATGTATAAGATGTGATGAACTGCCAAAAAATAACTTTTATTTAATAATAATTCATTTACAAATATATATAGAGTTCAACCGTCTATAATCCAGATGATTGGCTTTATGATATATTTCCTAATAACTTCGACTTAGACTAGAGCCAATTAGAATAGTATCAAATATCCATCTTCCACTTGTGATCATCGAACTCTTTTATTTCAAGGGCTTTAGTAAATGGATCGGCCAAGTTTTCCTTTTTATCAATTTTTTGAAAGTCAACATCGCTTCGATCTACAATCTCTCAAACAAGATGGTAGTGATGCAGAATGTGCTTGGTCTGTTAATGTGACTTTGGTTCCTTCGCTTGAGCTATGGCTCCAATGCTATCACAATATAGGAGAACTGGGCCATCGATGGAGGGTGCCGCTCCAAGCTTGATGATGAACTTTCATTGCCAAACAACTTTCTTTGTAGGATCAGCTGCCATAATATACTCCACCTCGCATATTGAATCGATCACAGTATGCAATTTGAAACTTGTCTAGTAGATTGTTTCTTTATTAAAGGTAAATAAATATCCTAACATACTTTTGTTATCATTCCTGTCTGACTAAAAATTTGAGTTGGTATAACCAACTAGTTTCAAGTGAGAATCTTCATAAATAAGCCACTAGTCCTTAGTACTTCTCAAATACTTAAGGATGGTCTTTACAACCTTCCAATGGTTCTCACTTAGATCAGATAGGTATCTACTCACTATTCCTAGTGAGTATGCCTCATCTGATCTTGTACATATCATGGCGTATATAATAGATTCCACGACCGAGGTATATGAAATCCTACTCAAACACTCTCTTTGTTGAGGAGTAATCGGATAATCCTTTTTAGAAAAGATAATTTCATGGCCTCTTGGAATTCACCATGCTGAACCACTTTAGCTTAGTTTCAATATACGTAGACTGGGTTAACTCTAGCAACCTTTTAGATTATCTCTATAAATCTTCATCTCAAGGATAGAGGATGCTTCTCCCAAGTCCTTCATAGAGAATTAAAAAGATAGCCATACTTTTATTCCTTGCAATGCAGGAATGTTATTCTCAATTAAAAAAATATCATCCACATACAAAACAAGAAATACTACCACTAAACTGTTAGTCTATTTGTATATGCAGGGCTCTTCTATATTTTTATTGAAGCCATATATTTTGATCATCTTATCAAAATGCATGTTTCAGTACCGAGATGCCTACTTCAATCCATAAATAGATCTCTAAAGCTAGCACACCTTTGATTCATCTATAGATATGAATCCTTTAGGTATATCATATACACCTCTTCTTCCAGCTCTTTATTTAGGAAAGTGATTTTGACATCCATTTGCCAAATCTCATAATCAAGATATGATGCTATTACAAGCATAATCCGAATAGACTTGAGCATTGCTACAATCAAAAACATCTTATCATAGTCAACACTATAACATTGACGATATTTCTTGGCAACTAGACGAGCTTTATAGGTTTCCACCTTCCCATCCACATTCCTTTTTTTAAAAAAAATCTATTTACACCCTATGGATTTTATCCTTTTAGGTGGGTCAATGAGTGTCCATCCATCATTGACCATTATGGACTCCATTTTGGACTCCATGGCTTCAAACCATTTATCAGAGTTGACACTCTATATTACATCTATCTAGGTAATTGGATCCTCGTTATTCTCATCAAGTTCAATAGGATCACCATCTCGGACCAAGAAACTATAGTATCTATCCGACTAACGTGGTACTCTATCAGATCTCCTTAAGGTTGCCTTTATAACAGGCTTCTAGTTTGATCCAATTAAATCTAGTTTTTTGGATTCAGTCAATGGTATTAGTTCTTCTATCAGTCAAACTTTTTCAAGTTCAATCTTAGTGGCATTAGTTCTTTCACCAAGGAACTTTTTTTCTAAAAAGACTACCTTACTATTGATGAACACCTTTTGTTCATCTGTATTGTAGAAGTAATAATCCTTAGTCTCTTTTGGGTATCCTATAAAAATACATTTGTCAGACCTAGGTCTGAGCTTGTCCATTTTCAAATATTTGATATAAGTTGGACAAACCCCGACCCTAAGGTGTGAAAGTTTCAGCTTACATCCTGACCATATCTCATATGGTGTTTTGTCTATAAACTTGCTAAGAACTTTATTTAGAATGTGACAAGCAGACTCAAGTGCATATTTCCAAAAAGAGATCGACAGACTTGCAAACCCCATCATGGATCGAACTATGTCTAATGAGGTTCAATTCCTCCTTTCAGACACTCCACTATCCTAAGGTATCTCAAGAGGTATCCATTAAGAGAGAATTCTATTCTCTTTTAAATATTTCAAAAACTTATTGGCAAGGTATTCATCTCCTCAATCAGATCAAAGAGTTTTAATACTCTTCTTAGTTTATTTTTCTACTTTATTATGGAATCGTTTGAGCATTTCAAATAATTCAGACTTATGCTTTATAAGGTAGACATATCATACCTAGATAGGTCATTAATGAAAGTGATGAAGTAGTAATATCAACCTATGATAGAAGTATTCATGGGTCCACATACATTATTATGTACCAGATTTAGAATCTTAGTAGTTCTTTCATCTTTTTCAGTAAAAGATGACTTAGTCATCTTACTAAGAAGGCAGGATTCACATGTTGGTAATGATTCAAAATCATTGAACTCGATGACACCCTCTTTAATTAACATGTTTATCCTATTCTTGTTAATATGACTTAGCCTATAGTACCAAATATAGATATCATACATATTATCTATTTTAGGATGTTTGCTAGATGTATATACTATATTAACAGGCTATAATAAAATATAAATATTATTTTTTAGTTGTCCATATAGTAATATCATTCATAATGATATTACAATAATCACTTTTTATTGATAAATAAAAATCATTTTTCATCAAAAGGTCTATAAAAATTACATTCATTATAAAACTATGATAATAGTGATAATCACTCAAACTAATAATATTATTATTGAAAACAAGCTTGACAACTCCTAAAGCTAGAATTGGAACTGCTCATCCATCTCCAACATTCAAAAATCTCTCGTTGTCTTCAAATCTTCTACTAACCTGAAGTCCTTGCAATGAATTATAAATATTAATTGGACTTCCAGTATCCAATACCCAGGTAGTAGTATCACATATGGAGAAGTTACAAAGTGTTATCATATAAATACCTTGTCTAGTAATAGCTTGTTGATTTTTTTTCTTTGACATGTTCATGTCTAGAGAGGCAATGTAAAGAGGACAGTTCTTTTTTCTGTGACCTTGTTTAAAGTAATATGCCTGACTTTGATTAGACTTCATCTTCTTGGTTTGACTAGGCCAAGAATGTTGCACCTTTTTCTTATTTTTCTTCTTTCCTTTTTTAAAAAAATAATGCCCTGTCGAAGTAGATCCTTTCACTACATTCGCTAGCCCCTTGTAAAGTTGATGATCCTTCTCATAAGTCTTTAACAACCCCAATAGACCATGGTAGTTGACTGCAGGCTTAGTCATTCTATAATGACTAAGAAAGTCGAGATAGGACTTTGACAGGAAATTCAAAATTATATATTTTCCAAGTTGCTCATGTAACAGAAATCCAAGTTTGCTCAGGTGCTTGATCAATTTGATCATGTATAATACATGATTAGTGACTAATGCCCCTTCCCTCATCCTGGTATTGAAAATGGCATAAGATGTTTTATACTTTTCAATATTATTGGAAGTACCAAAGATTCTTTCGATACTTGAAGCATATCTTGCGACTAAGCATCCTCGAGTTTATAATTGAGTTTGTCATTCATGGATGCCCGCATAATGCATTGAGCCACTTCACATAAATATCTTGGACCAGACCTCAGGCATTAGGAGCAGGCTCCTCAGGTACCGTAACTCTCAGCACATACAAGATTCGTTCGTGCTCTAAGATAATTTTTAGCTTTCGATACTGCCATTAAAATTGGGTCTAGTCATCTTTTCATTGTCTAACAATGAATGGAGTATCAATGTATTGGCCATTTCTAACTGAAAAGAAAAGAGAATATGACATATTAGTACATAAATCATTTAATCCTTAAGACTTGGACCATAGTCTAAATATTCTCTTACTATTTTGTTCAAATTGGTAGCGTTTACCTTTAATTCGAGTAATTACATTAATTCCTTAGTGGGTCTAGAATCTAATAGACTACACATGAGCCTAACTTTGATTAGCCTACCTATGCACATCTAAAGGTAAGTTCCTAACCAATTGTTTCTTTAAATAATTTCTAGTATAGGTTTTGTCCTAAGAACATCTTTAGAAGGCCTTTGGGCTTCTATTGAAAGTTCTGGTTAGGTCCAATTATTAATATGATAAAATTTAGTGCTTCTAACCAATAAATGACTAAGCCTGACTTTGACCCACCAACCTGACCACCATTAAGAAAGTTGCCATTAAATCATCATAATATGAATTATAATTCCAATAGTTAGATAAGTGCTAGGTTTTTGGACCTCCAATGACCATCTTGACTATTGAACCCATTACCATCCTCTTAATAGGAGGCTATGACTCGGTTATCTCCATAACTTTGTCATTAGGGACTTAATAATATATAAAATTTTATTAGATGGTTAAGAAGAAAGGAGAAGACGTGGACCAATTAACAATCCTTCCACAGACTTATTTAAGTCTATGATGAGGTTTGAAAATAAATTGGTCCAAAGGTACTTAGATTAATCATGCTAATCATCTTTACTAGCATGAGTTAACTCAAATCAATGAGCTATCTGATCAAATTATGATTGACCACATTGGCCAGGTAAGTAAGATCGATAGGAGGGTTCTTCTATTAATCTCTTTTCTAAGACACCAACTAAGTTGGCCAAGTAAGAGGTAGATCTAATTAATAACCTTGATCAAATACCAAACATACCTTAGATACCAATCGGTTTATCAGATTTGATTAGACTAGCTTAACAAATCGGTCCAACCACTGAGCCATAATAAAGTCTATTTGATATAATATGGACTTGATCAAGCTATCACTATAGAATTGATCTAGAGAATCCCTAACCTAATCTTAATCTACTTTTGGTTAGGTTAAATCAATTTCTCTATTATGTGCATATTCATCAAAATAATAATGTTAGGTCTAACCTAGTTACTTGACCTGATTCAAGTTAACCCATAGCCCAAGTTTTATAAAATGTCATAAGGTTTTTAATTCACAATTCTAGATCTAATATCTAACATCTTAGTTCTAGCAGTTAATTAAGTTTAATTATGCTTAATTTAAATATAAATAATTTATATGCATCTTATACATATTAAATACTTTTAGATCTAGACTATATGTTATAGTGTGATGGTGAAATTGATGTTTATATTTTATATTCTAAACATAAAGACAAATAATGAAAACTTAATTTCATATCAGTAATAGTAAATTAAATAGATTTAATCATTGAAAATTAGATATAATTATCAAAACAATTTCAATAATATTTTTTTCACCTTGCTTATTTATAAGATATAACCACAAGCAACACTCCTATATGCCATAAGAGATCCCATGAAATAAAAAAAGAGGGCCTTTAAATCCTACTTTTCTTTTATAACTCAATAGCCATGGTGATCAACTCAATCCAAAGTAGTTATTCTGGTTAAAGCACATCTAATATGCAAGATTCTACATATACATATTATGTCATGCAACTTGTCACTCCAATACCACTATTGGAAAATAGGTAGGGTTTCATACATATATTTTATTTTTTAAAATCTAGCAAAAGCAAATATAGTTAAAAGTAATTTGTAATCATAAATACAAGTATATGATCAAATCTAAAAATCCTATACATGATCTTGATAGGATATGCAATATAAAAATAAAATCAACATGCATCGATTTAATCGATTCATGCTGTTGATCTAATTTATAATAAAACTAAAATCAAATCTCATACCTAATCATGGATCAATAATCACCATGACTGATGGCATGTGGTAAAGGGTCTCCATGTCACTTCGCAATCACACAGGATATCCGGCCTCTATAGATCATCTACACGATCAGCCTCCCTGAAGTGCTAGCTTTGCGCAAAGGCCTCTGGATGGCTGATTCTTTTCTTTTCTTTAGAACATTTTGAACCCTCCAAGAAGATCAAGAAAAGGAAGACTTGGAGGATTTAATGATGGAAAAAAAAGGAACAAGTAAGAAACCCACTCTTCTTTTTCTTTTCTCTTCCCTTAAAAACCCTAAAATTAAGACCCTGCACAAAATCTCTTTCTTATATTTTTTGATGGCTTCTCTTTTTGATTTATTATGATGAAACCCCTTCTTATTGTCACACAACATTAGAAAAAAATCCAATAATAAATTGGCATGGAGAAGGTAGGGAGATTAGGATTAAGAGAAGACTAGATCAAGATAAGGACTAGAGTTTCAATCACATTGAAACTCTATCAAGAAGAGTTCAAAACTTATTCAAAAATATCAGATTAAACCCTAATCTAAATGAGAAAGAGAAGTGGGCAACATCTCTGATTTTAGGCATTGAAACTCTCACATGAATTCTTGGTAGGAATGGATAATTTTTAGGGAGAGAGAAAGTTGACTAGGTTGGGTTTGACCAAGAATTGATCAAAATTAGTTGGAAACTAAAATTAATTTGGTTAAAACTAATTAGCCAACTTGAACCTAATCTAATTAGGTCCTAATTAACTATATTAATTCCTAATCAAATCAAAAATTAATCAAGCCCAAGTCAAGATAAAACCAAAGAATAAATTCCTTAGCAATTAGGTCATTGTATAATCTAATCGTGTGAAACCCAACTGAACCAAATTCAATTAGACTTGGTCAAAACCTCTTTATTCAATCAAATTATGCTAATTAGTAATCCAATTACTAGTTAATCTTCTTATAATTAATTAAAAATTATTTATTTATTTATAATATTTGTATTAAGTTAATTATCAATCAAATTGATAATTATATCCTTGAACGATTCTTAATCATTAATCAGCCATTATGATCGGTCAAGAATTTTATTGTATGTGATCCCATAGGTTTGAACATTAAGCTAGTAGCCTAGGAACTAATTCATAAACTAATCAATGTGACCATCTAGTAATAGTACCCGATATTCGGATAGGTCGAATGATTGCAAAGCAACAGTCAAGAATCCAGGCATATGATTATCATATAATTTATCCCTTTTGACCTAATACTTGAGATGACTTTAAAGTCAACTGCTAACTCTTAATCAGTGCATCCAAATGTGTCTCAACTTAACAAATCCTATGACTTCTTATAAAGATTGCCTTGGCCAAGGTCTTGCTAAATTAACATATAGCATAGCATTTTTTTCCAACACTTTGGAGTGGTCGATCCCTTCTTGACTCATACACAGACTTAACAAGTACTTGACTATACCCAAAAATCTTTTATCACTGAATTAGAAATTCAGGTAGTCTAGTATCAAAGTATAGTGAGTTGCATTCAAGTCATTATGGTGATCTCAGATCGGAGAGATACTTGTACCCATATCCTTATAAGGGATACTCTTGATAGCACAGTACCCTACCGAGTTGGTCACATTCAGTGAATGTATACCTACACTCAACTGCATGCTATATCAGTATCTCCACATTTCTTGGTTATAAGGGCAACCAATCCATATAGCACACAACAATCTATACTTAATAAATATTATCATCCTAGATAATAACGTATCATTTGGTCACAAATAAGTTTAAAAACTACACGACAAATTCTTTTGTCGATTAGAAGTAGTTCTAAGGACTTCATATAAGAGTTCAAAGGAAGATGTACAAGATGTGATGAATTGCCAAAAAATAACTTTTATTTAATAATGATTCATTTACAAATATACATAAAGCTCAACCATCTACAACCTAAATGAATGACTTTAGGATACATTTGCTAACAAAAATATATCCCAACACACTCTCACTATCATCCCTATCTAACTAAAAATTAGAGTCAATATAACATACTAGTTTTAAGTCAGGATTTCCATAAATGAGCCACTGGTCCTTAGTATTTTTCAAATACTTAACGATAGTCTTTACGATCTTCTAATAGTCTCACCTGGATTAGAGTGGTATCTACTCACTATCCTTAGTGAGTATGCTATATTTGGTCACGTACATATCATGGCATATATAATAGTCCCCATTATCGAGGCATATGGAATCCTACTCATATGTCCTCTCTTTCGAAGAGTTGTTGGACAATCCTTCTTTGAAAGTAATTCCATAGCCTATCAAAAGGTAGCCTTACTTGGAATTTGTCATGCTGAACTACTTCAACATAGTTTTAATATATATGGATCGGGATAACCCTAGCAACCTTTTAGATCTATCTTTATAGATCTTCATCAAAAGGATATAGGATTCTTCTCCTAGGTCCTTCATGGAAAACTGAGATGACAACTATACTTGTATCCCTTGTAATACAAGAATGTCATTCCTAATTTAGAG
Source organism: Areca catechu (assembly GCA_021397845.1). Lineage (NCBI taxonomy): Eukaryota > Viridiplantae > Streptophyta > Magnoliopsida > Arecales > Arecaceae > Areca > Areca catechu. The sequence goes on from CM038039.1 coordinate 87,747,126, forward strand.
AATGTCATCCACATACAAAATAAGAAATACGACCATCGAATCGTTAGCCTATTTATATATGTAGGACTCTTCTCTATTCTTAATGAAGCTATTTTTTCTGATCATCTTATCAAAATGCATGTTCTAACTTCATAATTCTTGCTTTAATCCATAATTGGATCTCTGAAGTTTGCACACTTAAGATTTATCTATGGATTCAAATCCTTTAGATTGTATCATATACACCTCTTATTCCACCTCTTCATTTAAAAAAGTGATTTTAACATCCATTTGTCAGATTTTGAAATTGAGATATACTACTATTATAAGCATAATCCAAATAGACTTGAGCATTGCCACAAGAGAAAACATCTCATCATAGTCAATACCATAATATTGATGATATCCCTTGGTAACCAGATGGGCTTTATAGGTTTTCATCTTCCCATCTATCCTCTTTTCTTTTTTAAGATCTACTGACATCATATGTATTTTCTCTTCAGGTAGATCAACGAGTGTCCATACATCATTGACCTTCATAAACTCTATTTCAGACTTTATGGCTTCAAGCCATTTATTAGAGTTGGAACTCTGCATGGCATCCATATAAGTGATCGGATTCTTGTTATTTTTATCAAGTTCAACAGGATCATTATCCTAGATCAAGAAACCGTAGTATCTTCAAGCTGACATAGTACTCTACCGAATCTCCTTAACGGTGCCTCTTTAATGGGCTCTGAGTTTGATCTAATCAAATCAGTTTATAAAGTTCAGTTATTTGTATATGTTCTTCTACCTATCAAACTTCTTCAAGTTCATCCTTAATAGTAATAGTTCCTTTCTAATGGAACTCCTTTTCCAAAAAGACTACCGTATTATTGACGAATACCTTTTGTTCATCAGCATGGTAAAAATAATAACCCTTAATTTCTTTCGAGTATCCTATAAAAATACATTTGTTAGACCTAAGTTTAAGCTTGTCCATTTTCAAATGTTAAGCTAAAAATCCCTAGTCCTAAAGTGTGAGTCCCGACTTATACCCTATCCATATCTCATATGGTGTTTTATATATAAACTTGTTGAAATATCTATTAAGAACATAACAAGCCGACTCAAGTGCATATCCCTAAAATAAGATTGACAAACTTGCAAACCTCATCATGGATCAAACCATGTCTAACAGGGTTTGATTCCTCCTTTCTAATACTCCATTATGCTAAGATATCTCAGGAGGTGCCCATTGAGAGAGAATCTTATTCTCTTCTAAATATTTTAAAAACTCATTGATGAGGTATTCTCCTCCTCAATTAGATTGAAGAGTTTTAATACTCTTTTCAGTTTATTTTTCTACTTCATTATAGAATCATTTGAATATTTTAAATGATTTAAACTTATGCTTTATAAGGTAAATGTATCCATACCTCGATAGGTCATCAGTAAATATGATGAAGTAGAATATCCACCTATAGTAGAAGTGTTCATGGATCCACATACATCATTATGTACTAGCCATAGAATTTCAGTTGTTCTTTTATCTTTTCCAGTAAAAGGTTTTTTCAGTCATCTTTTAAAGAAGATAAGATTCACAGATCGGTAATGATTCAGAATCATTGAGCTCGAGGATACCCTCTTTAATTAACATCTTTATCCTATTCTTGTTAATATGACCTAGTCTATAGTGTCAGAGATAAATATTAGACATATTATCTAATCTAGAACATTTGTTAGACGTGTACATTACACTAATAGGTTGTGATAAAATATAAATATCATTCTTTAACTATCCACACATTAAAGAACACCGTGCACAATGACATCACGATAATTTTTTTTATTGATAAATGATAACCATTTTTGATCAAAAGGTCTACAAAAATAACATTCATCAAGAAACTAGGATAGTAGTGACAATCACCTAAAACAATGACATAAAAATTAAAAACAAGCTTGACAGTTCCTAAAGCTAGAATTGGAACTGATCTTCTATCTCCAACATTCAGGAATTTCTCACCATCCTCTAATTTTGTAGTAACTTGAAGTTCCTGCAATGAATTACAAATATTAATAAGATTTTCGGTCTCTAATATCCAAGTAGTAGTATCATAAATTGAGAAGTTACAAGGTATTATTATACAAGTACCTTGTACAACAATCACTTGCTAATTCTTCTTCTTCCTTGACCTTTTTGGTTTAAAAGAGGCCATGTAAAGAGAAAAGTTTCTCCTCCAGTGATCCTACTTCTTGCAGTAGAAGTACTCTACTTGACTCTAATTAGACTTGAACTTCTTGGTCTAACCTTACTAAGTCGCCGCAGCATGTTGCACCTTCTTCTTATTTTTATTTTTTCCTTTCTTAAAGAGATGACACTCCATCAAAGTAGAACCTCCAACTACATTTATCAACCCCTTGTGAAGCTAATGATCCTTCTCATAAATCTACAACAATCCTAGCAGACCATGGTAGTTGACTACAAGCTTAGTCATTCTATAATATTAAAGAAGTCAAGGTAGGGCTTCAATAGGGAATTCAAAATCACATCCTTTCTCAGCTGCTCATGCAAGGAAAATTCAAATTTGCTCAAGTGCTTGATCAATTCGATCATGTACAATACATGATCAGTGATCAATACCCCTTTTTTCATCCTGGTGTTGAAAATGGTACAAGATGTTTTATACCTTTCAATGTCATCAATAGTGCCAAAGGATTCTTTTAATACTCGAAGCATATCCTCCGATCAAGCATCCTTGAATTTATAATTGAACTTATCATTCATGGATGACCGCATAATGCAACGGACCATGGTTCGATCATTAAGCTACTTTTGGTAAGTGTCTTAGACTGTACCATGGGCATTCTGAGTAGGCTCCTCAGGTGCCGGATCTGTCAGCATATACAAGATCCGCTTATGCTCTAGGATGATCTTTAGTTATCGATACTAATTATAAAAATTGGATCCCATCAATTTTTATTATCCAACAATGATCGGAGCGACAAAGAAGTGTCCATTTTAACTAAAAAGAAAAGAGAACAAGACTTATTAGTATATGAATCATTTAATTCTAAAGACCTGGACTTTAGTCTAAAGATTCTCTCACTATTTTGTATAAATTGATAGCCTCTATCTTCAATTTGAGGAATTACACTAATTACTTAGTGGATATTAGAATCAACATAGACTACATACGAGCCGTAGTTTGCTCAGCAAATCCCTATGCATTTATGGGTAGGTTTTAACCAATTATGTCTCTAAATAATTTTTAGTATTAATTTTATCCTAGGCACCTCTTCGTAGGCATTTGCATCTCTACTAAAAATCCTAGTTAGGCCCAACCATTAATATGACAAAACTTAGTTGATCAAGCTAACAAATGATCAGGCCTGAGAATGCTCAACCAACTTGACCACCCATAAGAAAGTCACATCCGAGTTATCATATTGTGAACGATAATTTCAATAACAAATAAGCACCAGGTATTTGCACCTCTAATGATTATCCAATCTATTAGATCCATTATCACCCAACTTAATGGGAGGCTATGACTTGGTTATCTCCATAACTTTATCATTTTAGGGACCTAATAATTTAAAGGATTTTATTAAATAGTTAAGAAGAGAAAAGAAGATATAAACTAATTAGTTAACAATCCTCCCCCTGACTTTACCAAGTCTGTGACAAGGGTTGAAGATAAATTGATCCAAGGGCACCTAGATCGGATATACTGATCAATCTTACTAGCATGCATTTACTCAAATCAATAAGTTATCTAATCAAAATCTGATTGACCACATTGGCCAGGTAAGCGAGATCGATGGAAAGGTTGCACCATTAACCTCTTTTATTAGATACCAACAAGCTGGCCAGGTAACAGATAGCCCTAATTAATAACTATGATCAAACTACCAAGCTTATCTTAGACACTAATCGATTCATCAAATTTGATTAGACTAGCCTAACAACTCGAATCTGACCACTAAGCCAAAATCAGGACCATTTGATAAAATATGGACTTGATCAAACTAACACTATAGAATTAATCTAGAGAATCCTTGATCTAATCCTATTCAACTTTTGGTTAGGTTAAATTAATTTCTTTATTAAATCTATATTAATCAAAATTCTAATCCTAAGTCCGACCTAGTTTATTAACCCAATTCAAACTAACCCATAGTCCAAGATTTATGAATTGACATTAGACCTTTCATTCACAATTCTAGATCTAATCTTTGATATCTTAATTTTAGTAATTAATTAAGATTAATTATACTAAATTTAGATCTAAACAATTTATATACAACTCTTACATAGTAAATCCTTTTAGATCAATACTATATGATATAATTGTAATACTGAAATTATATTATGATTTATGTTCTAAACATATAATCAAATCATAATAACTTAATTTTGGATGATAAATAGAAAATTAAATCAAGATTAAATTACAAAAAAATAGACCAAAATATTAAAAATAATTTCAAAAAAAAATTTTTACCTCTCTTGTTCATGGGATGAGATCACAGTGGCACCCTTACACGTCATAGGAGATCCCATAGAATGGAAAGAGAGAGCCTTTAAATCCTACTTTTCTCTTATGACCAAATGGCCATGATGATTAATTTAATCCAAAGTAGTCACTCAGATTTAAAAACATAAAATCAAATTTTACATTCTAAACATTTCATGTCAAGAAACCTTACTCTAATACCATTGCTAAAAATTAGGATAGGGTTTCATGCATATTTTTTTTAAAATTTTTCAATGGAAGCATATTATATTAAAATATTTTTAATCAAAAAACATATATTTGAATTAATTTAAAAATACCTACCAAGGATTTAGATATGATATGCATAGGAAGTAAATGCTAAAATTTAAAAATTAACATGCATCGATTTCATTGATACATACTATAGATCAAATCTACAAAACCTATGAGATCAAATCTCATACCTTAGCACGGGTCATTGATCTCCACTATTAATGAACATGATAATGAGTTTTTCAAGTCATCTCACAGCCACACAATATTCAGCCTCTACAGCAAGTCTACACAAAGCCCTGAAGCCGATCAGCCTTCTAGGATTGCTAGCTCCCCGTGAAGGCCACCAGATGACTAATTTATCTCCTTCTTAGAGATTTCTCAAACCCTACAAGAAGTAAAAGAGATAAAAATCTAGAAGGATTAAGAGGTGGAAGAAACTAAAAATAATGGAGACCCTTCTTTATTTTTTTCTCTCTTTCTCCTTAAAACCCTTACACTAAGAACTACCCACGCCCTCAAGTTTTCTCATACCAACTCTCTCTAAATTTTTTGGTGATTTTCTTTCACAAAACATATGGTAATCCTTCTTAAAATGTGCATATGCCCATCAAAAAAAAATCAAATAAAATTAGGTGTGGAGAGGGATAGAGAGACTAGGAAAGAATATGATAATGATAAGGCTAGAAGTTTGAATCCTATTCAAACTCTATCAAATTGAATTCAAAATCAATTAAAATTTAAACAAGACTTAATTGTCATCCAAATGAGAGAAAGGGAGGGCAACAAAGAGGATTTGGCATGGAAAAAATCATGGTAAAAGAGAATTTGGTGTGGAGAAAAATGAGGGAGGGAAAATAAGTGGCACTAGGAATGAAAAATGAAATTTGATCTGATCTAGTTTAAGTGTAACCAAATCAAATTTGGTTTGACATAATTAAGACATCTAAACTTAATCCAATTAGATTTCTAATAGCTTAATTAAATCCTAATTAAATCAGGAATTAATCAAGCCTAAAGCTTGATCAAACCAGAATTATAATTTCTTAGTGATTAGGTCATCATATAATCTAATCAGGTCAGACCTCATTGAATTCAATTCAATTAGACTTAAGCTAAACCTTTTTGCTTAATCAAATTGAGCTAATTAGCAATCTAATTGCTAATTAATTCTCCTATAATTTATTAACACTTAATGAATGATTTCTTTATAATACTTATTTAAGGTTAATTATCAATCATATTGATAATTATACCCTTAAATGATTCTTAATCATTAATCAGCCATCATGATCAGTTAAAAACTTTTATTATATGATCCCATTGATTTAAACACTAAGCTAGTAGCACAGGAATAAATTCTTGAACTAATTGATGTGACCATGTAATAATGATACCCAACGTTTGGATAGATCAAATAATTACAAAGCAACATTCAAGAACCCAGGTATATGGTTACCATATAATTCATTCCTTTAACCCAATGCTAAGGATGACTTTAGAATTACCTACCAACTCTTAATCAGTGTATCCAGAAGTTTCTCAACCTAATAAATTATGTAACTCTTTACAAGGATTATCTTGACCAAGGTTTTACTAAATTGAAATACAGTAAAATATTATCTCCAATACCTTAGAGTGGTCAATTCCATCTTGACTCATACAACAATCTTATAAGTACTTGACTATACCCAGAAACTTTTCATCACTATATTTGAAATACAGGTAGTCTAGCATCAAAGTATAGAAGTTGCTTGCAAGTCATCGTAGTAATATCAGGTTGAAGGGATACTTATTCCTATATCCTTCTATGAGATACTCTTGATAGCAGAGTATTCTATAGAATTAGTCACATTCAATCAAATGCATACCTATACTCATCTACATGTCATATCAGTATTTCTACATTCCTGAGTTATGAGGACAACAATTCAAATGGTACACAATGACCTATACTCGATAAATGTTATCATCTTAAGTAATAATATATCATTTGGTCTCAAACAAGTTTAAGAACCATATGGTAAATCCTCTTTTATTAAATGAAAATAGTTCTAGGGACTTTATCACAAAAGAGCTCAATGAAAGATGCACAAAATATGATGAACTACCAAAATAATTTTTATTTATTCATAATTCATATATAAATTATAATGTGCTAACCATCTACAACTCAAACGACTGGTTTTAGGATATATTTTCTAACATAGGGTCTAGGTCAATTGGGTTCAAATAGGGTTAAATTCGAATCCAATTCGAGTCTGATTCGAATCAAATTCAAAAAGGCTATCAACCCTAATTTGATTAGGATAAAAATTCAAGTTTAATTTGAATTATTAAATCCAATTATCTTAATTGCATTACCACTCTTGCAATTATGTCACTTGTGCTAAAATTAGCATGTACCAAAAATAATAGGTGCCAAAATTAATAGGTGTCAAAATTAGCAAGTATCAAAAATAGCATGTGATAAAATTAGCAAATACTAAATTCAAAACCCTTACAAATTTAGAGTGTCTAAATATGATCCAAATACTTGATCAGGTCAAGCCCTTATTGTGTATAACTTAGGTTCCATTTTGTCTGGTAGTGAGATAGACTATGATTTCTATCATAGTATCATCAAAAATCTTTTAGATGGACCATAATGATTTTTGCTCAACTCTAACAAGGATCGTTTATCCGTAAACATCCAAGTGAATTCCTACAATCCATTAGTGACACCTAGCAGTATATAGTTCCAACCCAGCAAAATAGAAAAAGTAAACTTCTAGGTGTAATTACCATGTGATCAAGTTCTTCTATCGAGAGTCCCAATAGGATGCAGGTCATGGAATCTCTCAAACCCGAAGCATCCGTTATATGCATGATTTAATTAGCTTAAATCTTTTGTGAAACTCATGGAAATACATTTCCATCTTTTACCTATCATGGCCATGGATTTTCAGACTTAGCTTCTTAAATCGTATAGGACCATGCCTCTTCTATTGAGGTTGAAAGATCCTCTATAAGTACACTTTCAACTCCTACAGCGAACCTACTACAGTCAACATATACTACAAGATCCCATATGGCTAGGGATCATGTTTATGTGCTTGTTAAACTATAGCAAATCCATTGTAAGTGATCGAGGCACCATAGATCAGGGACTACTCACACAACTACAGTATTGAAAAGTCACTAACGAGTGAGTAGATATTTACGTGACTTCTCATACTTGGTTATGCTCAATGCTATTGTTTTCTATCAACCACTTACACTTTCGCTCTAGTATCCCTACTATAGACTTAAGATTCGTCTACTCAAAAGGAAAGTGGTCTATGTATCGGTCTTGACAGATTGATTGCCATCCCTGTGATGATCCTATGATCAGAAGCATTTAGGAGTTAACATATAATGATATGTCTCAAATCTTTAACTCTTGAGAATATGTGTCATGGTCCATTAACTCCTTGGACGATACATAGACACAACATGTATGGATTAGAAAGTCCAATTTTGAATATTACATACACAATCATGTCCTAGAAAGAAAAATATGTTAACCAGATTAGCTTCTAAGGCATACATCTAATATATTGACCTCCTAACCTATTACCGGGAAGATGGCTTGTCTAAATCTCTTCTGGTCTAGTTATGATCAATTGTTGACGAGTATAAAAGTGATCGGCTAAGATCTAATCTCTTATCAAGATACAAAGTACTTGGTAGCCAAAGGTCTTATCCAAGGTATAAAGAACTTATTGATCAGGAACCCAAATCTTACTAAGGTATAGGATTCCAAATAGTCAGGAGCTAATCTTCCACTGGGGTGAAAAACTTATCAGCCAAGAGTCGATCTCTTATTAAAGCATAGAATCTCAATTACTTATGGGATAGGTACCGATCACTTACCTAAATCAGGTATAAAGTCTTAAAACTTTATTTAGCATGAAGCATATTCTTTAAAGTCATTAGAATCATTATGATAAGGTTGGTAAAGTGGTTATCAAGAAAAGTAATAGACCACTCAATAAACCACTTCATAAACTAACCTCTTAACTACCTGATCGATTTAACAACTTACTTAATGGTATGTGTTACAGTAGTAAACAAGATCCATTCGGCCTTGACACGCATCCTCCTCGGAGGCTGACAAGGTAGCGTACTTCTCCACCTCGGCCCCAGCTTGGCCACATACTCCGCCACCTCGGCCAGGTACTTCTCCACCTCGGCCTCACCTCGGTCCCACTTCGACCACGTGGCAGTTCAACTCGGCTCGGCAAAGCTCCACCTCGGCAGGGAACCTCAGTACCTTAGCCTCACTTCAGCCATGAGAAGTCCCACTTCGGCCGTTCAGTTTAGCTCGGCACGCCTATGGCTAGTGCCCAGCTCCAGCTCGGCATGCCCATGGCATGCACCCATTTCCAGCTAGGCAAGCCAGTGGCATGCCCAAATCAGCTCCAGCGCTAAGCCCGAGCCAGTTCGGCATGGGTCTGCCCAGTTCGGCATGCGTGCCCAGCTCGGCACGCGTCTGCCCAGTTTGACATGCGTGCCTAGCTCGGCACGCGCTGCCCGGTTCGGCACGCATCCACCTCGGATCTAACACCCGTGCGCTCCACCAGCGGGAGGCTTGCACCCGCACCCAGCCACATCCGCGCCTCCTCCGTGCCTCAGCACACCCGCAGGGAGCCCCTCCACCCGTGGCAGCTCCGCCTCCGCTCGTGGCATGCCCCAGCTCCAGTCCGGCATGAGGTGACAGGTCCGGCGCGACCCCGGCTCAGCCCGCTCTAATGCCCAGTCTGCCCATGGAGGCCTGCACATCGCCTTCGTCAAGCATGAGGCAACAGGTCCGGCGTGACCCCGGCTCAGCCCGCTCTGGTGCCCAGTCTGCCCGCGGAGGCCTGCACCTCGCCTTCGCCCGCAGGGGTCCGGCGCGACCCCGGCTCAACCCACGTCGGCATCCGGTTGCCCGTAAGGGTCCGCCTCGCCTCCACGCCAGATGCCCGGATCGGCTCCGGCTCCCCCGGCTCCGGCACCGGCCTAGCTGGGCAAGCCCGCGGTAGCCCCACATCAGTTTGGCTCCTCCCGTGCCTGCGATGACTTCGGTTCGACGATCGGCGCTCCTCCTCATGGCACGGAGCAGCGTGCCGGCTCCGATCCTGCCCCGCTCCAGTTCGGCTCCCAGGTCCGCCAGGTCTGCGGGAAACCCACCTCCAGCACCGCCAGGTTTGCCAGGTCCGTGCCGGCTCCAGTTCGGCTCCGTGGGAAACCCACCTCAGCATCGACCTTCCCGGCATCTAGATCCGCCAGCACCGGTCCACCCTGGCTCCGCCCGCCCCAAGGCCGGTCACCCACAGGGATCCGCTCGCGGGAGGCCTGCGCTGCCGCCCTATGGCTCCCAATCCAGACCACGCATCTACTCCAGCTTCGCTTCCACTCGTGGTGCACCCAGCTCCGATACGACATGCCAGGCTCCATCCGCCGTGCCTCCATCCGGTCTGCTCTTCTAGCATGACATGGTTCTACCTTAGCCTGTGCCAAGGCCAGCACCTTGTCCGCTCGCTCATGCCAAAGCATCTCGCTCCCGTGTCTCGATCCGCGCACCCAAGAGACTGCTGACCACGCACCCCGGTTCGCATGAAGGAGGCGCTTCGTGCCATGCACCTCGAACTATGCGCATCAAGAGCCTCCATTCGCTTGTCTCTCTTGATCCGTATATCATCGTCTCCATCCCAGGTACGGTGGCAGCCTGACATGTAAAATCATCTCCCCTAGTGTGCCTCCTACAAGAAGGGCTATATTAAAGCCCCCAGGATACAATTTACACCAATTAGGAAGGCGTGTCCCATCCAAGGCACTGTGCCCCTTCACCAACCTCCTGAACCACCTGGAAGGAGAAGATTGACCAACCTATCTAAGCCTCCCAGGCCTGCAGAAGCCTCACAGGCCTATACCAAGAAGAACGCGCCTCTCTGAACACCAAGAGCCGCTCGTCTACATAAGAGCAGCAGGAAGAGGTGAGAAGGGGTAAGAGAGACAACACACTCTCTTCATTCTTACATTATCTATCACCCTCTGGCAGCAGAGAGTCCCCCAAGCTCTTCGCCTCAGAGGTCCCTTATTTCCTTCGATCGTCCCATTGACTTGATCGTCAGAGTGTCTTTGCCAGAATCCCCAGCGTAGGTCTCCCCTGTCTTGCAGGTATCGCCCGACGGAGGGACAATAAGGAGGAAGATTATCCTCATCGGAGAGGTCCACAGGAGGACCACCACAGTACCAAGCCTATTTCATCCCAACTACGACTATGTTTCTCTTGATCGTCTCCAACCAACGAACTCGGTGATGCTGGCACGGAGCCCACTCACCTAGGCCATGTAAGAGCTACCGGCCACGACGATCTAGGCGGCAACAATATGATTACCTTATAAATGATTACAACCACCTAACCAACTCGAGCCTATACTTCTATAAATAAGAGGTCAAGGAAAACTTCAGGAAGATTTTCAAACTCACTCTCTCCATTTTCTTCTCACTATCCCTCTCTAAGTTGACTTAAAGCTACTTTAGTACATCTAATTGATTGAGATTAGAGAGAAGCAGCAACATAACCAAATCTCAAAACTATTTAACTTTAGTTTGGGTTTAATCTTAACTTATTTTTATTAAAGTTGGCATGAAAGCTAAAACCTAGAAGGTTGATGAACAAGCATCCCCTTCTTCTGCCCTAGGGCCATTCTATAATCAGTTGCTTGATTGGAGCATGCTTGCCATTGTAACAAGCATCTTCTTGGTGGTGAAGTAGTAGTGGGCCCTTCTTGATTGGAAGCCAAGTCATCTTGACATGCTTGTTGAGGCATCTTCAAGCAAAATGTTTCCATCATGTGCATGAGATTGGGGCTGATTGGATGACTTCTATAAAAATGCTAACAAATTATTTAGTGGCGAGTACAAGGATAATTTAGTGTGTTCAATATTTGATGTTGGTGTGGGGGAAAGCTCACCCCTAGGATCCCAAAGGTCAAAAGGGAGCGAATTGATTGAATCTAATTTAGAATAGGCAAAAATTGTACTCGACCATTTTTGTTTCTAGCAGTGGGACTGCATTATCCTGGATACATACTGATCCAATGCCTACCCGATTTGAAAATAACCAAATATATATAACTAGATCAACATGTTACCGAACTAACAAAGAGATAAGCCCTACTTTGGAACATTCCCTCCTGAAAGTATTACATCGATCATCTGGTTTCATCCCCTAAGAGTAGAAGATAAGAACAATACCTCTATCCCTGATTTTGTTGATCAACATTCGATCCCCGAGACCCTATCAGACCCAACATTCAATCCCGGGGCCTATCATCGATGCAAACCTTTGATATTACTAGACTTCTACTGTACTTAGCCTTTGACCTTTTGGACCCCTTTTCGAATGGGCATTCAGCCATTCGGGCTGCTGTCTTATAAATCTTTGGTTAAGATATCCCTATCTATCTACCTTTGATATATTTAACACTTGACCTTTTCAACCCCTAAGTCCTTGAAAATCCCCATCCAAAAAAGTCTCAAGGTCCAGCGAACCATGGCACTCAGAGCTGAGACCGATCGATCATGTCCTATGAAGGTATCCACCAAAATAGCCAAAGGAAGAATCTATTAATGCTTATTCTCATAAGGCTTTTGTAATAAACAAACAGTCAAGTCTTATAATCGAGAGTAGATCTTAGTCATTAAAGGTACATGGCCACTCTTTAAGCCATAATTTTCAAAGCTATTAAGGCAAATGGGGGAAAGTTATATGAGACAACCATCCATCAATAGGAAGGAGGTATATGAGATAATCAAGGATAATTTCCTCCTAACAAATCTGATAGAGGACAAAGTCCAATCATCATTTGGCTATCCTCTGACAAATCAAGACATCTCAAGGCTATCCCATTGATGCGGGACAAAATATAAAAACTAATCTACTGATTATTAAACTAATTAACTAAGATTAACAGTGATTAATTTTTTTGGATTTTTCATATTAAAGACTCAAAGTAATTAATAAAGTAAAACTAGTCAACTAGTATTAACCCACAAAGTAGATCTAACAAAATAAACTAGAAAAACAGGATTTGGTGATTAAGAAACCACCTTAAACTAGGGTTCTAGAAAAATAGGATTTGGTGATTAAAAAACCACCTTAAACTAGGATTCTAGAAAAATAGGATTTGGTGATTAAAAAACTAGGGTTCTACTTATCAAAGGATCAGAAATTAAGAGTTAGGAAAGGTTTTTACGTTACCAACGAAGATTATAATCCTCTTGTTGTAGATCTGATTGGACTCTCTAGGATCTTGCGACAGGACTTCCAGATAGTCAATCTTCGGGCTCTGATTTTCAACTCAACTAGTTTCAAAGCAAAGAACACTGTCACTTCCGATCTCGATCACCTGTAATCAGTCACAACACTCAGTAAGAAGGCATGGAAAGGAAAAAAGGAATTTTAAAGGAAGAGAAAAGAGGAGGAAGAAGCTTGATGGTGGCTAGGATTTTTGATGGTTGGATAAATAGGGCCTCACAACCCGTGATGCTCTGAAGAACAAAGAAATTAGGGCCTCACATCCCGCGATGCTCCGAAGAACAAAGAAATTAGGGCCTCATATCCCGCGATGCTCCGAAGAACAAAGGAATTAGGGCCTCACACCCCGTGATGCTAACACAGTAAAGGAATGGCAGAATAACTTCTATATTTCATCAATAATAGTTCAATTTATAAAAGGGATTGATGGTGGTATTTATAGACCACCAATATGAGAAATATGGGTTACAAAGAGTAGAATTAGTTCTTCTTGGACAGCAACTCCTTGAATCCTTGTGTTGGCTTAATGGAACTCTTAGTTGTGATCCTTCCTTGGTCTTCATCCATAGTGGGCGACAATATGGATTGGCTTCATCTGGGTTGGGTGACAAGAAATAAGAAGAAGCGCTCCTCTTTAAAAGGTGTGACAATGAGAAGTGGATGGTGTGAGGTGCCAATTCTTCTCCCTTCCTTGGCGTGAATCCTCTTGAACTTCTCTTTGCATTTGAAAGTAAATAAGGATAGGCTCCATTTTGAATGATAGGATAGATAAGAACCCTGTTGAATTCTTCCAACTTGTCCCATTCTCTTTAGCCGACTTTTCTTGGATTTGGCGACAAAACAAAAATGAAAAAGGATGGGCGACATTTCATTCTTGGCGCAAATATCGCTTGGACTCCTTCTTATTTACTTCTCTTAAAAAGTGGCACTAATTTCATTCTTCATGTGGCCGACCAAAGGAGGGTGACTTGGCATGGATGAAGTGGCATGTGGCAAGTGACTTGGGCATCCAAGAATTGATGAGGTGGCACATGTGAAGGTGGGGCACCAAGAGGTAGTTGGCACATGGCTTGACTTGGGTTGGCACATGGAGTCACCTGGGTCTTGACTTGGATCCTCTTTTGTATTACAGGACTCAATAAAATGACTCAACCAACTAACTAAACCAACTAATTACAAAGACTCAATTGTAACTAATTTAAAACCAAATTTGATCAAAAAGGTATAATCTCATAAAATAAAATGGCTTAAACTGGTAAATGGGGTTTGGGATCAAACCTAACTAGACCAAAATAACATAATTTAAAAAAATAACTAAGCTCCAAATTAAAATTAGGGCTTTAAAATTAGGGCTTAGGGCTTTTTTTATAAGTGATTTCGGGCTTAGGCTTAGGGCTTTATTCATAAGTGATCCATAGGGATGTGGGTTCGACCTGTCGATTTTTTCTGGCCCTGGTATCTGCACCACCCATCTTAATGAGCATAAAATGGAGTTCTCAGCAATCTCCCCAAAGGTATGCTCCTCCTATGCATGCATATACTCATACTCTCACTCTCATTTATTCTATTATTTTATCATGTGGTATGATATACTGACTTGACTGTCTGAGTGCCTTTGCCGGAGCTACCTCCATCCAAGGCTTTTTTTATAGGTATAACCATCGATGTACCCTCTCCGGCCTATTTTGGTGTTCGAGCAAATTTCAACACAATCATATAGAGGAAGAGCAATTATTCGCCTACTACTTGGAAAAGGTTTTTAGTATGAACACATGCCACTGAAAGTAGTGTCCATCTAGTGCTTCGACGCCATCACTTCCCAATGAGACAGTCAACCCACTAGGAGCCTAGGTCTAAAGGCTCAAGTTGACACAATCCCATAAGGAAATCAGCTTGATACTCTAGAATGACTCACCATGTAGGTTCATGAGTTAACCGCTGCCGTCTAGGCAATGTAATGTCTGGCGGTGTCCATGGCACTAATAGTTGCACCACCACTAGAGTTAGATCAAGCTATGCTGCTACAAACTATCTCATCTCTAGGAGTGGCACGCTTGGAAACATGATGACTTCCACTCCACAAGATGTTGTATTGGAGGAACTAGCTCTCCCAAAGCTCCAAAAAATCCTAGACCAGCAAGGAGGTGCTCCCCTTTTTCTCGATCGAACGAAGGGTCCACCCCAGCCCGTTTGCCCCCATGACCCTCTAAAGCACATCTAGTAAGAGATGCTAAAGTGGCTTGCAAGTTTTAAAAGATAGATTGACATCTTTAAGCCTTGTGAAGCTTAGCACTACCTAGAGATGATGACCTTGGCTTTACCATCAAGCTACCTTTTGAAGCCCGCATCCTGCAAGAGCCATTACCAAGATATTTCAAGATACCATAGCTAGAGACATATGATGTTTACCGATCTGATGAACCATCTATAGGGCTTCAAAATGATGATGCTCTTACATGGAACTACCAACATGGTGCTATGTCATGCCTTTCCCTCGACCTCAAAAATTAGCACGATATTGATATTCCATCCTAAAGTCAAATTCCATCCACTCCTTTGAATAGTTAAGTCGATCTTTGCTTTTCATTTTGCTAGTAGTCGGAAGCTATGGTGGAGTTCTGACTTCTTGATTCATATTAAGCAAAAGGAGGGGGAGTCTTTCAGGTCATATTTAAGCCGGTTTAATGAAGTAGCTTTGGAGATATATAACCTTAACTATTCGATCACCATGACCACTATGAAATGCAGTTTCCAGCCATGTCCTTTTTTTCTCTTTGAAAAAGAAGCCATAAGTAGATATTTTTGAGATGCTCATCAGAGTAGAAAAGTACGCACTTACGGAGGAAGCATATGGTGCTCATGTTCCTTCCATTATCTCGCCTACCCAGATTCTTGCTTCACCTTTTGTTTTGCCATCTACCTTAACACCAAAGGAGCAACCCTTGGTCTCAGAATTTCATTCAAGAAATAAAAATTAGGAAAAAAGATTGAGAAGCCGGTCGCCACCGTGATGCCAAAGGTCTCCTCCCAGATTTAGCATCTTCAAAGCCCTGATCGATTGGGTCCTACCATCATGAAAATTCGATCAGTATACTCCTCTCAACATCTTGCATGCTCATGTTCTAATGCAAGTTTGCAAGTAGCTACCCGAAGTTAGAAAGTTGCAAGCAAAATCCAAGAGAAGAAACCAGAACAAATACTACTTATACCACAAGGACCATGGCAATGATACTAAAGAATGTAGGCAACCTCGGGATGAGATCGAGAAGCTTATTTACCATGGCAAGCTGAATAGGTTCTTTCGAGATCGAGGAAAGAGACGTGATGGTCCAATTTCATGCCTACCAGAGCCACCACCGAGAGTGGAAGAACTCGTTGATCGACCCACCAAGGATGATGTCTGCACTATTATAGGAGGACTGAAAGAAGATATCGGATCTAGCAGCTAGAAGGAAGCCTTAATGAAGTTATAACTTTTACTCGAATTGATGCAAGAGGAGTCCAGTACCCCCATCGTGATCCTGTGGTTATAACACTTAATATTGATAATTGTAATATCCATCGTGTACTTGTTGATAGTAAAAATTTGATAGATATTTTATTTTATGATGCATTCTTGAAGATGAACATTCCCTTTAAACATCTGAGAAAGGTAAATGCACCGATAATAGAATTCTCAAGAGAATCGGTCCCTATTGAGAGCACCGTAATATTGTTGGTAATAGCTGGGAGTGTCCCCCGATGGTCCCAAGTATATCTTACTTTCACATTCGTGAAGAATCCCTTAGTCTATAATGTCATATTTGACCAACCAAGACTAAACACTATGAGCAGTAGTATCAACTTATTACCTATTAATGAGATTCCTCACATTTCTAGTTGGAGAAATACATGGAAATAAAGCTCTAGTAAGACAATGCTACCTAGTGGCCTGCTAGGTTAAGCAAATTAAGCTTCCAAAGGACCTTCCAGTCCAAGGATTGGACACCAGGGATAAATTGATCGAAGAAAGAGGAAAGCATATGGAAGATGTTGTAGCTGTCTCCCTACATGATGGAGACCCTTTGCATGTTGTTCAAATTAGCTCAATGTTGGATGAAAATATAAAGCAAAGATTGATAGTCTTTCTATACAAAAATGTTGATGATTTTACTTGGATCCCTACAGATATGCCAGGGATTGAGCCTAAAGTGATGATATATTACTTGAATGTGGATCCAAATTATCATCTTGTAAAATAAAAAGAAAAGAAGTTTTGTACCAAAACATCAAAGAGCCGTAGTGGAGGAGGTGCAAAAGCTCATCGATGTAGCGTTCATTAGGAAAGTTGACTATCCCAAATGGCTGGCAAATATGGTGTTAGTAAAAAAGTTGACTACTCCTCGGTTCGAATACTCCTTATTCAAACTAAGGAGTGGGGGCAATTAGTGTGAGAGAAAGCCCACCTCCGGGATCCTAAAGGTTGAAGGGGAGCGAATTGACCGAATCTAAATTAGGATAGGTAAAAACTGTACCCATTCATTTCTATTTCTAGCAATGGGGCCGCATTATCCTGGGCACATACTAACCTAACGCCTACTCGATTCAGAAGTAATCAAATCTATATAATCGGATTAATATATTATGAACTAGTAGAGAGATAAGCCCTGCCTCGAGACGTTCCCTCCCAAAAGTATTCTACTGGTCATCCGGTTTCATCCCCTGAGACTAGAAGATAAGAACAATACTTCTAACCCCAGTCTATTGATCTACATTCGGTCCCCAGGATCCTTCCAAACCCAACATCCAGTCCTGGGGCCTATCACTGATGTAAACCTTCGGTATTACTAGACTTTTACCATGCTTAGCTTTGACCTTTCGGATCCCTTTTTGAATGGGCATTTTGCCATTCAGGCTATTATCTCGTGGATCATCGATCAAGATGTCCCTGTCTATCTACCTTCAGTATATTTAATACTCGACCTTTTCAACCTCCAAGTCCTATGGAATCCCTTTCCAAAAAAGTTTCGAGGTCCACAGAACCATGGCACTTAGAGTTCAGGACTAGCCAGTCATGTCCCATGAAGGCATCCATCAAAATGATCAAAGGAAGAATATATCAATGCTCTTCTCATAAGGTTCTCGCAACAGACAAACAACCAAGTCTTGTAATCAAGAGTGGATCTTAGTTATTAAAGATGCATGGCCTCTCTTTAAGCTATAATTCTCGAAGCCATTAAAGCAAACGGTGGAAAGGCATATGAGACAACCATCATTCAATAGGAAGGAGATATCCTAGATAATCAAGGATGATTTCTTCCTAAAAAACCTGATAGAGGATAAAGTCCAATCATCCTCTGGCTGCCCTCTAACAAATCATGATGTCTCCAGGCTACCCCATATGATTGAGTATTAAAGGGAGTTCTCAGCAAACTCTCCAAAGGTACACTCCTCCCATGCATGCATATACTCACACTCTTACTCTCATTTATTCCATTGTTCTATTCTATGATCTGAGATACTAACTTGACTATCGAAAGGCCTTCACCATAGCCATCTCTAGCTAGGGCTTCTTTTGCATGTATAGCCACTAGCGTACCCTCTCCAGCCTACTTTAGCATTCGAGTAGATTTTAGTACCACCAGATGCCTATTATTTTCAATGTCTCATAATGTCGTATGTCCATAGAAAACATCACTTAATCTTGTGAGGAGTGCTAGGCTTATAGGTGATGATTTTGGTGCTACATCGAAGATGAGCAAAAGAAATTTGATTGAATACAATCTTTCTTGGAATTTAGCTATATTCCTTCATGATGGTATTTTGCCCCAATTCAAATTCCTTATCTCAATCAAAAATGTCACAAAAGTCCCTTGTCTCACAAACAAACATAGAGTCCCCATCCCGTGAACAAAGTCGGAGTTCTCATCCCATAAACAAACTTTCATCCCTAGACTACAAGTGATCCATTCCTTAGCTTCTCCAACTTCTCACATCCTAACTAATTGAATACGATCATGCCAATATGGCTAGTAGGATCAACTTCTTCCCCACGGAAACTCTAAGTCCCTACATCACAAGCTAGGCAAAGAAGCAAGGTATTTGTATGATGTACCTGAAATACAAAATATAAAAATTGATATTGATGAAGCTTGTTGGCTCCACCCAGTGATTCTGATGAATAACAAAATATTGAGTGCATATTGTATACTAATGTGTATTTCGAGCTATGAGTTTTCAGGAAGAAAGCACTTCAAAATCTCAAAAGCTTGTGTATCATGGCACGCCATGGCATGGAGCATTTTTTGCAATTATAGACATCCTTTTCATGAAAAAAGGGTTTTTACATGATCAATTATTATTTATTTATGTTTCATTTTAAATTTCAAAATCAATATTTATGTTTTTGGCTCTAATTATACTTGATTATGAATTTTTCAGTATTAAGTGTCGACACCTGGGAAGCCAAGTGTCGACATTTCAGCATTTGGCATGCAGAAAAACCCTTGGCACGCCAAGTGTCGACACCTAGAACTCAAGTGTCGACACCTGCATTTCAAGTGTCGACACTTAGGTTTCCAAGTGTCGACTCAAGGCCTGAGATTTTTGAAAATCTAGAACTTGGCCATTTGAGGATTTTTGTGTCAAGTGTCGACACCTGTGCATCAAGTATCGATACTTGAAAGTTCAAGTATCGACACCTAGAAATCAAG
The DNA here is from genome assembly GCA_021397845.1 of Areca catechu. NCBI lineage: Eukaryota > Viridiplantae > Streptophyta > Magnoliopsida > Arecales > Arecaceae > Areca > Areca catechu. The sequence continues at coordinate 87,766,886 of CM038039.1, forward strand.
TATCGATACCTGACAGCTAAGTGTCGACACCTGATGAGCCAAGTGTCGACACTTGAAGCCTGACAGTCCTAACGGATCTATTTTTCTGACTTGCAGAACTTGCTTTTCAAGCTCCAAACGGCCAGATTCGAGGCTCCAATGGTCATAAACCATTTTTTGAAAGTTTCTTATTGTATTTAACCTCCACCAACTTCATTCTAAAGGCATTGAAGTGTATTGAAGTCCATTCAAAGCCAAAAAGCTAATATTCTCTCAAGAAATTCATATCAAATGCCTTTTATAGTTTGATTCCCTGAAAAAGCCTACAAGCTCATCCTTATATCATTCCAAAAGAAGTGTTTTGAAGGATATTCCAAGGAGGAGACAAGACAAAGCATCAAATTGAGCTTCAAAGCTTCCATTCTACTCTTGAAGAGAGTTTGTCCTAGTTTTAAAAGCTGTATATCTATTTTTATCTTGTGATTTGACCTTGCTTTCAAGGGTGTCTTGAAAGAAGGTTGTTGTGGTTTGTTGGTGAGTCAAAGGGATAAAACCAACTAGGGTTAACTTGTGAGCCCAAAGATAAAACAAGTGTAAAAGGTTGTTGGTGAGCCTAGATGACAAAACCAATATAGATTTTGACTTGTGAGCCTTTTTTTAAATAAAACAAGTCGGTTGTAATCTTGATTGGATTATAATGAAATTCCCAAGGGTGGCTTGGGGAGTGGATGTAGGTGCTAGGTTTGCACCGAACCACTATAAATATCATGTTTGTGTGTGATTGTCTTCTTTCCCTCTTGCTCTTAGCTTATTACATTTGATTTACTGCTTTCCGCTACATTTAATATTGAGCATTGAATTTATTACTCACAAACACCACTAGACCTTCACATTACTATTTTAATTTTTAAAAGATCCAATTCACCCCCCCTCTTGGGCTCCATTTCTGGGCAACAAGTTGTATCAGAGCACCGGTACTCTCTTGTAGGTCCAAGGATCTTGAGTGAAAGATCATGGCAGCCCCAATAGGAATGGGTGTAGTTGAAGGTCAAGCTTCAGATCGTCCCCCACTCTTCAATGGCGTAAATTACACGTATTGGAAAACACGCATGCGCATTTTTATTCAAGATATTGATTATAATTTATGGAGGACAATTGTAAAAGGTCCTTATCAGCCTACTATGTTGGTTAATGGCATTCTCACTCCAAAGATGGAAGATGATTGTGATGAGAATGACATTAAGCAAATAGAGCTTAATGCTAAGGCTATGAACTTATTATTTTGCTCTCTTGACCCAAGTGAATTTAATAGAATATCTAATTGTCTCTCCGCTAAAGAGATTTGGGATACACTTGAGGTTACCCATGAGGGTACACACCAAGTGAAAATAACCAAGGTTAACATACTTATTTATATATATGAAATGTTTAAAATGGAACTTACTGAGTCTATTAGTGAGATGTATAATAGGTTCACAAATATTATGAATGGCATGAGAAGCCTAGAAAAAATTATTTCTAATGGTGAACTTGTAAACAAACTTCTCAGGTCTCTACCAGCTTCTTAGGATGCAAAGGTAACGGCTATTGAAGAAGCCAAGGATGTCAACACTCTTTCACTTGAACAATTGTTGGGCTCACTGATGACCTATTAGCTCTCCCTCAAGCAAAAGAATGTGAAAGTCGACAAAAAGAAGAAAGCGATCACTTTCAAATCTACTGCTAGAGAAGAATCAAGCGATGACTCCGAAGAAGATGATGAAGAAGATGAGACATCTCTAATGGCAAGAAAATTCAGAAGGTTTATGAGGAAGAAAAGATTCAACTTCAAGAAGAAACCTCTGAAAGGTAAGCCAAGTAAAGAGAAAGACAAGGAGAAGGAGAAGGAGCATCCCACTTGTTTTGAACGCAAGAAACCCGGTCATTTTAAGGTGGACTGCCCCTTGCTCAAGAAAAGCAGAAGAAAGTTAAGAAAGAAGGCTATGTGGCAACCTGGAGTGACAGTGAGGACTCTAGTTCTGAGGAAGAACAGCAGGAGGTGGCAAACTTCTGTCTGATGGCAGATCATGATGAGGTATATTCTAAAATCGAAAATGAATTTATATTTGATGAACTTCATGAAGTTTTTGATTAATTAGTCATAGAATTTCAAAAACTAAAGTCAAAACATAAATATTTGAAAAAGCAAAATTTGGATTTAGCCAAAACAAATGATAAGCTTTCAAATAAAAATGAATACCTTCTTTTTCAAAATAGAAAATTAAATGATAAGATTTCAGTTCTTGACAAGGAAAAAGAAGTTTTGAAAAAGAAAAGTCCTTCAGTTTCAAATGAAAATCTTTCAAAACAAAGCAAAGAAATTTTAGATGAAAATAAAAGATATAAGAAAGAAATTGAAAAATTAAAACTTTTTGTAGATAAATTTACTTATAGTTCTGAAAAATTAAATTTGCTTTTGAATAATCAAAGAGCTGTTTTTGATAGGGCGGGTTTAGGGTTTGGAACTCATAAGAAATAAAAGCTTTTCAAAAATTTCTTTGTGCCTGCATCTTCATCTATTACTTATTATGCATGTGGTACTAAAGTGCATAAATCTTATATGTGCAATAAAAGAAGATTGAGTAGTATTAAAAAAGTTTGAGTTCCAAAAGGAACCGATGCCACTAACCTAAAAGGATCCAAGATGACTTAGGTACCTAAAGTCTCCACTTGATCTTTATTGCAGGTATGCCTTGCAACCAACAAGAAAAGAATGTGGTACCTTGATAGCAGTTGCTCAAGGTATATGACAGGAGATGTGGAGCAGTTCTCATCGCTCGAATATCAAAATGGTGGCAATGTGACTTTTGGTGATAATGGAAAGGGCAAAATTATTGGTATTGGTAAAGTCCATATCACCCCCTCTTCTTATATTGATAATGTTTTATATGTTGATGGTTTGAAACATGACTTGCTTAGTATTAGTCAGTTTTGCGACAAGGATTTTAAAGTTGTTTTTGAATCTTCTATGTGCATTGTTTCTAGTTTAGATGACAATGGCATCAAGTTTATTGGTCATAGGTATGGCAATATTTATGTTGATCTTGATGATCTTCTGATTCAAAATGGTCAATGCCTAGTGGCAATGGAAGCCAAGATCAATGAAACTAGCTGGCTTTGGCATCGTAGACTAGGACATGCTAGTATGCATTTGATTTCAAAACTTAGCAAAATGAATTTGATAAAGGATTTTTCTAAACTTAGTTTTGAAAAAGACAAGATTTGCAGTGCATGTCAACTTGGAAAACAAACCAAATCCTCTTTCAAACCAAAAGGAGTAATCTCTACATCTAGACCCTTAGAGTTACTTCACATGGACCTCTTTGGACCAACTAGAACATCTAGTTTGGGAGGTAAGAAGTACGGTCTAGTTATTGTAGATGATTTCTCACGATTTACATGGGTCATGTTTTTAGCACATAAAGATGAAATGTTTTCTGAATTCATTAGATTTCATAAACGAGTTTCAAATGAAAAAGGTGTTTCAATCATTTTTTTAAGAAGTGATCATGGAACCGAATTTGAAAATGCTGATTTTGATAAATTTTGTATTGAAAATGGCATTCATCATAATTTTTCTGCACCCAGGACATCTCAACAAAATGTGGTGGTAGAAAGGAAAAATAGAACTCTTGAAGAAATGGCACGCACCATGCTTTGTGAAAATAATTTACCTAGATATTTTTGGGCGGAAGCCATAAATACTGCATGCTATGTTTTAAATCGAGTTTTGATCCGATCGATTTTAAAGAAAATACCTTATGAACTTTGGAAGGGTAAAAAATCCTCAATTCGTTATTTTCATGTTTTTGGATGTCGTTATTTCATTTTAAATAATGGTAAGGATAATTTAAGCAAATTTGATGCCAAATTAGATGAGGGAGTCTTTCTAGGCTACTCCACATCTAGTAAGGCATACAGGGTCTTCAATAGAAGAACACTTGTTTGTTGAGGAATCCATACATATGGTATTTGATGAATCTGACCAGAAATCTTCGAGAAAAGAAGATGTGCCTTCTGATAAAACAGGTACCAAGAAAACTGAAAGTGTAAACAACAATGAAGAGCCTACCAAGGAACAAGAAGATGATCAAAATACTGAAGGAGATCAAGCACAAGGTGATGAAAACACATCTACAGTTGATCCACTACCGAAAGAATGGAGGTATGCTCATGGACACCCAAAAGAACTAATTATTAGTGATCCATCTAAAGGTGTAAGTACTCGATCATCCCTTAAAAATATTTGTGATTATTTAGCTTTTGTTTTTCAAATTGAACCTAAAACTATTGAGGAAGCTGAATGTGATAGTAATTGGATAAATGCTATGCAAGATGAACTTAACCAATTCAAAAGAAACAATGTTTGGACATTAGTATATAGGCCTTCAAATACTTCAATTATTGGCATAAAATGGATTTTTTGAAATAAACTTGTTGAAAATGGTGTTGTTACTAGAAATAAGGCTAGACTAGTTGTCAAATGATATAATCAAGAAAAAGGGATAGATTTTGATGAAACCTTTGCTCCTGTGGCTAGACTTGAGGCAATTAGGCTATTGTTGGCTTTTGCTTGCTTTATGAATTTTAAATTATTTTAAATGGATGTTAAAAGTATATTTTTAAATGGTCTTATTGAAGAAGAAGTTTATGTTGAACAACCTCCTGGTTTTGAAAATTCTGAATTTTCAAATCATGTTTACAAACTTCATAAAGCTTTGTATAGTTTCAAACAAGTTCCTAGAGCTTGGTATGATCGTTTAAGCTCTTTCTTACTCAAAAATGATTTTGCTAGAGGTAATGTAGACAAAACTTTATTTTTGAAGAAAAAGAATGATGATCTCTTAGTAGTACAAATCTATGTAGATGATATCATATTTGGTGCTACTAACGAATCTCTTTGTCAAGAATTTGCAAAGCTAATGCAGGGTGAGTTCGAGATGAGCATGATGGGAGAACTAAATTTCTTCCTCGGACTCCAAATAAAGCAAACCAAAGAGGGGATCTTCATCAACCAAGCGAAGTACACAAAAAAAATACTCAAGAAGTTTGGGATGGAGAACACCAAGCCTTTAGGTACCCCTATGAGCTCTACTTGTAGACTTGACAAGGATGAATCAGGTAAATCTTTTGACCAAAAATTATATCATGACATGATCGGTTCACTGCTATATCTTACTGCCAGTAGACCAGATATCATGTTTAATGTTTGTATGTGTGCTAGATATTAATCTAATCCTAAAGAGACTCATCTTTTGGCTGTTAAACGCATACTTAGATATCTATTTGGCACAATTGAAATTGGTTTGTGGTACTCTAGAGATTTCTCATTTGAATTGATTGCTTATTTTGATGCTGACTTTGCTGGGTGTAAACTTGATCGTAAAAGTACTAGTGGAACCTGTCAGTTTCTTGGAGTAAAATTGATCTCTTGGAGTAGCAAGAAATAGAATTCAGTTGCTCTATCTATGACGGAAGCCGAATATATAGCAGTTAGAAGCTGTTGTGCTCAAATCCTTTGAATCAAACAACAACTCGAAGATTTTGGCATTAAACTAACTAAGACACCCATAAGATGTGACAATACTAGTGCAATCAATCTAACTAAGAATCCTATGCAACATTCAAGAAGTAAACACATTGAAATAAGACATCATTTCATAAGAGAATGTACAAAACTCTAATGTTATTCTTGAATTTGTGTGTACTGATGATCAATTAGCTGATATGTTTACCAAACCATTGAGTGAAGAAAGGTTCTGTCTGATTAGAAGAGAGTTAGGTGTCATTGACCCATTCTCCTAGAACTCTCACAAACTTCATCTTACCCAAGGCATTTTACTCAAAAAAAATACTTGCTTTGAGTCCTAAAAGCTTTTAAATATTTTCTTAGATTTTTTGAAAATTTTTTCAAATTTTTTTTGGGGATTTTCTTGGCCAAGTGTCGACACTTGACAAATACTATGTGTCGACATTAACGAAATGAAATCTATTTTTAAAACGTCCGACCGAGGGTTTTGTTTTCACTTCCCCCCCATCACTCTCAAGCTACAGTGGTCCCCTACACTCCAATTCCTTCCTCTTCTCGTTTGCCCCTTCATATATCAGGTATTCCCTCTCTTAATTTCTCATTAATTTTCATTTTATTTCACGTAATTTCGGTTTCCCTTCGTCACCGTGAAGCCGTACAACCTAAAAAGGGTTTTTCTGACTAGTTTTTGGGATTTCAATCAGATTTTCATGGTTTTTATTGGTTTTCTAAAACTCCATTTGAAGGAATGGTGGTTTAATGGATTTTCTCTTGGATTTCCCATGGTTTTTGGCGTTTTCATGCTCATTCCATCTGAATTTGGGAAAAACCACTATTTGATTGATTTTGGCAAAAAATTTGGATTTTCACCTAAAATCTAGTGTTCTAAACTTATTTCTATTGATTTATCATAGTTTGTCATGATGTTTTTGCGATATTTTCACTATTTTGCTAAAACCCTAATTGATTTAAGTCCAAATCCCATGTGTTTTGGTATTAAGACCCTACAACATGTATTTTTACAAAAGTACAAATATATTTTAACAACCAAAAACTGTCTTTGCACCTCTTGTGAAATGAATTTCTCCTTAGCTGAACCTGTAGCCAGTCCCATAGCTCTAAGTTTGATTGAATCTATCCTCTTTTCTTTCCTATCCAGCTAGTTTGACATGGGTCCTAGGAAGAGATTAGTAGTTAGGAGACCGAGTCAGAAGACAGAGAGGAGAACAAAGGCTAGGCATGACACTGGTGAGTCGAGCAGTTCAGTTGCACCTGGTTCCCCTGCGGAGAGGATGGCAGGGAAGGCTGTTGCTTCCGGTCGACGAGTGGACTTAGAGATTTTCGACTGCCAGCATTTTCAGATCCGGCAGACCCTTACTGATGCGGGTTTGGTGCCCTTCTGCACTATGCAGGAGAGGTATTACCCCCATCTGGTACGTGAGTTCTATGGAGCATTAGATTGCTGGCGTATGACTTGGAGGACATCTGTGCGAGGTGTGGAGATTCTACTGACAAAGGAGCTCTTGAGTAGAGTTTGGGAGATACCACACCAAGGGATTAGCATTTTCTCTGTGGATGACAGGGAGGCCGCATTCCGTTGTATTTTGGAGTGAGAGGATGTTCGCGGTATGACAGTAGTCACCGCGAACCAGCTATCGGTGGAGATGCGGCTCCTTCATCACATCACGGCTCGGATTCTTCTACCAAAGATAGGGTGTTTTGATTTTATCACAGAGAGAGAGCTTATGCTCATGGTCTGCTTGACACAGAGGACGCAGGTAGACATTTCTTCCATGATGCTGATACAAATGAGAGATGCAGCTAGCCAGTGTCGTCATTGTCTGTCCTATGAGATGGGACTGACCCGACTATTCCGTGCATGTGGAGTATCCTTGGAGGGGGAGATCCCCAAGGAGATCTTACACACTGATGTTTATGATGAGAGGTCGCTCCATAGGATGGGATACAGAGTGGTTGGTGGTAGATGGATCAGGAGAGAGTCTGGCCAGGAGCCAGATAAGGAGGATGAGTTACATGAGGTCGAGGCAAGGCCATCAGGGCTGGTCAGTTCACCTGTTCATACAACACATGCATCAGAGACCGAGCCTGCGATGCCTTCTGCCACACCATCAGCAGCTCCTCCAGCTTCTACTAGAGTACACTTTGAGGAGTATTCACGTGAGCAGTTTGCAAAGGTGAGAGGTGAGCTTATCAGTCTGGGAGCTAGGACGACTCAGCTTCGGATCGAGACTGAGAGCCTTAGAGCTCACACTGCTGCTGAGCATACTGAGATTCGCCAGACTGTGGAGGCTAGTTTTGCGCGCATTGAGAGTTTGATCAGATCCTTGCTTCCTCCAGCTGCTCCCGCTGATCCTCCGGGTGATGATGATGATGATGGTGATGACCACCAGGATGACCATGATGATACTATAGAGGGTGGTGGTCGCACTGATGACAGGGCTACAGATGTTCTTGACGACGGTAGCGAACTCATCAGCAAAACTGAAACATAAAAAATGTATCAGAGTCATACAACAATAAGAGACATATAAAGTAGCATGAAACATAAAGAACATACAACAGAAGAGACATCTGTGAGGCTAATCCTCATTAGATGGAATCTTAAAAGAGATAGGACCGGTAACCCTAGTCCTACGGGCTAGACTACCAGAAGTCTTCAGGATACTACGGCTCCTAGTCCTAGTGGATGGCCCAAAACGAGGTGCAACTCTAGAGGCCCTAGAAGAAGGAGGGGGTAGAGTCTCAGTTGGGGTAACAAAGACTGAATTAGTGGCAGCTGGAGTGTCAGTAGCATCAGCTAGAGGAGCATCAAGGGACTGCCACTCTCGACTGACGACCTCATAACCGTCGGCACCATCATCACACAAATTTTGTACTAAAAACTCCACTTATTATATATATATATATCAGTTTGGATGTTTAAAAATTGTGATTCACTTTGATTGCTTGATTAGTTACATTTATTCTCTTTAGCTCTGATACTCTCTTTGGATCTTTTTGGCTCTGATATTTTACCACTTTTTGTCTCTATGCTCATTTTGAGGGGAAGGTTATTTCCTTTTCTAATGATTGACAAAAAGGGAGAGTAATAGGATAGATTGTATGGGAGTATGGCATAAGTATGGCATAAATTGTTTGTGAAATTTTTCCAATTTGTTTGTGTAAATTTTCAAATTTGATCTGCTTTGATACCCTGGTATATCATATCATTTGTTCTGATTAGAAATATCAAATTGAGGGGGAGATTGATTCTTCCTAACGATGAAAACTATGGCTCATATCATACTTATGAATTATCATAGTTGAAATTTAAAACTTAATGCTGTTTTACTCAAGGTTTTGTCTCATCAAAAAGGGGGAGATTATTGGCTCCATCCAGTGATTTTGATGAATAACAAAACATTGAGTGCATATTATATACTAATATGTATTTCAAGCTATGAGTTTTCAGGAAGAAATGACCGCAAAATCTTAAAAGCTTATGTATTATGGCACGCCGTGGCATGGAGCATTTTTCGTAATTATGGACATCCTCTTCATAAAAAAAGGGCTTTTACATGATCAATTGTTATTTATTTATGTTCCATTTAAATTTCAAAATCAATATTTGCGTTTTTGGCTCTAATTACACTTGATTGTGAATTTTTCAGTATCAAGTGTCGACACCTGGGAAGCCAAGTGTCGACACTTCAGCATTTGGCACGTAGAAAAACCCTTGGCATGCCAAGTGTCGACACCTAGAACTCAAGTATCGACACCTGCATTTCAAGTGTCAACATTTAGGTTTCCAAGTGTCGACTCAAGGCCTGAGATTTTTGAAAATCCAGAACTTGGCCATTTGAGGATTTTTGTGTCAAGTGTCGATACCTGTGCATCAGGTGTCGACACTTGAAAGTTCAAGTGTCGACACTTGACAGCCAAGTTTCGACACCTGATGAGCCAAGTGTCGACACTTGAAGCCTGACAGCCCTAACGAATCTATTTTTCTGACTTGCAGAACTTGCTTTTCAAGCTCCAAACGACTAGATTCGAGGTTCCAACGGTAACAAACTATTTTTTTGAAGTTTCTTGTTGTATTTAACATCCACCAACTTCATTCTAAAGGCATTGAAGTGTATTGAAGTCCATTCATAGCCAAAAAGCCAATATTCTCTCAAGAACTTCATATCAAAAGCCTTTTATAGTTTGATTCCCTGAAAAAGCCTACAAGCTCATCCTTACATCATTCCAAAAGAAGTGTTTTGAAGGATATTCCAAGGAGGAGACAAGACAAAGCATCAAATTAAGCTTCAAAGATTCCATTCTATTCTTGAAGAGATTTTGTCTTAGTTTTAAAAGTTGTATATCTGTTTTTATCTTGTGATTTGACCTTGCTTTTAAGGTTGTCTTGAAAGAAGGTTGTTGTGGTTTGTTGGTGAGCCAAAGAGATGAAACCAACTAGGGTTAACTTGTGACCCCGAAGACAAAACAAGTGTAAAAGGTTGTTGGTGAGCCTAGGTGACAAAACCAACATAGGTTTTGACTTATGAGCTTTTTTTTAAAAAAACAAGTTAGCTGTAATCTTGATTGGATTATAGTGGAATTCCCAAGGGTGGCTTGGGAAGTGGATGTAGGTGCTAGGTTTGCACCGAACCACTATAATTATCGTGTTTGTGTGTGATTGTCTTCTTTCCCTCTTGCTCTTAGCTTATCACATTTGATTTACTGCTTTCCGCTGCATTTAATATTGAGCATTGAATTTATTACTCACAAACACCACTAGACCTTCACATTACTGTTTTAATTTTTAAAAGACCCAATTCACCCCTCCTCTTGGGCTCCATTTCTGGGCAACAAAGCTTCTATTATGGATGATGAATGTACCAAGATAATGAATAATCAAAGGATGCTGTACATGTCCAAGTTGAACAATGCAAAATTGGACAATTGCATAGGGATGATGTTGATGTACATACTATTGATGCTTCCATTACACACAACAATAAGGAAGGTGATTTCATGAAAACGATGTTATTTACAATGATTATGATGTAGAAGATGAAACATTGTTGAAAAACTACAATTATGAGGAAAGGTATTACATACTCACAATATAGTGATATAGAGCCTATGGGGTGTGTGTGTGTTAATCTTACTTTGCTATAAAAGTCATTGTGCATAATTCATTACGATAACAAAAATATGAAGCATATGTAATAAATATATCTTATTTTATCTATTCATAATTCTTATTACTCTTTTAGCTGCATATCAAGTAATTATTTTGATATTAACATATTTCTTTTTTTATAATAATTATATATTATACATATTGTGAATATGAAAATGTAGTTACATCTTGCTAAGATAGACTTTATTTAATATGGTACTAGGAGGTCGACTTAGGTAGTGAACATTGACTACATCAATCACAATTTCAGATGTTGTGCTACTTAATACGTTAGGTCCATCTATGCCTACCACTCCTAGAACCCTTATAGTGCTAGTAAGATTATAAATTCAATTTTTGTTTGATTATAATATCTAAACACCACATTGATTAAATAACATCATATTAAAAATAAATGAAAATGTAGTGTTTTTTTCTTTGCAAACCTAGCTTCTGCTTCAAGCAAAAAAGGTTGTGGGAAATAAGAGGGATATGTCTAGAAAAGTTGAATAAAACAAATAAGAGAAAGTTGACCATAGATTTTCCTAAGGAGAAGGAAAGATCGTTAATTCTGTGCAATTAGCCAAGCAATCTTTTGATCTAGGTATCATTGCTAGAAGCTTTATTTCAATACCAAAAAGGTGGAAAGATATGAGCCAAGATGATATGCAAGTTTCTTTTCATAGGCTTGAGTGAGAAAAATTTCAGTGTATCTTATTTTAACCTTCTTTATTATATTTTCAATCAAGATTTGAGATTAATTTTGATGAATAGCATATCAAGGATAGCTATGCAAAGATATTGAAGTCAACAAGCAAAAATAAGTGGCATAAGTTGCATAAGAAATTCAAAAAGTGAAGTTCTATGGAGGAAGCATGCATAAATAAGTCAAAAAAATATAAGTAATGAGCAATGAAATAGTCTTTGTCACACATGGGCAAATTTGTATAATTGGGTATAAAATAATTGTGTCAATTACAAATTAATATTGTTTGAAATTTAGATAAGCATGTATGCCATCTATATTTATTAAGATCTTGTAAATTTTATTGCAGGCAAGATATGAAATGAATAAAAAAATAGATCTAAACCGAAAACTACTTACAATAATGGATCAAAGATATTTGTGGCTACTTGTTATAAGATGGTACAAATACTTAATTTTTGAAGTTAAAAATTTGATGGTACAAATTATTAATTTTTGAAGTTAAAAATTTTCTTTAATAATTTTGTAATGTGCAGCTTAATGATGAGACCCAAGAGGAGCATACTATGTTTAAGTTTTTTTGATGCACTTATTATAAAGAAGGAACAGGATAGACATCAATAAAGGCTGAGTTGAAATATTTAAGAACTTATCATTTATAATGATATTATTGTAATATATTGTTACACTTTTAATTTGATATTTGTTTTTTCATTAAAAGCATAATCAAATAATAGAGATATAATACAACCAATTCTAGCAAGTGAGACCCCATTGACACCAAATGAGATAGCTAATCGTATTCTTGGTACAAGGTCAAGATGTATAAAAGTCGTGGATATAGTCCAAAGCCAAGTACTTTAAAGTCTTATCAATAATCACCATTAAAATCTCAATAGTCATGGATAGAGGTTTAAAATTTGAATATATAGTCTCAACAATTAGACTTAGAAGCTCAATAATCACAAATAAATGTTTAAAATTTAAAGGCACACTCTCAGCAATCTGAGATTGATGATTTAAAGTCATAATTAAACTCAATGTTAGCTAATCAAGCTAAGATACTTCGAGCTTTGCATAATGATTAATCTATGTCATGTTTAGTCATCGATAATATACTTAAATTTTAATTTTATGATAGGATATATTTTAATGAATATTTTAAAAATATTTTATGTTCTCCATCCACTTGTTTATTAAATAAATAACATAATATATAACTTATATGGTATTGACAAATTAAATCTTACATTTATTTTTATACATATTATTGTGGATCATGTATTCTCATACAAAGAGAGCATAGAGCATTTTATTGGATTAAGGACTAGTTATGATTGGAATGATTTTATTTATGCATTTTAGTTTTATTTTGGAAAGTGAACATTCACAAAGTAGATGAATGATTGATATTTTTGAATTGTTTCATAGTTGATTTGCTATTTAATAAAATCTACAATTTTAGAATTAAATGTATTACTGGTATTATATATTTGTATAATATATTGTTATGTTTAGCAATTATATTATAGGAGCAATGAAAACAAGCAACAATTATTTTCTAAAAATAAATTACATTTATCAATAAAATAAATTATCTATACAAGTGATTCAATATATGGTGACTAATATTGATATCACAGTGAAAAGATTGATCATTTAGTGATAAAATATATTTTGTTGCTCTAAGAAAAATATAAGAAACAAAAATACTTCATAAATAAATGTACAAATTGGCAACAAAATATTTTCATCACTAATATTTTACATTGCTACAAAAATGATTTTATCACTAATAGTAATTCATATGCAACGAATATATATATATATATATGTCACTAATATTTAATAATTTGTAACAAATGTGTTTTATTTTCATTATCTCATTTCCATAATGTAGAAATACTTCTTGCTAAAATAATTTAAAGTGAAAATGCTTTCATTATAAAAAATATTATTTTCATAGCAAAAAAAGTTGTGTATCACTTAGAGTTAATTTTTTATAACAAAATAAATAGTTAGGCAACATTGTTTACTCATTTTTAGTGATAAAATATTTTGTTACAAATTGTAAATGTTTAGACAACCAAATCCACGCCATCATAAAATATTGAATATTTTGTGATAAATTGTTGTTTTCATCACCTATGATCTTTGACGGTAGATATTAGTTTCGCTATTAAAATAATTTACAGTGAAAGTACTTTCATTATGAAAAAATATTTGCATAGCAATAAATGAGTGATATGATATTTGTAGTTGTTTTTTTATAACAATATTACTGTTTATGCAACGATGATTGTTCATTTTTAGTGACAAAATATTTTTTTCACGATGATTGCTCACTTTTAGTAATAAAACATTTTATCACAAATATATATATTTTAATAATAGCATCAACTTCATCACAAAATATTGATTATTTATCATAAACTATTGTTTTTGTCATATGTGACTTTTAGTAATTGGGTATTATTTTCATTGATAAATAAATTTATCATAAAAGTATGTCTGTCATGGACGAAAAAAAATTTGTAGCAAAAAAATGAGTCATATGACCTTTCAAGATAACTTTTGGCGGCAAAAAATATGTTTAAGCAATGTTGATCACTTACTTTTTGTGCCAAAATATTTTGTCATAAATTATAATTATTTTAGCAACAATATTAATTTTATCAAAAAAGTTAAATATTTTGATATGGATTATTACTTTCACTGTCCATGACTTTTAGTGGCAAGGCATTGCTAGGAACTTAGACATTAAAGTTTTTTAATCGTTAAATATTTTAGGCAATGAAATTTATTTTTTGCCAATGATTTTTTTTTTTTTTTGGTGGCTAAACATAGAATTTTTTATAGTAAAATCCATAACAAAGAATAGGCATTAAAGTAAGTTGCTATACTTTATTCTTTTTTCTTTATTGAGAAAAATAAGGGTGATTCCAGGGGCAGGTATAACTCAGGTGAAGGGGTTGGGTTCAATCCAAAATCACTTGCTCACGGTAGGGTTGGGTTGAAAGCTTATAAACTTCGATTCGACTTAGACTTAACAAGTCTAACCCATTCTTAAATAATGTTGAGTTAAGACCCGCCTAAATCTACTTAATTTGATCTGACCCAGCCTATTATATAAATAAATTATTTATTTATTTATATTTATATTTATATTTTATATAAATATTTATTTGTCTTTTATAATTATATATTTAATCTTATGAGATTATAGACAAGTATCAAGTGAAATTTTTTATGGAGGCTTTGATTTGATAAAAGTTAATCTAACAAAAATATCAGAAACCATTCTCTAATTTTAAAATTTTAAAATCTTAATGGCACAAGCTGACTAACCCAACCTAATCTGTGTAACCTAGCTAAATCCAAATTTAGCTTCTATTAAGTTGGGTTGGGGTAAGAAAATACCAAAACCGAGAAATTAGATTGGGTTGGGTTTTCCTTCAACCTCACCAACTTATCAAAGTTACAGCTCTAGTTATTTCCTACTTAGATGTAGTTTAGATTCAAGTTATACTACTTTTTTTTAAAAAAAGAAAAGGAAAATAGAGATTGCCATTTAACTAGGAGTGCAAATGGATTGGATAGAATTAGGTCATGAGTGACTTCGACTTAACTTAATTTCTTGATTTGGTCTTGATGTTGGACTCAAATCCAACTTAATAGAAGATTGATTGGTTAGGTCGGGTTCATAGTCAAAATTTTCAATTCAATGAATTATTTGGATCGAGTCAGGTCCATATATTATTCGATCCCAACTCAAGATATTCAGATCTGGATTGAATCCATATCGAATTCAAGTCATGTCCAAATCAAATATGGACAATTACATTTTAATTATTATATATCCAATTATTATTGGCCATATAAAATGTATAACAAATAATATTACTTTCAAAATAAATTAAGATATAAAAATAATTTTAAATCGATCTTTATATTAAAGCCATTATTTATATAAATTTTAAATTATAGCTTAGAGGCTTAAATGGGGTCTAGTCCTGTTAATATCCTGGGTTCAAGATCGTGTTGAGTGAGAATTCAGTATACCCAAATTTTACCCGAAAAATAAAATTAATTTAAGTTTAAAACTTGACTCGGTCCCATAATTCTTTTAAAATAGATCAAATTGTATCTAAATAGATTGGACCAGTTCGGCCATGAAAAAACTCGGCCATTTGCAACCTTACACCCAATCCAGACTACAAACGGCCACATTTATTTGTGGACTCTGTTTGCTTTATCTAAATAAAAATATTCAATATTTTTTTAAGCAAATATATTTAATTAATTATTTATTTAGGTGAGTTGATGTCCATTTATGTACTTTCTTATCAATCATATTTGTCCCATTAATCCTCCTTATTTACATCTATCTAATTCTAGGGACATCATGATTTATAACTCATTATACGCCTCATAAAGCTCCCAACGGTCTAACACAAATCCCATCTGACTTTTCCAAACCCTAAACCCTCAATCAGTCTCCTCCTAACTGCCACCGCAACTGCGTTCTTTTTCTCTCTCATCTCCGACTTCGAGTTGTTCCGCCACTCCCCGGTCCCCACCTGAAGCACGTGCAGGGCGAGTGCCCCGACATCACACTGGCCGTTAGATTATTAGATAAAACATCGCGCAATAGGAAAGGGCTTCGCCAAGCCCCCTTTCAGCTCTCCGAATGCTCTCCCCTCGATCCCAATCCCCCAATCCCGATCCCATTGGTTTCTAGGGTTTCGTTCCGCCGTCCCCTATTCGATTCCGTCCTCCAGATTTCTTCGCTTCGGTTTCGATTGGAAGGTAGAGGCCACAGGCTTGAGCGTCGGATTTCGATCTTCTTTGGATCAAGGTATATTATATATTTTTTGCTCCCTTATTCTTCGAGCTTGGATCGGCTTTGGATGCATAGCATGGTTTTGTCGAATCCGCCGGCATCTGAAACCTTCGCCTTTTCTTTTTTTTTTAATAAATATCTAATCGGCCGGCATCTGAAACGTTCGCCTTGTTAATTCTGTCCACCCAAATTGATTGTTAGGGTTTTACTTATCAGGCATTGGTAAATTCTTTTCTGTTCATCTGAATTCTTTTGAGATATGATAATAACTTCTAGAGATCAGTGAAAATTAAGGATAGAATACTGTGTCTAATAATATTTGTAGCATTTGATTGTAGTTGCTGAGCAAAATGTTGCGACTTTCGATTACCATCAACATTAAGCTTAGGGTTTTTTGGGGATAGTGCCTTTGTTTTTTTTGTTTTTTTTTCTCTCCCTTTCTTTCCTCTTTTCCTTTCCGACCGGTAATCCTTTCATTATAGGTGAGATATAGTGTGGGAGCTTGTGGGAAAAAAATCCTTTAACTGTCATGCAACCCCTTTTCTTCCTAAATTTTTATTTTAATAATTTATTCAATAAATTGTTGGAAGAAAAGCTGATACTTGGACCTCTGCTGTTACAGTTCATGTATTGTGGGAAAAATACTCGTGGTGGTATTTTTTCTAATATCATTTTTTCTTGTTTTTGCATCTGTTTCTTCCCTTTCATTGCCTTGCTTCTGTATCTTCGTTTGTTTTCATCCTTTTGGACATGTAAATCCTCCAGGCTGAGAAGGTTTTGAGCCCTTTGAATTAGTTTGGATCATATGTGAACCTTGTGTTGAACTTATCAGGCTTTCTTCAGGATGCAAGAAAGTGATATTGTGCCTTCTCCAGGATCTTATCCAACTGCTAATTCGTGAACATCCAAAGGAAATTTGTGAATCCAACTTCAAATGAATGCCACTCATTATTCTGTAGTGATTTCACAGAAAGAAGAAAATGATGCAGCAGCTGCACCTGTCTCTTGCTGTCTGGATCTAGCTTGCATCTCTTTTGGTCAGTTCATTAATATATCTTTGGCAATAAATAAGGTTGGCTATGCTAATATGTTAATTACTTGGTCATAACATGTTTACTTAGTCATAATGCTTTTCGTGACCCCTTCCGTCAGAACTTAGTAATGATGTTTTTATCGGTCCAAATAAACTGTGGAAAAAATATTCTGAATCCTCTTATTGTCCCTGTGAATCTTTGTCTTGATGTTACACATTAAATTTAGTGTGTTAAACTCAGATTACAACCATCCACCTCTACCTATTAAGATCTTGTTTTCCATTGTTGCCATATTGCCTTTCTCACCAGGCTTAGATAACGTTTGCATAGGATGGTTCTTTGTCAGGTTCACTTTGGAAGCATGTCAACTTTGTAATGTTAGGCACCTCTTCTTGGATCTTCATTTGTTGCACAAAGATTAAGGGGCTGGAGAGATGTTGGTTCATAAGGAGATTTATAGACCATGATTTCCAACCATAATCATCTGGCCTTTTCCCAACTATTTAGTTTTGCTTTATGATTCCTCATTCCCAGCATATGGTGGTTTCCAAATGTTGGCTAAATGACATATTGCCATGGTAATTTTGTTCTTGGAAACTTTACTTTCAGACAGACTATTCCAATTTAAGGAATAATTTACCTTACCATCTGGTTTGAGAAAAAAGCACAAGATTTGACTTCCTAAAATAAACAGTTACCCTTAATTAAATCTTCTTTATGATATAAAATAGACTTGTTGTGGGACCAAGTAAATAAAGTTTTTTTTTGGCACTTCGGAACCACTGTAATTTGCAGATGAGCCTGCTGCATCATTTTTTTATTTTTTTAATTGATGGTAACTGTTATGCTACATTGTACCTTATGGAAACTAGCTATGATGTAGGCTACTAGGAGCTCTCCAAACAACATTTTGGTTCTCTCTATTAGTGGGTGGCTGCCTTTAATGATGCCATTGGAAGGTGAAGGGCATTGCTTATGCTCTGATCAAATTATAAACCTAAGAATCGAATAGGCAAACATTGATACATAATCTAGTTGAGTTATGGTAGTAATTTTATCAGCAAAAGTTAACTACATTTCCTTTCACTCTGGTACCTCTAACATTTGACACTGCATAATTATATAATGAGGCAAGTCAAAGATTTGGTCTTATAGATGAAAAGGAGGGTACACATTAACGGGATTTTATTTGCCTTTTTTCCATGTTGAAGGGATGGATTTGTAATTTTACTCTCCTGGATCCAACAATAGAGACTTTAACTCACTGTGGTATATTTTAGTCATTTTTTTCTTTTCATGTTATTCCTTTTGCTAGCAAGTGAGCCCTACTTGTTCTAGTTCAAATATAGGGCTAGCCAACTTATTTGAGGGGATTGCTCATTTATAAGATGGAGGACACAAATATGCCCAACCTGTATCATGTAAGAGAGGAGGCATTTGCTTCTCTCTTTGCGTGATCAGAAAGGGCAAAATGAGAGAAGGAAAGGAAAAGAGAAAAGAAAGGACATGAAAGAGAAAAAATAGAAAATATAATAAATGGAGGAAAAAGCGATTTCAGGCTTGGGTCATTCAACCAGCTGGTCACCTCCTTTTGCTTCTCAAAATGTTTCTCCCTAAGATCTCTTTTAGCTGTTTCAATCTTGATGGTGAGTCTGTATCACTTGGAAGATTCACTTTTATGCCATGCAAGGTTTTAAGGAGGAGATGAGCAAGTGTAGAAGTTTTCAAGGCAGTCTTCTGGACTGTTTTTTTAAAGAAAAACTAGTTATCCTTCAACTTCAATCTTCTGTCTCGGTTATATTGTGATTGCCAGAATTTCAGTAAATAGCTGTAAATTTCTGGTTTTGCCAAAGTAAACACTGTTTTGAAATTTTAAAAAAAATCTGTTATTTAGTCTTTTTTGGAAATTCTTGATCAAGGCTGATACTGCATCATTAATTCAATAGATGATAATGATGTGACTGCCTCAAGCTCAGTATTGATTTTAGAAACTACTAGATGTTAGAAACAAATTTAAGTAAGAAATTAAGTTTTAGGATAGTTGCATCCAAGTGAAGTTGACTATCAGCAAATGCAGTAGATAAAATACCATGACAGATCCTTGCTTCTCCGTTGGTTCTAGTGTTGCATCTTGTATTGAGAAAATAACTTGTCAGTAACTTGCTACTTTTAGACATGGATGTGGAAGTACAGATATCTTTAACTATAAAACAACCATTCACAACAGTCTTTTGCTTTCTTTCAATTCAAATACTTCTGATACTCACAAAATTGTTACACTGACTCTGTACTATTTCTTGCAGGAAACTGCTCTTGCTTTCATTAACATGACCAATTTACATTGTCGAACATACTATAGAACACGGCAGGTCAGCCTTTATAGCCTAATATAATTGGTGAACAAAATCTATATGGCCAGTATATTACCAGGTGATCCCTCACAATATGGAATGGTGGAAAGTAGTCCCTATAGAAGGCTTGAGGATGTTCATCGTAGTGGTTCTACTTGGTATTTTAGCCGGAAGGAAATTGAAGAAAGCTCCCCATCTAGGAGAGATGGCATTGATCTGAAGAAAGAGACATATCTTCGCAAGTCATACTGCACATGTCTGCAGGACTTAGGCATGAGACTTAAAGTGTGAGTTTCCATTCACTTCCTTTTTTCCTTTTCAAAGTCATATTGCACATATTGGCAGTATTTAGCTATGAGACTTTAAGTGTAAGTTTACTTTTTTTTTTTTTTTGCTCTCCTATTTAACCATTCAATCTCTTTATGAAGTTTGGATCTTTGTTCTTTTTTTTCATAGATAGGATGTTTGTTCTTGCAATAAATTCATTGACAATCTTAGATTTGTGCTTTGAGTGTTCCTAATTAGCTGCTAAAGTTATAATCATATGGTATGTTTACCGCATTGAGTTCTCTACCTTTTCAGTAGATTGATTCTGTGAAGTATCGTCAATAAATTTAACTGTTAGCTATCAATTTTATGCCCATGGCATGGCAAAAATGATGATATCCTATTTTTACGTTGAATGATTTTTTATGCAGACCTCAAGTAACGATAGCAACTGCAATTGTATTTTGTCATCGCTTCTTCCTTCGCCAGTCTCATGCAAAAAACGATAGGAGGGTAGGTATTCGCTACTTTATTGAAAACCTTTGTGGTTATCAACAGTTGGATGCACAAGTCATGCTTTCTTTTCCTTAAATCATAACTGCTTTGAATTCTGTTTAAAAAAAAAATTCCAAGCAGTAATATCTGTTAGTTTATCTGATCCATGAGCATTTGACTTCTTCTGCAGCATACAATCTCAAATTCAGAATGTTTACCTGAGCAAATAATCTTCCATACTAAAAAACTATGGTATGATACCTTCCCTGCAGCAAGTCCATGGGTTAACTTCTTTTAGTAGACAAAGAGACCTATAGCTATGTGTATGTTAGTATGTATGTATATACCGGCCCTATTTTCACAAGGTAAAAGGTGCCAATCCATATAATTAGCAGTGATATGCTATTAATTCTTTGCAAATGAGTGTAAACCTATACCTTTTGGGTCCATTTAGTAAATAAAAATGAAGAATTGAAGATCATCTTGCTATGAAGCATGGAGACAGGACATGAGATGGATTTGACACTGTACAAAAACACCAATATTGCAAATGCCAGCAAAGCATTCTGTAAATATTCTAGTTGTCATAGATAACTATATCATACAGGATATACAAAAACACCAATATTGTAAATCCCAACACAGTATTTAAAAGTTGTCATAGGGTCTATTTGGGGTTGTTGTAGCTTTTGACCAAAAAGCAGTTTTTGGTAAAAAGCTGTGTTGTGATATCAAAATCTGTTTTGGGACAAAGTGGTTTTTTATTTGGCTATCAATATCTTAATCTATTGTGAAACTGTATAAATATTTTGCTGTATATTTGGTTGACAAATCCAAAAGGTGCTTTGAGTGACAAAATGGCTAAAAATGATAAATATAAAAAAAAAAAATAAGAGGAGATTAATCGTGGATCGAGAGGAGAGGAGATTAATCTAAAGAAAAAAATTCTAATAGACAATGAAGTTAGGAAAAATGGACATGGATGGAAATGAGAGGAGATTAACAAAGAAACAAAGAATCTTGATATACAAGAAAGTTAGACAAAAGGGATGTGGATAGAGATGAGATGATATTAATCTTAAAAAAAAGACTTTTGATATACAAGGAAGTCAGGAAAAAGGGTTGATGAGATTAATCAGGGGTGAAATGGAGATTAGAGAAGATAGAAAGAGTCAAGTGGGGAAAAGAAATGTGTGAGGGGTATTGAGAAGGCATCGCATTATTTTTCTAAAAAAATTAATTTCTTGCAAACATAATATTTATCTTGCAGTGTTACATCCATGGGAAGCGGGAGGGGGTCAATTTATGTAAATCACGTTTTTGGAATCTTCAATGCAATCCAAAATTACTTTTGAATTGTAGCCAAACATTCAAAATTTTGCTTTTCGATCTAGAATCACTTTTAACAAATACAAATGCACTCCCAAACATGTATATAGATAACTTTATCATACATGGAAAACATTAATTTTTGTTTAGTATTTTAAAAATTCTATAGTTCTTGGTCTTCTTTCTATGTGGACTCCTCAAATCTCTCAGTTATATTGCACATGATAATGGAAGGTGAAACCAACTAGACAAATAAATTAGCAGCCCTCAAATGTAATCAGGACATTTCAGGAAATGTCTGGAGTAGATCCTAGCCATCATGATTTTTTTTTTTTTTTTTGAAATAGATAAACTGATATCAATACAAAGTATCCAAGAAGTATCAGACTTGACATTTCCGAAATACTGTGCTTGTTGTAAGACAACTTTTCAAATTGCACCTACCTATAACTTAGGAGAGCATGCTATGTTTTCAATGCATCTAGATTTGATGTGCATCAATATGTTGCATAAATTTTCTGATGACAACTCCAATTTACTTATGTTTGACACTTGAACTTGACGTATCCATACTAGCCGAGACCTATTTGCTTGGTTAGTGCTGAAACATTTTTATTTTAGGGGAAAACTACATTTTTGTACTACGAAGTTTAGGGATACTAGCAATCAAGTGATTGAAGTTTTGCTTTTATCAATCTGGTCAATAAAATGGCTAAATCAATTAAAATTAGAAAAACGACACACGGAGCTCAATGCTGTTTGCTCATGTCTATCATGTGACCACACGTGGGCCGCTAAACAAGCAAACCTCAACCTCATCAAGAAAACCAGCCTCAAGCCCAAGGACATCGATTTCCTCGTCTTCAACTGTAGCCTCTTCTCTCCCACGCTATCCCTGTTAGCGATTACCATGAACAAGTATAAGCTCCCTAGCAACATCTGAAGCTTTAACCTCTCCGGCGTGGGATGTAGTGCGGGGTTGCTCTCCATTGACCTTGCCTGCAATCTCCTTCAGGCACGCATAAACTCCAATGCCCTCGTCATCTCCATGGAGATCATCTTGCCCA
Organism: Areca catechu; assembly: GCA_021397845.1. Lineage (NCBI taxonomy): Eukaryota > Viridiplantae > Streptophyta > Magnoliopsida > Arecales > Arecaceae > Areca > Areca catechu. The sequence goes on from CM038039.1 coordinate 87,789,696, forward strand.
ACTTCTACACCAGCAACAAGCAGGTGATGCTCCTGCCCAACTCTCTTCCGCATGGGCGCTGCAGTGATACTACTGTGAAACAACCCCCGCGAGGCTTGTCACGCGAAGTACCGGCTTCTCCACGTTGTGCTCACCCATAAGGGTGTTGACGACCTGGCCTACCATTGCCTCTACAAAGAGGATGATGCCAAGGGCCACTCGGGGATCTTGTTGTCCAAGGACCTCATGGCGATCACCAGCGAGGCACTCAAGTCCAACATTACCACCATATGCCCCTTGGTTCTACTGGTGTTCGAGTAGCTGCTCTTCTTCTTCATCCTCATCAGCCGGAAGCTAATCAACCTGAGATGGAAGCCCTACATCCCTGACTTCAAGTTGGCCTTCGAGCACTTCTGCATGCACATTGGTGGCCGCACGGTGATCGACAAGCTGCAGGAGAACTTGTAAGTGTCACCGGAGCATGTTGAGGTGTTGCACATGATGCTGCATTGCTTCAGCAACACCTCTAGCAGCTGCCTTTGGTATGAGCCCAACTACATTGAGTCCAAAGGCCGGATCTGCTACGGTGACTGGGTGTGGCAAATTGGCTTCGGCAGCAGCTTCAAGTGCAACAGCGCTGTTTGGAAGTGCATCTGCACACCGGCTGATCTTAAGAACCTCTAATGACACTCTGTAGACTGTAGCTTCTTGTTTTTTTAGCTCTTGTCTTAATGTTTTTGGTAATCTTTTAAACCCCTCAGCCTAAACTGGTAAGTACAGTGCTTCTCTCTCCATTCTCTGTATCTTCTTGCCCCTTCTTCTATATTCACTTTCTTTGATTTTAATAAAAAATCTGGGTGGTGTTCAGCCTCCCAATCCCAATGAATAAAAAAAAAGGTGCATCTGCACCATCAAACGATGATGGAGCCACGTTTATCTATAATTTTATTTTGCCATGTTTGCTAATTTAGTTACCTACATGCTATCATGTGATAGACACGGGCAAATGGCGTTGAGCTCTATCTACCCGGTTTTCTGATTTCAATCGATTTAGCCATTTCATTGATCAAATTGACAAAAGCAAAACTTTGATAACTCGGTTGCTAATACCCCTAAACTTTATAGTATAAAAATGCATTTTCCCCTTATTTTAGTTAAACACGGGCAAATGAATGTATGAGCAAACTGTCAGTGTTACATGTTACTTTTGTTCATTTGTTTTAAACTGTGTTGATTGAGTCTGTTTTAAACTGTGTTGATTGAGTCTGTGCTATGTAAATCCTCTCATATCTTGGTAATCTTCAATTCTTTACCTGGGTTCTGTTCTAAAATTATTTCCACATTTCCCATTTATCATATTACCCTTCTTGCTGAAGTATGATTTGCTATGTGGTATCCATTGAATAAGAGATACTATAACTTCATCATTTGTGGCAACACTTTCAATTAGAGCGGCTGCAAACATTATACTTTTACTTAATTTAATCATGTGGCAGTTATATTTTGCCAAGCACTTCTCAGTTATTTTTGCTTGTTTGGGTTCCTGGTCCCTGCTGTTGGCTTTATAATGGTATATTTGTATTTATGCCTTCTCTTTGCCCCTTGACTTGTTACTTGATCATATAACCAATGAGAGCTGATGACGATAAGGGATTGGTTTTCTAACAGGAGCAAATCCTGTAAAAGGTACTGTGGTGATTGTTGTGGGTTTTTGATCAACGCTGATGCTTAGCTTTTATGGTGATATGGTTTGCAGACCATTGCTACTGTGTGCATGTTTTTGGCGGGAAAGGTTGAAGAAACACCTCGGCCTTTGAAGGATGTTATTCTTGTTTCATATGAAATTATCCATAAAAAGGATCCTGCTGCTGTTCAACGAATTAAACAGAGGGTAACACATCTACTCCTTTTCTTCCACTTGATAATAATTTTTCTTTCATTTTTATGTTGATAGCCATTCCTGCCTTCAATACTTTCTTTTTCCTTGGGTATCCATGAAGTGATTCATACTTTATAACTTATTAGTTTTTATGTTTGTAATTCACTTAGAAGAGGAAATTAATGGCATTGAAACACGTGCCCAGATCATTTTGAATAAATAGGAGTTTTGCAATCAACAAGCAAAGCACTTTGCATCTTGTATAACCTAGGATCAGTGGCACATGTAACAGATATTCATGAATCCTATGTTTTCTTGTAGAGCAATTAATTAATCATCTCCAATGCACTTTCCTCTTAATATTATCTTTTTTCCAGTTGGTATCAATGACCAAATACATTGCACAATGTCATTGTCTATTTCTAACCTAGTTGAAGCTATACTTGTTCACTTTGATAATAGTGCCATCTTCAATCTTTTCATTAATTTAATTGAGCTGGAGACGCTGCTTTCACCCTTGTAATTGTCATCTTGGGTGCCATTGATTCTGTTGGGACTAGAAAGGGCCTGATGGTCTCTTCAATTTAATTGAGTTGGAGATGCTGATTTCACCCTCATAAATGTCATCTTGGGTGCCATTGATTCTGTTGGGACTAGAAGAGGCCTGATGGACTAGAAGATGGCACTTTGATAACAGTGCCATCTTCTTCCATTCCTCATTAATTTAATCGAGCTGGAGATACTGATTTCACCCTCATAAATGTCATCTTGGGTTCCATTGATTCTGTTGGGACTAGAAAAGGCCTGATGGTCTCTTCAATTGAATTGGTTTAGTCACCTTCTTAATGTAACCATATGACATACAATGGATGCTACATGAATTAGCTTTACCCCATGTCCCAACATTGTGTTCGCCACAACCTTTTGCTTTTGCTTTCGTGGCAGTACCGTCATATAAATATTCTGTACCAGGGAAAGGAGATTATGACATAAAGGAGTGTTGGTCATAAAATTGATCTTCTGTTAACATATGTTTTTTCTTGTATTTTCATTCCTACTATCAATAGTTTTCCATTATTTATGTAAAGGCCTTATTCTTGTTCCCTGGTGCATGTTATCTTAGTCCTTTTTTCCCCCTTTTCTGGGTAGAGATAGGAGATCAGATCCTTTCTGGTAAATTAGAACTGTGGTGTTGCTATACAAAACATCCAGCAGCTGTCGAGGATAATGAGATTCTGGAATGACATTGCTTCACACAGCCATCACACATGGACAAGCTAGTCTGCTACTTGATTGGCTTCTATATAAGTATGAACAACAGTGCTAATGTTTAACCAATTGGCTACCGTAGAAGAAACTCCTTTTACCCAAAGAGCAATGGCTTGGAACTGGGTGATAACCATTGTAGTGCCTTCCATATCTCCGTGTAGTTCTTCCATCGGTAAGTGGTTGGTGAGATTGAAATCTGCAGCCATAAGTGGAACGCAATGCTCGCCTCAAATTAGTGAAACCTGCTCCAGCGCTATTATTTTGAACTTCGTCAAAATTTGTCTTGAAGGTTCTTTGCTGGTGGGGATGCCAGCAAAGAGTAAGAGAAGGAAATGAGTTACTACTAGCCAAAGGTCCCATGTGAGTCAAAGGAGCCAGAAGACTAAGAGAAATTGGTTAAGGTTTTTGAACTTGACAGCTGTTCTGATGTGGAGGTAGGAGCATGCCTAGCTGATGTTCAAAAAATTGATGATTACATGCATGCCAAATGCTATGAGAACTGAGAAGTACAGCAAAAGAAAATTGCTAGATCCGATTTTTCAAGGGAAGGACCGGATGTGAGAGTAGAGATAAATCAGACCTGCTGCACCAATAGAAAGTGATGCCTAATGTCTTTCCAAGATCAAGCCAAACTTCATGAGTGTGGATGACTGTAATAACATGTTGGTGATTCTCAGCTACAGCAATGCAATGATCATGTTTGATTCAAATATTGAGGCCCCTAGAGATAAGCATGGTGGTAGATAGCAAGCAATCCCACACCAATTTCCAAAAGAATGGCTTGTACCTGAGGGCATAGGCTTGATTTCTATGCCCACCTGAAATTAAGGAGTGATGAGCATCTTGATCACTGACCTGCCTGCTACATATGTGAAGAGTCCTCATGCAACGTTTGTCTTCCCAATTGTGCAAAGGTTAGGGAATGGGGGTGAAGATGTCCACAATTTCAGGGGGAAGCAAATGCTTAAGAAACTGGATTTTTGATTTTACAAACATCAGTAATCAAATCAGCCACCATAAGCAAGCCAGGGAAAGGAAAAGAAGAATTGAAAGTAATTGGCATTCCGCTAAAGGTATACCCGACAACCATGAATGATTTAGAACAGAGATTTGTTTGTTAGGGCCAATAACCCATTGGAAGGTGCCCAAAAAGACTCTTACTAGTAGCTCACCTTGCCGAAGTACAATTTCGGGGGCATTTGCAAGCATCCCAAAAGCCAAATAAATTATACCGTGAAGAAACTCAAGAGACCTATATATTGATCCTCTCCAAGCACAATTTTCCTGCGTTGTTAGCCAAAAGTGCAAACTTCATTCTTCTTACATTGTGGATACCAAGGCTAAGAACGTGTTTGTTAGTAGTAATTCCATCCAATGAATTAGATGAAGACCATGATTAGTGTCACCAGGATTAACTCGTAAAAAAAAACTTATAATGTGGATTATAATGGGTTTTGATTGAGATGAGGATAACTGAATTAACCATGAAGAAAATTGGAATGGAATTAAGGGCAGCTTTTATAAGAGAAAACCTCCATCCATTGAGAGAACATTTCCATTTCCAAAAGCTAAGGCATTGTGCCACTTTATCAATTAGAAAATTGAAATCCCTTTTTCTTTGGCCTTGTACCCATTATAGGAATGCCCATGTATCTTCAAGGACAAGGAAACGAGTTAATCCCCAAACAACTAGCAATCCTCCTTTGAGTGCCTTATGTGAAGTCTTGGAGAGAACAGATGACTTGTTAAGATTATCCTTTTGTCCACACATCTGAACTTGTAATCAATAGACTCCATAAGTTTGTCACATTGATCAATATTGGCTTTAGATTAAGAGGAGACAATTATCAGTGTATAGAAACTGGTGGAGCTCGAGAGCTAGATAAATTCCAAATAATGTACATGAAACCACCTTGGTCTGGAAGGGGATCTGGAGAGCATACTAGAACAAATGATTAGCAAATAAGATGATAGTGGCCTTATTTAAGACTGGCCAAAGATGAGAAATTAATAGTGGCTAAAGTAACAGGTATAGAAAATCTTGGATTACAAATAGAGCCATGATCCAAGAGATCCATTTAACATAGAAACTGAAATGGTTTAAAACCTACTCCACAAAGTGTGACGTATCATATGCCTTCTCCATATCAAGCTTTTATGGCCATCATTAGCATTGAAAGAACTCATTGTTTTTGCAGAGTGTATAATTTCTTGAGCGAATAAAAAAATATATAAGATGAATTTAGATGAGACAATCGGCTTGCTCATCACCTTTAAGTTCAGAAATAAGAGGTTTTTTGGCAGTGAGATTGTATAAAGTATTGTTGACTTGGTAGTCATTCCTATAAACTCCTTTTTTCATTCACTCTCAATCTCATTCTTTTTGTCATTAGATTTAATTGCCTCATGCTTGGAATTGTAAATATGTCTTAGAACTTTCTAGCTGTAAAGCCTTCATCATGTTTAATTTGTAATATGAGTAAAGAAAGGTGTATGCACAAATTACTTAGGAAATCAGCTAGTGGTGGGTGTATCATTTTGGTTGTATTAGACCCGATCAGGTCTACATTGGACAATGGAGATTCAAAATTGATGATATGAGTTGTTGGATGTGATCTACTCTTATGTACTAAAAATCGTATGATTTGGAGATCCTTAACTTATACGTCAAGTGATAAAAAAAAAAAAAAATTATTATTTAGGTTAACCATTTTGGATCATTTGATGCATAGGTTAAGCATCTCCAAATTCAATGATTTTTGATACATAAGCAATCTAGAGGTAATAGAACACATCCAATGTCTCAGAGTGGGGCTTTCATCATCCAATCCTAGACCTGACCGGATCTAAGTGGAAATCCACTCATGTGTAGCCTAGTCTAGCTCTATCTAACTAAGAGAGAGAGAGAGAGAGAGAGAGAGAGAGAGAGAGAGAGAGAGACCACCCTCATTTATAAGAGCCTAGCTAATGTCATGACAAGCCTCCTATCCTTCCTCTTCATCTTTATATTAATTTCATGATCTCTGCTGAATATAAAAAAGCATTTGGACTTGCCTTTTTGTCCTTTTCTTCTTTTGTTCTCTCTTTTTCCAACTCTCCTCCATTGTGCAAGAAATAGAATGCATATATCATTGTGTAATGTTCAGAATGGATTTTAAAAATATTTAAGCCCAAACCAAAGTAATCAACTCTTTCTCCCCTTCCTTTAAAAACATATGGAAGAGAACATATCTGGACCATCTAAAATCAGATCCAATAGCAACAAAAGCAAGAGGACTGAATGCCCTCTCCTCTTAAGAGTAGGGTAGTCCCTTTCATATGTATTTGATAATATTTGATAAAAAATAATGAATGCCCTCTCCTCTTAGGAGAAGGTAGTCCCTTTGATATGCATTTGATAATATATGATAAAAAATAATACAAACAGGCATAAGTCATATATGTGTGCATGCACACTTCGTGCATGTATATGTGTGTATGTATATCACACCTTACTTAGGATGTGCGCCACACTTTCTTTCACCCAGGCCTCAAGAGACCTTGGCACCTTGGTGTGCCTTGAGCCTTTAATGACTTTAATGGGTAGTACATGACCTCTTTCTGCCTTTCTCCCTGCTTTATCCACATGCAAACAAAAGGGAGGTGCACCACATCTCCTTTACTTTAGCTATCTCTTCTATCTTTTGCTTTTTTTCTTTTCCTATGCTTTTTTGTCTTCTTTTAAAAAGGGTGCTTGTTGATCCATCCTTCTTTTTCTCTTGAAAATAATGTGTTTCTTTGTTTTTCTTTTTCTTTTTTTTCCAATTTGGGATATAGAACCAAAGGTACTTGGTGCCATGTATATGGTCCTTTTCTGTCATTTTGATTTCTTGGTTTGCAGACATTTTCACTTTCTGCTATGTCAACACAGTTAAACTTGGATCAAAATTGAAATTCTATTGTCCAAGGCCTTCTTAACAATCATAAGTCATTTATCACAGATATTAATTTTTTTATTACATTCCATCAATCCTAGTGCTGTGAAATAGTTGGAGAATTTTAAATAGATGTGACTGTAATCCTGATTGGATTATTATTATTATTATTATTATTATTATTATTATTATTATTATTATTATTTTGGTGATGTACACCATTTTCATTTGAATTCTTAGTCCATTCATTCTCTAAAAAATAAAAAAACTCTTGGTCCATTCATTTGTGCTATTGTGGGCTCTTCCATGAAACACTCCACACTATCCCCTTCTAATGGACACTCTATATTGGAAGAAATGACCTCATCAAACACCAAAATAAATTCTTCTTTTCAAAAAATAGGATGATGAAAGCATTTTTCAACTCCACCTTCCACATTGTTTACAAGATGCAATTTCTGTAATATCATCTTTCACCATGTTCCAACAAAATGTTTCCCTTTCTAAAAGAACAGACAAGATTAGACTATCAAATTTCAAAGTCAAACTTGATAAAAGATGTACAGAGTAGTTATGAAAGATGGGTATACCTTCACATCTCTGTCAGTATGGAATGATCAGATATTTCTTAAGGCTAGGTTATTCATGTGTTTTGTGCTAATTTCTAGTGTCTTGTTTTTATGAATTGCCAATGAATGAACCACTTGCCTTGCATGAATGGCAATGCCATCTTCTGCCCTTCAGTTTTTTTATTTTTTTTGAAATTTGATCTCACATTTCATGTCTAGATCCATTAGTGATATACTTTATGAGGAATGGTTATCAATGCCAAATGACAACTTTAAGCATTACTATATGCAGGAAGTATATGAACAACAGAAAGAACTTATTTTAATTGGCGAGAGGCTGGTACTTGCAACTCTTGGTTTTGATCTGAATGTGCATCATCCATATAAACCCCTGGTTGAAGCAATAAAAAAGTTCAAGGTTGCTCAAAATGCCCTTGCACAAGTTGCTTGGAATTTTGTCAATGATGGGTATGCTAACGCCACCATTTTTCTTTTTTGTAATTATAATTCTCAATGATGTGTATTTATTGCGCATTGGAAAGGGGTGTGCAGGCTGCGTACTTCACTCTGCCTGCAATTTAAGCCCCATCATATTGCTGCTGGTGCCATCTTTCTGGCTGCCAAGTTTCTGAAAGTGAAGCTTCCATCTGATGGTGAGAAGGTCTGGTGGCAGGAATTTGATGTGACCCCACGACAGTTGGAAGGTTTGTCCATCAGAAGAGTGATCAACATAAAAGTCATATAGAGTTGTTTTTATTTACCTCTATGTTTGTGCCATCTAGTTTGATTTTTTGTTTTTAATGGGTAGGGATGATTTTCCCACTTTTTCTTTGCAATATTGATTTTTTTGCGTGGAAACCATGTCTTGATTTTTGTGTGTGAGTATCGACATCTGTTTTTAACTGTTAAAATGTGTTAGAGTAGTTTGGGATCATCTTGCACTTGAATCTATAGATGATGTGTGGCGCATGCTGATGTAATGTGAAGAAGACAGACCTCCAAGGGTTGTTTAGATGCCTGGCTAGGATATCCATGTGGCATTCCATTTATGGATTGAATGACAGCTGAAATGATTTGATCTAGGTGGTATGGGGAGACCAGACTTGAACTTACACTACGACATTATCAGTATGGATACCCAGTATGGATACCACCTGCCACGTAATAGCTGGTTTGTGGTATCCAGGTAATCTTGGCATTCGCAAATCAGAAGCTTTCTTCTTCCACCTCTCCTCGTTTATATCAGAAACTTCAGCTTATAACCCCTCTCCATTCACAATAACTTATAGATAAAGGAGCAAGGCATCCAAACATCATGTAAATAAAGTGAAATAAACTGCTTTTTTTTTATAGTTATGTCACTCAAGCATGCACACGTGCATATACTGCTGCCTCTGCCCGCGTGCATGGAACACATGAACACTTACATTTTGTTTGTTAATGAACTCATCCTTCTCCCATATTTCTACTCTCTAATTTGAGATGCATGTCATTTTTTAAGAAGTTTCCTTCTTTTCTTTTTTCAAAGCTGGCTCTATTAAATCCTGAAATTACTGAGAGCAACATCACCTTTGAATGGCTGCTCTTCGGATCCACTCACTATCTGCCATGATCGCTTGCATATAGTTTATAGAGTGCCAGATGTTTAATTGACCTACTGTTTTGCTAATATTAATTCTTTCTTGTTTTTTTTTTTTAATTTCCTCCATTTATGGGTCCTTTCTATTGTTGAGTAAGATTTACTTTTTTAATTCTAATTTGTTCTATCTGAGTCTTTTTTTAATATAATTTTAATGTACTGTTTCATTTTGTCCTTATCTTTCAAATTATTTTGCTTTCAGAGGTAAGCAATCAAATGCTGGAGTTGTATGAACAAAACCGTGGAACACAGCCACCATCTCATGGGAATGAAGCTGAAGGGAGCTCTGTCACGGGGGCCAATCCACAGACTCCTGCAAAAGTTCTGGCTGCTGTTGAGGAGTCTTCACAAAATGGATGCTCTCAGGCAACAAAAACTGCAGGCATGCAGAGTGCTGCCCTTACAAGTTCACTGGCTCGCCCAGTCCCTGATCAGTTACATCCTGATAGGCAAAATGGGGCCCAGAGGGTTCCTCAACATGAAAGCAAAGGCCATGGGAGCAATGAGCAAAGAAGTGGCTTTTATGACAATAAAATGGAACCTGGACTGAAGGATCATTGGCATCCTGAATCAGGGAATGTGACAGAAGCCATAAACAGCAGATCCAATTATGGGTCTGAATGTCCAGTAGATGAGTCTGCGATGCCTGTCACCAGTGGACTCACAGAAACAAAAGACAGGAATATTTGTGGCAATGAAGGTCCCAAAGTTTACTCTCCCCTGGATGCTATAAAGAAGATTGACAAGGACAAGGTGAAAGCTGCTTTGGAGAAACGGCGGAAGTCCCGAGGTGATGTTGCTAGGAAAGTGGATCTGATGGATGAAGATGACCTCATTGAGAGGGAGCTGGAACATGGTGTTGAATTGGCAGTTGAGGATGAGAGGATTAAGCAGGAGAGGAGGCATAATAGCTGGTCAAAGCCTTTGTACAGACAGGAACCTCAAAATCTGGGCCGCATAACTGAGAATGGGTACCATGGAGAAAATGCAATGGAGAATGTGGAAGAAGGGGAGCTGTCACTTGATAGCCAGGAGTTGCATTCTCCAGAGCCTGGCAGTCAGAAGAGGAAAGCAGTGAGCCCAGGTAAACAGTTTGCAGGAAAGGATGGGTTTGACCTCCCACATTATCATGCATCATCCTCAAAGCACCGCGATATTGATGATTCACGTGTAATGGGAAGATTGGAACGTGCTGAGAGGGAGCATAAAAGGCCAAGGCATGAAAATCAGGTCTGATGTCCTTATAATGGTTGAAGGCATTTAACTTGTGAGGTTGTCACTGCAGAAGGGAGAATCCTGATCTGGTGCAAGCTTTGCCTATGCGCTGATCTATATCAGGATGCTGGGATATAATTTTATTATCCATGATGTGCTTGTGCAGTCCAGACCCTTCAGAGATCATAAAATTCATCTTGAAGTTCATTTTATATAAACAAATCTATACCAGTTTTAAAACTCTCATCTGTGCAAATCCTGTTAACGTTTATTTATGGTCTTAAAGATGTGCGTTGCTGGTTTCCTTTGACAATGGAGATCCATGAGGAGCAAAAACTGTGACAAGTAATTATCCAATTTGGTGCGAATCTCTAGTCTTTTTTTTTTTCTATGTATAAGAAATGAAATACCTCAAGGTACATATCTTACTCACTGTTTAAATCTTTACAGTTAATTTGTTTCATATATGATCTGACATCTGAGGTTGGAAGATAAGTGGCACTAGTTGTACCTTGGTATGATCATAAAATGAGATACTTAATATTTTTCCATGTTTCTAAATGCTCAATGTAATTAATGCGTGGGTGCTATCAGTGAAATATTGTTGAGGCATTCATGTTGATGGCTTATGCTCGAGAGATCCTACCATTAAGGAATTGATTTGACTCATAATTTTGTACGAACCTTTAACCTATGAGCCAAAAATTCTAACAGGAGCATCCATTGTGTTATTTTAGAGGCAAGCACTTGGAGGTGTCATTGTTGGTGGCTGCTTATCATTGGAAGAACTGAGGTGGACAATGGAATTGGAATGTAATAATGTTCAGCAAGTTGTGCCTAGTCTGTGTAAGTTGTGTACTGCACATGACCATCATGGTGCTTTGGTTTGACGCGTGGTTTGCAACAATAGCTATGAGGAGAAAATTGCAAGCTGACTACTTTTGGTTAGTATTATTTTCAGGATGCCTCCAGTTTTATTGGCTTAGGCTGTCTTAGTAGACTGAAGTTTTTGAACAACTAATAAATAAGATTCTTGTATATGATGTAAAATTTTGGATTTTGTGACGCTTTGTGGTTGATTGAGTAGAACATTTTCTTAGAAGTTTTTATTCTTTTACCTGCTCTGGGTAGATCAAGACTGTACATGGTTTTAGCTATACTAGCAGTATTCCATCACCTTACCCCTAAACTACTATAATCCTGATGAAAGTGGGACTTGATCCATGGTTGTTACTGCAGCCACTAAAAGACCATCAGCAAAGAGAAATTCTGTGTGCACCGGGGCAGGTGTAGTGTAGGAAATCCAATGTGGTGCGCTCCACGTCTCAATTAAGCCATGTTGTGCTTGGATGGTGTGACGGGATTTTCATTCTTTTGGCATCAAATCGAGCACTTAAAACAGTCAAAAATAAAGGTGTATGCAGCTTGTTAGCCTTGATCGGAATTTAATGGGTTCTGTAATCAGAATTTCAAAAATCATAAGATAAAAATATCTTTTTCCTTTAAAATGAGTTATTTTTTTCATTCTTTGCTAGTGCCAAAATATTAGGTAGGTTCATGTCCTCTCTCTTCTTTTTCCTATTGCTCCTCTGTCTGGGTAATAGGTGTTCAAGCACTATTGTCTTGCCATGCCATTACTATTTTCCTAGATTATTAGTAATAGCTTTCCTACTTAAATTATTGAGACAACATATCAGAGTCATTAGAAAATAAAAAACACCCTGTAGTTCTTTTTCTATTATATGGTTCTTTTATTACAGCACCTTATTAAGTTGTTAAACGAAGTTAATATATTTGGTAGATTCACCATGGCCTAAACACTTCTCGAAGCAGTCTTTTTGCATGACCATATGATAACTGGTGGCTACTTTGACATATCGTGCCCGAATCGAGCCTTTTGATCAACTTATGACATCCCGTGGCTCGATTATGATGCCTGCTGGCCAACTTATGACATGCTATGCCCAAACCAAGCCCTTTCAATATATGATGGTATTATGTAGCCCGATTATGATACCTGCTAGCCAACTTATAACATTCCATACCTAAACTGACACTTTTCACCAATTTCTAGTGAACCTATGACATCCCATTCATAGAAAACTCCCCGAACTTGAGCCTTTTCAGCATCTTATGACATCCCATCCCCAAAATACTTCCCGAACCAACCTTTTTTACCTATTTATGATATCCTGTGGCTAGTTTATGATATATCATGTCTAGGTTATGATATCCCCCGGCCAAAATACTCTCCGAACCATACCTTCTCACCATCCTATAATATTATGCAGCCCAATTATGACACCTCATGTCCACTTTATGAAATCCTTCGTCTAAACTAGTCTAAGAACTAACTTTTTTCACCACCTTATAAGATCCTATAATTTGAATATGACACTTCGTGTCCACCTCATGCAACTCTCCCAAAATAACTCAACAAAAGATTTTTCACCACCTTATACCATCTTGCGGGCCGATTATGATACCTTGTGCCCAGCTTATAACGTCCCCCGTCCAAAGTCTTCCACAAACCAACCTTTTTCATAATGTTATTACATCCTGCATTCCTATTATGACACCACATATCCACCTTATCACATCTCCCATCCAAACTACTTCAAGAACCAAACTTTTTCACATGTGCATGACATTTGATGGCCTAATTGACACCCCATGGCTGATTTATGATATCCCATCCCTAAAATACCTCTAACCAACCTTTGTCACCTACTCATGACATCCCATAGTATGATTATGATATCCTATGGTATGATTATAATACCTCGTGACTCATGACATTCTATCTGCAAAATACTACTCAAACCAACCTCAGTTCACCTACTTATGACACCCTATGACCAACTTATGACACCTCGTCTTCACCCTGTCTTTACCTTATGACTTTCCCTATCCAAAATACTAACTCGAACCAAACTTTTTCACCTCCTTATATCATCACGCGGCCTAATAATGACACTCCATGTAGAGCTATCAACGGGTTGGGTCCGGACCCGAGACCCGGGGGTCTGGACCCAACGAGTCCGGGTCTGGATCTCAATCTGGCCCGTTTATCTGGACCCAAACCCAGACCCGATTAGTCATAGTTAAATGGATCTGGATTTGGATATGTAATATCCAGATCCGATAGACCCGAGACTCGATTAAATAACATAATAATATATATTTGTATATTTATATATATTTATATAAATGTGGGATGTTGGATCATAATCGAATGTTTAAAAATCGATCAAGCTTTTATTATAAAAACCTTCTTTCAAATCGTGCCCTAGCCCTTTGGCAGTTTGGCCCTTCTCCCTTCTAGCCACCCAGCCACCAGCAAACCCCATTTCCCTTCGGCGCTCTGCCTCCATGCCCACGACCGACGCCTCCCCCCCGACGGCCAACACCGCCTCCGACCCTCCCCTCTCGACGGCCAATTATTTAAGCAATCGAGCCCTCTATGCTGCTCCTATGAGCGGGCCGAGCCTCGAGGCTCTCGACATTGGCGCTCCGCCTCCATGCCCATGGTCGACGTCTCCCCCCGCGACGGCCAACGTTGCCTCCCTCCCCCGATAGTCGACTGTTCGAGCCCTCTATGCTGCTTACGAGCGGACCGAGCCTCGAGGCCCTCGACATCAGCGCTCCGCCTCCACACCCACGGTCGATGCCTCCCTCGATGGCCGAGCCCTCCACGACCGATGCCTCCCCCCCAATGGCCAACGCCTCGCCCCGGATGGCCGAGCCCTCTACGCTGCTGCTCCCCCCCCCCGAACGGTGAACGCGGACCCTCGATGGCCAATGCCCGCTGCTTGACATTGTTCTTGGATTCGAGCACCGCCAGCTACCAACATCGTTGATCGTCCCCACTCCCCCGCCGACTGCTGCTGCCGCTGCCCTTATACCTTCCATTCAGGTCCAGGTTCAGGTCTAGATATCCGGGATCCATTCGGGTCTGGATACCCGGGATTCATTCGGATCTGGGTCTAGTACTTTAAAATTGGACCCGTTGGGTATTCGGGTCGGGTCTGGGTCCGGTAACTAAAATCGGGTCCAGGTTTGGATATCTGGGTTCCAACCCGAACCCGACCCGTTGACAGCTCTAACACCATGTCCATCTTATGATATCATGTGCCTAACATACTTCCCTAACCAACATTTTTGACCTACTCATAATATCATGTGCCCTGATTATAACACCCTGTGCATCAAATTATTACATCCCCTACCAAAAATACTCTCTAAAGTCATTTTTTTCACCAACTTTTAAAATCTTATGGCCCGATGATGACACCTTATGGCCAACTTATGACATACTATTGTCAATAATAACATCTTATTATCTATTTTATGACTTTCATTACATTATTTATCGGTAACAATTCATTTTTATATCTTCAATAGAGCTTGCTGCAAATGATCAATTTGGTGAGCCTATAGGTGGTGTTTGTCCTGAGAATCCACTTTGTTCTATTACACTGCATGCATGTAGATAATGATAATGTTGAACCTCTTGTTGGAATGGAGTTTAATTCAGCAACTAATGTATACAATTTCTAAATAGATATGCAAAAAAAATCAAGTTTTGGAATCACAACCATGTACAATAAATCGAACGGCAAAAAAGAATTATGCTTCAAGCATCTAGTATACTGGAGGGAAGGAAAGTCTAGGAAAAGGATATTTCCATGAATCACAGAGATAGTGGCAAAATTGATTGCAAGGTCTCAATAAATGTTAGACTTAATTCAAAGACTGGTAAGTGGAGATTGGATGAGGTTATTCTAGAACACAATCACGAGCTCTCCATATCAACCATTGGCTATCTATGGTTCCACAAAAAGATCAGCATACTAGAAAAGGCAGAGATTAGTAACATGCATGCCTTGAATATATTGACAACTCAAATTTACTATATCATGGCAAGAAGGAAAGAGAGTAGAAGGTAATTGGAATTTATAGAGAATGATGCTCATAATTTCATCTATCGGGAACGTCAAAATCAGCTGAAAGAAGGAGATGCATAATCAATAGTAATCCACTTCATACAAATGCAAGTTAAAAATATAAATTTTTTCTATACATTGGACTTGAATGGGAATGGGCAACTTAGGACTATATTCTAGACCCATCCAAGGTCAAGAATAACATGCACTTAGTTTGGTGATATATTGACTTTTGACTCCACTTACTTGACAACTACATATCAAATATCATTCAATCCATTCATTGGAATTAACCACCATGAATGGTCCACCTTATTTAGTTGTGCATTGTTGTTAGACGAGAGGACCAAAACTTTTAAATGGATATTCCAGTTATAGCTGGATGGGAATGGTGGTCAAGCATCCAATGCCATAATCACCGACCAAGATAAGGTTATCGAGGTCGCTGTTAGGAAAGTGTTTCCTAATGCACATCATCAGTTTTGTCTTCGATATATTTTAAAGAAAGTTTCGAAGAAGATAGGCCATATATGCATAGTACATCCTATATTTATGGTTGAGTTTGATGAGGCTATATATGACACTATTTTGACATAAGATCTTGAGAGAAATAGGATACAACTCATGGATAAATACAAAGAATACTAGTATGTTGATTGGTTACATGATCTTTACGAATGTCGTAATAAATAGATCTAGTTTACATCAAGGATATATTCTTCGTAGATACATTGGATTGATAAAACTTGAGTTATTATCATGTGAAATATTGCTTTCTTAATCATTCTATGATATGCCTCGACACTTTATGAGTTATCTTGTCTATTTCTAACATCCTTTATAGACATATCTTCCTCACAGAGGAGTGAGAGCATTAACCATTTATTCGATGGGTTTGTGAATTCGAAGACTACCTTAAAGGAATTCATTGAGAAGTATGAGGATATGTTGGAGAAGAGATATGAAGTCAAAAATGAGCAAGACAATAAGTCCTTGCAAACTAATGCTTTCCTCAAGACATCTTTACCTTTTGAGAGGCAATAAGCAACAATATACATGAGGTGCATATTTAAATAATTTCATATCCTTAAGATGGCTACATCAAATGCTAAATTAATCAAAAAAGTTGACAACTATGTTGTTTATTTTATGAAGTCATTTGAGAGAATTAAAGTTAATGGCATTAGGAAGGAGATTGTCAAAAAATTTGTTGTTTCATTCTCCATTCACTTGGAGGAAGTCAAATGCTAATACCAATCAATTAAATTTAGGGAATACTTGTGCAAGCATGTCTTGTTGGTTCTCCATCAATGCGAAGTATCTTGCATTCCGTGCACATACTTTTTGAAGAGATGGTACAAGAACATGAAATATCGATTAGATGATTTTAATTGTAATGTATGATTTTGTGATAAGAGTACTAGGAAAACCATATATGTCATGCTATAGTCAAATTATGATATCCATATGATATTTACGACATCATGTTACATATTATTATATCTCTTCCTTGTATAGGTATGCTTTGTTGAGTTATCGGATGATGAAACTTGTAGAGGTTGCCTCCATGTTTGAAGATGCCTTTAACTACATTATGACCGATCTGACTTCATTATTCAAAAGAGCAGTAGATGCTAATTGTTTAGTGCAACCAATGTCACAACTTTTTATCTAAGATCCTGACAATATCACTATAAAGGATTGGCCAAGGGAGAAGAAAATTAAAAGCATAGTTGAAAAGAAATCAAAGAAGGCAAAGAAACAAGTGAACAAGACCTCCAGGGATCCATGTGCCAATGGAAATAGTACAAGGCATGCTAAAAGATAGAGGATGATTTCACATGAAGACGGGGAGGTAGTTTAACTAATCACTCAACCACCATTTGATCCATTTTTGGATGAGTTTGATACTTACATGTACAGCCAAATAATACAGAAGATAGAATATTTATGGTAAAGATTTTTGAAGGAAATAATTGGTAGAGTGCAAGAAGGAACATGAAGGAATGAGGATGGAAATATCACGACAGGGGATGTCATAATTATAGATCGAGATATCACTTAATGTAGCCATAAACTACTACAATCTCATAATGTAGTGCACTGCAAGATAATCCATACTCATTTCATTCTAACTTTTATTATATTTATATTTTTTCTAACCTTGTAATTTGTCAAAGTTCTATCATTCTAACCAAAACACAATTATATACCCCATGCATTTTGAGGTGGACATCAAGAAACACCAAAACACGAGTATATATTTGCAACAGTAGTTTCATCTTCTCTAATGTTGCTGACCACAAACAAGAGCCAAGAAGATGGAAGAAGTAGGCTGGGGCCTTATGGAATCTATTAATTACCTTTCATAGGCCGATCAAATAATGGAGTGCCACATTACCATCCAGAAGCTGCATGCCAAGTGTCATATGAAGACCATGCCCTCCTTCGGGAAGGTACCCTACCTTCTCTTCACCAACATTCTCCAATTGACCAAAAGAAGATCACTTTTTTGATTGGTGATTTAATAGAATCTCTTTGGGATGTCATAAATTAGTACCAACCTGATTCCAAAACCTATTTGGATACCAGGGTACCATAGAATTCTCTTAAGATATCATAAAATTTTCTCGGAATGTTATGAGTCGATGCCAAATCAGATTCTGGGACCAATTTAGATACCAAGTTTCATAAAATCTCCTTGGAATATCATGAGTTCATGCCAAACCTGATTCCATGACCTATTTAGATACTGGGTTGTCATAGAATTATTTCAGAATGTCATAAAATCTCCTTGGGATATTATGAGTTGGTGCCAAAGCTGATTCCATGACCTATTTAGATATTGGGATATCATAGAATTTCCTAAAGATGTTGTAAAATCTTCTCGAGATGTCATGAGTTGGTGTCAAACTTGATTCCAGGATCTATTTAAAAATTGGGTGTCATAAATCCCCTCAGCATATCATAGCATCCCCTCGAGATGTCATGAGTTTGTGTCAAACTTGATTTCAGGATCTATTTAGATATTGGGGTGTCATAGAATAATCTCGGGATGTCATAAAACCCTCTCAAGATGTCAAGTTGGTGTCAAATCTAATTTTGAGATATTTGGATATCGAGATGTCATGAGTTGGTGACAAAGGTGATTCTAGAACCTATTTGGATACTGGGATTTTATAAAATCCCTTCAAGATGTCGTAAAATCCTCTCAGGAAGTTATGAGTTGGTGCCAAACTTGATTCAAAGATCTATTTGGATACTGGGATGTCATAGAATCTCTTTAAAATGTCATAAAATCTCCTTGAGATGTCATGAGTTGGAGCCAAACTTGATTCCATGATCTATTTGGAAACTAGAGTGTCAAGAATCTCCTCAAGATGTCATAAATTTTTTTCAAGATGTTATGAGTTGGTGTCAAACCTGATCCTGGGATCTATTTGGATATCGAGATATCATAAAATCTCCTTAGGATGTCATAGAATCCCCTTGAGATGTTATGAGTTGGTGACAAAGATAATTCTAGGACCTATTTGGATATCGAGTGTCATAGAATCCCCTCAAGATGTCATAAAATCCCTTCGAGATATCATGAGTTGGTGCTAAACCTGATTCTGGGGCCTATTTGGATATCAAGGTATTATAGATCCCCTTAGAATGTCATAAAATTCTCGTGGGATGTTATGAGTTGGTGCCAAACCTAATTTAGGGATCCATTTGTATACCAGGATATCATAGAATCCTCTCAGGATATCACAAAATTCTCTCATGTATCATGAGTTGGTGCCAAACCCGATTCGGGGATCTATTTAGATATCGGGATGTCTTAGAATCCCTTCAAGATATCATAAGATTTTCTTGAGATATCATAAATTGGTGCCAAACCTAATTCTGGGATATATGTGGATACCGGGATGTCATAGAATCCCCTTAGGATGTCATGAATTAGTGATAAAGGTGATTCCAAGACCTATTTGGATACTAGGATGTCATAGAATCATCTCAAGATGTCATAAAATTTTCTCGAAATATCATAAATTAGTTTCAAACCTTATTTCAAGACCTATTTGAATATCAGGTATCATAAAATTCCCTCAGGATGTCATAAAATTTTCTTAGAATGCCATGAATTGGTGCCAAACCTAATTTCGGGACCTATTTTGATATTGGGATATCATAGAATCCCCTTATAATGTCATAGAATTCTCTTAGAATATCATGAGTTTTTGTCAAACCTAATTCCAAGATCTATTTGGATACCGAGGTATTATATAATCTCCTCATGATGTCACAAAATTCCCTCGAGATTTCATAAGCTGGTTCTAAACCTAATTCCAAAATCTATTTGAATACCGGGTGTTGGGATATCCCGGTTCAGCTACGAACCAAACTCCGGTTTGACTGGCCGAAGCCTTTTTCTCTGGACTTTGGACCAGGGAAAGGCTAGACCAACTGCAGACAATCCAAGGCTTCTCACCGGACTACGACATCCAAAGGACAGAACTTTGGATGACGTCTTCGACCCTGACCGAAGACCAAGTTTCTCATCGACTTCCGAAGATGGGCTCTTCAGTCCCAACCGTAGACACAATCTCCGGCCTCGGGGCAAACACCAAGTCTTCGGCCTATGCATAGGGGAAACCCGAAGATGGGACCACGATCTGGCCCAAATAGGCAACTGTAACCAACGGTTACAATCAACACTCTCCATGCCACAATCATGGCACGTCACTCCAGCTGCCACGCCTCCGATATGGCCGGAACCGCTCAATGACAACCCACGATCGCCAATCATGGAAGAAATTGACTCCCCACAATCAGCGAAAAAAGAGCGGACCGCAGGCCGGAGGCCTCCCCTTAAATAATGGTAAGAAGAATGGCTCGAGGAGGTACACAAACACTCACGGAACCACCCATGCTCTAAGAGCTTTTCTCTCATACTCTTGACATTCTTTCCCATTCTGTTGTTGGGATCCGCCACTGACTTAGGCATCGGAGTGTCCCCCACCGGAATAACTCCGGCAAGGGACCTATTTTGCAGGTGAACCAGGGAGCGGTCCTGCGGCGCAGCAACTCCGACCAGCCGATACAGGGACTCCATGCCAATAGATTGGCATGCCAGGAAGAGGGGCATTAACACTCTTTAAGCTCCCTCCTAGACAAGGGGAAGTAAGAAGTTCTTGATGGCAAGAGGAAAGACTCAGATAGCTTCTACAAGCCGAAGTCATGCTCCATCCCAAGGGAAGCACCCCCGGGGGAAAATGATGTCCCACCTCCCACAGTTGTTATGCGACTACAGCAATTTGAAGCCCTCATGAACCAGGTCACCAACCTCACAACCATGGTTTAGGACTTCTAGAACATAGCTTTTCTGGTGGGAAATCCACCGGCAGCCTCCAGACATAGCTCTCGGTCCTGAAGGAAGAGAGCCCCACGGGAGGATCCTACACATCTCTCCTCCCATTCTCGGCCTTCTCCTGAAGGCCGAACTTCGAGATTGCCTAGGTCTGCTGATTCCCCACAGAAAGGGAAAAGGCCTAGGCAAACTCCCTCACCTTCCTCTGAAGACTCCACCTCCGTGGAGAGAGCACCGAAGTAGACTCCCAATTACGACAGGAGATTCAGGGCCATAGAGTCAGAGATGCAAAGGCACGAGAACAGCGAATGCGGGATCTGAAGGATCTCGACAATTTGATTATGGGTGATCTACACCCACCCTACTCTGACCGTATCATGGTCGAGGTTATTCCTCGGCACTTCAAGGTTTCTTAGATAGAATCCTACGATGGCACCTCCGATCCTCTCGACCACTTGGACAGTTTCGTGGCCCATATGATGATCCAAGGAGCTTCATACGCGATGTACTGCCTCGCATTTCTGGCTACCTTGAAGAAAGCTGCTCGGATGTGGTACTCGAGCCTACGCCCAGGTACTATTGACTCTTTTTTCGAGTTAGAAAAACTATTTATCTTGCATTTCAGGTCCTGCCGCAAGATTCCACGGAATATGGACACACTGTTCCTCCACCAGAATGAAGGAGAAAGCCTACGAGACTACATCTCCAGGTTTAATGCGGCCATACTTGAGATCCTCGATCTCAACGAGCACGTGGTCATGTTTGCACTGAAGAAGGGGCTTCGCACCTTCAGGCTTACTTTTTTCCTGGATAAAAAGTTTCCTAAAAGCTACGCTAAGCTCCTGTCAAAGGCTCAGAAATATGCCGATGCTGAAGAGCAGGTAGCTAATCGATGACTGATTGAAGGAAAACCTCCTTCAAAAAAGAAGAATAACAGGGGACAAGGTCCCCCAACTTCCAATAATAATGGCGGCAAATATACAAACCGCCAAAGAAGTCCTCCTAGGCCTAGAGCATCGAGAGGAAGATTCAACTCCTACACCCCCCTCAATCTCCCTCAAGAGAAGATCCTCATGGAGATAGAGAAAGAAAATTATTTCCAATGGCCCTGTCCCATGAAGGCCTTCTCTTTCGTAAGGAATAGGAACAAATACTGCCGATTCCACCGGGACCACGGCCACAACACTGAGGAGTGCATCCAGTTGAAGGATGCAATTGAGGATCTTATCAAAAGAGGGTATTTAGGGTGGTACATCGATCGCCAAGGACCTCGGTCGGAAGCTACTGTTCCCTAGCCACCTCCTGAAGAGACTGAACTGCCAAATCAAAGGCCCACCAACGGAGGTGTAGGGATGATACACCGACCCACCAACTGGAGAAGGGATGAGGACGAAGCCCCAAAGCGACTCAAGGACAACAACGCTATCCTCTTCTCCGACGATGACCTTGCGGGAGTTCGACTCCCACATGATGATCCCCTTGTAATCTCGGTCGTAGTGGCCAATTATGATGTATAGCGAATCCTTGTTGATAATGAAAGTTCGACTGATATCTTAATTTACGATGTATTCTCTAAAATGTGTTTGCCTAGTCATCAACTACGAAGATCCCCCATACCACTTACCAGTTTTGGGGGCAATCAAGTTCAAGCTGAGGGAGAGATAGTGTTGCCTGTAACCCTTGGCACTGAACCCCGATAAAAGACACTACCGATCAACTTCACGGTGGTCTATATTCCCTCAGCATACAACATTATTCTAGGGCGGCCTTCCTTGAACAGGTTCCGAACCGTGATCTCCTCTTACTATCTCTTGGTACACTTCCCCATCAGGAATGGTGTCGAAGAAGTTAGAGGAGACCAGAGGATAGCACGGCAGTGTCTGATGATCGAAGACAGGCATTTCAATGATTCAACAACTCCGGATCAGCTGGACCCGAGGGATGCAACCGCAAGCCTTGGTGAACCCATGAAGAGGACTGTCCTGGTACCTTTGACAAAGGAAGACCCCTCCAGAGTTGTACAGATCGGGAGTGCACTCGATGAGTAAACCAGAATGGAGTTGGTCCATTTCCTCAGAAACAACGCCGATGTCTTTGCCTGGTCAACTTCGGATATGCCGGGGATTCCCGCCGAAGTAATCACTCATCGGCTGGAAGTTACCCCTGGGTACAAGCCAGTGCGGCAAAACAAAAGGAGCTTCGCTCCTGAAAGATAGCAAAACATGGATGAAGAAGTTGGCAAGCTCCTTAAAGCAGGGTTATCCAAGAGGCCCACTATCCCGAGTAGTTGGCCAATGTAGCAATGGTGAAGAAAGCCAACGGCAAGTGGAGGATCTGCATCGATTACACAGACCTCAACAAAACTTGCCCGAAAGATAGCTTCCCCCTTCCAAAGATTGATTAGCTGGTCGACGCCACTGCCGGCCATCAGTTGCTGAGCTTCATGGATGCTTTTTCCGGCTACAACCAGATTAGAATGGATCCACAACATGAGGAGAAGATGGCTTTCATCACTGATAAAGGTCTCTACTGCTACAAGATGATGCCGTTCGGCCTCAAGAATACCGGAGCAACGTTTCAAATGCTGATCAATAAGGTGTTCGAAAAGCAACTGGGAAGAAACATGGAGGCCTATGTTGACGACATGATCGTCAAGAGCCTCCTTCGGAAAGATCACATCCACGACTTCGAAGAGTTGTTCAGTGCCCTATGGTGCTACCGCATGAAGCTGAACCCTGTAAAGTACACCTTCGGGGTCACTTCGGGTAAGTTCTTGGGCTTCCTTGTCACCGAATGAGGGATTGAGGCCAACCCTGAGAAGATTCAAGCTCTAAGAGATATGAGACATCCCTTCTGTAAGAAGAAAGTCCAGCAGTTAACATGGGAATTGTCTCCCTAAGCAGATTCATTTCTCTGTCAGCGAAGAAATGTCTTCTATTCTTCAAGGTGCTCCGGCAGTCAAAGGGCTTTGAATGGTCCGAAGACTGTTACACTACCTTTGAGGAGCTGAAGAAATACTTGGAGACCCCGCCATTGCTCTCCAAGCCTCAAGAAGGCGAGGTCCTCTATCTATACCTCTCTGGTTCAGATGAAGGAATCAGTTCGGTTCTTGTCTGGAGAGATAAAGATGGATCCCACAAGCCAATCTACTATATCAGCAAGGTCCTGCATGATGCTGAAACACGATATGCGAGGATGCAGAAGCTGATCTACTCTCTAGTGATTGCGGCAAAGCGACTGCGGTCATATTTCCATGCCCATGCTATTGTGGTGCTAACCAATCAGCCTCTTAAGGCCATTCTTCGATCTCCGGATACTTATGGAAGGATAGCCAAGTGGACTGTAAAATTAAGTGAGTTCGACATCAATTTTTAGTCCCGATCGGCTATGAAGGCCCAAGTGCTCTCCGACTTCTTGGCTGAGTGCACCTGGAAGTCCGAAGACGAAGCATCTTCGGTAGAAGATAAAGTCTCGAAGGAGACGAAGTCCGTTTGGGTGCTTTATATGGATGGAGCTTCCAATGCTACTGGGTGCGGAGCTGGACTCATGCTGGCCGAACTTGATGGTCACACTATAGAGTACGCGCTCCAGTTCTCCTTCCATGCCTCTAATAATCAGGCCGAATACGAAGCCTTGTTTGTCGAACTTCGGATCGCCAAAGATTTGGGAGTTCAGCAACTCCGAACCTTCTCAGACTCCCAGTTGGTTGTAAATCAAGTTAATAGAGAGTATGCAGCCAAAGATCCAACCATGGTATAGTACCTAGAGAAGGTACAGGCTTTATCCTCCCAACTGGAACATTTTGAAATCATCCATGTTCCGCGATCAGAGAACTCCTGGGCGGATGCATTATCTCGACTGGAAACTACGGCAACGGAATCTCTCTAGCACATCTTTGTTGAGCATCTTGAAACTCCAAGCATAGTCGAAGAGGCTGTGGAGGTGCGCTAGATTGATGCTGAACCATGCTGGATGGACTCTATCATCAAGTTACTAACTGAGGGAGAGCTACCAGAGGACAAGGCAGAGGCCAAAAAAATTCGCTGGATGGCATCTCAGTACGTCATCTTAGACCGAACCCTCTATAAGAGATCGTTCTCTCAGCCATTGCTAAAATGCCTGGGACCAAGGATGCGGATTATGCTCTGAGAGAGGTCCACGAGGGCATATGTGGCGATCACTTGGGGGGTAGGTCTCTGGCATACAAGATCATTCGATAGGGGTATTACTGGCCCTCCATCCAGAAGGACTCGACTGATTTTGTGCGAAAGTGCGACCAGTGCCAGAGATACGCCAATGTACAGAGATAGCCTGCGAGTCACCTGACCCAACTGGCAGCCCCATGGCCTTTTGCCCAGTGGGGAATGGACATTCTTGGCCCATTCCCGCCGGCATTAGGGCAAAGGAAGTTTCTCCTTGCGGCCATCGACTATTTCACGAAGTGGGTAGAAGCCGAACCACTGGCCCAGATCACAGAAGGCAAGGTAAAAAATTTTGTAAAAAATTTCATCATATTCAGGTTCGGCATCCCACATGTCATTATCACGGACAACGGGAGACAGATTGACAATCCGAAGTTCAAGGACTTCTGTGCTCGGTACCACATTCAACATCGGCTGACTTTCGTTGCTCATCCACAGTCCAACGGAGAAGCCAAAGTCACTAACCGGACCATCCTCCATGGTCTGAAGACAAGGTTGAATGCCGCCAAAAGGCTTTGGACCGAAGAACTGACCTCCATTCTCTGGGCATATCGAACTACCCCGAGAACGGCCACCAGTGAATCTCCGTTCAACCTGGCGTATGGTACCGAAGCTATGCTACCTATTGAAGTCTCCCTGCAGTCCTTGAGAATTGACAACTACGAAGAACCTGGGAACTCTGATCATAGAAGGATCGACCTAGATCTGTTGCCAAGCACCAAGCTCCAGGCCCAGATAAGGATGGCGGCGTACCAGCAAAAGGTTGCCAAATACTACAACTCAATGATGAAAGAGCAAACTTTCCGCACAGGGAACATGGTATTGCAAAGGGCAGAGGTATCCAGGCCAATGGAACAGGGTAAACTCTCCCCTAACTGGGAAGGCCCATATCAAGTCGAAGAAGTCATTCGACCAGGAGCATATCGACTCAAGACCCTGGAGGGGAAGACTCTATCCCGACCATGGAATGTACAAAACCTTCACAAATACTATCAATAAATGAGTTCCTAAAATTCCTGTGCAAAGTTACTCAACCCTACTCAACTCGGAATGGCTGGTTGCTTCGACTGAACGACAACAGCCTAAATGACCTAATCTGAAAAATCGGTCAACTGCGCAAAGGAGAGTCTGATCCACTCACTTTATCGGTATGCCCGACGAGAGCAACGGATGGCCTGACTAGGCCACTAAGAAGATCAAAGGTGCAGGGATGGTTTTCATAACCTACCCTACAGTAAATCCGAAGACGCGTCGGGGCGGGCCTGAACAGCCTACCTTGATCATGACAGAAAAGCACAGGGACGGTGTAGACACCCTACCCTACGGTAAATCCGAAAACGTGCCTAAAAGGACCACTGTCGTCCTTTCTGTCGACAACAGACATGCCAAGAACGATCCAACTGACCTCACTTCTTCCCTATAGACCGAAAATGGTCTGCAGAGTCTACATTTTTGACAAAACATGATACAACATGTCACAAGAAATGCATGGGAAGAGGTAAAGAAAAGATACTTCATTTTTTTTTTTCAATTTTTTTATAGAAGTAAAGAAAAAAAAAGAGTAGCATCGATAAGATGTGGAAAATTTTCAATAACCTCCCGCCAGATTTTTTCTGTACCGACGGGGAGAGATATGGAGGGATGACGAAGGGCCCCCGGGGTTCCCGTCCGAACCAGAATCCGATCCCTCATCGGAGTTGGAATTAAATTCATGTCCGGGAAAGGGAACAGAGGGCTTGATGTTGTCCAGGCCCTTCAAGTTGTAAAACTTGAAGGCCTTGCTCCTACATTCTCGGAACCCCTCGTGGAAGGAGTCCAGAGTCGCCTCGGCAACTTCCTCCTTGAAGGCAGCAGATGCCCTGAAGTCCAAGATGGCATTCGCCTCCTCCCTCTTGGCCTCTTCTACCTCCGTGGCTGTCACCGCGACCTGGGCCCGAGCCTCCCTCAGTTGGGCCTCCAACAGGCGGACCTTCTTCTCCAGACGGTCCACGAGAGGCTCCTTATGATTCCCCGGCTCGAAATACTCCGGGCTCCTCCTCCTTGTTGGATTAACTGCCCTTCTCTTTGCAGCTCGGCGGAGCTCAGAAGTGCTGAACCTCATGATTCCACCGTTTTGGTCAAGTTTTCTATTTTCTCCTGATTCTCCCTGGCAGCTTGCTCCAAGGAGTCGACTTGTTTTCTGCTCTTTCTCCACCCTACCCCTTGCTCCGCCATTGTCAGATGGGCACTTTTCAGTTCGCCCTTCAGTTTGCGAACTTCATCGTTCACCCGGATGAGGCGGTCCTCCATAGACTGCCTCAACTCTTCAGCTACTTCCTTGGCAGCCCTGGCAGTATGAAGCTCCTCCTTGAGGCCATGGATGAGGCTGTCGACATTTCCCAGGCCCTCCTCCATGAAAGTAAGGTCGTAGACCAGCTACGTCAAGAATGCAGGGTCACGAATCAAACAGTTCTCAAGATAAAGGGGATGCCAAGGATCATACCTGTTGAAGGGCGTAGAAGGCAGAATCGAACATCCTAGGAAGGTTCCGATTCCAAAGAACTGCCAAGTTATGAGGCAGTAGCGTACCCTTCAACACCTGCCAGGCTACGGTAGGGACCAGCAGTCCCCCCGTAGGAGAAAGCTCCGAAGAGTTTGCCGAACAGCTTCCAGCTGGGAAAGCCCCACGGGCGGACTCTCCCTTGACTTGCCGTGCTTTGCCCCTATCAACTGCAGGGGGGCAAAATGGTGGCACCTCCATCGCCTGAGGCAGACTCCCCGTTGTACGAATCGGGGAGGTAGCCGCCGGTGGAGCATCAACTGGACAAGGTCTCGATGGGGCCCCTTCCACGGGTGCTGCATCTTCCCCTGAAGTTCCCCGGGAAGACGAAGTGCTTCGATCCCCCTCTGGGCTGTCCCTTCGAGCCTTCTTCCGAACTGCCGACCTGGCGAGAGAGGCATGTGCTACCCTCTTCTCCGAAGTCTGACAGAGCCTACTCACACCGGGCTTCATCCCTCCACCTACAAATAAAAGAGTTCATTCCAATTGACCGAGCTACAACAAAACCAAGGAGAGGGAGCAAAAATTCCCATCACTATACCTAGTGTAGGGAATTTGCTAATTCACGTAAGATGGAGATTTCTCTCCTCCAACAATTCTTGGATAGGGGCAATTTCGGAATTGACCAAGAGATCGTAATCCGACTGATCAGCCGCCAAGACCTTCTTTCTATCATTGGTGGTTAGATGAGGCTTCTTCCATATAGTGTCGAAGACCCATGGATCAAAAGACAACACAAATACAAAAACAGGTTTCCACCCGTGGATGGCACTGGGCATGTCCTTGATGACCTTGCGGCCTGATCTAGGGCCAATCACCCACCATCCATTATTGTAGAAATCCCTCTTGAGAATGAAAAGGGCCGTGAACAAATTGGTCCTAGGTTTTATGTTTACAATGCTGCACATGACCAGGAATCTGCAGATGATCCGGATGCTATTCGGGGTCAACTACGCCGGCACCACTTGGTACAAGCAGAAGATCTTGATGAAGAAAGGGTGCAGAGAAAACCGAAGACCAGCTTTCAGATGATCTTCATACACTGCTAGACACCCAAGGGGAGGTTTGTTCACTCGTTCTTCGAGTATGGGGAGGACGAAGGGGAACTCCTCGGGAATGTGATAGCATTCCCAAAGAAGAGCCACCTTATCCTGAGAAACTGAACTGGAAATCGACTCTGGACCTACTACGCCACCGGCCCCCGAGGGCCCAACCTATTCCCCTCAACTTTCTACGGTTTCTTCCATGACAAAAGAATGAATTAAGGGAGCAAAAGGAAGATTCTACCTGCGGAATAGATTGGTAGTCTAGAACAAGGAAAGTTGGACGAAGGATGAGACGAGGTTGAAAAAGCTTCCTTAGCCGGACCTTCACCCTTTCCCAAAAGAAAAGTAGGGGTCTCTGAAGCCCTACCAAGTTGATTTGACCCCAGGTTATCCAGGGAGGTAACTCATCTTCAACTAACCACCGGGATGAGATGCATCCATCATCCAACGGACGAAGAGAAGCCGCCACAACCATCCAAATCTCAACCAACAGATTGGCTTAACCATCGTGCAACGAGAAAAGGAGAGACGATCCCAGGGCCACCTATTTTTTCTTTCTTCCCTAACTTGGGAATGACAGCTGTCCACCATCTGGTTCCCAGATCAATCAGTAGTCATGATGGACAGTCCAATCAGAGATCTCGTAATCATCCACCACACTATCTCCTGGGAGAAAAACGACAAAGCATTAATACTCTCACTTCTCGAGGCAAACCTTCGCTTCGAAAATTGAGTGCAGGGGGACAACTGTTGGGATATCCCAGTTCAGCTACGAACCGAACTCCGGTTTGACTGGTCGAAGCCGTTTTCTCTAGATTTTGGACCAGGAAAAGGCTAGACCAACTGCAGACAACCCAAGGCTTCTCACCGGACTATGACATCCGAAGGACAGAACTTTGAACGACGTCTTCGGCCCTGATCGAAGACCAAGTTTCTCATCGACTTTCGAAGACACGCTCTTCGGTCCCAGCTGTAGACACAATCTCCGACCATGGGGCAAACACCAAGTCTTCGGCCCACACAAAGGGAAAACCCGAAGATGGGACCACGATCTAGCCCAAATAAGCAATTGTAACCAATGGTTAAAATCAACACTCTCAATACCACAATCATGGCGCGCCACTCCAGCTGCCACGCCTCCGATCTGGCCGGAGTTGCTCAATGACAACCCACAATCGCCAATCATGGGAGAAATTGACTTCCCACAATCACCAGAAAAAGAGCGGACTGCAGGCCAGAGGCATTCCCTTAAATAATGGTAAGAAGAATGGCTCAAGGAGGTACGCAAACACTCACGGAACCACCCATACTCTAAGAGCTTTTCTCATACTCTCGACATTCTTTTCCATTCTGTGGCTGGGATCCGTCACTGATTTAGGCATCGGAGTGTCCCCCGCCGTAACAAATCTAGCAAGGGACCTGTTTTGCAGATAAACCAGGGAGCGGTCCTACAGCGCAGCAGCTCCGACCGGCCGATACAAGGACTCCATGCCAACATCAGGGTATCATAGAATCCCCTTGGAATATCATAAAATCTCTTGGGATGTTATGAATTGGTGACAAAGGTGATTTCGAGACCTATTTGGATACCTATATGTCATGAAATCCTCACAGGATGTCATAAAATTCTCTTGAGATATCATGAATTGGTACCTAACATGATTTCGGGATCTATTTGGATAACGAGGTGTTACATAATCCTCTTAGGATGTCATAGAATCCCTTCAAGATATCATGAGTTGGTGACAAAGGTGATTCTAGGATCTATTTGGATACCAAGATGTCATAGATTTTTCTCAGGATATCATAAAATTCTCTCGGGATGTCTGAGTCCAAACCTGATTCCAGTGAAAGTAAAAAATGTGGTTGCAGGTGCCTACGCTAAGCATGCAACAGCGCAGGGAATAAGTAAGTATTTTAAAATATTTTTAATAAGTACGGAAAATACCTACTCCGCACAGGATCTAGCATATGCAAGATGCATGTATTGGCATGAAACAGATCATATAATATTTATAAACAATGTTATAAATCCAGATCTACACATGCACGGAAAATAAAACCCAAAAACATATCTTATTCCCAGCTGGAATAAGTCCGGGATAAACCTGGAATAGGCTGGAATAACTGAAATAAAGTTATTCCAGTCATCTTCCACCTTGGGCTGAAAACTGGGCTTCCGAAAAGTCCCCAGAACGCCGCCTTCCGGACCTCCGATCGCTCCCAAATTTGAGCTGTAGATTCTTAAGGAAGTCCTCTTCGATTTGGCACTGGTTTCTGCAAGAAAACCTAAGCCAATAAATAGTAAAAATTCGCCGAAGTCTGCTGCACGAAAATGGCAGCAGAACAGAGTAGCTGTCTTCGACGTTGGGTTTCGGGCAACTGGAGCGATCCCGGCTCGCGTGGTTTGCTCCGAGGAGTAGAAGAATACTCCCTCTAGAGGGGAGACATGCCCGGGGCTCTCCGATCCCTCTCCACGCGCGGTGCTAGCCGCCGGAAGATGGTTCACGGTCACAGGTTGCTGCAGCAAAACAGAATTGCTGCAGCAGGGATTCTTGAGCACCAGAACAGGGATTAATGGCTTGACTTCTCTTCCTTCTATTCACCAAAACAAAGCCCTCAAGTTTACGGGTGGAAAGAGAAGGAACATCAGCAAGTAAGAACTCTCTCCCCCCTTTTTAAATTCTCACACGGTGACCTGCTGCAAACTTGGAACAGCCACCCCAGAATCAGGGGATGGCAGCGAGCTTAAAAAGAACAGCAGCAGGGGAGAAAGCAAAACGCTGGGAAGGCCAATCGATGTAGGAGGGGTTAACACCAATTAACTAGTGATTAGTACTAATTAAAAGGGTGTTAAGGCAATTTGAGGGGGGAGGCGAGGAGACGTCCAAGGCGTCCGACGAATGGAATTCTCCCAGCGAAAAGACGAGCTGACCGTTCAAAGGGAGAAAAAACCGGTCCAAACGAAGGGTTTAATTCAATTAAAACCTATGGTTCAAAAGAAAAACCGGTTTAAATGATTTTGGGTTCAAATCAATTAAACCCAAAGGAAAAACTGGGTTCAAACAAAATCCAAAAAAGGTTTAATCCAAATTGAACGGTCCAAGCCTAAATAAAATTCAATTGGTTCACAACCAATTGAAGGCCGAATTTAGCTCCGAATCAGATCAAATCTGATTCAAAAAAATCTTGGCGCAGACGTGGTCAGCCTGGAACAATTTTCGGCTGACCCAAACAAGGGCAAGACCAGGAAAAAGGTGCTCAAAAAAAATACCGTGACCATAAAACCGAAGCGATTCCCAATCGAACTCGGTATCCGGATCAGAGAGTTATCCTCTGTGGCGTGTGACCTCATAGGTTCGAACCTAAACGGTAGCACTAGAACAGTTCTAGTACCAGCACAGGAAACCATCTAGCAATGGGTCCCGACGTCCGGATAGGTCGAAGATGCGGGAGCAAACTATCAAACCTCTGGCATATGGTTACCGTATAATTCATCCCTTTGACCTCTAATACTCAGGACGACTGAGATTGGGCTGCCAACCCAGATTGAGTCAGTCGACTACGTGTCTCAACCTCGCAAGCCCAGTGACTCTTCACTAGGGCTACCCCGGCCGAGGATTTGCTAAATTGAGATACTGCGAGACATTCAATCCAAACTGTTTGGACAGGTCAATTCCATCTTGGTCCATCACTGCTCCACAAGTACTTGCCTGTACCCAGAAACCTTCCATCACCGGATTAAAAATCCGGGTAGTCCGGCACCAAAGCACAGGGAGTTGCTTGCAAGCTACCGTGATGACCTCAAGTCAGAGGGACACTTATACCCATATCCAATCGTGAGTATCCCTTTGGCAGAAAGGGACTGAACGGAGTCACGTTCAATGAGATATCATATATATCCCACTTGTAGATCACATCAGTGTCACCACACTCATTTGGTTAAGAGGACAACCAAACGATGTAAACTACAACAACCTATACTTGATATATTGCCGTCCAGTACAGTATATCCTTTGGTTGCGAACTGGGTTTAAGGACCACTCGATACATCCTCTCGTATCAAAATCAGTGTAGTCCTAAGGACTTCATCACATTGAAAAAGTTCTCTTAGGGAAATACAATATATGATGAGCTGCCAAAAATAATATTTTATTAATTCATTGAAAAAGTACAATACTTAGCACAACCACCTACAACCCAGGCGATTGGCTTTGGGACACAATTCCCAACATCCAGGACCTATTTGGATACTAGGGTGTTATAGAATCCCCTTGGAATTTCATAATAAATCTGGAAAATATGAATCATCATGTTTCAATGAGTCATAAAAAAATTAGAAAACTTATTTACAGAGCCTTTAATTTGAATCAAGAACATTGATAAATAATTTTGATATCCTGTATCAGTTCTCATGCAAAGATCAAAAGAAAATACTCCTCGAAAACGATATATATTACAAAGAAGAATGAATAAAAAAAGAAGCAGCTGCATTCTGAACTATCAACAACCCCAACATTTACATTTTGTGCCATCCCGTCCTTTGTGATTGTTGATGCAAGCTTTGTCCAATATTTGCTAATGTCAGCTTCTATAACTTTTCATCGATCTGGCCTATTCTTGTGAGCTAAATGATCCTTGTACTTTAGACAGTATAAGTCACAATCTAGAAATTTGTTGGGTTGGGAATAATAATCAGAATCTTCCTCCATATTCCACTTCATCACTTCAGCATTATCACATTAAATATGAAACATTGCTCTAAGGATCTTATGCTACTATTGGGTACTAGCTTTGTACTTTGCACTACATTTAATGGAGTTCAAATGAATAAACCATTTGCACCATAGGTCCACTACCACTAAGTGCTAGTAGATGTTATTCATGTTGATGATAGCAAAAAGGAATGCCATTTCCTTCTTATCATCATCGCTAATCCAATAAAAAAATCATACTTCCAGCCATGCCAGCAAGCTCTTGATGTAGTGATTGTGCGTCGATGCACATACTAGCTATTATGACAGAAAAAATAATGCATTTGTGGTACTTATATGGGCATGAGTTTCATTTGTTGACCAAGAACTCCTGCCCAGTATCAATAATCTATGCATGCAAAAGAAGATTAGTACATAAAAAAATGAATATCTTAAGTAGGTAAATGAAGTCAATAAATTATATAGTAGAAGCAATATATCATCTACAATCATGGCATCAAAAATGAAGTCATGGATATTAAACTTCCTTATGCTGCCTCTATTCGCATTTATGAAAATAGCATTGCTGTAATGGTAAAAAAGAAAAGATTTATATAGGAAGTCATAAAATTCTAAGTGTATTTTCCATAACCATACTGGATGTATGAAATTCCTTACAAAGTTACTTTTTTCATTTAAAAATTTATTGATGAGGGAATAGATATCTTCGGACAAACCACCTTTGCCAATATATTCTGCCTAGTCGGGATGATTCTCTACAATATTGGAGTCCTAATATAAAGGATACCCATGTAATAAAATTAACTTAACATTAACAACTGAATATAATACCTACCTTATTTTGTTGTTGTTTGAATAACAAAATTAGTTTTTTTTTTGGGCATATAGACCCTCTTGACTCTTTTCCGAAGATGCGTGCTTACATATTGTAGATCTTTTATCAAAAATAAGGCATTATACCCTCTATGATCCTTTTTGACCTTCTTCTCCAAAAAATTATCAAGGACTGTGGCTTGCCCCCCACCTCCTTCCTTTCCTCCTCCATCTCTTCCTCCTCCTTCCTCTCTACCTCCTCCTCCTTCCTTTCCTCCTCCTTCTTCTCCTCCTCCTTTCTTCTTCCTTTCCTCCTCCTTTTCCTCATCCTCCTCCTTTCTCTCCTTTTCTTCCTTCTTCTCCTCTTCCTTTTTCCTTTTCTCCTTCTTTTTCCTTTCCTCCTCCTTCCTCTTCTCCTCGTCCTTCTTCCTTTCATCCTCCTTCTGTTATCCTCTCTCTTATTCTTCTTATCCTCCTCCTCCTTCACTTTTACATCCTTTTCTTGTCCTTTCCTTTTTCTTCATCTGTATATTCACTTTATCATCACCAACTTCTTCAGCATTATCATCCATTATAAAGATAACTGATTGTAATAAAATTAACCTATTGGATGATTTCTTGCAATATTAGAGTCTATAAAGGATACCCATGTAATAAAAATTAACAATCGAATGAAATACCTACCTCATCCTGCTATTATTATTTGGATGATAAAATTGATTTTTTCTAGATATACCCTCTTGATTCTTTTTCAAAGATGCACACTCACAAATTACAGATCCTCTATTAGAAATGAGGCCTTATGCCACCTATGATCATTTTTGACCCTCCTCTCAAAAAAAAATGTCAAAGACTATGGCTAGCCCTCCACCTCCTCCCTCCTTTCCTCCTTCCTTTCCTCCCCTTCCATCTCTTATTCCTCCTCCTTCTTCCTCTCTACCTCATCCTCCTTCCTCTCCTCCTTCCTCTCTCTCCTTTTTTTCTTTTTCCTCCTCCTCCTCCTCCTTCCTCCTTCCTCCCTTCCTTTTTTTTTTCTTTTCCTCCTTCTTCCTCTCCACCTCCTTCCTATCCTCCTACTCCTTCTTCCTCCCTTCCTCACCTTCCTTTTTCTTCCTTTCCTCCTCCTACTTTCTTTCCTCCTCCTTAACCCTCTTCTCATACTTCTTCTTCCTTTCATTCTCCTCCTCCTTCCTCTCCTTCCTCTCCTCATCCTCCTCCTCCTCCTCCTTCCTCTCTTTCTCCTCCTCCTTCCTCTCCTTAAACTTCTTCCTTTCCTCCTTCTCCTTCTTTTTCCTTGCTTCCTCCTCTGCCTTTTTCTTCCTCTCCTCCTCCTCTTCCTTCTTCCTCTCCTTCTCCTTCCTCTTCTCCTCTTCCTTCTTCTTTTCCTCCTCCTCTTCCTTCTTCTTATCCTTCTCCTCCTTCCTTTGTCATCCTCTCTCTTATTCTTCTTGTCCTCTTTCTTCTTCACTTTTACATCCTTCTTTTTTTTTGTTATTTTCTTTTCTTTCATCTATATATTCATTTCATTATCATCATCTGTTATGAAGATAACTTCATTCTCATTATCCTCGGCCTCCACCTCATGCTGCTCCTCCTCTTTTCCTTTTTAAGCAAGGATTTTACCAGATTATCCTGGATTAAGAAACTTATCCTAAGCTCTTTGATTTTGGTCTCTAGCTTTACTCATCTAGTAAAACTGCATGGCCATGACCGGCCTCTCTTTATCATATGTGAGAAGCCAGCTCTCCTGTAGAAAAGATATAAAAATGTTATTGATCTGGTGACAAAGAAAATAGAAGATGACATCACTAAAATTTTAAAATTTGATATCCTATAACTATAATTAGGATATAATACTTGATGATGGTATAACTTCCTATGAAATCATGGCTATCACATTATCTCATGGGATTGGATCTTGTCAAACCACCTATCATGGCTCCACATATGGTAATCATACCACCTTAATAGTGAGGATAACTTCAAAGGATCTGCTAGTGCTCTTATATTAGTGTGCTCAAAGAACCACACCTATAGATAGAAGTTTTATCAAATCAGATAATGCACAAAAAATAAAATAATTTTTACATAGTATGAATGATTATTTATAATTTGCTTTACCAAGAGAGTTACTGTACAGTCAAAGAAGGTGGACTGCCTCCAACACTTGTCTATCTTTTTAGCTTGGCATGATTCTCCATACCTTAAGCACTTAGCAATCTCTAAAAGTTTTTCAAGTATTAGGTTCCTAATTGTAACAGCCCATGTAAAAGCTTCCGATAAAAAAATATCATCCAAGAAGGGGATCAAAAATCTTGGACACGTCTGATGTAACCTTGGAGCCAAAAATATGACAAGCATGTAAGCTATCCAAAGCATTACAGTATCCTCGATATCCTCCTCCTCGAAGTCCTTTAGTACCTCGATCTTCCTTTCCAATCCTTTATGATGTAAATCCAAAGAACCACTAAACCTATCAACCAGCCTTCTCTTCTTATTAGAGGCTAAGATTTAAATGCCATGACATGGAAGGCTCAAGATAAGTATCGCTTCTTCTGTACTAAAGTTTATGACTTTTTCAGCAATAATAAATCTATGTCCTCTTACATGACATCTTATGATATCGGACAGGAGCGATCCATCAATAACAAATGGCTGCATGTCAATGAAGGGACTAAATGGGATCTTCCAGATGAGTTCTAAGTGAGTAGGAAAAAACCACATTTTTTGGACATTTTATACATAACAGCCAGCTTGCATGAGTTTTTATAAAGTTAAGAGGCTTTAACCTTCTTAGGCTAGGAGTCTTTTAGACATTCCATTACAACAAGTAATTAGACATTAGTATTAATCAATAGGATATTATGCTTTTGAACATGAAGTTATATTGCCCCTATAGAATGTCATAAATTATTTTCAAATGTCATATTTCACAATGGGATGTCATAAATTTAAACTAGATATCATATTTTATAATATGATGTCAAATTTTATATATGATAGAAGACTATATATGAAAAAAAAATTCTAAAATACATGTTGTACCTTCTTTGGTTTGTTGTATCTCTCTTCTTTCACTGAAGGAAGCAGGGGCATCCTCTCCCCTATAGACAATACTGTTGTGCTCTTGTAGTTGGGTTGGTTATTTTCTTTCTCTTGTCCTCAATGCCTTTTCATCATGTACTTTCTTCTAGACAATTTTTAATTAAATGAACAAATCTCATGTCCCATTGCTATATACCTGAAACAATTATCATAGTATGAGTTAAGACAAAATACTATATCAATGCTCTATCAAGATTTCAAACCATACCACCAAGGTACTACAGATGATGGACTGACTAAAATGAAAATAAGAGAGAACGAACTCTGGTCACCGGAGAGGCAAGCAAAACATCGATAGCAGAAGAAGAGAAGATTCAGAAAGTGGAAGTATTTTTTTCTCTCATATGTATCTTTTGTTGTATATGAAATGAGAGCAAAATAGACAGTCTCTTCCTTTGAAAAGATGCATCCAATGGCAGTTGAGTAATCGATGCTATGGTCAAAATATCAAATTGTCATAAGTTGGCTATCAGATATCATAATAGGGCTCACGGAAGGGGGCACAAATTAGTTCCTAGAGTGTTTGGATGGAGGATGTCATATGCTGGGCACTGAGGTGTCATAATCAGGTCATGGGATATCATAAGTAGGTAAAATATTTGGTTCCTGGAGTATTTTGGGTGGTTGATGTTATAAACTATACACGGAGGGGCATAAGGTAGACATGAGATGTCATATTCGGGCTGTTGTATGTCATAAGTAGTAAAAAGATTAGTTACTGGAGTAGTTTAGATGAGAGATGTCATAAGGTAGACACAGGGTATCATAATCGGGCTACATGATATCATAAGGTGGTGAAAAGGTCTGGTTCGAGGAGATTTTGGTTGGGGGATGTTATAAGGTAAACATGAGGTGTCATAAGTTGGCCATGGAAAATCATAAGTAGATGAAAAAGATGATTCAGGGAGAATTTTGGGGACAGGATGTCATACATTAGTTACTAGGTGTGATAAGTAAGTGAAAAAGATTGGTTCGGAGAGTATTCTAGGAATGAGATGTCATAAGAGGGCTACAAGGTATTATAATCAGGCCGCAAGAAGTCATAAAGTTGTGAAAATTTTGGTTCATGGAGTAGTTGGGGTAGGGGATGTCATAAGCTGGATATGGGATATCATAAGGTGGTCAAAAATGTTGGTTCCTGGAGTATTTTGGATGGAGAATGCCATAAGCTGGACATGGGGTGTTATAAGCTGGACATGTGATATGATACATAGATGAGAAAGGTTGGTTTGGAGAGTATTTTGATGATGGGATGTCATAATCGAGCTGCACGATGCTATAATATGGTAAAGAAAGTTGTATAAGGGGTATTTCACACACAAGATGTCATAAGTTGGGCACAGGGTATCATAATTGAACCACGAGATGTTATAAATAGATGAACTATGTGCCAACCTATCTGAGCTTCCCGAGCGATTCCAAAAAATGGAAGATTAGAACACAAAGGTTGGCAAATTTGCCGGCCTCTTTGGTCATAGGTTAGCAAATTTGCTTGCCTTTTAGACCGAAATAAGCTATGGGGTGTTATAGGTTGGCCATGGGATGTCATAAGCTGGCGATGGGGTGTTAATTGGGTCACAAGATTTCATGAGTAGATGAAAAGGGTTGGATGGGGCATATTTTGAATAAGAGATGATATAAGTTCTTCATCAAGTATCATAATCGGATCATGGGATGTTATAAGATATTGAAAAGGCTCGATTCGAAAGATTTTCTAGGGACGAGATGTCAGAAGTTCACCGCCATTCCTATAAGCTAGTAAAAAGGATTGGTTCGAGCATGAAATGTCATAAGATGGCCAACAAGAATTATAATCAGGCTATAATATGTCATCATGTATTGAAAGGGCTTTGTTCGGGCATGACATGTCATAAATTGGTTAGTATATATTATAATCGGGCCATGGGATGTTATAAGCTAGTCAAAAGGCACGGTTCGGGCACCAAATTGTCATAAGTTGGCAACCAGCTATCATAGGGTTATGAAAAAAGATTGCTTTAGAAAGCATTTAAGTCATGGCAAATCTACTAAATACATTAATTTCATTTAACAACCTAATAGTGTACTGTAATAAAGAAACCACATGATAGAAAAGAAATTACAGAAATTTTTTTACTTCCTGATGGCTTCGACATATTATCTTATAGTAATTTAAGTAGAGAAGCTGCTACTAACAACATCAGATATAGAGTAATGGCAAAGAAATAGAGCTTGGATGTCTGGTACTTAGACATAAGAGAAACGGGACGAGGAAGAAGAGAGAGAACGGGAATCTATCTAATATTTTGACATCAGAAAAGAATAAAAAATGGCTCGTTTTGGAAGGAAATAGTATTTTTATCCTGCAATTTTTAGAATTTTGATGTGGAATCCATCATTCTGACAAAGCCATACACATCTCTGTTTTCCACTACTTCAGATGCCCGATTTGATGCCAAAGGGATGGAAATCCCATCATGTCATGCAAGGGCAACGTGGCCCGATCGAGATGCATGGTGCACACCACCACGTTGGATTTTCTGCACTGCACCAAGTGTACAAAGAATTTCTCGTCGGCAAATTAGCAGACACCTTTAAGGTTCTAGAAAAAACAGAACCAAAAAAATTATTTCCTCAAAAATACGTTTGTCCTCTTTTTTGGTCGGTCACCTGTATATCAATTCGGATCCTCTGGTCAACGTTTCGATCCAAACCTGTCACTCGTGAGCAATTGGCAATTGCTGAAAGTGTAACATGATGCGGACTGGTTTTGGCTTCAAACGCGGTTTCAAGAAAATACATGGACAAATTAAACCAATTGACCAAATGAGAGAAACTTGAGAGGACAAAAACATCCCCAGTGTTGGAAATATGAAATCCATTGAATAACACTATCATACTTCTTCTCGAATTCTTCCATGATGTCGGCCATAAGTTTGCAGCTCATTATCTTTGAGCCGACGTCAAAATCAACTTGCAGGTCATTAGCAGCATGGTCATTTAACATCAAGAAAATGACCAGCTCACAAACGAACAGCCACGCCGCCTCGATTACCTGGTCTGGTCCTTGGAAGCCTTCTTTTTTGACGAAGTCTTCAGCTGGATCTTCCAATCTGTGGAAGATCGAAGGAACCACCATACGAACTACTTCCAGTGTATGGATAGAACAACATTTGTCCTCTTAACTGTGCGAAGCTTCCAACCAAAGATCGATCCCTGATTGGATCCTGCATGCCCACCTCCTTGACCCATAAGCCTAAGGATCTTCCAGGAGTCCAGATGACAAGGGACACCGATTTATATTCGATATACCCTACCGACATAACGACATTGACTTGTTAACGTCGTAATAACTCCTTAGACCAACCAATTTATAGGCAGAGAACGGTCCTGACAACATATTTCTTCTGAGTTTTATGAGCTTGATGAAGGTGAGTAGAGGACGTCTATTTTCCTTTGTGGATATAGAATACATTCAAGGTTGCTCGGTTCTTGGCTCCGATCCCACTTGCTAGAGAAGTTTTAACCATGGTGTTGGACCTTCAAAATACCCCAGATGGAACTGGGATCGAGTCTATTTACTCCACAAGCCGAGACACTTCTTGGAAAGTCATAATATTTGGTAACTGGGAATTTTTTATTTTTTTATTTTTTTTACTAGGTATGCAACCCCAGAGTCCGGACCACCTCCAACGCATTTATAGGAGGAAGAGACGGTCATAAATGGACCCTTGCGATCAGTAACGATTACAAAATCTTTCCGCATCCCAACAAGCCCGGAGTTTCCTTTCTCATTCGCAGCGAGATGATTTATAATCAAACTCTAGACATCTCATGCATCTGGAGAGAGTTTGTCCAACATTTTGTCCAACAATGACCACGTTGGAACATTGGGTTATTGCAAATATAGAGCTAGCAAGTCCCGATTTCATTGAAATTTAATTTTTTATTCAGATGAAAGTCAAGTTTTGTTATCGGTAGATATATATACACTCAACTGCACCTATTATCTCGTCCATTATCTAGCTTCAGAAATACTCTGAATGAAATGTTACTTGTTGGTACACGTGAAATATTGTTGTTGTACCATACCTCGCTCATGTATGTTCGATGCATTCATTGTATGGCCCACAGTTAGCCAGATTGGGTTTTTTATTGGTTGGCTACCGATTCGGTATATAGTAATTTCTGAAAATACTAGCCAAACCGTGGAGTTTCATGCAAGCTCGGTCCAATATGGAATGGACTCGATAGTTTGACTCGGTCCAGCAAACCATATTATGATCTATTTAGATATGCTGCATGGTCTTAAAAAAAAAATAATAATAATAATAATAATAATAGAGATGTTTGATCTGGTGGCCATGCTTCGTTTAGATTTAGTAATGATTTTTTTTAATACTTCCCTCCCAGGTACTCAATTATATTTGATTAAATCAAGCCGGAGAGAGGATCGTACTGTAGACCGTAGAAACAACTAACTTCAAATGATATTAGATTTCCAAAAGAAAGGTCAGTCAATTAGTCATGCATTCTTCTCATCAATAATCGGTCATACTATTTTCTTTTGTTTGAATCATTCCTGGGTGTATTCTTCCGGTGCCTTTCTTCATGATTACATGTAGATGCCTAGAGTGGCCAAATGCTATCTTCTATCTTAAACGAGTGTTCATGCGTGCGAATTCCATCATGCTGACTCACTTATGACCATCACATAACTTCCGTGAGAGTTGGGCCATCACCAAAGATGATCGTTTGGCTGCATGCAAGCCCCGTCAATTCAACTCCCCCGTCCAAATTGCCATCATGGCATCCCTTCATCGCATCATTCATGCACCACGAAGGATCCAGGTTCAAACAATTAAACAAACGGCAAGGTGTACCGGAGACACCGTACGGTTGACCCCATAGATCGTCACGGGCTAACCTTGAACTGCCACGTGGCAAAATATAACTCGCTTCTACACCGGTGTACTCCTGTCATTCCATCTTGCATTCGAAAAATCTAGGCCACGAAAAGCAACAACATATTCCGGTAAATTATTAGAATGCCACGTACAGATACAAGTTGGACCGCGTGCTCTTTTATTTTTTTAATAACTTTTTTTCCGGTAAACTAATACTCTCTCTAAAGCATGGGAGCCCAGCTTACTCTTGAAAATGATAATTTTTACGGATCCAATAAATACCTGATCCAATCCGAGCTTAATAAAATTGATAAAACTTGATCCGTCTAATTTATAAATGGATATGAATTATATAAAAATAATCTGATTTGGATTCGGATCGGGCATGGACAGTAGTATGCCTTGATCCAAACTCGATCCGTTTATATATAAAAAAAAACTATATTTATAAAATATTTATATAAATTAGATATGGGACGGATATACCCGACCCGACTCGTTTATGTATAAAAAAAGCTATGTTTATAAAATATTTAAGTAAATTATATATGGAACGGATATACCCGACCCGACTCGACCGGACCGGTTTAGGTTTTAAATAAACTATGTTTTATAAGACCGGATATATTCGATTCAACCCGATCCAAATATGATTTTTTTATACCCGACCCAACCCAACTCGAGACAAGTATGGGACAGGTATGGGACGGAAAATTTTTTAGTGGAACGAGTATGGATTTTGGATGACCCGATCCAAATCCGATCCATTGCCATCCCTACTTGCTCTTTTATTATTTACCACATTTTACTTTTTACATGTTTTAAAAAGATACACATAAAAATCGAATATCTTTTTTGCTAACAGAGTTATAATTATATAATTATAATATTATCTTTCTCTCTCGTTTTCGGCTAATATTTTTTATCGATATATAATATATATATCAGTAAACCATCTAGTATGCATTATTTAATGATGTACTATATATTGATGAGCATTATGTTCTATAAATTGTATATCAATTTATCTAAAGATTTGTATTGGGATATCAAATGAATATTTTGCTAGGTATATATCAACTGACCATATACAGTATATATCAGTAAGCCATTAAGTATATATCAATTGGTCATTAACTGTATATTGATGAATACTATATTCCAAAAACTATATATTAATCATCTGTAAATATGTATTGGATCGTTATTTGGTATATATCAAAAAAACTTGTAGTATATATCAGTAAGTTATCAAATATATATCAATTGGTCGTATACTGTGTATTGATGAACATTATATTCAGAAAACTATGAATTAATTTATCTATATGTATGTTTTGGATTGCTATTATGTATATTTTAAAAAAAGCTTACAATATGTATCGATAAGTTATCAAGTATATAGCAATTGGTCATATACAATGTATTGGTAAATACTATATTCAAAAAATTATGTATTATTTTATCTAT
Organism: Areca catechu; assembly: GCA_021397845.1. Classification (NCBI taxonomy): domain Eukaryota; kingdom Viridiplantae; phylum Streptophyta; class Magnoliopsida; order Arecales; family Arecaceae; genus Areca; species Areca catechu. The sequence goes on from CM038039.1 coordinate 87,833,238, forward strand.
ATGTATGTATTGGATCATTACCATGTATATATCAAAAAAGCTTACAGTATGTATTGGTAAGCTATCATGTGCATATTGATATGTCCAGATCGTTGACATGGAGAACACCTCGAATCCAGCTGGCAGCCAGGCAGGTAAATAAGCACCACGTCAAGTTCCTCTCCGAGCTCTCCCACCAGGTGGCCTCACTAACGGTCAAGCCCACCTCGGCTCGAGCTCGGCACCCCAGCTACTTCGCTAGGTGGCTCCCCTAGATCGAGCCCAGCTCGATCGAAGTCAAGGTCACCTCGGCCCGAGCTCGGCATCTCCGCTCCTCCGCCAGGTGGCTCCCCAGGGGTCGAGCCTACCTCGACTGGAGTCGATCCTACCTCGACTGGAGTCGATCCCTGCTCCTCTCCTCCGCCAGGTGGCTCCCCAGGGGTCGAGCCTACCTCGGTTGGAGTCGATCCCTGCTCCTCTCCTCCGCCAGGTGGCTCCCTAGGGGTCGAGCCTACCTCGGCTGGAGTCGATCCCTGCTCCTCTCCTCCACCAGGTGGCTCCCCAAGGGTCGAGCCCACCACGACCGGAGTCGAGCCCTCTCCTTGAAAGCATCGGGAAGGATAAAGGCGCCTACCCCAAGACCGCCGCTGAGGCAGACGCGTGCAGCACGACGCACCTAGTATGGCGCCCCCTAAATCTATAACGGTGCGCGTAACCTCGTTTGCACCAGTTTGGGAGGGGCGCCCCGATCAAGATGTCAAATCCTGTGGCCGACCACCTGGAACCCCACGAAGGAGAAGGCCGCATTTAATATCTTAGACCCGAGGGCGGCTGCACCCAAATCGAGGTTCCACCTAATTCTTCCCTTCGTGATAACACACCAAGCAAGGCAAGTTCACAACTTAACTCCCAACTACAAAGAAAAATGACCTCGGGGGAGCGGCCAACGGACACCGTTGACCCTTAAGACCCCAGAGAGGGCAAATCGAGGCGCCGAACAATCAGCGATCTACAAAGACACCAACGGGTGAGAAACCAGGTAAGCAACTAAGAGGGAGAGCAAGGACACGAGATAGCATGAAACGAGTGACTTGAAGGCAGGAAGCTCCTAGAGGACTCCCGTAGAGAGTCCAGCGAGCACGGTCGCCACAACCTAAGCACCATTCCTCTCTCGTCACCCCCCAATCAGTTCTTTAGTACAAACTCCTTTAAGCACGGAGACTGAAGTGGGATTCGCCTTAGGGGATCTATTCCGCTTTGCCGTCCACTAACTTGATCATCAGAGTGCCCCCGCTAGGATCCCTGGCCCGAGTCTCTAACACTATTTTGCAGGTCCGAGAATGCAAGGATTCCAAACTAAAGGTGCAGAGGTCTGGCGCCGCTTCCAGCTGTAGGCCACGATGGTAAGGTCGGCAACAGATTGGCATGCTAGGTAGGGGGGAAAGCCCCTGTACAAGCAAGCCCCCCCACGAGCTTGACAGCTCTACGTGAAGCATGGTGGTGACTTGCGGAAGAGAAGCCTCCACCAGTCGAGCGGGAGACGCTCCCTCTCCTCCAGGCCCACGTAGCCCAGAGAGGGAGCTTCCCGCTCCTCAGCCGCCCATGGCAGACATCCAGTACGTCGCACTTGTCTAATAGATGCAGGCGCTGATTATAGCCGTGAGACAATTGCAGCATCAGCAGCACTCCCTGGTCACTTAACCTCAACCAGGGACCCCCACGGCCCAAGCCACGGGCCCCCACGAAAACCTGTGCTCCATCCAAGGCAGGCCATCCCATCGCGGGCCACAACCAATCCCCCCGGGAGTCACCAGACCCCCACGAAGAGAAACCACTCTGAGTCGGTGGACCGGGAGAATCGATCCCCGGCGGACAACAATGCCGTCGTCAAGCACAGCAAGCACCACCGGGGCAAGGCCCCTCGTCGTGACCACCACCAGCTATCGACTCCTTCTTCTCCAGTGGCCTCAGTGGAAGGCTCCACTGACAAGGCTATCTGGCACCTAGCCGAGAGACGCCTAGAAGAGCAAGAGCGCAAGCTGGTGGAGCTCTCCCGCCAGTTTGCCAACATACAGGGCTCCTTCAAAGAGCCAGCAAGCTATGATGCCCGACCCCCCTTCTCCTAGGAAATCCAAGAGGAACCGATCCCGAGTCAATCCACATGCCTCAGGTGGATCCCTACGATGGGACCACCGACCCCTTGGATCACCTGGAGAGCTATAAGGCTCTCATGAGAGTTCAAGGGGCGACGGACGCCCTCCTGTGCATCGCCTTTCTGGCCACCCTCCAAAAGGCTGCTTGAGTCTGGTTCACCCACCTCGAGCCCTAAAGTATCGACTCCTTACAACAATTGGAGAGGAGGTTCGTGGCCCACTTTGATGCTTGTCGAAAGGTGCCGCGAGAGGTGGATAGCCTCTTTTCTATCCGGCAGCAAGACCATGAGCTCCTGTGGGACTATGTAACCCGTTTCAAAGCTGCCGCCCTAGAGATCTACAGCCTGGATGAGCCCGTCGCCATGCTGGCATTAAAGCGAGGGCTCAAGACCTCTCGTCTTACTTATTCTTTGGACAAAAAGCCACCAAAGACATATTCTGAACTCCTCCGCATCCATAAGTACACCGCATCGAGGAGGCCGACCATACCAGAAGAGAACTGGACGGAAAGCCCCCGAAGAAGCTGGCCCCAAGGGATGCACCTAGGATGCGAAGACTTGTGCCGCCTGCAGACTTCTGAGCAGGACCAAAGCTGAGGGATGGCCACACTCCCGAGAAAACTTTCACTCCCCTCCTAGCTCCAAGATCAAAATTCTGATGGAGATCGAAGGCGAGCGCTACTTGCACCGACCTCTCCTACAGAAGCCATCGAGCAGTCACGACAAGACGAAGTACTACCAGTTCTACCGTGACCATGGCCATGACACTGAGGATTGCCGCAACCTGAGAAGGAAAATTAAGGACCTAATCAGGAGAGGCTACCTCAGAAAGTTCGTGAGGAGTCATGTCCCGGCGGAGGATCAACCACTTGCAGCTCTCCCCCCTGTTCCTGCAGTTGATAATCGGCCCACTGAGAAGCCCGTGGGCATGATTTCGTGGGGAATAGAGCGTGCATCGAAGAGAGCCCGGGAGGAAGGAAATATGAAAAATGTACTCCCCTTATGAAGGGGAAGGGAGGTGAGGAAGAAAATATAAACAATGATGCTGTCATGGTCGAGATGACCATTGCTAAGCATCCTGTAAGACGCATCATGGTTGATAATGGGAGTTTCACAGATGTGCTTTTTTATGATGTTTTCTCTCGGATGAAGTTGTCTCCTGATCGGCTAAGGCCAGTACACAGCCCACTCGTGGGTTTTACCGGGACTCGGTGGGAGTCGAGGAAGAAATTACCCTCCTTGTCACCGCCGAGTCACCATCCCGGCAGAGCACAGTTATGATGACCTTTACCGTCGTCAGACTTCCATCGCTGTACAATGCTATCCTGGGCCACCCCGGACTCAACCTACTGGATGCAGTCATATCTACCAAGAGATTGTTGGTGCAATTTTCGATCCCTTACGGTGTGGGAGAAATGAGGGGGGCAGCTCAACCACTGAGCTCGACTCCAACGTCGACGACCTCGACCAAGGGTGCAGGACCCTAAGGGTGGCCCCATCGAGCATCTCCTGACGTATCCCCTTGGCTCGGACCCACTAAAGATGGTGCAGATAGGAGCCCAACTGCCAGAAGAAAAGCATAGTCGCCTACTTAGCTTCCTCTGGGTGAAAGAAAAGGAGCTTCGCCTTCAAAAGACAGAAGGCTATCAACGATGAAGTGGAGAAGCTCCTCACCACCGGTTTCGTTCATGAAGTGTAATACCCCAGCTGGCTGACGAACGTAGTCATGGTCAAGAAGAACAACGGGAAGTGGAAGATCTGTGTAGACTACACCAATCTCAACCGTGCTTACCTAAAAGACAACTTCCTCCTTCTGAAGATTGACCAGCTCATTGACGCCACCTCGGGGCACCGCCTTCTCTCCTTCATGGATGCATCCGGAGGACGATGAGCACGCTGCCTTTATCACGGACTGTGGGACGTACTGCTACAGGATGATGCCCTTCAGGCTGACGAATGCAATGCCACGTACCAGCGACTGGTCAACAAGGTCTTCAAAGACCAAATTGGTCGCAACATGCAGTATACGTAGATGACATGCTTGTCATAAGCAAACCAACCTCGGACCACGTCGACAACCTAGCAGAGACCTTTCGCAAGCTTTGCCTCCATCAAATGAAGTTGAACCCGGTGAAGTGCGCATTTGATATAGCAGCGGGTAAACTTCTCGGCTTCATGGTCACCCAAAGGGGAATTGAGGCCAACCCGGAGAAGGTCCGGGCGATCCTTGACATGGAGCAGCCCACCTCTAAGAAGCAAGTTCAGTGACTCACCGGCCGGATAGCAGCCCTGAGTCAATTCATCTCACGATCCGTCGATCGTTGCCAACCCTTCTTCAAGGTGCTGTGGAAGATGCATGACTTCACTTGGACGAAGGAGTGCCAGGAGGCCTTTGAAGAACTGAAGAAGACCCTGGCATCACCACCACTGCTCTCCTAACCAGAGGTAGGAGAGGAGCTCCTCCAATACTTGGCAGTCACCTCGGAGGCCATCAGCTCGGTCCTGGTCCATACGGATGAAGGAGGAATCTAGAGGCCCATGTACTACACAAGCAAACTTCGCCGCGATGCTAAGGTCAAGTACTCTTAATCAGAGAAGTTAATTTTTGTAGTCATTATGTATGCCCAGCACCTCAAGCCCTACTTCCAAGCACACCCGATCGTGATTCTGACGGATCAACCACTGAAGGCCGTACTAAGCTGCCTAGACACATTCGGGCGCCTGGCGAAGTGGGTGCTAAAGCTCAGCAAGTTTGACATCACCTACCACCCGAGGTCATCCATGAAGGTGCAGGTACTAGTTGACTTCTTGGTTGAGTGTGCAGGCCTGGGCGGGGGGTCGGAAGAGGGCCCCTAGAATCAACAATCAGGACCCGAACCAAAGGAGGACATCTGGATCCTACATGTGGACTGAGCATCCAACTTCGGTGGAAGTGGAGCTGGACTCATTCTCGCCAATAGCGAAGGAGTCGTCACCGAATGCACACTCCGCTTCTAGTTTACCGCCACCAATAATCAGGCAGAGTATGAAGCGCTCCTCGCAGGGCTGAGAGTCTCTCATAAACTGGGCGTACTCAGTTTGAAGGTCTTTATCGACTCACAGTTGGTGACTGGGCAAGTCTCGGGCGAGTTCGAGGCTCGGGACCCTCAGATGTTGAAGTACCTAGAGCTAATACATGCAAGTGTCACAGGCTTCAAGCGCTTTAGCATCTCCCATATCCCACGTGGAGAGAATGCATATGCTGACACCCTTTCTCGACTGGCAACCTTGTCGGACTCCTCCCTGGGCTGCGCCTACATCGAGCATCTTCAGACCCTGAGCTATGAAGTGCCCAGAGAGGTCTAGCAAGTCACTCCAGAGCCCAGCTAGATGGACAAGTATGTCAAGTACATCACTGACAGTACCTTGCCCGAAGATCGAATAGAGGCAGGCTTTATCAAAAGGAAGGCCGCGCGCTTTGTGATGATGGATGGGCTGCTTTACTGAAAGTCCTATTCCTACCCACTACTCAAATGCTTGAGACCCTTAGAAGCAGCAGTCATGTTCCAGGAGATACACGAAGGCCTTTGTGGAAATCACGTGGGGGGCAGAACTTTGGCATATAAGGCCCTTCGCCAAGGATACTATTAGGAAATAATGAGGGAGGACGCAGCCAACTTTGTTAAGAGGTGTGACCGCTACCAGTGTCACGATATCGTGCAACGCCAGCCGGTTGCACCGCTCTCCCAGCTCTCCACCCCCTGGCCGTTCGCCTAGTGGGGCATGGACATCCTTGGCCCCTTTCCTCTCGCGTCCGAGCAGCGTAAGTTCCTGATAGTTGCAAGCGACTACTTGACAAAATGGATCGAAGCTGAGTCATTAGCCTGGATCTCGGAGGCGAATGTTAGAAAGTTTTTTTGGAAATCGATCGTATGCCACTTCGAGCTCCCCCACACGATCATCACCGACAACGGACGACAATTCGACAACCGGGAGTTCGAGGAGTTTTGCAACGACCTCGGCATCCACCATCGCTTCACCTCGGTGGCACATCCTTAGACCAACGGAGAGGCCGAGGTGACCAACCGGACTATCCTCAAGGGACTTTAAATCAGGCTGGACCAAGCCAAGGGTAGGTGGGTCGAAGAGCTCCCCATGTCCTATGGGCATACCATACAACGTCGAGGATGACCACAGACGAAACCCCATTCAACCTTATCTTCGACGTAGAAGCGGTGATTCCAGTAGAACTAAGCCTACCAATACTATGGGTGGAATAGTACGACAAGGTCAAGAATCCAGCACGCCTCCTGCTTAATCTGGATCTACTTGAAGAGATGAGGGATAAGGCTTGAGTCCGCATGGTAGCCTATCGGCAATGGGTGGCCAGATATTATAACTCCAAGGTGAGGTCAAAGTCTTTCCGCCCGGGAGATCTGGTGCTACATCGGGTGGAAGCTTCCCAATCTCGAGAGTGTGGCAAGCTCTCTCCGAACTGGGAAGGCCCTTACAGGGTGGTTGAAGCCCTTCCTCACGGGGCCTGTTACTTAGCCGAGCTTGATGGGGCTCGATTTCCACAGACGTGGAACGCCGCCAACTTGAGGATGTATTACCAATAATGTAAGATTTTCTAGCACTAATAATAAAATTCTTTCTAGCGCATGCTTGTCCCCATTTTGTAGGACCATCGTCGCTAGATTTCATGACCGAGGAGGGGACAGAAAACCCGCAAGCAATTCACAGGTAGTGCCAAAAGCCCAGAGGCTAGCCCTCCGGTACAAAAGCCCGGAGTCCAGCCATCCAACATAAAAGCCCATAGTCCAGTCTGGCACAAAAGCCTGGAGTCCAGTCCTCCGGCATGAAAGACCGAAATCTCTTCAAACCCGGCACTTAAAGGCCGGAAGCTCCGGCAACAGAAACTCTAGGAGCCCTGCGCCAAGCCTGGATGCCCCTAGAATATTCTAAGTCATCACAACGACTACGGTGCTTCGGGGAGGATCAAGAGCTTGAAGTCAGGAAGGATCAGAGCAAATGGGATTATACAATGTCACACAACAAGACAGAACGGAAGATAGATAATTGCAAAGGTATAAGAGAAAAAAAAGAAGGCTTCATTTCTATGATAGGGTCTTTTACAATTGGAAGGGACCTCGACAGGCCGGGCGACCCTAAAAAGGATAAAATGAGGAAAACCCTATGCTAAGTACAGGAACGAAGAAGGACCCTGAAGTCACTGGGCCACCGGCCCCGTCCCAGGTTGGCGGGCCTCTGCATCGTTAGCTACCGACTCGGTTGGCTTCCCGGTGGTCACCTCCTCAGCCGCCCTCGGAGATGGCTCCGGCACCTCAGGCTGTCCCTCGGCACCGCCAATGGTGACGCCTCCCAGGTCGAGCTCCAGGAAGAGTGAGGCCACCCCCTGCTGGCAAACCTCAAACCCCTTTAGGAATGAGTCCACGGCAGCCTCGTGGACCTCATCCTGAAACTCCTAGGATGCCCGGAACTTCGGCACAGCCTCGAGCGTGTCCCTCTGTACAGCCTCCAGCAGCCCCGTGACATACGACGCCTTCTCCTTGGCTGCTTCCAGTCCTGCCAAGACCTTCTCAACCTAGGTCTCCAGAGCATGGGACCGCCCCTTTAGGTGCCTAGCCTCTACCGCGGTCTCCTCGGTGCGGCGTTGGGTCAGGATCCTCTCCTCGAAGAGGGAAGTCTCGAGGTGCCTGGTGCGCTCCTCAGCATGGGCCAGGTCCCCTCAGAGGACCCTGTTGCTCTCTTTAATCTCTTGGTCCTTCTCCATCAGCTCTTTTATATCTGCTGCAAGCTTGGCCAGCTTCTCCTTTTCGACATCTTTCTTCACCAAGCTGACGAGGAAGTCCCGAAGCAGGAGCACGTCGGTCCCGACCTGCATCAAAAGAGAGGTTAGATCCTCTTGAATCCATCTGGAACATTAAAATCAAAAGGAAGTGCTAAGTACTTATCGAGAAGAGCTGAGAGAGAATCCCCAGCAAGGCTGCTGCATAATCCCTGCCTCCCCTCAACCGTCAGTCCGAGGTTGGATCGCGTACTCCATCATCTTCTCCGCCAACCCCTAATCATGGATGACGGAGGCATTCCCAGGGATCCCTGCCGGTGCGTAGCAGGGCACGGAGGAGGGTTGAGCAGGAGTGCCTTCGGCTCATGAAGGCGTGGGCCGCGCAGCCACCACACCGCAACCGCCGGAGCTGTCATCGGGACGCTGGCCACTATGACTACCGGAGGAGTCGGACTCGTCGTTTGCTCCTCCTCCCTTCCCTTGTCGATGTTAACAACCACCGGGGGTGGAACCTGCTGCTGAGGTGACCAGGGAGCCAGGTCTGCCGCCTTCTGCGCCAAGGTCGAAGCGGGCCTGGGCTTGTGGTCCGCCTCCACCCAGGCTCTCTTTGGCATAAAGTCTCGAGCCTCAGTTGAGGCGATTCGTTTGCGGGCTGCCTCCATCAAACTATCTATGGAGAACTTCATCCCTGGAAAAGAAAAAAGGCCGAAGGAGGTCAACAAAAAAAAAGAAGAAAAAAAAGGGAAAAGAAGAAAGAAGCCTCATCGATCACCCGAATTGGGCTAATCCTAGCCTCAAACAAGTTCTGCTCCGAGAGCATAACCTCAAGGGAGGGAAGCTCATTACTAAGCAGCTGGGAGAAGGCCTCTTGGTCAGACGGTATCACCCGGGCATTCCGGTTCGGGGACTGGTCTGGCTCACTCCAGACCCAGTCAACGTCCCTGATCAAGATGAAGAAGAACCGGTTCTTCCATCTCTTGATGGACGTGGGGAGGTCGAACCGGAGGCACTTAAGCTGAGGGGAGAGATACCACCACCCATCATCGGGGAGAGGCGCTTCAAGGTAAACAAGGTCCTGAACAGTGAAAAACGGGCAACGAACCCATGGAAATGACAAAAGAAGCTGAAGGCAAAGATGACTCGAATGGCATTTGGAGCCAGTTGGACTGGAACAAGATGGAAGTGGCTAAGGAAGGAAAGAAAAAAAAGGGTGAACTGGAAAATGAAGACCGCCGGTAAGGAAGTCTTCGTAGAAAGCAACCCGGCTAGGGCCGTTCGAAGTAACCCACTCCCCTGGTCCCGGGAGCGAGAGTTGGATGGAATCCGAGACCCCGAACAGATCCCGTATCATGGAAATATCTTCTCCGGTCATCGTTGAGGTGAAGCCGGAGGGACTGGAGGAAGCCTCTACCGTCGGAGGGGCAACGATAGAGGCAAAAGGAAGGACATGAACAGGAGAGGGAACCCTAGGGGCCCTAGGGCTTTCGATAACTATTTCACCAGGATGCAGGCACCTTTGGACCTCGAGAGGGACTTCATCCTCCGATGAGGAGGACGACGGGATTCTTGGCTGGGAGGGACCTGCCTCGTAATGGTTTGTGGAGAAGCGATTGCATCGGCCCGAAGGTGCCATTGGAGGAACAAAGGTTTGAGAAAAAAAATAGTCGAGCAGAAAGCCTAAGGGCTCGGTTCACCTAAAACGGAGGAGGGACCAGAGTCTAAGAAGAAGCAGAAGAAGAAGAGAAGATTTCAAGTCACTCACCTGACTGTTTTGGTGAAGAAAGGCCACCCAAGAGAAGAAGAAGAGGGACCGCTGCAATCGTCGGTGAGGTGCGAGAAAATCAAAAGACCTCGTTTCCGGAAAGTCACCTCTCTTTTCAAAGCCAATCGATAGTAGCCGTACAATCCTTTTTCACCCCCGCCATCAGATGAGTGCCACGTGTGAAGGCGCCCGGCGATGATGCTTCGGTCCGTTGAAAACTACCTCGAGTCTGGCACGATGCAATTATGGTCCGTCGAAATAACGGACGTGGCACCTGCGCATTGGACCTCGGGTGCGACATGAGAAGCGGTGGCAATCATGGCTATAATTATAGAAGATTTTTGTCCTTCCATGTCATCTCCGCATTAACTCCCCACATCCTAGCCATGGTGCTTCGATGGGACCTGGGAGTGGGGGGCAAATGATATGGCTAAACTGCTGACGTGGAGTAAACCTCGGATCCACCTGGCAGCCAGGCAGGCAAATAAGCGCCACATCAAGTTCCCGTCTGAGCTCTCCCGCTAGGTGGCCTCACCAACGGTCGAGCCTACCTCGACTCGAGCTTGGCACCCCGGCTACTTCGCCAGGTGGCTCCCCCAGATCAAGCCCGGCTCGGCCGAAGTCAAGGTCACCTCAGCCAGAGCTCGGCATCTTCGCTCTTCTGCCAGGTGGCTCCCTAAGGGTCGAGCCCACATTGTCCAGAGTCAAGCCCTGCTCTGCTCCTCCACCAAGTGGCTCCCCAGGGGTCGAGCCCTGCTCCGCTCCTCCGTCAAGTGGCTCCCCAGGGGTCGAGCCCACCTCAGTCGGAGTTGAGCCCTACTCCGCTCCTCCGCCAGGTGGCTCTCCAGGGGTCGAGCCCACCTCGGCCGAAGTCAAGCCTTGCTTTGCTCCTCCGCTAAGTGGCTTCCCAAGGGTCGAGCTCACTTTGGCCGGAGTCGAGCCCTGCTCCGCTCCTTTGCCAGGTGGCTTCCCAGGGGTCGAGCCCATCTTGATCGGAGTCGAGCCTTGCTCCGCTCCTCCGCCAGGTGGCTCCCCAAGGGTCGAGCCCATCTTGGCCGGAGTCGAGCCCTCTCCTTGAAAGCATCAGGAAGGATAAAGGCGCCTGCCCTAAGACCGCCACCGAGGCAGATGCATGTAGCCCGGCGTGCCCAGTATGGTGCCCCCCAAATATGTAACGGTGCGCGTAACCTTGTTTGCACCAGTTTGGAAGGGGCGCCCCGATCAAGATGTCAAATCCTGTGGCCGACCACCTGGAACCCCCTGAAGGAGAAGGCCGCATTTAATGTCTCAGACCCGAGGGCGGCTGCGTCCAAATCGAGGTTTTACCTAATTTCCCCCTTTGTGACAACACACCAGACAAGGCAAGTTCACAACTTAACTCCCAACTACAAAGAGAAATGACCTCGGGGGAGCAGCCAACGGATACCATTGACCGTTAAGCCCCCCAGAGAGGGTAAATCGAGGCACTAAACAATTGGCGATCTATAAAGGCACCAACGGAAGAGAAACCAGGTAAGCAACCAAGAGAGAGAGCTAGCACACGAGATAGCAGGAAACGAGTGACTTGAAGGCAGGAAGCTCCCAGAGGACTCCCGGAGAGAGTCCAGCGAGCACGGTCGCCACAACCCAAGCACCGTTCCTCTCTCTTCACCCCCGAATCAGTTCTTTAGTACAAACTCCTCTAAGCATGAAGACCGAAGTGGGATCCATCTTAGGGGATCTGTTTCGCTTTACCGACACTAACTTGATCATCGGAGTGCCCCCGCCGGGATCCCTGATCCAGGTCTCTAACATTGTTTTGCAGGTCCAGGAATGCAAGGATTCCAAACTAAAGGGGGAGAAGTCCGGCACTGCTTCTAGCTGTAGGCCACGACGATAAGATCGGCAACACATATCAATTAGCTATATACTATATATTGATAAACAATATATTTGAAAGATTATGTATTAATTTATCTGTAGGATGTATTAGATTATTGCTATGTTGTATCTAAAAAGCTTACAGTATGCATTAGCAAACCATTAAGTATATATTATTTGATCATGTACATATATATTGCAAGTTTTTTTTATACAAATATAGTCACAATGCAATACATAACTATAGATAAATTAATACATAGTTTTTCGAATATAACATTTACCAATGTATAGTACATGGCTAGTTGATACACATCTAGCATAATATTTATCTAATATCTTAATATATACTTATAGGTAAATCGATATATAATTTCTAGAATATGATACTCACCAATATATAGTATATGATCAAATGATACATACTAGAAGACTTACTAATACATACTATGATCAGTAAAAAGTAAATGTTGAAAATGAAGAAGAAAGAGAATGCCATAATTATAGAACCATAATTTCATTAACAGAAAATTTATTTGACTTTTATGCTTACTTTTTAAGATTAGTTGAAAAAATAATAAATAATAAAACCTGTCCCATATGATATTTTACGTGACCCGCTCTATATGATTTTTATTGTCCTCTTTTTTTTTAAAAAAAACCTTAGACAGCTCCCATATGGTACACACCAACAAACTCCTTACTATGTTGCAAAAATAGTTGTGCAATTCATAAATTTATTACTAAACATGAAAAAATTACTAGTTAGAACTCTTCTATCATCAAGACTTTGGATTATTCAATAAAAAAATCACAACATTATTTATTATAATTTTCAATGATAAAAGATTCAATATTATCCAAGTTTAGTTCAAAAATTTTAACAAAAAATGATACACTATTAACCTTATTTAGCTAGTCAAATAATAATTTTCATAATAAAAATGGATGGTGCAGATTTTTTTATCGACCGATTCTGGCCAATAATTCCTTCCAAACATGTTAATTTATTGTGAAATTGGCAACTCGACAATTATACACTAAATAAATTTTTACATGTATTCAGAGCATTTTTCAAAAGAAGCTCCGTCGTCGAATATGGAGACAATTAATCAAATTCATAGATGGGGTGCGATTCACAAGAACACCGTTGAGGTTTACTGCCAAGAAAAAGTTATATTTTCATTTTACAATGTATCCAGTACATCATATAAAATTTAAAATTTAAATATTTTTCATGACTTTTTTTTTTTTTTTTTTGTTGGGTAACTGGGCGTTTCACTGACTTTTGAACTGTACACCGTACGAATTCTTGGCAATAAAACATTGTTGGTAGTAGGTTTGGGCATATTGGACCCCAAGCCTCTTCTCAATTTTCTTTTATTTAGTTAAACCTTTTTCTCTTTAATAAAACCTATCCTTCTGCTTAATTCTCTCCCTCCAGATTCCCCGGGCGAAAGATATTATTCACGTAAAGACAGTGGGAACCAACGGACAAGCTCCCTCGGTACTAGAAAGTCTAGAACCGAAACCTCTTATCCCTTATATAACTCTCTCTCATTACCATTCTCTCCTCCACCCCCACCCTTCCCACGAGAAACATCCATTAATGCCCTCAACGTCTCAAACAGAGAATTCGAGGTGGGGGGGGAGAGAGAGAGAGCCCCGTAATAAATTAACAGTCCCAGGGCGAGTTCTCTCCCTCGAGTCTAGCTGTCCCTCCCGGGTTTTCCGTGGCTCAGGCCCCTTTCCCTTCCCTCCCCTCCCTCCATACAAAGAAATATAACGCAGCCTCCCGGTCCAATCCAACTCCGAACCAGCTGGTCCCAGTTCCCTCCGGCGAGAAAGAATTCAAAAGGACTGTTAAAGACGAGAGCAGAGTGGCAGTTGAGACTTCCCTTTAGCCATTAATATCTCCTCCTCTAATTCAGAACCAACAGAGCAGTAGCTCCTCTTGCCGTCCACCAAAAATATACCATCAAAATGTTCACTAAAAACTCCGGAATTTAGGAGACATACACCTTCCACTGCCAACAATGGTTTGATACGACAAGCTGCACTAAAATTAAGCACACCAACGGATGAAGTCCAAATCACCATCAACTCCAATGAAGTCTCCTCCCGTTGTCGTCATTCTCTGGTCCCTTCTCTTCTTGCTGCAACGAGCCAGCTTGGCTTCGTGCCTGCCATTAAGCTCAGAGCTCGCCGCGCTTTATACCTTACGCTCCTCGCTCGGCCTCCGCAACCGGGACTGGCCGCGGCGGGCCGATCCCTGCTCCGCGTGGACCGGAGTCCGCTGCCGGTTCGGTCGGGTCGTGTCACTCAACCTCTCCGGCCTCCGCCGCACCCGGCTCGCCCGAAGGAACCCCCGGTTCGCCGTCGACGGCCTGCAGAACCTCACTCGCCTCGTCTCTTTTAATGCGTCCGGCTTCCCACTCCCCGGCCCCTTCCCCGACTGGTTCGGCCGCCACCTCTTGCCCTCCCTCTCTGTCCTCGACCTCCACTCCGCCAAAGTCTCCGGCGCCATCCCGCCCACCCTCGAAGGCCTTCGGCGCCTCGCCCACCTCGACCTCTCCTCCAACCTACTCTCCGGTGAAATCCCTCCGTCTCTCGGGACTCTCTCCAATCTCGAAACCCTGATCCTCTCCAACAATTTCCTCACCGGACCAATTCCGCCGCAGCTCGGTCATCTCTCTCTCCTCGTCTCTCTCAATCTCAGCTTCAATTCCCTCGAAGGTTCCTTGCCGGAGAACCTCTTCTCCGGCGCCACTCGTCTCCGATCGGTCGCGCTGAGTCGCAACAACCTCTCCAGCAAGCTTCCGGAGTCACTGTGGTCTCTACTCCCAGTACTGGAGCTTCTCGATGTCTCCTCAAATAACCTCACCGGCGAATTTCCCGATCTCGTACCCGGCAACCCCAATGCCGATGCCACGGGTCGCTTGTTCGACCTCTCAAACAATCTTTACTATGGGCCAATCTCTTCTGGATTCGGAAATCTTTTCCAGAGATTCCAGTTTGTCAACCTCTCGAATAATTATTTCCATGGAACAGCACCTGTCAATAACCGGAGCATGAACGTCTCTTTCGCAATAAACTGCCTCCAAAACGCCTCGAATCAGAGGAGCAGAGCCGCGTGTGAGAAGTTCTACATGGAAAGTGGTACAGCTTATGAAGGCACCGTGGCCCCGTCTCCATCCGCCGGTAAAACCAATGGGAATTGGAGGTATATATTGGGAGGGGTACTTGGGGGGCTAGCATTTGTCCTCATTTTGGCTTCAGTACTTGTGCTATGGTTGCTGAGAAGGGGAGCACACTGTGCTGAACAGAGGGATGTCCATGCTAGTGGAATAGCTTCTTCCGGGGCGGCGCCGGAGCTGCCTTCTTCCGGGGTCTCGTGTAAGTTTTCTGCGGTGGGGGATGCCTTCACATACGAGCAGTTGCTTCGGGCGACGTCGGAGTTCAGTCCCCTGAACTTGGTCAAGCATGGGCATTCCGGGGATCTATACTCGGGCGTTTTGGAGGATGGGTCTTCTGTGGTGGTCAAGAGGATTAATTTGCAGACTTTGATGAGGGAAGCGTATGTTACGGAGTTGGATTTCTTTGCCAAGCTTTCGCATGCAAGATTGGTCCCATTCCTTGGGCAATGTTTGGAGAGAGAGGACGAGAAGCTTCTGGTGTACAAGCATATGCTGAACGGGGATCTGTCTACTGCTTTGTATAAGAAACCTGTGATGGAAGAAGAGGGGCCGCAGTCATTGGATTGGATAAAGAGGTTGAAGATTGCGATTGGGGTAGCCGAGGCCATGTGTTTTCTTCATCATGAGTGCATTCCACCTCTGGTTCATAGGTACAGTTTGATTTCTCTAAATGTTACCTCTATTCACTTTTTTTTTTTTTGGGCATGTAGGGATATCAGAAAATCCCTAGCAAGTTGCTCGCATGACATTATCTTGTTTTATTTAATCTCTCCTCGTAATTGATCATCTCATGTTTTGAGTAGTACTTTGCTTAAACCTTTAAATAAAGATGCCTAAAATATAGAGTACTTAGCACAGGGTCTTTCCTTTCTTCGTGGGGTTGTCTTTGTAGCTCAAAGTTGGGAGCCTACTATCATTATTTTTCAGTTTAATGACGGCTCCACAGAGCATGGTGTTAAGATTCTAGTCAGGATCAATTGTTTGAAAGAATTGGGTCTGCCATGAAATTAGAACCCTTTATACTGGATGATAGGAAGACATCTTATTTTGTTGTAGTTAGTGCTCTCGAAACTTGGAAGAAACCGTCCAAGAATTCGTGAGTGATAGAAAGAATTTCGATGGAAGGCAAAGTGAAGAACCAAATTCATTTTTGAGGGACAAATAATAAGTCAAAGCAGCAATTTGGTTCATAGTTTTGTATCCCTGAGACAACTCAAACAACCATTTCATACTTTAGACTCATAACTTTTCTTTAATATAAAACGTGAACTTTCAATGATGGGACATGGTTAAATTGGTTATTCTCCTAGCCACAAATCTAGATATATATATATATATGGATCTTTACTTTGAGCTATCAAGTCTAAATTGAATGATAGAATCTTATATTGATAATCCAAGCTGTTAAATGCAATTTGCTAGCTCTAAACTACTTATAAATAAAAAATAATATGATTTAAAGACCTCAAGCTTATACATCAAGTGGTCAAAGACTTAGTTTTTTTTTTAAAAAAAATGAAATAATACATATTTTTTGACTACTTGTACATGAATCACTGCCACTATATGAGAGCAGGAAAGGGAGAGAGGACCACAAATTCTTTTTCCTATCTGAAAAAGTAGATCAATAGTGAGTACAGAGACCTTGGGATCACCAGAGCTCCCTATCTTTCCTTTCAGTTTGGTGTGTCAATCAAACTCATAAACATGAGTGCTAATTTCTACCACTCAATGTTTCCAAGCACAAACGCATGCATGCAAACCTAGCTAGCGTGTGTACTGAGATTCAGTTATGGTTGCAGGGATATTCAAGCAAGCAGTATCCTTCTAGATGATAAATATGAAGTGCGGCTTGGAAGTTTAAGTGAGGCATGCACTCAGCAAGGAGATGGCCATCAGAAGGGCTTCATGAGGATCTTGAGATCATCACAGTAAGTTTCTCTTACCAATTTCATACTAGGATATGAATGGAACTTTGCCTCCTTGTTTCTTTTCGAGAAAAGGAGGGCACTTTGCTTGTTGGTTGTTCCTCAATGTTGCTGACTAGTTAGACCTTGGTGATCATGGTTCATCTATTAATTCAGAACTTTTTTTCCTTGCTTTTGTTATTATAAGTTTATGTTATGATGGATGTTTTTGATTCTTTATTTATGCTCAGACTACATTCTTGGAAGTCATCGCTCACTCTTATTTTTCATTGTTTATTTTTTTTAAAAAAAATTGAATTGACAGATATCTCCAGATGATCAAGTGCTTCTTACATCGTGCAAAATTAATTGATATGCATGTTATGAAACAATTTTGATGACCTTTTGCTTGATTTCCACATGGACAACATAACAGAAGCAATGGTATGATGTCGAATGAAGAATCCAACAAGTCATGAGTGAAAAAACCTCGGCCAAGCTATGCTGCTATAGCTTTTATATTAGAATGATGGAAACTGTGAAGGGCATACAAGAAATAGATGAGTCTAAAGACTATAGAGATTGAGGCTGCGGTGGATAAGCAGTGAAATTGTGAAAGGTGTTGAAATTTTAGATGTATGCTGTAAAGTCAGAGATGGTTCTGCTTGGGGGAGGGTCTTATTTTTGACTGATCTGGAAAACAGAAAAGGGTTGCTTCTTAAGATTTTGATCAAGTGTCACTTCTCATATAGGAGGTTTACATTTGGGAACTGCTTGTGACATGGAATCTGAAAGCTGATCCTGAACAAATTGATGAATAGGAAAAATGCTAAAGATGTGGTGCAGACATAAGAATTGTTATTTGAAGATTATATGCTTAAAGATTTCTTTGAGGTATCCCTAAAATACTTCATTAATCCAAACAAACTTGCCAGCCCATGGAAAATGCAGTGGTCAAATCTCTTGTCCCAGTGCTTAGCATGTGTCTCTTATGTTTATGTTTAGGCATCTACTCACCTTGACCCTGCTGCTTAGGTTGTCACTCTTATGTCTATGCTGCAGGCACCATGAAATTTGCTTAACTTGACAGGAGGTAAGGGGTGGTCATGGTAGAAAACCTATATGACACTTTCTTTGAATCATGAACTTTTGCTGGATTAATAACAGTCGAGTTAAATAGTTTATGAAGATTTTGATCCTCTATCATTCTGCTTTGATTTAGTTTCTCTTTTAGCTTGCATAATTTCCAAAAGCCAAAAAATTCTCTATGAAGAAAGATTAAGCTTTCCAGGATGTTGCCCCATTTCTACAGCCTTTGACAGAAAAACCAAGAGAGATGCAGTCCGTCTTCCTGATCACTCTACTGGTGAATTACAACTTCCAGTATTGATG
Source organism: Areca catechu (assembly GCA_021397845.1). Lineage (NCBI taxonomy): Eukaryota > Viridiplantae > Streptophyta > Magnoliopsida > Arecales > Arecaceae > Areca > Areca catechu. Next base: position 87,851,275 of record CM038039.1, read on the forward strand.
CTGACCTCATACATATGCTCCACTTGCACAAGTTTTTCTTTAGAATCCACAGATCATCCCCATAAATTTAGATCTCTACTTTGTATTTTGACATAGAAAAATAGTATACTTGGAAGTTGGAAAAATACAAAGGTTGAATTGGTATCCAAATGTTGGATACCAAATTAACCTATTTCATGTCAGTATTCCAGCAGACTTAGTTAAAAAAGAGAAAAATGGTCTCCATTTCAGGATACTCAAAAGTGTAATAGCACAAAATATGCAGACTGTGACATTCTGAGTTTTGAGGTTTTTTTTTTTGGAATTCGAGTATGAAATAAAGGGTTGTGACCCCATGACCACTTCACACACACAAAAAAAAAATGGGAAGAAAAACTACTTCAGGATGAAGTTTCTAGCAATTTAGGAACTACTATTGATGGAGTAGGAAAATATCTCACGCTGATGTGCGGAATTATTGTATTTGGAAATTAGCATCTGGTACCTTAAAGATGGCTGTTGTATCTGTTGGTAGCCAAATGCATATATTAGTTTATCACTTGAGACTTGTAAATTTTTAATTTTGAATTGATTATTAAAAAAATTCAGAACAATGTTAATTTATGTTCTGACAGTATCTTGTCTCTTTTCATGATGTGCAGGACATCTGAACAAGGCATTTCTGGTAGGTGCTTGCAGAAAATTCAGTTAATTGTCATTCTATATCCATGCATTGCTTTTTCTCTCTTTTTCCAGAGAAAGCTGACTTTTGTCCATGTTTGCCCAACAAATGTTCAGGCTCTCCTGCTGCAACATGTGCCTATGATGTATATTGTTTCGGGAAGGTGCTCATCGAGTTGGTTACAGGCAAGGTTGGCATCAGTGGTTCTGATAGCGCCGCCATGAACGAGTGGCTCGATCACACACTGACTTACATCAATTTTTATGAGAAGGAGCTGGTGACCAAGATTAAGGACCCTACCCTTGTTGTGGATGAAGACCACCTGGAGGAGGTGTGGGCAATGGCAATTGTGGCAAAGTCCTGCCTGAATCCAAAGCCCTCCAAGCGACCGGTTGCGAGGTACATCCTGAAAGCTCTGGAGAATCCAGTAAAAGTTGTGAGAGAAGAGAGCCATGCAAACTCTGCACGGCTAAGAACTACGTCATCTCGAGGTTCATGGCGAAATGCCTTGTTTGGAAGCTGGAGACAGAGCTCCTCAGACATGGTGTCGATGTCGGGGACAATAAGGGAAGAACGTAGTCTGAAATATTCAACCACAGGAAGGTCTCAAGGGAGTGGAGGAGACCGCTCGTTTTCAAACCGTAGGACATCAAAGGAGATCTTCCCCGAACCATCAGGGTTGGAAGAAGAGTTTGATGAATAAATACGTCAAATAATGGATAATATTTGATTGGTTGGTTGTCTGTTCGAGTACCAGCCATCATTTGTGTTTGTTCTACAGTCCTTGCTCCAAGCATCTCGAAGGAGGCGTGGAGCGATTCATTGGATCATGACGCAATTGCTTCTGGAGGAAGAGCACACAGATGCAGAGATTGAGGTTGTATGATTTGCAGTGTCAGTGTAGAGATACTGCTGGGTTGTTTCATAATGTGTTGACAGGTTTGTTTCAAGGTGAACGACAAGCTGGAACATTTTTTATTGTAATTTATCCTTCATTTTTGATTCTTGGGTGACATAAAATCGAATGACGAAGTTGTTTTATCAAAGGTTTTCCCCTATGTTTCAAATAGAAGCGACAAGGTATCTTTGCAGAAGAAAAAGTAACCAATATACAAGAAAGATTAATTAATATGCGAGCCTTTACTCTCAGTTACCATCCAGAATGGTGCTTCCCGATCAACAGATTAAATTGAGGAGAGAAGCCAAGTACTACAAAAAATACCCACAGATTAAATTGAGGACAGAAGACAAGTACTGCAAAATTTACAGGAGAAAGGGGAAGCAATAAAAATACCGACAGATTAAACATACAAGAAAGATTAATTAATATGCGTGCCTTTACTCTCAGTTACCATCCAAAATGGTGCTTCCCGATCGACAGATTAAATTGAGGAAAGAAGCCAAGTACTCCGAAAAATACCCACAGATTAAATTGAGGACAGAAGACAAGTACTGCAAAATTTACAGGAGAAAGGGAAAGCAATAAAAATACCGACAGATTAAATTGAGGACAGAAGACAAGAACTGCAAAAAAATACAGGGGAAGGGGAAAGCAAGCAATAAAAATACCGACAGATTAAATTGAGGACAGAAGACAAGAACTGCAAAAAAATACAGAAGAAGGGGAGAGCAATAAAAAATATAGGTCCCACCGAGATTTGAACTCGGGTTACTGGATTCAGAGTCCAATGTCCTAACCACTAGACCATGGGACCGGGGTCTTTACAATCAATATCTTTAATTGTAATATATATACGGATGCCATTGAATTTCCTAGATTAAAAAAACAGGAAAAGATTATTCCTCCCACAAAAAAAAGAAAAAAGAGAAGAGAGTTAGATTAATAGTGAAAACACTTAGAAAAATATATTGGAGATGGGGAGAACTATGTCAAATATAAGAAATGTTTGAAAGATGAGAGGAACAATATCATAATATTATTTCATTTTATATCTAATTCCTATTATAAATTAAAGAATCTTCTTCTATTTAATGCTCACATTAATTCTCGAGTGTTTAATATCAAGACTTTTCATATCCTAAGATATAGGAATTCTAAAGATTACATGGAACTCAATAAACTAATGACTCCTAGGATTCCAACCTGCATGACCATATAACTTCTTGATTGAATATAAAGAGATAAAATAAAAAAAGGACATAAATGCATAATTAAATTCATATTTATTTTTTAACATAATTTGTTTGATGGCTGATCGCTGTCATAGGCGGTCAAAAATAAAACCTACTTATTACTATAGCTAGTGATGAGTCAGGATCATATCCTCGAAGACTAAGGATAATTATTTTACAGAAAAAAAATTATTATAGATGATTATATTAAGAGTAATTATTAAATAAATAAATAATTAATTAATTAATTAAATCAAGTCAGTAGGAGAAGTAATCTAGGAATTCAAAGCCACCATGCAAATAGGTTTTATCTTCTTTTCTTTATGTTACAATATTAATAATTCTTGCAAATTTGGAGTTAGAATAATTTATCTCTTATTGGGCACGGACCGTATCCGGAGATCATGACACGTCCACTAAAGTATAAACTATTTAATTAATTTGTAAGGTAGAGATCTAATATACCATACTATAATCTACCTTTCTTAGGTATGTACCATATTCGGAGATCATGGCATATCAATGAAGGGTGTAGGCTGTGTATGCCAGATCAAATCATTGATTAAAAAATAACTCAAAAGAGATGTAAAAGAAGAACATGAATTTCATTGCATAAAAATTAATTACAAAAAGAGAGATAGAACCCGGTTATAGGCTTCATCTTCATCCCAGGTTAAAGGAGTCTAGCCGTGCCTTGCTGCTGCCAGCATCCTCTCCATAATTCTCCTCTTTCCTAAGCCTAAACTACAATGATCTAAATAAGAAAAAAAATAAATTAATATAAAATTTGTTGAAGAAACTGATCCTGAACTGCTACCTGGGGTCCTCCTTTTATAGAGCTTGTCTAGGACTTCCTCTTAGTCAAATTTAGAGTCAATAGGGCTCAAGATTGACCGGATATCGCGTGAAAAATTCTCAACCATCCATTCTGCATCACATGCCTTGGATTGTACTAGAAATCATGCGGAATAGTCCTCCTTCCTTCTTAGGTGAACAAAGTCTAATCTGGACTCCTGTTGCATCCCAGGTCTCCCTCTCCTAATCAGATTTGGACTCACTTCTCTTGTTGCCAGCAGAGTGGATAGTGGCGGCAGACACGGTGGCGGGAAGTGGTGGTCGGCTACAGGCCGATGGTGGACATTAAGGATGAACAGTAGAAGAAAACATTAGATGGTGGCTGGCTGCAGGACATATCCATGGCTTGACAGAGAAGGCCGGTGCAGGGATGGGTAGCAAATGGCGATCTAGATAGTGGTTGGCTGGTACAATAGGTAGACGGTAGTGTGAGGGGCAACGACGATGAAGAAGAGGAAAAAACGATGGAGGGTGGCACTTGGGTGCTTCCCCTGGCCGGAAACCAACTCTCGGCATCTCCTCCGGCTTGTCTCCGATAGTGGGTGGTGATGGACAGCGTCTCCGGTGGTCGGAAGCTCAAAATAATGACGATGGTCCACGGACAGGGTTTATGAACTGTTAGTAATGGCTGCCTATGAACCATCTCATGACTTATGAACCAACCAGCCGATCCATGGTGGACCAGCTACTTCAAAAATCGTGCAATTCATTAATAAATTTCAAACTTGAATTCCAGGCTCGTCCGAACTTCGATTTAAATGTCATCTACGTCGTTGGACTCCAAAAATCGAGCTCTTTCAATCTATGGGCTCCTTTTATGCAAAACATTCATAAAAAGTATCAATTTTTAATAAATACTAATTAATTAATATTTATTTTAATGATTAAATTGGGATAATTAATAGACTTATCAACAGAACTTGCATTTGCTATTGAGTATTTCTCATAATGCCACACTAGTTTTCAAAATTCATTGTAACTCATCCAGTCACCCATGAAAATAGCTCTCCAATCTCCAACTCCATCGGGCACCAGCTCTTCTTCCCTTCTTCTTCCTTCCATTTAGTATACCCTGGATCCTCATAAAGTAGTCATTGAATTGGGATCTGTAATCCCGCTGGCAATTCTCATCCTCCTCCACTACCACTATCATCGCTCCTCTATAATCCTGCCTAATTATGGTTGCCTACCTGGCCCACTTTGGCCTCTCCCTCTTCATCCTCTAGAAGTGCTATCTGGTCGGTGGCTCTGCCATAGATCATCCTTGACTTCTAAATCTCTCACTGTAGTTACCACCTTGCCACCTCTTATATTCCCATTTCATTATCTTAAGCCTTCTTTCTCTCTCTTTCTTGGCTCATATAGCTCGAGTTTATCAAGGCACAACTAAAATCTTTATTAAAATATTCATAGAAGAAGAGAAAATTATAAAAAAATATTGTCTATTTCTATTTTATTTGATACATTTCAAGAATTATTTATACTAGTATGTAAATTCCATATAAAAATAATAATAATAACTGATATAGAATAATGCCAATAGATGAATAATAATAATTGATATAGAGTTATACTTAAAAAAGTAACAAAATCATACTAATAAATAAAAATATTATAGAATGATGCTAACAAAAAAATTATTATGAATTAATATATGATCTTTAAAATCATAATAACACTTCTTCTTAAAATCAAGATGATACTATAGAAATCAACTTAAGTTTAAAAATTATTATTATTTTAGATAAAAATATCATAAAAAAAGATCAATGTTTAAAGAAAAGGTAGCCAAAAATTGTTGATACTTAAATATAAAAATACTATAGAAGAGAAGGCCGGCACTAAAAGACAAAGTTGCCAAAAGCCTTGCTGTGATACCATGTTAAAATATTTGCCAAAGAAGAGAAAAACAAGAAAGAAAGAGGGAGAGAGAAAAATGACTTTATTTTCTCCATTTCAATTTTATTTGATATATCTTAGGAGTCGTTTATACTAATATACAGACTCCATATAAAAAAAAATAATTGATACAGAATAATACTAATAAAGAAAAATAATAATAATGCTGGAATCATTAAATGAAGCATGCTGAAAATGATTCTTAAAACCCTAATTATGGAAGCAATAACTATGAAAAACTTTTTCATAAATGCATGCATATTTAAAATAAATCAAATATTTATATATATTACCAACTAACATGCTTAGAAACATGTAAATAATTATATCTGAATTTAAATAAATTAAATAAGAAGAAAATGACTTACCTGAAGTGCAAATCCTTTTCTTCTTCTAAGCGGATCCGGATCCAGCCGAATCCCAGGATTTCTATCGGAGCCATGAAAATACATGACCACTATTGGTATCCATATGGGATGAGCTTCTGATCGAGTCTTTGAGGCCCCCGGAGTATAAGTTCCTTTGTAGGCCCCTCTTCTAGCTTGGATTTGCAGCCTCCTTCTAAAACTAGAATTAGAAGGCTTCAATACGAATGCTTTGCATTACAAAAGGGATTTCTCCTAGAACATCTAGAGAAAAAATCTAAAATTTTTCTCCTAATCCTCTTTTCACAGACTCTCTATTACTCTCTATTTTTGTAGGGTTTTAGGCATGTAATAAATGAGAAAAGGAATGGGAAAGCAGATATGTGATAGGAAGGAGAAGAGTTTTATGATTCTCGCATGCCTCAAGTTTCTTCCCCTTTTAACATGGTGTTTTTTCACACAAATCCTACATTTTCTATGCCTAAAATAGATTAATTCAATCCTAATTCAAATACAAAAGGATTAGGATAAGTTCTAATCAAAATAGGAGTCCAAGTGGAAGAAGAAAGATCATTAGCGCCTCCTCTCTTCTCTTAGCACATGTAAAGAAAAAAGGATGTGAATTTTCACTGCAAAACCCTTCTTATGGTCAGTCAATCTGAGAGGATAAAACCTGATCCAATTAGATTAGGTGTCTAGTTTAATTAGATTCAAATCTTACTCGATTTAAAATTAAATTGAGTCCAATTTGAATCAAATTTGAAAAGGTTGTCAATCATACTCCAAATAGGATTCAATTCCTAGTCCAATTAAAAAAATTAAATCCAATTAGACTTTAATTATATCAAGTCTAATTAAATTAAATCTAATTTAAATTGATTAAGATTTAATTTATAATTTAATTAAATATAATTATATTATAATATTTGTAATTAAATCTCTTATGCTAATAATTAGCAGCTACTAAATTTGAAATCCTTACAAAATAGTAGCTTCTAATTTTAAATCATCAATCTAATTGATAATTTAGATTTGATCCAAGCTCTTGATCAGGTCAAACTCCTTTTATGTTGATCTCTTAAGTTCTAATCTATCTAGTAATGAGATATATTATGATCCTTATGATAGTATCATTGAAACTTTTTTGATGACCAAAACTAATTTAGCTTGACCCAAACAAGGATCGTTGATCCAAAAATAATTTTAGTAAGTTCTCACAATCCACTAGTGACACCTACCAGTATATAGTGGCAACCCAGCATATCAAAAAAATGAATCTCTAGGTATAGTTACCATATGATCAAGTTTCTTTATCGAAAGTCCCAACAGGATGCAGGTTATAGAAACTTATCAAACACAAAGCATCTGTCATATGCTAGAATTAATTAGCTTGAGTCCAATTATGATTACCATAAGAACTTTTTTTCCATTATCATGCTATCGTCCACAAGTTTAAGGACTTAACCTATTAGGTCATATAGGACTATATCTTAACTACTAAGACCAATAGTTTTTCAATAAGTGCACTCCATACTCTTATAGTAAACTTACCGTAGCCAACAAACACCACAAGGCCCTGAATGGTTAGGAACCAAGTTTAAGTGCTGTTAAACTATAGCAACCCTATTGTGAGTAGTCGAGGCACTGCAGATCAAGGAATTACTCAGACAACTATATCATCGAGAAGTCACCGATGAGTGAATAGTTATCCATGTGACTTCTTGTTACTTGGTTATGCTCGGTACCATTGATCTATATCAACTACTTATATTCTCACTCCAGTATTCTCACACTATAGACTAGAGACTCGTTTATCCTAAAAGAAAGCAATCCTTGTACCAGTCATGATGGATTAATCACTGTCACCGTGATGATCCAACGATCAGGAGCATTTAGAAGTTAACATATAATAACACATGTTTTAAATTTTCAACTCTTGAGAATATATGCCATATCCATTAACTCCATGGATAATTTATAAACACATCACACATGATGGAAAAGAAAAATATCCAATTTTATTAATTTTATTAAATTAAGTATTAAAATATGTCCTACAAAAAATATAATATGTTATGCCAACTTGGCTTCTAGGGTATACTCTAACAATCTCCCACTTGTACTTAAGCCAATTGGCCATACATCTAAGTTCCATCTTCTCAAGTTAGACTTCAATCTTCTACTGACTCAATTGCTTTGTTAATGGGTCTATCACATTGTTCATGGAGTCTACTTTTTATATCTCAATATACTTTTTCTCAAGAAAATTGCGTATGATACAGAATTGCCACTCGATATGCTTGGACTTCTGGTAAGACCTGGGCTCCTTAGCAAGGACTATGGCACCATTATTATCATAGTACAGGGGGATGGCATCTAATGGAATCACTCTGAGCTTCGCAATAAATTTCTTGTACCAGAAGGCTTGCTTCGCAACATCAAAGGCGATGATGTACTCAGCCTCCATGGTAAAATCAGTAATGATAGTTACATGAAACTCTTCCGGCTAGTAAAACCATTATTGCAAAGGAACATACATCTTGATATAAACCTTCTATCATTAGAATTAGATATAAAGTCTGAATTAGTGTATCCCTTTACCCATAACTTAGAACTTCCTCCAAAGACCAATAACAAATCCTTATTCTTCTTATGTACTTAAGGATGTTCTTCACAGTAGTCTAGTGCTCTTCTTCTGGATTCAACTGATATCTGCTTGTGACACTCATAGCAAGGATAATATCAGATCGAGTACACAACATGGCATACATGAGACTTCCAATTATCAAAGCATATGGGATCTTGCTCATGTACTATATCTTCTTAGGTATGCTAGGGCGCATCTTCATGGAGAGACTAATGCCATACTAAAGGGATAGAAGTCTCCTCTTAGATGATGCGGAACTAATATGCATGCAATTTTTTTATATGTTTTATATGTGGGGTTGGGTGATTAATTCCCGAATTTCAGATTAAAATAAGTTATAGGGAATTTTATATGAATTTTAGAAGATCAGCATGCAGATTAGGACCTAGAAAAGTAGAAAAGAAGGATCGCCGGGGCTGAGAAGCCTCGGTTAGGGCAAGTTCTCCTACAATAAAACTACTGGAGGTAGAGGGGTGTACCTGACAACGTCTGTGAAGATCGCAGCAAAAGGGTCTCTCGTTCCTCGACGGATGCGGCCTGGAAAATCGAGCCAAAGACCCGCGGATACCCGGCTTTCTGCTCGGTGATCCGATTGAGGCTTGGCTGGAGTCGTTGGATTCGTAGGAACTCGGGGACCTGCAAACGACCTGTCAGGGGTTAGAAAACTCACAAAGGAACAAGAAAATAAAGGAAAAACAGCAAGGGAAGGCTTCTTTTGGAGTGGGCGTCCAGGGATCTGAGATGCTTGTTGGTAGCAGGAAGATGATTGCAGCACTGGGAAGAAGAACTCTCGCAAACCCCTTTATGCACACAGCAGGGTATCACACAACTCAATAGAAGAACTCAAGGTTTTCATTCATCAAAAAATTTCCCTCATACAAGAGGCTAGGGTCCCTTAAATAGACCCTTAACCTTGGGCTCCAAGTAAGGGTACATAAGTCTTTACATAAGAATCCTTTTCCCTCTCAAGCCCTAGCTAGAAAATAAGGAAATATTAGGTAGAAAAATCCCTAAAATTTTTTCTTGACTTGGTCAAGACTCCAAGGATGCCTAGGGGGGCGTGTTGGGCTTCTAGGAGCAGCAAAAGGCTGGCCCAAAGGGGCCCGAGTGCATGGGTTTGGGCCTCTGGAAGCTGGGATGGCCTGGTAGCCAGGTAGCAGGAATATTCCCTGGTATCTTGCTTCTTAGGGGCTTGGGCTTGGCACCTGGGCTTGATTTCATTGGGCTAGGATGCAGATGGACCTCTGGAATCATGGATGCCCTTATTTATGAATATACTTTGGCATCTGGAAGGGAATCTGGGCATCTGGAGGGCATCTGCAAGGAATCAGGGTTTCTGATTTTTCTCCTGGGGTCTTCAAATCTTCAAGCTGGGTTGGACTTGGGCTAAACTTCCATGTCTTCAATCTGGCTGGACTTGGTCTTCACTTGTATAATATAGTCTTGAGTCTTCAGTATGCTTGGACAGGACTCAAAAAAATAAAATTAGCTCAACATGAGCTAACTAGCATTGGACTGAACTAGCTCAACATGAGCTGACTAGTACAGAAGTGAAATAACAACTAAAAATACTCAAATAACAACTAAAATGGACTCAGATGAGCTAAGCCCTTATTACAGATGGACTCATAAATTATTGATCAATTACAGAGGGTTGAGAAGCCTCTACCTTATTCTGGTGCCTTTGGTGTCCGCACCAATTCTCCCGGGGTGGGAGGAACTCGACCCTGTCGAGTGAAGATCAGACTGGCTCACATATCTCTCGAGAAGGTCTGGGTTGAGGCATTGCAAGTCCTCTCGAGAAATCTACGAATCGTCCGACTCTGGCTGGCCTTGCCATCGGATCAGGAAGCATTGATAGTCACGGCCCCGGGTCGTGATGGCTTGATCGTCCAGGATACGCTCGATCCGTTCTCCTCTCTCAGGCCAATTTGTTAGTGGACACTCTGGGTTAGGGTCACTCACAATGAAAAGGAATAGGTCCAAAGGCCTTACTAGGTAAGGCTGCCGGTTCCCTATACTCAACCAGGTCTGTAATATTGAAGGTAGAACTAATGCCCAAATCCGAAGGCAAGTCTAACACCTAGGCATTTGATCCAATCCTTCTCTATCACTTTAAAAGGTCCGGCTCTGCGAGCATGAAGCTTCTTTTAGGCCTAAGCCTAACCAAGATAGAATCCACTACATCAAATTCTTTGACCCTTCTTCGGGAATTAGCCAGTTGTTTTAAGATTAGTGCGGGTGGTGAACATGCTAGGCACATGCAGACAAATGATGCAAATGACTCATACTGACACCTAACAGACTCGACTATGCATTCCTATCGAAGGAAATTTTATTGAACTCTTTGGATCTAAACCTAATAGATTATAGGTTCTCTAGGTTTGATCCTAGCTTGACATGCACATGAAAATTTACAGTGAACTCCTAGCAAATTCCAAAGAGTATGCCAGAAGTAAGATGCAAACCTAACATGCGTGATGAATGCATGCAGTATGCTAATCTCAGCTAAATGCAATCTAATGATCCTAGAAATGCTGGAGGTGTCAGGAAAGGGCAGAAAATAGGAAGTGGGTTCAGAATTAGTTTGGTAAGGTAGAGAAAAAGGTTCATGGTTAGTTGGATAAAATAGGATAAAAGATGGGGTGTCAGGAACTAATCCTATACTAATGAGGTTAACCTTATGAGATTGAGCTATATCTACAGGATTTGCATAATGGAAGGATGGGTCACTAATTTCGGGGAAGAGGTCCTTAATGGGAACTATAGGAGGGGACTCATCTTGAAGGTATTGATTCAAAGAGATCAGGTCCTTAATAAATTCTTCTGGTTCTTGTATTTTTGGACTAGACTCTATAATTTGGCTCTCCTCTATGGTTTCCTCAGGTAAGGCTCTAGCAGCAGTACCTAGGTTCTCTTCCTCTATTTGTTCTTCCATTATAGCTTTAGGTTGGATGTGGTCAAGGTCAACTAGCTCTGGGTTGGAATCTACCTGGGTATCTACTGGGTCAGCTAATTCTAGGTCTACTAAAGGTGTCTCCTCTTCTCCCTCATACTCATCCACTAGGCTCACATCAGCTTCATACACTTCCACGTTAATGTAAGCCTTGCGAATCTCAGGAATGGTTGGAGAAGGTCGGCTAGCAGGAAATTGGTTAGGTTCTGGTCTCTGATTATGGGCACCACTCCTAGTAGGTTCAGGTTGTATAAGAGGTAGTGGCTCACTATTGGGTTCATATTTAGGGATACTCATCCTATAGGGTTCAAGTTGACTAGGGGAAGCATGACTAGTACTAGGCTGATACTTAGGGGTTATGGGTTCTCTAAGCTCATAGGACAAGGGTGCAGATCTATGGGTCATGGGATTATAGGATCTGGGGTCATAGGATTTTGGGTCAGCTCTATGATCAGGTTCTAAGGTTGGATCAAGGTATGGGGTCCTCCTAAGGTTGGGCTCTCTATATGGGTCAGGATATTGGGTCCTCCTAGGATTGGACTCCCTATATGGGTCAGAATACTGGGTTCTCCTAGGGTTGGACTTCCTATATGGGTCAGAATATTGGGTTCTCCTAGGGTTTGACTCCCTATATGGGTCAGAATATTGGGTGTTGGGTCTACTAGGCTCATAGGGTATGGGTGTATAGGATCTATGATCATGGGATCTAGAGTCATAGGATCTAGGTTCATAGGTTATGGATTCATAAGTTCTAGGTTCATAGGATTTAGAGTCATAAGATCTATAGGTTGTGGGTATACTAGGCTTATAGGGAGAGGGTAAATAGGATCTATCTTCTTGGTCTATAAAATCCTGATTGGGTCTTCTAGGACTAACCTTAGGGATTGGGTCAGGATGATGGGCTCTCCTAGGTTCAGCCTCAAGGTATGGATCAGGGTTTGGGGTCCTCCTAGGTTGAGGATTGTAGTACGGGTCAGCATAAGGGGCTCTCCTAGGTTCGACCTCATGGTATAGATCAGGGTTTGGGGTCCTCCTAGGTTGAGGGGAGTCAGGATCTGGCTTAGACTGTGACCCATGGGTTTTTCTTGGGGTCCCTACCCGGACTTTTAACTGATCAAACCTATTGGCACGATAGTCAATTCTATCATTGGTTTGAATACGAGACTGAGTTAACTGGGTCATCTGGATAGTTATCTGGGCAATTTGATCAGCTAGGGCTTTTATTTGGGCTTGTAAATTTTCCATGGATTCAGACATTTATGAAGGAGGTGGGTGATATGAAACTCCTGATCTAGTGCTCATGCAAGACTCGATCAGACCGACTATAGCTGACTAAACCTAAAGTCCAAACTAGATGCTCAATCAGGGTGGCAAACTAGCCTATAGTAACCCTGTACTCAGCCAGGCAGGTGTAAGGGGAGTGTTAGGTCCCTGATTGCCAATCCTAGACACCAATCAGAGATTGGCCAGGTAGGCGGACCAGCACACAAGCTCTTCGGGATTGAATCCCTAAACCACCGTTCTAGACACTAAGCACAAGGCACACACAGGTTAACTTGACACAGTGATCTAACACTAGCCCGAACCCGACCAGTTGGTGTCCCTAGCCCACTAGGGCAAATTAAGTCTAATTAATTTTAGGTTAAGGCTTGGGACTGAATGCAAGGGATGTGGTTTTGGGCTAAGGAGAGGTGATCAAATCCTCCCCCCATCTGATATAGCAAGAGTGCCCTTAAAAGTAAATTATGCAATGATGGCAGGCAGATGAGGATGCAAATTAGGGTTTAGGTATTTATTTTTTTTTTTGGTATTTTTGGAAAATATGTATATATATATATATATATATATATTTTTGGTATTTTTTTAAATAGAAGAAAACTTGCAAATCATGACCTAATATACTGAAAATATACTAAAATTAAGAAATATGCAAAAACTCCTAAACAAAACCCTAAAACTTCCAAACATGTCTTGCTAAAAAAAACAGAGCCAAAAATTTGCAGGCCCTATTTCGGCTTTCAGAAAATTCACAGGCCATAATAAAATCTTAAAAAAGTTTTAAAATTACTGTGAATTATGATAAATCCAGGAAAATAAATTTCAGAATTTTTGGAGTTTTTAACAGGGAGAAATAATTAAAATAACAGAGTATATACGGACTGAAAAATTACAGAAAACAAGCCCTAACTAAGCTCTGATACCAAATGATGCGGAACTAATATGCATGCAATTTTTTTTATATGTTTTATATGTGGGGTTGGGTGATTAATTCCCTAATTTTAGATTAAAATAAGTTATAGGGAATTTTATATGAATTTTAGAAGATCAGCATGCAGATTAGGACCTAGAAAAGTAGAAAAGAAGGATCGCCGGGGCTGAGAAGTCTCGGTTAGGGCAAGTTCTCCTACAATAAAACTACTGGAGGTAGAGGGGTGTACCTGACAACGTCTGTGAAGATCGCAGCAAAAGGGTCTCTCGTTCCTCGACGGATGCGGCCTGGAAAATCGAGCCAAAGACCCGCGGATACCCGGCTTTCTGCTCGGTGATCCGATTGAGGCTTGGCTGGAGTCGTTGGATTCGTAGGAACTCGGGGACCTGCAAATGACCTGTCAGGGGTTAGAGAACTCACAAAGGAACAAGAAAATAAAGGAAAAACAGCAAGGGATGGCTTCTTTTGGAGTGGGCGTCCAGGGATCTGAGATGCTTGTTGGTAGCAGGAAGATGATTGCAGCACTGGGAAGAAGAACTCTCGCAAACCCCTTTATGCACACAGCAGGGTATCACACAACTCAATAGAAGAACTCAAGGTTTTCATTCATCAAAAAATTTCCCTCATACAAGAGGCTAGGGTCCCTTAAATAGACCCTTAACCTTGGGCTCCAAGTAAGGGTACATAAGTCTTTACATAAGAATCCTTTTCCCTCTCAAACCCTAGCTAGAAAATAAGGAAATATTAGGTAGAAAAATCCCTAAAATTTTTTCTTGACTTGGTCAAGACTCCAAGGATGCCTAGGGGGGCGTGTTGGGCTTCTAGGAGCAGCAAAAGGCCGGCCCAAAGGGGCCCGGGTGCATGGGTTTGGGCCTCTGGAAGCTGGGATGGCCTGGTAGCCAGGTAGCAGGAATATTCCCTGGTATCTTGCTTCTTAGGGGCTTGGGCTTGGCACCTGGGCTTGATTTCATTGGGCTAGGATGCAGATGGACCTCTGGAATCATGGATGCCCTTATTTATGAATATACTTTGGCATCTGGAAGGGAATCTGGGCATCTGGAGGGCATCTGCAAGGAATCAGGGTTTCTGATTTTTCTCCTGGGGTCTTCAAATCTTCAAGCTGGGTTGGACTTGGGCTAAACTTCCATGTCTTCAATCTGGCTGGACTTGGTCTTCACTTGTATAATATAGTCTTGAGTCTTCAGTATGCTTGGACAGGACTCAAAAAAATAAAATTAGCTCAACATGAGCTAACTAGCATTGGACTGAACTAGCTCAACATGAGCTGACTAGTACAGAAGTGAAATAACAACTAAAAATACTCAAATAACAACTAAAATGGACTCAGATGAGCTAAGACCTTATTACAGATGGACTCATAAATTATTGATCAATTACAGAGGGTTGAGAAGCCTCTGCCTTATTCTGGTGCCTTTGGTGTCCGCACCATTAGAGTTCTCCATGCTAAACATTTTTAGCACTTCCTCTATGTATATTTTCCATGAAAGGCCAAGCATTTAATTCAATATATCTCTATAGACCTTAATTCCTAGAATGTAAGATGCCTCAACTAGGTTTTTTGATGAAAAATTCTATAGACAACCAACTTTTAACTAAACCAACTTTTAACTAAAGTTAGCATGGAAATGTCATTCCTAATTAGGAAATATTATCCATGTACAATATGAAAAATATCAAAGCCCTTCCATCGACCTTCTTGTATACATAAGGCTTGTCCTCATTCTTGATGAAATCAAATGATTTGATCACATCATTGAAATGAGAGTTCCAGCTCCAAGGAGCTTGCTTTAATCTATAAATGGATCTTTGCAGTTTGTAGGCTTTGTGATTCTCATCACTAGAAGTATATATATCTTCCTTAGGATATCCATTAAGGAATATAGTTTTTACATCCATTTGCTATATTTCATAATCATGAAATGCTACAATGGCAAGTAATGCATGGATGGATTTCAGCATAGCTACTGGTAAAAAGGTATCTTGATAGTCAATAACTTCACATTGACTATACTTCTTTGCCACTAGCCTAGCTTTATAGGTCTCTATTTTACCATCTGCACCTATGTTCTTTTTGTAGATCCATTTACACCTAATGGGTACTATACCCTCTGGTTGTTCACTAATATCCAAACTTGGTTCAAGTGCATTGAATTAATTTTTGATTTTATAGCACTCAACCATTTCTTGAGTCAATGTCTGACATCATCTCGTCATAGATCTTAGGATCAACTATTTGATTCTTGTCTCTTACAAGAAACATTTCTTTTATGTCCTTTATAAGCATATCTAAGTACCTTTCAAGAGGGCGGGAGACTACTAGACCTACGAGATAGTGGAACAACTACATCTACTAGTTCATTGGATTCAACCTGATCTCCAGCTAGCCACTTTTCAGAGATTTTCTCATTGAGCTCAATTAACCTCCCACTGCCACCATCCAAAATAAATTATTTCTCTAGGATCGTGGCATACCAATCAGAATCATATTGTAATCTTCTGGAAAGTAAAAGAAGTATCTTATAGATTATTTAGGATACCTTATAAAGTGAGCTTTCATTAATCTAGATCTAACTTATCCACCATTAGTCTCTTGACATAGGCCAGACATTTCCAAATCTTAAGGTGGGCAAGACTTAGTTTCTTACCATGCCACATCTCATATAATGTGATATGAACTAACTTAAAGGGAACCCTATTTAAAATGTAAATTAAAGTTCGTAGGGCATGTCTCCAAAGAAATATAGGTAGGTCACTGGAGCTCATCATAGATCGAACCATATCCAATAGGATCCTATTTTTCTTTTAGATATCCTGTTAAGTTGAGGTGTACCAGGAAGAGTCCACTATGAGACTCTGCCATTATCCTTGAGATAATCTAGAAATTTTTTACTAAGATATTCTCCTCTCTATCTGATTGAAGAACCTCAAGAAATCTTCCTGTTTATTTTTCTACTTCATATTTGAATTTTTTGAACTTTTCAAAGACTTCAAAAATACATACCCATACCGTGAGTAATTATTAATAAAGGTAATGAAGTATTGAAAACCACCCCTGGATTGTACATCAAATGGCCCATACACATCAATATATACCAGGGTAAGTAATTTAGTAGCCCTCTCTCCATGTCTCATAAAGGATAATATAGTCATTTTTTCTTGAAGGCATGATTCATAAACTGGGTATGACTTAGTATTATTTGAGTCTAGGATTCCATCCTTTTCTAGTTTATTAAACTTGTCATCTCCAATGTGACCAAGCCTAAGGTGCCACATATACTTTTGGTTTAGATCATCTCTAGGTTGCTTGTATCCTAAAGCATTTACTATTTGCTCATTAATGTTTACATATGCATTAGTATGCAAATGATACAGACTGTAAATCAAAAGAGCTCTTAATGGTGACTGCAACAACTCTTGCTCCATTATTGACGTACAGGATCATCTTTCCTTCTCTTAGTGATCTACTTCCTACTAACACTATATTGAAGTATAGATATGTGCGCTTGAACTAGAGTTTAATACCTAACTAGAAGTAGAAGATACCGTAAGGTTTGATTCAATAATAAGCATGGATATACCTTCTGAAGGTGCATCTACCTTCTATTTCTTCGGGCTCTTCAGGTACTATGGACAGTTTCTCTTCTAGTGGCCACTTTCCTTTACTTGTAGTAGACTTTTTTTAGCATCTTTCTTCTCTAGCTTATTCTCCTTCTTCTGCTTCATTGCAGGCTTCTTCTTTCAAGTAGACTTTTCTTAGAGGAAGATACCTACTCTATAGGTAGAACAGAGCTCCTTGAACTTTTCAAGGTCTTCTCATTACTTACCAGCATGTTCAATAACTCAAGCAAAGTGTAATTTAGTTTGTTTATATTATAGTTCATGACAAACTAAGCAAATGAACTAGTTAAGGATTGAAGGATCAAATTGACTTGCAGTTCCATTAGGATCGGAATGCCCAGCTTCTCAAGCTGTTCTGTCTTTGATCATTGTCAAACAATGATTATAGACTGACTGCCCTTCATGCATTTTGGTATTAAAAATCCTTTTAGAGACCTCAGAGTATGCTTTTTGACTCTGCTTACCATACAACTCTTGTAAGTGAGTAATTATAGCCTTGGCAGTTGGCATATCCTCATACTATCTCTACAACTTGTTTGACATTGAAGCTAGTATGTAACACTTTACTTTGTTATCATCTTTCATCTATTTTTCATGTGCAGTCGATTAACAAGTACTCGGATGGTCAGGTAAGATGGGGGATCCTGGTCAAGCACATAGCCCAACTTCTCCGAACTCAAAATAATTTTGAGGTTCCTGAACTATTCTTTATAGTTTAGGCCAACAAGTCGGTTGGTCTCAAAGATACGGGCTAATGGACTGGAAGCTGACATGATTTAACTGCAAAAGTAGAAGATTAAGTTAAACTTTTGTACTTAATTATAAAAATTATTTTAGGAACTTTAAGTAATAATTTTGACTCCTACCATTTTTACGGATCTCTCACACTCTCCTATGGAGATGCAGAAATCCGTATGCGACCAAGATTTCTACTGGATGCCACGGTCCCACCAATATGCGATACCTCACTGTGCTTAGTTATTAGTAACTTGCTATATCAATGAGTGGACAACTCTTGTCTAGTTCATCTCATGCATGTTGCAACGACTCGGTCTCTAAGTCATGAAGCCTCTCCATGCTCAGTTATTAGCCCAATACTTAGTTAGTCAAACCTACTATTAACGCTTCGGCAAAGCAATTATTGGGTCTGTCAACATGCCCAGTTATTGAGCCCAACCCCATCTATTCCTAGCAACATCTCATGTTCATAGGGTAGTTACGTCTTCTCGATGCAACTAAACCACTATAATCAATCGAGAATAGTCAACACTAGTAGGATGCCCATACACTTATAATGGTGGAAGATCTAAGACTTAATACTTATGGAAAGGTTTATGTTCAGGTCTCATCTAAATCAGTTAGCCCAATCTCATGTTTGACTAACTAGGTTTAGGTAATCATAATCTCATGTCTGACAAATCTAGTCGACATGGGACAACTCGAATAAAAAGTAACCTTATCAAAAACTTAATTGACCAAATTAGCTAGGTAAGTTATATCAATGGGAGGGTTCTGCCATTTAATCTCTTTCCTTAGATACCAACTGAGTTGGTCATGTAAGAGTTAGCCTTAATTAATAACTATGATCAAGACTTGCCTTAGATACCAATTAATCAATAAGTATGAATAGGTCAGCTTAGAGACTTGGGCTCGGACCACTGAGCCAAATTAAATCTTAAATAAATTGATTCATATTAAATATAAATCGATGTGACCAACTACAATTAAAATCAATTTTGAGCCCCTTTGATCTGACCCCAATCATCCATTGATTAGGTTTGATCAATTGCTCAAAATCAAGAATAGGGTTCTAACCTGATCTAATCAAAATCCTAATGTGTAGCCTAATCATAAGACCTAATTTATCAATCGAAACCTGCATGCACATACTAAAATTTTAAAACCTAAAATCAATTTTATATTATGTTTAATTTTATGGAATTAATAGTTTATTATCTTGAAAATGTTATTGATGAAGGACAGGATTCTAATATGATGCAGGATGATATGCAAGGGATGAACAAGAAAAAAACCAGATTAAAGAAAATAAATATTTTTAGATTTTTTATGGTTTGATTTTTGAAACTAGCCTAGATTAGGTTAGGATTATCCTGTATCAATTAGCATCCTACCCACATGCTAGATCAATCAAAAGAGATAAAGCAAATAAAAGATCCTAGGTCTAAGAAGGCCTATTAGGTGCATGTTCGATCTTCAAAAATCAGACAAAGAGAGATGGGAAGGGTTAGTGTTATCTCGTAATGACGTTCTTGAAGCCGTAGAAGGGTTCGCTCTGCTAGATTGGTGCCTGGATGATCGAGTCATTTTTTCGCGAATCCGTTGGCTTTTTATCAGATTGATTTGGAGGCAAAGAAAACATCATCCGAGGACGGTTTCACTGGAGAGATCCTACAAACATCAGAGGTTAATACGATAGAAAATAAGAAAAATATATAACAGGAGATTGGAAAAGTAGAGAAGGCTGGAGGGTGGCAGGAGGTGCTGGCGGCCTGGCTTGTTGTATGGATGCCTGGTTTGGATGAAGAGGGCATGCTAGGGCTTCACCTTGGATGGATGATGGCTAGGGTTTAGTGGAAGAAGACTAGCTAACAGGATAACTAGGGCCTCACACCCCTCGATATTCCGTAGAACAAAGGCAAACGGGTCTCACACCCACTCCAAAAGGAGGACACAAATTTTCACAAGAAAATTTAGTAGAGTTTATTTCTTGAATAATAGATTGATTACAAGAGAGGGAGGGGTGGGGTATTTATAGGTTCTCCCAGGGCCCTTTCCCTATCAAAGTGGGATTATAAGTTTGTAAGACACAAGGAGTACAAGGTTTAACTAGAATTAGGAGTACAAAATTTGATTGAAATTAGGAGGCCTAAATTCTAGTAGGACTTGGACATTGGACTCCTTGTAGAACTTGGAAGTTTTGACTTTTCTCCATGGACTTGGGCTGAGATGAAATCCTCTTGGGCTGCTTTAACTTTTCTACTCCCTGCTGGGCTTGGACTTGGGTGCCAACCTTGTTGGACTGGGCTTGGAGGGGCGCCATTCCTTTATAGATCTGGACTGGGATGGGTGCCAACTCTTGGGCTTTGACTGGGCTGGGGTGCCAAATGCAAGAATGGGCCTGAGGGGGCAACCTTCACTTGTAGGCCTGGGGCATCGATTCTTGGGAAGCCTAGGGTGCTAGGGCATGAAGAGGCCTGGGAGTCTAGATGCTGGGCTGGTGACTTGAGTATGGGTCCAAAGGTCCTCCTCTTGAATAAAAATTACATGGACTCAAAAAGGCCTAACTGACAAGGCTCAAAATAGGCCTAAATAAATAAATGGACTCACTGAATAGATAAACAGGACTCAATGGACTAAACAAGAAACTTTAACTAACTTAATGAACCCAACTAGCTTACTTTATTATAGGACTTAACAAAAATGACCAAAATATAACTTAGAGAACAAATTGAAGCTTGAAGTCTTTGTCTGATCTGATGCCCTCGTCAATTCTCCCGGGGTGGGAGGAACTCGACCTTGTCGAGTAAAAAGGTCAATCTGGCTCAGGTACTGCTTTGATGGGTCTGGGTTGAGGCATTGTGGATCCTCTCGAGTGATCCATGAATCCTCAGATCTCGATCGACCTTGCTAATGAACCAAGTGATGTGGTTGCCTTTGATCCGGGTACTAATGGCTTGGTCATCCAGGATATGCTCAATCATTCCTCTCATAGGCTAAATTGATGGTGGACACTCAGGATTGGATTCGCTCTCAAAGAAAGGGTCAGGCTCAATAGGTTCACTAGGTATCATTGCTGGCTTCCTATACTCAACTAAGTCTGAGATATTGAAGGTTGAGCTTATGCCTAATTAAGTAACTTAGGCACTAGGTCCAATCTTCTTTATCACTTTGATAGATCCAGCTTATAAGTATGTAGCCTAATTGTTACAAGATTTTCTTAGCAAACTCTTAGACTCTTTTTGAAAATTAACCATATTTTTATAAAACATTGCTTACATTAACTTTATGGCTAATTCCTGATGCAAACCTCTAATCATGCAGTGCAAACTCATAACACCTAATGCAGGCAAATGACTTATGCCAACACTTATTGATATGTAGACTTGATTAAACCCTAAACTACAATTATGGGTTTAACCCTTTGTCAGGTGGGTGACATGCAGATGAGAATGGTGCATGTACTTCTACTAAATGCCAGAGTATATACCAGAAATATGATGCAAACCTAACATGCGCAATGAAGGTATGCAATATGCTTACCTCTATAAAATGCAATCTAGTGGTTAGAGAAATATGAAAAGTTTTAGAAAAGGACAGAAAATAAGAGGTAGGTTCAGGGTTAGCCTGGTAGGGTAGGGAAAACAGTTCAGAGTTAGTCGAAAGAGTAGGATATAAGAAGGGGTTTCAGGGATTAGTCTTAGACTAATGAGGTTGACCTTATGGGTTTGAGGTATATCTACAGGGTCAGCTTATGGAAGAATGGGTCACTAATTTCAAGGAAGAGATCTTCAATGGAAACTGTAGGAGGGGATCCTTCCTGAGGGTACTGGTTTAAAGAGATCAGGTCCTTAATAAATTTCTCAAGTTTTTGAATCTTAGGACTATACTCTATAATTGGGCTTTCTTCTAGTGTCTCCTCAGGTATAAGTATAACAGTAGGGTTGGGTTCCTCATGGTCCTCTTCCTTCAACTGTACTTCCACTACAGGTTCAGTCTGGGTGTGGTCAGGGTCAACTAACTTTGGATTGGCTTTTATCTGGGCATGGTCAGGGTCAACTAATCCTGGGTTGGCTTTAGTCTGGGTATCTACTGGGTCAACTAATTCTAGGTCTTCTATAGGTAACTCTTCTTCTTTCTCATACTCATCCACTAAGCTCACATCAGCTTCATATATCTCCTCTTTAATGTCAGCCTTGTGCACCAATGGGATGGTAGGAGGGGGTTGGTTAAGGAAAAGTTGACGAGTGTCTGGGGTAGCAGGGGTGGGTCGACTAAGGGGTACCTGACTACTACTTGGTTCATCTCTAGGGGTACTATTCCTATTGGGCTCATAGGATATGGGCTCAGATCTATAGGTTGTGGATCTCTTAAGCTCATAGTGATGCAGAACGAAAGCTCTGATACCAAAAATGATGCAGAACAAAGAACAAGGAAGCGTATGCGGAAGTAAATTTAAGATTAATTCTTTTTTTTTTTTATATATTTCAAAAATTGGCTTTGACTCAAAGTAAAGCTAAACTAAGTTGAAGAAAACTAGGTAAGGATTGAAAGCACAATTTAGATGAAACTAAAATATCAGAGTAGTTCAGAAGTAACGGATCGCTGGGGGTTGAGAAACTCCCAGACCTAGGGTTTCGCTCTGAACTTTCAACAGAACAGAAATAGAGAGGAGAGATGGTTTACTAACCAGACAGTGATCTTCTCAGGATTTTGGTGGAAGAACTCTCTCGAGCATATTGTGGGATCCTCGGAGTCGGCTATCTTTGCAATGGATCCTCCAATACTGATCTTGTGGTTTGGTCGACTTCTCCTGGACTCAAGATCTGGGAAAGAAGAGGAACAAGTGATGGAATTCAGATACTCAAGAAAAGATTTACCAGGTTGAAGAACTTGAAAGCTGAAGTTGCTGAAATCAGGATTCTCCTGGAGGCTGATCTGACTTCCTCTTAGAATTGCTGTAGATCTGAAGTATCTGGACTGGTGCTGGATGCTGGTGGCCGGCCTGGACTTGGAGAGAGAGAGGCCGTGGGAGGTGGGATAGGCTAGGGTTTGGTGGATTGAAGTGGATGGTGGGCGGCTAGGGTTTTGGAGTAGAAGTGGCTAACCTAGGGTTTGGGTTTTGGAGATCTCACACCTCCTCAAGATTCCTGGGGAACCCGGATTTACTCCCTCATGGAGCTCAACACCTGGATGTAAGTGCGGAAGAGAGAAAACACAGAGTTTGCTCACTAAAAAAATTGACTTCATTCATCTGATTTCTTTCAAACTTACATGGGGGTTTAATTTATAGGCCATTACAAGAGAGTAGGATTTTATATCTTCCCATGTGGGACTAAAGGAGGGGATCTTCAAATTAGGATATCAATCCCTACTCATATGGCTGGCCAATTAATTCCAAAGTTGATTGAAGCTTCAAAAAGGAAAGTGGGTGGCACCTCCTTGTCTTGACCTCCAAGAAAATATTTTTTTCCTTCTATGCTTAGCCTTATCAGGAAGTGTTTGGGCGCCTCTTAACCTTGCCCTCTAATAGAAAATTTGTTGCCTTTTATATCTGGCTTTAGTTGGAATGATTAGGGTGCCTCCTAACCTTGCTTTTCAAGAGAAATCCCCTTCCTTCCATGGCTCAACCCTTTTTGGATACCTCCTTTTCTTTCTCCCCAAGTTATGGCTCCTTCTAACTTTGTTTGAGTATTTCTGGCAGGTAATGGGCGCCTCCTTGAATCTCTCCCCAAGAGAATTTCTTCTCTTTCATAGTTTGGTTCTTTTGGGAAGTCTTGGACCGCCCCCTTGATTTTGTGGACCCCTGGTGGATTTCTCCTCAATTGGCGCATGAAAGAGGGGAGCTGCTATCTGTGGTGTGGGGACCAAAGCCTGCTGGATGGAGATGTGGTGCCCCCTGGACTCAGGCGTATGGCTGGGAGTGTGGCGCCCACTTGCTTGGCCTTGGGAGAAAATGTAACACCCCAGGTTGAAGCCCTAGTCCACTACTGAGTCAACATGACTCAATAAAATAAAAATGCAGGTAATACATACTCAAACTAAAATTGAGTTGATCAAGTCAACCCTTATTATAAGCCAAAAACCCTAATTCTTCGGGCAAGGTTAATCAGAGATCCAGATGGAGCTCTGAAGTCTTCTTCTGAGTCTGGTGCCCGCACCAATTCTCCCAGGGTGGGAGGAACTCGACCCTGTCGAGTATGGATCAAGTTGGCTCTGGTATCTCTCCAAGAGGTCTGGGTCCAATTCTTGTAATTCTTCTCGGGAGATCCAAGAGTTATCAGAATCTGGCCTTCCTTGCCAGCGGACCAGGTATCTTTGGTATCCTCGATTACGAGTAGAGATAACCTGATCATCCAGGATCTTTTCAATCTGCTCTTTCCTCACAGGTCAGTTTGTTGGTGGACACACAGGGTTGGGTTCACTCTCAAGAGTAGGATTAGGTTCAAAAGCCTCACTGGGAATCACAGCTGGCTCTCTATACTCTACTAGGTCTGTAATGTTGAAAGTGGAGTTAATGCCTAGTTCTGGAGGCAACCCGAGCACATAGGCATTGGATCCTACTCTCTTCACCACTCTAAATGGTCCAGCTCCTCTAGCATGTAACTTTCTAACGGTTCCAGGAGGAAACCGTTTAGGCCTTAACCTAATCATTACACAGTCTCCCTCAACAAAAGTTTTGACTCGCCTTTGAGAATCAGCCAACTTCTTATAAGTTTCATTACTTAAATTTATTTTGGCATGAATTTCTTTATGCAAGTCCTTTACATGCTGTGCAAGTGCATCAAGAGACTTGTGTGTGTGGACTAATAGTGAAATCAGATCAAGTGGTGTGTGAGGCTTGTATCCATGAACAATTTCAAAGGGGCTCTAGCCTATAGACCTATTGATCGAAACATTATATGCAAATTTAGCCCTGGGTAAATACAAATCCTAATTCCTGGTATTCTCACTCAATCAAAATCTGAGACAATGTCCTAAACTCGACTGACGATGCATTCCTAAAGAATGGACTTTATTCAAAGGAACCCTAGGTCTAAACCTAACAAACTACGGCTCTCTAGGTTTGACCTTGGGTCGGAGGATGGCATGCAGAGCATGAAAACTTATCATGGGTGCCTAGTAGGTGCCATAAGGTCTTCCAGAAGTAGGTGGCAAACCTAATAGATTCTGACACGTGATTCACTCTAAAGACTTTGACAAAGTATACTTGGATGGTGTAAAAAGCATTGGAAGTCCTAGAGAAAGGGAGGAAATATGAGGTGGAGTCTCGAATTACCTGCTGGCTAAAGGTGGTGACCTGAAGGTTTGAATGGTGATCTATGAATGTCAACTGGTCATCCTTACGAAAGGAAAAGCTTGCTACTCCCAGGAATGGATCAAGAGATGGTTCGGGGAGTAGCCTAGGACATGTGATTGCAACAGTTAAGGTTTGTTCTCTAAGCAAATAATGATCCACTTTCTCAAGAAATGGATTAGAGAATGATTCATGGAAAGGCCTACGGATGATGATCTCAAGACTTGAAATTTGACCTATGGGTGTGGAAAGGTATACTCTATAGAAGGATAGGTCAGTCATACAAAGGAAGGGGTCTGGGGCCATAAGGAGGACTTCTACAGGACTGGGTGAATCAATCTGCTCAAGACAAGGATGTTCAACTGAGATTACGGGAGAGACCTTAGTGGCTGGGCATGGGACAAGGTCCAATTGTAAGAGGCTTGATTCAGTCATCCTAAGGAGAGGTTCTACCATAGGGTGGGCAAACTTAAACAGTTCAGTGCAAAGATCTTCAATTGGTACTTGGGGAATGACTGTCATTAGAGGGTACGAACTAATAGCTCGGGCTAACACTATGAGTTCTTCCTGGGGATATTTGACTAAAGGAACCTGGTTCTCACAAATCTCTTGAATTTCTGAACTAGGTCCTACCAGTTGGTTGCTTTCCAAGGTCTCCTCAGGTAAGGAACCAATAGTATCAATGTCACATTCTTCAAGTTCTTCCCCCTCATATTCATCAACTAGACTCAAGCTAGCATCATATACTTCCTCGATGCCATCTCCAATGGGTTTCGGGTCAGTGGTAATCGGGTCAACTGATTCTAGGCTTGTCATACCTAACCGTTCTTCCTCATTGGTAGGCTTGGGTTCTCCCTCATTAATGTCATCCTTAGGATTCTTACCACTTAGCTGTGCACAAGCCAGTCCTATGCATGGGCACTTACTAGATTTATGGCCTCTTTCTCCATAAAATAGACATTCTTGAGATATAGGAACCTGGGTCACACTGGATTTCAAGCTAGTAGAGACCTTACTTGGGCATGGGTGTGGATCTAAATGGTTTGATCTAGAAGACTTGGGTTGTTGAGTGACTGGTCTAGAATATTGTAAGGACCTCTCATAGACACGATCCACACTATAGATATCATGGTTAGGCTTCCTAAGGTTATGCTCGGGATCATGGGATAAGGTCCTCCTAGGTTCCTGGCATGGGTGAGGTTGGGGCCTATTAAATTTTGGATCAGAGGTCCAATTTTGATGTCTACGTTTCTCAAGTACTTGGACTCGATCCCTAAACTGGGAAAAACCCTCATTCATGTCCTGACTCAATTTGGTCATACTTTCGGTAAGATTTCTAACCATGGCCTCTAAATCTGGTTGGGTTTGACTAGGTTGGTAGGGTACTCCATTCCGGGTAGACATGATGATGCTAGCAAACACACAAAATGAGACTCAACTGAATCGACTACGGGCTAACTAAACCTAGAGCCCAAACTAGATGCCCAATCAGAGTGGCAAGCTAGCCTGTAGTAACTCAGGACTCAGCCAGGCAGGTGTAAGGGGAGTGTTAGGTCCCTAGATGCCAATCCTAGACACCAATCAGAGATTGGCCAGGTAGGCGGACCAGCACACAAGCCCTTCAGGATGGAATCCCTGAACCACCATTCTAGACACTGAGTACAAAGCACACACAGAGTAACCAGACAAACTGACTCAACACTAGCCTTGACTCGACTTGTTGATGTCCCTAGCCCACTAGGGCAAATTAGGTCTAATCAATTTTAGATTAAAGGCTTAGGTTCGAATGAAGGGGTGGTGGTTTTGGGCTAAGGAGAGGTTATCAACTCCTCCCCTTATCTTAGATGCTCAAATGCCCTTAAGATGAATTAAGAGATGAACACTCAAAAATAATTGGATTGCAGAACATAAAAATAGAGTTGCAGTAATTTAATTTTCAAAAATCGCACAGAAATCAATAAATCATAGGAAAATTATGCAAATTAGTTTCAATTATACTGGTTTCAGAAAAATAAAAATCACCGAATTTGGAGTTACCTGTAGTGAGAAATAATTTCTGAAATAGGGCAATTATGGGCTGAAAACAGAGCACTTCCCCGTTTACAATTCCTGCTATGAAGTTATAACCCAACGGATCCCCTACATGCCCTAGGAACACCCCATGGAATGGAAAGAGGAGGTTTGCATCTTGCTTCGTTCCTAGGACCGGACGTCCTGGGGAGTCTACTTCGAGCAGACAAAGTAAAAAGAGAGAGACTCAAACAAGCAATCAAACAGAAACCCTAGACAGGGCTCTGATACCAAGATGATGCAGAACGAAAGCTCTGATACCAAAAATGATGCAGAACAAAGAACAAGGAAGCATATGCGGAAGTAAATTTAAGATTAATTCTTTTTTTTTTATATATATTTCAGAAATTGGCTTTGACTCAAAGTAAAGCTAAACTAAGTTGAAGAAAACTAGGTAAGGATTGAAAGCACAATTTAGATGAAACTAAATTATCAGAGTAGTTCAGAAGTAACGGATCACTGGGGGTTGAGAAACTCCCAGACCTAGGGTTTCGCTCTGAACTTTCAATAGAACAGAAATAGAGAGGAGAGATGGTTTACTAACCAGACAGTGATCTTCTCAGGATTTTGGTGGAAGAACTCTCTCGAGTAGATTGTGGGATCCTCGGAGTCGGCTATCTTCGCAATGGATCCTCCAATACTGATCTTGTGGTTTGGTCAACTTCTCCTGGACTCAAGATCTGGGAAAGAAGAGGAACAAGTGATGGAATTCAGATACTCAAGAAAAGATTTACCAGGTTGAAGAACTTGAAAGTTGAAGTTGCTGAAATCATGATTCTCCTGGAGGCCGATCTGACTTCCTCTTAGAATTTCTGTAGATCTGAAGTATCTGGACTGGAGCTGGATGCTGGTGGCCAGCCTGGACTTGGAGAGAGAGAGGCCGTGGGAGGTGGGATAGGCTGGGGTTTGGTGGATTGAAGTGGATGGTGGGCGGCTAGGGTTTTGGAGTAGAAGTGGCTAACCTAGGGTTTGGGTTTTGGAGATCTCACACCTCCTCAAGATTCCTGGGGAACCCGGATTTACTCCCTCATGGAGCTCAACACCTGGATGCAAGTGCGGAAGAGAGAAAACACAGAGTTTGCTCACTAAAAAAATTGGCTTCATTCATCTGATTTCTTTCAAACTTACATGGGGGTTTAATTTATAGGCCATTACAAGAGAGTAGGGTTTTATATCTTCCCATGTGGGACTAAAGGAGGGGATCTTCAAATTAGGATATCAATCCCTACTCATATGGCCGGCCAATTAATTCCAAAGTTGATTGAAGCTTCAAAAAGGAAAGTGGGTGGCGCCTCCTTGTCTTGACCTCCAAGAAAATATTTTTTTCCTTCTATGCTTAGCCTTATCAGGAAGTGTTTGGGTGCCTCTTAACCTTGCCCTCTAATAAAAAATTTGTTGCCTTTTATATCTGGCTTTAGTTGGAATGATTAGGGCGCCTCCTAACCTTGCTTTTCAAGAGAAATCCCCTTCCTTCCATGGCTCAACCCTTTTTGGATACCTCCTTTTCTTTCTCCCCAAGTTATGGCTCCTTCTAACTTTGTTTGAGTATTTCTGGCAGGTAATGGGCGCCTCCTTGAATCTCTCCCCAAGAGAATTTCTTCCCTTTCATAGTTTGGTTCTTTTGGGAAGTCTTGGACCGCCCCCTTGATTTTGTGGACCCTTGGTGGATTTCTCCTCAATTGGCGCATGAAAGAGGGGAGCTGCTATCTATGGTGTGGGGACCAAAGCCTGCTAGATGGAGATGTGGCGCCCCCTGGACTCAGGCGTATGGCTGGGAGTGTGGCGCCCACTTGCTTGGCCTTGGGAGAAAATGTAACACCCCAGGTTGAAGCCCTAGTCCACTACTGAGTCAACATGACTCAATAAAATAAAAATGCAGGTAATACAGACTCAAACTAAAATTGAGTTGATCAAGTCAACCCTTATTACAAGCCAAAAACCCTAATTCTTCGGGCAAGGTTAATCAGAGATCCAGATGGAGCTCTGATGTCTTCTTCTGAGTCTGGTGCCTGCACCACATAGGACTTGGGTTCAGTTTTATGGGTCATGGGTGTGCTGGGCATATGAGATATGGGCTCATAGGATCAGGTTTCATAGGATCTAGGTAGGTACTTTTCTCTAAGTTTGCTTTTCATGGCTCTCCAGGTAGTTATGGATATTTCTCCATTTAGTTTAGCCATTCTCTCAAACATATCCCAGTCTACCTTAGCCTGGCGAACTAACTTAGCTTTAGCAAACCTGAACTAATCTCTTTTAAAATAGAAATTCATATGGCTTTCAAAATACAAGTCCATATGTCTTTTCCAATTAAGATAATCCTCAAACTCAGGATCACCACCAAATTTAGATACTAGTCCCCAAACGTTCCTAATGGGCTTTTCATCCTGGTCTAAGAATTCTTGATTGGGCTTCCTATGATTGGACTCCTAGATTTGGTCAGGGTGTGGGGTCTCCTAGGGTTGAGCTCCAAGTATGGGTCAGGGTGTTGGGCTCTCCTAAGGTTGGGCTCCAAGTATGGGTTAGGGTGTTGGGCTCTCCTAGGGTTGGGAGGTGTGGGCAATGGTGATTCAAGTTTGGGTCTAGTATGGGTCCTTTCTAGGTTTCCTACACAATCTCCTATCTGGTCACACCTAAGGGTTGTTTGGTTATTCGATTGGGTCAGTTGGTTAAACTTGAGGCCCATTCGGTCAAATCGATCGTTCATGGTCCTAAGGAAGATCTCAAGGTTGGGCCCCATGGTCACACTGGGTTGGGGTTTAGACTACCGGTACTGGGTCCCTAATCTAATAGTCATGCAATCAATCAAACACGGGATTATGATGCAGTCAAGCACACAAGGGTTAGCACATTCTAGAGTTTGCTAGACCTAGAGCCAAAGTTGAATGGGTCAACTCAACTTACACACAACACAACACCTAATCCTTCTACTGGCCAGGTAAGAGGTGGGGTGGTGGGAGGCTCCCCTTGCCTATGACAAGGTCCTAATTAAGTGACCACCAGTCCACTTAGGGCATTTACCACTGGACCTCTAACCTTAGACACCAGCTTCCGGTAATAGGTGATGGGTTAGGTGCACTAATGTACCCACAAAACTCGGATCTGACTTGTTGGTGTCCCTAAATCAATTAAGTTGCTAGTTAATTTTAATTAGGGTTTGGGTACATATGCAAGGTGGTGGTTTTGGGCCCAGGATAGGTGATGAAATCCTGCCCTGATCTGACAGAGAAAAAATGCCCTTAAGATTAGGTTAGATGCGATGATGCACAATCAATGAACCCTAATGCAATCTGATAACAAAAATGGAGAATAAGATTTTTTGTCTTTTTTTATGTGGAGTCAACTTAGCTTTCAAGTTGTTTAAGTGATCAATCAAAGTTGGCTTGGGTTGAGTGGGGGTTTGGTAGTTGATTAGGTTTAGTCTAGTCAAGTATGCAGAATTGTAGAAATTGAAAGTTTTTTTTATCTATTTTTGATACAGAGGTTAGCATGGATTTCAATGTAGGAAAATTCAAAAAAAATTACATAATAGAGAATGATGTGTGAGGATGATTTCTACCAAATTTCATGCAAAAGAAAAATGGTATGATGATGCAGAACCTAGGGTTTTTAACTGGGTGCAAGAAAAACAGAATTCTGGTTAGGGTTTCTATGATGCAGATTTGTTTTTTAATTTTTTTGATCTAAAAAAATTACCAAAAATGCTGAAAAAATAGAAGAGTCAACATATAAGACGTGATGCAAATTTAAGAGGAAAACAATAAGGTTATGATGGGGAAACAGACCAAGGTTTGGACTCCTAACACAGGATTCAACAGTGCAGAAATTTCAGAAAACAGTTAGGGTTTGAGTTATGAATTTTTTTCCTGGATTGTTTTAAATATGAAAATTTCATAAAAATCATAGAAAACATAGGACAAAACAGAGATTAATTATCATGAAAATCAAAGAAAAAAAATGTTTGATGGGAAAAACAATCCTATGTTTTGACTAGTTATACAGAAAACAACATGCAGAAATCTAGACTATGATTCAAGAACATGCCCTAATCTCGCTTTGATACCAGAATTAATGAGAGATGTGATTCTAATATGATGCAAGATGATATGCAAGGGATGAACAAGAAGAAAACCAGATTAATGAAAATAAATATTTTTAGATTTTTTATGGTTTGATTCCCGAAACTAGCCTAGATTAGGTTAGGGTTATCCTGTATCAATTAGCATCCTATCCACATGCTAGATCAATCAAAAGGGATAAAGCAAATAAAGGATTCTAGGTTTAAGAAGGCCTATAAGGTACATGTTCGATCTTCAAAAATTAGACAAAGAGAGATGGGAAGGGTTAGTGTTACCTCGCAATGACGTTCTTGAAGTCATAGAAGGGTTTGCTTCGCTCGAATAGGTGCCTGGATGATCGAGTCGTTTTCCCACGGATCCGTCAGCTTTTTATCAAATCGATTCGGAGGCAAAGAAGACATCATCTGAGGATGGTTTCACTAGAGGGATCCTGCAAACGTCAGGGGTTAGTATGATAGAAAATAACAAAAATATATAACAGGAGATCAGGGAAGTAGAAAAGGCTGGGGGGTGGCAGGAGGTGCTAGCGGCCTGGCTTGTTGTATGGATGCTTGGTTTGGATGAAGAGGGCATGCTAGGGCTTCACCTTGGATGGATGATGGCTAGGGTTTAGTGGAAGAAGACTAGCTAACAGGATAACTAGGACCTCACACCCCTCGATGTGCCGTAGAACAAAGGCAAACGGGTCTCACACCCACTCCAAAAGGAGGACACAAATTTTCACAAGAAAACTTAGTAGAGTTTATTTCTTGAATAATAGATTAATTACAAGAGGGGGAGGGGTGGGGTATTTATAGGTTCACCTAGGGCCCTTTCCCTATCAAAGTGTGATTACAAGTTTGTATGGGACAAGGAGTACAAGGTTTAACTAGATTAGGAGTACAAAGTTTGATTAAAATTATGAGGCCTAAATTCTAGTAGGACTTGGACATTAGACTGTAGAACTTGGAAGCTTTGACTTTTCTCCATGGGCTTGGACTGGGATGAAATCCTCTTGGGCTACTTTGACTTTTTCACTCCCTGTTGGGCTTGGACTTGGGTGCCAACCTTGTTGGACTGGGCTTGGAGGGGTGCCATTCCTTGGTGGACCTGGACTGGGATGGACGCCAACTCTTGGGCTTTGACTGAGCTGGGGCGCCAATGCAAGAATGGGCCTGAGGGGGTGCCCTTCACTTGTAGGCCTGGGGCACTGATTCTTGGGAAGCCTGGGGTGCCAGGGCATGAAAAGGCCTGAGAGTCCATATGTTGGGCTGGTAACTTCAGTGTGGATCCAATGGTCATCCTTTTGAATAAAAATTACATGGACTCAAAAAGGCATAACCGACAAGACTCAAAATAGGTCTAAATAAATAAATGGACTCACTGAACAGATAAACAGGACTTAATGGACTAAATAATGAACTTCAACTAACTAAATGAATCCAACTGGCTCACTTTATTACAGGACTTAACAAAAATGACCAACACATAACTTAGAGAACAAATTGAAGCTTGAAGTCTTTGTCTGATTTGATGTCCTCATCAGTTATTCAGATCTAAACCTAACTCATACTGATGGGGATCTCAGAGCAGCACTGATCTTGGAGCAGCACTGATCTCGAAGCTGCACTGATCCCGGAGCAGCACTGATCCTAGAGCAACACCGATCCCGGAGTAGCACAGATTTTAATAAATTAGTTTGGGATTTATCTTTTATTTGAATTTTGAATTAGGATTTGGTTGGTTAGGATTGAGATATGGATAGGCTTATCTTATCCTATCTTGTATTTGAATTTGAGTCATCTCTATCTTTTTATCTTATATTCAAATTCAAACGAGGGCTGGACAGGTCTATAAATACCACCCTCGGTCCTTTGTAAAAAGATAGTTTTTGGAAAAAAAATTTTGAGTTTTTTAGAAGAGTGATTCTTCTTGCCTTCACCTTCGGGCATGGGTGTGACGCCCTAGTTATTCCCCTTCCCATTCCATCTTCTTTATCCCCTCGTGACCTTTGAGATCCATCCTAGCACCTCCAAGTATCGAGGAGGGTGTAATGCCCTAGAGGTGAGAGGTCTCTTCGTTAGGGTGAGTCCCAAAGTCCATGAGATCCAGATCCCTATCCTACATCCCCACTATTCCTTCGCCACCCCTAGAGAAAAAAATATCAAAAAAAAAAATAGTACCCTAATTTAGGTGACTTCTAGGCTCACCAACGATCCTACCCGTGTCCCCCATCAATTTTGGTATCAGAGCCCAGAAAAATTAGGCCACCCTATATTCCCCTTCTTTCCTACTAGCCTCGATGAGTCCCTCCACTTTCCCGTCGCCGATCCCTTCCACCGTTGGACAATACCTTATCTTTGATTTCATTTTCACTGCCGGCCTTCCATGCCCACCATTGATCGGACATCACGGCTTCCTCGATCGAGTTCTCCACCTCGGCCTCCCTTCCTATGAATAGTGGTCCGAGTTCCTCCATGGCCTCCCTACTACCCCATCAAAAGTGGACGGCGCCCGGAAGCACGGCGTCCTTCTTGAGGCGGTCCAAGTCCTCACCTCAGATCGACTCCCCACACCGTCCGAACCCGATTCCCTAGTACCGATAAGCATCAATCCAGTCCGAGTGCACCCGCCTTCCACCAACTGCGTGTGGTCCTTTGCCAGCATCCTTGTCACCGCTTCAATGTTTGCTCACCCCGATGGCGGCCAGCGATCCCATGCCGTCTCTTGCAATCAACCGAAATAGCAACCCTCGGAGAAGCCCCAAAGGTCTCAGATCCGATGGCTCTCGATGTCGAATCTAGACACGGCCAAAGGCAGGATGGTGAGGAGTGATCTGATGCCCGTGGCCGCACGGAAGGCGATCGAAGGGGTGGGGGAGGAACTGAACTCATAGGCGGCTCAGAACAGGGACTTTAAACCCTTCTGGAGGGGCATCCGTGCCGCCTTCCTCGATGTCCAGCAGTGCCTCAACCACTTCCTCTATAAGATGGCTCCAAGAGGGATCCAAACGGACAAGAGGTACTAGGCTCCACCTCCTTCCTCACAATCAGATCCCCATGCCGTCGTTTCTTCACCATCGTCTACACTGCCTCCGAGCCGGCATCCCTACGTCGGTCGCATCGCCTCCGAGTCCGGCCGTCCATCTCCTCCATTCCTAGATGATGCCAGCCTTCCCCAACGGCTAAACTCCTTCCCCCTCTCCCTGCATCTGTGCCGCAACACTCGATGTTTCACCTCTGCCACCAGGCCGCCCAGATCCGATCGAAGACTCCACATCGAATCCAAGGGAAGAAGCCCCCCAACCAGTGTCCGTCTCCAGCCAACATCATCCCCCTCCTGCCACTCCATTTCCCGGTGAAACCCCTCCGTTCGAGCCCATCTTCTGTCCGCTGCTGCCCGTGAAGTCTTCTCAGCCGCCGGCCTCCATCCCCAATCCCAGTCACCGACCGAGGAAGAAGAAGCCCCTACCCTGTACATGTCTCCCCGCCCTCGGCCTCCCCATCCCCGACTCATGTCGTCTCCGCCCTAGCACCGCCGCTGGTGAACACCCGCCATATTGCCCTATGAAGACTTCCCGATTTCATGATTTCGGTCTGTGGAGAAAGAAGCGTGCACGCACGAATGTGAATGCAAACCCAACGTTCGGAGCCAACTTTCTCATCTGCATGCTTCTCAAAGCAAGCCGGCTTTACATGCTGACTTTTAAGTGCATACTAGAAATAATAAAAAAATAGTGAAAAAAAAGTTTGAAAAAAAGAATAAAAAAAAAGGCCTCATGGCTAGCTGGATCTGAGTCTGACTCGACGGAGTCAAGTTCTCCCCATCTCAGGAGAATGATGGAGATCTCAGAGCAGCACCGATCTCGGAGCAGCACTGATCTCGAAGCTGCACTGATCCTAGAGCAGCACCGATCCTGGAGTAGCACAGATTTTAATAAATTAGTTTGGGATTTATCTTTTATTTGAATTTTGAATTAGGATTTGGTTGGCTAGGATTGAGATATGGATAGGCTTATCTTATCCTATCTTGTATTTGAATTTGAGTCATCTCTATCTTTTTATCTTGTATTCAAATTCAAACAAGGGTTGGACAAGTCTATAAATACCACCCTCGGTCCTTTGTAAAAAGATAGTTTTGGAAGAAAAAAATTTTAGTTTTTTAGAAGAGTGATTCTTCTTGCCTTCGCCTTCGGGCATGGGCGTGATGCCCTAGTTATTCCCCTTTCCATTCCATCTTCTTTATCCCCTCGGGACCTTTGAGATCCATCCTAGCGCCTCCAAGTATCGAGGAGGGTGT
This sequence comes from Areca catechu, assembly GCA_021397845.1. NCBI lineage: Eukaryota > Viridiplantae > Streptophyta > Magnoliopsida > Arecales > Arecaceae > Areca > Areca catechu. The sequence goes on from CM038039.1 coordinate 87,887,098, forward strand.
AATGCCCTAGAGGTAAGATGTTTCTTCATTAGGGTGAGTCCCAAAGTCCATGAGATCCAGATCCCTATCCTTCATCCCCATTATTCCTTCACCACCCCTAGAGAAAAAAATATCAAAAAAAAATAGTACCCTAATTTAGGTGACTTCTAGGCTCACCAACGATCCTACCCATGTCCCCCATCACATACTTGTTCTATATCTAAAAACATGCAACTATATATCACATGTATAATTATTTCAGATAAAAAACAAAAAAAACATATATCTCGTATGAAAAATTTAGATTTAAAATTCATTCAAAATATTTTAAAAATATTTTTTTTAAAAACATGTTTGCATCATAGTAGGACAAACTTTGCGCTATATGGGGTCATGTGGCAAGTCACTGATATGGCATCCACGATGAATCCAACTATATGGTGAGATGGTGGAAGAGCACCAGCTATCCCATCCGAGATGAGCTCCTGGTTGAGGTCAAGCTCCTATTTGGGATGAGCACCCGATCAAGGTCGAGCTCCTATCCGGGGTGAGCTCAAGATCGAGCTCCCGGTCGAGGTTGATCTTTCATTTGAGGTGAGCCCCTGATCAAGGTCAAGCTCCTGTCTGAGATGAGCTTCCGGTCAAGGTCAAGCTCCCATCCGAGGTGAGCTCTCGACTAGGGTCGACCTCCCATTCAAGGTCACGCTCCCATCTAGGGTGAGCGCCTGACCGGGGTTGAGCCCTTGTCCAGAGGAAGTCCCTGGAGATGAAGGGGGAATCCCCGGCCATGGTCAAAAAAAATGGAAGTTAGATGTGGCTCTCCGAGGATAGAGATGGAAGAAATCTAAGCCACGGAGGCAAGGTGACATCTCCACCAGACTGGCCGTGGCTCTTATAAATGTGTGTTCTATCGAGGGCTGCAGGCCTTGCAGCACGCCACCCGTACACTTTGCATGGCACGTTCTCTACCGGGCTCTAAGTCCTACAGCACGCCACCTGTACTCTCTATAGGGCACATATCCCACCGGGGCTCTAGTCCCCTTGGCATGTTGCTTGTGTCTCCCATGAGAAAAGTATTCTACCAAGGCTCTAGGCCCTACAGCATGCCATCTACACCTCTCGAAAGTGAAAGTGCTCGATTATGGCTCAAGGCCCTGTAGCACGATGCTCACGCCCTCCAAGGAGACCATTCCACCAGGGGGACAGGCTCTACAGTGTGTTGACTACACTTCCAATGAGAGGACCTCCCCTTGGGGACTGGTCCAAGGGAAAGCCCTAGTAGACGAGAACCCCTCCTATAGGGAACACTAGAAAATAGACATCCTAGTGAGGCTCCAGATTTGGTCTAGCTCGATGAATTCCTATATAACTATAAGAGGGACCTCTAGAAGAGGAGGGAACGAGCAACGAAAAAAGGCAAAAGGGCTGAATAGTATTCAACCTCTCGAACTCTAACTTTTTTATTCCTTTTGTTGCCCAACGTAGCAATCCAAGAGGGGGGGTAAATTGGATTTCTTTAAAAATTTAAGCAAATATGTGCTAAACTTAAAGTGTTTGTGAAGCAATGCAAATGAGCACAATATGAATAAGATGCAATGATGTGCGAGGTAAGCAGTAAATGAAAGAGAAGAAAGAACACACACACAAATACAAAAGATTTATAGTGGTTCGATGCACACCAAGCACATACATTCACACCCCAAGCTATTCCTTGGGAATTTCACTATAATCTACCAAGATTACAACCAACTTATTTTCAAGGGCTCACAAGTCAAACCCAAAGCTGGTTTTCTCATTTACGCTCACCAAGAACTTTTCCTCAAGCCAACCTAGGCTTGGATTCCAATTCACGACTTGGAAGGGCCTAACACCTAGTATCAAATATCCTTAAAACTAGTCACAACAAATAAAATCAGGAATACAAGTATAAAGCACAAGAAAAACTCTCTATAGAGTAGAAAATAGAAGCTATGAAGCTCTTCTTGATTGCTTGTGTTGTCTTCTCCTTGGAATCTTTGAAAGACCGCTTTTGGAATGTTGATTTGAAAGCTCAACAACAAGATTAGAAGCTTTTTTAGATGGAATGTTCTTTCTAGCTTTCTTTTGACTTTTGAAGTGATATTCTCAAAGGTAGAATTTGTCTCTTGTGAGTTAGTTCTTCATGAATGAGTTTGGTGAGAGTTAAATACTTCAAACACTTCCAAAAAATGGTCTATGACCATTGGTGGAGCAAAACTAACCGTTTGGAGCCTCTTGGAGTCAAATCCGGCTTCAAAAAATATAGTCATTACTGTTGTCAGAACCGTGAGTTGATACTTAAGTTCTTCATGAGTCGACACTTGACTTCTTCATGAGTCAAAACTTGAACCTTCATGAGTCGACTCAAGGTATAATTCTTTGAAAAAATAGGGTTCTATATCATTTTGTTCTTAGGTTATGACCTCTGAGTCGACACTTGAGTCTTCTGAGTCGACACCTTGAGTTAGCACTTGACAAAATCCTCAAAATGTCATAGTTCTGTAACATCTTTTGCTCAGGCCATGAGTCGACAATTGGATCTTGTGAGTCGATACATGACTTCTTTATGAGTCGACACTTGACTTTTGTGAGTCGATTCAAGGCATGCCAAAGAAGTTTCTGTGTGCCAGTTCTTTCGAAGTGTCGACACTTCATGTTTCATGAGTCGACACTTGGTAGTGCCATTCAAAAAATTCTGTTCCAAGCTTTAAAATTCAAAGTGTTTTTCAATGAACCCTCAACTTCTTCATAGAGCCCAGATTGATCCATTTTAAGATTTTCCAAGGTGAGAAGACTTCTAAAACTCTGAAATTCACTTAGCTTCAAATTGAGTGAGTTTGATACTTTTATATAGAAAATTTGATGTGCCTGTTTCCTGAAACTCACAACTACAATTGAAACATTAGTATAAAATATATACTCAACATTTTGTTAATCATCAAAATCAAGGGCCAAAGCCAACAATCTCCCCCATTTTGATGATGACAAAATCTTGAGTATATAAGCATTTAAATTCAATTATAGGTGTTATACCATACTTTCAAGTGAACATACACTTAACGCTCATTGTTAATTGAGTCAAATTTAGCATATCAAAGTTCATACAACACAATTTCATAGGGGTAATGTGCCAAGCATGGTTAAATTTCATTTTTTCTCCTCCTATGTTAGGTAATGTGCCAAGCATAGTATCAAGAATTTTAGAAAATTTTAGAAATTGCTTATATAGAAAATTAATCCTTTCTTACTCCCCCTTTTTGTCATCATTAATGAAGTTAAGTAATTTTCTTATCTTTCTCCCCCTTAATTTGTACATTCATCACACAAAGAAGAGAAAAATAATACAAAAAGGATGAGTAAAAAGCAACTTTTATTTCAGTGCAATTCAAATAAAAAGTTTCAATACAAAAGAGAAAGTCTGATACATAACTAAAAAAAGAGTCTGATACATAACTGAAAGCATAACAACAGAAAGCATAACAACATAGGATAGACACCTGTGAGGCTAGTCCTCATCAAATGAGAACTCTAGGACAATCGGAGCCATGATCCGAGAAAAGGAAGTCCTAGGGGTCTTGTGGGTGAGACTCCAAGTTCTAAGAGAAGGTCCGGATCTCTCGATGGTCCTACGAGTCCTAGTGGTGTGGAACTCAGTAGTCTCAGCAGGAGTCTGATAAGTGGAGTCAGTAGCCGGAGTAGGATCATCTAGAATTGGAGTAGGATCAACTGCAGGAGAAGCTAGAGGCTGAATGATGGGGACATCAATAATAAGAATATATACTTTGATTAATTAACTTTGTTTTTGCAGCTATAGTTAACAAAATCTTGAGCCATGAAACAAGCCCCAAATTTTCTTGAAGCATACTCATGAGTCAACACATGGAAGAAGACAATTTTTCATCAGTCAACTCAAGCTCAAAGCATGATGGAAAGCCACCTCTTCAAAGCCTAATTCAAGCCATTCAAGCCCAATTCAAGCCAAGATTTGAAACCAAAATTTTCACATGGGGGGATACCTCATCAAGAAACCTTGGGAGAGAAGAAATTATACTACATCAAGACTTTTATGGGGAACATAAAGATACCTTCCAACAAGTGACATATGGGGTGCCACCTCTAATGACACCTAGGCCTCCACATCAGCATTTGACAACCACATGAAGACCTTCTAGAATGCCACATGTTAAGTGGTTGTAACATTCTACTAATAATTTGTTTTTAGTTAAAACCACTTACCTAAAAATTGTTGGAGCCAACTAAGCCATCCTTATCCCCTCCTCTCCATCCTTGGACAAAATCTCTAGCATTGGAGCCTATAAATAGGGCCCCTAGGCTCTTATTGTATTCATTCTATGATATGATTTGAATTAATGAAAGGATTGTTTCCTTGTATTCTAGTTTTCTTGAGTTCTTGTTTGGGGTGAAAGTTTTCTAGTTAGTTTGAGTATGTAGATCCTTATCCAAGGAGAGAATGAGAGTTTTCTAAGTTTGAGTTTGAAAGTGAAAAGTGCTTTTGCAAGGAGTAAAGGATGGGATGCCCATTGATGGATCTATGATCAAGCTCCAAGTTCCAAGCCACTGGCCACTTTCTTCTTCTTCCTTTTTTTCTTTGTTTCCATTCCAACTCCAATTCTTCTTTCATGTCTAATCCCAAATTTTTTTGTAGGTTCTCTTAGGTTCCTTAGTCAAGGATGAAGGTCTCCATGCCATGGATTAGTCAAGGATTAAGGTCTCCATGCCATGGATCAAGGCCAAGGTGAGTCTCAAAGTAGAGAGTGCCAATCTTGACTTCTAGGCCTCAATCCTTAAGTGATGAGAGCTTCTTCTTCCACCAAATAATTAGCTATCATTGTTGATAGGAAAACTCTTCCTAAGCTTCATTAGATCTGATCATTTAAAGGTTATCTTGTTCTAGTAGCGATGGTTTCCTTGCCATAAAGATCATAATCCTTATTTTGAACTAGATCTACATTGCAGGACTTAAAAATTAAATCAACTAGTCTCCTTATGAAAATTCTTTTTTGGATTAATTTAGCCCATTTATTTGATAATTAATTACTCAAGTTTACTTTCTGGTTAGCTTACTAAAACTCTCCATTCATCATTTTATTTTCGTCCCCCATCAATTTTTTGGTATTAGAGCTTATGGTTTACTAGGTCAAGTGTTTGATTGCTGAAATTTCTGTTCTAGTATTCACCTAAATTTTTTATAAATTTTAGTATTTTTTATATTGATCAAAAAAATTCAAAAAGATACTTTTCTAGTGACTTAGTATCCTAATATTCTAAATATAAAATTCAAAAAAATATTTTCTTTTTATTTCTAGATTTAAAAATATGAGTTCTTAGATCATTTCTGAAGTTCTGTCCAGAATTCTATTTCTGCCTTCCATTTCATTTAATTTTAAAAAAATATATAAAAAATATTTTTTATAAATTTCTAATTTATATCTAAGATGTAGACTTTAACTTTTGTTATTTCACACCATAATTTTGAATTTTATAAGGATTTAGAATTCAAAATTTGAAATTTGAATTCAAATTGTTAAGAGTTAGCTAAATTACTGGAACCTTTTAGCAACTGTTTTCAAACTACTTTCTCAACCAAAATTTGAGTTAATCCAAAGTCAATACTTTAAAATCCAATAATCATTATCTAAGAGTTAACCAAATCAATTTTATTTTGAATTTTTATATTTTTTAAAAAATTAAATTTTGAATTTTTAAAACTAGCTAGTTGAAAGTTGTTCCCTGCTGAAATTTTCTTTTACAACAAGCTTTCAAAAAAAAATTCTTAACCAAATTCTAGGAATTAAATTTCAAAATTTGGAATATGGAATCTTCACTAAGAGATTTAACAATTCAAATTTCAATTTTAATTTTTTTAAAATTTTAAGATTTTAATTTTGAGTTTTTAAAACTAGTTGACTAGAAGTTGTTAGGGCTGAAACTATCTTGCAACAACTCTAACTTCTAGAACGAATTTTTAATCCTAATTTGAGATTTAAATTTTAAAATTTGATTTCTGAAATCTGGACTTCAAAAACTAAAATTTTCAATTTGATTTATTTTTTTTTTAAATTTTAATATTTTTTAAAATTCGGGTTTGAATCACATGTTTGTGCTAATCTAGTTGTTGTGTTAACTAGTTGGTGAATTGTTTGTGCATCCATTCCTAAATCTAATTAAGGGCATTCAATCATAACATAAGGGAAGGAGGTCATTACCTTTCCTTGGTCCAAAACAATCACCCACATTTGCATTGACCTAAACCATAATTAAAATCGAGTAGGAACCTAAAACTAGGGACACCCACAAGTCGGGTTCAAGTGCAAGATGAGACCAAATATTAGTTGAGTTTGTACTTCTTGAAATTGGTATTTAAGGCAAGAGATCCAATGGCAAACGTCTTAAGTGGACTTGCGGTTTTTAATTAGGACCTCATGAAAGTGAGGAGAGCCTCTCGCAACCCCACCTCTTACCTGACCAGTGGAAAAGGTAATTACAACTTTAATTAGTACTTAGTCAATTCTTATATTTTGAACTTTTAGGTCTAGGAGCCCTAGAAGTTAGGTTTTTACTGTTTGCCCATTTGATCTGAAGCCCTATACCAACAGTTCTACATGTATCCATGGATCCCAATCTTGAATTCTTTATGAGGACCTTGACTGAAAAGTTTGATACCCTAACTACATAATTAGGACAAGTGAATAAATAGTTAGGGCAAGTAAATAATCAAATCGGGAACCTTGAAAAAAATTGCTTGACCCGTACTAATCCTAAATCACCTCCCATTGGTCCAAGAGCCCATTATCATGATTTCACCCCAGAGTATAAACTTGGATACCCTTGCCAAGGATTTGTAGATCAGGAGGAGAGAGTCTTTTGGAGCAATCGACCCTATACACCCACTTTTGATGAAAATCCTGAGGTGTACGTCGATTGGGAGAAGAAAATGGATCAGTACTTTGAATTTGATGAAATGTCGGAAGTAAATAAATGTCAATTTGTCAAATTAAACCTAGTCCGACATGTTAAGTCATATTGGGAACATGTTGAGCATAAAAGTTATTATAGTGGGGATAAAATAATTACTTGGAGAGATATGAAGTATAAGTTGAGGGAAAAGTACCTAGGCAAATCTTATAAGCAAAATCTTCCAATCCAATGGTACAAATTGAGACAAGATGATGAAAATATATTTAAATGTATTGCTAAATTCAATAAGTATGAGGGAGATGAAGAAGAGACTAAATCCATGGAATAATTAGAGAAAAAATCTCCTGAACCTATTAAAGAATTTAAGGATGAAATAGAATCAAAGTCTTGTCCAAATGAAGGGCTAGAAAGAGAAAATCCTAAACTTGTTGAAGAACTTAAGGAAGAAGTTTATGAAGCTGGATCTAACCTTATGGATGAATATGATCAAGAACAATCACTTGAAGATAAAATAATTACCCAACCTAAAGAAATCAACAATGGGGATGATCAAAATGAAATCCAAGGACAAAACTATGGAGATCAATCTAAGGATAACATAGAAGATCCGGAATTAATTGATGTTGAATGTTTAGATCTAGAGATCGATGAAGGATCACATATTGGGGTATTGACCGCCGAAGAACAAAACCCTACGGATCAGCCCCAAGAAGCTATAGAACCTTTGAAAACCTTAAAAAATATTTTTTCTAATAATTTTTCTATCCCTGATTCCCCATTTCTGAACATCCACCATCCCGATCCATCATTACATTTCATTCACTCTTCTATCCCATCCGGTTAGGACATCTACCATACCATTGATCTGGTCCCAGTGATATTCAACAGTTATTTTATCAAGACTCTTTGACATATGTTGGGAGCCAAATTAAGATTCACTGCCACCTACCTGAAGTTTTATGCTAGTCTTCAAAGCCATTTAGGGAATATTGGAAATTAGGAACCTTGTTTCCTGGCCCAATAATAAAGTTTAGTCCATAGATAATAAAGTCCATTTGAGCTTGTTTTGTTTTTGTTTGTCTTTTACCATTTAGTATCATTTGCATTTGTCTCTTGTCATTTGGTGTCCCATGTATAAATATCCATGATTATGAGAGTCATATGCATAGCATGATTAGTAAAACAAATTTTGAGCAATGAAATTAACAAGCATATGGCTAAGTTTTGTAAAAAAAATCAAAGACTTTCAGGAAGGAGACTGTCTTGATTAGGCTCAAAATGATTATATGCCCGTGATGTAGGTCCTTTTCAAAATAGTAAGGAAATTGGACCTAATATGTGCTAGATATACCATCCGACTTTGGTATCACCTCCACTTTCAACATTTCAGATCTAGTAAAGTATAAGGAACCGACAATGATACCTAGTGAGCTATTCAAGCCTGATCCACCTTTGAGAGTGAACCAACCCTTGAGTGTCCACCAGCCATATTACTAAAGAGGCAAGATAGGAATGAGCGAATCTTAGATGACAAGATTGTCACTACTCAAAACAAAGACTATCAACGCTATTCGGTTCACTGGCAAGGATGACCTGATTCCAAAGATTCATGGATCACTCGAGAGGACTTACAAAGAATCGATCCTGACCTCTTAGAGTATCACCAAAGCCAGATGAATTCCTACTCGATGGAGTCGAGCCTTTTTTCCACCTCGGGAGAATTGATGGGGATATCAATAATAAGAATATATACTTTGATTAATTAACTTTGTTTTTGCAGCTATAGTTAATAAAATCTTGAGCCATGAAACAAGTCCCAAATTTTCTTGAAGCATACTCATGAGTCAACACATGGAAGAAGACAATTTTTCATGAGTTGACTCAAGCTCAAAGCATGATGGAAAGCCACATCTTCAAAGTCCAATTCAAGCCATTCAAGCCCAATTCAAGCCAAGACTTGAAGCCAAAATTTTTACATGAGGGGACACCTCATCAAGAAACCTTGAGGGAGAAGAAATTACACTACATCAAGACTTTTAAGGGGAACATAAAGATACCTTCCAACAAGTAACATGTGGAACGCCACCTCTAATGACACCTAGGCCTCCACATCAACATTTGACAACCACATGAAGACCTTCTAGAATGCCACATGTCAAGTGGTTGTAACATTCTACCAATAATTTATTTTTAGTTAAAACCACTTACCTAAAAATTGTTGGAGCCAACTAAGACATCCTTATCCCCTTCTCTCCATCCTTGGACAAAATTCCTAGCATTGGAGCCTATAAATAGGGCCCCTAGGCTCTTATTGTATTCATTCTATGCTATGATTTGAATTAATGAAAGGATTGTTTCCTTGTATTCTAGTTTTCTTGAATTCTTGTTTGGGGTGAAAGTTTCTAGTTAGTTTGAGTGTGTAGATCCTTATCCAAGGAGAGAATGAGAGTTTTCTAAGTTTGAGTTTGAAAGTGAAAAGTGCTTTTGCAAGGAGTAAAGGATGGGATGCCCATTGATGGATCTATGATCAAGCTCCAAGTCCCAAGCCACCGGCCACTTTCTTCTTCTTCCTTTTTTTCTTTGTTTCCATTCCAACTCCAATTCTTCTTCCATGTCTAACCCCAAATTTCTTTGCAGGTTCTCTCAAGTTCCTAGGTCAAGGATGAAGGTCTCCATGCCATGGATCAAGGCCAAGGTGAGTCTCAAAGTAGAGAGTGCAAATCTTGATTTCTAGACCTCAATCCTTGAGTGATGAGAGCTCCTTCTTCCACCAAATAATTAGCCATCATTGTTAGTAGGAAAACTCTTCCTAAGCTTCATTAGATCTTATCATTTGAAGGTTAACTTGCCTTAGTAGTGATGGTTTCCTTGCCATGTAGATCCTAATCCTTATTTTGAACTAGATCTACATTGCAGGACTTAAATAATAGATTAACTAGTCTCCTTATGAAAATTCTTTTCTTGGATTAATTTAGCCCATTTATTTGATAATTAATTGCTCAAGTTTGCTTGCTGGTTAGCTTGCTAAAACTCTCCATTCATTATTTTATTTTTGTCCCCCATCACTAAACCTCTAGAACTGTACTGCTGCTAGCAAACTGTCCATCTTGCCCATCATCACCATCAGTGTCACTGCTGCTATCACCACCAGTGTCACTATTTGAATCAAAATCTATAGGAGGAGGTGGAGGTGCAGATAGACCAGAAGTGCCAGAAGGCATCAAAGATCTCAGCATGTCCTGTATCTGTGCAAATCCAGTCTCCATTGCACCATGAAGAGAACCAATCTGCATGTCAGTGTGCACCCATAAGCCCTGTAGCTCGATCTGTACCTAGGTAGTCCTAGCTGATAATTGTGATATCTCCTTATAGACCCCCATAATCTGGTTTGAGATCCTCTGCTCAAAGTCAGAATCAGTCCCTATAGTGGGCTGAGGTGCTGGAGCTGGAACTGATACTGCTGGAGGAGTAACTGGCTCATGCTGCTCAGGTGCATCTGCTGGAGCCGGTGGACTAAACAGAGATACAGACGGGCCAGCCTCGGCTGCTCGGATGTCATCCTTCTCATCAAGCTCCTACCTTGACTCCTTGCACACCAATGACCTGCGACTCTCTGATAACCTATCCGGTGCAGGGACCGTTCATCATGCATGTCGGTACGAAGCATCTCCTTGGAGGCCTCCTCCTCCAAAGAAATCCCATTGGCTTAGAATAGAAGTGTCAGCCCCATCCCGTAGGGCAAGCAGAGCCATCACTAAGTGGCCACCTCACCCATCTGATAGACCATCAGTTTAGGGATATTGATGGCCGTCCTCTGTGTAAGGCATACCATCAAAGTAAGCTCCAGCTCTATAATAAAATAAAACCTTCCAGTCTTCGAAAGCAAGATGCGTGCGATAATGTAGTGTAGTAATTGCATCTCGACAGATAATTGATTGGCAGCGACAGTTGATATACCCTGCACATTATACTTCTCAAGCATACACTGAAAAGCAACCTCCCAATCTTCAATACAAGTAGCTGCAATGCCGCTAGTGGTATATCCCAAACTCTGCTCAGAGTGTCCCGAGTCACAAGAATCTGGACACCTCGGACCACGTCACTCCACATGAGGCCATTAGTGGCAAAGCTCCCATAGAATTCTCTAATCAAATATGGGTAAAACATTTCCTTCATGATACAAAATGAAATCAATCCAGCAGCTCTAAGCAAATCACATATACCAAAACCCTCTTTGCCTATGAAATCTTGATCGACTCGGCGTCCACATGCAATAATTTTTCCAGAAACTCTTTCCATCATAAGGGACGGTTGAGGGGGCACTCTCTCCTACCCAATGTTCTACTGTTCCCAGTCTAGATCGAAACGTGCCTTGGATCTCCTCTCGGCTAGACTGGGATCCTCTCTAGCTAGGCTTGACCTCTTCTTCTTGGAAGCAACTTGCTTTCGAGGACCCATCTTCACCAAAGACCATAAGAACCGAAACGGGTTCACAGAAAGAAAAGGATAGGACTGGGAGATTGGATTCTTTGGGAAAAGGATGGTTGGATTCACTGAGAAAAGGATTTCGGCCAAAAGAAAACAAAGAAGCCAAAGAAAAATGGCTAGAACTGAATGAGTTCAAGGGAAAAAGAGAGGATTTTACTTGAATAGGAGGGATAAGACCGAGAGATCACTGTTCCGGCACCAAGAAGACATAAGAGGACCACTTGGGTGAGAGATAAATAAAAAACAAAGTGATTCGAAAGGTCCCGTTGATGCCCTAAAAAGATAGTTTGACATTCGTGAGTCGACACTTGGGTTTTGGTTAAGTGTCGACACTTACGTGAGTCGACACTTGACCAAAATCTCAAGTGTCGACACTTGGCTAGAAAATCAGAAAAAAATCTAGAAAAATTTTCAATGCATAGTCAAAAAATCAAGAGGGTTCTGGTGAATGATCTAAGACAAAATTAAGAGATTTTGAGCTCAAGGAATTAAATAAAAAGAAGGTTTAAAAGAGTTCTAATCAAAGGGATCAATGATGCCTTTGAAAGAGTTCTAATCAAAGTGATCAATGATGCCTAATTCTCTTCTTATCATGCAAAATCTATCTTCGCTAAGGGATTTAGTGAAAATATCTACTAATTGACTATCAGTACACAAAAATTCAAGCATTACATTATAATTTTGCACATGATCTCTTATGAAATGATATCTTATTTCAATATGTTTGCTTCTTGAGTGTTGAATTGGATTTTTGGTTAAATTAATTGCACTTGTATTATCATATCTTATAAGTGTCTTAATTTGATGCCAAAATCCTCGAGTTGTTATTTGATTCATAAGATTTGAGCACAACAGCTTCTAGCTGCTATATATTTGGTTTCTGCCATAGATAGAATAATTGAATTATATTTCTTGCTAAACCATGAAATCAAATTAACTCCAAGAAATTGACAGGTTTCACTTTTACTTTTTCTATTAAGTTTACACCCAGCAAAGTCAGCATTAGAATATACAATCAATTCAATAGATGAATCTCTAGAGTACCAAAGTCCATTATTAATTATGCCAGATAAATATTTAAGTATGTGTTTAACAGCCAACAAATAAGACTCTTTAGGAGCAGACTGATATCTTGCACACATACATATGCTAAATATAATATCTGGCTTGGTGGGGACACCAGAGGCACCAGGATAAGAAAGACGCTTCTCATCCCTCTGTGGATTACTTAGTGGTGTTTGAGTCCATTTGTGATAAGGGCTTAGTTCATTTGAGTTGTTATTTTATTATTTGAGTCCTGTACCAATCAGCTCATGTTGAGCTAGTCTTCTTTCTGAGTCCTGTACATGTTAGTCCACGTCCAGTGAAGACTCATACAAGAGAAGACCAAGCCAGTCTAAGTGAAGACCAACCCAACTAGAAACTATGAAGACCATGGAAGGCCTAGGAGAAGAAATCAGGAGCCCGAGAGACAAATCAGAAGCGCTGAAGTCCTGGACCACAGCCTGAAGCAAAATGGGCCAGCCAAGGCCCAAGAGGGGAACCAAGGGGCGCCAAGCCTTATGCTCACCACCCCTTGGTCAGCCACTAGGGTCACCTCCCTTGGTTGACCAAGTCAAAAGAGAGGAGGAGAGATTTGAGGGATTTTTCAACCTAAACCTACCATGTAATCTAGCTAGGGTTTGGGTGGGATTAAAACTCCTAGGTAATATCTATTATAACCTTACTTGGGGGCCAAGTTTAAAAGTCTATTTAAGAGACTCTACTCTCTTGTATCAAAGCACTTTTATTCATGAAATTTAACTGAGTTCTTCCAATTACTGTGTGCTACCTGCTGTGTGCTAAGGAGATTCTGTGTAAGCCCCTCCGTCTTCCTGGTGTCCCGCGTCTAGTCTCCAGCCACCATCCATCTCTTCAAACCCTAGCCGCCCAACCTCAAACTCTTTTTTCCCTTGCTGTTTTCCCTTTACTACTTCATATTTTCTTTGTTTTCTCACCCTTGAAAGGTTGTTTGCAGGTCCCTCGGCTTCTACGAATCCAACGATTCCAGCGGGCAGCGATCGGGTCACCGAGTAGAAAGTCGAGAATTCGTGGGTCTCTGGCTTGATTTTCTAGGCTGCATCCAGAAGCGAGAGTGATTCCTTCATTACGATCTACACCAGGTACATCAACCATTGTCAAATACACCCCCTTTGCTTTTAAGTCGCTTTATTGGAGAAGTACTAGCCCAACCGAGACTTCTCAGCCTCGGCGATCCACTTTTTCTATTACTTTTAGGTTCTACTTTGCATGCTATAGTTTCTTACTTGCATAGAATCATTTTCTTAGATTCATGGTCTGTTCTTCATAAATTAAACACATAACTTAATAAAAAAAATTACAAAAATAATTTGCATGCAATTTTAGTTCCGCATCATTTGGTATCAGAGCCTATTTTGGGCTCAATTCTCTTTGGATATTCGGATCAGGTGCTTCACCATGGCCGTCCGGTCATTGGAGACTAATAGGGCTGCAAGACCCTCTCTTCCCAATCTATGGGATCTCTTATGGAGGCAGGGGTGCTGCTGTGAATTGACCCCTGAAGAAGAACACAAAGAGTTCCATTAAGGTTTTTGCATTCTCAGCCTTCTCAGTACATCCCCGTTGTTTCAATTGTTTCTGCCTGCATAGAACTCAGAAAAATCTAAAATTTATTTTGTTGAGTTTCTTGTAATTGAAATTAATTTTAAGAATTTTCTTAGGCTTCATTTTAGTCTGTGGATTTTCTTCCAGCTGAAACACTGTCTGAGAATAGTTATGCTCTATTTTGGTAGCAAAGCTGATTTCGGAAAATTTAGGGTTCTTTTAGTATAATTTTTGCATATCTTTAGTTTTGGCATGTTTCTTACATATTAGGTCATAATCTTCACATTATCTTTCTATTTAATAAAATAGCAAAATAAAAAAAATTACATATATTCACAAAACACCAAAAATACTTAAACCCTAATTTGCATTTTCATCTGCCTGCCATCATTGCATAAAATACTTTAAGGGCACTTTCTATATGTCAGATAAGGGAAAGAGTTGATAACCTCTCCTTAGCCCAAAACCACCTACCTTGCATTCAGTCCTAAGCCTAATTTAAAATTAACTAGACTTAATTTGCCCTAGTGGGCTAGGGACACCCATCGGTCGGGTTCAGTCATTGTGGGATGACTAGTTCACCCAATTCATCTCCTATTGCTGGATTCTGGTGTCTAAGCTAGAGGTACAATGTCAAATGACCTAAGCAGATCGGTAGTTCTTTAATTGGGTCCCTACGAGAGCAGGGGGCCTCCCACCATCCCACCTCTTACCTGGCCAGTTGAAGGACTTGGATTTGAGTTGTGTGTAAGTTGAGTCAGCCCATTTTGATTGGGCTCTAGGTCTAGGCGGCTGTAGTTGAGTCAATGTTGAGTCTTGCATGAGCACTAGATCAGAAACATCATAGCACCCACCATCTCCACCTTTGGCTGAAACCATGGATAATCTTGAAGCCCAGATTAAAGCCCTTACTGAATAGCTAGCCCAATCCTTAGCCTAGGCGAATACCCAAATAACTCAATCCGATACCTGAACCCACAATAGACTTGATCACTTAGCCCATAGGTTTGAACATATAGACAACTGACTAGAAATCCTAGAAAAAACCCGTAGGACCTAGACTAGATCCAAACCTGAGCCACCTTTACCCACACTACCCAAATTATATGAACCTAGAACCTATGTATCCAAAACCTATGAACATAGATCCTATGCACCCACTCCCTATAAGCCTAATATAACCATGACCTATAGATCCAAACCCATAGGCCATCGATCGGAACCCCATAAGGCTAGTATCCCTAGATATGAACATAGTATTAATCCACTACCCCTTAGTCAACCTGAACCCACTAGGAGTAGTGCCCATAATTAGAAACTAGGACCTAGCTAATTTTTCCTTAGCCGACCTTCTCCTACCACCCCTGTGATTCACAAGGCTTACATTAAAGCGGAAGTGTATGAAGCTGATGTGGACTTAGTGGATGAGTATGAGGTAGAAGAGGAGACACCTCTAAAAGACCTAGAATTAGTTGACCCCGTAGGTACCCGGTAGAAGCCAATCTAGAGTTAGTTGACCTTGACTATACCCAGCCTAAAGCTGTAGTGGAAGAACAATTAGAGAAAGAGAACCCAGAGACTACTGCTAGAACCTTACCTGAGGAAACCATAGAGGAGAGCCAAATTAAGAATCTAGTCCTAAAATATAAGAACCAGAAGAATTTATTAAGGACCTGATCTCTTTGAATCAGTACCCTCAGGAAAAGCCCCCTCCTATAGTTTCCATTAAGGACCTCTTCCCCGAGATTAGTAACCCATCCTTCCATTATGCAAACCCTGTAGATATATCTCAACCTCGTAAGGTTAGCCTCATTAGTCTAGGATTAGTCCCTGACACGCCTTCTTATATCCTACTTTATCCAACTAACCCTGAACCTTTTTCCCTACCCTACCAGACTAATCATGAACCCATCTTTTATTTTTTGCCCTTTCCAGAAACCTTCAGCATTTCTAGGATCATTAAATTGTATTTAGTTGAGATTAGCATACTGCATACATTCATTACGCATGTTAGGTTTGCATCTTGCTTCTGGCATACCCTATGGAATTTGCTAAGAGTCCACTATAAATTTTCATGTGCATGTCAAGCTAGGATCAAACCTAGAGAACCTATAATCTATTAGGTTTAGGTCCAAAGAGTTCAATAAAATTTCCTTTAATAGGAATGCATAGTCGAGTCTGTTAGGTGTTAGTTTGAGTCCTTTGCGTCACCTATTAGGAGTTTGCATATACCTAGCATGTCCACACCTGCACTGAACACCGCATAGCATATGCATTAGGATATTAGCCATAAGAGTAAATTAAGTAATGAAACATCTAACAAACTGGCTAATTCTTGAATAAGAGCCAATAGATTCAATGTAGAAAATTTTATCTTCGTTCGGCTTAGGTCTAAAAAGAAGCTTCATGCTTGTAGAGCCGGACCTTTTAAAGTGATAGAAGAGGTTGGACCAAATGCCTATGTATTCGATTTGCCTTCGAATTTGGGCATTAGTTCTACTTTTAATATCGTAGACTTGGTTGAGTATAGGAAACCGGCAGTGATACCCAGTGTGGCCTTTGGACCTACTCCTTCCATTGTGAGTGACCCTACCCCAGAGTGTCCACCAGTTATTTGGCTTGAGAGAGGAGAATGGATTGAGCGTATCCTGGATGATCAAGCCATTATGATCTGGGGCTGCGGCTATCAACGCTACCTGGTCCGATGGCAAGGCCGGCCAGAATCAGACGATTTATGGATTTCTCGAGAGAACATGCAGTGCCTTGACCCAGACCTTCTCGAGAGATATGTGAGCCAGTGTGACCCTTACTCGACAGGGTCGAGTTCCTCTCATCCCAAAAAAATTGGTGGGGACACCAGAGGCACCAGGATAAGATAGAGGCTTCTCAACCCTCTGTGGATTACTTAGTGGTGTTTGAGTCCATTTGTGATAAGGGCTTAGTCCATTTGAGTTGTCATTTTATTATTTGAGTCTTGTACCAGTCAGCTCATGTTGAGCTAGTCTTCTTTCTGAGTCCTGCACATGTTAGTCCGGGTCCAGTGAAGACTCATACAAGAGAAGACTAAGCCAGTCCAAGTGAAAACCAACCTAATTGGAAGCGCCTAGGAGAAGAAATCAGGAGCCCGAGAGACAAATCAGAAGCCCTAGAGTCCTGGACCGCAGCCTGAAGCAAAATGGGCCAGCTAAGGCCCAAGAGGGGAACCAAGGGGCGCCAAGCCTTATGCTCACCACCCCTTGGTCGGCCACTAGGGTCACCTCCCTTGGTCGGCCAAGTCAAGAGAGAGGAGGAGAGATTTGAGAGATTCTTCAACCTAAACGTACCATGTATTCTAGCTAGGGTTTGGGTGGGATTAAAACTCCTAGGTAATGTCTATTGCAACCTTACTTGGGGGGCAAGTTTAAAAGTCTATTTAAGAGACTCTACTCTCTTGTATCAAGGCACTTTTATTCATGAAATATAACTGAGTTCTTTCAATTGCTATGTGCTACCTGCTGTGTGCTAAGGGGATTCTGTGTGAGCCCCTCCATCATCCTAGTGTCTCGCACCCAGTCTCCAGCCGCAATCCATCTCTTCAAACCCTGGCCGCCCAACCTCAAACTCTTTTTCCCTTGCTGTTCTCCCTGTACTACTTTATCCTTGCTTTGTTTTCTCACCCTTGAAAGGCTATTTGCAGGTCCCTCGGCTTCTACGAAATCAACAACTCCAGCCGGGCAGTGATTGGGTCATTGGGTAAAAAGCCAAGAATCTGTGGGTCTCTGGCTTGATTTTCCAGGCCGCATCCGAGAGCGAGAGTGATCCCTTCATCTACAATCTACACTGGATGCATCAACCATTGTCAGGTACACCCCCTCTGCCTGTCAGTCTCTTTATTGGAGAAGAACTAGCCCAACCGAGACTTCTTAGCCTCGGTGATCCACTTTTTCTATTACTTTTAGGTTCTACTTTGCATGCTGTAGTTTCTTAATTGTATAGAATCCTTTTCTTAGATTCATGGTCTGTTCTTTGGGAATTAAACACACACTTAATCAAAAAAAATTACAAAAATAATTTGCATGCAATTTTAGTTCCATATCATTGTGTGAGCCCAGGGATCTGTGTGATCCCTGATTTACTATGTGGGGGAATCTATGTGAACTCTAGTTATCCTTCTAAACCCTTTGCCATCTTTTTTCTTCTTCCAGGTAAACCCTAATCTCCTGGTGACGTCTCAGCTCGCCAGCGATCCAACCCTGATAGTTATCCTTCTAAACCCTTTGCCATCTTTTTTCTTCTTCCAGGCAAACACTAATCTCCTGGTGACTTCTCAGCTCGCCAGTGATCCAACCCCGATCTCTGTCCCGCATCATGGCCTACTAGCAGTTAAAATAGCAGTGAACCAATGATACCTCTATATAATTTTTGATCTACACTTTTACCTTATTCATCTTTATCTAATTTACAAGAAGGGCTTATAGGTATACCTATTGATCTGGTAGTCTCCATTCCAAACTTCTTTAAGTTTTTTTTTTGTGTACTTAGCTTGGTTGATGAAGATCCCTTCTCTAGTTTGCTTAATTTGGAGTTCGAGAAAAAAATTAAGCTCTCCCATCATGCTCATCTCGAACTCTCCCTGCATAAGCTTAGTAAACTCTTGACAAAGAATTTCATTAGTAGTATCAAAAATAATATCATCAACATTCACTTTTACTACTAAGAGATCATCATTCTTTTTTTTCAAAAACAATGTAGTGTCTATATTTCCTCTAGAAAAAATAATTTTCCAAGCAAAAATTTACTTAATATATCATACCAAGCTCTTGGAGCTTGTTCTAAACCATAAAAAAGCCTTGTGGAGTTTAAAAATATGATTGGAAAATTCATGATTTTCAAAACCAGGGGGCTGATCTACATATACTTCTTCTTCAATAAATCCATTTAGAAAAGCACTTTTGACATCCATTTGAAATAGTTTGAAATCCATGAAACATGCAAATGCTAATAATAGTCTAATTGCCTCAAGTCTCGCAACAGGAGTAAAGGTTTCATCAAAATTAATCCCTTCTTCCTGATTGTAGCCTTTGGCAACTAGCCTAGCTTTATTTCTAGTAACTACTTCATTTTCATCAAGTTTGTTTCTAAAAACCCATTTGGTTTCAATTATTAAAATATTTGAAGGTCTTTCAACTAAAGTCCAAACAATATTTCTTTTTGAATTGATTTAGTTCATCTTGCATAGCATTTATCCAATTACAATTATTTTCAGCTTTTTCAATTGATTTTGGTTATATTTAAGAAATAAAACCTAAGTAATCATATACATTTCTCAAAGAGGAATGAGTATTTATCCCTTTCTATGGATCACCAATTATAAGTTCTTTGGGGTGTCCACGAGCATACCTCCATTCTTTAGGTAATGGCTTCGGTATTGATGAAGCTCTAGCTTCTTGTACTTGTTCTCCTTCGTTGTTTTGATCACCATCTTGCTCCTTGGAAGGCTCTTCATTGATGTTCATTTTTTCAATCCTTTGAATACATGTTTCATCATCAAGAACATCTTCTTTTCTAGAAGATTTTTCATTAGTCTCATCAAAAATAACATGGATGGATTCTTCAACAAGTGTTCTTCTGTTAGAGACCCTGTATGCCTTTTTAGATGTAGAGTAACCTAAAAAGATATCCTCGTTTGACTTCGCATCAAACTTACTTAGATTATCTTTGCCATTATTTAAAATAAAACAACAACATCCAAAAATATGACAATACTTAATAGTTGGTTTCCTACCTTTCCAAAGCTCATAAGGTGTTTTCTTTAAATAGGCCAGATTAAAACATGATTTAAAACATAGGATACAATATTTATGGCTTCCATCCAAAAATATCTAGGTAAATCATTTGCGTAAAGCATGGTGGGTGTCATTTCTTTAAGAGTTCTATTTTTTCTTTCTACCATTCCATTTTGTTGAGGTATCCTAGGTGTAGAAAAGTTGTGATGAATACCATTTTCATTGCAAAACTTTTCAAAATCATGATTTTCAAATTTTGTACCATGATCACTTCGTAAAGAAATAATTAAAATACCTTTTTTATTTGAAACTCTCTTATGAAATTTAATGAATGTAGAAAATATTTCATCTTTATGAGCTAAAAACATGACCCATGTAAAACATGAGAAGTCATCCACAATAACTAGACCACACTTCTTGCCTCCCAAACTAGTTATTCTAGTAGGTCCAAAGAGGTCCATATGAAGTAATTCTAGGGATCTAGATATAGAGACTACTCCCTTAGATTTGAAAGATGATTTAGTTTGTATTCCAAGTTGGCAAGCACTACAAATCTTGTCCTTTTCAAAACTAAATTTTGACAAATCTTTTATGAGATTCTTTTTGTTTAGTTTTGAAAGAAAATGCATACTTGCATATCCTAGTCTACGATACCAAAGCCAACTAGTTTCATTGATCTTGGCTTCCATTGCCACTAGCCATTGACCATTTTGTACTGGTACATCATCAAGATCAACCATGTAAATATTTCCATGCCTATGACCAATAAACTTGATGCCATTGTCATCAAGACTAGATACAATGCACATGAAAGATTCAAAAACAACTTTAAAATTTTTGGCACAGAATTAGCTAATACTAAGCAAATTATGCTTCAAACCATCAACAAGAAGAACATTATCTATATAAGTGAAGGGGGTGATATGGACTTTACCGATACCAATGATTCTACCCTTTCCATTATCACCAAAGGTTACATTATCACCATTTTGATACTCAAGAGATGAGAATTACTTCACATCTCTAGTCATGTGCCTTGAGCAACCGCTATCAAGGTACCACAATCTTCTTTTGTTGGTTGCAAGACACACCTACAAAAAAAAGTTAGGTGGAGACTTTAGGTACCTAAGTCATCTTGGATCCTTTAGGATTAGTAAATGTGGTTCTTTTTGGAACCCAGATTTTTCTAACCTAATTTAGTTTCCTTTTGTCATACTTATAAAATTTATGTCCTACTTTGCCACAAGAATAACAAGTAATAGTAGAAGAAGCAGGTACAAAGAAATTTTTGAAATATTTTTATTATTTTTGTGGTCTAAAACCTAAATTAGCTTTGTTAAAAATAGCTTTTTAGTTATTTAAAAGCATGTTAAGTTTTTCTAAATTATAAGTAAATTTTTCAACAAAAGGTTTTACTTTTTCAAGTTCTTCTTTGTACTTCTTGTTCTCTTGCAAAAGCTCTTTATTTTGTTTAGTAAGTTTTTCAATTATTGCAAAAGATTTATCCTTTTTAAATATTCCTTTTCCTTTTCCAAAGAGGTAATTTTATTAGTTAACTTTTTATTTTCTTGAAGCAAACAATCATTTTCTATTAAAGACTTATCATTTGTTTTAATCAACTCCAAATTTTGCTTTCTTAGTTCTTTGTTTTTCATTTTAAGTTTTTGATATTCTACTACTAGTTCATCAAAAATATCATGCAATTCTTCGAAAGTAAACTCATTTTCAGGTTCAGATTTTACCTCATTATCGTTAGCCATTAAGTAGAAATTGGTGACCTCGTGCTGCTCTTCATCGAAGCTTGAGTCTTCACTCTCACTCCAGGTTGCCATCATGGCTTTCTTTATGAATTTCTTTCTGCTCTTTTTGAGAGTGGGGCAATCCATCTTGAAGTAACCTGGTTTCTTGCACTCGAAGCAAATGGGTTACTTCATTTCCTTCTCTTTTTCTTGCTCTTTACTAGGCTCTCCCTTTTGAGGCTTCTTCTTGAAATTGTACTTTTTCTTTGTCGTGAATCTCTTGAACTTCTTTGAGATAAGTGCCGTTTCATCTTCATCATTTTTCTCATCAGAATCATCACTTGAATCTTCCTTGGTTATGGACTTAAATGCTATGGTTTTCTTCTTTTTGTCATTGTCCGCAACCTTCTGTTTTAGGGATAGCTCATATGTCATGAGAGATGCCAAAAGCTGCTCAAGAGGAAGAGTGTTGACATCCTTGGCTTCTTCGATGGCTATCACCTTTGGATCCCATGATGAAGGAAATGACCTGAGAATTTTGTTAACTAGTTCAGCATTAGAAATGACTTTTCCTAAGCTTCTCATGCCATTCACAATGTTAGTAAATCTAGTATACATTTCACTAATAGATTCAAATAGTTCTATTCTAAACATTTCATAAGTATGAATAAGCATGTTAACTTTGGTAGTCTTCACTTGATGTGTACCCTCATGGGTAACTTCAAGTGTATCCCATATTTCCTTGGTGAAGAGATAATTTGAAATTCTATTGAACTCACTTGGGTCTAATGCACAAAACAATAAATTCATAGCCTTAGCATTAAGCTTAACTTGCTTAATGTCATTCTCATCCCAATCATCTTCCAATTTGGGAGTGAGAATGCCATTAACCAAGGCGGTTGGCTGATGAGGATCTTTAACAATGGTCCTCCAAATATTATAATCAAAGGCTTGAATGAAAATGTGCATGCATATCTTCCAATACGTGTAATTTGTGCTATTAAACAATAGGGGACGGTTTGAGGCTTGACCCTCAATAATACCAACACCAATTTAGGCTACCATTAGATCTTTAACTCAAGATCATTAGACCTATATGCTGAGTACCAGGCTCTAATACCACTTGTTGCCCAGCGTAGCAACCCAAGGGGGGGTGAATTAGGTTTCTTTAAAAATTTAAGCAAATATGTGCTGAACTTAAAGTATTTGTGAAGCAATACAAATAAGCACAATATGAATAAGATGCAATGCTATGTGAGGTAAGCAATAAATGCAAGAGGAGAAAGAACACACATACAAACATAAAATATTTATAGTGGTTCAATGCACACCAAACACTAACATCCACTCCCGAAGCTACCCTTGGGAATTTCACTATAATCCACCAAGATTATAGCCAACTTGTTTTCAAGGGCTCACAAGTCAAACCCAAAGTTGGTTTTCTCACTTAGGCTCATCAACAACCTTTTCTCAAGCCAACCTAGGCTTGGATTCCAATTCATGACTTGGAAGTGCCTAAAACCTAGTTTCAAATACACTTGAAACTAATCATAACAAATAAAATCAGGAATACAAGTGTAAAGCACAAGAAAAACTCTCTATAGAGTGGAAAATTGAAGCTATGAAGCTCTTATTGATTGCTTGTGTTATCTTCTCATTGGAATCTTTGAAAGACCACTTTTGGAATATTGATTTCAAGGCTCAACAGCAAGATTGGAAGCTTTTTCATATGGAATGTTCTTTCTAGCTCTCTTTTGACTTTTGAAGTGATATTCTCAAAGGTAGAATTTGTCTCTTGTGAGTTAGTTCTTCATGATTGAGTTTGGTAAGAGTTAAATACTTCAAAAACTTCCAAAAAATGGTTTATGATCGTTGGTGGAGCAAAACTAGCTATTTGGAGCCTTTTGGAATCAAATCTGTGCTTCAGAAAATATAGTTGTTACTGTTGTCAGAACCTGAGTCGATACTTGAGTTCTTCATGAGTCGATACTTGACTTCTTCATGAGTTGACACTTGGACCTTCATGAGTCGACTCAAGATATAATTCTTTGAAAAAATAGGGTTCTGTTTCATTCTGTTCTCAGGCTATGAGTCGACCTCTGAGTCAACACTTGGAGCTTGTGAGTCAATACTTGAGTCTTCTGAGTCGATACCTTGAGTCATCACTCAACAAAATCCTCAAAAAATCATAGTTCTGTAATATCTTTTGTCTCAGACCATGAGTCGACACTTGGATTTTGTAAGTCAACACTTGACTTCTTCATGAGTTAACACTTGACTTTTGTGAGTCAACTCAAGGCATGCCAAAGAAGTTTTCTGCATGCCAGTTCTTTTGAAGTGTCGACACTTCATGTTTCATGAGTCGATACTTGGTAGTGCCATTCAAAAAACTCTATGCCAAGCTTCAAAATTTAAAGTGTTTTTCAATGAACTCTCAACTTCTTCTTCATAGAGCCCAGATTAATCCATTTTAAGGTTTTCTAAGGTAAGAAGACTTCTAAAACTCTGAAATTCACTTAGCTTCAAATTGAGTGAATTTGATACTTTTATATAGAAAATTTGATGTGCCTATTTCCTAAAAGTCACAACTACAATTGAAATATTAGTATAAAAAATATACTCAACATTTTGTTCATCATCAAAATCAAAGGCCAAAGCCAACACCTTTTTTGTTCTATTTTCCCTCTACAAGGTGGCATCCCTAGCCTCCACCGTAGAGGATCTGTTCTCCTTGATCGTCTTACTGATTTAACCATTGGAGTATCCCCGCTGGGATCCTCGATCTGGGTTTTCTCTTTTTTGCAAGACCACTCGATCGTGGAGCTAAGAGGAAGAAGGACTCGACACCCCCGAGGAGGCCAACTCATCCAGGCCATGTCAAAGCTATAGGCCATGATAATCTAGGCGACAACATATTGGCATGCTAAGAAGGGGTAGGGTGAAAGTACTAGCACCGTCCATTTTACCTAAGGGGCATCAAGCAGCCCTCGATGATCTTATGGTGGTGACTCATGCACAGGAAGCCTCTGCTAGCCACATGGGGGACGCATCCCACCGTGGGGACAGACATAGCTCGGAGGCAAAGCTTCCTCTTCCTCCGCCACCACCTCTAGTCAATCAATCGATGCAAGTCACCACACTCGCACAGCAGGTCCAGACCTTGACTGCGGCAGTGCACCAGCTGCACCAGCACCACCGATCCCTGGCAACATAGCAGCAACTGAGGATGCCTACGGTCCATGCCACCGATCTGCATGCCAATCTAAGATCTTTCTGGGAGGGGCCATCACGTTTGGCCTTATACTTGCGGGGAAGTCTATGAGTGGCCAGGAAGAGGCACCAAGGCAATCGACTAGTTGGGAGAGCCGCTCCCTAGTCTTGGACCATGGTGTGGTGTCAAGTCACTAGTGCCGACACGATCGAGAGCTGAAGCACAAGTTCCTCCAGTCTGCACCCTCTTCTCCCTCGATGACCTTTATGGAGGGGTTCATAGATGAGGCCATCCATCATTGGGAGGAGAAGCACCTCAAGGAACAAGAATGCAGACTGATGATCTGGCCCACTGGTTTGCTGAGATTCAAGGCTTCTCACGTGAGCCCTTTGGCTATGATGCTCGTCCACCTCTCTCTCTTAGAATCAAAGAGGAACTGATCCCTAGCCGGTTCTACATGCCCCAGGTGGACCCCTACAACAAGACCACGGATCCTCTCAACCACCTTAAGAGTTACAAGACTCTCATGCGGGTCCAAGGGGCAATTGATGCCCTCCTCTGCATCACTTTCCCAGCTATGCTCTGAAAGGCGACCCGAGTCTGGTACTCCTGCTAATGAGGACATCGCTTAGCACTAATCTTGAAGACATCACACAGCATGAATCTTAAGGACATCGCCTAGCATGTATCTTGAGGACATCACCCAGCACAAATCTTGATGTAGATGGTATCATTTTTTGGGGTAAAATTAAGGGTGTACAGGGTATGGGAAAGTTTAATCTTTGACTTATTTGAATCGAAGTTTGTTTCAGATTTATTTTATTGGATCTCTCAGTCTGTTAAGAGTAGTTCCGATTATTTAGAATTTGTTTAGGATTTAGTTTTATCCTGCATTATTCCAATTTTTATTTAAAGAATGTAAATAGTAAAGGATCATCGACAAGCTTTGAATTTGAAAATGATAATTCCTTTCTCTCTTTCTCTGATCTCCTCCCTCTCTTCTCCTCATCTACTTCCCCTCTTCTCGATTCTTCTTCTCCTCTACTACTTCCCCTTCTTCCTAATTCTTCTTCACTTCTCTTCCTCTTCTCTGTTATGTTCCCTCCCCACTTCTTCTTCTTCTTCCTAGAACCACTCAACCAAAGCAACCCTCCTTTATGCTTCCCATGCTCATCGCCACCGCCATCACAAGCCCCCTTCTGCAACCCACCTTCACGCCTCCTACACTCCACCACCACCGTCATATCTAGCCTTTCCCCACCGCACCGCCACCAGTCACCAGAATGGGCTTGTTGATGCGGGATGAGACATGCTAAAGATGATCATAAAGAAATTTCAGATTAATAGAGCAATGATTTCAGATTTTATTTTATGATGTTTTCTTCCTGTTAAGAGTAAGAACAAACTAAGATGATTATGTAAAGATCAAAAGCAACTGCCCGCAGATTAAGATCTAACAAAGTAATAAAGAACAGGATCCTAGGGTTGAGAAACCACTAATTTAGAACATGCTCACCTTCAACAAAGCAAAACTTGTGAGAAGGGAAGGGTTTGCGTACCTGGCAATGATTGTCTCCTTCTTAAAAGATAGGATCACACACACTCCGGATTGGTGCTTGAAAGAAGAAGCTTCTTTCTCGCGGATGTGCCGGGTTTTCTTCAGATGGTCCTGAAGGCAAAGAAGACCTCCTCCAAAGATTGAGGTACTGGAGGAATCCTGCAAACACTGAGGGTTAGGGATTTATAAGATAGGAAAAATATGAAACTGGAAGTTGGAAGTAAAGAAAGTCAGGAGGGGGGCTGCAAGTTGATTGGCGACCTGGAGGATGAGGATACCTGGACTCTGAAGAGGCAGCCTGGAGATGTGGGGATGCTTGGACTTGGAGCTGGAAGCCTGGAGAGGAGGGGTCACGCCTGGGGCTTTGGAGTTGGTAGCCTGGAAAAGGGAGAAGACCTGGAAGCCTAAGGTTTGGAAGAAAGCTGGTGACTTAGTGTTTGGATGGAAGAGAAGGGGGTGGCTAAGGCTTATGGTTTGGAAACTTGGATTGGTGTTAGGCCTCTTACACTCTCCCTCACGGAGCATCAATGCTTAAAGCAAAGGAAACTGGAAGAAAAAATTTCTTTCATTCATTAATCATCAATTGAGTTTTTACAAGAGGGAGGAAGGGTATTTATAGATCACCCAGTCCTCTCCCTGTCAAAGTTGGAGTACAAAGTTTGAGTGGGATAATGAGACTTGAGTCTTTGTTGAACTGGAAGGCTTGACTCCTTGTTGGACTGGGAGGCTTGACTCCTTATTGGACTTGGAGGCTTGACTCCTTGTTGGACTTGGAAGGCCAATTCCTCTTAGGCTTGCGACGCCAATCCCTCTTGGGCCTGGGATGCCAACTCTTGGAAGGTTTGGGCTGCAACTCCTTATGGGCTTGGGCGCCAATTCTTTGAAGGGTTGGGCGGCAATCCTGGTGGGCTTGGGGCAGCCTGAGTGGGGACCAGGGGAATGGCGCATGAAGTCTCATACCCTGGACTTCAGTAGGGGCCTGATGACTCTCCTCTTGGACTTGACTTTGAATGAAAGAAGTCATAATTACAAGACTCAAATGAACTCACCTGACTGGACTGAAATAAATGGACTCAATTGACTTAATGGACTCAATTGTCTTAACTTTATTACAGGACTTAACTGACTTAATGAACTCAATTGACTCACTTTATTATAGGACTCAAGTGACTCAGGACTGATGGACTCTACAGGACTCAAAATCTAATCAGAAATCCATAATGGGCCCAGTAATCTCTGTCTGATCCTGGTGCCCACACCAATTCCCCAGGATGGGAGGAACTCGATCCTGTCAAGTAAGGGTCAATCCAGCTATGGTACTGCTCTAACAGGTCTGGGTTGAGGCATTGCAGATCCTCTCTAGTGATCCATGAATCCTCAAATTCTGGTCGATCTTGCTAATGAACCAAGTAATGTTGGTAGCCTTTGTTCTGGGTATAATAGCTTGGTCGTCCAGGATACACTAAATCCTTTCTTTTTTCTCGGGCAAATTTATTGGTAGACACTCAGGTATGGATTCGCTCTGAAGAAAAGGGTTAGGTCCAAAAGGCTTATTGGGTATCATTACTATCTCCCTATACTCAACTAGGTCTAAGATATTGAAGGTTGAGCTAATACAAAATTTGGGTGGTAACTTGAGCACATAGGCATTAGGTTCAACTTTCTTTATCACTTTGAAGGGTCCAGCTCCACGGGCATGTAACTTTTTCACGGTCCCCAGAGAAAACCGTTCAAGTCTAAGCCTAATCATCACATAGTCTTTCTCAGTAAATTCTTTAACTCTTTTTCGAAAATTAGCTATGTTTTTATAAATATCATTGCTCATATTAATCTTATTGCTAATTTTCTTATGCAGATCTCTAACATGCTGTGCAAATGATTTAGCGAACTCAGAGACTCATGCAGGTATGGGCAAAGGGATTAGGGCTTTGGGTCTGTTAGGCTCATAATCATGGACAATCTCAAATGGACTCTTGCCTGTGGACCTATTGAAAGAAATTTGTTAAATCTTTAACTACAACTTTGTGCTTGACCCTTGGTTGGTGGGTGACATGCAGATACAAATTTTACATGAACTCCTAATAAATGCCATAAGGTCTTCCAGAAATAGATAGCAAATCTAACATGTTCATATGATTTATGCAACCTGTTAATCAAGTGGTTCTAGAAGCATTGGAAGCCTTAGGATAGGGTAGGAAATAAGAAGAGGATTCGTGGAATAGTCTTTGATTAATGGGGATGACCTCAAGATTTGGATATTGACTTATATCTATAGGCAATAAAAGGTCTACTTTATGGAAGAATGAGTCAGCAATTTCAGGAAAGAGATCCTTAATTAGGACTAAAGGAGTGAATTCCTTCTGAGGGTACTGAATTGAAGAAACCATGTTCTCACTAATTTCCTCTTGTACTTGAATTTTAGGATTAGGCTCTAAAATTTGGTTTTCTTTTAGTATTTCCTCAGGTAAAGTCCTTGTAGTAGCAGTGTTATTCTCCTCATAGTTCTCTCCTCCTAATTGTCCTTCTAATACAGCTTCAGTTTGAGTATATTCCTGGTCAACTAGTTCTGGATCGGCCATGTATATTTCTTCTTCAATGTCATCTTTGTGAACAAATGGGATAGTAGGGGTCGGTCAGCTAAGGAGAACTTGACTAGTACTTGGCTTATATCAGGGGTACTAATCTTATTGGGTTCAGGTCGATGGGTTATGGGTCCCCTCTGCTCATAGGACATGGGTAGGTATTTTTTTAAGTTTGATCTTCATGGCTTTCCATGTGACTATGGATGTGTCTCCTCTTTGTCTAGTTATGCATTCAACACTCCCCCAGTATAGCCTAGCCTAATAGACTAACTTGAGTTTGGCATACTTACACTTCCTTTCTTCAGTCATCTCATTCCACTCAAAGTACTAGTTCATATCTCCTTCCCAATCAATGTATACCTTAGGGTCAAGGCTGCCATCAAATATAGGTGCTTCTAACCTGATGTTCCTAATGGCTCTCTCATCTTGGTCAAGGAAATCATGATTGGGTCTCCTCTGATTGTGCTCTAAGATTGGGTCATGGCATGGGGCTCTTCTAGGGTTGGGAGGTGTGGGAAGAGGTGTCTCAAGTTCAGATTTAGTATGGGTCTCATGGGTTCTCTCTAGGTTTCCAACACGTTCCTCCATTTGATCAAACCTATTATTTAATTGGGCAAATTGTTCAGTCATGGTCCTTAGTAAGGTTTCAAAATTAGACTCCATGGTTAGACTAGGTTAGGTTTGAGACTGCTAGTATTGGACTCCTGATCTAGTGGTCATGCAATAAGCACACAAATCGTTCTAGGGTTTTTGCTAGACCTAACAGCTCAAGTAGAATAAGTCAGCTCAACTTACAACTAATTCAATAATTACCCTCTCCACTGGCCAGGTAAAAGGTGGGGTTATGGGGGGCCCCCCTATTCTTGTAGGGTCCTAATTAAAAACCATAAGTTTGCTTATGGCATTTGCCTCTGGACCTCTTTCCTAGACACCAGCTTCAAGAAATAACTGAAGGATTGAGTGCACTAACTTTCTCACAATACCATGAACTAGACCTGTTGGTGTCCCTAGTTCAATTAGGTTGAAACTCAATTTTAATTAGGCTTGGGATCGAGATGAGGGTAGTTGTTTTGGGTCAAGAAAAGGTGATGAAATCCTTCCCTTATATGATAGAGTAAAATTGCCCTTAAGTGAATTTAATTATGCATGCACACATATGAAATATGCAACATGAAACTAAAATCAGAAAAATATACAGAAAATATTTTTTTTTTTATTTTTTTATGCAAATGGTAGATTTAACAAAGACTAATAATAGCTAATTAAATGCAAAGAAAACTATGTTTTGAAGGTTTCACTACAAACAAAATTCAGTCCTAATCTAGTGTTGCAGAAATTTTAGCAATACAGGCTTTAGGTTTTCATGCAGATTTTTTTATATTTTCAGATCTAAAAATTAAAAGAAAATTGCAGAATTGTAGAAGACTAATTATGGGATTGATGGATACAAAGATTGATGATAAACAAAAGGGTTTTAATGAAAAACAAGTCTTAGGTTTAGTCTACTATGCAGAAATTTTAGCATGCAGAATTTTTTTGGTGTTTTTGTTTAAAAAAGTATGCATGAACATGTCCTAAACCATGCTCTGTTACCAAATTGATGCGGGATAAGACATGCTAAAGATGATCATAAAGAAATTTCAGATTAATAGAGCAATGATTTCAGTTTTTTTTTTTAATGATGTTTTCTTCCCGTTAAGAGCAAGAACAAACTAAGATGATTATGTAAATTAAGATTAGAAATAACTACTCGTAGATTAAGATCTAACAAAGTAATAAAGAAATAGGATCCTAGGGTTGCGAAACCACTAATTTAGAACATTTTCACCTTCAATAAAGCATAACTTGTGAGAAGGGAAGGGTTTGCATCCTGGCAATGATTGTCTCCTTCTCGAAAGATGGGATCACACATACTCTGGATTGGCGCTTGAAAGAAGAAGCTTCTTTCCTGCGGATGCACCGGCTTTTCTTCAGATGGTCTTGAAGGTAAAGAAGACCTCCTCTAAAGATTGAGATACTGGAGGGATCCTGCAAACACTGAGGGTTAGGGATTCAGAAGATAGGAAAAATATGAAACTGAAAGTTGGAAGTAGAGAAAGTCAGGAGGGGGCACTGGAAGCTGATTGGCAGCATGGAGGATGAGGATGCCTGGACTCTAGAGGGGCTTCCTGGAGATGTGGGGATGCCTGGACTTGGAGTTGGCAGCCTGGAGAGAAGGGAGCATGCCTGGGGCTCTGGAGTTGGCGGCTTGGAAGAGGGAGAAGACTTGGTAGCCTAGGGTTTGGAAGAAAGCTAGCGACCTAGGTTTTGGATAGAAGAGAAGGGGGCAGCTTGGGCTTAGGGTTTGGAAACTTGGATTGGTGTTGGGCCTCTCAGCCTCTCCCTCACGGAGCATCAATGCTTAAAGAAAAGGAAACTGGAAGAAAAGTTTTTTGTCATTCATTAATCATCAATTGAATTTTTACAAGAGGGAGGAGGGATATTTATATATCACCCAGTCCTCTCCCTGTCAAAGTTGGAGTACAAAGTTTGAGTGGGATAAGGAGACTTGAGTCCTTGTTGAACTGGGAGGCTTAACTTCTTGTTGGACTGGAGGCTTGACACCTTGTTGGACTTGGAGGCTTGACTCCTTGTTGGACTTGGAAGGCCAATTCCTCTTGGGCTTGGGATGCCAATCCCTCTTGGGCCTGGGATGCCAACTCTTGGAAGGTTTGGGATGCAACTCCTTGTGGGCTTGGGCACCAATTCTTTGAAGGCTTAGATGGAAACTCCTAGTGGGCTTGGGGCAGCCTGAGTGGGGACCAGGTGAATGGTGCATGAAGTCTTCGTACCCCGGGCTTCAATGAGGGCCTGGTGACTCTCTTCTTGAACTTGACTTTGAATGAAAGAAATCACAATTACAAGACTCAAATGAACTCATTTGACTAGACTGAAACAAATGGACTCAATTGTCTTAACTTTATTACAGGACTCAATTGACTTAATAAACTCAATTGACTCACTTTATTATAGGAGTCAAGTAACTCAGGACTGATGGACTCTATAGGACTCGAAAGTCTAATCAGAAATCCATAATGGGCCCAGTAATCTCTGTCTGATCCTGGTGCCCGCACCATTTATGCCATCATCTTCCCATGCACCGATCATTGACGGAGACTTTATTTCCCAACTCACCAGATCCCTCATCTACCCACTAGATCCCGCTAGATCAACTGCTGTCGAGTCTCCGCCTGACCATCAACGTTCCACTGCTGCCATCCCTTCCATCCGCCCTTCTGATTACCACCACCAAATGGAAATCCTGCACCGCCCTCTCTCTCCGTAGGACCGAGAAGATGCCCTTCCTCAACCTTCGTTCTCTCGATGATGCCCCCCTTACCATTGGATTCCCGAGTCTTTCGACTCTCTTCCATCCGGAGAGATCCACCGCCAAGCCTCTGATTGACGCGTTGCCATTTGAGATGCCAACTTCCACCTCTTTCCTCTGCTTGAGCCCGTCTCTCTACCTACTACCTCCCATGAGGACTCCCTTCCTTTGCCACCAGCCATTGGAACCCCTTTCGTGCTGGCCTTCCTCCTGTCCATGCCACCATCTTCGCCCCAGTGCCCTCGTCGACGAAACCTCTCTGCAAACCTTCCCCTTTTCTCTGGTTTCGATCATTGGAGAAGGACTTTGCATGGTTGTGAAAGCCATTCTGGCCTCTATTGCTGACTTCAAGCCCTGCATGAATCTCAAAGTGGTCCCCAAAGATCTGTGAATCTTGGATTTCAAAGCAGATCAAATTTAAAACCCAGGTCTTAAAGCATTGGAATTATTGGATTAAATTGGTTCCTTTACTATTTGTCATATTATTTTGATTTGGAATTCTTGGTTTTGGTGATCCAGGTTTGATGGCTTCTGATCCACCTCGCTCGTGAACCACTGGCCCGAAATTTTCAATTGCCTCCAGGATGATCTCCCTCCTCTAGGAAACGTGACATCCCGTGATTCGGGTGTGACCTCTTCGATAATTGTAATTTAAAATACATATAATCAATTATAGGAATGATATTAATTTTCCTATCTTTTATTTAATTAGATCTAATTTCATTAAAATTGGATAGTTCTAACCTAGTGGTCGTTCTTTAATGATCAGTGATTCAAATTCTTGAGATTTGATCGTTCATGCCGATCAGGCCAATTCCTAGATCGAACCTTAATTTGATTAGGACCATTTCTTAGTTTAAATTCTTAATTGCTTTGATTATCTGCTAATGTTCATCTTTAAATTACTTCATTAATTTCTTCCTTGATCTCATTAAGGATCCTTAGGTCTAGGATTTGTTGGTCTGTCCTGCATCACTTGCCTCGAGCTAAGGAGCATTGACTCCTTTGAGCAATTGGAGAGAAAGTTTGTGGCACACTTCGATGCTTGCAGGAAGGTGCCACATGAGGCCGACAGCCTCTTTTCCATCCGACAGTAGGATCGTGAGTTCTTTTGGGATTACGTATCCTAGTTTAAAGTAGCTACCTCGTAGATCTACAATCTCGATGAGCCTATTGCCATATTGGCATTGAAAAGAAGGCTCAGAACCTCTCGCTTCACTTACTCCCTCGATAAGAAGCCCCCGAAGTCCTACTCGGAGCTCCTCCTCCGTGCCTATAAGTACATCCATGCGGAGGAGGCCAACTACACTAGGAGGGAGTTGGATGGGAGGCCCCTAAAGAGGCAAGCCCTAGGAGAAGTGACCAGCCCATCAGTGTCCAAGGTCACCTCGACACCCCGACGGGCCCCAAGCCTAGGGATGGTTTTGCCAAGGAAGAAAAGTACACATCTCTTCTTGTTTTGAGAGCGAAGATCCTGAAGGAGATTAAGGAAGAGCGCTACCTGTATCGCCCTCCCTCGCTGAAGTCGTTCAGTGTATGTGACAAGTCTCGATCTATCAATTCCATCATGACCATGGCCACGACACCGAGAAATGCCATCACCTGAAGAGGGAGATTGAGGACCTAATCAGGTGAGGCAACCTTGAGAAGTTCATGGAGGGAAGAGCTCCGCCTGGGTCCCAGGGTGGCGAGACCCGACATCCTGCCATCAATAACCAGCCCATGGAGAAGCCGGTGGGAATGATCTCTCAGGGGCGAGATGGGGGTCGAAGAGAGATAGGGAGTGAGAGGACTGATATGTACTCCCCTGCACGGGGGAAAGGTCAGCTGGGGTGGACTACCCGAATAATGACACTGTTGTCGTAAAGATGACAATAGCTAAGTATCCTGTAAAGAAAATATTAGTTGATAGTGGGAACTCTATCGACATCCTTTTTTATGATGTTTTTGCAATGATGAACTTGTCCCTTGATCTAATAAAATTGATGTTCACACCCCTTGTCGGCTTCACCAAAGATTTCATCAGGGTGGAGGGAGAGATTACCCTCCCGATCACTACCAGGAGGCCACCCCAACAAAGTAGTGTAATGGTGATCTTCACTATCGTAAGGCTCCCCTCACTTAACAATGTGATCCTAGGGCACTGTGGGCTTATTTTGCTGGATGCTACCATCTCAACAAAGTGGCTCCTGGAGTCTGAGGGGTAGGAGAGGGTCCGATAATTGATCAGTTAGGCCTGGGGGAGCAAGAGCCGAGGGGCGGGCTGGTTGAGCCCCTGCTATTATTCCCCCTAGACAAAGACCCTGTGAAGATGGTGCAAGTGGGAGCCCTACTGGCCAAGGGTAAGCAGGCCCGATTGCTGAGCTTCCTGCGGGCCAATGCTAATGTTTTCGCTTGGACCATAACAGACATGCCTGGAGTTCCCCCCGAGGTGATCACCCATGGGCTAAACATCGATCCAAACAACCATCTAGTCTAATAGAAAAAGAGGAGCTTCACCTTGGAAAGATAGAGGGTGATAGATAAGGAGGTCGAGAAACTTCTTACCGTAGGCTTCATCCATGAGGTATGATACCCTAACTGGCTAGCAAATATGGTGATGATCAAAAAGGCTAGCAAGTAGTGGAGGATCTGCATGGACTATATCGACCTCAACTGGGCATGCCTGAAAGATAGCTTCCCACTTTCCAGGATCAACCAGCTTGTGGATGCGACCTCGAGACACAGGCTGCTCAGCTTCATGGATACATTCTTTAGGTACAATCAAATCCACATGCACCTAGAGGATGAAGAACATAAAGCATTCATGATCGATAAAGGCACATTTTGCTACAAGGTGATGCCATTTAGCCTCAAGAATACTGGGACGACATACCAACACTTGGTCAATAAGGTCCTCAAAGACCAGATAGGCTGCAACATGCAGATCTACATGGATGACATGCTCGTCATGAGTGGCCAAGAGTCGAACCACATCACTGACTTGGCAAAGGCTTTTAACAAGCTCCATCTCTATCGAATGAAGCTGAAGTTGACCCAGTGCATGTTTGGCATCATGGTTGGAAGGTTCCTGAGTTTCATGGTCACCCAGCATAGGATCGAGGCCAACTCAGAGAAGATCCAAGCGATCATGAATATGAGGCATCCCACATCCAAGAAGGAAGTCCAGCACTTGACCGGACACATCACCACCCTCAAACAATTCATTTTGCACTCCACCAAGTACTGTCATCCATTCTTCAACGCCCTGCATAAGATGCATGACTTCTCTTGGAAAGAGGAGTGCGGAAGGCTTTCGAAGGGTTAAAAAGCTCCTCGGCTCTCTACCACTACTATCCAGGTAAGAGCCAGGAGAGGAGATCCTCTTGTACTTGGCAATATCCCTCGAGGTAGTTAGCTTAGTGCTAGCCTGCACCGATAAGGATGGCCTTCAATGCCCGGTCTACTACACCAGCAAGTTGCTCCATGATGCAGATGCCAGGTACACCTGATCTGAAAAAATTATCTTTGTACTTATCATGTCCATGCAGTGCCTCAGGCCCTATTTTCAAGCTCAACCAATCACAATCCTCACTAACCAACCCCTGAGGGCCATCTTGAGCATCCAGATATGTCAGGATGCCTGGCTAAGTAAGCGGTGAAGCTCAGCGAGTTTGACATCTCCTACTACCCGAGGCTGGCTCAAAAAGTCCAAGTCTTGGCCAACTTTTTGGTGGAGTTCACCAGGGCAGAAGAGGATCTAGAGAAGGCAGGCGAACCAGCCGAGCCCAAGCAGGCTCAGTTATAAGAGAAATGGCATGGATCCTCCACGTCGATGGCACATCCAATGCTAGAGGAAGTAGAGTTGAACTCATTCTCACCAACTTTGATGGGGTCACCGTCAAGTACGCATTGCATTTTTTCATCAAGGCGACTAATAATCAGGCCAATACAAAGCGCTCCTTATGGGGCTAAAGGTGTCCCATGAGCTGGACGTGACGAGCCTGAAGGTCTTCACAGATTTCTAGCTTATTGTGGGCCAAGTTTCTGGAGAGTATGAAGCCCGAGATCCTATGATGGCAAACTATCTAGACCTAGTATGCTCATACAAAATGAACCTCTGGTACTTCGATATTTTTCACATACCCCGTGAGGAGAATGCTCGTGCTGATGTGCTCTCCAAGATTGCAACCCTACCGGACTTGTTGCTGGGGCACACCTTCATTGAATACCTGGAGGTCTCCAGTTATGAGATCACGGGTGAGGTCCAACAGTTCACCCCCGAGGTGAGCTAGATGGATCCCTACATTAGGTATATAGCTGATGGCACCTTGCTTGAAGGCCGCACGGAGGCCGGCCTCCTCAAATGGAAGGCTGCTCGCTTCGTGCTCATGGACGGACAACTCTATCGAAGGTCCTACTCCTATCCCTACTGAAATGCTTGAAACCCTCAGAAGCCCTCTATGTCCTCTAAGAGATACATGAGGGCAGCTACGGGAACTATGTGGGGGTAGGACACTGGCCTACAAAACCCTCCAACAGAAGTACTACTGGGAGACTATGCGGGAAGATGCGGTCAAATTTGTATAGAAGTGTGATCGCTGCTAGAGGCATGCCCTCATCCTGTTGAGATTCCTAGGCATTGATACTACTTGTTGGAAATTCGGATCAGCGCCTACGCAGCAAAAATAGTGAGAAAAAGATCAAGAACCAACCTTCTTGATCAAGAACCAGCAATAACCTGTTCTTAGATTCAATATCATGCAACAAATGAGATATAGAAAAGAGATGCATGTATGAGAAAAAAGAGATTGTATTCATTTGGAGAAGAACCTTGTTACAAGACAAGATAAACCCGCGGCACCCCTTTTGAAACCCCAGAAGCTTCTTGCCGTCACCCGCACGTCTTCTCTCTTGCAAACTTCATGCCCTAAGAACCCACGTACGGCCATGCACGGACAATACCTCAACGTGCATCCCTTCCTCTCTGAAATCCGAGAAGAAGCTCCACCTGCGGACTCCCTTACACAGGATCCCTTCTCCAAAGCCTCTGAAACACCCCACAGTCTAAGCCCTTCATGTGATACTCTCTCATGTGCACCTCTTTGAAGCCCATTGATGCAGAACAAATAAGATGATGCGATGCGGAAGTAAATTAAGACTATTTTTTTTTGTGTGTGTGTTTTGTTAGAAGTTGGCTTGACTAAAAAACAAGGCTAACTAATATTGAAAGAAAATATGCACTGAAAGAAAGCACAATTCAAAAGAGTAGATTATCAGAGTAATAAAGAAGTAGGATCGCTGGGGATTGAGAAACCCCCAGACCTAGGGTTTACTCCTCTTTCAAGAAACAGACGAAGAGAGAAGAGAAGGTTTTATACCTAACTGTGATATCTCTCTTTGCTTCAATTGAAGGACACTCTCGAGCAGATTGTAGGATCCTTGGAGACGGGGTATCTTCGTAATGGATCCTCGGATTGTAGTCCTATGGCAAGGTTGGCCTTCTTGTCGTACTTTGGATCTGGAAAGGATGAAGAACAAGATATGGATGTAAGAAACTCAAGGAAGAGACCTTTACCTGGGATAGCTCCGGACTGCTCGAACTTTGAAGATGAGGGAAGAGTATGGAGGTGGCGGTGGAAGATGGAGTGGATTTAGGGTTTGGCTAGTAGGGCGGCGGCTTGCAGATGAAAAGGACCTAGGGCTTGATATAGTGGGCGGTGGCTTGGAGAAGGAGATGGCGGCCTTGAATGAAGTGGGAATAGGGTTTAGGAATTTGGGTGTTGACGGCTAGGATGATGAAAGAAAATTAGGGTTGGTGGCTAGGGATGAAAGCGGGGCAGGGTTTTGGTAACTTTGGAGATCTCTCACCTCCTCAAGGCTCCAATGGAACCCGGATTTACTCCCTCACGGAGCTCAACACTCAAAGAAATGTGGAAGAAGAGAACACAAGGTTGCTTAACACAAGAAAAGATTTCATTTACTCATTCCAATCAAAAGATTACATAAGGGTCCAATATATAGACCTTGCAAGAGAAACAAAATTACACTACTTTCCATGTGGGACTAAACATTCATCCTAAGCATGAAAAACTTTCCCTTGACCGACCAGGCTTCTTTCCTTGGAGTGGGCGGCCTCAAATGCATGGTGATGGCTTCATATGGCAGGTATGTGGGGCACCTCCTAGTTCTTCTCCTTAAGTCATGGGTTTTCCTTCCATGACTTGCTCTTTCTTAGAAGAAAATACTCATCTCCTAGTCTTTCTCCCCAAGACTAGGCTCCTTCCATTCATAGCCAGGTACTTTAGGTAGGTGTGGGCGCCTACCTTGAAGTCCTCTCCAAGAAAAATCCCCTGCTCCTTTAGCTTGGTTACTTTTGGCAGCTTGTGGGCGCCTTCCTTGACTTCTCCTAAGAAAATTTTCTTGCTCTCTTGGGCGTGGGGACCAGGGACACTGGGATGAAATGTGGCGCCAACTGGTCTTGGGAGTGTGGCGTCCACTTGCATTTGGCCTTGGAAGAAAAAATGACGCCCTAGGGAATGGTACCAACCAGGACTTGACTTGGACTTAGACTGAGTCAACATGACTCAACAAAATGAAATGCAGACTCAAAGAAATAAAATAATCTGGTTGACCAGGTCAACCCTTATTACAAACCCTAATCTTCGGGCAAGGTCATTCAGAGATCCAGATGGAACCCTGAAGTCTTCTTCTGATTCTGGTGCCCGCACCACCCATCACCATGGCCTCCTTGAAACCCAGGAGGTCTCCACCTGCGGACTCCCTCATACAGGTTCCCATGGTCAAGTCCCTACGTGGCAAATCCTCCATGTAGTCTTGCCCCAAGGGGCCACTCTCCAAGACTCATGGTCTTCTCATGGCCGTGAGAAGTCCTCCTCATGGACTCCTCCACGCTCCACACGGTCGGCCTCTCTCCAAACAAAGAGACCACCTCAAGAAGCTCCTTACGGTGGTCACGCCCATAAGGGCATTCTCCAAGCATCACACTCGATCTCTCTAAGAAACCGTCAGCCCTCCCAAGTGAGAAGCCTCATCGGTCTCTCTTGATTTCAAACTGCACACCCCCCCTCTCTCTTAAATAGAGTGGGCTGGTGTTGGGCGTCAACCACTTCTTGGACTACTTGTGCTAACAACTTCTTGAATCTGTTAGGACTCAATCACATGGGCAGTTAGGACTTGGATGGTCCAATAACAAACTGGTTAGAACACCTCACATGGTTGGGCTTCCTAATTGGTTACAACCAACCAACTAGCTAACCTCCTAACCAACTTAACAAACCTGGACCCAACCCAATAACCCAATTAGGTTATGTTACATCTCTCAAAAACATCCCCCAATAAGCTCATATGAAAATACTAATCCTTGGGTTAAACCCCCTGACCCAACATGACTCAAAGGGGCCCTTGGGATATTTACCTGCCAAACTTGGTTACCTTATCTGGAACATAGAGCTAGAAATGGAACGGCCCAAAAGCCCATTATTTGGAATTGGGCTGGGCCAGCTCAATAAACTTCGGGCCGGCCTAAAATTGGTTCAAGCTTCGGATTAAGTTTTAAGCATATTGGAGTAGTCTTAGGGCTGTAAAATAGAGTCCATTTAATTTTTTGGCCAAAGGGATGCCCGGATTCGGTCCAAAAATTTTTAAAATATAGTCTTTGGGCCAGCCCATTTCCAGCCCTACTGGAACACCTCCAGGAATCTGCTCGGGACATGCTCCCAAGCTCCAAGGATCGCCTCCAGCATCTCTGCCATGGCCTCCCAAGTCTTTCTAAGGCTTGGGAGCACCACGCAAAACCCTACACATCCAACGATAGCCAGCTTCCCCACTATCCCGGCTCTCCTCTTCCTGGCCATTCGCCCAATTGGAAATGGACATCTTGGATCCTTTCTCCCTGGCATCCAGTCAGTGAAAGTACCTGATCATCACCATCGACAATTTCACCAAGTGGAGGGAGGCAGAACCCTTGGCTTGGATCACCAATGACAAGGCTAGGTCTTTCCTCTGGAAGTTGATCATCTACCATTTCGAACTTCCCTGCACCATAATAATGGACAATAGATGGTAGTTTGATAACCAGGCTTTTGAAAAATTCTGCACTGACCTAAATATCTATCATTGTTTCATGTTAGTAGCTCACCCACAGACTAACGGGGAGGTCAAGGTGACGAATCAAGATATCCTCCAAAGACTCTGTACTCGGCTAGATGAGGTGAAGGATTGATGGGCCGACAAGCTCCCCAGTGTGCTATGGGCCTACCACATAATGCCTAGGATAGCAACAGGTGAGATGCCCTTCGATCTGGTCTTCGACATAGAAGCTATGATCTCGGCCAAAGTGGGCCTGCCTACATTATAGGTACGACAGTACGATGAAGCCAACAACCTTGCACGTCTCCTCCTCAACCTCGACCTGCTGGACAAGACAAGAGACAAAGAATAGCTTTGCATGGCATCATACCGGTAGTGGGTGGCCAGCTACTATAATTCTCATATTAGGCCCAAGGCCTTTCGCCTGGGCAACCTCGTCCTCAAGCGAGCAAAAGCTTCCCAACCTGGCCAATGTGGCAAGCTATCCCTGAACTGAGAGGGCCCCTACAGGGTGGTTAAAGCCTTATCCCAAGGAGCATATCGAATCACCAGCCTTGATGGAGCCCAGTTTTCTCGATCATGGAATGCTGCGAACTTGAGAATGTACTACCAGTAATGTAAGCCTTCCTTTCAAGGATGAAATGGAATGCTTCTTCAAGAGCTTGGTTCATTTTTATCTCTTTAAAGCAAACTTATCCATCAGTCCCCAGTTCCGACGATGAAAGCCGGAAGCCTTAGCACCCCACACCTAAGCTAGGAGCCTCAGTGCCCTACATCTAAGCCAGGAGCCTCAGCACCCCGCATTCAAGTTTGGAGCCTCAATGCCCTGCACTTGTCTACTAGACTCCATGCACAGCAAAGAAGGCCAAGGACGCTAAGACCCCACCTCCATCTGCTGGGCCCTAGGTTCGGTAGGAAAGGGTGAGGCACTCTACTGTCTCGCTCTCAATAGTGGCCAGTTCTATAGCTCTTGCACCTACCTGCTTAATCCAAGACTAGCCTTAATCAGCTAATGGGTAGGAAGGGTGCAACAGGACTCAGATATGCACTACCACCATCGATGATTCATCCAACTCCCATGGCATTTGACCATGGGACGAGGTGATAAGCATGCATAGACACACATATATAAAGAAAAAGAGGAGAGTTCATAACTTATAAATAAAAGTCTCTTTGTATTGCTAAAACTGGGTACATACAAGCAAACTTCTCAATAGGCTGGGAGATCGACAAAACTACTTTAGCATATAAAAGAAGAAAAAAGAAAGGAAAAGAAGCTGACGAAGTGCCGAGGGGTCCTTACGTTGGCCACGAGGTCGAAGAACCGCTCGATTCGAAGGCCTTCATGGCAGCCTCGATCAATGTTTTGGTCTCGGCCAATGTTTGCTCCATGGTCTCCCTCACCGAACTCCATTGGACTGATGTTGGGGGCAGAGCTGGTGGGGTATCCTCGATGGACCCCGCTTGGTCTGGGGCGGTGGGTAGTGCCGGGCTACTTCGATAGGCGGTGCCATGTCAACGAGGTCATCCTTGGGGTCGATGGGGATGATGTCATGCAGGTCGGGGAGGTGGAAGTGTAGCGCCATTTATCTCTTACTATCACGCCCCGACCCCAAACCCGAGCCAGATGCGCAATAGACGGCCGTGTGCCCTAGGATTTATTTCTTCTTCAAACACACAAGGCCTGCATCAAAACATAATTTCAGAAATAATTATCCAGCCAGGCATACACATAACACCTAAACCTTAGCTCCTCACTGACTGGTCCCAAAGCCCGATTGATCTTCTGGATCTATAACAAAAATATAGAAAAATAAGGGATGAGCTATACAGACTTGGTAAGTTATCATCACCTCCAATATACATATACAAATATGCCATTAACAAACAATAAGCATAAACACATCATACAATAAGATGTCCAGCATAATATAACCAGTAATACTATGTAAATGTATACACTTAAATGCAACCGATATGACTATAGATGGCCAACCATTTACTTTACCCTCCTAGTCCCTCAGACTATGGCCACGATCGGCCCATGGTTAGCCCCGAAAAAGACTAGATCCTATATACACATACTGCTCATCGGTATGCGCCAGTGATAGCCCCACTGGAGGCCCAAAAGGAAAACTAGCTCTGAAATCACACGAGAAAACATACATCCCTAATATGTGCCAGCAACTGCCATACATGGCTAAGGCAACTAGCCCTTGTATACATATACCGCTCATCGATCATGCGCCAATGATAGTCCCCCTGGAGGCCCGAAAGGAAACTAGGTCCTCGAGTGATCATGTCGGACTAGAGAGCATCCACACCAACACAATGATGCAAACAAATGCAATCCAATGCAGATTAAAATATACTACATATATTTAATATTTTATAAATACAAAATATATTTGATATATAATATCAGAGGTCAAGATAACTTACTGAAGAGTATCCACCGACTAAGTACAATTTAAACATTAGACCTGGTCTTCCAAGGACAACGACAATCCTGACCAACAATTTTAATCATACAATTAAATTTCTATTTAATAAAATTAAAAAGAAAACTAAATTATCATGGAGCATTCTCGTCAATCCAGTTCTAATTCTGGTCTAGAATTTAACCCTTCCTCCCTTTCTTTTCTCTCTCCTCTCTTTCTCTCTCTTCCTTCTCTCTTCTATCTCTTCTCTCTCCTCTTTCTCTCTCCTCTCTCTTCTCTCTCTCATATCTTTTTTTATTTATTTATTTTTCGATCCTCTTCCTTTATTATT
The DNA here is from genome assembly GCA_021397845.1 of Areca catechu. NCBI lineage: Eukaryota > Viridiplantae > Streptophyta > Magnoliopsida > Arecales > Arecaceae > Areca > Areca catechu. Next base: position 87,930,232 of record CM038039.1, read on the forward strand.
ATTATTTTTTCTTTTCCTTTTTCTCTCTCTTTTTTTCTTCTTCCCTTCTTCTTTCTTTTCTTCCCAACTCCCCTGCTACTCCTTGGCCCAACCAAACCGGCAGCTCCTAGGTTGCCGGCAGTGACCACGGGAGACGGTTGCCAGGAAGGACTCAATGGACTGGAGGTGGATGGTGGCGGTGCAGCCACTGGTGATCTACGGTCCAAACAACCCGAAACCGAACATAAAATGGATTTAATCCTTCCTAAAAAAAATTAAATAAGGTAAACGAACTCACTAGCATTTGAAGGACTCTCCACCACTCGCGGAGAAGAGGATGACAGCGTGGATGGAGCTCGATGGGCTCAAATCGATGGCGGTGAGGAGGGTTTAAAGAACTTATGCTGACAATTTCCCTTGATGTTTGGGAAACAAATTTTGCCAGACTGGAGTTCCAATCCCTCCCAACTTATTGCCAACCACATTCCTCACCCGTCACAACTCCTCCCTCGAGAAGTCTGGCAAAAATCTTGGCCGATATGGGAGGACCAACCTCCTCTATTCCAACTCAATTTTTTTTTTCTCGATTTTGAACTGAAGTCGATAGGCTTTGCCGACTTCAGCGCATGGCAGCCCAACATAACTTGGCTTCACATTCTCCCCTCCTACAAAAAAAAATTTTGGCCTTGAAATTTTAAAAATCTTAGTCTTCCCAAACTCAAAGATACGCAATCCAAAACTCTCATGATTCATTTGTCCAAAATTCGGTAATCCTAATAAGAGCCTCCATTCATCCATCATAATATACTTTAAATTAATCCTAATATCTTTAGTCCACCACACTTCCACTGCGCTCTCTGATCAAATCATCTAATTTTTGACAAGAATATCACTTTCCATGAAAATCTAAACCAAATCTAATTTTCAAACAAAACGAGATCAAAACTATTAAATTTTCTTGTCCTTACTAGGCCTCGAGTATATCACATCAAATTTAAATTTCGATCCATTTTCTACATTCAAAGCCTTTGCATAAAATTATACCATCCATTCAAGATATCAATAATTATATCAAAGATATGCATGCTATGTCCATATAACATCATTTGACCTGCTAATTTATAGATCTAAACATTGTCCCAAACACATTTTCAATAATAATCCCCATACAGATTCTTCGAAAAACTCTTCTTTTTAATATCATTAAACTTTTTCATAACCTTCTTCCAAAATATTTTTTTTGCAACAATCCCAAAATTTATAATTCAATAATTACTAATAAAATTCTTATGCTATAATGATCTTCATCCATATCAAGTTTAGGATTCCAATATTTTTCAATTAATAATTGATCATACATATCCAACATAACCCTTTAATATACAATATTATATTTTTAGGCCAACACTTTCAAAGCTCGATCAAACCCATTTATCAAGGCAAAGACATCTTATTTAGCTATTCGATATCTACAATATGCTAACTCATCATGATCAAATAGTGTAATTTATTTTCATCCTTTTATACTCATCCAAGATCAATCTCATGACAAAATCATGTTCCTCTTTTGCACTAATCATACCTAGGGATTAGAAACCCAAACTTCGAATTCGATCTTGCAACTTTTATCATATCCTGACTGCTCATAATACTATGTTCAAATATCTCTTAAATCACAATCTACAGTAATCACAATCTAAATTTTAATATCACTCAATCATATCCATGTCGGTCTCAAGTGATCATAAACCAACCTTCGATATCATTCAATCATGCCTTAATAGCCATCATATTAATTTCTAATTGCTTGTATCATAATTTGCAGTCATATCAAAATCAAATCTACAATATAACTCAAAATATACCTTTATATATCTATTATCTATTCTCGATGATATCCTTCCAAAATTTAAGCTAGGATAATTTAATTATTTTATTTGTGCAAGCCTTCTTCACTTAACAAAACTCTTGGAACTATAACATACACCTATCAAAAGAAATTATATAAATTCTCATTATCGATAATTATTCTGGAATATTTAATCAAAATCCTAATGCTACTCCACTTTCACTAACTAGGTCATCTTGATCTTAAACCTTTACTCTGATACCAATAAATCTGTCATGCCCCGACCCCAAACCCGAGCCGGATGCGCAACAGACGGCTGTATGCCCTAGAGTTTATTTCTCCTTCGGACACACAAGGCCTGCATCAAAACATAATTTTAGAAATAATTATCCAGCTATGCATACGCGTAACACCTAAACCCTAGCTCCTCATTGACTGGTCCCAAAGCCTAATTGATCTTCTGGATCTATAACAAAAACACAGAAAAATAGGAGATGAGCTATACAGGCTCAGTAAGTTATCATCACCTCCAATAAACATACACAAATATGCCATTAACAAACAACAAGCATAAACACATCATACAACAAGATATCTAGCACAATATAACTAGTGATACTATGCAAATGTATATACTTAAATGCAACTAACACGACTATGGATGGCCAATCATTTACTTTACCTTCCTAGTCCCTCAGACTATGGCCATGATCGGCCCGTGGCTAGCCCCGAAAAATACTAGATCCAATGTACACATACCACTCATCGGTCATGCACCAGTGATAGCCCCACTAGAGGCCCAGAAGGAAAACTAGCTCTGAAATTACATGAGAAAACATGCATCCCCAGCATGTGCCAGCAACTACTATGCATGGCTAAGGCAACTAGCCCCTATGTACACATACTGCTCATCGATTATGCACCAGTGATAGCCCCACTGGAGGCCCGAAAGGAAACTAGGTCCTCGTGTAATCATAGTCGGACTAAAGAGCATCCACACCAACACAATGCATGCAACCAAATGCAATCCAATGCAGATTAAAATATACTACATATATTTAATATTTTATAAATACATCACATATTTGATATATAATATTAGAGATCAAGATAACTTACCGAAGAGTATCCACTAACTAAGTACAATTCAAATACTAGACCTGGTCTTCCAAGGACAACGACAATCCTGACCAACAATTTTAATCATATAATTAAATTTCTATTTAATAAAACTAAAAAGAAAACTAAATTATCATGGGGCATTCTCATCAATCCAGCTCTAATTCTGGTCCAGAATTTAACCATTCCTTTCTTTCTTTTCGCTCTCCTCTCTCTTCCTTCTCTCTCCTCTTTCTCTCTCCTCTCTCTTCTCTCTCTTCTTTCACTCTCATATCTTTTTTTTATTTATTAGTTTTTTCCAATTTTCTTCCTTTATTATTATTATTTTTTCTTTTCTTCTTTTCTTCTTTTTCTTTTCCTTTTCCTCTTTCTCTTTTTTTCCTTCTTCCCTTCTTCTTTCTTTTCTTCCCGACTCCCCTGCTACTCCTTGGCCCAACCGAACTAGCCACTCCTTGGTTGCCAGCTGTTACCCAGAAATGGAGCCCAAAAGGGGGGATGAATTAGGTCTTTTAAAAATATAAAGTAATAATGTGCAGGCCTTGTGGTGTTTATGAGTAATGAAATTGATGTACTAGATTATATGTAGTGAAAAGCAATAAATAGAGTGTAAGAAATAAATAGCAAGAGATAGAAGAGATAATCACACACAAATACAAGATTTATAGTGGTTCGGTGCAAACCTAGCACCTACATCCACTTTCCAAGCCATCCTTGGGAATTCCACTATAATCTCTCAAAGATTACAGCCGACTTATTTTTTCAAAGGCTCACAAGTCAAAATCTATGTTGGTTTTATCACCTAGGCTCACCAACAAACCTTTACACTTATTTTGTCTTCGGGCTCACAAGTCAACCCTAGTTGGTTTTGTCCCTTGGGCTCACCAACAACCACAACAACCTACTTTCAAGAAACCCTTGAAAGCTAGGTCAAAACATAAGAAAATTTTAGATATACAATTCAAATAAACAAAACAAACTCTCTTCAAGAGTAGAATGGAAGCTTTGAGGCTCAAGTTTTAAGCTCTCTTTTTGGAATGATGAAAGGATAGGCTTGTAAGCTTTTTCAGGGAATCACTCTTTAAATGGCTTTTGAAGTGAAGTTCTTGAGAGAATATTGACTTTTGGACTTTGAATGGACTTCAATGCTTCAAGAATGAGTTTGGTGAAGCTTAAATACTCCAAAAACTTCCAAAAAATAGTTTGTGACCGTTGGAGCTTCAAATCTAGCCATTTGGAGCTTGAAAAAATATTTCTACACTTCAAAAAAATAGATCCGTTAGGGCTGTCAGAACTCGAGTGTCAACACTTGGCTATCAGATGTCGACACTTGGCTATCAGGTATCGACACTTGACTTCAAGGTGTCGATACTTGAACTTTCAAGTATCGACACTTGATTCACAGGTGTCGACACTTGACACAAAAACACTCCATTGGCCAAGTTCTGGATTTTCAAAAAGTCTCAGGCCTTGAGTCGACACTTGGGAACTTAAGTGTCGACACTTGAGTTTCAGGTGTCGACACTTGAGTTTCAGGTGTCGACACTTGAATTCTAGATGTCAACACTTGGTGTGCCAAGGAGTTTTTCTGTATGCCAAATGCTAAAGTGTCGACACTTAGCCTTCCAGGTGTTGACTCTTGGTTCTGCAAAATTCAAAATTAAGTGCAATTCAAGCCAAAAATACAAGTGTTGATTATGAAACTTAAATGTAATGTAATTAAGCAATAATTGAACTCGTTTAACCTCTTTTTGCATGGAAAAGACTTCTCAAATCATGAAAGATACTTCGTGCCAAAGCATGCTACGAAACTTTAATTTTGAGAGTTTAAGGTGCTTGTTTCCTGAAAACTCACAACTAGAAATAAATATTAGTATAAAATATGTACTCAACATTTTGTTATTCATCAAAATCACTAGGTAGATCCAACACTGGCGGTGATCACGAGAGACGGTTGCCAAGAAGGACTCAACGGACTGTAGGTGGACGGCGGTGGTGCAGCCACTGGTGAACCATGATCCAAACAACCCGAAACCGAACATAAACTGGATTTAATCCTTCCTAAAAAAATTAAATAAGGTAAACGAACTTATCGGTGTTTGAAGGACTCTCCGTCGCTCGCCGGAGAGGAGGATGACAATGTGGATGGAGTTTGATGGGCTCAAATCGATGGTGGTGAGGAGAGTTTAAAGAACTCACGCCGATGGTTTCCCTTGACATTTGGGAAACAAATTTCGCCAGACTGGAGTTCCAATCCCTCCCAACTTATTGCTAACCACATTCCTTGCCTATCATGACTCCTCCCTTGAGAACTCTGGCAAAAATCCCGGTCGGATAAGAGAGGACCAACCTCCTCTGTTCTAACTCAATTTTTTTTCTCAGTTTTGAACTGAAGTCAGTAGGCTTCACCGACTTCAGCCTAGGGCGGCCCAATATAACTGGGCTTCACACTTACACTCCTCGAAGCCCTAGATGAAGGCGCATAGACGGCCTCCTGCACTTGATCCTCAAACTCGGTGGAGGCCTTATATTGCTGGATGGAGTTGGCTGCCTCCCTTTTCGCAGCCTCCATCACCACTCGCACAGTGGATGCCTCCTTCTCAGTCACTGCGGCCCTCTCCTCGACCATGTTATGCCACACTTGGCAGCTTTGCAGCTACTCCTCTAGGTGAAGCGAGTTGGAGGTGGCCTGGGCAAGCTTCTCCTCCAGCTAGGTGATGTACTCACCCTTCTCCTCCAAGGTAGCCTCATGGCCCTCCATGCACGTCACGAGGTCTACCATTATGTCCCAAGACTGCACAAGCTCAACTTCCAGGCTCTTCTCCTGGGTTTCCATATCTGCCAACTACTTTTCCAGGACCTTGGCCTTCTCCTCCATGGTGTCGACCCTATTACGAGATTCAACATCCTACCGGAGCAGTGCCCGACACGCATCCTTGATCAAGAACGTGTCCTGGGTCATCTGAGGCATAAAGTAGATGGGAACTATAAAAAAAGGGGGGGAGAAGAATAACTAAACTTATGATAAAAAGCTGGGGGAAGACTCCGATGATGGTGTCCCCCAACGTGCGGCCAGCCCTTTCTCATTGATCCCGAGGCTACAGGATAAATTCAAGCAAGCTCTCCATGAGGCTTACGTCAAGGGTGACCGACGCGTCAAGCAAAATTGGAGCTAGTCCCTAGCGACCCCGAGGGTCGGAGTTGTAGTTGCAGAAGGCCCTGCCGACTCTGGCTCCTCCAAGCGAGGCTCCACCACTATTTCAGTTGCAAGCAGGGTCGAACCACTCTCCTCCTCGGGCATGGCAATGTCCTTGGGAGATGGTGGGATCTCCACGGTCTCCAGAGCCTCCAGGGGAGGGGCCCGAGATGTCCCCTCCCTCAGCTCGGCATCCATGCTAGATCTCAGTGCCGCACTCCTAGCTATCTCGGTGATCCATGTCGGAGGGCTATGCATCCTCTCTTCCCAAGAGCGAGCCATGGGCTCTTCGCGAGGCTGCTGCTCTGAATCCTCATGTGGTCACTTCGTGGGCTCCTCCCAAGGCCTTGATGAAGATGACCTCTTGCGGGTCATCTGCTTTAGCCAGTCGATAGAGAACTTCATATATGCACCAGCAAAACAAATTTTGTTAGTTACCAGGAGACGACAAGAAAAGAAAGATTTCAAATCTTACATAGGAACAGGACTGGGCTGACTCTGGTGTCAAAAAGGCACTGCTCAAAGAAAAGGTCCCATCCACAAGGAATCTTTGAGGTGATGAACTAGTCGTACTGTTAGATGTGTGCCCAAAAAGCCAAGTTGGCATGACACATTATAATTTTAGGGCATGGATTTTGTACTTAATTCTTTTTCATAATAAAGGACAATATTATTCATATTGATATATCTATGAATCGTCCATGGAGTTAATGGACAATGACACATATTCTTAAGAGTTAAGAATATGAGACATGTGTCTTTATAGATTAACTCCTAAAAGCTCCCAATTATTGGAACATCACAAGGACGGTGATTGATCCGTTAAAATCGGTGCACGGATCACTTCCATTCTGGGTAGGTGAGTCTCTGACCTATAGTGTGGTGACACTGGAGTGAGAGTGTAGGTAGTTGATGAAATTCAACGGTACTGAGCATGACCATCTATGGAAAGTTATATAGATGATTACTCACTCATCAATAACTTTCTAATGCTGTAGTTGTATGAATAGTTCTTTGACCTAGAGTGTCTCGGTTACTCACAGTAAGGTTGTTATAGTTTGATAGCACAATCTCATGGTTCCTATCCATACGGGACCTTGCGGTGTTTGTTGGCTGCAGTAAGTTTATTGTAGGAATAGGATGTTCACTCGTAGGGATCTATCAGCCTTAGTAGTAAGGAATAATCCTATATAACTTATTGAGACTAAGTCCAAAATGTCTATGGCCATAGCAGGGTGATGATGAAAAGGTGTTTTCATTGGTATCACAGTTAGACTTGAGTCGATTAAGTTTAAGCATATGACTGATGGGTTTGGTGAGATTCCGTAACCAACATCGAGTCAGGGATTTTGATAGAGGAACCGAATCACACGGTAACTATACCTAGGGGTTCCAGTCTTATTCTGCTGGGTTACCACTACATACTGCTAGGTATCACTGGTGGATTATGAGAGCCCATTAGGATCATTTTCGATTCGATGATCTTAATTAGGGTTGAACATAAATTGTTTCTATTCATCGAAAGATGTTTCGATGATGTATAATGGAGATTATAGCATGTCTCATTACCAGACATAATAGGACATGAGGAGTCATACACAATAGGGGCTTAAGAAACTAATCAGCAAATCTATTTAGACCTAATTGTAAGTGTTACAATTAAGATTTGACCTAATTAATTATGGATTAATTGTTAATTACATTAAATCATATTTGATTTGATTTTAATTAATCCAAGTTGTGTTGGATCAATAGCCTTTTCGAAATAGGTTTGATTGGGTTTAAATCTGGCTTTGATTTGAGTATCAAATTGGACCATGAGTTAGATCCCAATTGGACTGGGACTCTCTCTCTCCTCATGCCACATGGCACTCTCCCTCTCTCCTTGTTTTCACATGCCACATGGCATGAGAGTTTTCATGAAAGAAGAGGAATGACTTAGGAAAACCAAGTCTCCTCCATTAATGCTTGAAAATCTCTTAAGTCTTGTGTTTATATTAGTCTCCTCCCATTTATGACTTTGTAAACCCTTCATTAATTTGTCATGATAAATGAGGGTGATGACATTGCATGAAAAATTTGACCTCATTAATGGGAGTGGAGAAGAAGGAAGAAACTCTTCCATATGAAAACAAGAAAAAGGCTTAAGAAGGTTTTTGTGGAAGTGTGAAAGCATTAAAAGAGAGAAGATCTTCTTCTCCTCTTTAAATGTTTTCATACACATGGTCTTATGCCATTAATGGGATGATGGCCTATATAATGAGAGGGGGTGGAGGGTGGCCAGCCAAGCATGAATGAGGAGGGAATGCTTGGGTGAGTGAATGAAAGGAGAATGGAATATCATCCACTTGGGTGTGTGAGGCATTTGGCTACCATAGGTTCCCTCTCCCTTCCATTCTTACTTCCTCTCTTAATCTTTCTTCCAAGTGTTGAGAGGTTATTTAGATTAGAGTAAGGAGAGGAAAGAAGGTCCTAAATCTTGCAATGGCCGATTTGCAAGATAGAAGCCAGAAGCCGGTCCAGTTGTCGATTAGCATAACTTTTGAAGCAAGGCCAATTTGTTGAAAGATGAGAGGGCTGCAAGGATCTAGCAATCCAGTGCCCTCTATGACTCTGCTATGACAAGCCTTATGTGGATATCAGTAGAGGCCGGGTGCTTGCATGGCTGTAATTGAACCCCGATCCAAAAGAGGATCTGCATGGATTTTAGAGCAGGCCATGATAGCGATCTAGGTATGTAATTATTACTTAAAATTATCATACTTTCATATTTGATCATGTTCTCATCCTTTAATGTATGTTTAAGAATATTATCATGAATAAATTAGATTTATTTATATTGCATACTGGATATAAAATTATTTTTATATCTGCTTCCGTTGTGTCACTCTGATTGTGAGCCCTAATATTTGATGCAATATACCGATCCTAGAAGAAACCCGATAGTGGTATTAGAGCCATGGTTCTCACTTCTTAAACATGCATGGATGAGAATCAGATCTGAAATATATTCAGATCTAAAAGTTATATGTTGATTATGTCAAGAGTTGATATGTTTTGAAAAAAAAAATTTCAAAATTATAATCATAACTTTTAGATCTAAAATTTATATGTTTAAATCTGAAAATTAATTGATCAAAGGTTGTACAAAGTGAAATAAGGTTGTCTTGCTATAGGGTTTACCCCCTATAGTGCAAAGGTTGTCCTACTTTGATGTATACCTGTTTTGAAAAAGCATTTTCAAAAGTTTTTGATCAATTTATGATGATATATGTGATATATTGTTTAAGCATGATTTATATCTATTTAATTACATCAGATGTAGTTTATATGATCTAGCATGTTGATACACCAATTTAGGTTTAGATCATAAATTTGATTCATGATCATAAACCATAAATATCATGCACTTGAACCAATTTTAAAATTGATTAGATCAAGAAAATTAAATTGAGTGCATGAAGTTTTGGGTTGAACAAATTAGGTCCAGTCACCCTAAAATTATTTTAGATGATGTCTGTTCAGATTGACTCATATGATGATGAGTCAATGAGTTAAGACCTAATTTGGCTCAGTGATAAGCCCAAATCATTGGATTGACCTTTTGGAATCTTATCAAATCAATTAGTATCTAAGGAAGGTTTCGACCATGGTCTGATAATTGGGGCTAACTCTTTCTCAACTAAACTCGTTTGGCGGAAAGAGGGTATATGGTAGAACCCTCCCATGCGTCATTCTCGACCTGGCCAAATTGATTGATTAAGTTTTTAAGAGGGTCATCCATGCTAGCACTTTTAGTCAGACATGAGATTGTGCTAACTCAAAGTTTTAAGTTAGACATGAGATTGTGCTGACTTAATGTAATTGGTCAGACATGAATTAGCTGATCAATTTAAAAGATACCTGAACTTAAGCTCCCCATAAATATTAAGTCTTAGGTCTTCCACCATTGTAGGTGTGCGAGTGTCTTACTGGTGTTGATTATTCTCGGCTAGATATAGTGGTCTAGTTGTATTAGGAAGACACAACCACCCTATTAAGCATGAGATGTTGCTAGGCACTGATGAGGTTGGGCCTAATAAATGGGCACGTTGAGGGACTCAATGATGGCTTTGTTTAGCAGAAATGGTGGGTCAAACTTAACTAATGATTAGACTAATAAACGGGCACGTTGAGGTTCCATGATTTAGAGGCCAGGCTACAACTTGTTTGAGATACATTGGACAAGAGTTGCCCACTCATTGGTGTAGCGTGTTACCAATAAACGGGCACGTTGCGGTGCCACACATCGATGGGACCATAGCACCCACTAGAAATCTAAAGTTGTAGGGTTTCCCATCTCCAAAAGATCAGAATTCTGAATTCTATGTCTTCGAGTCGGCTCAACTCTAGATTGAGTCAACTCGATTGACTAGCATTGTTTGGAGCATCAATGTTCCAGATAATGGAGTCAACCGATGGGTTCGGGCTGGCTCGAATTGTTAATTTATATTCAACAGATGCCAGCAAGGGAGTATTATGGGGATTAGTGGGAGATTTAAAATTATTTCTTAGAGATCCTAGAATAATTTTTGTAATTAAGTATAAAGCATCTAATTTGAATCTTCTACTCTCGCAGTTAACCATGTCTGCTTTAAATCCCTTAGTCCATATTCTAGAGACAAATCGATTTGTAGGCCTTAACTTTAAAGATTGGTTGAGGAACATCAAAATTGTTTTATGTTCTGAGAAGTTGGGCTATGTGCTTAACCAGGAAACCCCTATTTTACCTAACCATCATAATGCCCGTCAGACGGCTGCATATGAAAAATGGATGGAAGATGATAATAAGGTTAAGTGTTACATGTTGGCCTCAATGTCTAATGAATTACAGAGCCAACATGAAGATATGTCGACTGCTAAATCGATTCTAGTTCACCTACAAGAGTTGTATAGAGAATAGAGTCAGACTGCACGCTTCGAGGTGTCGAAGAGGCTCTTCAACCATAAGATGCGTGAAGGGCAGTCAGTCCACAATCATTGCCTATCAATGATTAAGGACATAGAATAGCTTGAGAAGCTGTGCATTCCTATTCATAAGGAGCTTCAGATGGATTTGATCCTTTAGTCCTTAACTGGTTCATATGGTTAGTTTGTAATGAACTATAATATGAACAAGTTGAATTACACTTTATCTAAATTATTGAACATGTCGGTAAGCAATGAGGGGACCCTGAAGAGTTCAAAGGGATCTATTTTCTTTATGGAGCCGTCTTCCTCTAAAAGAAAGTCTACTTGGAAGAAGAAAAGACCTGCAAAGAAACAGAAGAAAGAACTCAAATAGAAGAAGAAGGACACTCCTAAGAAAACCAAGGCTAGCAAAGAAAAATGTTTCTACTGCAATATAGATAGCCACTGGAAAAGGAATTGTCCTCTTTACCTGGAAAGCCTGAAGAAACAAAGGCAGGATGCACCTTTTAAAGGTAAAATTATTGAATCTAACCTAATGGTTTCATCTACTTCGAGTTGGATTTTAGACTCTGGCTTTAGTGCTCATATATGCATTTCAATGCAGGGCCTCGAAAGAAGTAGAGTGCTTAGAAAAGGTGAGATGGTCCTACGTATCGAAAATGGAGCAAAAGTTGCTGCACAAGCCATTAGATCATATTCTCTAGATTTATCTTTAAGATTTAGATTAGTCCTTAGAGACTGTTACTTTCTGCCTGGAGCTAGTAAAAATTTGATTTCTGTCGCTATGCTAGCACAGGAAGGATTTGAATTTTCATTCAATAAAGACTTTTGTAACATTTATTTGAGAAATAAATTGGTTACAAAAGCCATTTTAATTGACAGTCTCTATTATTTGCATGCCGATGCATCTCTGAACATTAATGAAAAAGTCAAAGTGAATGCCATAGGACATAAACATCCTAGAGATGACCAAAATGATAAATACATATGGCATCTAAAGCTCGGTCATATAAGTGAGGACAATTAACAAACTGGAAAGGGATGGGATCCTAGATTCACTTAATTTTGAATCATATCCATCTTGTGAGTTATATCTTCAAGGAAAAATGACCAAGTTACCCTTTGTAGGACATGGAAAAAGGGCAACAGAATTACTTGCCCTGGTATACACTGATATGTGTGCTCTATTTAATGTGCAGACCAGGGATGGTTTTTGCTACTTCATAACCTTTACTGATGATTGTTCATGGTATGGTTATGTTTATCTTATGAAACAAAAATCTAAAGCTTTTGAAAAGTTCAAGGAATTTAAATATGAAGCAGAAAAACAAACAGATAAAATCCTTAAGGTTCTTCGATCAGATCAGGAAGGTGAATACCTTAGTAGGGAATTCTTGGGTTATCTTAAGGACAATGGCATAGTTTCACAATGGACTCCACTTGGTGCACCTCAGTTCAATGGGATGTCTAAGAGAAGAAACAAAACATTATTGGATATGGTCCGATCTATGATGAGCTTCACTAAATTACCTTTATTTCTTTGTGGATATGTCCTATAAACTTCAATTTACATTCTAAATAGGGTTCCATCTAAATCTATTCCTATCACACCATATGAGATTTGGCATGGTAAAAAATCAAGTCTTGCTTATTTCAAGAATTGGGGATGTCCAGCCTATGTCAAAAGACTAGTGACGGATAAATTGGAACCTAGATCTATGAAAGCTCGCTTCATAGGATATCCTTAAGAAAGTTTAGGGAATTACTTTTACCTTCCATAAGATCATAATGTGATTGTGAGCAGACATGCCACATTTCTTGAAAAATAGTTTATTCAGGAAGGTGGCAGTGGGAGGCTAATTAAACTCGATGAGAAAGTCTCTGAAGAGCAGCCAACTAAAGATCAGATCAAACCTAATCAACCAATACACACAAATGTTCTTCCACCTCGCAGGTCTACTAGAGTCTCCAAACCTCCTAAAAGGTACTTGGGTATGCTTACAGAGGTATAAAGGAAATGTTCCTAATAGGGGACAAAGATCAAATGGTTGATCCTAAGACTTATGATGAGACGATGTCAGACATCGATTCCAAGAAATGGGTGAATGCTATGAAATCAAAAATTGATTCAATGCATTCTAACCAAGTATGGTCCTTAGTGGATCCACCAGAGGGTATTGTACCTATTAGTTGTAAATGGATCTACAAAAGAAAATTAGGTATAGATGGTAAGGTAGAGACCTTTAAAGTTAGGCTAGTGGCGAAAGGTTATAGTCAGCATGAAGGCATTGACTATCATGACACCTTTTCACCAATAGCTATGCTAAAATCCATCCGTACATTACTTGCAATTAAAGCATATCATGATTATGAGATATGGTAGATGGATGTGAAAACTGCATTCCTGAATGGATATCTTGAGGAAGATATCTACATGGAGTAGCCTTTGGGTTTCACTTCCAATGATAAAGATCATAAGATTTACAAGCTGCATAGATCAATCTATGGATTGAAGCAAGCTTCTTGGAGTTGGAATACCCATTTTTATAAAGTAATCAAATCGTTTGGTTTTATCAAGAACGAGGATGAGCCTTGTGTTTACAGGAAGGCCAATGGGAGGGCGATGACATTTCTCGTATTGTACGTGGATGACATCCTCCTTATAGGGAATGATATTCTCATGTTGACTTCGATCAAAAGTTGGTTATCTAAGGAATTCTCTATGAAAGACTTAGGTGAAGCATCTTATATTTTGAAGATTAAGGTCTATAGAGATAGATCTAATCGGATGCTTGGCCTATCATAGAAATTGTACATAGAAAAAGTGTTGAAAAGATTCAGCATGGAGAACTCTAAAAGAGGATTGTTACCTCTTCGGCATGGCATTAATCTCTCCAAGGAATTGTGTCCCAACATACCTGAAGAGATTCAACGTATGAGCAAGATTCCATATGCTTCGGCAATTGGAAGCCTCATGTATGCCATGTTGTGTACTTGACCTGATATAGCTCTTGCTGTGAGTATCACGAGCAGATATCAATCGAATCCAGGTGAAGAACACTAGATAGCTATGAAGAACATTCTTAAGTACTTGGGAAGAACTAAAGATTTATTCTTAGTCTTTGGAGGGAGTTCAGAATTAGGGATAAAGGTATATACAGACTCAGACTTTATGTCTGATCCTGATGATAAAAAGTCTACATCAGGATCTGTGTTTTTGTGTAATGGTGGGGCAATAAGTTGGAAGAGTTCCAAGCAGCCCATCATAGCTGATTCAATAATGGAAGCAGAGTACATCGCTGCCTCTAAAGCTGCAAAAGAAGCCTTCTTGTATAAAAAATTTATTACAGAGCTTGGAGTGAAGTCATTTGATGCCATCCCCATATATTGTGACAATAACGGTGCAATAGCTTTGGCGAAGGAACCAAAGTCTCACAAGAAGTCTAAGCATATCGAACGGTGATTTCATATCATACGCGACTATCTTGATAAGAAGTATGTTGAGGTGTGCAGAGTAGACTCCACGGATAACATGGCAGACCCATTGACTAAGCCTTTGAGCCAGTAGAAGATTGAGATCCACCTTGAGAAGATGGAACTTAGATATGTAGCCAATTGGCTCTAGTGCAAGTGGGAGATTGTTAGATGTGTGCCCTAAAAACCAAGTTGGCATGACACATTATAATTTTAGGGCATGGATTTTGTACTTAATTATTTTTCATAATAAAGGGCAATATTATTCATATTGATATGTCTATGAATCATCCATGGAGTTAATGGATAATGACACATATTCTTAAGAGTTAAGAATCTGAGGCATGTGTCTTTATAGATTAACTCCTAAAAGCTCTCGATTGTTGGAACATCACAAGGATGTTGATTGATCCATTAAAATTGATGCACGGATCACTTCCATTCTGGGTAGGTGAGTCTCTGACCTACAGTGTGGTGACACTGGAGTGAGAGTGTAGGTAGTTGATGGAGATTGATGGTACTGAGCGTGACCATCTACGGGAAGTTATATGGATGACTACTCACTCGTCGATAACTTTATAATGGTATAGTTGTGTGAATAGTTCTTTGACCTAGAGTATCGGGCTACTCACAGTAAGGTTGCTATAGTTTGACAGCACAATCTTATAGTTCCTATCCATACGGGACCTTGCGGTGTTCGTTGGCTGCAGTAAGTTTATTATAGGAGTAGGGTGTTCACTCATAGGGATCTATCAGCCTTAGTAGTAAGGAATAATCTTATGTAACTTATTGAGACTAAGTCCAAAAGGTCTATGGCCATAGCAGGGTGATGATGAAAAGGTGTTTTCATTGGTATCATAGTTGGACTTGAGTTGATTAAGTTTAAGCATATGACTGATGGGTTTGGCAAGATTTCGTAACCAACATCGAGTCCGGAATTTTGATAGAGGAACCGAATCACATGGTGACTACACCTAGGAGTTCCAATCTTATTCTACTGGGTTGCCACTACATACTGCTAGGTATCACAGGTGGATTGTGAGAGCCCATTAGGATCATTTTCGATTTGATGATCCTAATTAGGGTTGAGCAGAAATTATTTCTGTCTATCAAAAGATGTTTCGATGATGTATAATGAAGATTATATCATATCTCATTGCCAGACAGAATAGGCCTGAGGGGTCACACACATCATGGGCCTGATAGGACCATGAGTCAGAGCCCTGTTGGACTGGAACTCTCTCTCCTCATGCCACATGGCACTCTCCCTCTCTCCTTGTTTCCACATGCCACATGGCATGAGAGTTTTCATGAAAGAAGAGGAATGACTTAGGGAAACCAAGTCTCCTCCCATTAATGCTTGAAAATTTTTTAAGTCTTGTGTTCACATTAGTCTCCTCTCATTTATGACTTTGTGAACCCTTCATTAATTTGTCATGATAAATGAGGGTGATGACATGGAATGGAGAATTTGACCTCATTAATGAGAGTGGAGAAGAAGGAAGAAACTCTTCCATATGAAAACAAGAAAAAGGCTTAAGAAGGTTTTCATGAAAGTGTGAAAGCATGAAAAGAGAGAAGATCTTCTTCTCCTCTTTAAATGTTTTCATACACATGGTCTTATGCCATTAATGGGATGATGGCCTATATAAGGAGAGGGGGTGGAGGGTGGCCGTCCAAGCATGAATGAAGAGGGAATGCTTGGGTGAGTGAATGAATGGAGAAGGGAATATCATCCACTTGTGTGTGTGAGGCATTTTGCTACCATAGGTTCCCTCTCCCTTCCATTATTACTTCCTCTCTTAATCTTTCTTCCAAGTGTTGAAAGTTTATTTAGATAAGAGCAAGGAGAGGAAAGAAGGTTCTAAATCTTGCAAAGGCCAGTTTGCAAGATAAAAGCCAGAAGCCAGTCCAGTTGTCGATCAGCATAATTTTTGAAGCAAGGTCGATTTGCTGAAAGAGGAGGGGGCTGTAAGGATCTAGTAGTCCAGTGCCCTCTACGACTCTGCTACGACAAGCGCTGTGTGGATACTAGTAAAGGCTGGGTGCTTGCACGGCTGCAATTGAACCCCGGTCCAAAAGAGGATCTGCATGGATTTCAAAGCTGGCCAGGATAGCGATCCAGGTATGTAATTGTTACTTAAAATTATCATACTTTTAGATTTGATCTTGTTCTCATCCTCTAATGCATGTTTAAGAATATTATCATGAATAAATTAGATTTATTTATATTGCATGCCAGATATAAAATTATTTTTATATCTGTTTTCGCTGTATCACTTTGATTGTGAGCCCTAATATTTGATGCAATATACCGATCTCGAAAGAACCTACTCTTCCATTCCTTAAAGGAGATAGATAGGTCGAACCTAAGGGTCCCTAGGTGGGGGGCCATGGACCACCACCCCTTATCAGCAAGGTGGTGCTTCAAGATAAATAAAGCCCTAAATAGAGAAAACCTAGCAACTATGCCATGAAAATGGCACATGACTATGAAGGAGGAAATGACCCTAAAGGATTTTGGGGTTAGCTGGGCCAGGACTAACCTATGATGGTCCAAAAGAGAGAGGTTGAAGGGATGAAGGGGGAGCTGGAAACCTGCCAGGAAATAGTCCTCATACAGGGTGACCCGACCAGGACCACCTGAAGTGACCCGCTCCCCTAGGTCTGGGGTCAAAATTCGGATGGAGTCCGGGATCCCTAAATACTCCGAAGCCAAATGGTGTCCATCCTCTCCATTTTCGAGGTGACTATAGATGGCCCGGTCGTGTCCTAGCTTGAAGATGAAGGAGGGGGAGGTGGACACAAGGTGTTGGGGTTCACCATCCACCAAGGACCCCGGGGAACCCTAAATGGAATGTCCTCCTCCTTGCTACCCGAAGAAGGTGGCCCCGCCAGCGATGGCACCACTGTGCTGGGGCGGGTCGGAGCTTGCCCTTCGGAACGGTGGTCATTTCTAGGGGAACTCATGATGGATGAAGGAAGAAATGGTGGAAAGAGGAAACACCATGGATGAAGGATGCTCCCTCGGTACTAACCGAAAGGGAAGGAGATGCAAGAGGAGACTGACCTGTGAGGACTCTTGATGGGGACATCGACAGCACAGATCCTGATGTAGCATGAATCTTGATGCATACCCAGCATTGATTTTGAGGAGATCCTAGCATGGATCTTGATGCACATCTAGATGAAGATAAATGTAATATTTTGAATATTTTTGTGGGAGTACGAGGACTTGGGATATCTCAGAGTTTTAAGATGGATAGTTTGTTTGAAGATTAGTTATTTTAGGATTTATCTTTATCATTGTTTTAGGATCTATCTTTAGGATCAGTCTGTTGATTTATCCTTATCGGTTGTTGAGTCTATCGATTAGGAAGTCTATTTAAAGTATTTTAATGAGTCGAATAAACGAAGAGAAGATTATTGAAAAAAAATGAGGCTCCATTTGATTGAGTCAATCGTCGCTTCTTGAGGGAGAGGGCGTGAGGCTCGACCATTAATCGTCGCTCTGTGAGGGAGAGGGCGTGAGGCCCAACCATCAATCGTCGCTCTGTGAGGGAGAGGGCATGAGGCCCAACCATTTCCTTCTTCCCAGTTCTCCCTCTCCATCTCTACTTGTTCTTTCCCTATTTCAAGTCATCACCATCGTACATCAGCCAATTCCATGTCACTTCTTGTAGTCAATTGAAGCAGCACCTCCCTCCCCACACCAACCTCATCAACCCTTCGCCAATCGCCCCCATCATCACTGCCTCCATCTGTGCAGAAATCCCCGTCGGCCTCACCTGCGACCAGGAACATGCTGCGACCCTCTCCTTCCATAGGATTGAGAGAAGCCCAGTCCCTTTCGGTTGCCACCAAACCTTCTCTTCCTCCCCTCCAAGGCCTCCATCTGATACCCACAACCTCCGTGATCATCAGGACCGCCGACCGTCGCTCCTGCCTTCAATCGATGCATCCCTCCATAGCCATGCACACCATTTTCACGGCCCAGTCTTTCGCCCGAAGTTGTCCATAGCCGATCGACATCCACCACCATCCTTCCCTCCCCCGAAAGACTCCTCTGGTCATTGTTTAAGTCGAGCATGCCCTCGTCGAACCACTGCCTTCCTCTCGATCGAAGTAACCCATGATCGACCGAGATGATCTTCATGCTGGCATCTTCCCGTCCACACTGGCCATCATCCCATCCATTCTGCCATCTCCGCCCAGTGCCGACATCGGTGAAACCCCTCCATGAGCCTCCCCTATTTTTTTGGTGTTGGTCCATGGAGAAGAAGAAGCTCCATCGCACAAACATAAAAGCGCATGGATTTCAAAGTAGTCCAAAGATTTGTGAAGCATGATTTTTAGAGCAGAATAAAATTAAAACATGGATCTCAGAGCCATATGAACCTCAGAGTAGAACCTCTTCTTAAAGCAGAGCCTCTTTTAGTTTTAGTTTACTTGGATTTAATTGGGTTTGGGCTAACCTAGCCTAGCGATCATTTCTTAACGGCCAACGATCCACCCTTCCTAAAATAAGTTTTGATCGAGGTTTGTCCTGCATCAACTCTGGATTGAAGGTTCCGAAAATGGGTATGGAACTCCTCTCTTTTTTCTCTTTGCTCCCTGCTCTTTGCTCAAAGGTCTTTGAAAAATTGAACGAAGAGATAGGATGCTTACCTGAAAGAGACAAAGAAACCCTTTATCGACATGGCCTTTTGCTCTGCCGACCAATAGGGTTTGGATGCATGCCAACCCCCTGCTGGCCAGATGCTTCGATTCATGGAATGTCATGCCAGGAGATGAAAAGGCTTCGATTCATGGAATGTTGCACTGGGAGATGAAAAGGCATCTATTCAAATCGTCGCCTTTGCTGACATGGCGCCCCCTAGTTGGTGTGGGCACGATCCATGAATTATCAGGAGCCACGACATTTAATGATGTGAGCATGGTGGCCCCCCACATCAGCGATGCCTTTACTCCCATCACCCCGGACCCAAGGAGTAATGATGCACTCCGGGGCTTGAGAGTGGGGAGCTCTAATGTGGCAAGCCACTGACATGGCATCCACGATGAATCTAGCTATGCGGTGAGATGGCAAAAGAGCACCACCTATCCCGTTCGAGGTGAGCTACTGGCTGAGGTCGAGCTCCCATCCGAGGTGACCGGTCGAGGTCGAGCTCCTGTCCAAGGTAAGCTCTCGATCGAGGTCGAGCTCCCATCGGGAGTGAGCTCCCAGTCAAGGTCGAGCCCCCGTCCGGGGTGAGCTCCCAGTCAATGTCGAGGCCCCGTCCGAGGTGAACTCTCAATCGAGATTGAGCTCTTATCCGAGGTGAGATCTAGGTCGAGGTCGAGCTTCCGTTCGAGGTGAGCTCTCAATCGAGATCGAGCTCCCATCCGAGGTGAGCTCCTAGTCGAGGTCAAGCTCCCATCCGAGGTAAGTTTCTAGCTAAGGCTGAGCTCCCATTCAAGGTTGTGCTCCTGTCTAGGGTGAGCACCTAGCTGGGGTCGATCCCTTGTTCGGAGGAAGTCCCTAGAGATGAAGGGGCGCATCCCCGACCACGGTCAAGAAAAATAGCAGGAAGTTAGATGCAGCTCTCTGAGGATAGAGACGGAGGAAATTCGAGCCATGAAGGCATAGCGACATCTCCACTAGACTGGCCATAGCTCTCATGAAGGTGATGTGTGTTCTGCTAGGGGCTCCAGGCCCTACAGCACATCGCCTATACACTCTACATGGCACATGCTCTACCAGGCTCCAGGTCCTACAACATGCTGCCCAAACTCTCTGCGGGGCACGTGTCCCATCGAGGCTCTAGTCCCCTTGGCACGCCACTTGTGTCTCCCATGAGAAGAGTATTCTACCAAGGCTCTAGGCCCTGTGGCATGCCACTGCACCTCCTAAAAGTGGAAGTGCTCGACCATGGCTTAGGGCCCTATAGTACGATGCTCACACCCTCCATGGGAGACTATTCCACTAGGGGGATAGGCTCTACAATGCACTAACTACACTCACAATGAGAGGACCTCCCCTCGGGGATCGGTCCAAGGGAAAGCCTTGGCAAATGAGAACCCCTCCCATAGGGGACATTGGAAAAAAGACATCCCGGCGAGGCTCCAGACGTAGTCTGGCCCGACCAATTCCTATATAACAGTAAGAGGGACCTCCTGAAGAGAAGGGAACGAGCAACAGAAAAAGGCAAAAGGGATGATTAGTGTTCAACCCCCCGAACTCTAACTTTTCAATTCCTTTTTTGTTCTATTTTCCCTCTATGCGGTGGCATCTAGCCTCTACCGTAAAGGATATGTTCCTCTTGACCATCCTACTAATGTGACCATCAGAGTGTCCTCGCCAAGATTTCTGACCCGGGTTTCCTCTTTTTTGTAGGACCACTCAGCTGTGAAACCAAGAGGAAGAAGGACTCGACACCCCCAGGAATGCCATCTCATCCAAGCCATGTCGGAGCTACAGGCCACGACGATCTAGACAGCAACAGAGGGTAAACCCTATAGCAAGACAATTTTATTATTCACTCCGATGCAAACCTAATCAATTTTAATTTTAGATCTAAATATGAAATGATACATCTCATATATCAATAAACTTAGATCTTAATTTTATGGATTTTAAATTTTGAAAATAGTTTTCAAAAACTACCAATCTTGTAATAGGACAATCTTGTATTATAGGGGGTAAACCCTATAGTAGGACACACTTATCATTCATTACAAGATTGATTAAATTCAATTAAAACCTTCAGATCTAAATCTAAACATGTAAATTCAAAAATTGTGGCTTTAATACTACTGTTGAAATCGTTAGATGAAAGCATGCTGAAAACGATTCTTAAAACCCTAATAGCGGAAGTAATAACTATGAAAAACTTTTTCATAAATGTATGCCTATTTAAAATAAATTAAATATTTATCTATATTACAAACTAATATTCTTAGAAACATATAAATAATCAAATTTGAATTTACAAAAATTAAATAAGAAGAAAATGACTTACTTGAAGCATAAATCCTTTTCTTCTTCTAATCTGATCCGAATCCAGTTGAATCCTGAGATTTCTATCAGAACCATGAAAATATATGACCTTTATTAGTATTCATACAGGATGAGCTCCTGATCAAGTCCTTAAGGCTCCTGAAGTGTTAGCTCCTTTGCAGGCTTTTATTTTGGCTTGGATCTATAGTCTCCTTCTAGAACTAGAACTAGAAGGATTCAAAATGCTTTGCACTGCAGAAGGGATTTTCCTAGAATACCTAAAGAAAAAATTTAAATTTTTTTTCTTAATCTACTCTTAATAGAATCTCTATTATTTTTTATTTTTGCAAGGTTTTAGGCATGGAATAAAGGACAAAAAAATGGGAATGCAGATACACAATAGGAAGGAGAAGAGTTGTATGATTCTCGCACGTCCCAAGTTTCTTCCCCTTTTAATGTTTTGTTTTTTCACACAAATCCTAGATTTTCCATGCCTAAAATAGATTAATTAAATCTTAATTCAAATGCAAAAGGATTAGGATGAGTTTTAATCAAAATAGGAGTCCAAGTGGAAGAGAAAAGCTCATTAGCACCACCTCTCTTCTCTTAGAGCATGTAAAAAAACAAGGACATGAATTTTCACTAAAAAATCCTTCTTATGGTCAACCAATCTGAGAGGATAAAGCCTAATCCAATTGGATTAGGTGTGTAGTTTAATTAGGTTCAAATCTAATTTGATTTAGACTTAAATTAAGCCTAATTCGAATTAAATTCAAAAAGGTTGTCAATCATATTCCAAATAGGATTCAATTCCTAGTCTAATTAGAAAAATTAAACTCAATTAGATTTTAATTAAATCAAGTTCAATTAAATTAAATATAATTTAAATTAATTGAGATTTAATTTATAATTTAATTAAATTATAATATTTATAATTAAATTTCTTATGTTAATAATTAGCGGCTACTAAATTTGTAACCCTTACAAAATAGCAGTTTTTAATTTTAAATCATCAATCCAATTGATAATTTAGATTTGATCTAAGCTTTTAATTAGGCCAAGTCCTTTTTGTGTGTATGACCTCTTAAGTTCTAATATGTCTAGTAGTGAGATATATTATGATCCCTATCACAGTATCATTGAAACTCTTCCAATGAATCAAAACTGTTTCGACTCAATCTTAACAAGGATTGTTGATCTAATAACAATTCTAGTGAGTTTTTACAATCTACCAGTGACACCTACTAGTATGTAGTGGCAACCTAGTAGATGAAAAAAATGAATCCCTATGTATAGTTACCATATGATCAAGTTTCTCTATCGAAAGTTCTAATAGGATACAGGTCATTGAAACTTCTCAAATTCTAAGCATCCATCATATGCTAAACTTAATTAGTTTAAGTCTAATCATAATTCTTATAAAAACTCCTTTTGATTATCATGCTACTGAGATCACATATTTAAGAACTCAACCTATTAGGTCATATAGGACTATTCCTCAACTACTAAGATTGATAGTTTTCCTATAAGTATAGCCATACTCCTACAGTAAACTTACTGTAGCTAAAGAATACCACAAGGTCCCGAATGGCTAAGGGCCAAGTTTATATGCTGTCAAATTATAGCAACCCCACTGTAAGTACCTGTAGTACTCAACCGATTTTTTCTGAGGTGAATCGCAGCTATCGACCCTCCGGTCGAATAGCTGACCCACTCTTGTTGGGGCCAGGCTGGCCCATTCCTGTTGAGGTCCATCGGACCTATTCCATCAAAAGTCCGATCAGTCGACCCACTGAAGAAGAGATTCGAACGATCCACTTCTATCAGGGTCCGTTGGACCTATTCCATCAGAAGTTCGACCGGCCGACCCACTGAAGCAGAGGTCCGAATAACCCGCTTCCATCAAGGTTCGACCGGTCTACTCTATTAGAGGGCTTGACCAATGCTCTCCCTCGGATGGTCGACCGACGAACTTCTGGGGGACCGACTAGTTCTCCCTTTGTCGAAGTCTGACCGACTCACTCCAGCTCCAGAAGTAACTCAAAGACTTCAAAAGCTCCTTCCAACTGGTACCAGAATTCTGTTGCAACAGACGCCACGACGTGACCTCGTCCTGGTGCCACCTGGCCACTATCTTGATTCTCTTAGGGGCAAATCAGGCATTCTCAGCTCATCCCTTAACAGAATTTGGCAATATTCTACACCTATATAAGGTGACCGGGGGACCTCGTTTCAGGAAAAAAAGTACTCTCTCCCTTTTCCATTTGATATCTCCTTCAAATTCCTCCATTCTGTTGCTCGCAAGCTCTCGCTGACTTAAGCATCGGAGTGTCCTCCGTTGGAGCATTGCCGGCCCTCGGGAACTTTGTTATAGGTATCGGGAGAGGAGCACTCCAGCACAGCCGACCGAGCCTGGTTCGGGAGCAGCCGCAGCAATAGATTGGTGCTAAAGGAAGGGTGGTCTGAACCTTCAACCCAGGTCCATTTCTTCCCTTCTCTAAAAGGAGGAACCCGCTTACTGAGTTTGATAATGGCAAAGGGAAGAGCCCAGAACACCTCCGCGAGGAGAGGTCACTCCCTGTCTAGGTCAAAAGGACCTCCTAGGGAGAATGATGTCGCCGCCGCTACCGTCGAACCCCCTGTCATTCTGGGACTACAGCAGTTCTAGATGCTCCTGAACCACATCGACATGCTCACTACTATGGTTCAGCATCTCCAAGAAGTGGCCAATAACCGGTAGCAACTGCCTACTGCATCTGGCACCAACTACCAACCTGTTGCTGAGGGGAGCCGATGCCAAGAAGCCCCTCAACCTCTCTCTCGTGTTGTTCCAGAGCCCCAAAAGTCCTTGGGGGCTCGTGCTGACGGGAAGAGGGCGAGGTCAGCATCACCCTCCTCCGCTGACTCCATCCCCGGTGGCATTCGGTATCCTACCGAAGCCCCAAGGAACTATACCAGCAAAATTCTATGCATGGAGGAGCACATTACTAAACTAGCCGATCAGCAGAAGGTCGAAAGGGAGCAGGTATACGACTCTCACCCGCCTTTTTCCACCAAAATTATGGGGAGTCGATCCTCCGCCACTTCAAGATCTCGCAGGTGGACCTCTATGACGGTACCACCGACCCGCTAGACCATTGGGCACTTACAAGGCCCATATGATGGTGCAGGACACCTCTGATGCCCTTCATTGCATTGCCTTCCCCGCAATCCTAAAGAAGGCCGCTCGGATGTGGTTCTCTGCCATCCAACCAAGTATGATCTACTCCTTCTCTCAACTTAAAAATCTTTTTCTTTCCCATTTCAGGACCTGCAGTTGAACTCCGAGGAACACCGACTGCCTCTTCCTCGTACTGCAAAAGGAGGGGGAGACTCTCCAGGATTACATGGCCCGTTTCAACTCAGCGGCCATGGAGATCCTAGACCTGAACGAAGATGTGGCTATGTCGGCCTTCAAAAGAGGTCTGCACTCGTCTAGGCTCACTTTCTCCCTGGATAAGAAATTTCCGACTAGCTACTCCGAGCTGCTGGCCAGGGTGCAGAAATATGCCATGGTAGAAGAACAAGCAGCGAGCTGATGCCAGGTCGAAGGGAGGTCGGCTTCCAGGAAGCAGAGTGACAAGGCTCCCAAAGTCCGACCTCCTAGCAATAACAACCGATCGGCCCAATGCCGTAGTCCAAAGCCAAAGGACTTCCCTAAGAGGTTCGAAACCCATGCACCCCTCTCCCTCCCGAGGGAGAAGATCCTCTTGAAAATTGAGAACGAGACCTTCCTACAAAGGCCACGTCTGATGAGGGGCCCCTCTGCATCTAGAAATAAAGGCAAGTACTGTCGATTCCATCGAGACCATGGATATAACACCGAAGAGTGCATCTAGCTGAAGGATGCCATTGAAGACCTCATCAAGAGGGGATACCTACATAAATACGTCCGACCCCGAAGGGATCGGACCGAAACCTCAACTGCCAGGGACCCCCCAGGAGAGGTAGAGCTCTCCAACCAGTGCCCGACTGATGGGAATGTTGGTATGCTGCATTGGCGGTCCAACTGGAGACCTAATGAAGACCAAGACATCGTCAAGAGGTCAAGGAATTCCAATACAATCACCTTCTCCAATGAAGACTTCCTAGAATCTCATCTTTCTGGAGATGACCCTGTAGTTGTGTCAGCAGTAATTGCTAACTATGATGTAAAGTAAATCCTTATAGATAATGGAAGCTGTGTGGAAGTTTTATTGTATGATGCCTTTGTCAGGATGAACCTGTCTAGATCGAGGCTGCAAGAATCCCCCATGCCGCTGATGGGCTTCGGGAAAAATTTGTTGGAGTTGAAGGAGAAATAACTCTACCCGTGATCATTGGGATAGAACCCTACCAGAAGACCCTCCCTATCAACTTTGTGGTCGTACGTACGACCTCAGCTTATAATGCCATCCTAGGCCAGCCGGTCCTTAACAAGTTTCGCGCCATCATCTCTACCTACCATTTGCTGGCAAAGTTCCTGACTCGTAATGGAGTCGGGGTAATGAGGGGAGACTGAAGGATGCCCGACAATGCTTGACTATCCATGACCAGTAATCAGAGGGACATCCTACTCTTGAACAACTCGACCCAGAGTCGAGGCCGATTGCCTTGGCCAGCCTGTTGAGAAGATTGTGTTTGTTCCTCTTAGGGAGGACGACCCCACTAGAGTCCTCCAAATTGGGAGCACCCTTAGTGAGGAGGCCAAGTTAGAGCTGATCAACTTCTTGAGAAATAATGCCGATATTTTTGATTGGTCAGTGTCGGACATGCCACGTATTCCATCGGATGTCATCACTCATCAGCTTAAGGTGGATCCAACCTATAGGCCCATCCGATAGAAGAAGAGAAGCTTCGCCATCAAAAGATAAAGGATAATTGATGAAGAGGTCAAGAAGCTCTCTGAGACCGGCTTCATCAAAGAGGTCCATCACCCGGACTGGTTAGCAAATGTTGTTATCATAAAGAAGGCCAACGGGAAGTGGAGAATATGTGTGGACTATACTAACCTTAACAAGGCCTGTCCAAAGGATAGCTTCTCTCTGCCAAGAATTGACTAGCTGGTAGACACCATGACCGGCCATTAGCTCTTGAGCTTCATGGATGCCTTCTCTGGTTACAACCAAATCAGGATGCACCCGGAGGATGAAAAGAAGATGGCCTTTATCACTGACAAAGGATTATATTATTACAAAATGATGCCCTTCGGTCTGAAGAATTCCGGTGACACTTTCTAAAGGCTAATCAACCGGGTCATTGAAGGGCAGCTTGGAAGAAATATGAAGGCATACGTTGATGATATGATAGTCAAAAGCCTCCATAGGGCTGACCACATCAAGGACTTGCAGAAATCCTTTGATGCGCTGAGATGCCATCAGATGAAGCTGAATCCTACTAGATGCATATTTGGGATGACTTCTAGGAAGTTCCTTGGTTTCCTGGTCATGCAAAGATGAATTGAAGTCAATCCCGACAAGATCAAAGCCATTATTGACATGGGACATCCAACCAGTAAGAAGCAAGTACAAGAGCTTACGGGCCGAATAGCTTCCCTCAGCCATTTCATCTCCCGATCGGCTGAGAGGTCCCTGCCATTTTTCAAGACATTGCACCGGTCTAGCCACTTCCACTGGATCGATGAATGTCGGTCGGCTTTTGAAGCTTTGAAAGAATATTTGAAGAACCCTTCGTTGCTGGCCAAACCAACAAAGGGGGAGCCTTTGTATCTCTACCTATCGGCCTCGGACGAGGCAGTAAGCTCCGTCCTCGTGCGAGTAGGAGAAGATGGCCAGCAAAAACCTGTGTATTACATTAGTAAGGTTCTCCATGATGCCAAAATAAGGTATCCCAAAATGCAGAAGCTAGTCTATTCTTTGGTCATAGTGGCCAAGTGACTCCGACCATACTTTCAGATGCATCCGATCGTCATGCTGACTAATCAACCCCTCAAGGCGATCCTTCGGAGCCCGGACACTTTTGGTCGGCTTGCCAAGTGGGCTATCAAACTTGGTGAGTTCGACATCTCTTTCCAATCCCGATCGGCTTTGAAGGCTTAAGTAATCACTGACTTCATTGCAGAGTGTACCTAGAAGCCGCAAGCGACCTCACCAGAAATCGATCCCGTGGAAGAGGCTGAGCCTGCCTGGAAGCTTCATATGGACGGGGTGTCCAACCTTACAGGCTATGGGGCTGGTTTGATTCTGGCCGACGCCGATGGACAAAGCATGGAGTATGCCCTACACTTTTCATTTCAGCTATCAAATAACCAAGCAGAGTATGAAGCCCTCCTTGCAGGACTAAGACTAGCCAATGAATTGGGCATCAGTCGAGTTAGGGCCTTCTCTGACTCTCAACTAGTGGTGAATCAAGTAATGGGCGAGTTCGAAGCGAGAGATCCGATCTTGGCCAAATACCTGAACAAGGTATAAAACCTCGTGTCTGGGCTCAAATTCTTTGAAATTCTCCATATACCTCGATTGCAGAACTCTCGGGTGGATGCTTTGTCACGATTGGCTATGGCTGTCACCAACACTTCCGACTGAACATTCGTGGAGTATCTACAGCATCCAAGTATTGTTGAAGAGCCAGCGGAAGTCCACCAAGTTGAACAAGAAGCTTCTTGGATGGACCCAATTTTTGCCTTCCTTGTTAAAGGGACCCTGCTAGAAAATCAGACCGATGCCAAGCATATCCACTGGATGGCTTCGAAGTATGTTGTCATCGATGGCACTCTCTACAAGCAGTCACTTTCACAGCCCTTGCTGAAGTGCTTAGGGCCAACCAATGCAGACTATGCACTCAGAGAAGTACATGAAGGCATCTGGGCGATCACCTTGGAGGAAGATCCCTGGCTTACAAGATCATCCAGCAGGGATGCTATTGGCCTACAATTCAGAAGGATGCGTCGGACTTCGTCCGAAGGTGCGACGCGTGCCAAAGGTACTCCAACATCCAAAGGAGGCCCGCTAGTTAGCTGGTTCCACTCACTGTGCCCTAGGCATTCGCACAGTGGGGGATGGATATCCTGGGCCCATTCCCTCCCGCATCCGGCCAATGGAAATTTTTCCTTATGGCCATTGATTACTTCACCAAATGGATGGAGGCTGAGCCACTGGCATAGATAACGGAGGCCCAGGTGGAGAACTTCATCCGAAACTGCATCATTTTCTGATTTGGCATTCCACAGATAATCATCACCGACAACGGAACCCTAAGGTCCAGGACTTCTTCAAGCAATATCATATCTCCCATCAACTTACATCGGTCAGCCACCCTCAGTCCAACGGGGAAGCCAAGGTCACCAATCAGACTATCCTACATGGATCAAAGACCCGGTTGAATGATGCCAAAGGACTTTTGGCAGAGGAACTTCACTCAGTACTCTGGGCCATCGGATAACTGCCAGAACGGCGACCGGGGAGACTCCATTCAACCTGACCTACAGAAGTGAGGCAGTAATCCCTGTGGAAGTGTCCTTGCATTCCTTACGGATTGACCATTTCGCTGAGCAAACCAACTCAGAGTGGAGAAGGGCTGACCTAGATCTGCTGGAAGAGTCCAGGCTCCAGGCAGGTTTGAAGATGGTAGCTTATCATCAGAAAATGACTAGATACTATAGTTCTCGAGTCAAGGCTCGAATTTTTCAAGTCAAAGAACTGGTTTTGTGAAGAACCGAAATATCAAAGCCAACTAAACAAGGAAAACTCTTCCCCAGTTCGGAAGGCCCTTATCGAGTTGTTGAAGTAATTTGAGCCGGAACTTGCCAGCTCGAACATTTGGATGGGTGACAAGTGGCGCGCCCTTGGAATGTAGATAATCTTCACAAGTATTATCAATAAAGTCGATAACTTCTTCTATGAAGCACTTCCAAAAGTCTAACCCCAGTTGGCAAAGGCTCTAGGGCAGCCCACCTCCGAAATCCGACCTTGATCGGCAAAGGCTCTAAGGCAGCCCACTTCCAAAAGTTTGACCCCAGTCAGTAGAGGCTCTAGGATAGCCCACTTTCGAAAGTCTGACCTCGATCGGTAAAGGCTCTAAGACAGCCCACCTCTGAAAGTCCGACCTCGGTCGGCAAAGGCTCTAAGGCAGCCCACTTCCAAAAGTCTGACCCCGGTCGATAGAGGCTCTAAGGCAGCCCACTTTCGAAAGTCTGGCCCCTGTCAACAAAGGCTCTAGGGCAGCCCACTTCCAAAAGTCTGACCCCGGTCGGCAAAGGCTCTAAGGCAGCCCACTTCCAAAAGTCTGATCCCGGTCGGCAAAGGCTCTAGGACAACCCACTTCCGAAAGTCTGACCCTTATCAGCAAAGGCTCTAGGTAGCCCACTTCCGAAAGTCCGACCTCGGTCAACAAAGGCTCTAGGACAGCCCACTTCTGAAAGTCTGACCCTGGTCGGTAAAGGCTCTAGGGCAGCCCACTTTCGAAAGTCTGATCCCATTCAGCAACAATTTCAAAACAATCCATATGGGGACCTAGCCTTGTGTTTGGATGAGCTGACGGACCAGTATTCAGAAAAATTCCTAAGTGCCTAGGTTTGGACTGAGCTATTGTCCATCAGCCATTCTACGGATCTCAAGTTTGGACGAGACGATGAATCAGCACTTAGACAAATCTCTAAGTGCTTAGGTTTGGACTGAGCTACTGTCCATCAACCATTCTACAGATCTCAAGCTCGGATAAGCCGACCGAAAATACTTAGAAAATTTTTGAAAAGAAAGTGTTCCACTTTGTATACACCAACATACAAAAGATGACAAAAAGGTTCTTCTATTATATCAAAAGAAATTCTTTACAAAAAAGGGTCAGACCTTTACAAACGCCCTAGGTCTGACCCACCGAAGGTACAGCGGAGGCCTCGACTTCGGCCCCACTCGATACAGTTGAAGTCTCCATTGGGACATCCATCATCCCCACATCAGCCTTAACTGGAGCATCAGCCCTAACCTCTTCTGCGCCGCTTTCAGCCTGGGGTTCGGCCCCACCATCAATCGGGTGCTTTTCTCCCTCTGCCGGTCCGCTCAGCTAGGTGCCAGATAAGTCAAGTCCCGGGAAGAGTCCGGCCACCTTCTTCAAGCAATCATCGTAGCCTTCTGAGTAGAACTCCGATGCCACTTCTTCCACTTCCTCGGTGAAGTCTGTGGAGGCCTTGTATGTAGCTATGGCATAGCAAGCCTATTCTGCCACCAGCTTCTTGGCCTCACTCAGCTGGCTTGCCCACTTTGCTGCTAACGCCTTCTTGGCCTAGGCCCTCTTATCGGCCTTGATGAATCATTCCTCCTCCTCCTTCAGTCGACGGACGAGGAAGTTAACCTTTGCCTTTTTTCTCTTTAGCCTAGCCTCCCTGTCGGCTAGCCGATTCTGCATCTCCCTCGATGCCTCCCTCAATGACTCGGCCTCAGCTTAGACAGCCGACAACCTCTCCTCCATGGTCTTCAGAGACACCTCCACTGCCGCTCAGGCCACCTTTAATTCCTGGACCTTTTTGGTCAAGGTTTTGGCTATAAATAGAAGCCGACCAAGGCCATCGTCCATTAAGGAGATTTCATGGAGAAGCTGAAAGTAGAAGATTGAATTAGTAATGTGCAAGGCGATAGAGGAGAAAAGTACACAAGCACAGAGTGGGTGTCTTACCCTCATAAGGTCATGATAGGAGTCCTTGGCCACGTCACTCAGATTTCTTTGAATGGACAACTCCCAGTCGATATCTGTCATTGCCCCTCTAAGCAAACTTCGTGCCCTCCTTGAGTTGCTCAGAGCATGCTAGTGTTGGTGTGCCTCCTGACGGACTTCCTCACCCGCCTCTTCTCCACCCGCCTCTCCTTCGGCCGCCTCTCCTTCGGCCATCTCTCCTCCGACCGTCCCCTTTCCTTTGTTTGTGAGAGGGACCACTTCTACCAGTTCAGTGGGAGCTGGGGCAGAGGTCGCCGCCATGCCGGACGACTCTAACTGCTCCTGCTCCATTTGGGAAACTGACTACTCGATGGGAGTCGAAGATCCTGGCACCCTCAGTGCCTCCGACAGGGGGACATCATCCTCATCTGAGTCTACTGCCACTACGGATGCCGGCCGCTCCTCCTCTCGCATCTTCTTCTGTCTCTCCGCGGTTGGCTCCATTGCTGGGACGGTCCTCTTCCACACTACCTGCCGGATGACTCTGGCTTTGTCAATCTTCATCCTTCTTCCTGTTTCAAAGAAAAATCAGGGTGAGTGAGAAAAAGGGAAGCAATGAAGTTAATAAAATAAAGTACGAGGGAGAAGGTCAGTCCTTGCCTAGAAATCTCTGGCGGCTAACCCCTGCCTGGTGAAGGACATCTTCCCCGAGCAGTTCAAATGCCATGGTCGAACTGGCCCCCTCTATTTTGGCGAAGCTAGCCTAGTCGGCCATCAGAATTGCCCTCCCCTCGCAGAGCCTCAGCCTCGGCTCTCTCCATAGCGGCTCGAAGCCCCAAGGATGAAGACTATCTATGAAGAAGAATTTGGCCTTCCAACCATGGATGGCCGATGGAAGGCACTTCAGGATCCTTTGGCCAGGACGGGGACAGAACATCCACCATTCTTGGCTCTTGAAGTCCTTCTTCAAAAGAAAGAAATTACTAAAAAGGACAACTTAGGTTTGGTCTCGGCTTTGTGACATAGCACTATGAAGCAATAGATCGCCAGAATGCTATTCGGGGTCAGCTACGCTGGGGTCACTTTGTAGAACTTAAAGACTTCTACAAAAAAAGGGTGTAATGGAAACCTCAAGCCGACCTTGATGTGCGCTTCGTACATCAGAAGGTTTCCTCGTCCTAAAGGATTGTTTGCTCTCCCCTCTCGGCCTGGAACGGAAAGGTGTAAAGTCGAAGGAATGTTGTATACCGCCCTAAGGTTTTCAACCCATTCCCGGGTCATCACCGACTGGATTTCACTTGGACCTGGTTCCCTACGGATAGGACCACGACTACCGGATGCCATTAATGTGGAGGAAGAAGAAGGACGGGGGGACTGACCTGAGGCTAGGATCCTAGAAGGCTGGAGATCATGGAGGAGGGAGAGGCTCTCTTTCTCTCGCAGAGCCCAATGGCAGCAAGAAGTCCTTCCTGAGTGCCTTGCCCCCCCTTTTATAGGTCTCTGAAGAAGCGACTTCCTTCACCCCGTGGGCATGTAACTGTCCCATTGAGTCGATGCGACGTTCCATGCTGCAGGAATCGAAGTGACTGGTTGATGGGAGCAGGCAGGCGGCGATCCACATGAAGACTGAATCAACGACGAGCGAGTTGGCTCGGGCGTGATGCCAACCGCACAGATGCTGCCACGTCGCACAACCCGTTTCCGCATTCCATTCATTGTGTGAGCCAGGCTAGCCTGTTATCCTTGTAGCCTCTTCGCATTAATTACAGCACCCTCGCTCCCAATGCAAAGTCGACACCTGTCCCTAAAGCTGATCGTGGGGGATTCGAAGTGATCAGACGTGGCATTCCTGATCGAGCTTGTGGTCGTTTCGAGGACGGACATGACCCCTGCAAAGATGGTGCTCCTATCCTTCGAACCCACATGCCCCCTCAAAGTTCAGGAGCAGGGGGCAACTATTGTACTCAACCAATTTTTTCTGAGTGAACCAGAGCTATTGACCCTCCGGTCGAATAGCTGACCCACTCCTGTTAGGGCCAGTGATGCAGAAAAAAAAAAGGATGAAGATGATGATGCTAGCACAGATGATGCAAAGGTGGTTATATCTTGTTTTCTTTTTAGGGTTTTATCTTTGGTTCCCGATTGTAAGCAAAGAGAACCTAGGAAAACTAAAAGAAAAAAGGTCTATGCTAGCAGATCAATCCCTAAGAAATGATAGATCAGGACCTCGAGATTAAGGAACCCCAGGATTAGGACTAGCTCGATACACCCAATACCTACCTAGGAGATGGGGATGCAAACCTTTCAAATTCTGAAGCGCCTGGTGCAGAGATCGCTCCACTTGACGGATGCGGCCTGGATGTCCGAGCAATCGTGCCAGTGGATGCGCCAGTTCCCGATCATGTGGCCGTGATGGCAAGACGACCCATCTCCGATGTCTGTAGCACCGAGGAAGACCTGTAGGCAGCAAGAGAAAGAACGGTTAGCGAAGAGATGAGAAGTGTTGAAGTTGAAATAGGGTTAGGGTAGAGAAACAGGGCTTCGAGCCTGGTATCCGACTGGAGTCCGAAATCAAAGTTGATAACTTGGGGCCTCGCACCCCGCGACGTCCCGGAGGATGAAGGAATTGTGGCCTCCCACCACTCGACGCTCTCAGGCTAAGGAACGTGGCCTCACACCACTCGACGCCCTCAGGCGAAGGAACGTGGCCTCACACCACTTGACATCCCTGGGGATGAAGGAAGAGTTTCACTCACTTACAACCTAGTCTAGGGAGACAGAGGATTGGAGAAGAAAACACTCAAGATTTTTTTTTGTATTCATTCACTAACTGTTACAAAGAG
The DNA here is from genome assembly GCA_021397845.1 of Areca catechu. Lineage (NCBI taxonomy): Eukaryota > Viridiplantae > Streptophyta > Magnoliopsida > Arecales > Arecaceae > Areca > Areca catechu. The sequence goes on from CM038039.1 coordinate 87,964,245, forward strand.
GGGTTTGGGTCCTTTAAATAGGTACCCAAAGATACATTCAAAATTCAAAAGAAAACCCATTCAAAATTTGAACCAAAAATACAACTCAATTTGAAAGTGGCACTCAAGCTTTGGAGAGCTTTCTTCTTGGCCGACCAGCTTGGTATGGCATGATGCTTGGCTTGGAGTGGAGGAGTTGCTCCTTGGACTTCCTTCTTTGCTTGCTTGGTTTTGGTAGAAAACATGAAGTGAGGCTAGCTTGGAGGGATTTGTCCCACTTTGACTTTTCTTGGCTTGATTCAAGGCCGACCAAATGGGAATAATCCTAGGCGTGGCATGATTGGAGGCTTGGAGAGGGGGATTGGTCTTTGACCTTCCTTCCTTGCATGGCTTATTTTGGTAGAAGGCTTGGATTGAGGCTTGATGTCTTCACCATGCCTTTCTTGCTTAACTTCATCAAGGGATCATGCCTTTCTTGCTTAACTTCTTTATGGAAGAAGGCTTGAGTGGAGGCATGCATCAAGGGATTTGAAACTTATTTCCACTTGGAGAATGGAGGATGCCTTTCTTGCTTGACTTCTTTATGGAAGGAGTCTTGAGTGGAGGCATGCATCAAGGGATTTGAAACTTTTTTTCCATGACCGCCCATCCTAGATTGGAAGAGAGCTTGAAGAGGGGAGGGGAAGGGGGCATGGATCATGTGAGTGGTCCCCTTTCTTGGGCGCCCAAAACAAACCACATGTCATCACCTCAGTGCGCCACATAAACAGATAAGGTGGGCCCTGAGCTGACATGTCTCCTTGCCTTTGTTAGGCTTAAAAGAGACTTAACTTTTGAACCACTAAAGACTTCATGGGCTTAGACTCGGCCTGACTTATTACAAGACTCAGCTCGACCCGATGGGTCGAGGTACAGACTCCATTTAAGCAAATAAACTAGAGGCTGACAGCCTTATTACAGGACTCGATAAACACAGAACCCTAATCAGAGATCCCCCGAAGTTTGAAGGGCTCAAGTCAAACCCTGATGCCCACATCAGCCAGGCTGGCCCGTTCCTACTGAGGTCCGTCGGACCTATTCCATCAAAAGTCTGACCGGTCGACCCACTAAAAAAGAGGTCCGAATGACCCACTTCCGCCAGGGTCCGTTGGACCTATTCCATCAGAAGTCCGACCGGCCGACCCTCTGAAGTAGAGGTCCAAACGACCCGTTTCTGTCGAGGTCTGATCGGTCTACTCCATTAGAGGGCTTGACCGATGCTCTCCCTCGGATGGCCGACCGACCCACTTCTGGGGGACCGACTGGTTCTCCCTTTATCGAAGTCTGACCGACTCACTCCAGCTCCGAAGTAACTCAAAGACTCCAGAAGCTCCTTCCAGCTGGTACCAGAATTCTGTTACAATAGATGCCACGACGTGGCCTCGTCCTGGTGCCACCTGGCCACTATCTTGATTCTCTTAGGGGCAAATCAAGCATTCTCAACTCATCCCTTAACAGAATTTAGCAGTATTCTACACCTATATAAGGTGATCGGAGGACCTCGTTTCTAAAAAAAAAGTACTCTTTCCCTTTTCCATTTGATATCTCCTTCAAATTCCTCCATTCTGTTGCTCTCAAGCTCTCACTGACTTAAGCATCGGAGTGTCCCCCACCGGAGCACTGCCAGCCCTCGGGGACTTTGTTGCAGGTACCGGGAGAGGAGCGCTCCAGCACAACCGACCGAGCCCGGTCCGGGAGCAGCTGCAACAACAGTACCCAAGGTACTGTAGGTTAAGAAACTACTACTCATACAACTATAATATTAAGAAGTCATTAATGAGTGAGCAATCATCCATATAACTTCTCGTTACTTGGTCATACTTAGTACCATTGATCTTGATGTGGCAGGACCGCTGACATGAAAGGCCGACAGGCACCGTGACAAAGGAGACCATTGTTTCAGATGCCAAGGCAGCACTTTAGCATGGACCGCTCTACCGAGCTGAGTTGAACTCCTTCAAGATGGCAAGCCGAGCTCCGTCCACCACCAGGTCGAGCCCGCGAGCTCGGGATGCCTAGGCCGGAGCAACCTTCCACCCACCATAGTGAGACCCTCGGAGATTTGAGCCCTGTGGTTGGAGTCGAGCTCAGCGCTCACTCGCCAACATGGAGCGTCTCCGAGTGCACGCCCTCTGGACTGGGTCTGCCCTCTGCCCTCCAGAGTGAGACCCTCGGAGGTTTGAGCCCTATAGTCGGAGTCGAGCTCAGCGCTCACCCGTCAACATGGAGTGGTGCGGGCACCAGACTCAGAAGAAGACTTCAGAGCTCCATCTGGATCTCTGATTAACCTTGCCCGAAGAATTAGGGTTTTTGGATTTTAATAAGAGTTGACTAGATCAACTTAATTTAGCTTGAGTCTACATTACCTGCATTTTATTTTGTTGAGTCATGTTGACTCAGTAGTGGACTAGGGTTTCAACCTGGGATGTTACACTTTCTTCCAAGACCAGGCAAGTGGACACCACACTCCCAGCCACACTCCCAGTCCAGGGGGTGCCATATCTACATCCAGCAGCTTTTGGTCCCCACTCCACAGATGGCAACTTCCTTCTCTCATGCGCCAGATAAAGAGAAGTCCACCAAGAGACCACAAATCAAGGGGGCGGCCAAGACTTTCCCAAGAAACCCAAAGCAAAGAAGGGAAGAAATCCTCTTGGAAGAGAGCTTCAAGGGGGCGCCCACTACCTGCCAAAGACAACCAAAACAAAAATGGGAAGGACCTTGACTTAGGGAGGAAGAAAAGGAGGAGTCCAAAAGAGTTGATCCAGGGAAGGAAGAAAATTTTTCTTGAAGATCCAAGCAAGGTGGCGCCATCTACCTGCCTTTTATAACCCAAATCCAGTTATTTTGGTACTTTGGCCGACCATATGTGAAGGATTTGCCCTAATTTGTAGATCCCCTCCTTTAGTCCCACATGGGAAGATGTGAAACCCTCCTCCCTTATAAAGCCTTATAAATTAAACCCCTCTTGTAAGTTTAAGGATCAGATGAATGAAAGAAATTTTTTTATGAGCAAACTTGTGTTTTCTCTTTTCCGCACTTGCTTACAGGTGTTGAGCTCCGTGAGGGAGTAAATTCGGGTTCCGGGTTCCCCTGGAACCTTGAGGAGGTGAGAGATCTCCAAAACCCCAAACCCTAGGTTAGCCACTCCACTCCCAAACCCTAGCCGCCATCACCCTTCTCTTTCCACCAAGCCCTAGTCTTTTCCTCTTCTCACGGCCACCTTCGCCAAGTCCTGGCCGACCACCAGCATCCGACTCCAGTCCAGATACTGCAGATCTACAACAATTCTAAGAGGAAGTCAGATCGGCCTCCAGGAGAATTCGATTTCATCAACTTTAGCTTTCAAGTTCTTCAACCTGGTAAGATCTTTTCTTGAGTTTCTGAATTCCATCATTTGTTCCTCTTCTTTTCCAGATCTTGAGTCCAGGAGAAGCCGACCAAACCACGAGACTAGTATTGGAGGATCCATTGCGAAGATAGCCGACTCCGAGGATCCCACAATCTGTTCGAGAGAGTTCTTCCACCAGAATCCTGAGAAGATCACTGTCTGGTGAGTAAACCGTCCCTCCTCTCTATTTCTGTTTTGTTGAAAGTTCAGAGCGAAACCCTAGGTCTGGGAGTTTCTCAACCCCCAGCGATCCGTTACTTCTGAACTACTCTGATAATTTGGTTCCTTCTAAACTGTGCTTTCAATCCTTACCTAGTTTCCTTCAACGTAGTTTAGCTTTACTTTGAGTCGAAGCCAATTTCTAAAAAAAATATATATATAAAAAAAAAAAGAATTAATCTTAATTTTACTTCCGCATACGTATCTTTGTTCTTTGTTCTGCATCATTTTGGTATTAGAGCATTCTGTTCTACATCATTTTGGTATCAGAGCCCTGTCTAGGGTTTCTGTTTGATTGCTTGTTTGAGTCCCTCTCTTTTTACTTTGTCTGCTCGAAGTAGACTCCCCAGGACATCCGATCCTAGGAACGAAGCGAGGTGCAAACCTCCTCTTCCCATTCCACGGGGTGTTCCTAGGGCGTGTAGGGGATCCGTTGGGTTACAACTTCGTAGCAGAAATTGTAAACGGGGAAGTGCTTTGTTTTTAGCCTGTAATTGCTCTGTTTCAGAAACTATTTCTCACTGTAGGTAACTCCAAATTCAGTGATTTTTGTTTTTCTGAAACCAATATAATTGAAACTATTTTGCATAATTTTCCTGTGATTTATTGGTTTCCGTAGGATTTCTGAGAATTAAATTACTGCAACTCTATTTTTGTGTTCTGCAATCCAATTATTTTTGAGTGTTCATCTTTTAATTCATCTTAAGGGCATTTGAGCATCTAAGATAAGGGTAGGAGTTGATAACCTCTCCTTAGCCCAAAACCACCACCCACTCATTCGAACCTAAGACTTTAATCTAAAAATTGATTATACCTAATTTGCCCTAGTGGGCTAGGGACATCAACAAATCGGGTCAAGGCTAATGTTGAGTCAGTTTGTTTGGTTACTCTGTGTGTGCTTTGTACTCAGTATCTAGAATGGTGGTTCAGGGATTCCATCTTGAAGGGCTTGTGTGCTGGTCCGCCTACCTGGCCAATCTCTGATTGGTGTCTAGGATTGGCATTTAGGGACCTAACACTCCCCTTACACCTGCTTGGCTGAGTCCTGAGTTACTACAGGCTAGCTTGCCACTCTGATTGGGCATCTAGTTTGGACTCTAGGTCTAGTGAGCCAGTAGTCGCTTTAGTCTAGTCACATTCTGTGTGCTTGCTTGCATCATCATGTCTACCCAGAATGGAGTACCCTACCAACCTAGTCAAACCCAACCAGATTTAGAGGCCATGGATAGAAATCTTACCAAAAGTATGACCAAATTGAGTCAGGACATGAATGAGGGTTTTTCCCAGTTTAGGGATCGAGTCCAAGTACTTGAGAAATGTAGACATCAAAATTGGGCCCCTGATCCAAAATTTAATAGGCCCCAACCTCACCCATGCCAGGAACCTAGGAGGACCTTATACCGTGATCCCGAGCATAACCTTAGGAAGCCTAACCATGATATCTATAGTGTGGATCGTGTCTATGAGAGGTCCTTACAATATTCTAGACCAGTCACTCAACAACCCAAGTCTTCTAGATCAAACCATTTAGATCCACACCCATGCCCAAGTAAGGTCTCTACTAGCTTGAAACCCAGTGTGACCCAGGTTTCTATATCTTAAGAATGTTTGTTTTATGGAGAAAGAGGCCATAAATCTAGTCAGTGCCCATGCATAGGACTGGCTTGTGCACAACTAAGTGGTAAGTTTCCTAAGGATGACATTAATGAGGGAGAACCCAAGCCTACCAATGAGGAAGAACGGTTAGGTATGACAAGCCTAGAATCAGTTGACCCGATTACCACTGACCCGAAACCCATTGAAGATGGCATCGAGGAAGTATATGATGCTGGCTTGAGTCTAGTTGATGAATGTGAAGGGGAAGAACTTGAAGAATGTGACATTGATACTATTGGTTCCTTACCTGAGGAGACCTTGGAAAGCAACCAACTGATAGGACCTAGTTCAGAAATTCAAGAGATTTGTGAGAACCAGGTTCCTTTAGTCAAATACCCCCAGGAAGAACTCATAGTGTTAGCCCGAGTTATTAGTTCGTACCCTCTAATGACAGTCATTCCCCAAGTACCAATTGAAGATCTTTGCACTGAACTGTTTAAGTTTGCCCACCCTATGGTAGATCCTCTCCTTAGGATGACTGAATCAAGCCTCTTACAATTGGACCTTGTCCCATGCCCAGCCACTAAGGTCTCTCCCGTAATCTCAGATTGGCGCAATAGGTAGGGGGGTAAAGACATTGTGAACGAAAAGACAACCTACGCTCCATTTAAGGAAGGCCGTCGTAGCTGCGGGCCACAACCAATAACCGGGGCAGCCTTCAAGCTCCAGCAAAAAGACAACGATCCGGCTCTACCGACAGAGAGAGCCGCTCGCCAAACCTCGGGCGGGAGGTGCCCAGACCCCACCGAGGCAAAAAAAGTAAGACCCCCTGCCATGGGTGCCATGCACCCACGTCACCTTCTCCATCTCCTTCGGTGGAGGGGTCCACTGATGAAGCCATCAAGCGCGCGGTGGAAAGGCACCTGGAGCAATATGAACACAAGCTGGCAGAGTTTGCCCACCGATTTGCCAGCATGCAGGGCTCCACTAGTGAGCCAGCGAGTTACGATGCCCGTCCCCCATTCTCCCAAGAAATCCAAGCGAAACCGATTCCTCATCAGTTCCGGACGCCGCAGGTGGATCCTTACGATGGGACCACCGACCCCCTGGACCACCTGGAAAGCTACCGGACCCTCATGAGGGTCTAGGGGGCCACCGATGCTCTTCTCTGCATCACTTTTCCAGACACTCTCCGGAAAGCAGCTCGGGTGTGGTTCACCCGTTTGGAGCCGGAAAGCATCAACTCCTTCGCCCAACTAGGATAGAAGTTTGTGGCTCACTTCGACGCTTGCAGGAAGTTGCCATGAGAGGCAGACAACCTCTTCTCCGTCCGACAGTAGGACCGCGAGCCCTTGCGGGACTACGTGGCCCGCTTCAAGGCCACCGCGTTGGAGATCTACAATCTTGAGGAGCCAATCACCATGCTGGCACTGAAGCGAGGACTCAGGACCTCCTGCCTGACCTACTCGCCGGATAAGAAGCCTCCCAAGACCTACTCCAAGCTCCTTCTCCGGGCCCAAAAGTACATCCACGCCGAGGAGGTGGATCGTACGAGGCGGGAGCTCGACGAAGGACCCTTGAAGAAGCCGACCCCATCGAGGCGTCCGGGACCCGGGAGCCAACACCCCAGGCTCTGAGCTCCCGAAAGGACTAACCGAGATTGAGAGGGACCCCCGTTCCCGATGAGAGTTACACCCCTCTCCTCGCCCCGAGGACAAAAATCCTCATGGAGATCGAAAGCGAGGACTACCTGAGATGCCCGCCTCCGTTGAGGCCCTCCACCAGCCGTGACAAAACAAAGTACTGTCGCTTTCATCGCTACCATGGCCACGACACCAAGGAATGCCACAACCACAAGTGGGAGATTGAGGAACTCATCAAGAGAGGCTATCTCAAAAGGTTCATGGGGGGCAGACCTCAAGTGGAGTCCCTAGCGCTCGTCGCTCTCCCGCCAGCTCCAACCATCGACAATCGCCCCACCAAGAAGCCGGTGGGCTTGATCTCCTGGGGAGCTGCGCATGCTCCCAAGAGCACCCGGGGGACAGGGGACTTTGAGAATGTACTCCCCTTTATGAGGGAAGGGAAAGACCGGGAGAAAAATATTAATAATGATGCCGTGATCGTCGAGATGACGATCGTGAAGTATCCTGTAAAGTGCATCATGGTTGATAGTGGAAGTTCCACAGACGTGCTTTTTTATGATGCCTTCTCTAGGATGAATCTCTTCCCCGATCAGCTTAAGCCCGTGCACACACCCCTTGTTGGTTTCACGGGTAATTCCGTAAGGGTAGAAGGAGAAATCACTCTCCCAGTCACTGCCGGAACCCCACCTCGGCGGAGCACCATCATGATGACTTTCACGGTTGTAAGGCTCCCTTTCGCCTACAATATGATATTGGACCAGCTCGAGCTCAACTTGCTTGATGCCGTTGTCTCCACCAAGAGGCTACTTGTACAGTTCCCAACTCCCTACGGTGTCGGGAAGATGAGGGGAGCACCCCAGCCAGTGCAGCATTATTTCCAAACCCTCCCTGGGTCCAAGGTCCCCCAGGATGACCCCAGTGAGGATGGCCTCGACCAAAGGATCCAAGACCCCAGGGGAGGCCCGGTCGAGCGCCTACTCTCTTATCCGCTCGAAGATGACCCCATAAAGATGATGCAGATCGGAAACCAGCTACCCGAGGAGGAGAGGGCCCAACTTCTGGAATTTTTGTGGGCGAACGTAGATGTGTTCGCCTGGAAGGTGGTGGACATGCCAGGTATACCCCCGACATCATTACTCACAAATTGAGTGTTGACCCAAAGCACAAACCAGTTCGGTAGAAGAAGAGAAGTTTCACCCCGGAGAGATAGGCAGCTATCAAGGAGGAAGTTGATAAGCTCCTAGCTGCCAAATTCGTTCGAGAGGTCCAATACCCAAGCTGGCTGGCTAATGTAGTAATGATAAGGAAGAATAATGGAAAATGGAGGATCTGTGTAGACTACACCGACCTCAATAAAGTTTGCTTGAAGGACAGCTTCCCTCTCCCAAAGATCGACCAGCTGGTAGATGCCACCTCTGGTCACCGGCTGCTCTCCTTCATGGATGTGTTCTCCGGGTACAATCAGATCCGCATGCACCCAGAAGATGAGAAGCACACCACCTTCGTCATCGACCAAGGGACATACTGCTACATGATGATGCCTTTTGGTCTGAAGAACGTATGAGCCACCTATCAGCACCTGGTCAGCAAGGTCTTCAAGGACCAAATCGGCCGCAACATTTAGGTGTATGTGGATAACATGCTCATCATGAGCAGACCGAGTTCAAGCCATGTAGCTGACCTCGCCGAATCGTTCCATAACCTGTGGCAACATCAGATGAAGCTAAATCCAGCGAAGTGCACCTTTGGGATGGTGGCAGAAAAGTTTCTCGGCTTCATGGTCACCCAGAGGGGCATCGAAGCAAACCCGAAAAAGGTTTTGGCCATCATCGACATGGAGCACCCGACCTCCAAGAAGCAGGTACAGCGCCTGACGGGGCATATCGCCGCCCTCAGCAGATTCATCTCGAGGTCAGCCAACCGTTGTCTGCCATTTTTCAAGGCACTACACAAGATGCATGATTTCACTTGGACCGAGGAGTGCAGGACCGCCTTCGAGGAGCTGAAGAACTTCCTCACCTCTCCCCCGTTGCTCTCCAGGCCGGAGGAGGGGGAGGAGCTTCTGCTGTACCTGGCGGTTACACCAGGAGCTATCAGCTTGGTTCTCGTCCATAAAGACAAGGACAAGTCTCAAAAGCCAGTGTACTATACCAGCAAAATCCTCCGTGATGCGAAGATCAGGTATACTCGCTCCGAGAAACTCATTTTTGCACTAATAATGTCTGCTAAGCACCACAGGCCCTATTTCCAAGCACACCCAATAGTGGTCGTGATGGACCAGCCACTGAGGACCATCCTCACCCGACCCGAGACATCCGAGAGGTTGGCTAAGTGGTCCCTGCTACTCAGCAAATTCGATATAGTGTACCGACCGAGGTCCTCATAAAAGGCCCATTTCCTAGCCGACTCTGTGGTCGAGTGCACCGAGTTCGCCAAGGAGCTAGAGCAGACAGCAACAGAGCTTGGGCCAGAAGAAGAGCCTTGGATCCTCCACATTGATGGAGCATCCAATTTTGACGGGAGTGGAGAAGGCCTCATCCTAACTAACGGCGATGGGGTTGTGGCAGAATGTGCCCTCCGCTTCAAGTTCGCCGCAACCAATAACCAGGCAGAGTACGAGGCACTCCTCGTGGCCTGAGAGTCTCCCACGAGCTAGGTGTACAGGACTTGAAGGTCTTCATCGACTCCCAGCTGGTTGCCGGACAAGTTTTTGGAGAATACGAAGCGAGGGATGCCCAGATATGAAGTACCTGGAGCAGGTCCGTGCAAGCACGGCAGGCCTCCGACGCTTCAGCATCTTCCACATCCCCCGAGGGGAGAATGCGCGTGTGGATCCAGGCTCACGACCTTGTCAGACTCATTGCTGGGACGCACCTACATCGAGTACCTCGAAAGTCCCAGCTATGAGAGCTTGGCAGGGGTGCATCAAGTCACCCCCGATCCGAGCTAGATGGACAAGTACGTCCGATACATCACTGACGATGCCTTGCCCGAAGACCACATAGAAGCTGCCCTCGTCAAGAAGAAGGCCTCCCGGATTGTCCTGATGGAGGGCCAGCTCTACCGCCGATCTTACTCTTACCCACTCCTGAGATGCCTCAGGCTTGCCGAGGCAACCTTCGTGCTCCAAGAGATACATGAAGGCCTCTATGGGAACCACGTGGGAGGGAGAACACTGGCTTACAAAGCTCTCCACTAGGGATACTTTTGGAAGACCATGAGGGAGGACGTCGCTGACTTTGTTAAAAGGTGCAACAAGTGCCAACGCCATGCAAATATACAGTGCCAGCCGGCGGCACTGATCTCCCAACTCTCAGCCCCTTGGCCTTTTGCCCAGTGGAGAATGGACATCTTAGGACCATTTCCCCTAGCACCAGGGCAGCGAAAGTTCCTGCTGGTGGCAATCAACTACTTCACTAAGTGGGTCAAAACAAAGCTGCTGGCTCGGATCGCGGAAGCCAATGTCCACCAATTCTTCTGGAAGTCGATCATTTGCCGCTTTGGGCTCCCCCGCTGTATCATCACTGACAACGGACGACAGTTCGATAATCGTGAGTTCGAAGGATTCTGCACTGAGCATGACATCCAACACCGATTCACCTCAGTGGCTCACCCTCAAACAAATGGAGAAGCTAAGGTGACCAACCGGACCATCCTCCAAGGACTCAGGACCAGGCTGGACCAAGCTAAGGGCAGGTGGGCGGAAGAACTCCCAAGCATCCTGTGGGCCTACCACACAATACCCAGGACGGCGACCAACAAGATGCCCTTTAGCCTTGTTTTCGGTGTCGAAGCGGTCATCCCGGTTGAGCTCGGTGTGCCCACGTTGCGGGTGCAGTAGTACGACGAAGCACAGAACTTGGCACACCTCCTGCTTAACCTGGATCTTCTTGAAGAAGTAAGGGACAAAGCCCGACTACGAATGGTGGCCTACCAGTAATGAGTGGCCCGGTATTACAACGCCCGCATCAGGCCAAAAGCTTTCTAGCCCAGAGACTTGGTGCTACGACGGGCGGAGACGTCTCAGCCCAGAGAGTGCGGCAAGCTTTCATCGAACTGGGAAGGCCCCTACAAAGTAGCCGAAGCCCTCTCGCAAGGGACCTATTACCTTGAAGATCTCGGCAGCGTCAGGTTCCTTCAAACGTGGAATGCCTGCAACTTGTGAAAATACTATCAATAATGTAAGGTTTCCCAACAATAATAATGACAATGGTTTTTTCGTTGCGCAAGTATCTATCTGTCTTGCAAGAGAATTCCAACAACGTCCCCGAGCCCAGCTCCAGGACGCCGGCCCAAGATCGGAGCTCGGATCTCTGGCCAATGGACTTTCGAGCCATACTGCTCTCAACCTCAAGCACCCCCGAGCCAAGCTCCAAGATGCCAATGGGTATTCGAGCCACGCAGCTCTCAATCAACAACGTCCCCGAGCCCAGCTCCATGATGCCGGCCCAAGACTGGAGCTCAGACCTCTAGCCAAGGGACTTTCGAGCCATGCTGCTCTCAACCTCAAGCACCCCCGAGCCCAGCTCTAAGATGCCAATGGGTATTCGAGCCATGCAGCTCTCAATCAACAACGTCCCCAAGCCTAGCTCCAGGATGCCGGCTCAAGATCGGAGCTCAGACCTCCGACCAAGGGACCTTCGAGCCATGCCACTCTCAACCTCAAACATCCCCAAGCCCAGCTCCAGGACGCCGACCCAAGACTGGAGCTTAGATCAACGGCCAAGGGAACCTCGAGCCATGCAGCTCTCAATCAACGATGTCCCAGAGCCCAGCTCCAGGATGCCGACCCAAGACTAGAGCTTAGACCTCCGGCCAAGGGATCATTGAGCCATGCTGCTCTCAATCTCAAACGTCTCCGAGCCCAGCTCCGAGATGCCAAGGGATCATGGGGCCAAGTAGCTCCCACCAACGCCTCGAGCCTAGCTCCAAGGCACCAAAGACCCGAGCCAAGGCCTCAGGCAACCCTTGGACCCAAGCCCAGCTCTCCATCCAAGAAGGCCTCGAGCCTAGCTCTAAGGCAATCAAGTCCTGTAACCCTCTTCTTTGATCTCCCCACTCAAAAAGAAAAAGAGAGGGGAAGGAAAGAAAGAGAACGAGAGGGGAACACGGCAAGAACCCTCTTCTCTGATCTCCCCACTCAAAAAGAAAAGGAGAGGGGAAGGAAAGAAAGAGAACGAGAGGGGAACACAGCAAGAACCCTCTTCTCTGATCTTCCCACTCACCAAAAAAAAAGAAAAAAGAGAGAAAAGAAGAAGAGAGGGGAAGGAAAGAGAGAGAATGAGAGGGAAACACAATAATAAAGCTATCATCACTTAGCCCAAGACCGGAGCTCAGATCTCCGGCCAAGGGATCTTCGAGCCATGCAGCTCTCAATCAACGACATCCCTGAGCCCAGCTCTAGGACTCCAACCCAAGATTGGAGCTCAGACCTCCGACCAAGGGAACCTCAAGCCATGCAGCTCTCAGTCATCAACGTCCCCGGGCCCAGCTCCAGGATGCCAGCCCAAGACCGGAGCTCGGATCTTCGGCCAAGGGACCTTTGAGCCATGCAGCTCCCAGTCATCCATGTCCCCGAGCCCAGCTCCAAGATGCCAGCCCAAGACCAGAGCTCAGATCTTATGCCAAGGGACCTTCGAGCCATGCAGCTCCCAATCATCCATGTCCCCGAGCCCAGCTCCAGGATGCCAGCCCAAGATTAGAGCTCAAATCTCCGACCAAGGGACCTTTGAACCACATAACTCTCAGTCATCCACGTCCCCGAGCCTAGTTCCAAGATGCCAGCCCAAGATCGATGCTCAGATCTCCGGCCAAGGGACCTTCGAGCCACGTAGCTCTCAGTCATCCATGTCCCCGAGCCCAGCTCCAGGATGCCAGCCCAAGACCAGAGCTCAGATCTCCGACCAAGAGACCTTCAAGCCACCTAACTCTCAGCAAACAACATCTTCGAGCCCAGCGGCTCTCAAGTGTCATATCCTTGCAACCAACTTGCCGGTGCTGAAGTCTAATCACTCAACCCCAGGCAAGGTGAGGCCCTCTTCCCTGATCTCCATGCACACCAAAAAAAAAGGGAAGAAGGGAGAAAGAAGGGAAGAGCCAGGCAAGAGACAGATGGCCGAGAAACTCAAGTTTCGTTGATCAAATACAAGTTACAAGTATTCAGCGGGCCCCCGACATGCCGGGCGACCCTGACTAAGTACAGAAAAGAAATAAAATACAAAAGAAACAGAAAATAACTACTCCCTAGCTGGACCACCGGGCTGGGAGTCTCCATCAACAGGGACTTCCGGCTGTGCAGCTCTGGGTTCAGGTGGCACAACCCTGACCTCGGCTGGCGTAGAAGACTCGGGAGCAACGACCTCCTCAACGCCAACTTCCTGGTCCGAAGTGCCGGGATAGTGAGGCTGCTGCGACCCTTGACCGAGATGAATCCCTCGACTAGGCAGTGTAGGTACATGAAGCCCTTGAAGAATGAGTCCGACACCGTCTGTTGGATCTCGGCGAGGAACTGCTCCGAGGCCCTGTACCTCATGACCGCCTCCTCGGCTTTCCTCTTCATCGCGGCCGCCTCGCACCTTGTGTCCCCGGCTGACTTGGCCGCCTCCTCGGCCACCCTCTGGGTCGTGGTTGACTTCACCTTTTTGATCACCAGCCAGGCCTGGAGGGACTGGGCAATCCCCTTCTACGGGGCTGCCTCGGCGTTAAACATGCCCAACCTCTGCTCGGCATCGACAAACTCCTCAGCTTTATTCCTCGACTACCCTGCTCGTGGTCAAGGCTCTCCTGGACAGGACAGGTGATGATTAATTAGACTTGGGTTAGTATGATGATGGTGGTTTTGGGCCCAGGATAGGTGATGAAATCCTGCCCTGATCTGAGATTTTGAGTTGCCCTTAAGATTAGGTTAAAATGATGGCAATCAATGGCCCTAATGCAAGCTAAAACAATCAAAAAATAAAATATTTTTTAATGATTTATGATGTGTCAAGTTAGGTTTAAGTTAACTGGGGTTATCAAACAAAGTTTGGCATGGGATTGGGGGTTTGGTAGTTGATTAGGTTAGGTTGAGTCAAGATGCAAAATGTAGCAGAAATTAGTGAATTAGGGTTTCAGTTATTGCAGAGTTTGACATAGATCTTGATGCATAAAAAATTCAAAAAATATATACAATAGAGGAAGGACAGTGATGATGATTCCTACCAAAATTTCATAGAGAAAAAAAATCATATGATGATGCAAACCTACTGCTACAGAAATTATCAGAATTATGTTAGGGTTTCTAATATGCCAAATTTTTTATAATTTAGTTTTCTATAAAATTAATTAAAAATCTTTATAAAATATAGGGCTCAACAAAGAGCAATTCATGCAAATCTCAAAGAAAAATAAAATTCTTAGATGGTCAAAAATAGATGCAAAATTGATATCTAATGCAATGGACAGAATGCTGAAATTAGGGTTTGTGATTGCAATGCAGATAAAAACTATCCTAAACCCACTCTGATACCAAACTGATGCGGGATGACTCTAAGAATGCTAAATATGTAGTAAAAGTAGTAAACTAATTTTTTTGTGATTTTTAGATTTAGGCTTGATGGCTAATTTCTCAAAGCAAAGTAAAGAACTAGCAGGTATTTAGCAATTCTAAGAATCAACTTGTCGCAGGCTGAATCATGCAAGATAACTAAAAGACAGGACCCAAAAATTGAGAAATTCCTGGCTTAGGATAGTTATCTTCAAGTAAATCAGATAATAAGAGAAGGGAAGGTTTCATACCAGTCAGAGATGATAATATCAGTAGCAGAAGAGATCACTCATAACTTTGATCGGAGCCTAGAAGAAGAAGCCTTGTTTCCCTCAAATCTGATGGCTGTTATGGGTGGTCCGAGCAGCAAAGAAGGCCTCCTCAGGGGAGGGGAAGCACCTCGGGGGTCCTACAAGCATCAGGGTTAATCAAAACAGCAATTAAAAAATAAGAAAAGGAACTATGGATTGAAAGGAATCAGGATTAGGGTTAGAAGATGGCTGTTTCAAGCTTGTTGAAGATCTCCTTGCTTGGCGGCCTAGGGCACTTCTTCTTGGACGTATGAAGGCTTGGATGGTAGTGAGTTAGGGTGTGAAAGGAAGTTAGGGCAGCAAAGAATTCGTCCAGGCACAAGAACACCAACCAATGAACCAAAACAAAATACTGACACAAGGTAGTAACTCAAAATTTCAGCAAGTTGTATTCATAAGAAAGAGATGCTTACAAGAGAGGAAGGGGTGGGGTATTTATAGAGTTCACATGCCCTCACTAACCATGGTTACACTTGGGTTACAAGTCCTCTTCCTAATTGGAATACAAGTCATTTCCTAGCTAGGTTAGAAAAACAAATCCCTATTAGGTTAGGAATTGACCTAGCCTTCTCCTTTTTCCTTCATGCTTTGACTATTCCACTCAAGGACACCTCTTGGACATGGTCAATACTTCAAGGATGCCTAGGAGGGTGTGTTGGGCCTCTAGGAGCAGCAAGGGGCCGGCCCAAAGGGGCTTGGGTGCATGGATTTGGGCCTTTAGAAGCTGGGGTGGCCTGTTAGCCTGGTAGCAGGAATATTCCCTGGAATCTTGCTTCTTAAGGGCTTGGGCTTGGCACCTGGACTTGATTTCTTTGAGCTTGGATGTAGGTGGGCCTCTGGAATCATGGGTGCCCTATTCTGAGAATATGCTCTGGCATCTGGAAGGGAATCTAGGCATCTGGAGGGTATCTAGAAGGAATCAAGATTTTCGGAAGCATCTTGGATCCTGGGTTGTCACACAAAATCTAATGGGCTGATGTAGTGGCCTCTGACTCCTAGATGTGGCCTGGTGGAACTCCAAAATATGGTAACCTCCTCTCTTGTACAAAAATTGAGCTCATATTGGACTTATAACTGATATACAAGACTCAAAATAATGACTAGGTTAAGGGTTGAGACAAATCAACTAACCTCAACTTATTATAGGACTCAATTCTAGTTGATTACAAAATTTGACACATGGCTAGGTAAACCAATTAGGGTCCAGTAATCTGTGTCTGATCCTGGTGCTCCCACCAATTCTCCAGGGGTGGGAGGAACTCGACCCCCTCGAGTATGGGATAATTTGGCTCTCATAATGCTCGAGTAGGTATGGGTTGAGGTGCTGCAGATCCTCACGGGTGATCCACGAGTCCTTAGATTCTGGTCGACCTTGCCACCGGACCAAATATCTCTGATAGCCTCTATTTTGGGTACATATGGCTTGATCATCCAGGATTCTCTCGATCTTTTCCTTACTATTTGGCCAATTGGATGGTGGACACTCTAGGGCAGGCTCACTCTCAAAGGAAGGGATAGGTCTAAAAGGCTCGCTGGAAATCACTGCTTGCTCCCTATACTCTACAAGATCTGAGATGTTGAAGGTGGAACTAATGCCTAAGTCGGGTGGTAATTCAAGCACATAGGCATTGGGTCCAACTCTCTTGATTATCTTAAATGGGCCAACTCTACGAGCATGAAGTTTCTTTACGGTCCCTGGAGGGAACCGTTCAAGCCTAAGCCTGATCATCACAAAATTCCCTGCAGAAAATTCTTTAGCTCTTTTTCGAGAATTAGCCAAGTTCTTATATAGTTTATTACTTAGGTTTATCTTTTGGCTAATTTCTTTATGTAGTTCTCTATCATGCTATGCAAAAGACTCAGTGGACTCAGAAACTCGTGCATGTAAGGATAAGGGGATCAAATCAAGAGGTTTATTGGATTTGTATCCGTGCACAACCTCAAAAGGACTCTTCCCTATGGTCCTATTAACAGAACTATTGTAAGCAAATTCAGCTCGGGGTAACAATAGGTCCCAATTTCCCGTGTGTTCACCTAAGAGGCATCTAAGAAGGTTTCCTAAGCTTCTGTTCACTACCTCGGTTTGACCATCAGTCTGTGGGTGGTAAGCGATGGAAAATTTCAATTTGGTTCCTAATAGGTGCCAAAGGGTCTTCCAAAAGTAACTAGTAAAGTGGACATCCCTATCTGACACTATTGTTTTAGGTAATCCATGTAATCTAACCACCTGGTCAAGGAAAAGATGGGCTACTCTAGATGCGTCAAAGGTTTGAGAGCAGGGTATAAAATGGACCATTTTAGAAAACCTATCGACCACTACAAATATTGAATCATGTTTCCTGAGGGTCTTAGGTAGGCCTAAAACAAAGTCCATGCTTAAGTCTTGCCATGGACGATCTAGTACGGGTAGAGGGGTATATAATCCAGTATTTTGTTTCTGCTGTTTTGCTACAGCAAAGGTTCTA
The DNA here is from genome assembly GCA_021397845.1 of Areca catechu. Taxonomy (NCBI): domain Eukaryota; kingdom Viridiplantae; phylum Streptophyta; class Magnoliopsida; order Arecales; family Arecaceae; genus Areca; species Areca catechu. The sequence continues at coordinate 87,981,413 of CM038039.1, forward strand.
CATCTGGACACTATATTGGCAACGTCCCTCTTCAAACTAGGCCAAAAGAACTGGTCCTCTACATCTGAGATAGTCTTATTTCTTCCAAAGTGACTAGCAAGGCCTCCAGCATGGGTTTCCTAAACTAAGAATTCTCTAAGTGAGGTTCTAGGAATACAAAGTCTATTGTTCTTAAATAGATAACCATCTTGAAGGGTATATTCACTATGGGTACTAGATGGTCCCTGGGCTAAGGATTGGACAATGTCACTAAAGTCTGGACAGGTTGTGTATTCATCTCTAACCTATCAAATCCAATGACTTCAATGCTAATGGTGTTCAACAGTAAGGCTCGTCTGCTAAGGGCATTTGCTACCTTGTTTTGAGATCCAACTTGGTATTTAAGTACAAAGGTATAGGCTTGTACAAATTCTACCCACTTAGCATGCCCAGGGTTTAGTTTCTTCTCAGAGTTCAAAAATCGGAGTGCCTCGTGAACAGAATATAAAACAAACTCCTGGGGTAGTAAATAATGCCTCTTGTATCTAAGAGCTTGTACTACCGCATAAAATTTCTTGTCATAGGTTGAGTACTTTAATTTAGCCTCATTAAGTTTCTCACTAAAAAAGGCTACTGGGTGATTCTCTTGGCTCAGAACTCCTCCTATGCCTACTCCTGAAGCATCACAAGCTACCTCAAAAACTTTGGTGAAATCGGGTAATCTCAATATGGGTGCTTGTGTCATCTTAGCTTTAATCTCTAGGAAGGCTCTATCTACATATTTGGTCCATTCAAAATTACCCTTCCTAATACAGTCAGTGATTGGTGCTACTATGGTGATAAATCCCCTGATAAATATTCTGTAAAAAGTGGCTAGACCATGAAAACTTCTAACTTCATGGACACAAGTGGGTACTGGCCATTTTACAATGGATCTGACCTTTTCAGGGTCAGTTGCTACGCCTTCAGGGGTCACCACAAAACCTAGGAAGATAACTCTATGGGTCATGAAATCACACTTTTTTAAATTTGCATAAAGGCTCTCTTTCCTAAGGGTTAAGCAAACTTGTTTTAGATGTTCTATATGATCTTCCTTGGTTTTGCTATAAATCAAGATGTCATCAAAATATACTACCACAAATTTACCTATGAATATCCTAAGGACTTGGGTCATAATTCTCTTGAAAGTGCTAGGGGCATTGGATAACCCAAAAGGCATTACGGACCACTCATATAGACTATCTTTCATTTTAAAAGCTGTTTTCTATTCATCCCCAGGTCTAATTCGAACCTGATGGTAGCCACTCTTAAGGTCTATCTTTGAAAAGATTGTGGCTCCTGCCATCATATCCAACATATCATCCAAGCGGGGGATGGGAAACCTATACTTTACAGTGATTTTATTTATGGCACGGCTATCAACACACATTTTCCACATGCCATCTCTCTTAGGGGTTAATAGGGCTGGTACAGCACAAGGACTTAGGCTCTCCCTAATAAACCCTTTTCTAAGAAGCTCACCTGCCTGTCTTTGAAGCTCTAAGTGTTCAGCTGGGTTCATCCTATAAAGAGGTAGGTTGGTAAGGTAGCTCCTGGGACTAAATCAATTGCATGTTGGACATCTCTAAGAGGTGGTAAGTGGTCAGGTAAATCTTCAGGAAATATATCATTAAATTCATTCAAGACTCCCTTGACCTCCTGAGTGTACTCTCTATCAATAGGATCAGATACAGCTAATATCCACACAGTAGTGCCCTCAGATATCTCCTTCTCTAGCTCTTTTGCAGTGATTAGGTTAATTCCAGACTTTTTCTCCTTAAGTGAGCTAGATCCTTTCTTAATTAACTCCTGAGGTGGGGTGGGGTTTATGGTGATCTTCTTCCCACGGAAAGTAAACATGCAAGCATTAGTTCGACCATAAAAAGTGGCATCGTGATCATAAAGCCATGGCCATCCTAGGATGATACTACTTACCCCCATGGGAACAACATCACACCACACTCTATTTTGATAGGATTGAAATTGAAGTTGGACTTGGCATCTGGATTTAATGGATATAGAGGTGGAATCTATCATGGATACCTTATAGGGGCTTAAGTGAGGAACTGGGTGTAAGCCTAGGGTTTTGACAGTGGCATTCACACAGCTCCCACTATCTATGATTATTTTACACACCTTGTCTCCAATTTTACTAAAGTCTATAAGATATTGGTCATACGCCAATCTTCCTGGGTTTTATTCTGGGACAAGATGCATCTAACTACCCTTGCGAGGTCTGTTTGTTCAAAGTGCTCCTCATCTCCTTCATATTCTTCAATTAAGTCCGGTTCAGCTTCATAGACCTCTTCCTCTTCTTCCTCATTGGGTTCAGGCTCTTCTTCTATAAGCTCCCCTATGTGCAAAAACCTAGTGGGACACTAGCTAGCAAAGTGACCTACCTTATTGCACCTAAATCAAGCATTGGGACTGGGGCTTGGGTTCTTCTGAAAAACTGGTGCCTTACCCTTATCATTCCTTAAAGATGTAGAGTTACTTGAGCTAGCCTGACTCGGACTTGGGTTAGGACGAGATGGGTTAGGGTTGGGACGGGTTGGATTGGGTTTAGGTCGACTTAGGTTTGGGTTTGGCCGAATTTGGTTAAGGTTGGGGAGAGTCTGGTTGTAGCTAGGTTAGTTTGGATAGAACTGGTTCTGGTTGGGTCTAAAGCTAGGAGTGTTGGACCTAAAGGGTTCAGGTTTCCTAACTACAGGTGCTTTCTGGAACCTTTCAAAGTTTTCAGCTACCCGATAGGCATGGGCCATGCAATCAACATCCCTAAGGTACAGCTCCTTTTGGATCTCCTCTTTGAGACCATTCCTAAACCTAGAGAGCATAACTGACTCATGTTCATCTATGCTACATCTTAGGGCGTACTCATCAAACTGGGCTATGTATTCACTCACAGATTTGGTCCCTTGTTTTAATTTCTGCCATTGATCTAAGAGATACTGCTGATAGTATGGGGGAACATACTTAGCACTAAGCTTTAATTTCATGGCTTCCCAGGTGGTAATGGGTACGTTGTCTATCTGATTATTGAGACTTTCTACTTGGTCCCAGTTTAATCTAGCTTGATCAGTTAGCCTGAGCTGGACAAATTGATACTTTTTCTCATCACTCAAGCCATAAAATTTGAAGTACCTATCCATACCTCCCTCCCAATCTATATAGACTTTTGGATTTAGGTTGCCATTGAAGGTAGGTGCATCTATCCTAATGCTCCTACGAAGCCTATCATCCTGGTCTTGGTCCTCATGATTGGGTCTCCTATGGTTGGGGTCATGATATTGATCCTGGTGTTGGTTTCCCCTATGGTAAGGCTCCATAAATTGATCTTGGTTTTGGGGTCTCCTAGGGTTATGTTCCATAAGGGGTTCATGGGTTTGGACTCTTCTAGGGAGGGGTAGAAGGGATGGAATCCAGGTCTGGTTCAGTGTTAGACTCTTGGATTTTCTCTACAGTCTCCAGTCGGTTCTCAACTTGGTTAAGCCTATTGGTTAATTGGTTGATCCTAGTGGTTGCTTGTTCAAATTGTTGGTCCACTTGATTGAATCTTTGGTTCATTTGGTCAAGCTTAGTATCGGATTGGTCAAACCTATGGTCTATTTGGGCTAACTGATTTTGGGTCTGGGCTAACTGATTTTGGGTTGGGTGTTGGACTGGTTTATTTAGGTAAGCTGGGCTTGGGTTTGAGCATTCATTTGAGCAAGTTGAGCTAGGATGGTCTCCAAAGTAGGTTCCATGGTTGGGCTGGGCTGAGGTTTGGACTTTTGATATTGGGTTCCAAATCTAGTGGTCATGCAACAAATCAATCAATCAAAATGAAATGATGCAACCAAGCATACAAAAGAGAAAGAAAAGGTTAGTATAATCTAGGGTTTCCTAGACTTAGAACCAGAAACTGGGTGGGTCAGCTCAACTTATACCTAACCCAATAGCTAATCCTTCCACTGGCCAGGTAGGGGGTGGGAGTGTGGGAGGCCCCCCCTGCTTTCATAGGGACCCAATTAAAAATCACAGCACCACTTAGGTCATTTGACTTTGGACCCCCAGCCTTAGATACCAGCTTTCAATAATAGCTAAAAGGTTAAATGCACTAGTTGGCCCACATAGCTCGGACCCGACCTGTTGATGTCTCCTAGCCCACTAGGGCAAATTAGGTCTAATTGATTTTCATTAGGCTTGGGTTAGTATAATGATGGTGGTTTTGGGCACAGGACAGGTGATGAAATCCTGCCCTGATCTGAGATTTTGAGTTGCCCTTAAGATTAGGTTAAAATGATGGCAATCAATGGCCCTAATGCAAGCTAAAACAATCAGAAAATAAAATATTTTTTTAATGATTTATGATGTGTCAAGTTAGGTTTAAGTTAACTGGGGTTATCAAACAAAGTTTGTCTTGGGATTGGGGGTTTGGTAGTTGATTAGGTTAGGTTGAGTCAAGATGCAGAATGTAGTAGAAATCAGTGAATTAGGGTTTCAGTTATTGCAGAGTTTGACATAGATCCTGATGCATAAAAAATTCAAAAAAAATATAATAGAGGATGGACAGTGATGATGATTCCTACTAAATTTCATGGAGAAAAAAAATCATATGATGATGCAAACCTACTGCTACAGAAATTATCAGAATTCTGTTAGGATTTCTAATATGCCAAATTTTTTATAATTTAAGTTTCTGTAAAATTAATTAAAAATATTTATAAAATAGAGGACTCAGCAAAGAACAATTCATGCAAATCTCAGAGAAAAATAAAACTTTAGATGGTCAAAAACAGATGCAAAACTGATACCTAATGCAGTGGACAGAATGCTGAAATTAGGGTTTGTGATTGCAATGCAGATAAAAACTATCCTAAACCTGCTCTAATACCAAACTAATGCAGGATGACTCTAAGAATGTTAAATATATAGTAAAAGTAGTAAACTAATTTTTTTGTGATTTTTAGATTTAGGTTTGATGGCTAATTTCTCAAAGCAAAGTAAAGAACTAGCAGGTATTCAGCAATTATAAGAATCAACTTATCGCAGGCTGAATCATGCAAGATAACTAAAAGACAGGATCCAAAAAATGAGAAATTCCTGACTTAGGATAGTTATCTTCAAGCAAATTGTATAATAAGAGAAGGGAATGTTTCATACCAGTCAGAGATGATAATATCAGTAGCAGAAGAGATCACTCATAACTCTTATCGGAGCCTGGAAGAAGAAGCCTTGTTTTCCTCAAATCTGATGGCTGATCTGGGCGGTCCGGGCAGCAAAGAAGGCCTCATCAAGGGAGGGGAAGCACCTCGGGGATCCTACATCAGGGTTAATCAAAACAGCAATTAAAAAATAAGAAAGGGACTATGGATTGAAAGGAATCAGGATTAGGGTTAGAAGATGGTTGTTTGATGCTTGTTGAAGATCTCCTTGCTTGGCAGCCTAGGGCACTTCTTCTTGGACGTGTGAAGGCTTGGATGGTAGTGAGTTAGGATGTGAAAGGAAGTTCGGGCAGCAAAGAATTTGTCCAAGCACAAGAACACCAACCAAAGAACCAAAACAAAACACCAACACAAGTTAGTAACTCAAAATTTCAGCAAGTTGTATTCATAAGAAAGAGATGCTTACAAGAGAGGAAAGGGTGTGGTATTTATAGAGTTTCCATGCCCTCACTAACCATGGTTACACTTGGGTTACAAGTCCTCTTCCTAATTGGAATACAAGTCCTTTCCTAGCTAGGATAGAAAAACAAAATCCCATTAGGTTAGGAATTGACCTAGTCTTCTCCTTTTTCCTTCATGCTTTGACTATTCCACTCAAGGACACCTCTTGGACTTGGTCAACACTTCAAGGATGCCTAGAGGGTCGTGTTGGGCCTCTAGGAGCAGCAAGGGGCCGGCCCAAAGGGGCTAGGGTGCATGGGTTTGGGCCGTCAGAAGCTGGGGTGGCCTGTTAGCCTGGTAACAGGAATATTCCTTGGAATCTTGCTTCTTAAGGGCTTGGGCTTGGCACCTGGGCTTGATTTCTTTGAGCTTGGATGTAGGTGGACCTCTGGAATCATGAGTGCCCTGTTCTAAGAATATGCTCTGGTATCTGGAAGGGAATCTGGGCATCTGGAGGGCATCTGGAAGGAATTAGGATTTTCGGAAGCATCTTGGATCCTGGGTTGTCACACAAAATCTAATGGACTGATGTAGTGGCCTCTGACTCCTGGATGTGGCCTAGTGGAACTCCAAAATATGGTAACCTCCTCTCTTGTACAAAATTGAGCTCATATTGGACTCATAACTGATATACAGGACTCAAAATAATGACTAAGGTTGAGGGTTGAGACAAATCAACTAACCTCAACTTATTACATGACTCAATTCTAGTTGATTACATAATTTGACACATTGCTAGGTAAACCAAATAGGGCCCAGTAATTTGTGTCTGATCCTGGTGCCCCCACCAATTCTCCCGGGGTGGGAGGAACTTGACCCTCTTGAGTGTGGGATAACATGGCTCTCATAGTGCCCGAGTAGGTCTAGGTTGAGACGCTGCAGATCCCCACGGGTGATCCACGAGTCCTCAGATTCTGGCCGACCTTACCACCGGACCAAATATCTCTGATAGCCTCTATTTCGAGTACATATGGCTTGATCGTCCAGGATTCTCTCGATCTTTTCCTCACTATTTGGCCAATTGGTTGGTGGACACTTTGGGACAGGCTCACTCTCAAGGGAAGGGATAGGTCTAAAAGGCTCGCTGGGAATCGCTGCTTGCTCCCTATACTTTACAAGATCTGAGATGTTGAAGGTGGAACTAATGCCTATGTCGGGTGGTAATTCAAGCATATAGGCATTGGGTCCAACTCTCTTGATTATCTTAAATGGGCCAACTCCATGAGCATGAAGTTTCTTTACGGTCCCTGGAGGGAACCGTTCAGGCCTAAGCCTGATCATCACAAAATCCCCTGCAGAAAATTCTTTAGCTCTTTTTCGAGAATTAGCCAAGTTCTTATATAATTCATTACTTAGGTTTATCTTTTGGCTAATTTCTTTATGCAGTTCTCTAACATGCTGTGCAAAAGACTCGGCTGACTCAGAAACTCATGCATGTGAGGGTAAGGGGATCAAATCAAGAGGTTTATTGGGTTTGTATCCGTGCACAACCTCAAAAGGACTCTTCCCAATGGACCTATTAACAGAACTATTGTAAGCAAATTCAGCTCGGGGTAACAATAGGTCCCAATTTCTCATGTGTTCCCCTATGAGGCATCTAAGAAGGTTTCCTAAGCTTCTGTTCACTACCTCGGTTTGACCATCAGTCTGTGGGTGGTAAGCGATGGAAAATTTCAATTTGGTTCCTAATAGGTGCCAAAGGATCTTCCAAAAGTAACTAGTAAAGCGGACATCCCTATCTGACACTATTGTTTTAGGTAATCCATGTAATCTAACCACCTGGTCAAGGAAAAGACGGGCTACTCTAGATGCATCAAAGGTTTGAGAGCAGGGTATAAAATGGGCCATTTTAGAAAACCTATCGACCACTACAAATATTGAATCATGTTTCCTGAGGGTCTTAGGTAGGCCTAAAACAAAGTCCATGCTTAAGTCCTGCCATGGACGGTTTGGTACAGGTAGAGGGGTATATAATCCAGTATTTTGTTTCTGCTGTTTTGCAACAGCACAGGTTCTACATCTGGACACTATATTGGCAACGTCCCTCTTCAAACTAGGCCAAAAAAGCTGGTCCTCTATAGCTGAGATAGTCTTATTTCTTCCAAAGTGACCAGCAAGGCCTCCAGCATGGGTTTCCCAAACTAAGAATTCTCTAAGTGAGGTTCTGGGAATACAAAGTCTATTGTTCTTAAACAGATAACCATCTTGAAGGGTGTATTCATTATGGATACTAGATAGTCCCTGGGCTAAGGATTGGACAATGTCACTAAAGTCTGGACAGGTTGTGTATTTGTCTTTTAACCTATCAAATCCAATGACTTCAGTGCTAATGGTGTTCAACAGTAAGGCTCGTCTGCTAAGGATTCTGCTATCTTGTTTTCAGATCCAGCTTGGTGTTTAAGTACAAAGGTATAGGCTTGTATAAATTCTATCCACTTAGCATGCCTAGGATTTAGTTTCTTCTGGGAGTTCAAAAATCGGAGTGCCTCATGATCAGAATATAAAACAAACTCCTAGGATAGTAAATAACGTCTCCAGTATCTAAGAGCTTGTACTACCGCATAAAATTCTTTGTCATAGGTTAAGTACTTTAATTTAGCCTCATTAAGTTTCTCACTGAAAAAGGCTACTAGGTGATTCTCTTAGCTCAGAACTCCTTGATGGGGACATCTCAAGCACGGATCTTGGAGCAAGCATAATTCTTGGAGTGGCACAGTTCTTGAAGCATTTTTTGGAATAAATTTATTTAGGATTTATCTTTTGTTTAAAATTTAAATTAGAATTTGGTTGGTTAGGATTGATATATGGATAGGCTTATCTTATCCTATCTTATATTTGAATTTGATTCGTTCTTATCTTTTTATCTTATATTCAAATTCAAATAAGGGTTGGAAAATCTATAAATACCACCCTCAGCCTTTTGTAATGAGGAGGATGGATGAATAAAATTTCTATTGTTCTGTGTGAAGGATCTGTGTGCTCCTAAGGTATCTGCATGATCCCTTCTCCATCTTCCCAGGGTTTCTGTGTGATCCCTGATTTTGGGCATCTGTGTGAGCCCAGGGCATCTATGTGAGCCCCTTTGCTATGTGCTTGTTCTTTTAGGGCATCTGTGTGAGCCCCTTTGCTATGTACTTGTTCTTCTTGGAGAATCTATGTGAACCCCAGTATTTTTTCTTAACCCTGCACCCTCTTCTTTCCTCCTTCTTTGCAAAACCCTAATCCCTGGTGACTTTCATGCTCACCAGCGATCCAGTCCAATCCCTGTCCCGCATCAAATGGTATCAGAGCAAAAGGATTAGGATTTTTCTATTTCATCACCGGCCCACTGTTCTCTTTCTTCCCGGTTTCAAATCTCGTCCACAGATCCTTCCCCAACATCGACGTCGGACCACCCTCCCCCCAGCCAATCACCCACCACCATTCCTCCCTTCCAGCCCTCACCCCTGTTTTCTGCTTCTTCTATGCCAAGCTCTGTAAGAACTGCCTGCAGCCCATTTTCAAAGCACAGATTTCAAAGCACATCGATCTCAAAGCTGCACCATTTTCAAAGCAAAGTTGATTAAAAAAAAAATCATGGTTATGTCAAGCTAAAAGTTTGGAGTTCCCGGAGCTGAAGTCAAGCTGAAGCTGGAGCCTGACCCAAACTCGACAGAGTCGAGTTTTTTTTCCCACCGTAGGAGAATGATGGGGACATCTCAAGCACGGATCTTGGAGCAAGCATAATTCTTGGAGTGGCACAGTTCTTGAAGCATTTTTTGGAATAAATTTATTTAGGATTTATCTTTTGTTTAAAATTTAAATTAGGATTTGGTTGGTTAGGATTGATATATGGATAGGCTTATCTTATCCTATCTTATATTTGAATTTGATTCGTTCTTATCTTTTTATCTTGTATTCAAATTCAAATAAGGGTTGAAAAATCTATAAATACCACCCTCAGCCTTTTGTAATGAGGAGGATGGATGAATAAAATTTCTATTGTTCTGTGTGAAGGATCTGTGTGCTCCTAAGGTATCTGTATGATCCCTTCTCCATCTTTCCAGGGTTTCTGTGTGATCCCTGATTTTGGGCATCTGTGTGAGCCCAGGGTATCTATGTGAGCCCCTTTGCTATGTGCTTGTTCTTCTAGGGCATCTGTGTGAGCCCCTTTGCTATGTACTTGTTCTTCTTGGGGAATCTATGTGAACCCCAGAATTTTTTCTTAACCCTGCACCCTCTTCTTTCCTCCTTGCAAATCCTAATCCCTGGTGACTTTCATGCTCACCAGCGATCCAGTCCAATCCCGGTCCCGCATCACTCCTCCTATGCCTACTCCTGAAGCATCACAAGCTACCTCAAAAACTTTGGTGAAATCAGGTAACCTCAATATGGGTGCTTGTGTCATCTTAGCTTTAATCTCTAGAAAAGCTCTATCTATAGATTTGGTCCATTCAAAATTATCCTTCCTAATACAGTCAGTGATTGGTGCTACTATGGTGCTAAATCCCCTGATAAATCTTCTATAGAAAGTGGCTAGACCATAGAAACTTCTAACTTCATGGACACTAGTGGGTACTGGCCTTTCTACAATGGATCTGACCTTTTCAGGGTCAGCTGCTACGCCTTCAGGGGTCACCACAAAGCCTAGGAAGATAACTCTATGGGTCATGAAATCGCACTTCTTTAAATTTGCATAGAGGCTCTCTTTCCTAAGGGTTAAGCAAACTTGTTTTAGATGTTCTATATGATCTTCCTTGGTTTTGCTATAAATCAGGATGTCATCAAAATATACTACCACAAATTTACCTATGAACATCCTAAGGACTTGGGTCATAATTCTCATGAAAGTGCTAGGGGCATTGGATAACCCAAAAGGCATTACGGACCACTCATATAGACCATCTTTCATTTTAAAAGCTGTTTTCCATTCATCCTCAAGTCTAATTCGAACCTGATGGTAGCCACTCTTAAGGTCTCTCTTTAAAAAGATTGTGGCTCCTGCCATCATATCCAACATATCATCCAAGTGGGGGATGGGAAACCTATACTTTACAGTAATTTTATTTATGGCACGGCTATCAACATACATTCTCCACGTGCCATCTTTCTGAGGGGTTAATAGGGCTGGTATAGCACAAGGACTTAGGCTCTCCCTAATAAATCCTTTTCTAAGAAGCTCACCTACCTGTCTTTGAAGCTTTAAGTGTTCAGCTAGGTTCATCCTATAATGAGGTAGGTTGGGCAAGGTAGCTCCTGGGACTAAATCAATTGCATGTTGGACATCCCTACGAGATGGTAAGTGGTCAGGTAAATCTTCAGGAAATATATCATTAAATTCATTCAAGACTCCCTTGACCTCCTGAGGGTACTCTCTATCAATAGGATCAGATACAGCTAACATCCACACAGTAGTGCCCTCAGATATCTCCTTCTCTAGCTCTTTTGCAGTGATTAGGTTAATTCCAGACTTTTTCTCCTTAAGTGAGCTAGATCCTTTCTTAATTAACTCCTGAGGTGGGGTGGGGTTTATGGTGATCTTCTTCCCATGGAAAGTAAACATGCAAGCATTAGTTCGACCATAAAGAGTGGCATCGTGATCATAAAGCCATGGCCATCCTAGGATGATACTACTTACCCCCATGGGCACAACATCACGCCACACTCTATTTTGATAGGATTGAAGTTGAAGTTAGACTTGGCATCTGGATTTAATGGGTATAGAGGTGGAATCTATCCAGAATACCTTATAAGGGCTTGGGTGAGGAACTAGGTGTAAGCCTAGGGTTTTGACAGCCATATGGGATATGGCATTCACACAGCTCCCACTATCTATGATTATTTTACACACCTTTCTCCAATTTTTACTAAAGTCTGTAAGATATTGGTCCTACACCAATCTTCCTGGGTTTTATTCTGGGACAAGATGCATCTAACTACCCCTGCGAGGTCTGTTTGTTCAAAGTCCTCCTCATCTCCTTCATATTCTTCAATTAAGTCCGATTCAACTTCATAGACCTCTTCCTCTTCTTCCTCATTGGGTTTAGGCTCATCTTCTACAAGCTCCCCTATGTGCAAAGACCTGGTGGGACACTGGCTAGCAAAGTGACCTACCTTATTACACCTAAAACAAGCATTGGGACTAGGGCTTGGGTTCTTCTGAAAAACTGGTGCCTTACCGTTATCATTCCTTAAAGATGCAGAGTTACTTGAGCTAGCCTGACTCAGACTTGGGTTAGGACGAGATGGGTTAGGGTTGGGACGGGTTGGATTGGGTTTAGGCCGACTTAGGTTTGGGTTTGGCCAACTTTGGTTAAGGTTGGGGCGAGTCTGGTTGTAGCTAGGTCAGTTTGGGTAGAACTGGTTCTGGTTGGATCTAAAGCTAGGAGTGTTGGACCTAAAGGGTTCAGGTTTCCTAACTACAGGTGCTTTCTGGAATCTTTCAAAGTTTTCAGCTACCCGATAGGCATGGGCCATGCTATCAACATCCCTAAGGTATAGCTCCTTTTGGATCTCCTTTTTGAGACCATTCCTAAACCTAGAGAAGGATAACTGACTCATGTTTATCTATGTCGCATCTTAGGGCGTACTCATCAAACTGGGCTATGTATTCACTCACAGATTTGGTCCCTTGTTTTAATTTCTGCCATTGATCTAAGAGATACTGCTGATAGTATGGGGAAACATACTTAGCACTAAGCTTTAATTTCATGGCTTCCCAGGTGGTAATGGGTAGGTTGTCTATCTGATTATTGAGACTTTCTACTTGGTCCCAATATAATCTAGCTTGATCAGTTAGCCTGAGCTGGACAAATTAATACTTTTTCTCATCACTCAAGCCATAAAATTTGAAGTACCTATCCATACCTCCCTCCCAATCTATATAGACTTTTGGATTTAGGTTGCCATTGAAGGTAGGTGCATCTATCCTAATGCTCCTAAGAAGCCTATCATCCTGGTCTTGGTCCTCATGATTGGGTCTCCTATGGTTGGGGTCATGATATTGATCCTGGTGTTGGTTTCCCCTATGGTAAGGCTCCATAAATTGATCTTGGTTTTGGGGTCTCCTAGGGTTATGTTCCATAAAGGGTTCATGGGTTTGGACTCTTCTAGGATTTTGAGGGGTAGAAGGGATGGAATCCAGGTCTGGTTCAGTGTTAGACTCTTGGATTTTCTCTACAGTCTCCAGTTGGTTCTCAACTTGGTTAAGCCTATTGGTTAATTGGTTGATCCTAGTGGTTGCTTGTTCAAATTGTTGGTCCACTTGATTGAATCTTTGGTTCATTTGGTCAAGCTTAGTATCGGATTGGTCAAACCTATGGTCTATTTGGGCTAACTAATTTTGGGTATGGGCTAACTGATTTTGGGTTTGGGTGTTGGAATGGTTTATTTGGGTAAGCTGGGCTTAGGTTTGAGCATTCATTTGAGCAAGTTAAGCTAGGATGGTCTCCAAAGTAGGTTCCATGGTTGGGCTGGGCTGAGGTTTGGACTTTTTATATTGGGTTCCTAATCTAGTGGTCATGTAACAAATCAAACAATCAAAATGAAATGATGCAACCTAGCATGCAAAAGAGAAAGAAAAGGCTAGTATAATCTAGGGTTTCCTAGACCTAAAGCAAGAAACTGGGTGGGTCAGCTCAACTTATACCTAACCCAATAGCTAATCCTTCCACTGGCCAGGTAGGGGGTGGGAGTGTGGGAGGCCCCCCTGCTTTCGCAGGGACCCAATTAAAAACCACAGCACCACTTAGGTTGTTTGACTCTGGACCCCCAGCCTTAGACACCAGCTTTCAATAATAGCTAAAAGGTTAAATGCACTAGTTGGCTCACACAACTTGGACCTGACCTGTTGATGTCTCCTAGCCCACTAGGACAAATTAGGTCTAATTGATTTTAATTAGGCTTGGGTTAGTATGATGATGGTGGTTTTGGGCCCAGGACAGGTGATGAAATCCTGCCCTGATCTGAGATTTTGAGTTGCCCTTAAGATTCAGTTAAAATGATGGCAATCAATGGCCCTAATGCAAGCTAAAACAATCAAAAGATAAAATATTTTTTTAATAATTTATGATGTGTCAAGTTAGGTTTAAGTTAACTGGGGTTATCAAACAAAGTTTGGCTTGGGATTGGGGGTTTGGTAGTTGATTAGGTTAGGTTGAGTCAAGATGCAGAATGTAGCAGAAATTGGTGAATTAAGATTTCAGTTATTGCAGAGTTTGACACAGATCCTGATGCATAAAAAACTCAAAAAAATCTACAATAGAGGATGAACAATGATGATGATTCCTACCAAATTTCATGCATAAAAAAATCATATGATGATGCAAACCTACTGCTACAGAAATTATCAAAATTCTATTAGGGTTTATAATATGCCTAATTTTTTATAATTTAGGTTTCTGTAAAATTAATTAAAAATTTTTATAAAATAGAGGACTCAACAATGAACAATTCATGCAAATTTTAGAGAAAAATAAAATTTTTAGATGGTTGAAAACAGATGCAAAACTGATACCTAATGCAGTGGACAAAATGCTAAAATTAGGGTTTGTGATTGCAATGCAGATAAAAACTATCCTAAACCCGCTCTGATACCAAACTGATGCAGGATGACTCTAAGAATGCTAAATATATAGTAAAATTAGTAAACTAGTTTTTTTGTGATTTTAGATTTAGGTTTTATGGCTAATTTCTCAAAGCAAAGTAAAGAACTAGTAGGTATTCAGCAATTCTAAGAATCAACTTGTCGCAGGCTGAATCATGCAAGATAACTAAAAGATAGGACCTGAAAATTGAGGGGTTCCCGGCTTAGGATAGTTATCTTCAAGCAAATTAGATAATAAGAGAAGGGAAGGTTTCATACCAGTCAGAGATGATAATATTAGTAGCAGAAGAGATCACTTACAACTCTGATCGGAGCCTGGAAGAAGAAGCCTTATTTCCCTCAAATCTGATTGCTGATCTGGGCAGTCCAGGCAGCAAAGAAGGCCTCCTCAGGGGAGGGGAAGCACCTCGAGGATCCTACAAGCATCAGGGTTAATCAAAACAGCAATTAAAAAATAAGAAAAGGAACTATGGATTAAAAGGAATCAGGATTAGGGTTAGAAGATGGTTGTTTCAAGCTTGTTGAAGATCTCCTTGCTTGGTGGCCTAGGGCACTTCTTCTTGGACGTGTGAAGGCTTGGATGGCAGTGAGTTAGGGTGTGAAAGGAAGTTAGGGTAGCAAAGAATTCGTCCAAGCACAAGAACACCAACTAAAGAACCAAAACAAAACACCGACACAAGGTAGTAACTCAAAATTTCAGCAAGTTGTATTCATAAGAAAGAGATGCTTACAAGAGAGAAAGGGGTGGGGTATTTATAGAGTTCCCATGACCTCACTAACCATGGTTACACTTGGGTTACAAGTCCTCTTTCCAATTGGAATACAAGCCCTTTCCTAGCTAGGTTAGAAAAACAAATCCCCATTAGGTTAGGAATTGACCTAGTATTCTCCTTTTTCCTTCATGCTTTGACTATTCCACTCAAGGACACCTCTTGGACTTGGTCAACACTTCAAGGATGCCTAGGGGGGTGTGTTGGGCCTCTAGGAGCATCAAGGGGCCAGCCCAAAGGGGCTTGGGTGCATGGGTTTGGGCCTTTGGAAGCTGGGATGGCCTGTTAGCCTAGTAGCAGGAATATTCCCTGGAATCTTGCTTCTTAAGGGCTTGGGCTTGGCACCTGGGCTTGATTTTTTTGAGCTTGGATTTAGGTGGACCTTTGGAATCATGGGTGCCTTGTTTTGAGAATATGCTCTAGCATCTGGAAGGAAATCTGGGCATCTGTAGGGCATCTGGAAGGAATCAGGATTTCCGGAAGCATCTTGGATCCTGGGTTGTCACACAAAATCCAATAGACTGATGTAGTGGCCTCTGACTCCTAGATGTGGCCTGGTGGAACTCCAAAATATGGTAACCTCCTCTCTTGTACAAAATTGAGCTCATATTGGACTCATAACTGATATATAGGACTCAAAATAATGACTAGGTTGAGGGTCGAGACAAATCAACTAACCTCAACTTATTACAGGACTCAATTCTAGTTGATTACAAAATTTGACACATGGCTAGGTAAACCAAATAGGGCATAGTAATCTGTGTCTGATCCTGGTGCTCCCACCATCACCGCTCACCCGCCAACGTGGAGTCTCTCCGAGCGCGTGCCCTCTGGATCGGGTCTGCCCTCTAGATCGGGTCCGCCCTCTATGCTCCAGAGCGAGACCCTCGGAGGTTTGAGCCTTGTGGTTGGAGTCGAGCTCAGCGCTCACCCGCCAACGTGGAGCCTCTCCGAGCATGCACCCTCTGGACCGGGTACGCCTTCTACCCTCCAGAGCGAGACTCTCAGAGGTTTGAGCCCTGTGGCCGGAGTCGAGCTCAGCGCTCACCCGCCAACATGGAGCCTCTCCGAGCGCGCGCCCTCTGGACCGGGTCTGCCTTCCACCCTCCAGCGAGACCCTCGGAGGTTTGAGCCTTGTGGTCGGAGTCGAGCTCAGTGCTCACCCGCCAACATGGAGCCTCTCCGAGCGCACGCCCTCTGGACTGGGTCTGTACTCTGCCCTCCAGAGCGAGACCCTCGGAGGTTTGAGCCCTATGATCGGAGTCGAGCCCAGCACTCCTCCGCCACGTGGAGCCTCTCCGAGCGCGCGCCTTCTAGACCGGGCCTGCACTTTTCCCTCCTCCACCAAGGCGACCACACGAGCTCGGAGCGTCCAGACCAGAGCAAACCCTGCCATCCTGGGACGCCGGTGAGCTTCCTGAGGACTGCGGAATGGCACCCCCTATACCGCCATAACTACCTGTCTGCCCGTACTTCCAGGAGGATGGGACAGCCAGAAAGCACGAACCCCTAGGACGGCGACCCCTGGATCGAGGCTCTGCCAAGCTTCCCGGAATGGGGCGACCAGAGAGGATCTTAGAGTGAATGGAAGCTTCCCCTACCACATGTCAGGAAAGACGTCCCGTCCACGGCACGGAATCCTGATGCACGCGCCTGCCAGCCCGGCGAAGATCCCGAGGCAAGCGTCTAACGGCCATTTTTCAACTACAAAGAATGATCGGTACCCCCGAAAAGGGGGAGGTAAAAAAAATGACAGCAATCCACTACCAATACAAGCACAAGCTCGACCAAGAGGGCGGAGCGCCATCACCACCACTACAATTGAAGGAAAATGAGGGAAACAAGGAGAGGCGGAGGAACAGGGAACCCCTCTGTCCCCGCTATCATTCTTCCCCTGCTACGTTTTTGCCTTCACACACAACTTTTACTCCTCCTAGTATGGAATCCATCAAGAGGGGCCCGACCAGGAGGATCTGTTCTCTTGGATCGTCACTGACTTGATCGTCGGAGTGCCCCCGTCGAAAACCCCGGCCCGGGTCACTAACCCCTGTTTCGCAGGTCCAGGAGCAAAGGACCGCCAGGCAGCGAAGGGAGTACTCCGGTGCGGCAGCAGCTATGGGCCACGACGATCTTGGCGGCAACAGATCTATATCAACTACTTGCATTCTCACTCTAGTATTTCTACATGTAGACTCGAGACTCATCTATCCTAAAGAGAAGCGATCCTTGCGCTAGTCTTGATGGATCGATCACTGTCTTTGTGATGATCCAACGACCGGAAGTATTTAGGACTTAAGCTATAATGGCACATGTCTCAAATTTTCAACTCTTGAGAATATGCACCATTATTTATTAACTCCATGGATAATTCATAAATACATCATATATAAATAGAAAAGAAAAATATTTAATTTTATTAATTTTAATAAATTAAGTATAAAAATATGTCCTAAACAAGATACAATGTATCATGCAAACTTAATTTTTAGGACATATATCTAACAAGCAATTGATACAAAATCATGTTAAGATTACATTAATAAAAAAAAAATTATTATATGTTAATATATGATCTCTAAAATTGCGTCAATATTGTCTCGATGAGTTTTTTCTCTTGCTGGACCTTAATGCAGATCTGAACCATTTGGAGATTGCCAAGTTCTCGAAGGATGATGCAAGGACTTACCCTATGTGATACTTTCCTCCACTACTGCTCTTGATGCACTCATCTTTGAATTTTGGAATGAAAGGTCCTTTTAGTTATGCACTTATGCAATGACGTCAAAATCACAGTCCTATTCCTTAAACACAACACCACCTACATGCGGGATTTATATACTAGTTCAGGAAAAAAAGAAAAAAAAAAAAAAAAAAAGCATACTAGGACCTTCATTTTGAACATGGACAACATGGTTGTTTTTGTCCCAAGGATTCATCTTGTTAAATAATGTTGGGAGAATTACTATTTTATATGTTCCATAAATTACCTTTCTTCTTGAGAGATTTATTATGAAAATATTTATTGATTCCCTCAAAAGAATGCATGCTGCAGAAACTATTAATTTGTATTTCATTTTTGTTTTCTTTGAGAATTATATGCAGCTTGCTGAAGTTTTGTGTCTATAACCATCTGCTCGATTTACCTTAGATGATAATACATTTTACATTTCCGTTTAAAAAAATATTATTCCTTTCCGCTCCATTGGCTTGTATTTTGATACTTAAATCTTTTGAATTCCAGTTTCTCATAATTAAGTTGCATGACATTCTATGTCGGTATAGGCGATCCATCACCTCAACTCATTTCATATATTTTTCTTAGATAAGTTTCACGTACGCACACGCTACTTCCCTTTATATGATGCGTTGTTAAGACTTCCCTTTATATGATACGTTGCTAAGGAAACTATTAACCACTAAGGTAGTAGCGCGGTTGATGGGTGCTCATGCTTATACTTTTTTTATCATGAATTCGAAACGTGATTCATATAGTAACTCGATTAAATCCAGAATTTTTTTCTGGGACATGTGACTGAGAACGGAAGGGAGCATTCTACTCTGACAATTTAATGAGACGAAAAAATTAGCTACCTGAATCGAACATGGTGGGGCGGGGGCTCAGTAGGGGCAGCTACAGCAAAGATTTTCCTTCCCCCATCCCTTTTGTTTTATCAAAAAAAAAAAAAATTATTAATGTCTTTTTTATATTCCCTTTGTGGTTGTCATGTTGTGCATGCAAACTATTAATATCATACCCAAAAGAAGACTAAAGTTCGCTGGTGCGGTCGTCACATTTTGCTCAAACTTGGTTTTCATACCTAGACAATCTTCTAAGGGTTTCTGTGTACAGTGCATTGGTCGTCGAAGATGATGGCAAGCAGCGACAAGCAGCGGCAAGAAGCAATCGGCAGATGGTTCTAGGGATCGGAGGGAGGGGATGGATGAACAATCGTGGTCTAAGGTTGTGCAGGGAGTTTATCGGAGCTCCGCATGGACGTCGCACCAAAACTCACCGGAGGAGATCGAGCAACTTCAAGCGCTCTTCTCCACAGCGCTAGAGCTGCCGGTGACTATTCTAGAAGTCTCCCGTCGTCGATGGGAGGGGTTGGCAGTGATTTTCAAGAGCTTAGGCCAGTGTGTCTCGGCTGTTGGGATATCCAAGGAGGTACGGTCCAAGCTCTGCTTGGATTATGATGCTGAGATATTTCCTTTGGCCGAAGATCACCGGGTTGTTCAGCTTAAGATGGAGACGGAGTACGGGAGGGTGAAGTCAGGTGGGCCGTGGTTTGTTGGCGGACAACTTCTGGCCATGGAGGAATGGGTTCTCAACTTTGTGCTAGGAAGGAATGTTGTCCAGAAAATAGTAGTATGGCTCCATCTTCCGAGCCTACCACTGGAATTCTGGGAGCCGGAGGTGATCTTGGTGGTGGTAGTGACGACGGGCAAGCCTCTTTCCATCGACAGCTTCATGGGTAATCTTAAGAAAACGGGTTATGCCCGTGTCAGGGTGGAACTGGATGCTAGTAAACCCCTCAAGCCGGGCATTCTGATTCGTGGTTTGGTGGGGGACTTTTAGTAACAATTTGTCTTTGAAAACTTGCCACCGATCTGCTTCAAATGTGGGTGAATGGGTCATGAGGTGGAGGGATGTAACTTCGAACAACTGATGATGCCAGCTGCTGTTGTTGTAGCTACTGCTGCTGCTTATCAGCAACCGAAGACTGATCTCGAGAAGACCGACGATGGTCCAGCTACGGTGTCGCCGTTGGAGGGGCTAGAACTGGATGCTGTGCAACGGCCATTGTTTGGTCCCTGGTTGGTCACCAACCGGGTTCATCAACCTTGGCCGGGTAAGGCTCCATCGCCGGTAAGTAGGGACCTTGGCAAGGATAAGGTACCCACCTTCGATCGCGCTTCTTCTTCCCCGCCTCTTCATCACCTACTATGATCCCTTCCTCTCAGAGCTCACCACCGAACTCCGATGGCTGGCAGAAGCCAACCAAGCTGGCCCGCCATCAGTCTCCAGGAGTGAGTTCGGGCGACTGTTCTAGGGAGGGAGAGGCTTCTCTTGCGAGCTTTGGCCCATTGGGCTTATTTGGGGATCGTATGGATTTGGGTCCTGTGGTTGAGGCTGGCCCACGTGATAGGCAGATTGTGGACTACGGCACCCTTTCTCTCAAACATGGTCGTAGCCCACGAGACTCGCATGTACCCAGTCCTAGGCTCTTGGATCACTCCTCCTCTATAGCATCTGAAGCAGGGGACTCCACTCCGATGAAGGTATGTTCCCCCAAACCTTGTATGGAATCTCCTAAGGAGGCAAAAGGAAAGGACATTGCTGCCAATCGGCCTGGTGATGTCAATCCTGAATTGGTGAAGGGGAAGGTGACAACTGAGGGTGCTGCTCCTGTTATTGGGACTGCTAAGTTATCTACTGGTGTGCATGCTGTTGCTGTGGATTTGCTTTCTGAGGTAATTGCAGTGAAGGGTGCTAATCAACTGAAACTGGATTCTACTACTTCCAAAGTCCATGGGGTGGAGCTAATAGGTTCTGGAGGACCTACGAGTGGTAAGGTGAAGCCGGAAGGAGTTCCTCAGTCCATAGGTAATCTCAGTCGGACGGTGGTTGTCCCTGTGACCGTGATGGGTGTTTCATCTTCTCTTGGAGATTTGCAGGGTCATGAGGTCATATCTGCCAAATTGAAGAAAGCTTTGGGCTTTGTTGGTTTAGCAAAGGCTCACCAATAACCTCCCTTGGTTTTACAATAGGCTAACCAAGAACCCTTATAACAAATAAGGTTTAGAAATAATGAACCAAAGTAAGCTTTCTAAAACAAAACGGATATCTCTTTGAAGCTCGATGTAGAGATGCTTTGAACATGTTGAAGCCTCTTGAATGCTCAAGAATGGATGATCTTCAATGCTCTTGAAGGCTTTTGAATGATTGGAGGCTTGTTTTAGCTTGAGAGTGGTTGAAACTTCAAAGAATAGGAGTTAAAGCTCACTTTTCTTCTCTCTTCTCAAAACTCTTTAATGGTCTTCAATAATTCTTGTTTTGATTTGACTTGGAGCATATAAATACTTCTTTAAGGCCTCAAATCCCGTTTCTAGCAATTAGACTTGAAAAACTAGCCGTTGGAGGGCAAAATGGGTGAGTTCTGTGTTTAAAAAATTAGTCGTTACTGTTGCCAGAACTACATGTATCGACACTTCAGGCTATGAGTCGACACATAAGGTCGACACTTGAACTTCTTGAGTCGACACCCAGTTCAAATTGCTCCAATCTAATTCTCTAGAAATCTCAGATGTATCGACACTTACTCAGTTAAGTCGACACCTTGAGTCGATACCTTGCTTCCATGTGTCGACACTTCAGTTGTTCCTTCAATTTCTGCAAGTTCTGTGGCTTGAAAATCTCAGGCGATGTGTTGATCCATGTATCGACACTTTGAGTCGACACTTCAGGTCCATGTGTTGACACTCCATCTGCACCATTTGAAACATTTTTGCGTACCGACCTAAGTCGACACTTCACTTCCATGTGTCGACACTTCATGTCATGTGTCGACATTTTGAGTCGACACTTCTCTAAAAACTTCATAGAAAGGCCTGAACTTGAGCTGAAACATATTTCCATTTAGCTTAACCATCCAATCAACCAACACTTGAGTGTCCAAGTCTTCTTTGAGCAATTTTTTCATTCAAACTTGGCTTCTTCAAACAAATGAGCTTTTTCAAATTTGTAAGCACCTTTTTTCAATAAAAACACACTTAAAGGAAATCATTAATCCGCAACTTATACTTAACCGTTTTGCTTATCATCAAAATCAATAACGGAGTCAACAATCTTTCCCTTTTTAATGATGACAAAATCCTTAAGTATAAATTGCTTAAAAAGGCTTTTAAAAAAAATCATCAAGGTGCATAAAACTGAAAGCATTAAGTGTATCAACATAATTTGCATTAATAATATGGCAATTCAGAATAAAAGTAATAGTGCCAGAGCTTGTTATAATGATTGAGAGTATCAGAGCTTTGGGATACATTTAAAACATAAAAAATATGTATCATAATACTCTACAAGAAAAGTTCAGCAAAGATCAAAGCTCCCCCTGAATTGATGATCATAAAATAGTTTGTAAATATTTTTTTCAAATATTTAAAGAGGGGTTTTAAGATGAAATTTACTTTGAAAGGATTTTCAAATGAAAATAAAGTAAAACTCCCCCTTTCCAAGGAATTTTGTAAACAATTTTCAATTCAAGTTTTCAAAGATTTGTTTATCCCATGCATATCACAAATATATCACAAATTATATTGCATTTATTTCATTATTCTACTTTTATACTCATTTATACTTAAATTTCATTATTCTACTCCCTCTTTTTATTATCATTAAAAAGGTAGAAAAATAAATAGATTAAGTAGTCAAGATATAGCATTGAGTTATTCTACTTTCCCTTTAAGAAATTCATTCATTCATTCTCGAGTGAAGACATTGAAGAACAATTTAAGATATATCATTCATTTGCATCAAAGACATAAAGATGAAGAATAACAAAGTTTTTCATTTTAAGTTAGAACTTGTACAACAGATAAAGTTACATAGAACCATAAAAACAAACTATCTAAAAATACAGAAAAGTCCTAATCCTCATCCATGTCAGTATCATCAGAAGATGAACCGTTCTCAATCGATCCTGTATCAGTGAAAAATCGAGCTCGTGGCCATCTCGATCTAAGATCTCTAAATTTGGTCCTGGTCAGCTGTGGAGGGGTACGACGACCACGTCCTCTACGATGAGCATATGTCCGACCTCTAGCTGGAGCAGTAGAGGTAGAAGCAATGTCCTCCATGGGAACGGAACTGATTGGGTCAACAATCTCAGCAACTACTAGAAGAGGTGTGCGATCAAATGAAGGACTTGAGTCAAGATACTGAAAGCCGGGTGTATAAAACCCAAGCTCTCGGATAAGCGAGGATGTGTGAAGTGTGGGAGTATCAACAATCTGTGTGTCAAAGATAGGGGTAACAGCTGGTGATACAACTGGCATATCAAGAATAGAAGTATCAGCTATAGAATGAACGTGTATGTCTATAATCGGTGTATCAACAATGGGGGTCTCAACAATAGGTGTATGTATAACATGAGTATCAATATCAAGAAAATCAATAATAGGTGTCAGGATAGGAGTATCGATAACTGGAGAGAGAATAGGAATAGGAATAGGAATGCGATCATCCGATCTAGAAGGAGAAGATGGAACAGGAGTCTGGGCAGGTGAATAGGAAGGGTCATGAACAGGACTCCTAGGCAAGTCAGCCGTCACTTACATTACTGGCTCTGAAGTAAGATCTGTGAAATCAAATCTATCTGAGTTAGTCTCTTCATCATCTCCATCATCATCTCCAATATCTCCAACAACAATATCACCAACAGTAACACCATCTCCAACAGTAGTTCAACACCAGTATCAATATCATCAATATCATTAGCAGGTGCAAGAGCAGGTGTAGGAGCAATATTAGCAACCGAAGCACTCGCTGAAGATCTGGACAGTGCAGAAAGTATAGCTGAGATACCATCATTAAGTTCAGCATGGCTCTCTCTCGTCTCAGCTATGAAACAGTCAAGATGCTGCCTCATGATAAACACGTCAATCTCGATGCATCTGACCCTATCCAATAAGCTATCTGATGTGCCTGGAGTCTCTGTCTGAGCTGGCTGAGGCTGTACTGAAGTAGAAGGATCAGACTGAGAAGCAACCACTGGCTGTACCGCTGTCTTAGGCTGACTCTCGCTGGGTCCTGCCTCGTCGGAGAGGATGCGCTCCTCCTCTACTGCGTCATCATCATCAGCTTTGTCCTCAGCCTGACCAGATATCCTGCGAGTCCACTGGCCTCGGAACAAATGATAGCCCATCCGATGTAATGACCTGATGTCATACACATCAGTATGAAGTAATGTGCGGTAGGGCTCGTCCTCAAAGCTGACCCCATACTCCTTAAACAAAACTGTCAGCCCCATACCATAGGGTAGGCAGAGTTGCTGGCTAGTCGATGCCTTTGTAATCTGGTGAACCATAAGCACTGGAATGCAGACAGGCGTGCGCGGAACCAAAGAGACCATCACGAGCAACTCCCGCTCAATGATATAGTCGAAATGTCTAGTGTTCGTCAAAAGTATCCGGGCGATGATATAATGCAATAGTCTCATCTCTGCAGATAATCTAGATGCTGGTACAGTGGCTCCCTCAGGTAGAATGTTATACTCGAAGATACACTGAAGTCCACTAACTTTATCCATCAAACTGTCTACAACAGATCCTATCATCGGTATATCCCATACTCTGCTCAGAATCTCTGAAGTAATAGGGATATCCCTTCCTCTGACCTGTGCTAACCATCCATCTGTCCCATGGGCGAGTGATCCATAAAACTCTTGCATAAGCCCGGGATAATACCTCTCGCTGAGTGAATAGAATGTAGTCAGACCAGCCTGTTGAATCCACTCTCCAATCTGGAAATGCTATTGATCGACAAAAGCAAAATCCACTCGTCATCCTCCAACTACAGTCTTCGAGCTCATCTGGCTAGATGGTACAAAAAGTGGTCGTGCGGGCGGATCAAGAGCTCTAGACTCATGTCTGGTCTTCGTCCTTTGCTCTTCATCCTGATTTGACTGATGAGGTCGACGGACAACTTGCTTGCGAGGTCCCATTGCTTGGATTGAAAGATTGGGCAAGGTTTTGGTTGAAATCTAGGGTTTCTAAGGTTTAGAAATCAAATGCTAGGAGAAATCCAACCAAAAATCGGGCTATCGAGTGTCCAAATCAAGGAAATAGCAGGCTTAAAACTTGTAACTAAGAATGGGAATAGTGAGGATACCTTGAAACCTTGTGTCGGCTCGAATGAGAGAAGAAATGAGAAAAAAAATGGTTCAAGAAATCCTTTATTCTTAGTCCACTGTCGTTCATGTGTCGGCTCACGCATGTGTCGACACATTCAGGTGTCGACACATCGACTTAAAAACCAGAAATTTAGGGATTTCAAGGGCTAATCAAAATCACTAGAAATATGATAATTTTAGAGTGAAATCAATAATGATTGAGTAAGATTTATCATGATTAAGGTCGAATTGATCTAGTTTAAGTCAAATATAGGGAAAAATTTAATCAAAAGGATTGATGATCCCGAGCTCTCTTTTAATCATACAGAATCGATCTTCCAGAAGAGGTTTAGTTAAAATATCAGCTAATTCAAACTCAGTACTAATAAATTCAAGCAAAATATCATTATTTTCTACATGATCCCTAATAAAATGATGTCTAATTTCAATATGTTTACTCATAAAGTGTTGAACAGGATTTTTAGTCAAGCAAATAGCATTGGTATTATCACATTTAATAGGCGTACTAGCCAACTTGATTCCAAAATCTTCAAGTTGTTGCTTAATCCACAAGATTTGAGCACAACAACTTCCTGCTGCAATATACTCAGCCTCAGCTATGGATGGTGCAATTAAAGTTTGTTTCTTGGTAAATCATGAGATTAAGTTAACTCCAAAAAATTAGCAAGTACCATTAGTACTCTTTCTATCCAATTTATAAGCAAAATCTGCATCAGAAAATCCAATCAATTCAGTAGATGGATTTCTAGAATACCATAAACCAATATCAATAGTACCAGATAGATATCTAATAATGCGCTTAACAGCCATAAGATCTGATTCTTTAGGTTCAGACTGATATTTAGCACACATGCAAATACTGAACATTATATCTGGTGTACTAGCAGTTAGATAATAAAGAGCCAATCATATCTCTATATAACTTTTGATCTACTGATTTACCATGTTCATCTTTATCAAGTCTACAAGAGGGGCTCATAGACGTACCTATTGCTTTAGTAGTCTCCATTCCAAACTTCTTAATAATTTTTCTTGTATACTTAGCTTGGTTGATGAAGATACCATCTGCAGTTTGCTTGATCTAGAGTCTGAGAAAGAAATTGAGTTCTCCCATCATGCTCATCTTGAACTCACCCTACATTAGATTAGCAAACTCTTGACAAAAAATTTCATTAGTAGCACCGAAAATGATGTCATCAACATATATTTATACTACTAATAAATCATTATCTTTCTTTTTCAAAAATAGTATTTTATCAACATTTTCTTTAGAAAATTTATTTTCAATTAGAAATTTGCTGAGTCTTTCATACCAAGCTCGAGGTGCTTGCTTTAATCCATAAAGTGCTTTATGTAATTTAAAAACATGATCAGGATGTGCATGATTTTCAAATCCAGGTGGTTGTTCAATAAAAATTTTCTTAGTTATAAAAACATTTAGAAAAGTACTCTTAACATCCATTTGAAATAATTTGAAATTCATAAAATAAGCAAATGCTAATAATAGTCTAATTGCTTCAAGTCTAGCAACAGGAGCAAAAGTTTTATCAAAATCAATCCCTTCATCTTGATTGTAGCCTTTAGCAACTAGTCTAGCTTTATTTATAACAATAATATCATTTTCATCTAATTTATTCCTAAATACCCATTTAGTGCCAATAATTGAAACATTAGATGGTCTTTCTATTAGAGTCCAAACATTATTTCTATCAAATTGAACTAGTTCATCTTACATGGCATTAATCCAATTAGGATCTTTCTCAGCTTCTTCAAAGCATTTAGGTTCTACTTGAGATACAAAAGCTATATAATCACATTCATTTCTAATTGAGGCTCGAGTTCTTATCCCTTTAGATGGATCACCTAGGATTAATTCTTTAGGATATCCATGAGCATACCTCAACTCCTTAGGTAGATTTTGATGCTTTGGAGTGTCATCACCTTTTACATTTTTGTATTGATCTTCTTCATTTGGTTGAGGTTGATCATTCAATATCAACTTCTGAAGCTTGTCAGCACCTACACATTCATTAGATGTATCCTCTTTTCTAGAGGATTTGTTAGTAGATTCTTCAAAAACAATTTGTACTGACTCTTCTACAACCAAAGTTCGTTTATTGAAAACTCTATATGCCCTGCTTGATGTAGAGTATCCTAAAAAGATACCTTCATTAGACTTGGCATCGAACTTTCCAAGATGATCTTTTCCATTATTCAAAATAAAATATTTGCAACCAAAAACTTGAAAATATTTTAAAGTTGGTTTTCTTTGGTTCCAAAGTTCATATAGAGTTTTTTTCAAAATAGGGCGGATTAAAACTCGATTTAAAATATAACATGCTGTATTAATAGCTTCAGTCCAAAAATATCTTGGCAAATCATTTTCACAAAGCATAGTGCGTGCCATTTCTTCCAAAGTATAATTTTTTCTTTCTATTATCCTATTTTGTTGAGGTGTCCTAGGTGTAGAAAAATTGTATTCTATTCCTTTTTCATTACAAAAGTTTTCAAAATCTTGATTTTCAAATTCAGTTCCATGATCACTACGAAAGCAAACAACTGAAACACCTTTTTCGTTTGAAACTTTTCGATAAAACTTTATGAATGTTGAAAATGATTCATCTTTTTGTGCTAAAAAGAAAATCCATGTAAATCTCGAAAAATCATCCACTATGACTAATCCATATCTCTTGCCTCCTAGACTTGATGTTCTAGTTGGTCCAAAGAGATCCATATGAAGTAGTTCAAGTGGCAAACTAGTAGTTACAAAACCTTTTGGTTTGAAAGAAGTTTTAACTTATTTGCCAAATTGACATGCTTGGCAAATTCTATCTTTTTCAAAACAAAGTTCAAGTAAATCTCTAACTAAATTCTTTTTGCAAAGTTTTGAAAGAAGATACATACTAGCATGCCCTAATCTTTTATACCATAGCCAACTAGTCTCATCTTTAATAGAATTCACTACAATAAGGCATTCTCCATTGGACAAAGATAGATCATCTAGGTCTACCAAATAAACATTTTCATGCCTTTTTCTAATAAATTATACTCCATTTATATCCGGACTAGCAATCATGCAATATGATAATTTAAAAACTATTTGAAAACCTTTATCGCAAAACTGACTAATGCTTAAAAGATTATGTTTCAAACCATCGACTAGAAGTACATTACTAATACTACTAGAAGGAGTTATGTGAACCTCACCAATACCAATGATTTTTCCTTTACCATTATCATCGAAGGTCACACTCCCTCCATTCAAAGCTTCGAGAGAAGTGAATTGCTTCACATCTCCAGTCATGGGCCTTGAGTAACCACTATCAAGATACCAAAGTCTTTTGTTCTCCTTGGTTGCAAGACACACCTCATCATTATCTTGATGTGCCATTAAGTAGAGATTTGCAACTTCGATCTGCTCTTCTTCAGAACTGGAGTCTTCGCTATCACTCCAGATGGCCATCATTGCTTTCTTCCTTAATTTCTTTCTAGATTTCTTAAGGAGAGGACAATCAAACTTGTAGTGTCCTGGCTTCTTGCACTCGAAGCATGTAGGTACTTCCTTCTCCTTTTTCTTTTCTTTTTCTTTCTCTTTTTCTTTTCCTTTTTCCTTTGATTGATATTTCTTTTTGTAAGAAAATTTCCTCCTCTTCATGAATCTTCTAAATTTTCATGCAAGAAGGGCTTCTTCACCTTCATCTTCCTCTTCATCTTCGAACTCATCTATTGAGGATTCTTCTTGTATGTTTGATTTGAAAGCAATCCCCTTCTTCTTGTCCATGTCCATTGATTTTTGTTTCATATTAAGCTCATAAGTCATGAGCGATCCAACCAGCTGCTCAAGAGGTAACTTGTCAACGTCCTTGGCTTCTTAAATTGCGGTCACATTCGAATCCCATGATGTTGGAAGTGACCTGAAAATTTTATTCACAAGATCAGCGTTAGACATAACTTTTCCAAGACTTCTCATTCCATTTATAATATTAGTAAATCTTGTGTACATATCAATGATTGATTCATTAGGTTCCATATGGAACATCTCATAAGTGTGCACTAACATATTTACTTTAGTGTTTTTCACTTGATCGATACCCTTATGGGTATCTTCAAGTATGTCCCATATTTCTTTAGCAGAAGTGCATGTAGATATCCTATTAAATTCACTAGGATCTAATGCACAATAAAGGAGGTTCATTGCCTTGGCATTGATCTCGGATGGTTTAATGTCATTTTCATCCCAATCCTCTTCAAGCTTTGGGATGGAAATACCATTAACTACTACCGAAGGAATATGAAGACCTTTATCTACAACTTTCCACAAATTATAATCAATAGAATGCATATAAATTCTCATCCTAGTTTTTCAATAAGTATAATTTGATCCATTAAAAAATGGAGGTCTATTTGAGGCTTGACCCTCAACTACACTAGTACCAATTGGGGCTGCCATAGATCTTTACTCAAGGCGGTAAAGCCTATACACTGAGAACAGGGCTCTCATATCACTTGTTGCCCAGTAGGCAACCCAAGAGGGAGGGTGAATTGGGTCTTTAAAAATTAAAATTACTTTACTTGATACTAAGCAATGCAATCCAATTCAACAAGTAAATTAGCAAGGTAATATTAATTCAATTGTAATGCTCTAAAATAAAAGTTCAGCAAAAATAAAGAGCAATAAGTAAAGAGCAATAAGAGAGATCAAGCAATCACAAAGACCAAGAAATATAGTGGTTCGGTGCTATCCAATGCACCTACATCCACTCCTCAAGATCTCCTTGGGAATTCACTATAATCATACCTGATTACAGTTGATTAGTTTTGCGGGCTCACTAATCAAAAATCTAACTTATTTTCATAAGGCCAATAAGTCAAAACCACACTTGGTTTTACAGGCTAACCAAGAACTTAATTGGTTTTCAAAGGCTAACCAATAACCTCCCTTGATTTTTTGGGCTAACCAAGAATCTTAGTGATTTTGTAGGCTAACCACCAACCTAATTGATTTTGCAAAGGCTCACCAATAACCTCCCTTGGTTTTACAATAGGCAAACCAAGAACCCTTACAACAAATAAGGTTTAGAAATAATGAACCAAAGTAAGCTTTCTAAAACAAAGCGGGTATATCTTTGAAGCTCGATGTAGAGATGCTTTGAACTTGTTGAAGCCTCTTGAATGCTCAAGAATAGATGATTTTCAATGCTCTTGAAGGCTTTTGAATGCTTGGAGACTTGTTTTAGCTTGAGAGTGGTTGAAACTTCAAAGAATATGAGTTAAAGCTCACTTTTCTTCTCTCTTCTCAAAACTCTTTAATGGTCTTCAATAATTCTTATTTTGATTTGACTTGGAGCATATAAATACTTCTCCAAGGCTTCAAATCTTGTTTCTAGCAATTAAACTTGAAAAACTAGCCGTTGGAGGGCAAAATAGGTGAGTTCTGTGTTTGAAAAATTAGATGTTACTGTTGCCAGAACTACATGTGTCGACATTTCAGGCTATGAGTCGACACATAAGGTCGACACTTGAACTTCTTGAGTCGACACCCAGTTCAAATTACTCCAATCTGATTCTCTAGAAATCTTAGATATGTCGACACTTACTCAGTTGAGTCGACACCTTGAGTCGACACCTTGCTTCTATGTATCGACACTTCCTTCGGCTGTTCCTTCAATTTCTGCAAGTTCTGTGGCTTGAAAATCTCAGGCGATGTGTTGATCCATGTATCGATACTTTGAGTCAACACTTCAGGTCTATGTGTTGACACTCCATCTATGCCATTTGAAACATTTTTGTGTACCGACCTAAGTCGACACTTTACTTCCATGTGTCGACATTTCATGTCATGTGTCGACATTTTGAGTCAACACTTCTTTGAAAACTTCATAGAAAGGCCTAAACTTGAGCCGAAACATATTTTCATTTAGCTTAACCATCCAATCAACCAACTCTTGAGTGTCCAAGTCTTCTTTGAGCAATCTTTTCATTCAAACTTAGCTTTTTCAAACAAATGAGCTTCTTCAAATTTGTAAGCACATTTTTCAATAAAAACACACTTAAAGAAAATCATTAATCCTCAACTTATACTTAACCATTTTGCTTATCATCAAAATCAATAATGGAGTCAACAGTTGTCAAGCTTGATATGGAGCGAGCATATAATAGAGTTAATTTGGGACTTCCTCCTCAAGGCTCTTTGGGACTTTCGCTTCCATCAGGCCTAGATCTCTTAGATTCTCTTCGTATTATTGGACCTTCCTTTTCACTCCTGATTAATGGGTCCCCGATGGAGTACTTTACTTCCACGATCGGCCTCCGTCAAGGTTGTCCCCATTTCCCTTTCCTCTTTATCTGCGCTAACTTTTTGTCGAGGGCATTGCGAGCAACGATGCAGGAATCAATTATTCTACCATTTATTCCTGCTCCTGGTGCTCCTCCAATCTCCCATCTTTTATTTACAAATGATTGTTTACTCCTGGTAGAGTTTCAGTTGTCTGTGCTCAGAAATTCCGGAGGGTTATCGAGGACTATTGCTTGGCGTCTGGCCAGAGAGTTAATTTCCATAATTGGGTATTTATTTTAGTCCAAAGACTTTTGCTCGGATACATCACAGGATATTAGATACCCTTGGGATTGTGGAGCGCCATGGCCCTCTCAATTATTTGGGCATGCTGATTTTGGGATCCAGACTCTCTAGGGCTGAGTGCTCCTTCTTGTTTCAAGCTGTCCGTGATAGGATTCATGGTTGGCAGGGTAGATCCCTCTCTTTTATGGATAGGATTACCCTTGTTCGATTAGTTCTTACATCGCTACCGATCTATTTGCACTCTAATACTGTTATCCCGAAGACCTTTATCCTTAAATTGGAGCACATGATCCGGGCTTTCCTCTAGGATTCCACCTCAACTTGTCGGAGGATTCATTTGGTGAGCTGGCAGTTTGTTTGTCAACCGACTTAGTATAGTGGTCTGGAAATTCACTCTCTGGCCACTAGAAGAGAGGCTCTTCTCGGGAGGCACCTTGTCAGATATTTCTTATGTCCAGATGGTATGTGGCATCCATGATAAGGGCCCGGTATGGTGACCATTCTGAGGTTCATGATGGCTTTTATTGCCTCCCCAGACACTGCTCGACAATCTGGAGGGAGATGATTGCGAGGGCTCCACTAATCACTCCTCATCTTTCTTGAGTTGTTGGTGATGGTAGATCTATCCATTTTCAGCTGGACCATTGGATTTTAGATCTCCCTTTGATACAGTGGCCTACTTTTATTTCGATAGTATTGCCTAGTAAGTAACCCAAGAGGGGGATGAATTGGATCTCTAAAAATTATTAATGGAATGCAAGAGTGTGTAATCTAATCCAACAATTAAACTAAGTACTATGAATGCAAGTGAAGTACTCTTAAGTAAATGTGCAGCGAAAATATAAAGCAATAAAAGTAAGAGCAAATAGAAGAGATAAGCAATCACAAACACAAGGAAGTATAGTGGTTCGGTGCTTATCCAATGCACCTACATCCACTCCCCAAGATCTCCTTGGAAATTCACTATAATCTCAACCGATTACAGCCGATTAGTTTTCCAAGCTCACAAATTAAAACCCGACTTGTTTTCATAAGGCTTACAAGTCAAAACCTTACTTGGTTTTACGGGCTAACTAAGAACCTAAATGGTTTTCAAAGGCTCACCAATAACCTCCTTGATTTTCCAATAGGCTAACCAAAACCCTTACAACAAATATAGTTTGAAGTAAAGAAATAATAAAAGCTTTCTAATAAAAAGCGGGTATCTCTTTGAAGCTCGATGTAGTGCTGCATCCAACTTGATGAAGTCTCTTTAATTGCTTAAGAATGATTGATCTTGAATGCTCTTAAAGGCTCTTGAATACTTGGAAACTTGCTTTTGCTTGAAGGTGGTTGAACTCAATGGATAGGAGTGAATACTCTTCTTTTCTTCTCTCTTAGTTATTCTTTTTTCATTTCCATGTGTTTTGATTTGATTTGAGTCATACAAATACCTTCC
Source organism: Areca catechu (assembly GCA_021397845.1). NCBI lineage: Eukaryota > Viridiplantae > Streptophyta > Magnoliopsida > Arecales > Arecaceae > Areca > Areca catechu. Next base: position 88,014,359 of record CM038039.1, read on the forward strand.
CAAGGCCTCAAACTCAGTTTCTAGCTGTTAGACATGAAAAACTAGCCATTGGGAGCCAAGAGGGATGAGTTCTGTGTTTGAAAAGCTAGCCGTTATTGTTTCCAGAACTCCATGTATCGACACTTTAGGCTGTGAGTCGACACTTCAGGTTGACACATGCATTCCTTGAGTCGACACCTAATTCAAATATCTTCAATGTAGCTTTCTGAAAATCTTAGATGTGTCGAGACTTCTTCAGGTGAGTCGACACTGCGAGTCGACACTTGGCATCCATATGTCGACACTTCACCCAAATCTTCAACTTCAGCAAGTTCTGTAACCAAAAAATCTCAGGCAATGAGCTGATCCATGTGTCGACACTTTGAGTCGACACTTCAAGTCCATGTATTGACACTTCAGCCATGCCACCTGAAACTTTCTTTGCATGCCGGTTTGTGTCGACATTTCACTATCATGTGTCAACACTTTGAGTCGACACATCATTGAGATTCTCTCAAAATATCTGAACTTGTACTGAATCAAGTCTGTGTTGAAATCATGTATCCATTCAAGCAATCTTCAACTATCAAAGTCTTCTTTTAGCATATCTTTCATCTAAATTTGGGCTTCTTTAATCAAACAACATTTATCAAATTGATGAGCACATTTTTCTATAAAAACATACTTCAAAGAAATCATTAGTACTCAACTTATACTTAAGCATTTTGCTTATCATCAAAATCAATAACGGAGTCAACAATCTCCTCCTTTTTTATGATGACAAAAACTTTAAGCATAAATTGCATAAAAAGCTTTCAAAAGAACTTTTCAAGATGCAAAGAGCTAATTACAATATGTGTTGAGATATTGAAAAAGATGTATCAGAGCAAGATTATCATAATGGCTAAGAGTATCAGAGCTTGAAATATATATAAGAGATAAATTCATGTATCATGATACTTTAAAAGAAAATATGCTTAGGAGAGACAAATTCAGCAATAGACTAGACTCCCCCTGAATAGATGATTCGTAAAAGAATTTGTAAACATCTTTTTAAACATCTAAAGAAAAGATTTGACATGAAATTCAATTCAAAATTGATTTTCAATATAAAGGAGGTATTACTCCCCCTTACTCAATGAATTTTGCAAAGAATTTTCAATTCAAGCTCAAACAAATTTCAAAAGAATTTTCAAATTTTCAAATACAAAATAATTTACACATTTATACTTTAGTCTTATTACTCCCCCTTTTTGTTATCATTAAAAAGGAAGGAAGAGAATAATAAGTAAGTCATTCAAGATAGAACATTGAAGTACAACATAAAAATTCATTCATCCATTTCATTCAATTAAATTTATAACATAAAATTTCATACACTTAACAAAAGTGCCTGATACATACAGGGAACATCAAAAACATAAAGATGCAGAAATACACACTATCTAAATAAATAAAAATTATCCTAATCCTCATCCTCTGAAGATCCGATCTCAATCGATCCAGTATCAGTGAAAGCTTGAGCTCGGGGCTACATCGATCTGAGATCACGAAGACGGATCCTAGTCGGTCGCGAAGGAATACGACGACCACGTCCTCTGCATCGAACATAGGTCTTGCCTCTAGCTGAAGCAGAAGAGGTGGAGGCTATGTTATCAGCAGGAACAGAGCAGATCGGAGTGATAATCTCTACAACTGTCGGATGTGGTGTACGATCAAATGAAGGATCGGAATCAAGATAATGAAAACCAGGTGTGTAAAAACCTAGCTCCCGAATAAGAGAGGATGTATGCAAGGATGGTGTATCAACTATAGGTGTATCAAAAATCAGTGTATCAGCTAAAGAGATGATAGGCATACCAACGATAGGCATATCAGCTGAAGAATCAATAGGTGTATCAGTAATCGATGAGTCAACAATGGGAGTATCAATGATGGGGGTATCAATGACAGGTGAAAGGATAGGAATGGCTGTGTGATCATCAGATCTAGATGGAGTAGATAGAATAAGAGTCTGAATGGGTGAACTGGAAGAATCTCGAATGGGATTCCTAGGTAAGTCTGCTGCCATCTCTGCCGCTGGCTCTAACATCAAGTCTGGAAAGTCGAAACCATCAGAGTCAGTCTCACCATCAGTGTCAATATCTGGTTCTGGTGCAGGTAGAGCTAGAGCAGATGAGTCGGGAACACTCCTAAAAGAGGGTATAGATAATGCAGACAGAATAGCGGAGATGCCATCACTCAATCCTCTGTGGCTCTCTCTTGTCTCCATGATGAAGCTGTCAAGTCACTATCGAACAATCATGATATCTGTCTCTATGCGATTGACTCTGTCTATAAGACTCTCTGAAGCTCCTGGAGCATCTGACTGAGCTGGCTGAGGCTGAGGTGCAGGCTCAAACTAAGAAGCAGACTCTGGCTGCGCTGCTGGCTTAGGCTGAATCTTTGGAAGATGTGCCTCTAAAGGCCCTGCCTCGCCTGAAAATATGCGCTCCTCCTCTGCAGCTTCATCATCTCTGTCATCGACCTGTCCTGATACTCTGCATCTCCACTGGCCTTTGAATAGCTGATATCCCATCCGATGTCGTGACATGATGTCATAAACATCAGTATGTAGAAGCATCTGAAAGGGCTCATCATTAAAAGTCACACTGTACGCTCTAAAAAGCAGTGTCAACCCCATCTCGTAGGGTAAGCAAAGTTTCTAACTGGTCGATGCCTCTGTTATCTAATGTATCATGAGTACCGGAAGGCAAACTAGAGTGTGCTGAACTAAGGAGACCATCACGAGCAACTCTTTCTTTGTGATGTAATCAAAATGTCCGGTCTTCGATAGAAGAATCTGGGAAATAATATGATGTAGTAGTCTCATCTCAGCAGAGAGACGGGATGCTGGAATAGTGGCTCCCTCAGGCAGAATATCTAACTCAAAAATACACTGGAGTCCACTCAATCTATCAATTAGACTATCAACTACTGATCCGGTCAAGGGTATATCCCATACTCTACTCAAGATCTCTATAGTCACTGGGATATCTCTGCCTCGGACCTGAGCTAACCATCCATCACTGCTGCGGGCTAAGGATCCGTAGAACTCTCGTATAAGGCCCGGGTAGAATCTCTCACTCAATGAGCAGAAAGAGGTCAGACTAGCATCTCTAATCCATTGACCAATCCTGAAATGCTGCTGGTTGACAAATCCAAAGTCTAAACGGTGTCCTCCGACAACTATCTTCAAACTCATGAGACTGGAAGCAGTGAAAAGTGGTCGAACAGGTAGATCTGGAGCTGCGACTTCATATCTAGCTTTAGTCCTTCTTTCTTCTTCTTGATTAGATGGCCGAGGGCGACGAACGACTTGTTTCCTAGGTCCCATTGCATAGATGAGGGGTTTGAACGAGAATGGAGAAGAAACCTAGGGTTTATATGATTCAAAATGAAAATGGGAGAGAGAATGTCACACAATCCGAACCAAAAACTATCCAAAACAAGGATTAGAGGGGGTTTAAGCTGAGATTTGGAGGGAAGAAATGGCAAGAATGGAGCTAGGGCAAGTGTTGGCTCGAGTTTAGGAAGAAATGGGGAAAGAAAATGCTTCGATTCAGCCTTTAACTTTGATCTGCAGCTGTTCATGTGTCAACTCACGACATACTCCCATGTGTCGACACATAAAGGTGTTGACACATAAATGTATCGACACATCAACTTAAAACCAAAAAACCAAAGAAAGAGGTGCATATCAAAGTCACAAGAAATACAATGAAATTTAATGAGATTGATATCAAATTTGATCTATTTTGAGTCGAAGATTGGAAAATTTTAATCAAAAGAATTAATGATCTCAAGTTCTCTTATAATCATACTGAATCGATCTTCTTGGAGAGGCTTAGTTAAAATTATCAGCCAATTGCAAATCAGTACAAATAAATTCAAGCACAACATCATTATTTTCAACATATCTCTAATAAAATGATGCCTAATTTTAATGTATTTACTTCTAGAATGTTGAACAGAATTTTTAGTCAAGCAAATAGCATTGGTATTATTATATTTTATAGGTGTACTAGTTAATTTGATTCCAAAATCTTCAAGTTATTGCTTAATTCATAAGATTTGAGCACAACAACTTCCTGCTATAATATACTCAGCTTTAGTTATGGATAGTGCAACAGAAGTTTGTTTCTTGCTAAACTAGGAGATTAAGTTAACTTCAAGAAATTGGCAAGTTCCACTGGTACTTTTTCTATCTAATTTACACCTAGCAAAATTAGCATTAGAATATCCAATTAATTTAGCAAATAAGTCTCTAGAATACCATAACCCAATATCAATTTACCAGATAAGTATCTAATAATGCGCTTAACAGTCAACAGATGTGATTCCTTAGGTTCAGACTGATATCTAGCACATATGCATATACTGAATATTATATCTAGTCTACTAGCAGTTAAGTATAATAAAGAGCTAATCATATCTCTGTATAGTTTTTGATCTACAGATTTACCATGCTCATCTTTATCAAGTTTACAAGAGGAGCTCATAAGTGTACTTATTGATTTAGTAGTCTCCATCACAAACTTCTTTATGATTTCTCTTGTATACTTAGCTTGGTTGATGAAAATTTCTTCTTTAGTTTGCTTGATTTGGAGTCCGAGAAAGAAATTGAGTTCTCCCATTATGCTCATTTTGAACTCATAGTGCATTAGCTTAACAAACTATTGACAAAGAATTTTATTAGTAGCACCGAAAATAATATCATTAATATAGATTTGCACTACTAATAAATCATCATTTTTCTTCTTTAGAAACAAAGTTTTATCAACATGGCCTTTAAAAAATTTATTTTCAATCAGAAATTTACTGAGTCTTTCATACCATGCTCGGGGTGCTTGCTTTAAACCATAGAGTGCCTTATGCAATTTAAAAACATAATCAGGATATGCATGATTTTTAAAACTAGATGGTTGTTCAACAAAAACTTCTTCTACTATAAAACCATTCAGAAAAGCACTTTTAACATCCATTTGAAAAAGTTTAAAATTCATGAAACAAGCAAATGCTAATAGTAGTCTAATTGCTTCAAGTCTAGCAATAGGAGCAAAGGTTTCATCAAAATCAATTCATTCCTCCTGATTGTAGCCTTTGGCAACTAGCCTAGCTTTATTTCTAACAACAATTCCATTTTCATCTAACTTATTTCTAAACACCCATTTAGTGCCAATAACAGATACATTAGATGGTCTTTCTATTAATGTCTAAATATTATTTCTATCAAACTGAATTAATTCATCTTGCATAGCATTTATCTAGTTAGGATCTTTTTCAGCATCTTCAAAACTGTAGGCTCTACTTGAGAAACAAAAGCTATATAATCACCTTCATTTCTAATTGAGGCTCGAGTTCTTATTCTTTTAGATGGATCACCTAGGATTAATTCCTTAGAATGTTCATGAGCATACCTCCACTCCTTAGGTAGATCTTGGTGCTTTGGAGTGTCTTCACCTTTTTCATCTTTATCTTGATTTTCTTCGCTTTGCTGAGAGGGTTGATCATTTAATGTTAACTTTTGAAGCTTATCAGCACCTGCATATGCATCAAAAGTATCCTCTTTTCTGGAGGATTTATTAGTAGATTTTTCAAAAATAATATGTACAGACTTCTCTACAACTAGGATTCTTTTGTTAAAAACTCTGTATGCTCTGCTTGATATAGAATATCCTAGAAAGATACATTCATTAGACTTGACATCAAATTTTTCAAGATTGTCTTTGCCATTATTTAAGATAAAATATTGACAACCAAAAACTTGAAAATATTTTAAAGTTGGTTTTCTTTGATTCCAAAGTTCATAAGGAGTTTTCTTTAAAATAGGATGGATTAAAACTCGATTCAAAATGTAACATGCAGTATTAATAGCTTTAGCCCAAAAATATCTTGGCAAATCATTTTTATAAAGCATAGTGCATGTCATTTCTTCTAAAGTACGATTTTTTCTTTCTACTACCCCATTCTGTTGAGGTGTCCTAGGTACAAAAAAATTATGTTCAATACCTTTTTCAGTGCAAAAACTTTCGAAATCCTGATTTTCAAATTCAGAACCATAATCACTACGTATGCAAATAACTGAAGTACCTTTTTCATTTAAAACTTTTAGGTAAAACATTACAAAAAGAGAAAATGATTCATCTTTGTGAGCAAGAAAGAAAACCCAAGAAAATCTTGAAAAATTATCCACTATAACCAATCCATATCTCTTACCTCCTAGACTAGATGTTCTAGTTGGTCCAAAGAGATCCATATAAAGTAGTTCTAGTGGCCTACTACTAGTAACAAAACCTTTAGGTTTGAAAGAAGTTTTGATTTGTTTTCCAAATTGACAAGCTTGGCAAACTCTATCTTTTTCAAAACTAAGTTCCGGTAAATCTCTTACTAAATTCTTTTTGCAGAGTTTTGAAAGTAAATACATACTAGCATGTTTTAGTCTCCTATACCAAAGCCAACTAGTTTCATCTTTAGTAGAATTCATTGCAACTAGGTATTCTTTATAAGGCAAAGATAGATCATCTAAATCAACCAAGTAAATGTTACCATGCCTTTTTCCAATGAATTGTACTCTATTTTTATCCGGACTAGCAATCATGCAATAAGATGATTTAAAAACAACTTAAAAATCTTTATCGCAAAATTGACTAATACTTAAAAGATTATACTTCAAACCTTCAACCAAAAGTACATTATTAATACATGTAGAAGGAGTAATATGAACCTTACCAATACCAATTATTTTTCCTTTACCATTATCCCCGAAGGTCACACTCCCTCCATTCATTACTTCAAGAGAGATGAATTGCTTCATATCTCCCGTCATGTACCTTGAGCAACCACTATCAAGATACCATAGTCTTTTGTTTTTCTTGGTTGCAAGACACACCTGCAATACAAATCAAACTTTGTTTTTAGGTATCCAAGCTAACTTGGGTCCTTTAGGGTTAGCACTTAAATTGGTTCCTTTTGGAATCCAAACTTTTCCATGAATGTTAATTTTTCTCATATTACATTAAAAAGATTTATGACCTTGTTTCTTGCATGAAAAATATGTTATGCTAGATGATGCAGGTACAAAAAAGTTTTTGAAATACTTTTGTTGTCTTTGGGGTCTATAACATAATCCTACTTTGTTAAAAACTACTCTTTGACTATTTAAAAAAAGATTTGATTTTTCTGAGCTACAGGTAAACTTTTCAACAAAAGGTTTCATTTTGTCAAGCTCATTTTTATGCTTTTCATTTTTCAATTCTAAATCCTTATTTTTCTTCAAAAGATCACCATTTGAAATGATAGTTTTAGATCTTTTTAAAATATCATTTTTCATTGTTAAAGCATTATTTTTTTTTCTAAAACATCTAGTTTAGTTTTTAAATCACTAACTTCATTTAATAAAGAATTGTTTTCATGTGAAAAACTATTTGAATGCTTTTTCAATTTTCTATTTTCAGTTAAAATTAGTTTGTAATCATGCATTAATTCATCAAAAGCATTTCTTAATTCATCAAAAGTAAAATCTATTTCTGTATCAGAAGTTACCTCTTCTTGCTCTTGATGTGCCATGAGACATAGCTTTACAATTTCATCTTGTTCTTCTTCTGAACTGGAGTCCTCGCTATCATTCAAGGTAGCCATCATAGCCTTTTTCCTTAGCTTCTTCCTTGACTTCTTTAGGAAAGGGCAGTCGAATTTATAGTGTCCCGGCTTCTTACACTCGAAGCATGTAGGTATCTCCTTCTCCATTTCCTTTTCTCTTTCTTTTTATTTCACTTTTCCCTTCTCTTTAGTTGATTGGAACTTCTTCTTGCAAGGGAACTTTCTTCTCTTCATGAACCTTCTAGATTTTTTTGCAAGAAGTGCTTCTTCACTTTCATCATCTTCTTCTTCTTCAGATTCATCAATTGAGGATTCTTCTTGTATAGTAGATTTGAATGCAATCCCCTTTTTCTTCTTATCCATATCCATAGATTTTTGCTTCAAATTCAGCTCATAAGTCATGAGCGATCCTACCAGCTACTACAATGGTAGCTTGTCAACATCTTTAGCTTCTTGGATGGCGGTCACCTTCGGATCCCATGAGGTTAGAAGTGACCTGAGGATTTTGTTGACAAGATCAGCATTAGATATTTTTTTTCTAAACTTTTCATTCCATTTACAATATTTGTAAATCTAATGTACATATCAGTGATAAACTCATAAGGTTTTATTCGGAACATTTCATATGTGTGCACTAACATATTTACTTTAGTATTTTTCACTTGATCGGTACCCTCATGGATAACTTCAAGTGTGTCCCATATTTTCTTGGTGGATGTACAAGTAGATATCCTATTGAATTTACTAGGATCTAATGCACAATAAAGGAGATTCATTGATTTTGCATTGATCTTGGATTGTTTAATGTCATTTTCATCCCAATCCTCTTCGAGCTTTGGGATGGAAACACCATTAACCAAAATCGAGGGAATATATGGACCTTTATCAACTACCTTCCACAAGTTATAATCAATAGAATGCATGTATATTCTCATTCTAGTCTTCCAATAAGTATAATTTGTTCCATTAAAAAATAGAGGTCTATTTGAGGCTTGTCCCTCAACTACACTAGTACCAATAGGGATTGCCATAGATCTTTACTCAAGGCGGTTAGACCTATAAACCGATAACAGGGCTCTGATACCACTTGTTGCCCAGTAAGCAATCCAAAAAGGGGGTGAATTAGGTCTCTAAAAATTATTAATGGAATACAAGAGTGTGTAATCTAATCCAACAATTAAACTAAGTACTATGAATGCAAGTGAAGTGCTCTTAAGTAAATGCGCAGCAGAAATATAAAGCAATAAAAGTAAAAGCAAATAGAATAGACAAACAATTACAAATACAAGGAAGTATAGTGGTTCGGTGCTTATCCAATGCACCTACATTCACTCCCCAAAATTTCCTTGAAAATTCACTATAATCTCAACTGATTACAGTCGATCAGTTTTCTGGGCTCACTAATCAAAACCCAACTTATTTTCACAAGGCTCACAAGTCAAAACCTCACTTGATTTTACGGGCTGACCAAGAACCTAAATGGTTTTAAGGCTCACCACTAACCTCCCTTGGTTTTACGGGCTAACCAAGAACCTAAATGGTTTTCAAAGGCTCACTAATAACCTCCTTGGTTTTCCAATAGCCTAACCAAAAACCCTTACAACAAATATAGTTTGAAGTAAAGAAACAATGAAAGCTTTCTAATAAAAAGCATGTATCTCTTTGAAGCTCGATGTAGTGCTACCTCTAACTTGATGAAGCCTCTTTAATTGCTCAAGAATGATTGATCTTGAATGCTCTTGAAGGCTCTTGAATTCTTGGAGACTTGCTTTTACTTGAAGATGGTTGAACTCAATGGATAAGAGTGAATGCTCTTCTTTTCTTCTCTCTTGGTTATTCCTTTTTCATTCCCATGTGTTTTGATTTGATTTGAGTCATGTAAATACCTTTCCAAGGCCTCAAACTCAGTTTCTAGCAGTTAGACATGAAAAATTAGCCATTGAGAGCCAAGAGGGATGAGTTCTATGTTTGAAAAACTAGCTATTACTGTTTCCAGAACTCCATGTGTCAATACTTCAGGCTGTGAGTCGATACTTCAGGTTGACACATGTACTCCTTGAGTCGACACCTAGTTCAAATATCTTCAATGTAGCTTTCTGGAAATCTCAGATGTATCGACACTTCTTCAGGTGAGTCGACACTTGGCATCCATGTGTCGACACTTCACCCAGATCTTCAACTTTAGCAAGTTATGTAACCAAAAAATCTCAGGCGATGAGCTGATCCATATGTCGACACTTTGAGTCGACTCTTCAAGTCCATGTGTTGACACTTCAGCCATGCCATCTGAAACTTTCTTTGCATGCTGGTTTGTGTCGACACTTCACTATCATGTGTCGATACTTTGAGTCATGTGTCGACACTTTGAGTCGACACATCACTAAGATTCTCTCAAAATATATGAATTTGTGCTGAATCAAGTCTGTGTTGAAATCATGTATCCATTCAAGCAATCTTCAACTGTCGAAGTCTTCTCTGAGTAGATCTTTCATCTAAATTTGGACTTCTTCAATCAAACAACATTTGTCAAATTGATGAGCACCTTTTTCTATAAAAGTACACTTCAAAGAAATCATTAGTACTCAACTTATACTTAAGCGTTTTGCTTATCATCAAAATCAATAACGAAGTCAACAGGTAGATATTTTGGATTCATTTTCTGTTGCTGATCTTATGGTCCAGGGGCAGTCCCAATGGGAAACCGCTATGGTTTTCTCAGTTTTTGGTGATATCCTCAGTTCCCGGGTCTTGTCCATTTTTCTACATATCTTTTCTGGTCTGGATGTCAGAGTTTGGAGGCAGTCTTCTTCCCCCAGGGTCCCGATATCTCAGCTCATGCCTATTTTCCCTCCGGATTATCCTACTACTTCATCCTTAGGCTGGATCTGGTCTATTCCGGTTCATCCTAGGGTTTCTCTCTTATTGTGGAAAGTGGCCCGGCACCGCCTTCCTACCAGACAGTTCCTGGCATCTAGAGGCATTCACATGTCCCCGGGGTGCTCTCTATATGGGGAGGTTGAGGAGACCCAGGATCATGTCCTATTTCTTTGTGCCAGGGCACGGAGGGTGTGGCAGGCGGGCCTTGCAAACTCTTCTCTCAGGATGTCGATACAGAGGAGATCTTCTTTCTAATTATCAGATCCGCTGATGCCCCCCCTTCTGCTACTCCCGGCTTATATTGTTTATCACATTTAGTTGTCTAGGAATGAGCTCATTTTCGGCTCGGTTAGATGTTCTCCCTTGATGCGGAACTAATATGCATGCAATTTTTTTATATATTTTATATGTGGGGTTGGGTGATTAATTCCCGAATTTCAGATTAAAATAAGTTATAGGGAATTTTATATGAATTTTAGAAGATCAGCATGCAGATTAGGACCTAGAAAAGTAGAAAAGAAGGATCGCCGGGGCTGAGAAGCCTCGGTTAGGGCAAGTTCTCCTACAATAAAACTACTGGAGGTAGAGGGGTGTACCTGACAACGTCTGTGAAGATCGCAGCAAAAGGGTCTCTCGTTCCTCGACGGATGCGGCCTGGAAAATCGAGCCAAAGACCCGCGGATACCCGGCTTTCTGCTCGGTGATCCGATTGAGGCTTGGCTGGAGTCGTTGGATTCGTAGGAACTCGGGGACCTGCAAACGACCTGTCAGGGGTTAGAAAACTCACAAAGGAACAAGAAAATAAAGGAAAAACAGCAAGGGAAGGCTTCTTTTGGAGTGGGCGTCCAGGGATCTGAGATGCTTGTTGGTAGCAGGAAGATGATTGCAGCACTGGGAAGAAGAACTCTCGCAAACCCCTTTATGCACACAGCAGGGTATCACACAACTCAATAGAAGAACTCAAGGTTTTCATTCATCAAAAAATTTCCCTCATACAAGAGGCTAGGGTCCCTTAAATAGACCCTTAACCTTGGGCTCCAAGTAAGGGTACATAAGTCTTTACATAAGAATCCTTTTCCCTCTCAAACCCTAGCTAGAAAATAAGGAAATATTAGGTAGAAAAATCCCTAAAATTTTTTCTTGACTTGGTCAAGACTCCAAGGATGCCTAGGGGGGCGTGTTGGGCTTCTAGGAGCAGCAAAAGGCTGGCCCAAAGGGGCCCGGGTGCATGGGTTTGGGCCTCTGGAAGCTGGGGTGGCCTGGTAGCCAGGTAGCAGGAATATTCCCTGGTATCTTGCTTCTTAGGGGCTTGGGCTTGGCACCTGGGCTTGATTTCATTGGGCTAGGATGCAGATGGACCTCTGGAATCATGGATGCCCTTATTTATGAATATACTTTGGCATCTGGAAGGGAATCTGGGCATCTGGAGGGCATCTGCAAGGAATCAGGGTTTCTGATTTTTCTCCTGGGGTCTTCAAATCTTCAAGCTGGGTTGGACTTGGGCTAAACTTCCATGTCTTCAATCTGGCTGGACTTGGTCTTCACTTGTATAATATAGTCTTGAGTCTTCAGTATGCTTGGACAGGACTCAAAAAAATAAAATTAGCTCAACATGAGCTAACTAGCATTGGACTGAACTAGCTCAACATGAGCTGACTAGTACAGAAGTGAAATAACAACTAAAAATACTCAAATAATAACTAAAATGGACTCAGATGAGCTAAGCCCTTATTACAGATGGACTCATAAATTATTGATCAATTACAGAGGGTTGAGAAGCCTCTGCCTTATTCTGGTGCCTTTGGTGTCCGCACCAATTCTCCCGGGGTGGGAGGAACTCGACCCTGTCGAGTGAAGATCAGACTGGCTCACATATCTCTCGAGAAGGTTTGGGTTGAGGCATTGCAAGTCCTCTCGAGAAATCTACGAATCGTCCGACTCTGGCTGGCCTTGCCATCGGATCAGGAAGCATTGATAGTCACGGCCCCGGGTCGTGATGGCTTGATCGTCCAGGATACGCTCGATCCGTTCTCCTCTCTCAGGCCAATTTGTTAGTGGACACTCTGGGTTAGGGTCACTCACAATGAAAAGGAATAGGTCCAAAGGCCTTACTAGGTATCGCTGCCGGTTCCCTATACTCAACCAGGTCTGTAATATTGAAGGTAGAACTAATGCCCAAATCCGAAGGCAAGTCTAACACCTAGGCATTTGATCCAATCCTTCTCTATCACTTTAAAAGGTCCGGCTCTGCGAGCATGAAGCTTCTTTTAGGCCTAAGCCTAACCAAGATAAAATCCACTACATCAAATTCTTTGACCCTTCTTCGGGAATTAGCCAGTTGTTTTAAGATTAGTGCGGGTGGTGAACATGCTAGGCACATGCAGACAAATGATGCAAAGGACTCATACTGACACCTAACAGACTCGACTATGCATTCCTATCGAAGGAAATTTTATTGAACTCTTTAGATCTAAACCTAATAGATTATAGGTTCTCTAGGTTTGATCCTAGCTTGACATGCACATGAAAATTTACAGTGAACTCCTAGCAAATTCCAAAGAGTATGCCAGAAGTAAGATGCAAACCTAACATGCGTGATGAATGCATGCAGTATGCTAATCTCAGCTAAATGCAATCTAATGATCCTAGAAATGCTGGAGGTGTCAGGAAAGGGCAGAAAATAGGAAGTGGGTTCAGAATTAGTTTGGTAAGGTAGAGAAAAAGGTTCATGGTTAGTTGGATAAAATAGGATAAAAGACGGGGTGTCAGGAACTAATCCTATACTAATGAGGTTAACCTTATGAGATTGAGCTATATCTACAGGATTTGCATAATGGAAGGATGGGTCACTAATTTCGGGGAAGAGGTCCTTAATGGGAACTATAGGAGGGGACTCATCTTGAAGGTATTGATTCAAAGAGATCAGGTCCTTAATAAATTCTTCTGGTTCTTGTATTTTTGGACTAGACTCTATAATTTGGCTCTCCTCTATGGTTTCCTCAGGTAAGGCTCTAGCAGCAGTACCTAGGTTCTCTTCCTCTATTTGTTCTTCCATTATAGCTTTAGGTTGGATGTGGTCAAGGTCAACTAGCTCTGGGTTGGAATCTACCTGGGTATCTACTGGGTCAGCTAATTCTAGGTCTACTAAAGGTGTCTCCTCTTCTCCCTCATACTCATCCACTAGGCTCACATCAGCTTCATACACTTCCACGTTAATGTAAGCCTTGCGAATCTCAGGAATAGTTGGAGAAGGTCGGCTAGCAGGAAATTGGTTAGGTTCTGGTCTCTGATTATGGGTACCACTCCTAGTAGGTTCAGGTTGTATAAGAGGTAGTGGCTCACTATTGGGTTCATATTTAGGGATACTCATCCTATAGGGTTCAAGTTGACTAGGGGAAGCATGACTAGTACTAGGCTGATACTTAGGGGTTATGGGTTCTCTAAGCTCATAGGACAAGGGTGCAGATCTATGGGTCATGGGATTATAGGATCTGGGGTCATAGGATTTTGGGTCAGCTCTATGATCAGGTTCTAAGGTTGGATCAAGGTATGGGGTCCTCCTAAGGTTGGGCTCTCTATATGGGTCAGGATATTGGGTCCTCCTAGGATTGGACTCCCTATATGGGTCAGAATACTGGGTTCTCCTAGGGTTGGACTCCCTATATGGGTCAGAATATTGGGTTCTCCTAGGGTTTGACTCCCTATATGGGTCAGAATATTGGGTGTTGGGTCTACTAGGCTCATAGGGTATGGGTGTATAGGATCTATGATCATGGGATTTAGAGTCATAGGATCTAGGTTCATAGGTTATGGATTCATAAGTTCTAGGTTCATAGGATTTAGAGTCATAAGATCTATAGGTTGTGGGTATACTAGGCTTATAGGGAGAGGGTAAATAGGATCTATCTTCTTGGTCTATAAAATCCTGATTGGGTCTTCTAGGACTAACCTTAGGGATTGGGTCAGGATGATGGGCTCTCCTAGGTTCAGCCTCAAGGTATGGATCAGGGTTTGGGGTCCTCCTAGGTTGAGGGGAGTCAGGATCTGGCTCAGACTGTGACCCATGGGTTTTTCTTGGGGTCCCTACCCGGACTTTTAACTGATCAAACCTATTGGCACGATGGTCAATTCTATCATTGGTTTGAATACGAGACTGAGTTAACTGGGTCATCTGGATAGTTATCTGGGCAATTTGATCAGCTAGGGCTTTTATTTGGGCTTGTAAATTTTCCATGGGTTCAGACATTTATGAAGGAGGTGGGTGATATGAAACTCCTGATCTAGTGCTCATGCAAGACTCGATCAGACCGACTATAGCTGACTAAACCTAAAGTCCAAACTAGATGCTCAATCAGGGTGGCAAACTAGCCTATAGTAACCCTGTACTCAGCCAGGCAGGTGTAAGGGGAGTGTTAGGTCCCTGATTGCCAATCCTAGACACCAATCAGAGATTGGCCAGGTAGGCGGACCAGCACACAAGCCCTTCGGGATTGAATCCCTAAACCACCGTTCTAGACACTAAGCACAAGGCACACACAGGTTAACTTGACACAGTGATCTAACACTAGCCCGGACCCGACCAGTTGGTGTCCCTAGCCCACTAGGGCAAATTAAGTCTAATTAATTTTAGGTTAAGGCTTGGGACTGAATGCAAGGGATGTGGTTTTGGGCTAAGGAGAGGTGATCAAATCCTCCCCCCATCTGATATAGCAAGAGTGCCCTTAAAAGTAAATTATGCAATGATGGTAGGCAGATGAGGATGCAAATTAGGATTTAGATTTTTTTTTTTTTGTATTTTTGGAAAATATGTATATATATATATATATATATATATATTTTTGGTATTTTTTAAATAGAAGAAAACTTGCAAATCATGACCTAATATACTGGAAATATACTAAAATTAAGAAATATGCAAAAACTCCTAAACAAAACCCTAAAACTTCCAAACATGTCTTGCTAAAAAAAACAGAGCCGAAAATTTGCAGGCCCTATTTCGGCTTTCAGAAAATTCACAGGCCATAATAAAATCTGAAAAAAGTTTTAAAATTACTGTGAATTATGATAAATCCAGGAAAATAAATTTCAGAATTTTTGGAGTTTTTAACAGGGAGAAATAATTAAAATAACAGAGTATATACGGACTGAAAAATTACAGAAAACAAGCCCTAATCTAGGCTCTGATACCAAATGATGCGGAACTAATATGCATGCAATTTTTTTTATATATTTTATATGTGGGGTTGGATGATTAATTCCCGAATTTTAGATTAAAATAAGTTATAGGGAATTTTATATGAATTTTAGAAGATCAGCATGCAGATTAGGACCTAGAAAAGTAGAAAAGAAGGATCGCCGGGGCTGAGAAGCCTCGGTTAGGGCAAGTTCTCCTACAATAAAACTACTGGAGGTAGAGGGGTGTACCTGACAATGTCTGTGAAGATCACAGCAAAAGGGTCTCTCGTTCCTCGACGGATACGGCCTGGAAAATCGAGCCAAAGACCCGCGGATACCCGGCTTTCTGCTCGGTGATCCGATTGAGGCTTGGCTGGAGTCGTTGGATTCGTAGGAACTCGGGGACCTGCAAACGACCTGTCAGGGGTTAGAAAACTCACAAAGGAACAAGAAAACAAAGGAAAAACAGCAAGGGAAGGCTTCTTTTGGAGTGGGCGTCCAGGGATCTGAGATGCTTGTTGGTAGCAGGAAGATGATTGCAGCACTGGGAAGAACTCTCGCAAACCCCTTTATGCACACAGCAGGGTATCACACAACTCAATAGAAGAACTCAAGGTTTTCATTCATCCAAAATTCTCCTCATACAAGAGGCTAGGGTCCCTTAAATAGACCCTTAACCTTGGGCTCCAAGTAAGGGTACATAAGTCTTTACATAAGAATCCTTTTCCCTCTCAAACCCTAGCTAGAAAATAAGGAAATATTAGGTAGAAAAATCCCTAAAATTTTTCTTGACTTGGTCAAGACTCCAAGGACGCCTAGGGGGGCGTGTTGGGCTTCTAGGAGCAGCAAAAGGCCGGCCCAAAGGGGCCCGGGTGCATGGGTTTGGACCTCTGGAAGCTGGGGTGGCCTGGTAGCCAGGTAGCAGGAATATTCCCTGGTATCTTGCTTCTTAGGGGCTTGGGCTTGGCACCTGGGCTTGATTTCATTGGACTAGGATGCAGATGGACCTCTGGAATCATGGATGCCCTTATTTATGAATATACTTTGGCATCTGGAAGGGAATCTGGGCATCTGCAAGGAATCAGGGTTTCTGATTTTTCTCCTGAGGTCTTCAAATCTTCAAGCTGGGTTGGACTTGGGCTAAACTTCCATGTCTTCAATCTGGCTGGACTTGGTCTTCACTTGTATAATATAGTCTTGAGTCTTCAGTATGCTTGGACAGGACTCAAAAAAATAAAATTAGCTCAACATGAGCTAACTAGCATTGGACTGAACTAGCTCAACATGAGCTGACTAGTACAGAAGTGAAATAACAACTAAAAATACTCAAATAACAACTAAAATGGACTCAGATGAGCTAAGCCCTTATTACAGATGGACTCATAAATTATTGATCAATTACAGAGGGTTGAGAAGCCTCTGCCTTATTCTGGTGCCTTTGGTGTCCGCACCATCCCTGCTTCATTATTGCCAAAGCTACTGCTTCTGCCTTTGAGTATTGCCGGTCGACTAGGTGTTTTTCGGAGAACCGGGGTTCTCGGCTTGCTCCTCGAGCACCCTTCCGGGTTTTTATCTCTTAGGAACCCCCTCCTTCGCACCTGTTCACTGTCAACTTTGATGTGAGCCTTCGACAGAGATTGGGGGATGCTGCCTTTATCATCTGGGACCACTGCATGGGGTTTATAGGTGCGGGAGGTATTCCTCTCCTGGATTCTTCTGTCCCCACGATGGAGTTGTATGCTGCTTGGGCCGGTATCAGATTTGCCCGCCAAATCTTCCATTTGGATCGTTTGATTATTGAGGGAGATTCGCTGACGGTTATCTCTTGGATTCGACGGTTTCCGAGAGCTTCTTCGACTCACCTGGTATTGTGAGACATTGGTCATCTATTACGGGGTTGTGTCTCTATTCATATTCGCCATATTTTCAGGGAGGCAAACTCTGCTGCGGATTGGGTTGCCTTCTTTGTCACCTGGCATTCTGTTCCGACTCTTTGGTCCAATTGGCGGGCTTCTCCTGTATAGCTTAGGGACATCATCCTTTCGAACTTTTGGATTGTATTCACTCTCGTTCTTTCCAATGAATACACCGTTCTAGCAAAAAAAACTATTAATATCTTTTTATATTTCTTTTGTGATTGTCATGTCGTGCAAATGATCAATTTGCTTTTCTTATCAAGAAAGATTTTTTTAAATAAAAAATTTAATTAAAAAATTATATTTTTAAATAATATTTAAATTAAAAATATTTTTTTAATATTTTTTAATAAAAAATAATTTCTAGATATTTAATAAGAGGTATTTATAATTAAAAAATTATTTTAGAAATAAAATTAGATGTTTAGTAAAAAAATAATTTATTTATTTTTTACATGAATAATTTTTTTAATTAATTTATAAATAAATATTATAAAAATAATTTATTTATTTTAAAAAATATTAAAAAATAAATAAAATGATCAGTAAAAAGTTGATTAAATATTTATCATAAAAGAATGGTGGATAGGCAGGGGCGGACCGCCGGGGAGGGGGGGCAAGGTGGGGCCTTGGCCCCCCTAATTTTTTTAAATTTTTTTTATAAGTTAAGATTTTTTTATAAATTTTTAAATACATATAAGGATGAATTACCGAAAGGGCAAGGGGGCCCCTTGGCCCCCCCTAATTTTTTTATTTTTTTATAAATTAAGATTTTATGTAAACTTTAAAATATAAATATATATTTATATATTTGGCCCTTCTAAATTGGAGATATTAAATATAATTTGAAGAATCTTAGAAAAAAAATTTAAAATGAAATAAATATTATAAATCAACTTTCTCTACTTGAAAGTTGGATCACTACCGATTTTATTTTTTATTTTTATTAAATTTTTTTCATAATTTTTTAGAAGAAGACAAAGAATTTTCCTTTTATTACTCGATCAGCGCCCGTCTCCAGAATTCACTGTGGTAGAAGCCACTGCATGCAGTCAGCACCATCCCTTCACCACACCGATCGATAAAGCCAGGCCGGACTTGTCATGTGATGCGATCAACAATAACACTCCCACGATAAGACCACGCGGTTGCTGCGCATACACAAGACCGGATACCACCAATGCGTTGGTCTATGACTATCATCTCGGTGGCCTTCGTCAACCTCGCCGTATTGATAAATACTGTGTGCGGTGAAGCCATGCACCATCTTAGCGACCGGATCTAACGTGTAGCATAATCGGATCTTGGAAGGCACGGGCGGGTGAGCGCCCGTAATGCCTCAGGCTCCCACCAATGTTACTACACTCACATCCTATCACCTTTGGCACCATCGCTTGATGGATGTCACATCCCGTTGTGCAGCGCCAACGGTACTCGGCGCGACGCTGCCACTACTATGGCCGGTGCGTGCATCCTCTACGAGTCTGTGATGCTTATTACTTTTCCGATTTTAACATTGCTATAGAAAAAATATTTTCAAAAATGAAATTGTTAAGACCTGATTATGCAGTAAGATGGAAGACAATTTTTTTATCTATTATTTAATCACTTATGTCGATAAGGAGCCATTATTAATAAATTTAATCTTGTAAAACAAGATAAGTATAATTTAAATAATATTAATAAAAATATTTAAATTAATTTTAATTATTTATTAATATTTTTATTTTTATATATTTTTATATATATTTTTTTAATTTTTTATAAAAAAATTGATATGGTCCGTCGCTGTGGGTAGGTAATTTGCTTACAATTCGATATATATATATATATATATATATATATATATGCTCTAATAATGCAGGGAGAGGGTTAGTTACATTTTAAAAATATTTTTTATTTTAACTCCAGTAAACAGTCACCGTATTTTGGAACCCGGGATCATCGCTGCTGGTTCCGCTTTGATTTAGTTGATCGAGGACATGGAAGGCTGAGAAAAGTTTTGTGAGGACAAAAATACACGCGATGGAATGGAGCTCCAGAACGCCCACTCTACTGCCCTCCTCCGTTCCCAATCCCAACCTGTGCAAACCCAATCCCGGCAATACAAGTAGCTCTAGAAAAAGAGAATCGTCGATGAGGTATCCCTCGTCAACCAAAGGATTCCCGGATTTCCTGGCTCCATTGATTTCCCCCAGGCCGAGTGGTTCGACCCTCCCCCTGATCTCCATTGTGTAGTCGGCATTGATGATGGGTCCTTAAGGAGGCACACAAGGTTTGCCAGAAGGGTCGCTGCCAGGAACTTGAAGGAGGCCCTGCAAGAAGGGAGGCTTGGTATAAGGTAACCTTGCTCCTGTTTACCAGATTTTGTTGACCGAGGCGGCGGCGATGAAAGGGTTTCAGGACTCTCGCATCTGTCTTTCAATGCTCAGGCGAAGATGTACATCTACAGCTCTGGCATGGTCCCCCCTTGTCAAGGAAGCTTCTTTCCATCACATCTTGTTTCTTTTATCTCTTGGAGGGAAAAAAAAAATTCAATGACATACCATCAAATTGGAAAGGTAAATTGCATGCGTTCTTGTGATCTCGCACGGTAATTTTTACCGACCCGGGATACCCGACCCGATCTAACGGGATGGATAAAACTCGATCCGTCTGATTTATAAACGGGTTATATAAAAAAATTCAAACTCGAATTCGGATCGGTACGGATAATAATATGTCCCTATCCAAATTTGATCTGTTTATATATAAAAAAAAATTATATTTATAAAATATTTAAATAAATTAGATATGGGATGGTATACTCGATCCGATCTGTTTAGATTTTAAATAAACTAGATTTTACAAAATCGAGTAGACCTAACCTGACCTGATCCAAACATGATTTTTTATACCCGACATGATCCGAGATGGATATGAACATGGATGGCAATAAAATCCAAATCCATGGATACCCGACTCGAGTGGGCCGGGTAGTTAACGTTTGACTGGGTTTGGGTAAAACTCGAATGCTTAATTTTAGATTTGGATCGTGCCTGGGTAGATATACACCCGACCCGAATCCGGCCCAAATTATTTTAATATTTAAATAAATAAATAAATATAATTAATATATATTTTATTAATTATAATTATTAGTTGTTAAATTTTAAAATATTTGAATCCTATACCCTAATCAATATATATATATATATTGAAATTTTTTTTTCATCTTATTCTATTCAGGGTGAATTCAAAACAAGATCATAATTAATAGTTTACCAACTTCTTGATATATAAATTTTGATTGAATATGAAATTAAATGCTGTTGAACTAAAAATGTAGTTAAATTTTATTTGTTTAATGTATGTATAATTTATAAAATTGTAGATGATTTTAAAGTTGATAAAAATGAAATAATATTTAATATGACTCAGTTGGGTTTGGGATGGGTAAACCCGATTACCGGATACCCAATTGAGATGGGTTGGGTAAAAAAAATCTAGTCCCGATAATGTTTGAGCCAAGTTTGCGTAGTGTATTGAATATTTGGGTTTGGGTTTGGGTAGTTATGGACCCGGCCCGAACCCGGCCCATTGCCGGGGTGGAGAATTTTTTAGCGGGACAGGTATGGGTTTTGGGTGATCCGACCCATTGCCATCCCTATGCACAAGCGAGGCATCTATGTCAGTGGTTGTACAACAACCCAGGACCTTTATCTAAAAAGATTAGCTGGAAGATAATTTTTGGATTTCTCGATCCTATATAAATATTCAAGATCCTTCCAGCCAATAACTGATTTGGAACTAAATACACACTGGCACATGTTTGCCAGGGGTCCAAATTCATATTCATTTATAAATACCACGATTAGTATATAGTCACATCATGAACCTCTGCTGCAGTATCCTTTACTCCACATAGATTATAAGCCGGGTTTGCTTTGATTCGATTTTTAGCAATTCAGGATCTCATCCAAAAAGACTAACCGGGAGATAATTTTTGGGTTCATCCTATAAGTATCCAAGAATAATTGAAATACATACCCGCACGAGTCCTCAATTCATGTAAAGGGAAGGAACCTTCGAGTTGTTCTTGTGAAGACTGGTCCCATTTTTGACCATGGTTTAGACATGCTAGGTGAGATTATCAACCATCAAGATAAATATGGCACAAGGAGGGATTGTTTGGGTTTTGCTGTTACTTGATTCCCGCAGGTGTTGGCTTTAAGCATGGAGGAATTTGGGTGCTGAGTGAAGTTTTATTTGGATATGGGAATGGGCAAGGATGATTTTGACATAATGGCCTTTGATTATCTCGACAGCATGGAAGATATGAACAGTAAGGTGTTTGAGCAATCGAGTGCTCTTTGTTGTTATTTTTATTTTCAATACATTATTCTTGAAACCTAGTAGTAGATGATTGTATTATTTATTATTTCTGTTTCTCATTGTCTTATCTGATTTTGATAGACAATGTTGTGGTTTGTTAATTGTGTTGCCATACCAATATTGCAATACCAATCAGGTGGTCAATGAACTACATTCTTCCTTCTATACAAGGTTTTTATGTACTGCAGTCTTCCAAGTACATGCAGCCATGCCACGTGCCAGCCATGCACTAGCATAGTACATACTGAGCAACATGTACCAACATCAGCAACACCTACATTCATTCTTTTATCTTTGACCTCTTCTTGCCAGCATAGATAGGTTTATAGCTACATATAGATAATGGCTCCTTTTTTTTGCCAAGAAAATCACTAATGCTTGTGTGGTGCATTAACATCTTATTCGAAATGCCTCATTTTATTTTTTTCATTTAGAGAGATTTGTTTAAGTTATTTTAAGTAGTCAAGTGCAATTTGTATGAGTACCACAAGCAAAACCACATAATCTTGGCTGATTAATCATTTTAAGTCTTTCCATACACATCATTGGTAGGAGGCATGTGCAGTTGACTTGAAAGTTTAGCAACTGTATTTTATAAATCTACTTTGTGAGTAGATCTTCTATTTGGAGCTTTGTTACATTATGGAACAAAATGTTGCATCTTGTTGTTCTATGTAGTAAAAATCATATGCGCATGTCTCATATGACAGAGCTATGTCAGAGGAGCCAGAGATTTTGGTAATTGCAAATATCATAAAGCTCTTTTATGAGTTCATTTTGCTCAACACGTTGTGAGTCTGGGAGCTGTTACTTCTTAATCACATTATCTTACCTGTATTGTCATTTTCAAAAGCCTTAATTGATTTTTTTTTTCTTGTTTATTTTTTGAATTCATGAATTCATATTATCATTCATGTTGCAACAAATTTTTGTTCTCTTGCTTGATACCATCATTGACAAGTAAAAATTTGACCTGCTGTACCAGTTCCAATACCTTAAAGTGTTTAGCTTGAGTTTTGAGGGCATTGGAAGGTTGTTGGCTTTGAAGCCACAACTAGTGGGTTGCAGCATCGAGGAAAGGTGGAACCCCCTTGTAAAGTATCTGTATTACCTTGGTGTTCTTCATATGGCGTGAGGAGAATGCTAATTGTTAAACCTACGATTTTCTGTGTTGACTTGGAGACAACCATTGCACTGAAGGTGTGGATCATGGCCATATGTTGTTGTAATAGGATGTATGCGTTGCCTGTATCTATGACAAATGTTCTTATTTCTGTGGTACAATGCTATTGCACTAAGGGCTAGCATTGAAGTTGTGCATGTATTTTGCATCTTAGCTGTGGAATGCCCTTAAATTTGTGCCAATGTGTAGTAATTTTCTCCTGATGTTCAGGTACGATCTCTACAGGATATCGGCATCAAAAGTGAAGTGGGGTACTTCCTGTCAGGTTTCCACCCATGCAAACATATAGCCTATGCAAGAAGATACACCCTGTGGTTTGTCCTTCTGTATACATTCTCATTTATTTATCAAATATATATGGAAATCCATTATTGCTCCACTTAGTATTTTGGTGGCATGAGTTTCTGTTTTTTTACCATCTCTTGGATTTCACCTGTTCATAATGAATTAATCAACCAATAGTTTTCTCAACATTTGTTTTCCTGGATATGTCACCATCTTCAACTAGATTGAATGTGCATACATTTGAATCAGATAGTGTGACAAATTGACAATGGTTTACCATCCATGACCAATGGTGACAATTTAAAGAACTATGTTATTTATGGCATTGGTGTAAGAAACATCTCGCTACGAGACTTTGTGTGGCCCACATGCTAATAAGGTATTTACTCTCATTTTAAATAAATTCATTGAGGTGATAAATGTAGCTAATAACCATTAGAAGTTATGGAATGCAAAAGGTTTCAATGGAATATTGAGAAAGTTTACAATGGCTTTTCAGTTTTCATGATAGAAGGAAGGTGAAAATTGTCTAACCTAAAGGAGAGTTCCTAGCCTAGCCTCTATAAAATAAGGCTTATATTTTTTCATCAAAAGAGGCAAAAAAAAAAAAAAAAATCAAAAAGGCATAGGCTATAAGAGTCCTCTTAATATTTAGAGTATGTGACTTGTGAGTAGTTGATTTCTCCTTTACGCGAACAACAATAGCTGGTTGATTTCTCTTTTACGTGAACAACAATAGCTGGAGGTAAAATCTTGTTATGTCATTTCCCCTGCGTACTTGTGTATAAATTTTATAATTTATGGTTTATATTCTATTCTAACATGTAGTATCAGAACAACGTCTATGCTATGTTGTTCAATTTATTTGGTTTTTGGGAAATTGGACGCATTTGAAGGTTGAAGCTGTAGAGACTTTAGATTAGTTTTAAAATCTGGTTTCATTTTAGATTTGGAAAATGTTTTCTATATCCCTTCATTTTCTATAAACTTAATTTCCATTTTCAAACAAGTTACTGTTGACTTTGAATTTCAGTTTGTAAGAATAATATTCAGTACTTTCAAAAATAAAGAATTAGTTGGTGGTGGAACTTTGATTGATGGTTTGTATAAAATTGATTTAGACCACCCTACTTTTGAGTCAAATTATTTAGCTTTGCATGTTGGTGTTGGTATAAAATGGATTATCATTGCTGATAACTCTTCTATGCTGTGGTACAAGAGATTAGGACATATTTCCATTGAGAGAATTAAAAAGTTAGTAAATGATGGAGTTCTAAAAACTTTTAATTTTACTAATATTGGTACTTGTATGAATTGTATAAAAAGAAAGCAAACCAACAAGTTCTCTAAAGGTACCAAGAGGAGTTCAAAACTTTTTGAGATCATACACATTGACATCTATGGACCATTTCCTACACCTTTGTTTTAATGGTTAAAGATATTTTGTCTTATTCATTGATGACTATACAAGATTCATGTATCTCTATCTTCTATTTGACAAAGTGAGGTATTAGATGCCTTCAAGACCTACAAGATAGAACAAAAGAAAATAAAAATAAAAATTATATGGTTAGACAGAGATGAGGAATAGTATGGGAAGTATATATAAAAGAGACAAATGGTTGGTCCATTTGCTAAATTTCTCGATGAAAAGGGCATTGTTACTCAATATATAATGCCGGGCACACCATGTCAAAATAGTATTACCGAAAGGAGGAATAGAACACTCATGAATATGGTGAGGAGCATGATTAGTAATTCTAATCTTTTCTTATCCCTGTGGAGTGAAGTCTTAAAAACTGCAGCATATATCTTAAAATAGATTCCACCTAAAGCTGTCTCTAAGACACCATTTGAGTTATAGAATGGATGAAAATCAAGTTTAAGTCATTTAAACATATGGGGTTATCCTGCCGAAGTAAAGATTTATAATCCTCGCATAAAGATTTTGGATCCAAGGACAACTAGCGGCTATTTCATAGGCTATCCAGTGAACTCTATGGGATTTCAGTTTTATTGTCCTTTACACTCTCCTAGAATTGTTAAGGCTATGAATGCTAAATTTCTTGAGGATTTTGAGCCCGATGGAAGTATTTTTCATTGTAAGATTGAATTTGAGGAAAAACATGAATCGAGTGGTTTGCCCATCAAAGAAATCTAGCTGATTGCTTTTCAAAAAGATCAATCTATGATCATTAAAAAGAAACCAATTCCTACTAAGCCTACATTACAAAGTATAAATGAGACAGTGGTTTTAAGAAGATCCTTAAGAACAAGGAAACCAACAATTTTTAGCAATTATGTTGTATACCTATAATGGTTTGATTATGACATTGGATCTAAAAATGATCTAACTTTGTTTTCACAAGCTATGAGTGGAGCAAACTCCACATTTTGGTATGATGCCATGAATGAAGAGATGGAGTCAGCTAAAAATTAGGTTTGAGATCTCATTGTGTCACCAAAAGTTATTGTAGCCATCGGTTGCAAATGGGTTTATAAAACGAGAAGAGACTCTTTTGATTACATTGAACGATATAAAGCCAGACTTATAGCTAAAGACTTTACTCAACAAGAAAACATTGATTATCATGAAACCTTCGTTCTAGTTTCTAAGAATGATTTATTTAGAATTATTATGGTTTTAGTAGCTCATTTTGATTTAGAGTATATCAAATGGATATGAAAATGACATTCTTAAATAGGGATCTAGAAAAAGGGGTGTATATAGTCTAGTCTCAGTTTCTGTAAAGAAAGTCATTTGGTTTGCAAGTTAGGAAAATCTATATGTTGACTAATGTAGACCTCCGAGCAATGGTATATAAAATTTTACAATGTCATTACCTCATTTGGTTTCACTCAACATATCATTGATCAGTGTATATACTTTAAGATTAGTAGGAGTAATATATTGCTTAGTCCTATACAAGGATTCAGGTCCTAGCGGAATGTTCCACAGGACAGTGTGTCATGTGTCGAGACAGGACATCCCGTTAGCATCCCAACATCTTGACCAGGATGTCTTGGAACATCCCCTGCCCCAAGTGTTGGGATGGTGAGGGATGGTGGCGCATCCCATTCCATGAAAAAATGAAGATAGTCCCATCCCACGGGATTTAAAATCTTGGTCCTATATATAGATGATGTATTAGTTGGTAGCTTTTATTTGTATTTGCTACGTTATACAAAATACTTTTTTTTCCTCAAAACTTTGAAATGAGAGATTTAGGTGAAGCTTCTTATATCTTAGGCATAGAGATTCATAGAGACAGATTTCAAAGGTTTTTAAGAGTGTCTAAGAGAGCCTACATTGAGAAGGTTTTGAAGAAATTTTAAATGAAGGATTGTGCACCTTTAGTAATGCCCATTGTTAAGGGGGTCATGTTTAGTCACAACCAATGTCCACAAAATGCATTCGAGAAAGAAAGATAATAAATATCCCATATGCATCTGTAGTGGGTAGTTTGATGATATACAAGTTTGCACAAAACCTGACATCAGATTTGCAGTAGGAATATTACACACTAAAATAATCTTGTCTTAGAACATTGGAAGGTTATTAAGAAAGTTATGGGGTACTTGCAAAGAATGCAGGATTGCAAACTCACATACAAACACACTAACCATTTAGAGTGGTTGGATATTCAGATTTAGATTTTACTAGGTGTTGACTTAAGAAAGTCTACTTCTAGATATATTTTCTTCTTGCTAGAGAAGTTGTATCTTGGAGTTGTAAGTAAACAAATGTTGCTTCATTTATCATAGAGACAAAATTCATTACATGCTATGAAGCTACGACACATACATTATGTTTAAGAAATTTCATCAAGGGTCTTAAGGTTGTCGATTATATAGAGAGGCCTTTAAAGATTTTTTGTGATAACTCGGCTACTGTTTTCTTGTCTAAGAATACTAAGAGTAAAAGCCAAGGTAAGCACATCGACATAAAGTATCTCTCTGTTAAAAAGAATATCTAGAGACATGAAGTGATCCTTAAATATACAAGTACTAAGCTATGATTGCTGACCTTGTGACTAAAGCATTACTGGCAAAACAGTACAACAATCATGTGGAGCATATGGGGCTTGTTAGCTCATTTCATATTTAGTTGTCTTTGTAATTGCATTATGTTTTTGGATGTCTATTAGGGCATTCTTAGATAATAAAGTTTTGATGTTTATTCATGTATATGTAAGAGTAATATATTAATATCCATTGGGATGTGTGAAATTGGACTTGAATGGCT
Organism: Areca catechu; assembly: GCA_021397845.1. NCBI lineage: Eukaryota > Viridiplantae > Streptophyta > Magnoliopsida > Arecales > Arecaceae > Areca > Areca catechu. The sequence continues at coordinate 88,042,035 of CM038039.1, forward strand.
TATTGGAAGTCCATTCATAAAGAAATTATAGCCTATAAAGTTCTCAATTAGGGAGTTTTATGCATTGTAATACATAAAAGGAAATACTCATCATTTTGAGTATAATCGCTATGATTCCTGTAGTAGAATTCTTTATTTAAGTGGGAGCAATTCCACTACTATTTAGCATGGGTAATATTTTTGACCATATTAAAATTAATGTGTCTTGTGGGCCAATTGGAAGAATGTAAAAAACATCTCATTACGAGACTTTATATGGCCCATATGCTAAAAGGTATTTACTCCCATTTTAAAAAAATTCATGAAGGTAATAAATGTAGATAATAACCATTAGAAGTTGCCACGCCCCCAACCTAAAGATACTATAGATGAGGAACGTGATAACCACCGCATGCCCGTGGGATAAGGACCCACAAGTATGCAAGGTGACAATTTGTTAATTAACCAATATAAATAATATACTTTTTGCACATGCAGTGGTAATAACTAGAACATCTAACTATTACACTTAAATTTCAAAATACTACTATTTAAAGTATTTACATATCATTCTTATGTAAATAGTAATATACATCTGCTGATCCAAAAATGAACTATCTATATTCTCTAGATCAACCTTGCCTCTATGTATATATCCAAAATGCTAATGCTAGCTTCCAAAAAATGAGATCCTGAATCTGAAAAACATATATGAAGACTGAGCTTTATGGCTCAATAAGTAACAAGTACATGTTATAAAACCAATTCAAATTATATTAATAATGATATTTATTTAAATCACACAAAGTATGATATATATATCTATCCAGTATCATAATCATATAATCAATGATTTCCATATCAAAATTTCATGCTGTCCCTTTTATAATATCAACATAAAAGAGTCAATATATTATATTATAATCCAACCCAATTGTTATAATATCAATATAATATAATTTGGGTATCCAACTTTTTTAGCTATACAGCTCTTATCCTGCAGCTCAGGTATCATCACGATTTCTCCCATGACGTGGTGTGTATTTTACTATCTCGCAGCTCAGGTATTACCATAATTGTTTCTATTGCAGAATCTGCATTTTACTATCCCTGTAGTTCAGGTATCACCACAATTACCTACAGGACAGGGATCTCAATAATTTCAAACTTATACACAATAGGACTGAGAGTCAAGTGATACATATATAAAGATATATAAATTATATTCTTCATTCCTTTTTAATACAGCTTTGAAACATATATTCAACAGGCAATATTCAATATTTTGACTACTTGATCCAATCATAACAGATATCATCATTTATTTCAATCATAGAATTCAAATTGATCAATTATTTATACTTGTAGAAATCTTTACATAATTAAATCTAAATTAATCACAACAATTATATCATTTTAAAAATAAGATAATCTTCATTTAGTTTTAATTAATTAATATAAAATATAAATGTTACTTATCTTGTAGCTACTGATCCATTGGACACTCTAAGGTTGCATTTGGTAGCAGGTAATTCATTCAGATTACTGGTAATTTAATAGGGCCCCACCATATTACTGTTTGGTATATTTTTTTGGATGGTAATCTATCCTATCTGGTAAACTGGATTGCTTCTCAAGAAGTAATTTGGATTACATCTAGAAGGGGTGGTAATCCAGATTACCACCTCTCAAATAATCTTTTGAACAATATTACCCTCCCTTTCTTCATTGTTCTTATATTATAATATAATATAAAATATAATATAACATTATAATAATATAATATAATATAATATTATTATATTATATTATTATAATATATTATATAATAATATAATAAATATAATATTATTATAGTATATAATATATTATATTATATTATGTCATGTTATATTATAAAATATGAATACTATAAAGTATATTTTAATAGTATATTATATTATAAAATTTATTATATTATATTATTATAATATTATATAATAGTATAGTATAATATAAAATAATATAATAATATTATAGTCTATAATATAATATTCTACTATATTATATTATATTATTTTATTTTATAATATTATGAAATATAAAATCATATAATATATTATATAATATTATAATATTAATATAATATAACATAATATAAATTATATATTATATTTTATGATATAAATTATATTGTATTATATTTAATATAATATATTAAATATAATGTAGTATGATTATATTAAATATATTTATATATAATATAAATATATTATATTAAATTTAATAATGTAATATATAAATTTAATATATTATTTTATATATTTAAATAATATATTAAATATATTATCCATTTAATATATAAATTTTTATATTAAATTTATTTAATATACTTTTAATATTTTAATTTTAATATAAAAATATAAAATATTTTATATGTAATATATTAAGTAATATAAAATATTAAAAAATTATATTTTTTTATAAATAAAATATAGATTTAATTTAGGGATATTTTGAAAATTTGATTTTATTTTATGCAACATTACCTGCATGTACCAAATACAATAATTCACATTACCTATAATCTATTGCTAGTAATCCACATCACTGGTAATCCACATTACCTTATAGGATTGCCTGGCAATGTACCAAACACAATCTAAATACCTTTCAGAGATTTTTTTAGGACCTAATATTACAAGCATATATCAAATTAGCGGCACAATCACATTTTTAAAATAAATTTCTAAAAATTTTTCAAATTCTAAAATTCTAGTTTCTAAACTATTTGATATTATAATAAAAAAATAATCACTAATCTTATCCTATTTTTGGTCATTGGAGGGGCAAAGGGAATGCCATAACAAAATCCTTTAATCTACTCGTACATGCACCCACACATGTGAAAAGATAAGAGGAAGAGAGAACGAGAGAAAGAGAGAGAGCACATGAGAAAGACAGCACGGGAAGGAAAAATTTGTAGAAGGAAGAGAGAGAGAGGGAGAAAAAGAGAGTTCAGAAGAGACTGGGAGAGATACAGGAGACTGAGAGAAAGAAAGGGAGAGCGCGAGTGGCTGGGGAAAAAAAGAAAGAAAGCTGCCACATGATATGCATGATTTCATCATGCATCCATGCCACCCCTCCCCATCTCGTCTTTATCCCACTTACTGCCTCAGGAGGTGACAAAAAGAAATAAGGCCTGGCCCCATAATCTTCCCTTTTTAAAAAAAATTGTCTTCAAAATTTACATAGCTCAAAATCCAGAACATTTCCAAACTTAAAAAGTAATCAAATTACATCTATCATGATTAAATCCATTTTACTAATCATAAGCCCAATCATTGACTTTGCCATCATAATGTGCAAAAGATGTCAAAGTTTATTTTTTAAGATACCTTATAAATAATACAGATGTTTTCTTAGACTAAAATCATAGCTCTTAGCATGTTACTCAAGATTTAACTAGTATTTTTTTCTACTATAACTAGTATTTTTTTCTACTATTCGATACAGATAAAATGAATTTCAATAAATCTTCGAAGCTTGGTGTAATCTCAATAATTTGTAACATTTTTAAATAATTGGTACTACTAAACTCCATAGTTGCTCTCAAAGGATCAAAAATCATTATGCACAAATATTATGGGTACTATTTCCAATCCATACCATTACAATTTTAAAATTTTTTATAAAGTTCAAAATAAATTAGATTCTTAACTATTTATTGCTATTCCTTGTATTCCATATTCCAAGGTCTAAAAAAATCCTTACTAATCACAAATCCAAACATAGCATTATTTCAACTATAGCTCATACTAATCATAATCTATTGCTTTGATACCACTTCTTGTCTTGTCCCTAACTATAGGATACTATAGATAAGGAATGTGACAACTGCGCATACCCGTGGGATAGGGATCCACAAATATGCAAGGTGACAATCTATTTAATTAACCAATATAAATAATATATTTCTTGCATAGGCATTGGTAATAACTAGAATAACTATTACACTTATATTTTAAAATTATATTATTTAAAGTATTCATTCTTATGTAAATAGTAATGTACATTTACTAATAAAAAAGGAACTATCTACAATCTCTAGATCGGCCTGATCTCTATGTATATGTCCAAAATGCTGATGTCTGCTTTCAAAAAATGAAATTCTTTATCTGAAAAATATATGTGAAGAATATAAACTTCACCGTTCAGTAAGTAACAAGTACATTTTATAAAACCAATTCAAATAATATTAATAAGAACATTCATTTAAATCATACATGATACGATACATAATCTATCCAGTATCATAATTATACAATCAATGGTATCCATATCAAGATTTTATGCTATCCTTTTTATAAATATCAACATAAAAGAGTCAATATATTATATTATAATCCAACACATAATCGTTATAATATTAATATATTGTAATTTGGGTATTCAATTCTTTTAGCTTTACAGCCCTTACTGCGGCATATTTTACCATGTCTATAGTTCAGGTATCATCATGATTTTTTCGTGATGGGATGTGCATTTTACTACCCGTAGCTTAAAAATTAACACGATTGTTCCTATTATGGGAATTTGCATTTTACTACCCCTGGAGCTTAGGTATCACCATGATTATCCCCATGGCGGGGATCTTTATCATGTTCCAAATCCAGCACTGGGATTGGCTATACAACTAGTCGCACAAATCCTAGGCATCGTCCTAGAGATCGTGTTAGGCCTAAAGTATACAAGGATCTTAGCATCTTCAAAAATTAAATTTGAATAACCAAATACCATTAAAACAAATTCATGATAACTAAGTGATCGAGTTGTTTGTTACATTGGTATCAGAAAGAGAACTAACTAATCAATCTAAAAATGTTGAAACTCAAATCCCACGCCCGATTGATCCATACTACGTGTCCTACGACTCTGAAAGAAAAGAGAAGTGGAGAGTGAGCTTTATAGCCCAGTAAGAATTTCTGCATACTCAAACCATCATAATAAAATAATTAAAAAGTAATATGTAATGTCATAAAATATTACGATTATATATAACATATGCCATGTGATGCAAAATATCATATCATATAATCCTCATGATCATTATAAATCAAATTTAATCACCTTAGAGTGCTTGGCTCTGGACTACCATAACCACGTTTCCGGCCTGTGGCGGGGCATCAATACTTTTACATTTCTGGCTTGTGACGGGGCATCAATACTTCCACATTTCTGGCCTATGATGGGACATCAATAGTTTCGCATTTCTGACCTGTGGCAGGGCATCAACGGTACTATATTTCTGGCCTATAGTGGGGCATCAATACATGGCTATCTAGTGCACCATCATCTATCATGCAATCTTAAAATCAATTCATGCTTGATAACAAATTTTATGCCAAAACACACTCTTTTACTCAAGTAAATGCATATAAATACCGTAATTTATCCAACCAAGCTCAGTATAATTCATATAAAATTACATATATTGAACATATGAAAATATATAATAGATGACTATCGAATACCACATATGCTTAATAAATAAGTATATAACATGTAATTATCAAATCACATGGAGCAAAATCATTGATGCACAAACTAGTTTTTATATAATTAGATGATCGATATCTAAAAATTCTTACTGAACTATAAAGCTCACTCTTACCGGACTATAAAGCTCACTCTCCACTTTTTTTCAGAGTTGCAGGGCGGTAGCATGGATCAGGTCGAGCATGGAATTTGAGTTCCAGCATTTTTAGATTGATTAGTTAGTTTTCTTTCTGATACCAATGTAACGAACAAGTTGATCATTTAGTTATCATGAATTTATTTTAATGATATTTGGTTATTCAAATTTAATTTCTGAAGATGATGAGATCCTCGTATACTTTAGATCTAGCATGATCTATAGGACAATGCCTAGGATTTGTGCAGCCACATGACCGATCCAGGTATTGGGTTTGGGATGTGACAGAGTGGTATCAGAGCTTAGGTCATGATCATTTAGAACTGTGGCATAAGTGATTAGGATGGATATGAGTGACATCGGAATTTAGGTTATGATCGCTCGAGACTGTGATATAAGTGATTAGAAAATAACATGGTGATTATTAGAACATGACAGAATGATATCAAAAATTAGATTATGATTACTTGGAATTATGACATAAATGATTAGGGCATGATATGAATGATAACGAAATTTAAGTTATGATCATTAGGAATCATGGCTAAAGGATATTTGTGCTTTAGGTTAACGATCACCAAGAACAATGATAGAAGTAGTATAGATGGATTGAGATTCGGATTGGATTCATGAGTGAAAAGATGAAAATATAGAGAGTTTTTGATGCTGATCGGACAATTGCAGAATGACTCAATTTGTAATTATATGAGTGGTATTATTTTCTTTACCTTAGGTATTCTCTTATGAAATGTGAACAATAGTATTTTTGGAAATTAAAATTGTAGTGGGTTTTTAAAGGCCTTGCATGATCTCTAGGATGTTTTCAAAGGTTCGGCGGCCAATCACATGTCGAATTGTGTACTGGATTTGGGGCACGACAATCTCAATACAATCAAGTCGAGACTCATACACAGTAGGACTAAGAGCCAAGTGATATACATATATAAAGATATATAAATTATATTCTTCATTCCTTTTCGATATAGCTTTGAAACATATATTCAACAGACAATATTCAATATTTTGCCTACATGATCCAATCATAACATGTATCATCATTCATTTCAAATCATAGAATTCAAATTAATCAATTATTCATACATGTAGAAATCTTAACATAATTATATATGAATTAATCACAACAATTACATCATTTCAAAAATAAGATAATCTTCATTTAATTTTAATTAATTAATATAAAATATAAATGTTACTTTGTAGCTACCAATCCACTTGGCACTCTAAGTACCCTACTGATTCTTTAAGATCTAATAATTCAATTTTACAATATGTATCAAATTAGTGGCATGATCATATTTTTAAAATTAATTTTTAAAAATCTTCAAAAATTCAAAAATTTTGGTTTCTAAACTATTTGGCATTGTAACAGGAAAATAATCACTAACCTTATCCTATTTTTGGTCACCGGAGGGGCAAAGGGAATGTCGTAGAACCCTTTAATCTACTCGTACATGCACCCATACATGTGAAAAGAGAAAAGGAAGAGAGAGAATGAGAGAAAGAAAGAGAGCACAAGAGAGCGCAGGGAGAAAAAAATTGCAGAAGGAAGAGATTGAGAGGGAGAAAAAGAGAGTTCGGGAGAGACAGAGAGCATGGGAGATATACGGGAGACCGAGAGAGAAAGGGAGAGCACGAGTGACCGGGAAAAGAAAAGAAAGAAAGTGGCTGCACGACATGCATGATTTCATCATGCATCCACGCCACCCCTCTCCCCATCTCATCTTTATCCCACTTTTTGCTTCGAGCTGTGACAAAAAGAAATAAGGCCCAGGCCCCATGGAAGTTATGGAATGTAAAAGGTTTTCATGGAATATTAAGAAAGTTTACAATGGCTTTTCACTTTTCATGATGGAAGGAAGGTGAAATGTTTGTTTAACATAAATGTGGGTCTCTAACCTAGCCTCTATAACATAAGGCTTGTGTTTTTCCATCAAAAGAGGCAAAACGGAATTTAGCAAGGCCTAGGTTAGAAGAGTCCTCTTAATATTATAAGTGTGTGACTTGTGAGTTATTGATTTCTCTTTTACTCGAAAAACAATAGCTGGAGGTAAAATTCTATCATATCATTTCCGCTGTGTACTTGTGTATAAATTTTATAATATGCAGTTTATATTCTATCCTAACAATTGGTGCATACAGTAAAGAGAAGCATTTGGCTTTTGTTTAATGTTTTGATATGCATAAAATTTCAAATTAATGTTTCTTCATAGTGGTACCAATTCACTAATATGGCATAACCGAATCAACATGCAACCCCATGTTTTGTGAAGGTTAGTGGCAAAAGCATCTGAAGACATTTCTATCGGATGTCACCCTACTAGGAATCCACTATTCATAAGATGCAGCTATCCATTTTTAGAATAATATGATATTACTATTATTATATAATATGATATGATAACATTATTATAATACTATTGAATTATTATAATATTACTGGTTATAATACAGATGTTCTAATAATATAATATTAATTTAGTGATGATATTATACTATTAATATTATTTTAATTAGGACATCATGAATAAGGAGAATGATTAGAGTGGTGAGAAGACCCCTTCCAAAGGGCTTTCTCAAGCGTAAGATTCCTTGTAGTTGAAACATCAAGCAATTCTGAGTGCGATTCCAATTACAAGTTTTGGGGCATTTTTGGTAGTTGAACTACATCCTACAGTTGCAATTGCAGGCATCTAAACAATTTTTTTGGGTGCGTGCAATTCAATTGCATCCGACTGCAACTGCGGGCAGCCAATTGCAGGCAATTGAACAGCCCTTAAATCGCTTTGTAATATTTTCAGCTTTTAAATTTGATGCTTCTGCACTTTGATGCTTCTGCACTTTGATGCTTAATCATTTCTTGATTTCTCTACATGCTTTTTTTAAAGCTTGGGATGATGTCTGCAGTCAATTTCTTGATGACAAAAGTTGGAGTCACTCAAAAGGATATTGGAAAGGTTACTGCCTTGGATCTACGGCTTGTGGGCTGTCACATCATACAGAACCTGAAGGTTAATGTTGAGTGCTTCCTGTCATTGGGCGTACATTTGCTAGGCAAGATGATTGCTGATTTGCCAACGCTTCTTGGATACAATGCGGTATGTTCTTCTCCCCAAATACCAGTATTTGAGACGAATTATGGTCTGCCTATTGCAGGATCTCATTGAATTTCCTAAGTAGATCTTCTAGACCTACCAAATTGTTCTCCTATTAGTTAGAATCATTTGTGAAGTGTTCAACATTGCTACTTGCATGGGACTAAACATTTCATCTGTTATAGGTATGTTTCCTTTCTGGGCATTTTAGACCTAAGCAGCTGGCATCTTGATGAAATAAAGTTCTTGTGGGCAGTTGACAGTGAACTACAGATGGCAAGAAAAGCAAAAATTGTTTTTGCTACTGTTATATGTCAACTAGGATAGAACTGTAGTCTGACATGGATATTGGACCTGGGGACTTGAGAATCCTGCTCAATTCTTGTTGAATTGCTTCTCTCATTTTAGATAGATAAAGGTACTTAAGGGTCTATAGCCACCTCTAACTGTATGACCATCCCATTCTTGGTTGTTGGGGTTTCATTCAGGCATCTAAAAATTTGGTAGTCTCTGGGTATTTCTCGTCAAGTAGCCCTTTATCGAAGCTATGATACATGTTAAGATATATGATTTGTAAGGCCCACTAGTGCCTAGTTCCTTATGTTTCTTGATGTTATTTGTTGAATGTATTTTCATCTGAATTTAATATTTTAATGGTGTACAACCCTGCAGGTTTTTTCGCTATTCACTAGATGGAAGAATAGTTCTGAGTCACAAGATTTTGGTGAACAGAATAAATTCAAAGGGTACAGGCTGCTGTTGAGAAACGAAAAAGATTTGAATCTGGTGGCACGTATGTTGATATTAGTTGATCTAGTAGCATACTTTTTTTCTTCCTTTTTTTTTTGGTTTTTTCAGGGAGGGTGCTGGAGACCTTATAACTGTCTGGTAGTCATATTTTCATTCATTACTCTTGATATGGTTCATCATTGCTTTTCTCATTGCAGCCAGACCATTCCTTTAAAACTTGTTTCAGATTCCGAAGGGCAGTTAATTCTGGTCCATTCTCCAGATTTCCATAATCAAAAGCATGTTGTCTCCTGTTTTAGATGCTCATATCTGATGGAGTTTTGGAAGCTTCTCCTTGAAGAATTGGTCATGGCACTATGATCATCTAGAAGTTAAATCAGCTTAATTTGTCATCTATGCGTACAAGCACCTGTTTTTTATGAATTATTTTTATACACAAGTTCTCTATATTTCTGTTGATATTGCTCGAGCTTCTGCTGTCTAAGTTGATCTTCCTTGTTTGATGTGCTGCACTTACATAAAAGTTCAAGTGCCAATTGTTTCTTTTAAAGCTTATAAATTGTCAAATTAACTCTAGAATGCCTTCTGTAGATTGGCTGTAGTGGCTGAAATGAAAAAAAAATAAAGGTTACCAAGCGCCTATGCAAATTACTTATATTTCTAAGTTAGAGCTAGCGCCGAGTTATCATGAAAGGCAGTTTGACCTCTTGAATACTGCCTGGGGTGGGAGACGAGTGTTGACTCGCCACATTTCTTTTAATAGATGACCAGTAGTGAGCTAATTGACCGCGCCTGTAGCTCAGTGGATAGAGCGTCTGTTTCCTAAGCAGAAAGTCGTAGGTTCGACCCCTACCTGGTGCGCGCAAGGTTCTGCTTTCTTTTAGGTGATTTTCTTTTTTGAGATTCAATTCTCCAGTTTTTTTTTTTTTTTTTTTTAAAGGTAGAATTCTGTTTTTTCGTTTTTGATCGGTCAAGTCCTGGCTACTACTACTACTCTGATTGCTCCGATTGAAGTTTCAAGTTGACAGTTGCTAAAACCAAAAAAAACATTGGCGCACAAGGTTTCGTTTCTTTTTTAAAAAGTGGATTTCTTTTTTGAAATTCAATTTTCCAGTTTCAAGTTGACAGTTGCAAAATTTTTTTTTTAAAAAAAATTACTACATTAGTGTAGATCAAGATATAGTCAAAAACAACTGCATACAAGAACCAGTTATTACCCAGTAGAAAAAATATTATACACATTCTGCTGGATCTCATAGTTGGCAAGCGATCTTGTATCCTTGACATGCCGCAACCCAGTGAGGATGCAGCACTAGCTTAACGTCTGTATAAGAACTATAGCAGCACCGTCTAAACATCAGCACAAATAGATTCTCACAAATCTACAAGATTTTTAATAACTTTCCTTTCCTATTATCAAAAAATGCAGTCAGAATACTACCTTTAGGATTTAAACCAGAACTTCAACCAATTTCACTACGTATGTCCACTAATTCAATCTAGACCTTGTCTTCAACCGTATCTTATACATAATGTCATGCAGTTTCTAGCATTGAAGCAAAATCATCATGCAACAATAGCACAATCAAAGCTTCCAAGCACTTTCAGCATAACTTTCCAATTTGAATCACTGACACCCACTTTTTCTCTGTTATGATTGTTGAAAAATAAAGTCCATTGTGTTTCAAAGCTTGGTTATTACAAGCATACAGAAGAAAGTATTTGATGTTCTGCCATTCTCGCTCCTATCAACTTCACCTAGGTTGATAACTGGCTCTCTGCATCGGGTTAGGGAGCAGCATCTGCATATATGGGGTGAAGAACATGACCATCCTTGGGATCAACATGCACCCACTTGCGGCCACTCAGCTTGTGGCATTCAAACCGCACATTTCCATCTTTCAGGGCATATAAAGTGTGATCCTTTCCCATCCCAACATAATTCCCAGGGTGGAATCGAGTACCCCGTTGGCGAACAATGATGTTCCCAGGAGCCACTCTCTACAGAACAAACAAAACGGCATATGAATGAGGAAAACTTTAAATCAAAGAAAAAGTTAATTAAATGTACTACATGACAACTCAGAAGCAGTCCAATTTTATATATACCTCTCCACCAAATTTCTTCACACCCAGGTTCTTGGGTTTAGAGTCACGACCATTTTTTGTGGATCCTGCAGTCTTTTTTGTGGCCCATCGCCTGAAAATCAAATTCAGTCCTCCAGATGCCTCTGAAAGCAAGTGCATATTTTAGCCACTACCTCAAAAGCAGCAGGTTTACATCTCTGACAGGGTAAAGCGAGGCCATTACCACTGGCACCACTGTAGACAGGAGCATTTGAAACAATATCTTTGAGACCCACTCGTCTGAATATTGTCAAGAGAGACATTGTATCCACTCCTGAAAAGGCCACCAGAATAAAGTTTATAAAGAAGTCAGGAGAATTGAATGCAAAAATCTGCTCACTGTTGGATTGATGCGAGAAAGTGAACAATTAAGGACAAATGGCTTAGAACAGGGCAAACTAGCTTGGTTGAAATCTTCACCATATATCAGTTGCTTGGACAGATTATAGTAACTCCTTGTTAATATGATCTTAACCAGACTTGCACCTTCTTTGCATTTAGTTCTAATCAATACTTAGAAGAACCAAGTTAGCTATGAATACAAGCCAAGCTCAAGCCACTATCACTGAACCTCTTAAGATCAAATTTTGTACTTTATATGAACAACAATCAGTTCCATATCCATGCCTCCATAATGTTACACCGATAAAAAAGATACAGATCACTGAAGTATATGGGCTCAAAATTGGTGCAGAAAAATAGGTGGTCAGATTGGTTTAGAGCTGTTTGAAATGAGAGAACTATGGAACCTAGACATAAACTGTAGGAAAGAATTAAAATAAACTTGATTCACGAAAGTTTAAGGCCCATATGGCAGTTGCAAGTACAAAGGAGGACTGAGAAACCTGGCTCCAAGCAGCAGATGTAGGATTTTCTAATGTTTGCTGTTATCATGTATCTAAAGGCATTGAGAATGAAAGAAGTTACTTCGGCCTTCACAGAACCTGCTTTCATGGTCCACAATATTTTTTGTAGATTCGTCTGAAAAACAACATCCAAATTATATACATCAAGCATAAAAACATTCGATTCAGTTTCCCACTAACATGTGAACCATGTCCACAAAATCTGTCTGTTTCTATTCATTCTTTAGATTGTAAGACAAAAACATCCAGTGATTGGAGAGACTGTACATACAATTTCAAGTTTAATAATATTATTGGAATAAAAATTGCAATATAGATCAACTTGTTACATTCATACATGGAAAAGCCCCAAGCGAGCCGATTGACCAGCAAGACCATCATGCTGTTTATACTTGAAGGATACACGAGTGTGAATTTTCTGGTCATAATCATGCTGCTGGTCTGTAAAAATGACTTACCATTTCTGACCAACAGAACACATTGAGAAGTTCACCTATGATCACCAACAATCAAGAAGTATCTCACCCCAATATACTTCAGAACCAGTTGTAAAAACGTCTACATTAATTTTATCCTCAAACTCCTGTATCATATAAGAGCAACCATCAGAATCCAATTTCAACACAATTTCCTAGAGGAAGATAGATACCAAAGATGATGACACTAAGTTGGAAATCAAATTAATCCTCCGTTGCTTGTCATTCACCTCTAAGGATGACATGCTTTAAGGGTTGAGGCCAGAAATCATTCTTTAAGCCATTCAACTATGTAATTTCTTGCACTTCACCAAATGATAAATTTCAAACATAACTTCATAACACATCCAGTAGACTTAAGGAGGCCAAAGAAGCAGTTCATGTTTCTATTTCCTTCATACAATGTAAAGCAAATGGAAGAACACATTACCTTTTATAAGTTACCAAACTAAGATCCTATAAAATAAGCATCTGTTGCATATTACAACATAATTGTCATCCTGAAATTCAACAGTATTAGTTTTTCCTAATGCAAAAATCAAATAAAAAGTATTTGGATATCTGCCAAGTACACCTTGAACTGAATGGACTATAACATTTATAAAATTATATCACTTTTACCAATAGATCACCACGTCCAGCAATCCTCATAGCCCCAACATCTTTTTGTTGATAGATATCTTTCCCAGTAACTTTGGCTTTTGCATCTTAGGCTATCACTACCATCTTATTGGCCGTGGTGGTCCCAAAGTTCTGAGCCACACCAGGTACTCAATGGTTTGGTTAGCAAATAAAGTATCTGGGATGTTACATTTTGAAAATATCAGGTAATAGACAAAATATTCTTTAATCAACATCTCTAGAATAGATAAAACTCGAAAGTCCGTTATCAAGCATGGAGACAATCATTTAAAGGCAAAATATCAAGGTCTGCCTTACTGTCTCATATCGGGGATTCCATACCATACAGATAAGGTGCTCCATTCACTGCATATGCTTTTTCTGAATATTTGACCTAGTATCTTGGAGGGGCAATCTCTTTCCACCGACAATTCAGATCAGAACCAGAGTCAATGAAAGCATTTACCCTTAGGACTTGGTCTTTAATTTTCCAAGTTATGGGGATTGCCCACCTTAGGGCAAAATTAGAGAACAAACCCTAATTAGTTCTTCGCTTAGCCTCTCATCTCTACATTCCTGCTTAAAGATTACTAGCTCTCTATAGAGGTGTCTTGTTTGGTCATGGACTGGTTCTACAGGTATGGACACTCTTGTCTTTCTGATGTGCCTTTCTTTCATTTGAATTTGAGGGTGAAACGGATGATGAGGATTCATCGACATCTTGGATGAATTAGGATTAGATGACAGGCTATGATCAGATTTTTTTGAACCAGCATCTTAGATTGAAGGGCATATTTTCTGCTTAATTTTTTTTAAGTCCCATTGGTTGACATTGGGTCAAGTTCAGGCTAGATACTTTTTTAGGATATTCCTGAAATCCAACATCTTTCTCTGACATTCATGATGAAAACTTGGGCTTTGTAAAAGATATTAGGGTTTAGACTTGTAGTACATGCGGTGTCTCAGTAAGGCAATGCTTCCTAGCATGATATTAGTATGGCTTCAGCTAGTATTGAGGGACATGGAAACAACATATGCAGATGATTAAAGATGTCCTAACTGCTTTTTCAACTAGGATCGACTACGGTACCCCATTCTATCAATGACCTTCTTCAAGAGACCCTTAAAAGCAGGGTTTTCCGAACCGTACCGAACCGGCCGGTTCGGGGCATACCGAACCGGACTGGTGGCCGGCCAGCACGGTTTGGCCATATAAATCGAAATAGCCCCATAAAATTTTTAAAAAAAAAATTATTTACCGTACTGAACCGGACACGAACCGGTCGAAACGAGACCGAACCGCCCGGTTCAGCTCGGTACGGGCAGGTGGAGGTTTTTTTTTTTTGTTTTTGTCACATGGCTACTGTAGCCATGTGACTTGCTTTGGGAGGGGGGTTGCTTTTGGTTTTAAGGAATGAAAGGGCAGACAAGCTCTCTATTGTAGACCCGCAGAAACAAAAACGACGGAAAAAAAAATTGCCTTAATCCTTTTAACCCAATCAAACCTGCAGAAGTCGAAGAGGAAGGTAGTTCAAGGTACGTATACCTTTCTTTTTCTGTATTTCCCTCTTTCGTATCGTTTTTTTATTAAAATCCGTGCAAAATAAAAAATTAAGAAAAAATGCTGTCAAAATTTATTTGTTGGCTATGATTTTAGATTATGTGGTAGATGTAGGATAAATCTACACAATGATACTAAAATCTTGATTTTTTGTTAAGTATATAATTTTTTAAATTAAAAATTAATTTTGGATTAATAAATTAATTAAAAAATATTTAGAAAAAAATTATAATTATAAATTATTAATCTAGGGCTCGTAAGCTACTCTCATTATAAATTTCATGTCGATTTATTCAAGTTTTAATGCATCTTATAAATAATGCCGTAGGTCTTAAATTGAAAAAAATTGATTTTTAATGCATTTTTAGGATCTTAAAAAAATATATATAGCATGTATGATAGAATCCTACATGAATCTAAAATTTAAAATTTTTTATTTTTCTTTATTTTTAAAATTGTTTAAATTAAAAAAATAAATAAATTAAATTAAATTTTAAAAATTAAGTTAATAGTGTTAATTAATAAACATTATTATTGACTTTATATATAATTTAAATATTTAGGTATGGATCCATCAAGGAGAAAGAAGGATCCGGAGCAAGACATTGGCTGGTTACGTGGAGAGATGCTCTTGGATCGGTATTGCTGGAGGTGTAAATGGTGCAATACTGAATTCAAATGTGGGGGATAACAAGGTTGAAGTAGCACCGGACTAGCGGCTATCCTGATGTATCTGCATGCCGACAATGTCCACAGGAGGTCCGTCAGTTAATGAAGAAATACTTTGCTGATTTTAAAGATGGGAAGGAAAGAGCAGCAAAGAAGAAGGCAGAGGTGGACCGTAAAGCCGCAGAACCACCTTATTACTCCAGGGAGTCAGACGAAGCATTTATTCCTTCTGATGAGGAGGCACAAATGGAGGCTGCTATTCAGGCGAGCTTGTATGAGCGGAGGCAGCCAGGCATAGACAGCGATTCGGGCAATCAGCTTTTAAGTCAGGATCGGGATCCGCTTCTACTAGTGCTGCAAGAGAGTCTGAGATATAGCTTAGGAGGACCTCCTCAGTCAGAGAGCTCATCAAGAGAGGCACCGGCCGTATTGCATCCATGTTGGGAGCATTTGGCAGTAGAAGAAAGTCTTCCAGGGACATTCTAGAGGGAGCCACTATCCATGATGTCGATCCATATGCATTTTTCAATAAAGATTCCAAGCAACAGAGGATTGATATAATGCTGAAAAAAGATAAAAAGAAAGATATGTGGCGGGTCATCTCCTCCTGGTTTCATTTCAGTCATATCCCAGCCCATGCAGCAGACAATCCATATTATCGCTCTGCTATTTCATCTATACAGACTGCTGGTGCAGGTGTAGATCCTCCAGCATCGAGGAATATCTATGATCAGCTTCTGGACAACAATAAGGAGCTAGAATGATGGATATCCTCGTATCAAAGTGGCCCGTGTATGGATTGACAGTGATGTGTGATGATTGGACTAGTCCTACTAGACGGAGCATCATCAATTTCTTGACTTATTGTGATGGGAAGACTTTTTTTCAGAAGTCTATTGATGCTTCAGATCAGGTGCACGACGCCAGTTATATCCTCAGATTGATGGAGGTGATTGATCAGGTGGGAGAGCATATTGTCGTACAGGTCATCATTGATAATGGACCACAGTACAGAGCCGCATGACAGATCTTGATGGAGCAGCGGCCGCATATTTTCTAGACCCCTTGTGCTGTACATTGATAAACCTCATGTTGATGGATATTGAAAAAATCTGCAGGATGTAGAAGACTGTTAAGCTAGCACAATCTATCACCAAATTTATATATAACCATACATGGGTCTTATCATTGATGAGGAGCTTTACAGGGAAGAAAATATTGAGACCGGAGATCATACGGTTTGATACTAATTACATTGCACTTGATAATCTTCAAGGCAAGAAAGCAGAGCTACATCAGATATTTATCAGTCAGGAGTGGCAGCAGAACAGATATACTAGGACAAATACTGAGGGAAGCAATGTGGAAAATTTAGTAACGAGACAGACATTCTGACAGCGGGCTGAGAGGGTAGTAGAGGCTATCAAGCCTCTATATAAGGTACTTCGTACCGTGGACTTCGAGAGGTATGCTCAGATGGACTTCTTATATTTCATAATGCAAAGGGCAAAGAAAAAGATCCAGGAGGCAGATCCATCACATGCATCTGAATATATCCGAATCATTGATGGACGATGGAGTTATCAAATAAGTTCGAATTTGCATCTAGCAGGTACGTAATAATTTATGAAATCCCTAAAAATTAAGTTTCAATTAGATTTATACAAGTATGCTTGACTAATTCTTAAAATATCTATGCAGCTTACTATCTAAATCCGAGATTTCAGTACTTCGTACCGGACATTGCCATGGATGAAGATCTTATGTATGCCCTACGCAATGTTATATATAAGATGGAGCCCGATCTAGATATCGCTGCTATGTGCCTTGAAGAAGTAATTTAGGTTGAAATTATTGAATGATTTTTAAGATCATTAATTTCAACAAGCTAACAAATTTTTTTTCTGGCAGACAATTTTTTAGGAAGGGCACAAATTCATTTGGATCCACTGTAGCGATCAGAAGTAAATCAAAGATGAATCCTGATAGGTACTACTAAGGAGTAAGTGTAATATTATATCATGATTAAATTTTTTATTTTGCCAAATCTAAAATTATAAATGATGTAATGTCTTTTACAGCTGAATGGTGGGTGCATTTTGATGGATCTGCTAAAAATCTGAAGGTTCTTGCAGTTAAGATCATCTCCCAGATGGTGTCATCCAGTGGATGTAAGCACAACTGGTCTATACTTGGCCTTATCAATTCCAAGCAGAGAAACCATCTGAAATAGAAACGCCTCAACGATCTTGTATATGTACACTATAATTTAAGGTTGAGGCCAAAATGTATTCAGGAAGTAGAATTGAAATATCCCGATCCCACTGCAAGTTCATATGTTGATGAGGATGAAGATCTAATGATTGGATGGGTCATGAGTCAGCAGCAGTGGCAGCCAGAGCTTGATGAGCCAGGATCGCCTCCTCGACCAGCCAGTTTTGTAGCTAGTGAGACTGGGACGAATGCTGGACAATGGACAACAAGTCATATTCCTCACAGAGCTCCAGCAGATACAGCACATCGTCCCTCCCCACCATCTAGTAGACCCGGAGACAGGAAAAGGAAAGATAGTTGCACCTCCATCGAAGCACTCAGTCCACTCAGATTCAGATACCAGAGACAGTGATGATAGTGTTTCAAATAGTGGAGGATCTAGTGATTAGGGAGGGACAGGAGGATAGGAGTCACAGCCACCTATTCATATTCGATTCACTGAGAAGTCGCAGTTTAGCCATGCCATGCAGGATACAGATCATGGATTACCATCTGATAGATCCCGTGGTGATATGATTCCATATAGGCGACGAGCTCCGCATGGTCATTCGGGATACGATACAGCTGCAGCTCTTGCACGTGGAGTAAGATCCATGGATGTATCTAGGTCATCCTCATATTCAGGATCCTCTTATCCGCAGCTATCGGCAGCTTCTGGCCC
The DNA here is from genome assembly GCA_021397845.1 of Areca catechu. Lineage (NCBI taxonomy): Eukaryota > Viridiplantae > Streptophyta > Magnoliopsida > Arecales > Arecaceae > Areca > Areca catechu. The sequence continues at coordinate 88,060,806 of CM038039.1, forward strand.
ATATGATCCATATGGTGCATCTGAGATGTCATCATCCAGTGGTTATTATTCCATGCAGCCTGGAGCATCTTATGGATATGATTTTGTTACTGGTATATTTGGATGGGCCCCTGCACTGCCATATCATCAATCTCTGGACAGCTCTCAGAGTCGAGACATCAGAGAGGGATCTGCAATTAGTTATGATCCATCACGCATGCCTCCTGGGATGAGCTTAGAGAAGTATCATGCTGCCTGGCAAGAGGGATATACCGATTTTTCTACAGAGTAGATACATGATCCCTATATTTATGGACATCATCACTCTACCCGATTCTAGACATTGGTATATAATTATATGTTTATGCAACATTTCTCTTTCATTAATTGCTAATAATCTTAGTTTAATTATTATTTTTAATCTTATTTCAATTGAAAATAGTCCTAAATATTAGTATTTAGTCCTAAATCTTGAAATCGGACATATCTTAAATTTTAAATTTCAAGCATTTAGAACTCTTAAACACTAAATTCTTCCTGAACCCTAAACCCTAAACCCTTAAAAAATAAAATAAAAACCTTAAAATCATAAAAAACATAAAAAAAAATGGACGTACCGGTACGACACGCCGTACCGTGTATCGACACGGTACTGTACCGTACCGGTATCGGTTGGCCACCGGTACGGCTCCAGGTACTGGTACCGAGAACCTTGCTTAAAAGCTATGGGCACCAAAACCTGGCTTTTCAAACACTACCCTGTATAATACCATCCGTTATCCCTTCAATTTTCAACATTCTAAACAAAACCTTAATACTTTTTTCCAAGTCTACAAACTAACAAAAGATGCACATCTTGTAGCAAGGGGACCCAAGAAAACTCACTAGTGGAGATTTTCCTTCTTTGAACAAAATTTATTGTTCAACCTTCATACAACATTTTTCTTTCACAATTACAAAAGACGACATAAATTTATCATGCTCAAAAAGAACTTGACTTGTTACTTAATCATAATCATAATCATCAAGCCTTTTTCCCAACTATTTGAAGTAATTTTATAGATCCTCATTCACCAAGTATTTCTAGTTAGAACCATCTTAGATATTATTCCAAGTTTCTCCATATCCATCCTCACAACTTGTACTCATGTTATCTTAGGTCTTCCTTTCCTTCTCTTACCTTTTTCAACACAAAACAATGTACCTCTCCTTACCACAACCTCCTTAGATCTTCGTTGTACAAGTCCATACCAACTTAATCGATCATTACTTAGTCCTTAACTTATGCAACTCCTATGGCTCCTCTAATATATTCATTTCTTATTTATCCTTTCAAGTTTTACCATACACCCATCTTAACATTATGATATCTGGTATATTCAAACAGTTTTGTGTACTTTTTTATTGCCTCGCCCTTGACCTATACAACATGTAAGATCTTATTGCTTTTCTATAAAATTTTTCCTTGAGTCTCCAAGGTATGCACCTATCATATAATATTCCAGATGCATCTCTCCATTTCATCCAACCAGCTCTAATTCTATTGCATATATATATACATTTACATACATACATACATATATGTGTATGTATATACTTATGTATCTATATCCGATTTGTATTCTAGATTCCAAGTAACAAATCAGGTCATTTTGTGGCATCTCTTGGTCATCAATCTTAATTAGTATCATTTTTTCATTTCTATTCTTACTAAATTTACATTCCATGTACTCCGCTTTTGCTCTACTAATCTTTAAGTACTTATCCTTTAAAGTTTTTCTCCATAAGTCCAATCTAATATCTAATCCAGTTCTCTTTTTGTCAATCAGCACTAATATTGTTCATAAATGACATACACCATGGTACATCTTAAATATTAGCAGTGAGTTCATCATGCTTACTGCAAAAACAAGTGGATTTAGTATTGATTCTTGATCCAAGCTATAGTAACAGAAAAATGACTTCTTGTATCACAGCAACTCATAATACTTATCAATGCCCCAGCATACATATCTTCAATTATTTTAATATAACATTTATATAAACCTTTCCATCTTAAAGTAGACCAAATTACTTTTCTTGGCACCCTATCACAAACATTCGTTAAGTCAATGGAGACTATATGTAGACTTTTCATTTTTGTCTATATCTTCTATCAATTGTCTAAGAAAAAAATAGCCACCATTGCTACTTACTTTTAGTAATCTCTTTCTTTAAGTCAATCACATGATATCATCCAGCAAACTTCCTTTCTCTCCATACATGCTTCCTCCTCTTTCATCTTTATTTTGAACTCCCTATGCTTGCTGCATATTTTTTTTAATATCTCATGTACTCCCTCAATTATATCCACTAGCACAAAACCCTATGTAATGCAAAAGCAGATTCCAAACATACATCTCATAAAAAGAAAAAAGCAACCATTAGTCAATAAAAGGAAAAACTGAAGTATCACCAAGTGATAGACCCCACAAGTCCCATTTTTTTACTATAGGAGATTAGGTAATAAGGTTCCAAGTACAAAACTATTACAGCCCAATATAAATGCTTGATAGACAGATGCTACTTTGGGATCTTATAATTGTTTATAGAGTTATGCTACTTTGATATCTTATAATTGTCTATAGAGTTATGTTTCAACCCTAAGTTATGAATTTAAGAGATCTGTATCCTACTACTGCTCTGGCAGATGTTTCCTTATGCTTGCACACTCCTCTTTGATCATGTACTGTTTATTCTTCTCACATGTTACCAAAATCAATGATGATAATTGCTTTCTTTAAAAATCCATATGTCATTTAACATGTATAGTTGCACAATCCGCAATTACATAGAATCCTCTATTTAGTGAGGATTCTACTAATGTGCATAAACACTTTCTTCTGACTCAAGCAGCTAAGGTATCATTTGGCCTCAACAAAATCTAGCTCCTCTAATCCTCCCAGGAGCTTTCAAAAAAACCTGGAACTCTTCTTTTTGCATATTCTGAAAGGAATGAGCACTACATCTGATTCAAAAAAGGAGAAGAATTCAAATTTAAAATCTTAGTTAGCTAGTGTAATACAATTACCTCTCAACCATCCTTCTGATTTAAAGATCCATTCTGCAAAACCTCAATGATCATACAAATTGAGGAAGGATGGTCATCATAGCTACTTAGACCAGTTTCCTTGTGTTACAGTTTGAAACACCAACCTATTGTCTTCCACAAGATTCGCCGAACCGTGCCATACCAGCCGATTCAGGGTGTACCGAACCAGACCGATGGCCGGACGGCATGATTCGGCCTATTTAAACGGGTTGGTAGATTTAAAAAATAAAAAAAATTAAGGAACCGGCCCAAACCGGTCCTAAACCAGCCCAAACCGCACCAAACCGGTCTAAACTATATTCTGCAAAACCTCAATGATCATACAAATTAAGGAAGGAAAAAAATCTATTAGTATTTTTTAAATTGTAAATCCTAAACCTTGAATTCTAAACTCTATATCCTAAATCCTAAAGGCCTAAACACTAAATCCTAAGGCCTAAACCCTTAAAAAAAATAAAAAAATCCAAAATCTATTAACAAACAAAAAAAAATACACGGTACAGTACGGTACCGATACCGTACCGGCCCAGTACTGGTACAGGTCATGGTATCGGTACCGGCAACCTTGGTCTTCCATTTTACTTCACTACTTTCCTCAGATCATTTGGAACCCTTCTGTTATATAGGTCAGCCGAAGGGTGCAAATAAGTCAAGCTGCTCGTGAGCTACACGAGCTCGAGTAACTTGAATAGTTTTTTATGTCGAACTCAAGTAGCAGGATACTCAGCTCGAAAGCTCGAAAGCTCGCAAGCCTATTCGAATTTACATATATTTTTAATAATATTATTTTTATTTATAATATATATATTACTATATATTATTAGTGGACTAAGTGTCTATTTCAAACTTAAAGTTGAGCTCGAGTATGGTTCAGTTTGATATTCGAGTCGAGTCAATCTCAAATTTTGTCTATTTTTCATCGAGCTAAGCTTGAGCTTGGAAAATTAAGGCTCGATCGATCTAGAATTGAGTTTCGAGCTCGAGCTTCCAACTACTCATCTTGGCTTAGTTCAATTGGACCCTTAGCAAGTCCAAAGTAAAGTCACCCACATCATAAAGCTATTTCTAACCACAGTCCTATTACCTACAATATCAACGATCACTAGCTATTTTGGTGAATTGTTGCTTTCAGTTTTAAAACTAATTTTTAATCTCAAAATCGTTGAAGAACCATTAGTTAAAATTTTAGATCCAGTGACATAGGGTTCTTGGAATTGCTTGGTGTTGCAAGCGAACCCCAAATTTATGCTACAGTGCAAAATATTTTTTTTGGTTTGCATCAAGAGGAAAAGAGACATGACACCGGGGAGAGAAACAAACAAAAAGATCAAGAGAATGAGGATGTACATGAACCTGCTGCTTGGTCAATAGGGCTCCTCTTTGGCTCTCCTGTCGCCAATCCCACCCAATCTATCCAAAACCAGCAAGAACCCTAAGACTGCAAGGGAAAGTAACGAAGAGGCCCATGATGCAAATATAAGGGCCGGCATCAATTCAGTGATTAGTAGGCAGCAATAAAACCCTAAGATTCGAACAATAGAATAATCAAAAGCAATTCTCTTGAAACCAATTAGAAAATATTCCAATACAAGATAACATGAATGAAGAAGGGGACCGACTTTGCAATTGATAGACCACAAAAGGGGAAAAAGATTTCAACTTTCATGCTTAAATAGAATGAAAAACAACTAGATTTACCAATTCTAACATGAAAGATGGAAAAACCAATTGTTACATCAAATCGACAAAGATGAAGCAATCCTATGAATAGAAATGGAAAGGCAAATCAAAGCAGGCAGATGCATCAACAAGTCACAAATTTCCAATGTCCGAAAAGGACAACAAGACCAAAAATTGCATCAAGATGCCTCCTTGCCAAAGTCTATAACACCTAAACAAGCAACATTTATTCCCACAAACCTCCAAGAAGAAAAACCACACAAAGAGAACAAGAACAAAAAATGGCTATAGAAGAATGAGAACAAAAAAATGGCTATACCACAGCCTAGAACCAACACAGAACAAAATCTCAATCCCACCACCCGAATAAATAAGTCCAGATCAAAAAACACCCAAAAAAATTCAAATAGCAAAAAAAAACCATTTAACATGGACTCTTGGAGGTGGAATAGATACCTGGAAGAAGTGGAGCGGTGGAAGGGAAAGGAGAAGAGGTGGGAAGGAGAAGAAGAAAGATTCGTTGGTCATTTGGTCCCACTCATGGCCTTAGAAAGAGAGAGAGAAGAAAAAAAGGGAGAAGAGAGAGGGAGGACAGCCAAAGACCTGAAAATAAGGAAGAAGAAGAAATAGAGAGAGAGAGAAAGGGAAGTGCAATTAAGCCAAGCTAAATTGAGTAACTGAAAGCACGAGCTCGACTTAATTCAAAATGCTCGAATTCGAAACTTAGCTCGAGAACAATCGAGCCTTAATATTCTAAATTCAAGCTTGGCTCGATAAAAAATGAGTAAAACTCGAGATCGACTCAACTCAACTCAAATATCACCTAAACCAGACTCAAGCTCAAGTTCGAGCTTGAAATCGAGCTTTAACATATTAATAATATATATTAATATAATATATATACTAATATATATTAAATATAAAAATAATATTATTAAAGTAGAATAGATTCATAAGCTTTTAAGTTGAGTATCTTCCTACTCGAGCTCGACTCAAGCTCAATAAAAATCAAGTTGAGTCAAGCTCAAGTAGCTCACAAGCAGCTTAATTGTTTTGCATCCGTAAGAGAGACCATCACTTAGAATTTCAACTAAAGAAAAAAAGAAGAGCCGCAGGATTTCAATTAAAGAATTTTCAGTTTAAAAAAAAAAGACTGGACTGACCCCTAACCTGTTCAACTGATTGTTCCAAGTTTGACCAAGGTTTGATCATTTATAAATTATCCTTTCAGACAAGACAGATGACCCATTCCCAGTTCAATTAATCAAACAAGCTAGTTCAGTCCAATTTTAAAAATATTGGGGTTAATGTCACAAAGGAGAATGCCAAATTGTCAACCGACGAAGGTTAAGAGGTATCTAAACTAGGCATGGCAAGGGAACCCACAATTTCGAACCCATTTAAGATCTTACCATCTGAACCCATCCCAAACCTGATTACAAAATTATCCAAAAATCTCAAACCTGTTAAACCCACTGGATATCCAAACCCATCTGATTAACCTTTATCCGGATTGGATCATTCAGTACCCGAACCTGCTCGATCAACCTGAACCTGCCTAATCAATTTCATAGCTGCTGCTAATCATTAAAAATCCAGAATTTAGAGAACTACTACTATAATTTCTTTGATTCCCATGTATAATGACTGACACCAGCCATCTCAATCAAAAATTGGTTTCTCTGATTCCGGGCTTGACTCCTACCCAACCTTTCAAAACAATCAGATCACCTCCTATCTCACAAAGCTAAAGTTCAGAAAGTAAGGAACAGGACATGTTAAACCATGAGTCTTAAGTCAATGACTTCTCTCATTCTGTGGTGGCCAGTGCAAGATACCATGACACACATTTGGCGGCCCTTGGAATTGAATAGCGCGAGAAATGCATCCACATGACAGTTCAGGAGTGCAAGTCTCACACGATGGATTTGGTATCATATTTATGTCTATAACAATAGATTAAAGGAGAGTCCAGAGTTCATCCAGCGCGCCACGTGTCAAGCTCTGGACTCTCCGCGAGGTGTGTCAAGCCAACTCGCCCGCAAACCCACCGAGTCGTCGCCGCCCACCGCCTTCCCCCACCTCCGACCGCCCGACTCCTCCGTTCTCCCTCAGACGAGAAAAATTAAAAAAAACAAAAAACAATCGATGAGGGAAAAGGCCTTACCTTTCAATTTGTTCCGTCTTCCTTTGTTTTCCCCTGGTTTTTCCTCTGTTTTTTCCGTCCCGAGGAGTCTCAATCGGGCCTTTCAATTTGTTCCGCCTTACTGTTGTTTCCGTCCGGAGGAGTCATCAATCCGGAGTTTTCCTTCCCCACAGATCTCCGAAGAAGGGAACCGGCGAGAATTTTTTTTTAAAAAAAAAACAATCTATGACGGAAAGGGCCTTACCTTTCAATTTGTTCCGTCTTCCCTGGTCTTCACGGGTTTTTCCTCTGTTTTATCCGTCAGCTTAGAAACCAGGTGGGTCGTTTGGAGCGGCTGGGTGGGGAAGCTAAAACGATGGCTAGGGTTTTTTTTTTTTTTTTTTGTTATTTATATATAAGAGTTGAGTCTAAAGGATTTTAATATGTTATTAATCAGGTGGGAGGCCTGGGGTGGCTGACTGAGATTTTTTTTTATTAAACTTTTATATACATAAAAATTTAAAGGGTATAAATATATTAAAAAATAAAAATATATTATTAATTAATTTAAAAAATATTTTTTATTTTTATTCTGTTATAGTTTTACCTGAACTAAAGGACAGACATACATAATATAAGTTCATTTTAGTACCTGCATCTAGATCTTAGAGGCTAAACTCCAATATAAAATTATATAATAATATTATAATATTTATATGATTAAAATACAATAATATAATATAATTATAATATAATAATATATAAATATAACAAATAATATTATAATAATATGATAATACTATTATAATATGTAATGTTATCAATAAAAAAATATTTACTATTTTATAGTATGGTATTATTTATTATATTACGATAAAGATTATGTTATGTTATATTATATATAAAATTATATTATTATATTATATACATGTACTTTTATAAAAAAAATTAATAAAATATAATCAGATTTGAGTAGCAGATATCCAAGTAGCAAATCTTAAATCTATTTTAAACTCGGATGGCTTTTAATTTTAAATTTTAAATATATTCCAAAATATTTAAAGTATTATTAAATGAATCCTATTAAAGTTCAAGATAAGTCAGGTATTCAAAAAAATATTTCCAACTATCATCTCTAAGCTTATTGTAATATTAGATGTGAGATTAGGCTATTACATTTTTGGACATATATGTAGTATTTTAACATGGTTTTTATGAATTTGTTTAGATAGATTTTAGGAATTTATGCCTAAATGTATAATATATCTAAATTTGTTATATACGAATGAAAAAATATTAGAAGATTAAAAAATTAAAGTTGATTATATTAATTGAATAACACTATTTTATAAAATCATATAGTAATGTAATAATATTAATTAAATGACAATAAAAGGAGTCATGTTGTTTTTTGTATCTAGGCCTCGAAGGCAAGACTCCAATTATAACATAAAATTATATAATAATATAATAATATTTTATATAATTAAAATATGATATAATAATATAATTATAGTAGAGAATATATAAATATAATAAATAATATTGTAATAATATGGTAATGACTATTATGATGTGTAATGTTATCAATAAAAATTATTTACTATTTTATAGTATGATATTATTTATTATATTATGGTATTGGATTATATTATGTTACATTATATATTAGATTAGATTATTATATTATGTACATGTATTCCTATGCAAAGTTATAAAATTTATAAATCGAATTCGGATAGTTAGTATCTAAGTAGCAAATCTTAAATTTATCCCAAACTCGAATAAATTTTATATTGGCACAAGTATGGTGCTCCCAAGCCTTGGAAGGCCCAAAGATGAGTCATGGTAATGGCTCTAAGTATCTAGGATTGGTTTCGATCATAGAACTAGGATCGGTATTGTCCTAGGATGGAGGTTCAGTCCTCCACGAGCTTAAGGTCCAGAATTTGAATCTTGAGGAGGCTAATTCAATATTAAATCGGGTTTCAATCCAAGTGGGTGTAAGAGTGGGTTAACTCATGGTGTACATGGGCTTAGATAAGTACTCTCCTAATTAAATTAGCTTTAGAAGAATTAGAGTTACATTGGTTTAAGTGTTTTATTCCTAAATTGGATTAGGATGTCTTTTTGGTCTATAAAAGGATATACTGTGTAACAAAATATTTTGGAATAGATTTAATGTGAACTCTATATTCTCTCGAAGCCTCTCTATCTTCTCTTTCTCTCCCTCTCTCCTCACGCCCCAAAAGAGGTTTCACACCACCAAAGAGAATCACACCAAGGATTTGCCACAAAGATTGTTAGTGCTTGGGGGCTTGGTGCTAAATGTTTCATCTCACCTAGGAGTCCTTCCATGTTAAGCCCTGGTCCTAGAGGTTTTGTGCATTAATTATAACAGTGAAAGAGGTCTCCCCATATGGTGTTTCAAGCTACAAAGCTTCTCCATAAGGTGCACCAAGAGAACCAAATAACTAGGACTCATTGTTGCTAGGTTGTTTGTTGCTAAGGTATTTTGGTGCTGAAGTTGGAGTCTTCTCTAAACCTATTTCTTGCCCATATTTCTAGCAATCAGAGGCCATCTAAAGAGTATTCTTTGAGAAGAATTTCAGGTCCAAACTGGACTTGGAGAGGTGAATAGGAATTCTAGTCCAAGTAGGATTCTTTGGTTGTTGCTGTTCTAATTTGATTTGGGCTATCTCTAGGATATGGAAAGAAGGATTTCTAGTCTGAAACAAAGTAAGAGATGTCGTAGAGGATCAAGGGCTCAAATGGAGTCAGAATGGATTCGGATACTGGCGCATGATGTACTAAGTTGCATAAAATTTCTACACCTAGGGAGGACATGAAAAGCTGCTAGGGTTTGGCATTTCGCTATCCAAACGAACTCCAATAGATATGAAACTTGGTGGAGGCATCCATCACTAAGTTTCGATGTCTAGGTAGAGTTAGAGATCTAGAAGCGCGTCTAAGGTCTGATGAATCATGAAGACATGAACTAGGTCACTATAGTAGAGTTGACATGCAATGACCTAGGACTTGATCTTTAGCTATCCAAACAACATCGATTTGTCATGAAACTTGGTCGAGAGCTTCCTTACTAGAGTCCTCAGGTCCATGCATGAGCATGGCGGTCACAACAATTGGTATCAGAGCCAGGTGAGAGTGAAAGGGAGGAATAGGGTGTTAAAGAAATTTTATTCAAAATAGAATTTATACTGTAGTCCAATCTTGGGTCTCTCTATTGGTCCCGATTTTTTAAAACCTGGTGAGACTCCTAGCCCAGGTAGGAGGTGAGAAAAGGATCCCTTGGAAGTCAAGTTTCGAGAGCAGGATGCAGGGAGAGGTGTCCAAGATGGGAGGAAGAAGGCTACTACATTTCCATTCATGTTTGCTAAAATCTGCACGTATTCCATGGTATACTTCAGATTTACCTTTTTTGTTATGGTTTAGCCAACCAAGAGTAGCAGGTTGAAAGTGGAGGTTGAGAGGCTTAATGGGAAGGAAAGCTTTTTGGGGTGGAAGGTTTTAGTGGCAGACTTTCAAGTCCAACTTCAGTTGGATCCGGTCTTGGAGGAAAGGCTAGAGTGTATGAAATATTTGTAGTGGAGTTCTCTAATGAAAATGGGCAGCAAGGGGTACTATGATGAATGAGGAGTCTTTGGCATGCTAAAGGAGAGGTCATCCAAGGAATTGTGATTTAGGGTAGAGCAGGAGAAGCAACTTATGGCCCTTAAATGTAGGAAGGCAGTGAAGTAGTTGGGGTAGCTTCAGTAGTTCAACCAGAGTAGGATTTACAGAGCCATAGAATGATAGAGGGGGCTTATTCCCGGAGTGTCACTACTAGTTTAAAGAAGGAGGAGGTCCTCTTGAGAGTTTCAAAGAGGTCTACGAAGTGCGAAGGGTCCAAAATGAGAGCAGCAATGGTGAAGGTGCAGCAAGAAGCTCAGTAGGATAGCTTTGGATAGCTGACCTTGGATTTTGATTTTTTATTTTCTAAGAGCACTAGGAGGAGCCATCAGTCAGGTGGAGCATCGGCTAGAGATTCCTCCATAGGTGGAGGGAGGTTTGGCATAGATTCAAAGCTGAGAGGTGCAGGAGAAGGTACTAGATTCTAGCACCAATGGTGGTGATGCACTGCACAGGTCATTACAAGATGTGCAGGCACCGAAGAGGCATGGCCCTGAGGAGACCATGTCAGATGGTTTGGTTGCAATGAGAGAGGGCCCAGATATCTTTAAGGAGGTTGAGGCGAGCCCTAAGAGAGATAGGTTGGTCCGAGCTAGGATAGGTGAGTTGCAATCCCTCCAGGAGAAGCTGAAGCGATGGTTAGTGCATATACGAAGAGGAAGATGTCAATATGATATAGGAGGATACCTGGACACAAATAAGGAGTTCAGTCTAGGTGGAGGTAGTCAACTCAGAGACTTCCAAGGTTGAACGGATTGGTATTGGCATTAGAGTTGTACAGGGAGCTATCAAGGTATGCAGCGGTAGCAGGATTGTACAGATAGATCATACGAAACATGCCAAGGCTTGTGGATACCAAGATAGAGATTGTTGGTGCAAGTATGGTTCTCCTAAGCCTTGGGAGGCCAAGAGTTGAGCCATGGTGATGGCTCTAAATATCTAGGATCGGTTTGGGGTCTAGGATTAGGATTGATTTGGTCCTAGGATGGAGGTTCGGCCCTCCATAGGCTCAAGGTCCAGGATTTAGGTCTTAAGGAGGCTAATTCAATGTTGGGTCTGGTTTGAGTCCTAGTGGATGTGAGAGTAAGTCAACTCATGAGGGTACATGAGCTTGGATGAGTACTTTTTTAATTGAATTAGCCTTGGAAGGATTAGAGTTAAGTTAGGTTTAGGTATTCTATTCCTAATTAGATTAGGAGGGCCCTTTGTTATATAAAAGGGCATACCATGTAACTTAATGTTTTAGAGTAGATTTAATATGAACTCTATATTCTCCCTAAGCTTCTCTCTCCTCTCTTTCTCCCTCTCTTTTCATGCCCCAAAAGAGGTTTCATGCCATCGAGTAGAATCATGCCAAAGAAGGATTTGCCACAAAGATTATTAGCGCTTGGGGGCTTGGTGCTAGGTGTTTCATCTCACCTAGGAGTCCTTCCATGTTAAGCCCTAATCCCAGGTGTTTTGTGCATTGATTATAGTATCAAAAAAGGTCTCCCCATTTAGTGTTTCACGTAGCAAAGCTTCTCCATAAGGTGCACCAAGAGAACCAAAAAACTAGGACTCTATTCATTGCCACTAAGTTGTTTGCCACTAAGGTATTTTGGTGCTGAAGTTGGAGTCCGCCCCAAACCTATTCCTTGTCCATATTTTCATCAATCAGAGGCCATCCAAAAAGCCTTCTTTGAGAAGAATTCTAAGTCTAAACTAGACTTGGAGAGGTGGATAGGATTGGCACAAAATAGCTTGGCAGGTGGAGTTGGATTTGACTAAGATCCTAGTCCAAGTAGGATTCTTTGGTTGCTACTATTCTAATTCGATCTGGGCTGCCTCCAGGATATGAAAAGAAGGACTTCTAGTCTGAAGCCAAGAGAGACACATCCTAATGGGTCAAAGGCTCAAATGGAATAGGATTTGGACACCGGCACGCGATGTACTAGGCTGCAGAAAAATTCTACACCTAGGGAGGACGTGAAGAGCTGATAGGGTTTGGCATTTTGCTATCCAAACAAATTCCAATTAACATGGAACTTGGTGGAGGCACATGACACTGAGTTTTGAACATCCAGGTAGAGTTTGAGATCTATAAGTGCATCCGTGGTCTGATAAATCATGGAGACACGAACTAGGTCGCTACAGCAGGATTCTTGATATGCAGCAACCTAGGGCTTGATCTTTGGCTATCCAAATGATATCGAATTGTCGTGAAACTTGATAGAGAGCTTCCTTACTTGTGTCCTCAGGTTCATGCATGAGCACGGTGGTCACATCATTTTACTTTTAAATTTCAAATCTATCCCAAACTCTTTAGATCCTTAGGATATTATTAAACAAGTTCTATTAAAATTTGAAATAGGTTAGGTATCCAAAAAAATCTATCCAATTATTATCCCTAAACTTATCATAGCATTATATGCAAAATTGGTTTATTATATTTTCAGGTCCATATATTATATTTTAACATAATTTTTAAATTTTTTTAGATGGATTTTAAGAACTTATGTCTAAATATAAAATATCTGGATTTATTATATATAGGTTAAAAAATATTTAAAAATTAAAAAAATAAAATTTATTGTATTAATTGAATGATAGTAATTCATGAAAAAATATTTTTTAATATTTTAAGATTAATTTTAGGATCCTATATTGAAATATGTAGAAATATTTAAATTTATTATATATCCAAAAAAATATTCAAAGAACATGAATAAAGTTGACAATTTAGATTACAAGAAATTATAATATATATACATATATCTACATTTGGTTTAGAAAATTGATAATTAAAAATCTAAGTTTAAATTATGGATTATATTTATTGATTAATTTTAAGATTTAATATTTAATAATAAATAATCTATTTATGGGCTTGCATCTACTTTAGATATGTTGGGCAAAATCGGTTTAGTATTATCCTTGACTCAAAAATCAATGGCCAAGGTTAGATTAAAATATAAAGTTTGTTTATTTTTTTGAATTATGTTTTAGTATATTATTGATTTAATTAAAGGTTGGTTTAGTGTTGGATTGATAACATCTCAAGTACAAAAAAATATTTTAATATCTCCAATAACTTGCATACATAAAAAATAAATTATTCAATTATTTTTTAGGGGATAAAATTTATTTACAAGTTATATTTAAAATCAATTGACATCTCCTATAATTAGTGGTATAAAAATATATTATATGACTATAGTAAAGATTTATAGCAATACTTTTTGATACAAACAATGCAGTAAAAATAATCAACCTCCTGTACCATGGAAAAGTTGCAGTGCATATTTTAATACTACATTTTATTTACTAAAGTAACTATATTATTTTATTTAAAAATAATTTTAATTTATCTCTTATCTCAAAGTGTAATTTAAATAGCATTATTGATGATAAAACTGATATGGTGACTTTTATGATTTTTAAAAAATTAGGTCAATAACTAATTAGTATCATAGCACTTAATTTTATAATTATCATAAAATATAATAAATTTAGTTTACTAGTTACTATAAAAAATATTTTTAATAATACTTATATGTTTTAAATTATATTTGGTTCATAAAGTTTAATGATAGCATGTATAATTGCAAAATCACCAACATATTTTTAGAAAGTGAATTAATCTTGGCTTGATAATTTGTGAAAAGTTGTAGCACTAAACTTTTTTCATCTTAGTTTTAACAAAAATCTATTATTTTAAATTTTGACAAACAGATTCATATCAAACTTTTTCAAAAAATATCTTCTAAGAAATTATAGAGTACAACTTGATAACATATTTTAATTATTAGTCTTTATCTCTTTTCTTTTTTATTCATCTAGAAATAATTTAATTTCAAATATTATAGCTTATTTCTTCAATCATTTTATTTTTTATTTTGTTATAGAACATAATTATGTAATATTCTAATAAAATCTTTTGGCATTCATTTTTCTAGTTTAAATGAAAAGATTATAGTAGATGAAGATTAACATGGATATAAGTTTATTGATTAATAAAAATATTATATATTATATTATACATAAAATCTATATATTAATAAAATATTTTAATTTTTTTATTTCAGCTAAATCTTGCTGTAAGGCATGGCTACATACTAGTTATTAAAACAAAAAATTGTAAAATGAAAATTTTGTAGCCAAAGAAAATTCTTTTGACCAAAAATCCCCAAACCCTGCAAAATATCATGCTTTTAATAAGATTAAGCTCTCAGGCTCACACCACCGCAACTTGCACAAAATCACATATGCTTGAGAAAAAACCCAACCAAAGCCTAAGAAATCCCTCTGATCCCCATAGATCTCCGAAAAAGAGAATGAAGTAAAGAAGAAAAAGAAGTGAAAAGAGAAAAAAAAATCAATCTTTGCCAAAATGGTCTTGCCTTTTAATCTTTTCCATCTCACCCTATTTTTTCTCCATTTTTTCATCCTTAAGAGCCTTGGGGTGGCCGAATGGGAAGGCTTAGACAACAAGGGTTTGGTGTTGGTATTTGTAAATTAGAGTTTAAAGGGTATAAATATATTATCAGTCAATTTAAAAAAGCTACAAAAATGGCTTATCCATGTGGATCAGATATGAATAGGCCAATATCTTAATCCATCTTACCATTAAAAATATTATATCCATATATGTCCAAACCTGTTTCAAGTTCAATCAAATTGTATTGTAAGTTGGGTCAGGTTGAATAAATAAGACAAGTTGGATAAAGATAGGTTGATAAGGAAAAAACCATGTATTATAAAATAATTATAATTTTAAATATAAAGTTTAAATTAAAATTTTATTAAACTAGGTTAAGAATGAGGCATATCATTATTCATCTCCAGCTAAAACCCCCTTCAGGTATTTTATTTAGAACCCATATCCATCCCAAGTTTTAATTGGATTGGATAAAACTCGTTCCATTCAAATTAGGGTCATGATAGATTGACTACAATTTCTGTCCCTACTTATTGGTTAAAATAGTGATTAGATTTGGGACTCAAATCCTCTAATCCTCCAATTATATATATATATGTATATATATATATATATATGTGTATATATATATATATATATATATATATATATATATATATATATATATATATATATATATATATATATATATATATATATATATATATATATATATATATATATATATATATACACATATATATATATATATACATATATATATATATATATATATACATATATATATATATGTATGTATATATATATATATGTATGTATATATATATATGTATGTATATATATATATATGTATGTATATATATATATATATATGTATGTATATATATATATATGTATGTATATATATATATATATATATATATATGTATGTATGTTGCGGGGGCCCAACTTCCCCACTCTCAGCATTTTGAGGCTCTGTAAGCTGAGCTCACCTCCGATAGTAAAGACCCACTGTTTATTGAGCAAAGCAGAATCATGCCTTGAGTTCTTTGACTTAACTGACCCTTAGCATTGGTAAGGGTGCTTGGGCCGGTCCTGGGCCCTTGCAACTAAGGGCGGACAGGGATTCCCAGGCAGGGCTTCCGATGAGGACATCCTTAGCATAGATTTTGAAGCACATCCTTGAGCAGATATACATATTTTTATTT
The DNA here is from genome assembly GCA_021397845.1 of Areca catechu. Taxonomy (NCBI): domain Eukaryota; kingdom Viridiplantae; phylum Streptophyta; class Magnoliopsida; order Arecales; family Arecaceae; genus Areca; species Areca catechu. The sequence goes on from CM038039.1 coordinate 88,076,996, forward strand.
GGATGTTTGGGGATTGGGCTTTTTATATTTTGTTATTTTATATCCAGCTCATATACAAATCTCAAAGTATAAAAATTGGATTAGTTTGGAGTCTATTTTAGATTAGTCTAATTATTTTAGATTAGTTTGGAGTCCTACCATTCTGGTTAAGTTGGTTTCCAACTTGCTAGAAACTAGGGTCTATTTAAAGAAGTCCTTGTATTAGATTAAAAGATTAACAAAAAGTAAAACAACATTATTGGATTTCCCGACTCCCTCCTCTCCAGTATCCTCTCTTCTTCTTCTTCATCTTCTTTCTCTTCTCTTTCCCCTCACTTCCTCTCTTCATCTTAATCTCCTCTCCTTGCTACTCAAAGTACCCTACAGATCAATCCATCTAAGCTTAATCGAGCCATTGACACCGACCACCCCTCACCATCAACAAATGCTTATGCTCGGTAGCCACCATGACCACCAAACCACTGTCAACCATCAACCAAGCTGACCACCACCCGCCCCACCTTTTGGTTCGCTGATCTCATTAGAGATCGCCACCACCGCCTCCTCGCTTTTGCTTGTGAGGAGATCCCCACCAACCGAGCGCCCATGCCATCGAATCCACTATTGCCGAACACCATTTCATCCTCCTCATCAGAGAACGCCGCCACCTCCACCTCGTTGCTCCCCTTCCTTGTCGCCACAAGCCTTTTCGCAACCCCTACCACCTTTGATGACCGAATCCTGTGCAAGAACTACTTGGCTCCTTCCTATGGCCACCGCTAACTACTGGAACAAAGCCCCTATGCCATCTTCTCCCATTGCTGTCGCCCATTCGACCGTGTCATCCTTCACTCTGGCATCAATTGCTGGTGCAAATCCTGCCAGCCTCTTCCTCCGAAGCCCCCTCCCCTATTCAGCATGATCGTGAAAGCACCCAAGGGGCCAGCACAATCGTGAAGGCAAAATCATCTCTTATTGCCAACTTCAATCTAACTTCAAAAAAAAAAAAAAAGAAAGAAAACTTGGATATTCAATTAATTGGGTTCATCACAATTTAATCTCCTAGCAACTTGATTACATGAATCATAAAATCATGTGCATGATTAAAGAGTCGCATGTTATTAGAGCAAATCCAGAAACTTGTGGCAACTTCTAATTTTAGATTTATTGGGCTATTTATTTGATGCCTTAACTAATTTTCTCATGATTTTGGTTGAACCAGGTTCAAACACTTCTTACCTAATTTGTCCACGAACTCATTGCCATCCACCTCGACTACTCCCAGGTTGATCTCCCTTTTCCAGGATTCTATGACAACTCATACTTGGTAAGATGTTTTTCATGGTTTAGAATAGAATTTACAAATTTATTACTGAAAAATTATTTTATTAATTATTGTATCTTTAATTCAGTAAGATCTGATTTAATTGAATTGAACTAACCTAGCATAGTAGTCATTTCTTAATGACCAACGATCCAACCTCTTGAAATATTGGACCGTGCATGCCAATCGGGTCACTTTCTAGATCAGACCTTAATTTAACTAAATCTAATTAGCTTAATTCCTGCTTATCTTTAACATATGCTATTATTTATTTTAATTGCCTATTTAACTAAATATGCTAATCTTAATAGAAGGTCATTAGATCTAGGATAGCTAGCTCGTCCTGCATCAACTTCTCAGGATGATCGAAGGAAAAACCGATCAATGCTCATCCCTATGCACCTGGTTGCATGATCAGAAGACTATACTCTCTTATCTTTAGCAAATTCTTACAATTAAGAGGAGCATGACTAATCTCATGTAGTGGCCGACATCACCATTAAGAGGTGTGGCTGCTTTTGTGCAAGAGACAAAGTACCAATTAGTGGAAGGCAAGCATTTTGTATAAATAGAATGATCCTCTGATAGCCTATGTGAGGGGATCTTCAGACCAATCACTTCTCACCAAACCCACCAAGAACTGCTTATCTCAAAAATGCCCTTGTCTCTTGCCTATAAAAGGGATTCCTTGAGAGATCCCAAGGTATGCCAATTTCTTTCTCTGGTCTATGCTCTCTTTTTTTCTTCTATTGTTTGCACCCTGACTTGAGTATTGGAGGGTCCTGACTAGAGCAACTTCTAGCCAGAACTTTCTTACGAGTACAGCCCACAAGTGCCACCTCTCTAGCAATCTCCTGTGCTTGGACGAGAAGCAACAATAATAGATTAGTACTAAAGGAAGGGTCCTAGCCTATTTTTTAGAAGAAATACAAAGTAAAGCTTCCATGCCACCCAAAGGTGTATCCACTCGGTGTTTTGGTGCCACCACATCCTAGCATGCTAGCCAGCCTATAGGCAGTCACCCTTCCGAGCTTCAACCTAGCACTGCTTAGCAAGAGGGCTAAGTAGGGCTAGATTGCATCGAGCAAGTCTTTCAGTAGATTCAAGCATTAATGGTTACAGTTAAGGCTATCTAACATCAGGACCAGCCATGCTAGAGGTGTCAGAGCTGGGACACAATAGGTTGACCCTGTGCCATGACCAAAAGTGCCAAGGGAGCTACACTCAGAGAAATAGCAGCCTCCCCTCCCATGAAGTCCCAGGCAAGAGGGGTACACTAATCAAAGCATGCCTGTGAGCCTCAAGCAGGCAAGGAAATGATCTCCCTCACCTTGATCAGACATGGGATTAACTCCAGCTCAATCACCACCTCGACCATTTGAGGTCCATAATATGAGAGATGTAGAGATGGATCGCAAGCTTCAAGAGTTGAACTAGTGCATCGAAGCCTTGTGAGGTTTGATCTCGAATAAAGATAAGGGACTTGGCTTCAGCACTAATCTATTCTTTGGAGCCCACATTATACAAGAACCACTACTGACATATTTTAAGATGCCACAGTTGGGACCTATGATGGTTTGACCAACCTAGTTGATCACTTAGAAAGTTTCAAGGCTCTAATGCTTCTCCATGGAGCTACTGATAGGGTTTTATGATAAACCTTTCCTCTACCCTTAGGAAGGCATCCATATATAGGTATTCAAACTTGAAGCCAAACTCCATGCATTTTTTTGACTAGTTAGGTAACTTTTTTGTTGCACATTTTATCAAAAACAGGAGGCCGCACCGAAGTTCTGACTCCCTGATCAATATCAAGCAGGGAAAGTGAAAATCCCTTGGGATATATGTAAGCCAGTTCAATGCCGTGGCTCTAGAAGTATACAATCTGGACCATGCAGTTGCCATGACCATCATGAAAAGTAGGTTATAATGGTGTCCCTTCATTTTCTCGTTAGAGAATAGAGCATTAGTGGACTTCTTAGAAATGCTAGCCCAGGTAGAGAAGTATGCATGCATCGAGAAAGCATACAAGGCACATGGGCTACCATCTGGTACTGAATCAAGGAATGGCCCTTGGCATGGGAGTTCTGACCGAGGAGAAAGGACTGAGAAAAAGGTACCCAAAGAAGTCGATCTCCCCTATAGCATCGGAGAACTCTCCCTCGGATCCAGCACCACCAAAGTCTTTCGAACCAACCAAACATCCCATCACCAAGAAGGTTTGACCAATATACTTCTCTGAATGCCCCACGTGCTCAAATTTTGATGTAGGTCAGGGGCAACTACAAGAGGTGAGAAGGCTACAGACAAAGCCAAAGAGGCACTATCTGAATAAGTAATATATCTACCATCATAACCATGGCCATGACATAAAAGAATGCATTCAACTCCAAAATGAGATTGAGTAGTTCATCCGCCATAGCCAGTTGGACAGGTTTCTCCAGAACTGGTGGAAGAGGTGTAATGCCCAGGAGGCCCCACCATGTCTACTAGAACTACCACCGAGGATAGAGGATCTAGCTGACCACCCAACAGTGGAGAATGTCAGTACCATTATTAGAGGACTGGTAGAAGAAGCCAACTCTAATAAAAGATATCAAAGAAGTCATCACCTTTACCTCGATTGATGCCGAGGGGTACAATACCCCCATAATAATGCCATGGTCGTAACTTTGAACATTGCTAATTATAATGTATACCACATGCTCGCTGATAATAGAAGTTTGGTGGATGTTTTATTTTATGATGCCCTCTTAAAAATGATCATTCACCCCAAATGAATGGAAAAGATGGATGCATCGATAACAGGGTTCTTGAGAGATCTAGCAAATTCTTGTTAAGGGAACCATTATGCTACCGATGATAGTAGGAAGTGCCCCCTAACAATTCCAGGTGAATCTAGCTATCAAAAAGACCCCCTTGGTGTACAATGTCATCTTTGGATGACTAGGGTTGAATGCCCTTCATACAATAATTTCAACCTATTACTTGCTCATGACATTTCCAACTTCGCACGGGATCGAAAAAGTTATTGGAAAACGAGTAGAGTTTCATGCATATATATTTTTAAATCATAATAAAACAAAATAAAATTAAAATTATTTTAATAAAATTATAAGCATTTATATCATATCTAAAAAAATCTTACTAAAAGGATCTAATATGTTATGCAAGAAATTAAAATTATTGAAAATAAATTTAACATGGATCGAACTCATCGATGCATGCCGTAGATCAAATCTTCATACAATATGAAATCTAATTTCATACCTTAGCACAAGCTGATAAATGCCATTGTCGATGGCACATGGTAGGGGCTATCCATGTCACTTTGTAGCTACACAGGATGTCTAGGTTCTATAGATCATTCACATGAAGCTTCGATGCGATCAACCTCTTGGAACTGCTAAATCTTTCTAAAGGCCACCGGATGGCTGGAATAAATATTTCTTGAATCCTCTTGAGCCCTCTAAGAAGATCAAGAATTGGAGGACACAGAGAATCAAGAGTGGTAAAAAAATAAAACTAAAAGCCTCTCTTTTATTTTCTTTTTCTCTCTCCTTAGAAGACCTAGTGCCAGAATCCCAAGAAACCTTCATGCCAACTTTGGTTTTTATGCCCACTCCTAGTTTTTTTCTTTGGTATTTCTCCCTAATTTTCATCTTAATCCTTCACCTCTTATCGCACATCCCAAGAAAAATCAAATAAAATTTGTGGCATGGAGTTTAAATGAGGATAGGAGGAGATAAAGATGACAGGATGAGGATAAGGTTAGGAGTTTCAATCATACTAAAACTCCTCCAATTTAAATCCAAACTAATTCAGATTTAAACCAAATTTAAACCACATTATCCTAATCCAAAAGGGAATGCAAGAGGATGAAAATGTTAAATTTTCTTCATGAAGAATTCATAGAAAAGATGTGTTACACATGGAGAGCATCTAGGTGGTACTAGAATAGGAATAAGAATCTTATTTCGATTCGAACTTAGTTCCAATCAAATTAAATTTGGTTTAACAAAATTAAATACTCAAGCCCAATCTAATTAGGTCCCAATAATCTTGATTAAATTTCAATTACATCAAAAACTAATTGAGCCTAAGTCAAAATCAAATCAAAATTAGAATCCCTTAGCAATTAGGTCACCGTATAACCTAATCGGGTGAAACCCGATTGAACCAAATTCAATTAGTCTTAACCTAAATCTCTTTGCTCAATCAAATTGAGCTAATTAGCAATCTAATTTATAATTAATATTTTTATAATTAATTAATTATTAATCTATAATATTTTTATAGGGTTAATTATTAATCATATTTATAACTTTATCCCTATAAAGTTTTTAATTGTTAATCAACCATCAGGATTGGTCAGAAACTTTTAATGTGTGTAACACTGTAGGTTCGAACACTAAGCTGGTAGCCCAGGATCAATTTTTAAACTAATCAATGTGACCAACTAGTAATGGTACCCGATGTTTGGATAGGTCAAATGATTACAAAGCAAATTCAAGAATCCAGGCATATGATTTCTGTATAATTCATCCCTTTAACCTAATGCTCAGGATAACCTCATAGTCAACTACCAACTCTTAAATAGTGCATTCAAATGTATCTCAACCTATTAAATCCCGTGACCCTTATAAGGATTATTTTGGCCAATATTTTGCTAAATTGAAATACTACAGAATATTTTCTCTAATACTTTAGAGTGGTCAATCCCTTCTTGACTCATACATGACTTAACAAGTACTTGATTGTACCCAGTAACCTATTGTCATTGAATTAGAAATCCAGATAGTCCAGCACTTAAATACAGTGAGTTGCTTGCAAGTCACTATAGTGATCTTAGGTTGGAGGGATACTTATACCTATATCCTTCTAAGAGACTCTTGATAGTAGAGTATCCTATAAAGTTGGTTACATTCAGTGCAGTGTACTCCTACACTCACCTGCCTGCAATGCCAGTGTTTCCACACTTCTTCATTATGAGGACAACCGATCCATATGGCATACAATGACCTATACTCGATAAATATTGTCATCTTAGGTAATAATGTATCATTTGATCATGAATAGGTTTAAGAACTATATGACAAATCCTCCTTTATCGAATGAAAGTAGTTTTAAGGAATTCATCATAAAAGAGTTTATAAAGGAAGATGTACAAATAGTGATGAACTGTTAAAAGTAACTTTTATTTATTAATAAATCATGTATAAATTATAACGAGCTCAACTGTTTATAACCCAGATGATTGGTTTTATGATACATTTTCTAACAACTCCCACTTGGACTAGAGCCAATCGAAATAGTATCAAATACCCATCTTCTACTTGTGATCATCGAACTTTTTGATTCTGATAGCTTTAGTAAATGGATGGCCAGGCTTTCTTTTTCATCGATCTTTTGAAGATCAACTTCACCTTGATTCACAATCTCCCAGATAAGGTGATAGCAATGTAGATATGTTTAGTTTGTTGATATGACTTAGATTTCTTCACTTGAGCTATGGATCCAGTGCTATCACAATATAGTTAAACCGGACCATCAGTGAAGGGTGCCACTCCAAGCTCGTTAATGAACTTTTGTAGGCAAATAACTTTCTTTGCAACATCAGATACCACAATGTACTCTACCTTACATATTAAATCAGTCATAATGTACTGCTTATAACTCTCCCAGTAGATTGCTTCTCTATTCAAGATAAATGCATAACCTGACACATTTTTGTTATCATCTCTATTTGACTAAAAACTCAAATAAGTATAACTGACTAGTTTTAGGCTAGAATCTCCATAAATGAGCCACTAGTCTTTAGTATTTCTCAAATACTACTTAAGAATGATTTTTACAACCTTTCAATGGTTCTCACCTAGATCAGATTGGTCTTTGCTCACTACCTAGTGAGTATACCACATATGGTCTCGTACATATCATGGCATATATAATAGATCTCACTACTGAGGCATATGGAATCATACTCACATACTCTCACTCTTAAGGAGTTGTCAGACAATCCCTCTTAGAGAGATTAATTCCATGGCCTATCAAAAGATAGCCTTTATTGGAATTCACCATGCTAAACCGTTTCAGCATGGTCTTAATGTGTGTGGACTGAGTTAATTCTAGCAACCTTTTAGATCTATCTCTATAAATCTTCATCTCTAGGATGTAGAATATTTCTTTCAAGTCCTTCATGGAGAATAGAGAGATAGCTATACTTTTATTCCTTGTAATGCAAGAATATCATTCCTGGTTAAGAGAATATCATCCACATATAAAACAAGAAATATAACTATTGAACTGTTAGTCCATTTATAAATACAGGGTTCTCCATTCCTAATGAAGTCATACATTATGATCACCTTATCAAAATGCATGTTCCAACTTCATTTCAAATTTCATAGCTTCATACCATTTATTAGAGTCGGAACTCTGCAGAGCATCTATCTAGGTGATCGTATCCTCATTTTTTTTTATCAAGTTCAATAGATCACCATCTTGGATCAAAAACTATAGTATCTATTTGGCTGATGCAGTACTCTTCCAGATCTCCTTAATGGTACATCTATAATGGGTTCCAAGTTTGATCCAATGAAATCTAGTTCTATGGGTTCAATCAATGGTGCCGATTCTTCTACCTATCAAACTTCTTCAAGTTTAACCTTAGTGGCATTAGTTCCTTCTTCCAATTCTTCTACTTTTCAAACTTCTTCAAGTTCAACTTTAGTGCATTAGTTCCTTCTTCAAGAAACTCCTTTTCCAAAAGGATAATCTTATTACTACGAATACCTTTTGTTCATCAGTATGGTAGAAAAAATATCCCTTGGTCTCTTTTGAATACCCTATGAAAATACATTTATCAGACTTAGATCTAAGCTTATCCATTTTTAAACATTTGACATAAGCCAGACATCCCCAGATCCTAAGGTGTGAGAGTTAGACATCCCTAGATCCTAAGGTGTGAGAGCCGGACATCCCCAGACCTTAAGGTGTGAGAGCCCCGACTTATACCCTAACCATATCTCATATGGTATTTTATCTACAAACTTGCTGGAAACTCTATGCAGAATGTAGCAAGCTAACTCAAGTGCATATCCCTAAAAGGAGATCAATAGACTTACAAACCCTATCTTGAATCGAACTATGTCTAATAAGGTTCAATTCCTCCTTTCAGACACTCCATTATAATGAGGTGTCCTAGGAGGAGTCCATTACAAGAAAATCTCATTCTCTTCTAAATAAAAAACTTACTAATGAGATATTCACCTTGTTGCCTAACAAGGTAGCCCAAGAGGGGGGTGAATTGGGTATTTTAAAAAATTTAAGCAGTAATTTGCTTTACTTTGAGTGTTTATGTAACTAAGTGATAATGCCAAGAAGATATGTAGCAGAAATAACAAGTTAAATGCAGAGTAATAAGAATCAAGTAATAAAGGAGGCAATCACATACAAACACAAAGGTTTATAGTGGTTCGGTGCACTCCAAGCACCTACATCCACTTTCCAAGCTTTTTCTTGGGTATTTCACTATAATCTCTTCAAGATTACAGTCAACTAGTTTTCTAAGGCTCACGAGTCAAAACCTAAGTTGGTTTTATCACCTAGGCTCACCAACAAACTTTACAACTTGTTTTAATCCGGGCTAACAAGTCAAACCCAAGTTCGTTTTGTCTCTTAGGCTCACCAACAACCTTTAACACTAGTTTCAATACCTTTGAAACTAGAACTAATAAATAAAATCAAGTGTACAGAAAGTAAACACAAGAATTAGCTACTTAATGAGCAGAAATAAATATCGTTGAAGCTCTCTTGGTTGCTTAAGTTGACTTCTCCTTGGAATCTCTTGAAAGCATACTTTTGGCTAAAGACTTGAAAGCTCAAACTCTCAAATATGGAAGCCTTTTTCAGGTGGAATCTCTTAAAAGCTCTCTTTGTCTTTTCAAATGATTGGAACTTGTCTCTTCTTGATTCTCTTTCTTTCTTGTTGACTTTAAGAGGTTTGGTGAGTGTTAAATAGCTCAAATCCACTGAAAATTTCATTGGAGACCATTGGAGGGATCAAACTAGTTGTTTGGAGCTGTTTGGAAAAAAATCAGAATCTCTGAAAAACTAGCCATTGCACCAAGTGTCTATACTTGAGTTCTTCATGAGTTGACACTTGGATCAGCTCAAGGCAAAACTTGAATTTCCTGCACTCTGCTCCACTTCTGGTCTCAGGCTATGAGTCGATACCTTGAGTCAACACTTGGACTACGAGTCGATACTTTGAGTCGACACTTGAGAAACTTCATAAAACACAAGTTCTGTTCATTTTGTTCTCAGGCGATGAGTCGATCTTTGAAGTGTCGACACTTGACCGTGAGTCGACACCTTGAGTTGACACTTGCCATGCTAGTTTGAAATTTCATTGTGCTAGTCTTCTGAAATGTCGATACTTGATCCATGAGTCGATACTTGCTCTGTGCCAAATCAAAAATCTATGCCAAACTCAAAAATTTTCAAGATCTCATCTAAAAATCCTTTAGATGCTTCTCCATAAAGGCCAAAAAGAATATTCCAAGGTTAGGGAATCACTCAAACATTGAGAAATATCTTGTTTTGATATTAGTGAGCTTGATACACTTGAATGAAAAATTTTAAGTACCTATGACCTGAAATTTATACTCAATTTGAAACATTAGTCCAAACACATACTCAATATTTTGTTATTCATCAAAATCAAGGAGCCAAAGCCAACACACATCCTCAATCAAATCAAAGGATTTTAATACTCTTCTCAGTTTAGTTTTCTACTTCATTACGAAATTATTTGAACATTTTAAACGACTCAGATTTATGTCTCATCAGGTAGACAAACCCATATCTTGATAGGTCATCTATGAATGTGATGAAATAGTGATATCCACCTATGACTGAAGTATTCACATAACTACATACATCACTATATACTAGACTCAAAACCTCAGTGGCTCTTTCACCTTTTTCAATAAAAGGTAATTTAGTCATTTTACTAAGAAGGCAGGTTTCATAAGTCGCAATAATTCAAAATAATTAAGCTCAAGGAGAGCTTCTTGTCACAACCTGTTTATCCTATTCTTGTTAATATGACCTAGCATACAGTGCTAAAGATAAGTATCACTGACATTATCTAACCTAAGATATTTGCTAGATATATATATTATACTAATATGTTGCCCAGTTGGCCAACCCAAAAGGGGGGATGAATTGGGTTTGAAAATTTTTAAACAAGTATGTGCCTTTTAAAACAAATACAATATATGTATTGTGAGCCTTGTATTGTGTATGGAGCAGAAGCAAGTAAATGCACACAAAAATAACAATCACACAGACACAGTGATGTATAGTGGTTCGGAGCAATACATGGCTCCTACATCCACTATCCAAGATACCACTTGAGATTTTCACTATATTCACAAATGAATACAGCCGGTTTGTTTCACACCGAGCTCATAAACCAAAATCCAATCTTGGTTTTATACCGGGATCACCAAGAATCCAAACTTTATTTTTCACGAGCTCACCAAAAACCCACTTTTGGTTTTACACTGTGCTTACCAAGAACCCAAACTTTGGTTTTCACGGGCTCACCAAAAACCCAATCAAAAACAACAAAAACAAACAAGAAAACAATGCAACTTATACAAACTCCTTGAGTGTGAAAGTTGCCGCTTTAGCCCATTGGATGTAGCTCTTCTAAGCTCTTTCTCTTCTTCAAAAGATGCCTCAAGAGTTGTAGCAGAATGATCTTGAATCTCTCTTGAGTGTGGAAGATGAAGCTCACTTGATTCCCTAAAGGATTTTTCTTTGAAGCTCACTCTTTCTTCTTTAACTCCAAAACTATTCCATTCCTCAAAAAACCTTGTTTCTCTTGAGTTTGGATCTTCATTTTATACTCCTTAAGGTGTTCCCCAGTGAATCTGGCCGTTGGAATGCCTTGGAAAGTGAAATATGACCATTTGGAATCGTTAGAAGGAAGAAAAATAATTTCTGCAACTAGTCGTTATTGTTTGAATTATGGGATTCGAGTCAGTTCGGATGACTCGAGTCGGCTCGAATAATTATACTTTTGCTATTCTAGAGTCAGCTCTATTCAGAACTCAATTTCAGCTACTCTGGAAGAGTTTGCTCGAATTCTCAGCAAGTCGGCTTGAGTGAACTTTGTCCAAAAGGCTTTCAAACTTCTCCAAACTTCTTCCAACATCTTCCAAACCACTTCAAACATCTTCTAAACCTATGATACTCTACAAAAACAATCTTTACAAGGATAATTAGTAATATAATCATGCATCAATATTTTGTAATCATCAAAATCAATCCTATGGTCAATAATCTCTCACTTTTTGATGATGACAAAACATTGGGCTTGAAAAAGAACTTAAAGAAAATTAACTCTATGAAATATTGTATTTCTATCAAATTAACAAGGTATCATAAACTCAAACACATAAACAATAAACTCCCCCTTAATTTATCAATACATTTCAAAAATAAAATTTCTCTCTTTTTAAATGTTCTTTTTATGATACATTATATCTCTCCTCCTTTTTGTCATCAACAAAAAATATTCTTAACCATTCGTTATGAAGATATCAATCAATGATTTTCATAATACCACAAGAATATTAAGATGTTTTGAGATAATTTCACCTTCTCTTTACTTTCTTCATATTCTTGTCAACATTCTCTCCTTTTTTCTTTTTTTTTTTACATTCATTCTCATGTCTCCTTAAACATCTTCCCTTGATATAAAATTCAACATAAACCTTTTCATGTCAACATACTTCTCTTTTTATATCCAAATTTATCAAAACTATAGTAGATGGAGCATTACAATACTTGATAAGATTTTTAATGTATATGCTCAACAATTAAATGTATTAAAGTCATGAGAGCATAGTATGCATCAAAATCAATCATTTCTCATGGTCAACAATATTTTTCACATCACATAATGATTTTCAATAAAGCATTCAAGTCATATACATTATAAGCATGATCAATTTTAATCATTAACATAAATAAGCTTATAATGATCAAATTTAAGACATTTTCAATTAAAGTATACAACACAAGCATAGTCACATTTAAGCATTAACTATAATCAAGTTGGCTTATGAGATTTAATGTTAATCATTAAAGATGCTAGCACATTTCAAATTATCTATGCTAGAGTAAGCTAGAACTCTTGATTCCATAGTTCATTGGCATAAGACTTGAATATCAATCATATCTTAAACATTCAAAATATTTCAAGTCAAAGTTCAATGAATTTCACATAATCAAAAATACTATTAACTTTTGTATAGTTAACTTTAACTTATCTTGAAGCATCAAATATAATAAACATAGCACATTGCTTCAAGTAAGTGACTAGCATTACGTATATCAAAAAGTAAGGAAGGTTTTGGTAAATTATACCAATATGAATAATCTTCCATTTGTCATTGTTTCTATATACCATTAGTCCACTTGCCTTAACTTTAGGATGAAGACTTGCTCTTCTACCCTATTTCATGCCTTGCATAGCCACTTTATAATTGCAATCTTCTTTTTCTTATGATGGGCTGCAAGACAAACCTACAAAATAGCTACGTGGACACCTTTTGTATCCAAATCTTTTTGAGTCCATTGGAGTTAGTACATATAGTTCCTTTTGGAACCCAAACTTTCTTTACTAAATTTTTCTTTTTCCACTTCAAATTATAAAGATAAGCTTTATGCCCAAGCTTTTTACAACAAAAGCATACTACTTTAGAATTTTGAAATTTACTTTGAGCTAGAATTTTAGTTTAAACAAGATTAGAATTTGAATTGTATCCAATTCTAGCTTTATTAATTGAAAATCTTTGATTGCTTAATAATAACTCAAGCTTATTTATAGTCAATTTATCAATCAAGGGCTTGAGTTTGTCAACTTCTTTTTGCAACCTTTGATTTTTATTTTGCAAAGACTTATTCTTTTCAGCACATTCAATCTTTTTTTTTGAATAATTTTCTAATTTTCAAAAATAGAATTTAATTCACTTTGCAAAACATCATATTTTTCAAAAGCATCATTTTTCTCATTCAAAAGCATATCATAAGATTGTTGTAAACAATTATGCTTTGCTCCTAATTTTTTTATATTCAGAAAATAAATCATAAAAAGCGTCATTAAGTTCATCAAATGTAAATTCTGAGTTGGGTGTAGAATTTACCTTATTTTGTAGTACATAAAGCAAGTGTTGGCAGTTTTTGATTGTTCTTCATTTTCACTTGAACTTGAATCATCGCTATCACTCCAAGTGGCTGCCAATGCTTTCTTTTTCTTTTCTTTTTCTTTGTATGGCTCCCCCTTAGTCATATAATTTTTTTCTTTGCCTTTGAATCTGCCCTTTCCCATAAATTTTATAAATTTTTTCATAATAAGGGCCAAGTCATCTTCATATAGCTCCGCTTCGGATGATGAACTGGTGAACTCTTCTTCAGTTTCTTTAGTAGTCACCTTGAGTGCTATTGCTTTCTTTTTATTTTCTTCTTCTTCACTCCGGTGCATCAATGTGAGTTCATGAGTGAAAAGTGATCCGAGAAGCTCTTCTAATGCAAGATTACTTGAATCCTTTGCCTCTTGGATTGCGGTTACTTTAGGATCCCAAACTTCTGATAAAGATCGAAGAATCTTTTGAACCATTTATGCATTAGAATACATTATACCAAAAATTTTCAAACTGATATGGATACATTGCTGACGTGGGACGTGTGTCAGATCCAGCTGGATGCCACCGGTGCCACGTGGATTTTTCTTTCAAAATTTTTGCCCCTTCGCCAGGTGGCACCCCAAGACAGGTCCACCCCGGCCAAAGTCGAGCATCTCTCTACCACTCCGCCAGGTGTCCACCTAGGAGGGGTCCACCTCGGTCGAAGCTGGCGGCCTCCCGTTTCCTCGCCAGGTGGCACCCCAAGATGGGTCCACCTCTACCGAGGTCGAGCCAGGCCCTCCTGCTCCTTCGCCAGGTGGCACCCCAAGACGGGTCCACCTCGGTCGAAGTCGAGCATCTCTCTGCCACTCCGCCAGGAGTCCACCCAGGAGGGGTCCACCTCGGTCGAAGTCGAGCGTCTCTCTGCCACTCCGCCAGGAGTCCACCCAGGACGGGTCCACCTCTGCCAAGGTCGAGCCAGGCCCTCCTGCTCCCTCGCCAGGTGGCACCCCAAGACGGGTCCACCTCTGCCAAGGTCGAGCCAGGCCCTCCTGCTCCTTCGCCAGGTGGCACCCCAAGACGGGTCCACCTCGATCGAAGTTGAGCATCTCTCTGCCACTCCGCCAAGTGTCCACCTAGGAGGGGTCCACCTCGGCCGAAGTTGGCGGCCTCCTGCTCCCTCGCCAGGTGGCACCCCAAGACGGGTCCACCTCTGCCGAGGTCGAGCTAGGCCTTCCTGCTCCTTCTCTAGGAGGCACCTAAAGACGGGTCCACCCCGGCCAAAGTCGAGCATCTCTCTGCCACTCCGCCAGGTGTCCACCTAGGAGGGGTCCACCACGGCCGAAGCTAGCGGCCTCCTGCTCCCTCTCCATGTGGCACCCCAAGATGGGTCCACCTCTACCGAGATCGAGCCAGGCCCTCTTGCTCCTTTGCCAGCTGGCACCCCAAGACGGGTCCATCTCGGTCGAAGTCGAGCGTCTCTCTACCACTCCGCCAGGTGTCCACCCAAGAGGGGTCCACCTCGGTCGAAGCTGGCGGCCTCCTGCTCCCTCGCCAAGTGGCACCCCAAGATGGGTCCACCTCTGTCGAGGTTGAGACAGGCCCTCCTGCTCCTTCGCTAGGTGGCACCCCAAGACGGGTCCACCTCGGTCAAAGTCGAGCGTCTCTCTGCCACTCCGCTAAGTGTCCACCTAGGAGGGGTCCACCTCGGTCGAAGCTGGTGGCCTCCTACTCCCTCGCCAGGTAGCGCCCCAAGACGGGTCCACCTCTGCCGAGGTTGAGCCAGGCCCTCCTGCTCCTTCGCCAGGTGGCACCCTAAGACGAGTCCATCTCGGTCGAAGTCGAGCATCTCTCTACCACTTCGCCAGGTGTCCACCCAGGAGGGGTCCAGCTCGGTCGAAGCTGGCGACCTCCTGCTCCCTCGCCAAGTAGCACCCCAAGATGGGTCCACCTCTACCAAGATGGAGCCAGGCCCTCCTGCTCCTTCGCCATGTGGTACCCTAAGACGGGTCCATCTCGACTGAAGTCGAGCGTCTCTCTGCCACTATGCCAAGTGTCCACCCAGGAGGGGTCCCCCTCGACCGAAGCTGGCGGCCTCCTGCTCCCTCGCCAAGTGGCAACCCAAGATGGGTCCACCACTGCCGAGGTCAAGCCAGGCCCTCCTGTTCCTTCGCCAGGTGGCACCCCAAGATGGGTCCACCTCGATCGAAGTCGAGCGTCTCTCTGCCACTTCGTCAGGTGTCCACCCAGGAGGGGTCCACCTTAGCCAAAGCTGGCGACCTCCTACTCCCTCACTAGGTGGCACCCCAAGACGGGTCCACCTCTGTCGAGGTCGAACCAGGCCCTCCTGCTCCATCGCCAGGTGGCACCCCAAGACGGGTCCACCTCGATCGAAGTCGAGCGTCGCTCTGCCACTCCGCCAGGTGTCCACCCAGGAGGGGTCCACCTCAGCCGAAGCTGGCAGCCTCCTGCTCCCTTGCCAGGTGGCACCCCAAGATGGGTCCACCTCTGCCGAGGTCGATCCAGGCCCTCCTGCTCCTTCGCCAGGTGGCACCCCAAGACGGGTCCACCTCGGCCGAAGTCGAGCGTCTCTCCGCTACTCCGCCAGGTGTCCACCCAGGAGGGGTCCATCTCAGTCGAAGCTGGCGGCCTCCTGCTCCCTCGCCAGGTGGCACCCCAAGATGGGTCCATCTCTACCGAGGTCGAGCCAGGCCCTCCTGCTCCTTCGCCAGGTGGCACCCCAAGACGAGTCCACCTTGACCGAAGTCGAGCATCTCTCCACCACTCCGCCAGGTGTCCACCCAGGAGGGGTCCACCTCGACCGAAGCTGGTGGCCTCCTGCTCCCTCGCTAGGTGGTGCCCCAAGATGGGTCCACCTTTGCCGAGGTCGAACAGGCCTTTCTGCTCCATCGCCAGGTGGCACCCCCCTGATGGGTCCACCTCGGCTGAAGTCAGCTCTACTCTGCAAAGCCTCGAGGAGGCAGAGGCACGGATCACGAGGTCATCACTAGAACTAGTGCGCACCATGCCCCATACAGGGCACCCGTACGGCCTGCAGTGATACGCGAAATCTCGTTTACATCAGTTAAATAGGGCCCCGCGATCAAGGAATGAAATCCTTGCGGGCAGGGGCCTAAAACAACTAGAAGCCCACCGTCAACACCCCAAAAGGAGAGCTCCCGTACTTGGCCCAAGGTCCCGCCAGTCTTCCCCCTTTCATGACACACGGTGGATGAGGTGTGCCGGCCACTTAACTCCCGGACTTGAAGGAGAAGGGAGAGGAGAAGATTCAGGGATCTCCGTGAGCCTCCAAGGGGGAAGGGGGGCTGAAGGCGGTCCGATGGTATAAAAGGGACGGTAAAAACGGACAGAAAGGTAAGTCAAAAAGAGGATATAACATCGAGAAAACGATCCTGGGGCCCCCAAGAAGTCCTCAAGCGCGAGCTCGGTGAACCCAGTGTAGGAAGCCGGGCTTCAACTCCTCTCTTCCTCACACTTCTCTAATCTACATCTCCTCTAAGCATGGAAATCTTTCGGGAACCCGCCTTAGAGGACCTGTTCCATCTTGCCGCTCTCTAACTTGACCGTCAGAGTGCCCCCGTTGGAATCCCCAGCCCGGGTCTCTGACTTTGTTTTCAGGATCGAAAGCTTGGAGATCTCAAGGTGAGAAAATCCGAGAACCGGTGCCAGCTCACGAGCTACAGGCCACCACGGTAAGATTGGCAATAGATTGGCGCACCGGGTAGGGGGCAGAATAGTAACCCCTGTACAAGCAAGCTCTCAGTGGGCGAAAGCGTGCTCCAACTATGATGGTGACATGTGGGCGCGAAGCATCCACCAGCCGAGCACGAGAGGTTCCTTCTCCCTAGGGGTCGCGCAGCCCGGAGAGGAAACTTCCTGGTCCTCCTCCTCCTTAGTCATCCTCGGTGGATGGTCCTTTTGCAGCTATCATCCAGCAGCTGCAAACACTGACTACAGCTGTGCGACAGCTGCAGCACCAGCAATTCTCCCTGGCCACTCAGCCCTAGTCAGGGACCCCCGCGGCTTGAGCCACAGGCCCCCACGGAAGCCTGCACTCCATCCAAGGCAGGCTTTCCCATTCGCGGGCAGTTTCCAATCCCCACGAGAGCCACCAAACTCCTGCGAAAAGAAACCATTCCGGTTCGACGAATCACGAGAGTCTATCCCCGGCCAATGATGTCAAAGCAGCATGGCGTAGCAGGCACCATCGGGGTAAGGCCCCTCGCCGAGACCGATCGGCACCTCCTTCTCCAGTGGCCTCGGTGAAAGATTCCACCGATGAGGCCATCAGGTGCCAGGCCGAGAGGTGCCTAGAGGAGCATAAGCGCAAGTTGGCGGAGTTCTCCCGTTGCTTTGCCGACATGCAGAGCTCCCCAACCGATCCAGCGGGCTACAATGCCCAACCACCCTTCTCCCGAGAAATCCAAGAGGAACAGATCCTGAATCGGTTCTGCATACCTCAGGTGGATCCCTACGATGGAACCACCGACCCCTTGGACCACTTAGAGAGCTATAAGGCTCTCATAAGGGTCCAGGGGGCGACGGACGCTCTTCTGTGCATTGCCTTCCCAGCCACTCTCCGGAAGGCTGCTCGAGTTTGGTTCACCCGCCTCGAGCCGGAATCCATCAGCTCCTTCCATCAGCTAGAAGGAAAGTTTGTGGCACACTTCGATGCTTATCGAAAGATGCCAAGGGAGGTAGATAGCCTCTTCTCTATCCTCCAGCAAGACTAGGAGCTGCTGCAGGATTATGTCACCCGCTTCAAGATCGCCGCCCTGGAGATTTATAACTTGGATGAGCCTGTCGCCATGCTGGCGTTGAAGCACGGGCTCAAGACCTCTCGCCTAACATATTCCCTTGACAAGAAGCCCCCCAAGACATATTCTGAGCTCCTCCTCCGCATCCACAAGTACATCCGAGCCGAGGAGGTGACTGCACCAAGCGAGAGCTAGATGGGAAGCCTTCAAAAAAGCCTGCCCCAAGGGATGTCCCTTGGACCCGGAGGCTTGGACCACCTACGGACTTCTGTCCAGGTCCGAAGCCGAAGAATGGTGCTCCCCCGGAGTGGACCTTCACCCCTCTCCTCACTCCCAGAACGAAGATCCTCATGGAGATTGAGGGTGAGCACTACCTCCGTCGGCCTCCTCCTCAGAACCCAAGGAACATCCGAGACAAGACAAAGTATTGTCAATTTCACCGTGAGCATGGCCACGACACAGAGGAGTGCCATAATCTGAAACGGGAGATCGAGGAGTTGATCAAGAGGGGTTACCTCAGGAAGTTCGTGAGGAATGAGGCCCCGGCAGAAGGCCAGCCGCTTGCAGCCCTTCCCCCCATCCCTGCAATTGACAACCGTCCAACGGAGAAGCCGGTGGGCATGATCTCTTGGGGGATAAGGCAGGCGACGAAGAGAGCCCGGGAGGCGGGAGACCTGGAGAATGTACTTCCCTTTGAAAAGGGAAATGAAAATAAAAATGTAAACAATGATGCTGTGGTGGTCGAGATGACCATCGCTAAGCATCCTGTACATTGTATTATGGTGGATAGTGGGAGCTCTACTGACATACTTTTTTATGATGCTTTCTTCCAGATGAATTTATCTCATGATCAGTTAAACTCGGTGCACACCCCTCTTGTGGTCTTCACCGGAGATTCTGTGGGGGTCTAAGGAGAGATCACTCTTCCTATCACCGCCGGGTCCCCACCCCGGTAGAGCATGGTCATGATGACATTTACTGTCATCAGGCTCCCATCACCTTACAATGCTATTCTCGGCCATCCAGGGCTCAACCAGCTGGATGCAGTCATTTCCACCAAGAGGTTGCTGGTGCAGTTCCCTACCGCCTCTGGGACGGGGGTGATGAGAGGGATGGCCCAACTTGTCCCGCATTGCCTGCAAACGGTCCCAGGGGCCCGGGGTGCCGAGCTCGGCTCCGATGTCGATGACCTTGATCTAAGGGTGCAAGACCCCAGGGAAGGCCCTGTGGAGCGCTTATTGATGTACCCTCTCAGCTCGGACCCTCAGAAAATGGTGCAGATAGGAGCTCAACTCCTAGAGGATGAGCGAGCTCGTTTGCTATACTTCCTCCGGACGAACGCTGATGTGTTCACCTGGTCTGCTGCAGACATGCCAGGTATCCCCTCGGAGGTCATCACCCACCAATTGAAGATCGATCCAAGGTGTCGCCCAGTCCGCCAGAAGAAGAGGAGCTTTCCTGCAGAAAGATAGAAGGCCATCAATGAGGAAGTGGAGAAGCTTCTTGTCACCGGCTTTGTACGAGAGGTACAGTATCCTAGTTGGCTGGCGAACGTGGTGATGGTGAAGAAGAGCAATGGCAAGTGGAGAGTCTGTGTGGACTACACTGACCTCAACCGAGCTTACCCGAAGGACAGTTTCCCTTTTTGAAAGATCGATCAGCTCGTGGATACCACTTCAGAACATCGCCTTGTCTCTTTTATGGACCTTCTCCGGATATCACCAGATCCGAATGCACCCGGAGGACGAAGCGCACACCGCCTTCGTCACCGATCGCGGGACCTACTACTATAAAATGATGCCGTTCGGTCTCAAGAACGTAGGTGCCATGTACCAATATCTGGTCAATAAGGTCTTCAAAGACCAAATTAGCCACAACATGCAGGTATACGTGGACGACATGCTGGTGATGAGCAAGCCAACTTTGGACCACGTCGACGACCTGGTAGAGACCTTCAGTAACCTACGACTTCACCAGATGAAGTTGAACCCGGCAAAGTGTGCTTTCGGCATATCCGAAGGAAAGTTCTTGGGGTTCATGGTGACCTAGAGAGGGATAGAGGCCAACCCGGAGAAGGTCCAGGCGATCCTGGACATGGAGCAACCCACCTCCAAGAAGCAGGTACAGTGACTCACTGGCCGGATAGCCACCCTAAGTCAATTTATCTCAAGATCCGCTGACCGCTGCCAGCCCTTCTTCAAGGTGCTGAGGAAGATGAACGACTTCACCTGGATGAAGGAGTGCCAGGAGGCATTTAAAGAGCTGAAGAGGATGTTGGCATCGCCGTCATTGCTTTCCCGACCGGAGGAAGGAGAGGAGCTCCTCCTGTACTTGACGGTCACACCAGAAGCCGTCAGTTTGGTCCTGGTTCGGACGGACGACAAAGGGATGCAGAGGCCGGTGTATTACATGAGCAAACTCCTCCACGATGCGGAGCTCAGGTATTCTCGATCCAAGAAGCTGATTTTTGCGCTAATCGTATCCGCTCAGCATCTCAGGCCTTACTTCCAAGTGCACCCCATTGCGGTCCTGACGGATCAGCCACTAAAAGTGGTGCTCAGCCGGCCGGACATGTCTGGATGCCTAGCAAAATGGGCACTCAATCTCACAGAGTTCGACATCACCTACAGGCCGAGGTTGGCCATGAAGGCACAGGTACTCGCTGATTTCTTAGTTGAGTGTGTAGGCCTGGGCGAGGGGCCAGAAGAGAGCCCCCAAGACCGGCAGCCAGATCCAGGACTAGAGGAGGACATTTGGATCCTTCACATAGACAGAGCCTCGAACTCTGGTGGGAGCGGAGCTGGACTCATTCATGCCAACGGCGAAGGGGTCATTGCCGAGTGTACGCTCCGCTTCCAGTTCGCCGCCACCAATAACCAAGCAGAGTACGAAGCGCTTCTTGCGGGGTTGAGAGCTTCCCGTGAGCTGGGTGTGGCCTGCCTCAGGGTCTTCATCGACTCGCAGCTGGTGGCCGGGCAGGTCTCGAGGGAGTACGAGGCATGGGACCCCCAAATGGCAAAGTACCTGGAGCTCGTACACACGAGCACGGCAGGTTTTAGGCACTTCAGCATCTCCCATATCCCTCGTGGGGAAAACTCTCGTGCAAACGCCCTCTCCCACCTTGCAACCTTGCCGGACTTATCACTGGGCCACGTTTACATCGAGCATCTCAAAGCCCCGAGCTACGAGACACCCATGGAGGTCCAGCAGGTCAGCCTAGAGCCCAGCTAGATGGATAAGTATATCGAGTACATCACCAACGACACCCTGCCGGAGGATCACGTGGTGGCCGGCCTCATTAAGAGGAAGGCCGCATGATTCGTATTGATGGACGGGCTGCTGTATCAGATATCCTACTCCTACCCGCTCCTCAAGTATTTGAGACCCGCAGAAGCCGCACTCGTGCTCCAGGAGATCCACGAGGGCATCTGTGGGAACCATGTGGGGGGTAGAATACTGGCATACAAGGCCCTCCATCAAGGCTATTTCTGGGAGACGATGAGAGAAGACGCTGCTGACTTCATGAAGAGGTGCGACCGATGTTAGCGACACGCTGTGGTGCAACGTCAGCCTGTTGCTCCACTCTCCCAGCTCTCCATCCCATGGTCGTTCGCTTAATGGGGCATGGATCTCCTAGGACCTTTTCCTCCGGCGTCCGGGCAATGAAAGTTCCTGATCGTGACTATCGACTACTTCACGAAGTGGGTCGAGGCCGAGCCCTTGGCCCAGATCACGAAGGCAAATATCACCAAGTTTTTTTGGAAGTCGATTATCTGCCGCTTCGGCTTACCCCACACTATCATCACTGACAACGGATGCCTGTTCGATTATCGGGAGTTCGAGGAGTTCTGCGACGACCTCGGAATCTGCCATTGTTTCACCTCGGTGGCACATCCTCAGACAAATGGAGAAGCCGAGGTAACAAACAGGACAATCTTGCAAGGCCTCCAGACAAGACTAGACCATACCAAGGAGAGGTGGGCAGAAGAGCTCCCGAGTATCCTTTGGGCATACCACACTACCCCAAGGATGGCCACGGACGAGATCCCATTCAACCTCATCTTCGGGGCATAAGCGGTTATCCCAATTGAGCTCAGCCTACCGATCCTAAGCATGGAGCAGTATGATGAGGTGGAGAACCCAGCCCGGATGCTACTGAACTTGGACCTTCTTGAAGAAATGACGGACAGGGCCCGAGTTTGGATGGCGGCTTACCGGCAACAAGTGGCCAGATTCTACAACTCTAGGGTGCGACCGAAATCCTTCCGCCAGGGAGACTTGGTGCTCCGTCGCACTGAAGCTTCCCAGCCACGAGAGTGTAGAAAGCTCTTCCCAAATTAGGAAGGCCCTTATAGGGTGGCGGAGGCACTTCCCCACGGGGCGTACTACCTGGAGGAACTAGGCGGATCCCGGTTCCCTCGGACCTGTAATGCCTCAAACCTAAGGATGTACTACCAATAGTGTAAGACCCCTCAAACTTCAATAATAAAATCTTTTTCATCAAATGCCTACGCTCGTCACGTAGGACAAAAGCCATCCAGCTTTAGGTTCTGCGAGCATGGGCATAACGAAAGATTCGCGAGGGCTCGAAGTTCCCTTTCATAAAAATCCCGGAGTTCAATCCAGAGTGTCGCACGGAATTAAGTTCCAACATACGACCCCAGAGTTCAGTCCAGAAGAGGTCTCGGGGACCTAAGTCCCAGTCCTAGAAAATCCTGGAGAACAGCTCGGTAGGTCGTGCAAGGCTCAGTTCCAGCCTACGGCCTCAGGGTTCAGTCCGAAAGTTCATGAGAAAACTGGTTCCAAATCGAAGTCCCGGACCTCGGTCTGGAAGGTGGAGCAGAACCCAATTCGCCCATGCAATCCTGGAGTTCAGCTCGGAATGCACATTGGGACTTATTCCTAGTGGCTAGCGCTGGGGTTCAGTCCGGAAGATGCACACAAAAAAAAAATGAGAAAAAGAAGAACAAGTTCATGAAAGAAATTCTTCATTTCTACCAAAGAGTTCATTACAAAAGGGGGGGTCCCGACAGGCCGGAAGACCCTAAAGAAAGAAAAGGAATACATGATCATGCAGAAATAAAGAACAAGAAATAGAGCCGTAGGGCTACTTCGTCGCAGCCGCCTCCTCCTTGGGCTGCGGGGCACCCTCTCCGCCGGTGGTGTCGCCTATAGGCTATTCGGGAGCCGCCACCTCAGCTACCACCGCAGTCAAAGCTCCTTCGGTGGGCTCCTACCTCCAGTCGCCTAGAATGACCCCGCTGAGGTCGAGCTCAAGGAAGAAGGAACTTACCTTCTCCTGGCACACCTGGAAGCCCTTCAGGAAGGAGTCCACGGCTGCCTCGTGCACCTCTGCCCTGAACTCTTCGGAGGCCCGAAACTTTGGCACGACCTCCTATGCCTCCCTCTTTGACGCCTCCAGCAGCCCGTTAACATAGGAGTTTCTGTCTTTGGCTACACTGAGCTCCTTCAGGACCTCCTCGAGCCGGCGCTCCAGCGACCGGGATTGGGCCCTAAGATGCGCCATCTCCGCCGCGTCGTCCTCAGCACGATGCTAATTCAAGATCCTCTCCTCAAACAGAGAGGTCTCGAGCTCTCTTACGCGCCCCTCGATGCGACCCAGGTCCGCTCGAAGGGCTTGGTTATTCCCCCGCAGCTCGACCCCCTTCTCCATGAGGTCCTTCACGTCGGCTGCCAGTTTGCCGAGCTTCTTCTCCTTCTCGGCATTCTCCTTTGCGTAGCCCGAGAGGAAGTTCCTCAGTAAGAGAATGTCCATCCCAATCTGCATCGAAAAAGATACAAGATGTCAGTAAGATCCAACTAGAACTTTAAAAGAGGAGAGCTCGGGACTTACCGTGAAGAGTAGAGGGAGGATCCCCAGCAATGCATCGGCGTAGTCCCGGCCGCCCCTTAGGCGACGGTCCCTGGAGGTGCACGCGAACTCCATCACCTTCCCTGCGAGCCCTTGGTCACGGATGACGGACGAGTTGGCGGCAAGACTCGGAGGTGGAATGTGGGCGTCGGTAGCAGGCTGGGTAGCCGCCCCTTCGTCGGGCGATACGGCCGTTGGTGAAGCCGCCGTCGCCCTGGTGGCCACCGTAGAGACGATCAACGCGGTAACTGGAGCAGGCACTGCCCGAGGAGGTTCCGACCTCCTCTCTTCCCCGGCCCTATCAAGCTCGATGACAGGGACATCGGGCGCACGAGTTTGGGGAGACCTGGGAACAGAACCCATTGCCCCGGGTTCGGTAGCAGCAGGAATGGGCACGGGCTCCCGGCTCGTCTCAGTGCAAGCCCTCTTCGCTAGGGCCTCCTCGATCCCTTCAGTGGCGTCCCTCTTCAGGACGCCCTCCATCGGGCTCTCGATAGAGAACTTCATTCCTGGAGGAAAAGGTCAGTTAGGCTAGTTTAAAGGAAAAGAAGTGCAGGATAAAAAATAAAAGCAATAGAAGGAGATCCGGGGTCTCACCCAACTCCCGGATGGGACTGATTCCTGCCTCGAATAAATTCTGCTCTGAGAGCAGAACCACGAGAGTCGGAACCATGTCACCTAGCATCTGCATGAAGACCTCTTGGTCCACTGGCTCGACCTGGGAGTTCCGGTTCGGGGACCGGTCTGGCTCGCTCCAGGCCCAGTCAATGTCCTCGACCGAGGCAAAGAAGAATCGGCTCTTCCAATCCTTGATCGATGAAGGGAGGTCGAACTTAAGGCACCTAGGCCGGGGTGAAATATACCACCAGCCATCATCGAAAGAGTAGCGCTTCAGGATGAAGAGGGCCCTAAAAAGGGAGAAACGGACAACAAACACGTGAAAGTGACAGAAGACAATGAAAGTGAAGATGACCTAGATGGCAATGGGAGCCAACTGGGTCGGGACAAGATGATAGTGACTGAGGAAGGAAAGAAAGAAGGGATGAAGGGAGAAAATGAAGACCCCCAACAAGGAAGTCTTCATAGAAGGCGACCCTCCTAGGGCCACTCGAGGTCACCCGGTCCCTAGGTCCTGGGAGGGAAAGACGGATTGAATTCGGGATGCCATAGGTATCCCGGATCCAAGAAAGGTTGTCTCCGGTCATCGTCAAAGCATAACCGGAGGGACTGAAAGAAGAAACCTCTACCACCGGAGGAGGGAGAGAAGAAATGGGACATACAGAAATTACAGGAGGGGACCTAGGACCCCTAGGGACAGCTATGGTCAAAGTCCCCGACAGAAGCTACCTCCGGATCTCGACCGGGATTTCTTCCCCCTCTGAGGAGGAAGATGATGGAGTCCTCAGCCGGGAAGGATCGGCCTCATTCAGGTTGGAAGAGACATGACAGCGACGTGTCATCAAGGGGGAAGAAGCAAGAAGAAAATGGGGTTCAGAGTAGCAAGAAATCGGGAGATAGAAGGACAGAGGAGTCGCAGGTACTCACCGGGATGTTTTGTTCCAAAAGACTGGCAACCCTTGGAAGATGAAGGGAGATCGCTGCAACTACCGGCGAGGTGTGAGAAAGCTGAGAGACTTCATTTCCGGAAAGTCCCCCACCTTTTCAAACTCAATCAACAACAGCCGTATGCCTTTTTCCGTCCTAAGCCATCGGATGACCGCCACGTGGAGGCGCGCCCGACACCGATGCTTCGGTCTGATGGAAACTGCCTCGATTTCAAAATGGCATATTAATGGCCTGTCAGACGTGCGCACGTGGCAGCCTCCCACAAAGGTTTATAGTGGTTCGGTGTATACCAAGCACCTACATCTACTCTCCAAGCTATCCCTTAGAAATTTCACTATAATCAACCTAGATTGCAGCCAACTTGTTTTCAAGGGCTCATAAGTCAAACCCAAAATTGATTTTCTCTCTTAGACTTACCAACAACCTTTACTCAAGCCAACCGAGGCTTGGATTTCAATTCACGGCTTGGAAGGGCCTAACACTTAGTTTCAAACATCCTTGAAACTAGTCACAATAAATAAAATCAGAGATACAAGGATATAGCACAAGCAAACTCTCTTATAGAGTAGAAAGTAGAGATTTTGAGGCTTTTGATGATTGCTTGACTTGTCTTCTCCTTAGAATCACTTCAAATATCACTTTTGGAATGCTGATTTGAAGGCTTGGAAGATTTTTCAATGGAAATCTTTTCTTTTACTCTCTTTTTAACTTTGAAGTGAAGTTCTCTAAGGTATGTTTGTCTCTTATGAGTTAGTTGTTCTTGAATGAGTTTGGTGAGACTTAAATACTTCAAAAACTTCCAAAAATTAGTTTAGGACCGTTGGTGGGGTGAAACTAGCCGTTTGGAGCTAGTAGAGTTCAAATCTGACTTTCAGAAATTAGAGCCATTATTGCTGTCAGAACCTGTGAGTCGATACTTGAGTTTGTTCATGAGTCAATACTTGAGTCTTCATGAGTCGACACTTGGATCTGCATGAGTCGACTCAAGTATAAACTTCTGAAAAACCAGGGTTCTATTACTTTTCTATTCTCAGGCAATAAGTCGACACTTTAATCATGTGAGTCGATACTTGAATCATGTGAGTCAACACTTGAGTCTTTTGAGTCGACACTTGATAAAAAATAACTCAAAATGGCATAGTTCTGTATCTTCATTTTTCTCAAGCCATGAGTCGACACTTGGTTTCTGTGAGTTGATACCTGACTTCTTCATGAGTCGACACTTGACTTCTGTGAGTCGACTCAAGGCATGCCAAAAAGATTTCTACATGCTAGTCCTTCTGAAGTGTCGATACCTTGTGTGCCATGAGTCGATACTTGATTGTGCTGCTCAAAAAACCTTGTGCCAACCTTCAAAATTCAAGGTGTTCTTCAATAAAACTTCAATATCTTCTTCATAAAGCCCAAATTGACCTATTTTAAGGCTTTTCAAGATGAGAAGACTTTTTATACACTGAATATTACTTAGCTTCAAATGAGTACCTTTGATACTTTTATATTAAAAATTTGAGGTGCCTGTATCCTGAAACTCACAACTATAATTGAAATATTAGTATAAAACATATACTCAACGTTTTGTTACTCATCAAAATTAAGGGCTAAAGCCAACAATAAGTTATATAAAAGATCTTTCTCCTTAATACTATTGAAGTACCTGTGACCTTCAAAGGTGGAATAAGCTCTATGGGATGTCCATGAAGGAATCTGCGGCAACCACTTGTAGGGTAGGTCCTTGTTTTATAAAATTCTATAGCAAGGATATTACTAGCCCATTATGCAGTAAGATGTTGTTAATATGGTCAAGAGGTGTGATTAGTGCCAGCGCTACTCAAATATACAATAACAACTGAGCACACCTCTCACCCCGATCAACGCATTATGGCCCTTCATCCAATGGGATATGGACATACTTGGACCCTTCCCCAAGCTCCTAGATAGCGGAATTCTTGCTAGTGACTATTGGTTATTTCATAAAATGGATAGAAGCCGAACCCCTTGCCAAAATAATAGAAGCTCGAGTAAAGGACTTCATCTGAAAGTCCATTTATCGCTTTAGCCTCTCGAGAATCATTATCACGGACAATAGTTGATAATTTAGTGACTTTAAGCTAGCTAAAGTTTGCAAGGACCTAGGCATTATACATTGTTTCACTTCTATCAGCTATCCCCAAGCTAATAGGAAGGCCAGAGTTGCTAATAGAACTTTTTGCAGGGACTGAAGACCTAGCTCAATCAAGTAAAGGGATGTGGGCTGAAAAACTACACCATATCCAGTGGATCTTCCGATATTTAAGTGAGTTTCTAGCATGATAATAGCATGAGGAGCATGGCTAAGAGATTTTTTTGAGTACCTCAAGAGTGTTAAAATCAGCATAGATGACATGCATGCAGAAAATAGGATTCAAAATCCTAGTGTAGTGGTAGCAAAATCTATGAAAACAATTTTCTTGATGGCATGCTAGTTTAAAATAAATTATATTATCACCTATTTGACTTGCTAATATGCTGGAATAATAAAAATAATTCAAATCTAAAACAAAGAAAATTAAAAGAAAAAGGATTCAACTTACCTAAACTACTAATCTTTCTTCCCGAATCGAGTCATATCTAGCGGATTCTTAGGATTTTGACATAGCTGCGCATGCACCTGGCTTCTAATGGTATCCACACGGAGTCTTCCTGATTGAAGTACCAAGACTCCTGGAATGCTAGTTCATTGCAATCTTCCTCTAAACTTGGATATGAAGTTGCTTTTCTTGAACTCGAAGAACTAGAATCCTGCATAGATTTTTTTGTGCTGGTTCTAAAGGAGATGGAAACCCAAAAGGGAGGAATTTTTTTCTCCCTTTTCTTCTCTTAAACCCTCACCCTCTCTTCTAATTTTTCTACATGGAATAGGTAGGACATGAAGAAGAAAATATTATGGAGCAGTGGAAAGAGATGCGCGACAAGAAAAATTAGGGTATCCCAAATCTGCACCTCTTTAACACTTCACACCAAAACCAATCTCCATGCCTTCTAAAATTTTAAATAAATTAGGAATCTAATATGATTTGAATCAAATTCAAATCAAATAAGAATCCACACCAATCCAAATAGAGAGAGTTCCAGATAAATCCAATAGATGCCATTATGCACTTCTATCCCTTCCGCGCATGCTAAGGAGAAAGTGCGACAAAAATTAGCACCCCTTCTCCCTTTTCACATGAAAAATCAAAGAGAAATCAAAGGAAAAATGGGTTTGGGTTCTTGGTTTAACTTGACTCTGATTTGGATCAATTCTAAAACCACTTCGAACCCAATTTGAATTAATTTCGAAAAGAATGTCAATCCAAAATAATTAGGCTTACAATCCAGGTCTAACCTAGATTTTTAATCCAATTAGGTCAATACTAATTAAATTAAATCCAATTAAATTCAATTAGAAATTGATCTATAACTTAATAAAGCCAAAATATATTGCAACATTTATAAATAGGTTCCTTATACTAAAATTAGCATGTGCCAAAATTAGTAATTTCTAAATATGTAACTCTTATATATATATATTGGTCCGAGTTTAGATCAGGTTGAGCTCTTTTTGTGTATGATCTCTTAGGTTCTATTATGTTTGATAGTGAAATATACCATGATATCAATCATAGTATCATCGAAACTTTTTCGATGGATTAGAATAATTGCAGCTCAACCCTAACAAGGATCGTTGATTCAAAAATAATCCTAGTAAACTCTCACAATCCACTAGTAATATGATCGTTGTCGCAGGTGATCAAAAATAAAACCTACTCACAACTATAGCTAGGATGAGTTGGGATCATATCCTCAAGGATCGAGGGCAGTTTTTTCATGGAAAAGAAAAGCAAAAAAAAAATACTCGTAAAAAGTAGTAATTATGAAAAAATGACAATGAATTAATTAATTAAATCGATATAGTAGGAGAAATAATCCAGAAACTAAATCCACCATGCACACAAGTTTACCTTTTTTTCTTTATGTCATAATAGCAATAATTCTTGCACATTCAGGATTAGAATAGTTTATCTCTTGCTAAGCATAGGCCATATCTGGAGATCACGTCACTAGAATAGTTTATCTCTTACTAAGCATAGGCCATATCTAAAGATCACATCACGTCCTCTTGGAGTATAAACTATCTAATTATGGTGCAAAGCAGGGGTCTAATCTACCATACTACGATCTATCTCTCTTAGGGATGTGCCATATCCTGAGATCACGGCATGTCGATAGAGCATGTAGGTCATGTATGCTAGATTAATATCTCAATCAAAAATAAAAATCAACAAATGTAGATAAGAATAGCATACCTTTATTGCTTAAAAATTAAATATAAAAAGAAACAAAAAACCTGAGCACAGGCTTCATCTTCATCCAAGATTGAAGGAGTCTTGCCATGTATCACTACCACCAGCATCTCCTCTATGATTCCCCTCTTGTCCAAGCCTAATACAATAATCTAAAAACAAGGAAGCAAGAAAATAACTTGGACAAAATTTGCTAAAGTAATTGGTGCCTCCAGGTTGAAGTACATCAGTCTTTTTATAGGGTTCAATAGGGAAGAGGTCTTCATGTTTTTTTGGTATGCGACTAAACATAAAGATCATATGGGTGGCTAAGATTTATTGTTTACAAAATTAATGATAGGATGGTAAATCCAAATCCTAGTTGAAGTAGACCATAGAGTCCTGTTCCAAATTAGTGCTGACCAGCTAAGGGTTAGGTGCCATTGGATCTTGATCGGAGGTCTAAAAATCAATCATAATAGGAAAATCATCATGAGCCATTGATTGCTCTGAGATCCATGCTATCCCTTCTCCCTTGATCGGTTTGGTCCTGTCACCCAGTTCCGCCACCAGCTCTCCTTGGACCATGGCTTGCAATAGTGATCGGTGGATCTCACATAGAGGAAGAAGATGGCTTGGATGGCAGTCAGTGGTGAGGACGGGCAATTGACAATGCTGTCGAGGATGAGAGGAGACGGCGATGTTGGGTGTGATGGGTAGCGGCATGGCGGCTCCTAGTGTCCCACTCCGGTGAATGGTGGTTCTCGATGTCCCACGGTGGTGACGAAGAACTCCGGTGGATGGCAGCGACGGGGTGGCATGGAGGACGGTGATGATGATCCATGGCAATGACAGAACAGAAAAGGGAAAGAAAAATCCATGTAAGCGGTGCTTAGGCAGCTCCTCCAAGCTAAAAATTATCTGCTGGCATGTCCTCCAACCACGGGCAGTGAGGGAAAGCTCCCCAATGGCTTCTCCGATGAGAACGGTGCTCGGAAAGGTTGGTGGTCCATGGAACTGCCCCGTGGACTGGCTCTAATGGCTACCAGTGGATCGACTGATATTTTGTAGATCGAGTGACTGGTTCATGGTGGACCAACTACTCTAAAAATCGTGTAATTCCTTTAACAAATTCAAACTTTGATTCTGGTCCTATCCAAAGTTCAATTTGAGTGCCATCTATACTATTGGACTCCAAATATTGAGCGCTTCCCATTTATGGACTCCTTTTCTATAAAACTTTAATAAAAGGTATCAATTCTTAATAAATTTATATTAATTAATATTTATTTTAATATTAAATTAGAATAATTAATAGACTCATCACATCCCCCAACTTAATTATTGCTAGTCCCTTAGCAATGTAATAGAATCATATGTCACTAAGATCCTCCTTTGCAAAACTAGATCTAGGCAACAAGTTAAAAAAAGTTTGCTAGTATCACTAAGTATTGAGTTCTCGAAGTAGATTTCATGGTCAAAATTGTTAAAAATTTTCTTAGAGTTCATCCAAAGGTCTACAGTACTTATGTTTGTGATGACTTAGTATTTTGATACTAGGTTGTAAGAAATAATGGTATCTTTGCTTATCACTTACTTTGGTCAATTTTTAATACATCCTCAAATTAAGAACATGAGATGAGGTAGCTTTCACACTGCCTAACTTTTTTTTAGATGTCTTCACACTGCTCACTTTTTGACATGAACAATAATACTTACTTAGGCAAGGGTGCTCGATTACTTGGTACAAAATCCATGTTAAAAACCTATTTTTTTCTTTTTTTTTAAATTTTTATCAGGTAGGTAGCTCTTTCTTCATCTTCAAGTTTCTCTCAACAGAGTATATATCAATTACCAGTTTTCAGTAATACTTGAATCTCCAAACAATCTTACAACTAAAACCTAGTTTATCTCGTTAGTGTGCATGTGCAATGAAAGTGCTAATACCCTTTAGATGACCTAAGTAGGCCGCTAAAAATCTAACCAGCTAGTCTACTTCTTAGCTTGCTACAGTAATTAGCCAATACTTTTTAACTCTATTACATCTTCCTAGTCAGTTTTACTCAAGAATTTCTTTCATGGCACATGATTTTTTTAAAAAAATTGAACTTTTCAAAAATTGCCAAGGTATTTTCAAAATATAACTTTTTTCAAAAAGATCTTCTCTTATCCCCAACTTAATTTCCATTGTCTCCAATGGAGTAAGAAGAATAAAACAAGGAGAGATACCACCTAGATGAGATATGCCTCTTGTAATGACAGGAGTGACTATGCAAAGCAGTCTCTTATTCCTAGAAATAAGAATCACTACAATAGAAGTCAGAAAATGATAAAAATTTGGGTTGCCTTCCAAAAAGTGCTAAGTTTAATATCTTCAGCTAGATATCATGGCCTACTCTGGTTTGTATAGAGTCATAACCTCCCCAGTTTTCTCAGTGGTTAATTCCAAAAATGGTTTTTGGCATTGTCCATTAACTTTAAAGATAGCACCATTACTTGGATTTTCAATTTTTATAGATTCTTGTGGGAAGACTTCTTTTACTACGTAAGGGCTAGTCCATCTTGATCTCAATTTTCCAAGAAATTGGTGAAGTCTAGAATTATATAAGAGAACTTTTTGCCCACAAGTAAAAGATTTTCTAAAGATATCTTTATCATGGAAAGTTTTAGTTCTCTCTTTATAAATTTTTGTGTTCCCATATGCTTCATTCCTGATTTTCTCATGTTCATCTACCTGTAACTTTCTCTAGCCTCCGGCTACATCCAAATCCATGTTCAATTATTTTATGACCTACATTGCCCTATGTTCTAATTCTACCAGCAAGTGACATGCTTTACCAAATGCAAGCCTATAAGGAAACATTCCTAAATTGATCTTGAAGATAGTGCGATATGCCTATAGTGTATCCACTAACTTCATTAACCAATCTTTTCTATTAGAGCTCACAGTCTTTTCTAAGATCTATTTAATTTGTCGATTAGAAACCTCTACTTGCCCATTCATTTGCAAGTAATAGGGTGTGGACATCTTATGGATGATGTTATACTTTCTCATTAGTGATGCAAAGGATTGGTTACAGAAGTATGTTCCACGATCACTGATGATAGCCATCGAGATACCAAAGTGAGAGAGGATATGTTCTTTGAAAAATTTTACAACAATTTTGCTGTCATTGATTTTACAAGGTATTCCCTCTACCTACTTGGATACATAATCCATGACTACCAAAATATACTCATTTCCAAAAGATTTTGGAAATGGTCCTATAAAATTAATTCTCCATGCATCAAAAATCTCTACAATCAATATTGGATTTATAAGCATCATATCTCTTTTTGTGATCCAGCCTATTGGTAGCATCTAACATAACTTTTACAGTATTTGCAAGCATCTTTGAATAGGTTAGGCCATTAGAATCCATATTGGAGCACATTTATCGCTATCTATTTAGCTCCAAAATGACCACTACAAGCATGGTAATGGCAAAATAACAAAATGCTCCTAACTTCATGATCTGGGATGCATCTCCTAATAATCAAGTCAGGACATTGTTTAAATAGATATGGGTCATCCCAAATAAAGTATTTTACTTGAAAAAAAATAATTTTTATCCTGAGCATTTTAGTGTATCAAAATCAGACCAGTGGTTAAATAATTAACTATGTCAGCAGACCATGGTCCGTGGTAGCAGACATAAGTTGTTCATCAGGAAAGGACTCATTGATAGGTATTTCTTCAGTAGGTGTGATTGCTAACCTAGCAAATGATTGGCCACTATATTTTTGGTACCCTTTTTATCTCTGATCTCTAGGTCAAATTCTTATAAGAGCAAGATCCATCTAATTAGGCATGCCTTCGCATCCTTCTTTGAAAGAAGATGCCTAATGGTAGAGTGACAGTATAGATGACTACATGAGACCCCACTAAATAAGACCTAATTTTTTCTAGTACAAATATTATTGCTAAAATTTTTTTCTCAATAGTAGAATAGTTGAGCTGTGCATCGTTTAAGGTCTTACTAGCATAGTAGATCACTCGAGGTAGCCTATCAATTCTTTAACCTAGGACTGTTCCTATGGCATGATTAGATACATTACACATAAGCTCAAAATGTTGAGTCCATATGGATGGGTGAATGATTGGGGCTGAGATTAATTCTCTCTTTAAATATTCAAAGGACTCGAGACATTCGATGTGAAGTCAAATTTGACTTCTTTGACTAATAGGTTAGTCAATGGTCTAGCCACTTTACTAAAATTCTTGATAAATCTTTTATAAAACCCAGCATGTCCAAGGAATGATCTTATTTCTTTGACTGATTTAGATGAAGCGAGTTAGCAATCAAATCCATTTTGTTCTTGTCTACTTCTATACCTCTGCTTAAAATTACGGGGCCAAGGACTATACCTTCCTTCACCATAAAGTGAAACTTTTTTAAATTTAATACTAGATGCTTTTCCTTACATCTTTCTAAGACCAGTCTAAGGTGATATAGGCATTCAGAAAAAATAGATCCAAAGATGGAAAGTCATCCATGAAAATCTCAAGGAACCATTCTATCATATGAGATAAAATATTCATTATGCATCTTTGAAAGGAAGATGGTGCATTATACAAGCCAAAGGGCATACGTTTATAAGTGAAGGTTCCATATGGACAGGTAAATGTAGTCTTCTCTTGATCTTTTGGGGCATCGCAATTTGATTATAACTAGAGTATCCATCCAGAAAATAGTAAAAATCATGTCCCGCTAATCATTCCAGCATTTGGTCTATAAAGGGTAGAGGAAAGTGGTCCTTCTTGGTGGCTGCATTTAATTTTTTATAATTAATGACACCCTCCATCCAGTTTGAATTCTTATTAGGACCAACTCATTGTTGTCATTTTGGATCACCGTGACTCTTGACTTCTTGCGTACCACTTGCATAGGACTTATCCAAGAACTATCTGAAATAGGATAAATTATACCATTGTCAAGGAGTTTGATAATTTCTTTTCTTACTACTTCCTTCATGGCTGGGTTAAGTATCCTTTGGGGGTCTCTTATAGGCTTGGCTTCCTCCCCTAAGTGGATCCTGGGTTGAACGATTGAGGGGCTAATCCCCTTTATATCAGCCATGGTCCATCCTAAAGCTTCTTTTTTTTCTCTTAGGACATTTAGTAATTCCCCTTCTTGTACAGAGTCTAGGTCAGCTAAAATAATCATAGGCAGGGTTTTTGATGGACCTAGGTATACATATTTGAGGTTCTTAGGAAGTGGTTTCAGTTCTAATTTGGGTGCTCCCTCTATTGATGGTTCGGGTACTGGTTTGGGTATGTTCTTTAGTGGTTCAATTAGAGGTTCCCATCTTGATTTTTCATTGATTGTAGAGACCTCATTAAATTGCTCCCCATCTCAGTTCATACAAATTGCTAGGTCAAGCACTTCATCACTAAGATCAATTGGATCATAAACGGTATCCTGAACATAATTTACGTTGATCGTTTGAAGTGTATTGGTAAGATTGAAAATATTGAGATTGATTGATATATTTCCAAAGGAAAGTTTCATTAATCCATTTTGATAATTGATTTGGGTATTAGCTGTGGCCAAAAATGGTCTACCTAACATAACTGAGATGTGGCTCTTTGAGTTCATCACTAGTTTAGTTTCTAGAATCACAATGTCCATTGGACAGATGAAGTCACTAACTTTGATCAACACATCCTCTACTATTCCCCTGGGTACTTTCAAAGAGCGATCTGCTAGTTGTAGAGTCATCCTATAGGCTTTAGTTCTCCCAACCCTAGCTGCTCATATACTGAATATGGTAATATATTGACACTAGCCCCTAAGTCTAACATAGCCCTATGTATAAGGGAATTCCTCACTATGCATGAAATAGTGGGTGACCCTGGATCTTTGTATTTTACTGGTATATGGTTTGAAAAGTAAGAGCTCACACTAGCTGCCAAAAAGGCTCT
Source organism: Areca catechu (assembly GCA_021397845.1). Lineage (NCBI taxonomy): Eukaryota > Viridiplantae > Streptophyta > Magnoliopsida > Arecales > Arecaceae > Areca > Areca catechu. Next base: position 88,112,984 of record CM038039.1, read on the forward strand.
CTTGGGCACATTGGTAGTCTTCTTTTTGGTACATAGATCTTTAAAAAATTTGGCATAGGCTGGGACCTGCTAGATCATGTCTAGTAAGGGGATGTTCACTTTAACTTGTTTAAAGACCTTTAAAATCTTATCAAACTAAGCTGAATTTCGGTTGGGCTTAAGTCTATTTGGAAATGGTGCTACAACCCTAGTTTTTGGTTGATCTCCATCTAGCATGGGCTCAGCTGGTGGGATGGGCATTACATCAGACTCTGATACCTCAGGTATTTTGAACTGACCCTGCTCAATCAGTTGTTAGGTGGTGGGGCCTCTAATTTTTCTTCTTCATATGTACCCACCTGGTTATCTATTTGTTTTTTGGATCTTAATATATGAATGGTATTTAGTTGGTTAATCTGGGCTCCGTGTTTTAATCCTTGAATGCTTAGGTTCCTAGGGTTAGTCTCGGGCTAACTCGGTAGCTTACCTTATTCTCTCTCACTTATGGTTATGGCTAACTGACCTACCTGCTTCTCTAAATAAGCTACAACCTGGGTATTAGAGGATAGCTATTGCCCTATGTGCTGCATGAAGTTATTCAGGATGGCATAGGCATCAGCTTAGGACTTAGCTAGGGCTTCTAGGGCTTTGTCTAGGGAGCTAAATCTCTGTTCGTTCTCATTAACTAGTGGGTTGTTGCCTATAGGATTGGACCTTGGGTTAGGTTGGTTGAAGTTGGGACTACCTGCACTAGAACCTTATAACCAGGAAAAGTTTGGATGGTTCCTCCACCCTAGGTTGTAGGTTGGTGCATAAGGATTATTGGTTATTCTTTGATAGGTTGTATTTACCTGTGCACAAGCAGTTTCAGTTTGGGTCATGAAGTGGAGTTACTCTTCTATTATATATCCTGGCTCATTGCATCCAGCGCATATAGGTGTGGACACTTGGTTTACATGATTTATCGGGGCCTGTCCCTTGAGTTTCAAGACTTCTATCCTACGAATCAGAGATGCCATCTTAGCTTCTTCAGCTATGGATACAGAGATTTGGTGCATACCACCTCTTGATGGTGTGGATTTAGATTCCTTAGTTTCCTTCCATTGTAGGCTCTTCTCTGCTAATTCCTCTAGAAACTGCCAGGCTTCATTGGGTCATTTCTACATAAAGTCGCCCTGACACATCGACTCAAGCATGGTTTTGGAGTTCGGGTTTAGACCTTCATAGAATGTTTGGCATAACCTCCAATTCTCTATCTCATATGTGGGTATTGGCTCAACAAGTTTTTAAATCAGTCTAGATACTTCCAGAAAGGCTCTCCCCTTAATTGATAAAATTGGATGATTTCATTTCTCAACTTGGCTATTTTATGGTATGGAAAAAAATTTCTTAAGAATGCTTTAACAAAACCCTTCCATGTTGAGATTGACTGAGTAGGTAGACCACAGTTACTTTTTAGCATTTTCCTTGAAGGCAAAGTTAATCAGCCTAAGTTTTACAACATCTTTTGAGAGTTCATGCATCCTCATAGTATTACATACTTCCTCAAATTTTCAAATAAAAATGTAGGCATCCTCAATTTTAGTAAATTTAGGGAGATAATCTGATGTCTAATCTCAAAGCTAGTAGCATTTGTTTAGGGTAGTCAAATGCATGATGGTTGAGCAAATCCAATTGGATAGTAGTAGTCTCTTAGGCTAAAGGGATATCATAATTTTTCCATTGTTGATTTTTCTTATTCAAGGGTAGGGTTTAGATCTATCTTTACTAATCAACTAGGCACCCTTTTCCAAATTATAATTTTGAGTTTTTTTATTGGTTTTTTTAATATTATATGGAAAGCAAGGGGGAAGAAGAAGGAAGAAAGAGAGAGAGAGAGAGAGGAGGTCTAAAGATGAGAGCCTAAAGAGTTCTAGATCTAGAGATGATAGAGGAGGGTGGTTTAATTAGGTTAAGATTTCTATTAAGAAAATAAGTTATCAAGCAATGGACTATTAATCCTAGGGTTATCCTATATCTAGATAGCTCCTAACTCCATGGTTGTCTTTGAGTCTTCGAAGTCAAATACTAACTAGCAACTGGCCAGATAAGGATAAGATCGGTGGGGATTCTCCTGTTGCTTTTCTTAGATACCAATTTAAGTGGCCAGGTCAGACAACAAAACCAATTAAAGAACCACTTCCTTCAGGGCTACATCATTCTTGAACCCCTTTCCTAGACACCAGTGAACCAGGTAATCCTGAATTAGTTCAACTCTTAAGGCCTATTGAGCTCGAGAATCCTTAAGGGCCAACATCTAATTAATTTTAATTTAAGGCTTAGGTTATGCAGTATGCAAGGTGGTGATTTGTGGGCCAAGGAAGGGTGATGAAATCCTTGCCTTGTATTATTTAGGGGTTATGCCCTTAAAGTGTTTTATGAAAATGCAATGCAAAACAAGTAAGATATCCAACAAGTTAGAAAGTTTTTAAAGTTTATTATTTATTTTTAAAAATTAATTAAATTTTATGGAAAGTGTTTTAGGATTTTCTTGTAGGTTCTTTAAGGTAAGTTAATTAAAAGGAAGGGTTAATTAGGTTAAAAGTGGATTTATAAAAAGAAGGAATTTTTTTTTTATTAAGAAGAAAATAAGAAAATCTAGTAATTAAGGCCTGATCCCTAACAACAGTACCAAAATTTGATCGCTATCGTAGGCGGTCAAAAATAAAACCTACTCACTACTATAGCTAGTGGTGAGTCGAAATCGTATCCTCAAGGGTCAAGCACAATTATTTCATGGAAAAGAAAAGCAAAAGAAAATTACTTGTAAAAAGTAGTAATTATGAAAAGATGAGAACAAATTAATTAATTAAATCAAGATAGTAGGAGAAATAACCCGAAAATCCGAATCCACCATACACACAAGTTTACCTTCTTTTCTTTATGTCACAATATCAATAATTTTTGTACATTCAGGGTTAGAATAGTTATCTCTTGCTAGGCACGGGTCATATCTGAAGATCACGTCATGTCCTCTTGGAGTATAAACTATCTAACTATGGTGCAAATGCAGGGACCTAATCTATCATACTACGATCTATCTCTCTTAGGTACATGTTATATCCTGAGATCATGGCACATCGATAGAAGGTGTAGGCCGTGTATGCTAGATTAATGCCTCAATTAGAAACAAAAATCAACAGATGTAGATAGAACAGCATACCCTTACTGCTTAGGAATTAAATACAAAAAGAAGCAGAAAACTAGAACACAAGCTTCTTCTTCATCCCAGGTTGAAGGAGTCTAGATATGCATCACTGCCGCTTGTATCTCCTCCATGATTTCCCTCTTTTCCAAGCCTAATACAATAATCTAAAAATAAGGAAGCAAGAAAATAACTTGAACAAAATTTGCTAAAGTAATTGGTGCCTCTAGGTAGAAGTATAGGAGCCTTTTCATAGCATTCAGTAGGGAGGAGATCTTCAAGTTTTTCCAATATGGGACTAAACATAAAGATCATATAGGTGGCTAAGATTTATTGTTTACAAAATTAATGGTATGATGGTAAATCCAAATCCTGGTTGAACTAAACCGTAGAGTCCTATTCTAAAGTAGTGTTGACCCGCTGAGGGTCAGGTGCCATTGGATCTTGATCGAAGGTCCAAAAATCAATCACAATAAGAAAATCATCATGAACCATTAAGTGCTCTGAGATTTGATCTATCCCTTCTCCCTTGATCGATGTGGTCCTACCGCCTAGTTCCGCCACTAGCTCTCCTTGGACCATGGCTTGCAATAGTGATCGGTGAATCTCAAATAGAGGAAGAAGATGGCTTGGATGGTGGTCGGCGTTGAGGACGGGCAGTTGATGATGCTGTCGGGGATGAGAGGAGACAGCAGTGCTGGGTGTGATGGGCAGTGATGTGGCAGCTCCTGGTGTCCCATGCCGGTGAACGGTGGTTCCTGGTGTCCCACAGTGGCGACGAAGAACTTCGGTAAATGGCGGCGATGGGGCGGCATGGAGGACGGCGATGATGATCCACGGTGATGATTGAATGGAAAAGGGGAAGAAAAATCCATGTAGGCGATGCTTGGGCAGCTCCTCCACACCAGAAACTGTCTTCTGGCATATCCTCTAGCCACGGGCGATGAGGAAAAACTCCTCGATAGCTTCTCCAGTGAGAACGGTGCTCGAAAAGGTCGGTGGTCCATGGAACTGCCCCGTGGACCGACTCTAATGGCTATCGATGGACCGGCTGATGTTCTGTAGACCGAATGGCTGGTCCACGGTGGATCGATTGCTCCAAAAATTGTGTACTTCCTTTAACAAATTCAAACTTCAAATCTGGGCCCGTCCAAACTCCAATTTGAGTGCCGTCTACACTATTAGACTCCAAAAATTAAGCTCTTCCCGTATGTACTCTTTTTTACAAAACTTTAATAAAAATATCAATTCTTAATAAATCTATATTAATTAATATTTATTTTAATAATTAAATTAGGATAATTAATAGACTCATCATAACACCTAGCACTATGTAGTGGCAACTCAACAGAATAGAAGGCAAATCCTTGGGTGTAGTTACCGTATGATTAAATTCCTCTATCGAAATTCCCGATAGGATGCAAGTCATGGAACCTTGTCAAACCTTAAACATCTATCATATGCAAGACTTAATTAGCTTGAGTCCAATCATGATTTTCATGAAAAGTCCTTTCCATTATCACACTGCTATGGTCATAGACATAGAAACTCAGTCTCTTAGATTGCATAGGACTACTCCTCTACTACTAAGACTAATAGATCCCCTATAGATGCACACCTTACTCCTACAATGAATCTACTATAATCAACAAATACCACAAGTTGCTGAATAGCTAGGAACTAAGTTTATGTGTTGCCAAACTATAAAAACCCCACTATGAGTAGCCAAGGCACTGTAGGTCAAGGAACTACTCACACAACTATAGCATCAAGAAATCACTAACGAGTGAGTAGATATTCATGTGATTTCTTGTACTTGGTTATGCTCAGTACTATTATTCTCTAATAATCACTTGCATTTTTACTCCAATATCGCTACACTATAGATTTAAGATTTATCTACCTAGAAGGAAAGCGAATAATGCATCAATCTTGACATTCAATTATCGTCCCTATGATGATCCAATGATCAAAAGCTTTTAGGAGTTAATCTATAAAGATATATGTCTCAAATTTTCAACTCTTAAAAATATGTATCATTGTCCATTAACCCATAGATGATTCATAGATACATTAGATATGAATAAAAAGAAATAATATCTAATTTTATTGATTTCAATGAATTAAGTACAAAAATATATCCTAGAAAAGATATAATATATCATGCCAACTAGGTTTCTAAGGCATATATTTAATAATCTCCTACTTGCACTAAAGCTAATTATCCATATACCTAAGTTCCATCTTTTTAGGGTGAACTTTAGTTTTTTGCTGGCTCAATAGCTTCATCAGTGGGTCTGCCACATTGTCTATGGAGTTTACTCTTTGCACCTCGACGTACTTCTTCTCGAGATAATTGCATATGATATGAAACTGCTACTCGATGTGCTTAGACTTTTAGTGAAACTTAGGCTCCTTAGTAAGGGCTATAGCATTGTTGTTGTCACAGTACAGGGGGAAGGCATTTGATGGCATCACTCTAAGCTCCGTAACAAATTTCCTATACCGTAAGGCTTCCTTTATAGCTTTAGAGGTGGCAATGTACTCAGCTTTCATGGTAGAATCAATAACGATTAGTTACTTGGAACTCTTCCGGCTAGTAGAACCACCATTGCAAAGGAACACACATCCTGATGTAGATCTTCTATTATCAGGATCAGACATAAAGTTTGATCAATATATCCCTTTACCCGTAACTCAAAACTTCCTCTAAAGACCAAAAATAAATCCTTAGTTCTTCTCAAGTACTTAAGAATGTTGTTCATAGCAGTCTAATGTTCTTCACATAGATTTGACTGATACCTGCTCATGACACTCATAGCAAGGGCTATATCAGTTCATGTACACAACATGGCATACATGAAGCTTCCTATTATCGAAGCACAAGGGATCTTGTTCATTACTGAATCTTCTTAGGTGTGCTAGGACATATCTTCTTGGAGAGAATAATATGTCTAAGGGATAAAAGTCTCCTTTTAGAGTTTTCTTTATTGAACTTTTTTAGTACTCTCTCTATGTATATTTTATATAAAAGACCAAGAATCCTATTCAATTTATCCTTATAGAGCTTAATTTTTAGAATGTAAGATGCTTCATTTAGCTCTTTCATGGAAAATTCTTTGGACAACCAACTCTTAACTAAAGTTAGCATGAGAATATCATTCTTAATAAGGAGAATGTCATCTACATACAATACGAGAAATGTCATAATGTTATATACGGACAATACGAGGAATGTCATTGCCCTCCTACTGATCTTCTTGTATACACAAGGCACCTCCTCATTCTTGATGAAATTAAATAATTTGATCACATCATTAAAATGAGTATTCCAGCTCTAAGAAGCTTACTTTAATCCATAAATGAACTTATGTAGTTTGTAGTCTTTGTGATTTTTATAACTAGAAGTGAAACCCAATGGCTACTCCATATAGATATCTTTCTCAAGATATCTAATATGGAATGCAGTTTTTATATCCATTTGTCATATCTCATAATCATGAAATATTGCAATCGCAAGCAATGTACAGATGGATTTCAATATAGCTACTAGTTAAAAAGTATCTTGCTAGTCAATATCTTCGTATTGACTATATCCTTTTGCCACTAGCCTAACTTTATAGGCTTCTATCTTACCATCTATACCTATCTTTATTTTATAGATCCATTTATACTCGATGAATATTATACCCACTGGTAGATCCATTAAGGACCATACCTAGTTTGATTGCATCGAGTTAATTTCTGACTTCATAGCACTCAACCATTACTCGGAGTTAATGTCTGACATTAACTTATCATAGGTTTTAGGATCAACTATTTGATCCTTGTCTCCTACAAGAAATATTTCTTCAATATCCTCTATGAGCATACCTAAGTACCTTTCAGGAGGATAAGAGACTCTACTAGACCTACGAGGTGGTGAAGCTACTACATCTATTGGTTCATTGATGCGGGATAATTATGAAAACTTAATCTACTGATTATTAACCTAATTAATAAAGAAAATAAAGATTAAATATTTTTATGATTTTTTAGTTTTAAAGACTCAAAATAAGTAATTAAGGTAAGCTAGTCAACTAGTTTATGACCGCACGAGTAGATCTAACAAAGTAAACTAGAAAACAGGATTTGGTGGCTAAGAAATTACCCTAAACTAGGGTCTACTTATCAAGGGATTACAAATCAAAGACTAAGGAAGGGGTTTTAAATTTTATCAACGAAGATTAACTCTCTTGACGTAGATCTGTTGGGACTCTCAGGATCTTGCGGCAGGGCTTCAAGATCTCGATCTTTGGGCTCCAATCTTTCATGATATTGGTTCCAAGGAAAGAACACCCTGACTTTGAATCCTCAATCACCTGCAATCACTCAACAAAGAAAATTACTCGGGTTAGAAGGTAGAAAAGAAAAGAAGAAGATGGAAAAGTGGAAGGGAAGGGATGGAAGGTGGCAGTTTTAGGGTTTTCTAGATGGAAGGAAAACTAGGGCCTCACACTCCACGATATTCTGAAGAACAAAGAAAAAGGGCCTCATACCCCGCAATGCACATAGCAAAGGAAAATAATTGGACAGAATGTCACTTTATTTCATCAATAATTCATTAATATTATAGGGGGGTTGATGGAATATTTATAGACTATCAACTAGTGCTGTAAGGGATACAAAGACTAGCACTGGTGCCCTTAAGCAACAACTCCTTGAATCCTTGTTCCAGGCATCTTGGACTCTTGCTCTTGGGCTGAACTGGGGCTCTCTCCAAGGTGGGTGACATCATGGGATTTCCATCCAAGTTGGGCGCCAATGATGAGGATAGGTGAGGTGTCATGATGAAGGGCCAAGATTGCTTCATGGATTGGCCTTGATTGCTGGACTTTGGAGTCTGGATGATGTGGGCTCCTGCAGGATAGTGGACTCTTCAGTCTAGATAGAAGAAGACTCAAGAGTTTTTTCTGGATTCTTGAGTTTGGAACTTGAGTAGCTTGAACTCTGAAGTAGGAAGTTTCCTTGGTCTTCTCCTTGATTGGTGTCCCCTTGAGACAGAATTACATTGAGATGGGCAATGAGAAGCTAGGTGGCATCCTCCCTCTTAGAATTGGCGACAACTTGAGAAGAGTGGGTGCTAACTTGGTAGGCTTCCTTCTGCTTTACTCCTCTTAAAAAAAATAAGTGGCGCTAATTCATGAATGTATGTGGCCGACCAAAGTAGGTGAGGTGGCATGTGTTGTCGCGATGAAGTGGCAAGTGATGTTGTCCCGATAAGGTGGCAGGTGATGTCCAGACATGTCATGTGATGTTGTCCAAAACCTTAAAAAGGTGGCGCCAAGAAATGGTTGTCATGTAGCAAGTAACTTGGGCTAGCACATGGAGTCACATGGATCTGGACTTGGATCTCCCTTGTATTACAGGACTAAACTAATAATTACAATACTCAAAACTAATTAAACCAACCAAATAACTAAAACCCAACTTGATCAATTGAAATCCAATTTGATTAAAAGGCACTAACATGTAAACAAATATTTCAACTTGGTAAAAAGGGTTTGGCTCAAAAGGCTAAAATAAAAATCCTAATTACAGTTGGTAAAAAGGGCTAAACCCAACTAAGCCTAAATATCAAAATTTAAAATAAAATATTTATCGATAAAAAGGGGTTTGGGTTCAGGGCTTTATTCACAGGTGATCCACAGAGATGTGGGTTCGACCTGTCGATCTTTTCTGGTCCTGGTATCCCACCAATTCTTTCCAGGTGGGAGAAACTCAACCCTATCAAGTATGGGTCAACTCCGCTATGATAGCGCTCTGGTAAGTTTGGGTCAACTCTCTGCAAGTCCTCTTTGATGATCCAAGAATCATAGTCTCGGGTCATCCTTGCCAATAAACCAGAAATCACTGATAATCCTTGCTCTGAGTAGCGATTATCTTGTCATTCAAGATCCGCTCGATCTTGTCTTTCTGGGCTAGTGGTATGGCAAGTGGACACACTTGGGTTGGCTCACTCTCAAGGACTGGATTAGGCCTAAAAGGCTCACTAGGAATCAACATTGGCTCCCTATACTTAATAAGGTCTGAAATGTTGAAAGTATGACTAATACCTAGTTCAGGTGATAAACTCGAGCACGTAAGCATTAGGTCCAATTTTTCTAATTACTTTGTATGGTCCACTACTACGAGTATGTAACTTTTTTCATGGTTCCAGGTGGGAACCATTCAGGTCGTAGTCTAACCATGACAAAGTCTCCTTCATTGTATTCTTTGAGTCTTTTTCTTGAATTCACCATATGTTTATATGATTCTTATGCAATTCTTTAATATGTTCAACATATGACTCTACAAATGTCTAATAGACTCACTATGCATTACTAGTATAGAAAATTTATTTATTTATTATTATTATTATTATTTTATCTTTTTTAAGTTCTTAATTTTAATTCTATGCTTGATCCTTGGTTGGTGGATGACATGCAGATGAAAATTTGACATGCACTCCTAATAGATGCCATAAGGTTCTCCAGAAATAAGTGACAAATCTAACATGATCAAAGGATTGATGAAACATGCTAACATCAATAAAATGTAACCTAATGGTCCTAGAAATATTGGAAACCTTTGAAAAAGGTAGGAAGTAAGAAGTAGATCCGAGATTGGACTAGAAATAACAAGGGATTTTAGGGAATAGTCCTAGACTAATGAGGTTGACCTTAAATTTTAGATACTGAATTACATCTACAGGCACTAAAAGGTCCACTTGATAGAAGAATGGGTCAGTAATTTCAGGGAAGAGATCTTCAATTAGAGCCAAAGGGGTGACTTCAGCCTGAGGGTACCGAACTAAAGAAATCATGTCCTCAATAAGCTCCTATGGTTGCTGAATTTTAAGACTGGGCTCTATGACTTGAGTTTCTTCTAGTGTTTTCTCAGGTAAAGTCTCAGTGGTAGGGTTAGGCTCCTTATGGATCTCTTTTTTTGAGGGTCCTACCAGTATAGTTTCAGTCAGGGTACAGTCATGGTCAACTAACTCTGGGCTGGCTTCAATCTGGGTATGTTCAGGATTATCTAACTCTGGGTCTACCTCCTATATCTTCTCATCTACATACTTATCTACTAATCTCACATCAGCTTCATACACTTCCACTTCAATGTCATCCTGGTAAACTAATAGGCTAGTAGGAGTAGGTTGGTTAAGGAGAAATTAGCTAGGATCTAGACTAGTAGGGGTAGGTCGGCTCAGATTAGGGTTGAGTCAGCTTGGGTGAAGATTGGGTCAACTCTGCTGAGGAATGGGTTAAGTTAGGTGTATTTGACTAGATCCTAATTTTTGATAAGGTGCATTGATCCTAGTAGGTTCAAGCTGATTAAGGAGAACCTGACTAGCACTTGATTGATACCTAGGGGTTATGGGTTCCTTAGGTTCATAGGATATAGGTTCAGACCTATGGGTTATGGATCTGAGTTCGTAGGAGCTAGGTTTATATGATCTGGGTAGGTACCTTTTCCTAAGTTTAAGTTTCATGTCACTCCAAGTAGTTATGGGTATGTTTCTTCTTCGTCTGATCATTCTTTCGACATCATCCCAATAAATTCTAGCCTGGCATACTAATTTGTATTTAGCAATCTAAAACTTTCCTTCCTCAGTCATTTGATCCTTCTTGAAATATAGATCCATATTTCTTTCCCAATCAAGATAATTTTCAAACTCAAGATCACTACCAAATTTAGGTGCTTCAACCCTAAAGTTCCTAGTGGTTCTCTCATCCTGGTCTATGAATCATAATTGGGTCTCTTATGGTTAAATTCCCAGGTTGGGTCGTGGTGTGAGGCTCTCCTAGGATTGGTTCCCAGATTGGGTCATAGTGTGTGGCTCTCCTAGGGGTGGGAGGTATGGAGAAAGGTGTCTCAAGTTTAGATTCAGGACGGGTCTTACTGGTCCTCTCTAAGTTTCCTAGACGGTCATCTAATCGGTCAAACTTATTGTTCATCAGGGCAAACTAATTGTTACAGCCGTGACAGTGACATGGACAGGCTCAGGTATCGCCGAATGAGAGCAAGCCATGTGTAAGTTTCCCCGCCGGATTTTGCGCCACGTCCACAAAGCTAGGAGCGGCAAGGACCGCACCACCCTACGACTGTTTGAAGCAAACCGCCCTCGCCGAGGTCAAGCTCGGCCCGGAGTTCCTCTACCACCTCATTGGCGCCCGGGCCCGGAGGGTTTCCGCCCAAGTGAGGTCGGCCGAAGTCGGGCGACCCCCTGCCGCCTCGCCAGGTGTCCGCCCAGGAGGGGTCCACCTGAGCCGAGGTCGGCCGATCCTTCGCCTTTCGCCAAGTGGCCACCCAGAGACGGGCCCACCTCGGTCGAAGCCAGGCGACCCCCTGCCGCCTCGCCAGGTGTCCGCCCAGGAGGGGTCCACCTGAGCCGAGGTCGGCCGATCCTTTGCCTTTTGCCAGGTGGCCACCCAGAGATGGGCCCACCTCGGAGAAAGCCAGGCGACCCCCTGCCGCCTCGCCAGGTGTCCGCCCAGGAGGGGTCCACCTGAGCCGAGGTCGGCCGATCCTTCGCCTTTCGCCAGGTGGCCACCCGGAGACGGGCCCACGTCGGCCGAAGCCAGGCGACCCCCTGCCGCCTCGCCAGGTGTCCGCCCAGGAGGGGTCCACCTGAGCCGAGGTCGGCCGATCTTTCACCTTTCGCCAGGTGGCCACCCGGAGACGGGCCCACCTCGGCCGAGGTCAGACCGCTCGTACGGAGAAGCCCCCGGGGAGAGAGACGGGTCCCGAGACCACCCCTCAGGCCGTACAGACCCCAGACGGCGTCCCGTATGGAGGGCGGCGGCACGCGGAACGTCACTTGCATCAGCCCGGCAGGTCCCGCAGCCGAGAGATCCGATCCTGACAGAACAGGCCCCATAAACGAATGGCGCCCACGCTCGGGGAAAGGAGCGCTCTCATAGAGCCCGAGGCCTGACAACCGGCCGCTCTGCCAACGCCGCCCTCCCTCTTTTTCTCTCCTGTCTTTGCCTTTTCCCTGCTGGGCCCGGCGGACGAGGTCGGAAAGCCGCCTGGCCTCCCTCACCGAAAAGGGAAAAGGAAGGAAAACAGGGGAGGGGAGTTTCCGAGGAGGAAAAGGACAAGCGCACGATGGAAGGAGATAAAGAGGGAAGAATCTGGGGACTGCAAGGTAAGCCAATTAGCCTGGGGACAAGGGAGGAGCACCGGCACAAGGCCTTGCGCCGAGAAAGAAACCAGAGATCCCGAGAGGGGAACACTGGGCGTGAGCTCGGCGAGCAGGCCCAGCCGAGATCCCGGTCCCCAGAGTGCTTCCTTCACCAATTAACTCTCTAAGTCGGGGACCCTCTCGAGGGCCCGGGTGGGAGAGTCTGTTCCTCCTCGTCGTCTACTGACTTGACCGTCGGAGCTCCCTCGCCGGGATCCCCGGCCAGGGTCTTCTAACCCCTTTCTTGCAGGTTCTCCGCGGGAAGGGAGGCTCCCTCGCCAGGCGGTCGGGAAGGATCGGCTGATCCGCGGCATGGGCGCGACGACGAGAGCGGCAACAGATTGGCGCGCCAGGAAGGGGGGCAGGACACTAACCCCTAGTGGGAACCAGCTTTCTGCAGGTGTCGCGCTCTCCAGCAATGGTGGTCACTCGTGGTCGCGAGGCGTCCACCAGCCGTGTGGGAGAAGCCCACTCCCCTCCAGGGGGCCACACCCCCGAACGGGAGCTTCCGGCTCCTCCTCCTCTTTCACAGCAGCCTGCCCCGGTGGACGGATCCCTTGCGGCCATCGTCCAGCAGCTGCAGACCTTGACCTCAGCGGTCCGACAGCTTCAGCATCAGCAGCGGTCCCTGGCCACTCAGCCACAGCCAGGGACTCCCGTGGCCCGAGCCGCGGGGCAGCGTGGGAGCCTGCGCTCAATCCAGGGCAGGCCGTTCCATCCGCGGGCTACCTCCAACCCTCGGGGGAGCCACCAAGCTCCCTTGAAGAGAAACTACTCCGGTTCGGGGGATCACGAGAGTCGATCCCCGGCCGATGGGGCCGAAACGGCGCATCGCAGCAAGCGACGCCGAGGCCAGACCTCGCGCTGAGACCGATCGGCGCCCCCTTCACCTGCAGTCTCGGTGGAAGACTCCACCGACGAGGCCATCCGGCGCCAGGCCGAGAAGCACCTGGAAGAGCATGAGCGCAAGTTGGCGGAGTTCGCCCGACGGTTCGCCGACCTGCAGAACTCGTCGGCTGGCCCGGCGGGCTATGACTCCCGCCCCCCTTTCTCTGAAGAAATCCAGGCGGAACCGATCCCGAAACGGTTCCGCATGCTGCAGGTGGACCCCTACGACGGGACCACCGACCCCTTGGACCATTTGGAGAGCTATAAAGCTCTCATGAGGGTCCAGGGCGCCACCGACGCCCTCCTGTGCATCGCCTTCCCAGCGACCCTTCGGAAGGCCGCTCGAGTCTGGTTCACCCGTCTCGAGCCCGGATCCATTTGCTCCTTCCAGCAGTTGGAAGGAAAGTTCGTGGCGCACTTCGACGCCTGTCGAAAGGTGCCAAGAGAGGTGGACTGCCTCTTCTCCATCCGCCAGCAGGACCAGGAGCTTCTCCGGGACTACATCACCCGGTTCAAGACCGCAGCACTGGAGATCTACAGCTTGGACGAGCCCGTCGCCATGCTGGCCTTAAAGCGCGGACTCAAGACGTCCCGCCTAACTTATTCCCTGGACAAGAAGCCGCCCAGGACGTATTCTGAGCTCCTCCTCCGCGCCCACAAGTACATCCAGGCGGAGGAGGCCGACCGCACCCGTCGAGAGCTGGACGGGAAGACTCCAAAGAAGTCGCTCCCGAGGGACATCCCGGGAGCTCGGAGGCCCGGGCCATCTGCCGAGCTCCGCCCAAATCCAAAGCCGAGAGGCGAAGCCACTCCAGAGCGGAGGTACACCCCTCTCCTCGCACCTCGAACGAAGATCCTCATGGAAATCGAGGGCGAGCGCTACCTCCGCCGACCTCCTCCTCAGAACCCGAGAGCCGCCCGAGACAAATCGAAGTACTGCCAGTTCCATCGCGAACACGGGCACGACACGGAGGAGTGTCGCCATCTGAAGCGGGAAATTGAGGAGCTGATCAGCAGGGGTTACCTAAGGAAGTTCGTCAAGAACGAGGCCCCCTCTGAAGGGCAGCCGCTCGTGGCCCTGCCGCCTGTCCCGGTGATCGACAAGCGCCCGACGGAGAAGCCCGTGGGCATGATCTCGCGCGGGCCCGGCCGAGCAATGAAGAGAGCCCGGGAAGTCCCGGAGAATGTAATCCCTCCCGAGGGAGGGGAAATTAATGACAATGTAAACAACGATGCCATGGTGGTCGAGATGACCATCGCGAAGCATCCTGTACATCGAATCATGGTGGATAGTGGAAGCTCGGCCGACGTACTTTTTTATGATGCTTTCTCTCGAATGAACTTATCCCCTGATCGGCTGAAACCAGTACACATCCCGCTGGTGGGTTTTACAGGAGACTCCATGGGGGTCGAAGGGGAGATCACTCTCCCGGTCACCGCCGGATCCCCGCCTCGGCAGGCGACCGTCATGATAACGTTCACTGTCGTCAAGCTCCCTTCGCCTTACAACGCCATTCTCGGGCGTCCCGGGCTCAACCAACTGGACGCCACCATCTCCACGAGGAGGCTGTTGGTGCAGTTCCCCACGCCTTCCGGGCCCGGGGAAATGAAGGGGATAGTCCAACCGGTTCCGCTCTGCCTCCAGACGGTCCCAGGCACCAGGAGTGCAGAGCTCGCCCACGATATCGAAGATCTCGATCTGAGAGAGAAGGAACCCAGGGGAGGGCCCGTAGAGCGCCTGCTAACTTTCCCCCTCGGTTCGGATCCCATGAAGACGGTGCAAGTCGGGGCCCAGCTCCCCGAGGAAGAGCGAGCCCGCCTGCTGGAGTTCCTCCGAGCCAACGCTGACGTGTTCGCCTGGTCAGCGGCCGACATGCCGGGCATCCCGCCCGAGATCATCATGCACAGCCTGAACGTGGACCCGAGTTGCCGCCCGGTCCGCCAGAAGAAGAGAAGCTTCACCATGGAGAGGCAGAAGGCGATCAACGAGGAGGTAGAAAAGCTTCTCGCCGCCGGTTTTGTCCGGGAAGTTCAATACCCCAGCTGGCTAGCAAACGTGGTCATGGTAAAGAAGAGTAGCGGTAAGTGGAGGATCTGTGTGGACTACACCGACCTCAACCGAGCCTGCCCGAAGGATAGCTTCCCTCTGCCGAAGATTGACCAGCTGGTCGACACCACCTCGGGGCATCGTCTCCTGTCATTCATGGACGCCTTCTCCGGATACAACCAGATCCGGATGAACCCGGAGGACGAAGAGCGCATTGCCTTCATAACTGACCGCGGGACTTTCTGCTACAGGATGATGCCCTTCGACCTCAAGAACGCGGGGGCGACGTACCAACGTCTGGTCAATAAAGTCTTCAGAGACCAGATAGGCCGCAACATGCAGGTGTACGTGGACGACATGCTGGTAATGAGCAAACTCGATTCGGACCACGTGGCCGACCTGACGGAAACATTCGGCAACCTCCGGCGCCATCAGATGAAACTCAACCCGGCGAAGTGCGCCTTCGGCGTCTCCGCCGGGAAGTTCCTGGGGTTTATGGTGACCCAGAGAGGAATCGAGGCCAACCCGGAGAAGGTCCAGGCCATCCTGGACATGGAGCAGCCCGCCTCCAAGAAGCAGGTGCAACAACTAACCGGCCGAGTTGCGGCCCTTAGCCAGGTCGGCGGACCGCTGCCGTCCCTTCTTCAAGGTGCTGAGGAAGATGAATGGCTTTGCTTGGACCGAGGAGTGCCAGCAGGCCTTCGAGGAGCTGAAGAAGACGCTCGCGTCCCCACCTCTGCTGTCCAGGCCCGAGGAGGGAGAGGAGCTAACCCTCTACTTGGCGGTTACCCCGGAGGCCGTCAGCTCTGTCTTGGTCCGAACCGACGACCACGGGCTCCAGCGGTCGGTGTACTATACCAGTAAACTCCTCCGAGATGCGGAGCTCAGGTATTCCCGGCCCGAGAAACTTGTTTTTGCGCTAATAGTGTCTGCCCAGCGTCTCATGCCCTATTTCCAAGCGCACCCCATCGCCGTCTTGACGGACCAACCGCTGAAAGCGGTGCTCAGCCGACCTGATACCTCGGGATGATTGGCCAAGTGGGCACTGAAACTCAGCGAGTTCGACATTACATACCGACCGAGGTCGGCCATGAAGGCGCAGGTGTTGGCCGATTTCTTGGTCGAGTGCGCAGGCTTGGGCAAGGAGCCCGAGGAGGGCCCCCCGGCCCGACTGACGGACGTTGGCACCGACGAGCCCGGAGAGGACGCCTGGATCCTCCATGTGGACGGGGCCTCAAACTCCAGCAGAAGCGGAGCTGGGTTCATCCTTGCCAACGGCGACGGGGTCGTCGCCGAGTGCGCGCTCCGCTTCCAGTTCCCTGCAACAAACAACCAGGCGGAGTACGAGGCACTTCTTGCCGGACTGAGAGTCTCCCGCGAGCTGGGCGTGACCAACCTCAGAGCTTTTACTGACTCCCAGCTCGTGGCGGGGCAGGTGTCCGGGGAGTACGTCGCGCACGACCCCCAGATGGCGAAGTACTTGGAGCTCGTCAAAGCGGGCACGTCCAAGTTCCGGCGCTTCAACATCTTCCATATCCCCCGCGGGGAGAACGCCCGCGCGGATGCCCTCTCTCGGCTGGCAACTCTGCCGGACACGATGTTGGGACGCGCTCATGTGGAGCGACTTGAGGTCCCAAGCCTTGAAGCACCGGTGGAGGTCCATCAGGTCAGCCAGGAGCCCGGCTGGATGGACAAGTACGCTGCGTACATCACCAGCGGCACCCTGCCGGAGGACCGGGAGGCGGCTCGCCTCATCAGGAAGAAGGCCGTGCGGTTCGTCCTGATGGACGGGCAGTTATATCGAAGATCCTACTCTTACCCCCTCCTCAAGTGCATCGGACCCACAGAAGCCAAGCTCGTGCTCCAGGAGATTCACGAAGGCATCTGCGGGAACCACGTGGGAGGCAGGGCATTGGCATGCAAGGCCCTCCGTCAAGGCTACTTCTAGGAGACAATGAAGGAAGACGCCGCCGACTTCGTGAAGAAGTGCGATCGATGCCAGCGTCACGCCACGGTGCAGCGGCAGCCCTCCAACCCAATCTCTCAGCTCTCAGCCCCCTGGCCGTTCGCCCAGTGGGGGATGGACCTCCTGGGCCCATTCCCGCCGGCGTCCGGTCAGCGAAAGTTCTTGATAGTGGCTATTGACTACTTCACGAAGTGGGTCGAGGCCGAGCCCTTGGCGAGAATCACCGAAGCAAACGTCGCCAAGTTCTTCTGGAAGTCCATCGTCTGTCGCTTCGGCCTCCCCCATACCGTGGTCACCGACAACGGACGCCAGTTCGACTGTCGGGAGTTCGAAGACTTCTGCAGCGACCTCGGCATCAAGCATCGCTTCACCTCGGTGGCGCACCCTCAGACCAACGGGGAAGCCGAAGTCACGAACAGGACCATTCTTCAGGGCCTCCGCATGCGGCTAGACCAAGCCAGGGGCAGGTGGGCCGATGAGCTCCCCAGCGTTCTTTGGGCATATCACACTACCCCAAGGACGGCTACCGACGAAACTCCATTCAACCTCGTCTTCGGAGCCGAGGCAGTCATCCCGATCGAGCTCAGCCTACCCACACTGCGCGTGGAGCAATATGATGAGACAGAAAACCCGGCCAGGATGATGCTCAACCTGGACCTTCTCGAGGAAACGAGGGACAAGGCCCGAATCCGAATGGCGGCATACCGGCAACGTGTAGCCAGATATTACAACTCCCGAGTGCGGCCGAAGGTTTTTCGTCCCGGGGACTTGGTCCTCCGACGCGCGGAAGCCTCCCAGCCACGGGAATGCGGCAAGCTTTCACCCAACTGGGAAGGCCCATATCGGGTGGTGGAAGCCATCCCCCATGGGGCATATTACTTGGAAGAATTGGGAGGTGCCAGGTTCCCCCGGACTTGGAACTCCTCGAACCTGAGAATGTACTACCAGTGATGTAAGGCTCCCAGTTTCTGTAACAAAAGCTTCCCCAGTTCGCCCACGCAAGCCCGGAGCACAGCTCAGCAAGCCGCGCAAGGTTTGAGAAAGCCTGCGGCATTGAGCTCAGTCCGGAAGATCCTGGGCTTCGGCCTGGAAGGTGGCGCCGAACCCAGTTCGCCCACGCAAGCCCGGAGCACAGCTCAGCAAGCCGCGCAAGGTTTGAGAAAGCCTGCGGCATTGAGCTCAGTCCGGAAGATCCTGGGCTTCGGCCTGGAAGGTGGCGCCGAACCCAGTTCGCCCACACAAGCCCGGAGCACAGCTCAGCAAGCCGCGCAAGGTTTGAGAAAGCCTGCGGCATTGAGCTCAGTCTGGAAGATCCTGGGCTTCGGCCTGGAAGGTGGCGCCGAACCCAGTTCGCCCATGCAAGCCCGGAGCACAGCTCAGCAAGCCGCGCAAGGTTTGAGAAAGCTTGCGGCATTGAGCTCAGTCCGGAAGATCCTGGGCTTCGGCCTGGAAGGTGGCGCCGAACCCAGCTCGCCCACGCAAGCCCGGAGCACAGCTCAGCAAGCCGCGCAAGGTTTGAGAAAGCCTGCGGCATTGAGCTCAGTCCGGAAGATCCTGGGCTTCGGCCTGGAAGGTGGCGCCGAACCCAGTTCGCCCATGCAAGCCCGGAGCACAGCTCAGCAAGCCGCGCAAGGTTTGAGAAAGCCTGCGGCATTGAGCTCAGTCCGGAAGATCCTGGGCTTCGGCCTGGAAGGTGGCGCCGAACCCAGTTCGCCCACGCGAGCCCGGGACACAGCTCAGTGAGCCGCGCAAGGCTTGAGAAAGCCTGCGGCACCAAGCTTAATCCAGAGATCCCGAGTTTCGGTCTGGAAGATGGTGCAGAAACCGTGTTGTCCGCCCAAGCATGAAGGCAACCCGAAATCAGACCTGCTCAAGGTTTGCCTCGCTGCAACGTGGCTCAGCGGGCCCCATCCTTCGATTGGAGCAATGGAAGGACCAAGCCTGCAGCTACTTCAGGTGTTCCAGACCGACATCTCAGAAAGAAAAGAAGAGAAGAGTATAACGAAACTACGAACAATGTTTCGATAAAACTTGGATCTTCATTAATATAAGTGGTCGTTACAAAGCTGGGAGCCCCGACAGGCCGGGACTCCCCAAAAGAACAAAAACTACAAAGATGAAATAACAAGATGGCACCGGGTCACTGGGGCGCGGGTTCGGAGCCATCTGCCGGAGGCGCGGGCGCTGCTTCCTCAGCTTCTGCAGTAGCCGGCTCCTGGGGTTGCTCCGGGGCCGCGGCATCGCTGGTCAACGGCGCCGCAGGCATCGCTCTGGCCGCGCCGGGAACCCTGCTCTCGCCCCCTGGCTTCCGGCCGCCGACGACGACCCCGCTCAGGTCCAGGTGGGGGAAGAAGGCCCCCACCTTCTCCCGGCACATCCGGAACCCCTTCAGGAAGGAGTCCACGGCGGCCTCCCGGACCTCCGCCGTGAACTCGTCGGAGGCTCGGAACTTGGGGACGGCTTCTTGCGCTTCCCGCTTGGCCGCCTCCAGGAGCCCGTTGACGTAGGCGCTCCGCTCCTTCGCCGCGGCCACCTCTCGTCGGGCCTCCTCCAGCTGGCGCTCCACCCAGTTGGAGTGGGCCTGCAGGCGGGCCTTCTCTGTCGCCTCCACCTCGGTTCGGCGCTGATTGGAGGCCCGCTCCTCCGACAAGGAGGCCTCCAGCTCCTTGTTCCGCTCCTCGGAACGCGCCAGGTCAGATCGGAGGGCTTGCTTCTCGGCTCGCAGCTCGGCCCCCTTCTCCATCAGGTCCTTCACGTCGGCCGCGAGCTTGCCGAGTTTCAGCTCCCGATCGGATTCCCTCTTGGCGTTCCCTGCGAGGTAATTCCTCAGTAAGAGGACGTCATTCCCGATCTGCAATACAAAGGCAACACCTGTCAGAGCAGAGGCAGAAAAGCCTCGAGGTTGAAAAGAGAGAAAGAAGAGGAAGCCCACACTCACCGTAAAAAGCTGAGGAAGGATGCCGAGCAGGGCGTCCGCATAGTCTCGGCCACCCCGAGCTCGGTGGTCCCGGGCGGTGGAGGCGTACTCCATCATCTTCTCCGCCAGCCCCCTGTCGAGGATGACCGAGTCCCGGTGGGAGATCACCGGTGCCGGACCTTTCGGGCCGGCCCCTGCGGCAGCTGCCCCCTCGGCCGGAACCATAACTGACGGGCCGGCGGTCACCACAGACGGCGCTGTCGGGCCGGCGGCGATGACGGGCCCGGAGACAGGCGGAGCGGCGGGCGCTGGAGCTCTCTCTGCGGCGCCGCCAGGTCTCGTGGCCGAAGCACCGGGAACCCCGCCCTGAGGAGGCCTGGGCAGGGAAATGGCAGCATCCGGGTCGGGCACGGTCACCGCCACGACCTCCCGGCTCGTCTCTGTACGAGCCCTCTTCGCTGCGGGCTCATCCACCTCCACGGCGTCCCGCTGGGCCGCCCCCTCCAAGAGGTTCTCCAGAGAAAACTTCATCCCTGCAAAATGAAAAAGACAGAAGGTCAGACAGCTCGACCTTAAAGAAAGAGGGGGAGGCAGAAATCAATGCGGGGCCAAATCTCACCAGTCTCACGGATGGGACTGATGCCGGCCTCATAAAGGTTCTGCTCAGAGAGCAGAACCTCGAGCGCCAGGACCACGTCACTCAGGAGCAGGGCGTAGGACTCCTGGTCCGCAGACTCCACTCGGGAATTCCGGTTCGGCGACCGGTCCGGTTCGCTCCAGGCCTAATCGACGTCGTCGACCGAGGCGAAGAAAAACCGGCTCTTCCATCCCTTGACCGAGGAAGGGAGGTTGAACCGGAGACACCTAGGCCGGGGCGAGATGTACCACCAGCTGTCATCGGTGGAGCACTTCTTCAGGATGAACAGGGCCCTGAAGAGAGAAAAACGGGCAACAAACCCGTGAAAGTGGCAGAAGACAATGAAGGAGAAAATGACCCAGATGACATTAGGAGCCAGCTGGGCCGGGACGAGCCGGAAGTGGCTGAGGAAGGAAAGAAAGAAAGGATGCAGGGGAAAACGAAGACCCCCGAGGAGGAAGTCTTCGTAGAAAGCAATGCGGCCAGGGCCACTCATGGTGACACGCTCCCCGGACCGCGGAGCAAAGAGACGGATAGACCCCGGGATGCCATAGGCATCCTGGAGCAGAGAAAGGTCGCCTTCGGTCATGGTAGAAGCATGACCGGAGGGACCGGCGGGAAGAGATGGCGGAGCAGGAAGAGAAGGCAAGGCAGGAAGAGAGCGGAGGGGCACGGCAGGCACAACCGGAGGGGACCGGATCCCCCTGGGGATGCCAATAGTGACACCCCCGGGTTGCAAACGCCGGCGGACCTCCTCTGGAATTACCTTCTCATCCGAGGAGGAAGAAGATGGAGTTCTCGGCCGGGATGGACCGGCCTCGTCCGGATTGGAAGAGACATGGCGACGGCGTGCCATGGAAAAGGAAAGGACAAGGAAGTCGGACAGAAAATGCGAAAGAAGGAGGGGGGGCCGAAGAAGGAGAAGGAGGCACTCACTGAAAATGCACAGACGAGCGCGAGCAGCAGAAGTTGTTAGCCTGCAGCAAACCGCCCACGAAGCAAGGGAAAAGGCCTCGTTCTGGAAAGTCCCCTCCCTTTCAAACTCAGCCGACAGCAGCCGTACCCATCATTCCGCCTCCAACCACTGGATGGTCGCCACGTGGGCGCACGCCCGACATCGACGCCTCGTTAGCAGAGTAACGGCCTCTGCCTCGAAGCGACGCATTGATTACGGGCAAGTGGACGACGCGTGGCGGCTCCCCATAGGTCTTCAGCTGCATCGAGCCACGATGAGCAAGGATCGTGGCAATTATGATGCAAGATCTTCGCCTCCCCACGTCATGTCCGCAATTAATCCCGACGTTCCGTTCTACGATGTCCCGACGGAACGGCGGGCTGGGGGGCAACTGTTACAGCCGTGACAGTGACGTGGACAGGCTCAGGTATCGCCGAATGAGAGCAAGCCATGTGTAAGTTTCCCCGCCGGATTTTGCGCCACGTCCACAAAGCTAGGAGCGGCAAGGACCGCACCACCCTACGACTGTTTGAAGCAAACCGCCCTCGCCGAGGTCAAGCTCGGCCCGGAGTTCCTCTACCACCTCATTGGCGCCCGGGCCCGGAGGGTTTCCGCCCAAGTAAGGTCGGCCGAAGTCGGGCGACCCCCTGCCGCCTCGCCAGGTGTCCACCCAGGAGGGGTCCACATGAGCCGAGGTCGGCCGATCCTTCGCCTTTCGCCAGGTGGCCACCCGGAGACGGGCCCACCTCGGCCGAAGCCAGGCGACCCCCTGCCGCCTCGCCAGGTGTCCGCCCAGGAGGGGTCCACCTGAGCCGAGGTCGGCCGATCCTTCACCTTTCGCCAGGTGGCCACCCGGAGACGGGCCCACCTCGGAGAAAGCCAGGCGACCCCCTGCCGCCTCGCCAGGTGTCCGCCCAGGAGGGGTCCACCTGAGCCGAGGTCGGCCGATCCTTCGCCTTTCGCCAGGTGGCCACCCGGAGACGGGCCCACCTCGGCCGAAGCCAGGCGACCCCCTGCCGCCTCACCAGGTGTCCGCCCAGGAGGGGTCCACCTGAGCCGAGGTCGGCCGATCTTTCGCCTTTCGCCAGGTGGCCACCCGGAGATGGGCCCACCTCGGTCGAGGTCAGACCGCTCGTACGGAGAAGCCCCCGGAGAGAGAGACGGGTCCCGAGACCACCCCTCAGGCCATACAAACCCCAGACGGCGTCCCGTACGGAGGGCGGCGGCACGCGGAACGTCACTTGCATCGGCCCGGCAGGTCTCGCAGCCGAGAGATCCGATCCTGACAGAACAGGCCCCATAAACGGATGGCGCCCACGCTCGGGGAAAGGAGCGCTCTCACAGAGCCCGAGGCCTGACAACCGGCCGCTCTGCCAACGCCGCCCTCCCTCTTTTTCTCTCCTGTCTTTGCCTTTTCCCTGCTGGGCCCGGCGGACGAGGTCGGAAAGCCGCCTGGCCTCCCTCACCGAAAAGGGAAAAGGAAGGAAAACAGGGGAGGGGAGTTTCCGAGGAGGAAAAGGACAAGTGCACGATGGAAGGAGATAAAGAGGGAAGAATCTGGGGACTGCAAGGTAAGCCAATTAGCCTGGGGACAAGGGAGGAGCACCGGCACAAGGCCTTGCACCGAGAAAGAAACCAGAGATCCCGAGAGGGGAACACTGGGCGTGAGCTCGGCGAGCAGGCCCAGCCGAGATCCCGATCCCCAGAGCGCTTCCTTCACCAATTAACTCTCTAAGTCGGGGACCCTCTCGAGGGCCCGGGTGGGAGAGTCTGTTCCTCCTCGTCGTCTACTGACTTGACCGTCGGAGCTCCCTCGCCGGGATCCCCGGCCAGGGTCTTCTAACCCCTTTCTTGCAGGTTCTCCGCGGGAAGGGAGGCTCCCTCGCCAGGCGGTCGGGAAGGATCGGCTGATCTGCGGCACGGGCGCGACGACGAGAGCGGCAACACTAATCATTCATGGTCCTAAGGAAGGTCTCAAAGCTGGACTCCATGGTCACACTAGGTTAGGGTGAGACTACTGGTAATGGGTTAGACTCCTAATCTAATGGTTATGCAATGCAAATACATAAAATCGAACTAGGATCTCCTAGACCTAGAGCTCAAGTAGAATGGGTCAGCTCAAATTACAACCAATTCAGCAATTACCCTATCCACTGGCCAGGTAAGAGGTGGTATTATGGGAGGCTCTCCCTGCTCTCACAGAGTCCTAATTAAAGAACCACCAGTCTACTTAAGACGTTTGCCTCTGGATCTCTAGCCTTAGACACCATATTCAAGTGATAATCAAAGGATTGGGTGCGCTAGCTTTCACACAATACTTGGAACCCAACCTGTTGGTGTCCCTAGCTCATTAGAGCAAATTAAGTCTAATTGATTTTAATTAGACTGGCTTGGATGCAAAAGAAGGTTGTTGTGGGCCTAGGACAGGTGATGAAATCCTGCTCTGATCTGAAATGCTCAAATGCCCTTAAGATTAGGTTACTAGATGATGCAATCACACAAATATGGAATCCTAGATGCACTAAAATTATAATAATTAAAAATAATAGAAAAATAAAAAATAATTATTTTTTTTAATTATCTACAAAATTAATTTCAGATTTGATTAATTTCATATTTTCGATCTTGGGATATCACGTCCGGCAGTAGCTCATTACTCCCATGGATCGTGATAGTATACTTGCATATACCCACTCAAAAGGAGTGATTTCCTTCCACCAGAAAATAGAGATAAATTTTTTTCTGATTTTTTTGAGATTAAATAGAGGATTAATAGAGGATTATCAAAAATTAATTACTAATTTTTTTGAATTTTTCTAGATAGGTTTTATGCAATTTTAACTTCAGCCTAGTTCTAAGTATGCAGAAATTTCAGATTTAGAAGTTAAACCCTAGTTTAACCTTCGCTCTGATACCAAAACTGATGTGGAACAATTTTGAAAACTTAATCTACTGATTATTAACCTAATTAATAGAGAAAAATAGAGATTAAGTTTTTTTATGATTTTTCAGTTTTAAAGATTCCAAGTAAGCAATTAAAGTAAATTGGTCAACTAGTTTATGTCCGCACGAGTAGATCTAACAAAGTAAACTAGAAAACAGGATTTAGTGGCTAAGAAACCACCGTAAACTAGGGTCTACTTATCAAAGGATCATAAATCAAAGAGTAGAGAAGGGGTTTTAAATTTTACCAACGAAGATTAACTCTCTCGATGGAGATCTGTTGGAACTCTCAGAATCTTGCAGCAGGGCTTCAAGATCTCGATCTTTGGGCTCTGATCTTCCATAATATTGGTTCCAAGGAAAGAACACCCTGACTTTGAATCCTCGAACACCTACAATCACTCAACAAAGAAAATCACTCATGTTAAAAGGTAGAAAAGAAAAGAAGAAGATGGAAAAGTGGAAGGGAAGGGATAGAAGGTGGCGGTTTTAGGGTTTTATGGATGGAATGAAGGATAACTAGGGCCTCACACCCCGCGATGTTTTGAAGAACAAAGAAAAAGTGCCTCACTTTATTTCATCAATAATTTATTAATAATATAGGGAGGTTGATGGAATATTTATAGACCATCAACTGATGCTGTAAGGGATACAAAGACTAGCACTGGTGTCCCTTAAGCAACAACTCCTTAAATCTTTGCTCTGGGCATCTTGAACTCTTGCTCTTGGGCTGAACTGGGGCTCTCTTCAAGGTGGGCGACATCATGGGATTTCCATCCAAGTTGGGCACCAATGATGAGGATAGGTGAGGTGTCATGATGAAGGGCCAAGATTGCTTCATGGATTGGCCTTGATTGCTGGACTCTGGAGTCTAGATGATGTGGGCTCCTGCAGGATAGTGGACTCTTCAGTCTGAATAGAAGAAGACTCAAGAGTTTTTTCTGGATTCTTGAGTTTGGAACTTGAGTAGCTTGAACTCTAAAGTAGGAAGTTTCCTTGGTCTTCTCCTTGATTGGTGTCCCCTTGAGATAGAATTACATTGAGATGGGCAATGAGAAGCTAGGTGGTGTCCTCCCTCTTGGAATTGGTGACAACTTGAGAAGAGTGGGCGCTAACTTGGAAAGATTCCTTTTGCTTTACTCCTCTTAAAAAAAATAAGTGGCGCTAATTCATGAATGTATGTGCCCGACCAGAGTAGGTGAGGTGGCATGTGGTGGTGCCCCGATGAAGTGGCAAGTGATGTTGTCTTGATGAGGTGGCAGGTGTGTCTAGACATGTCATGTGATGTTGTCCAAAACCTTAAAATGGTGGCGCCAAGAAATGGGTGTCATGTAGCAAGTAACTTGAGCTAGTACATGGAGTCACATGGCTTATCTTGAGCTAGCACATGGAGTCACATAGGTCTGGACTTGGGTTCCCCTTGTATTATAGGACTCAACTAATAATTACAAGACTCAAAACTAATTAAACCAACCAAATAACTAAAGCCCAACTTGATCAATTGAAACCCAGTTTGATCAAAAGGCACAGACATGTAAACAAATATTTCAACTTGGTAAAAAGGGTTTGGCCCAAAGGCTAAAATAAAAATTCTAATTACAGTTGGTAAAAAGGGCTAAACCCAACTAAGCCTAAATATCAGAATTTAAAATAAAATATTTACAGGTAAAAAGGGGTTTTGGTTGAGGGATTTATTCATAAGTGATCCATAGATATGTGGGTTCGACCTATCAATCTTTTCTGGCCATGGTGTCCATAACATTCATTGGGTTGAACCTGATCTCTAGCTAGCTACTCTTTAGAAACTTTTTTATCGAGCTCAATTATCCTTCCACTACCACCATCCTAAATAAATTATTTTTTTAGAAACATAGCATGCTGGCTCACAATCATATTATGAACTTCTGGGAAGTAAAAGTAATATCCTATAGATTCTTTAGGATACTACATAAAGTGAGCTTTCATAGATCTAGACTCTAAATTATTCATCATTACTCTTGACATATGTTAGATATCCCCAAATTTTGAGATGACCAAGACTTGGTTTCTTACCATGCCATATCTCATATGGTATGGTAGGAACAAACTTAGAGGGAACCTTATTTAAAATATTGATCAAAGTTTGCAAGGCATGTCCTTAAAAAATATAGGTAGGTCAGTGTAGCTCAATATGGATCGAACTATATCCAATAGGATCATATTCCTCCTTTTTATTATTTTGTTGAGTTGAGGCATACTAGAAGGAATCCATTGTGAAACTATATCATTATCCTTGAGATAACCCAAAAATTTCTCACTAAGGCATTCCCCACCCCAATCTGATTAGAG
Source organism: Areca catechu (assembly GCA_021397845.1). Classification (NCBI taxonomy): domain Eukaryota; kingdom Viridiplantae; phylum Streptophyta; class Magnoliopsida; order Arecales; family Arecaceae; genus Areca; species Areca catechu. The sequence continues at coordinate 88,140,036 of CM038039.1, forward strand.
AACTTTAAAAAAATTTCTTGTTTATTTTTCTACTTCATGTCTGAACTCCTTGAACTTTTCAAAGGCTTCAGACTTGTATCTCATAAGAAACACATATCCAAACCATGAGTAATCATTGGTAAAGGTAATGAAGTACCGAAAACCATCCATGGTTTGTACATCAAATGGCCCACACACATCAGTGTATACCAAGATAAGTAATTTAATGGCCCTCTTTCCATATCCCACAAAGGATAACTTGGTTATTTTTTCTTGAAGGCATGATTCATAAATTGGATATGACTAAGAACTAATTGAGTCTAGGATTCCATCCTTTTTTAATTTATTAATCCTATCTTCTTCAATGTGACCAAGTCTAAGTTGTCCATATATTTTTGGTTTAGGTTATCTTTAGGTTGCTTGTATCCTATGGCATTCACTATTTGGATGTTAATATTTACAAATGTATCAACATGCAAATGATATAGACTATCAATTAAAAGACCTCTTGTAATTATTTATTTCTCAAATAAATTAAATAAAAGTTTCTATTGAAAATAAATTTATAACCTTTCTGTACTAGCACAGAGATGGAAATTAAATTTTTGTTAGCAATAAGTACATGATAACGGTCATTCAAAATTAAATTAAATCCTAATGGTAATGGCAGAGGGTATACTCCAATGGTGATTGCAACAACTCTTGCTCCATTACTAATGTACAAGATCACCTCTCCTTCCCTTAGTGCTCTATTTCTTACCAGACCCTGAGTTGAAGTACAAATATGAGCACTTAAACTAGAGTCCAATACCCAACTATAAGTAAAAGATACCATAAGATTTGATTCAACAATGAGAATGGACATATCTTTCGATGGTGCATCCACCTTCTATTTCTTTGGGCTCTTCAGGTAAGTAGACAGTTTCTTTTCCAATGGCCATCTATGTTGCAATAGAAACACTTTTCTTTACTTGCAGTAGGCTTCTTTGGAGCATCCTTCTTCTTTCGCTTGTTCTCATTTTTTTACTTCTTTGCAGGCTTTTTTTTTCCAAGTAGACTTTTTCTTAGAGGAAGATGCCTACTTTGGTGCGGGCACCAGACTCAGAAGAAGACTTCAGGGCTCCATCTGGATCTCTGATTGACCTTGCCCGAAGAATTAGGGTTTTCCGGTTTTGTAATAAGGGTTGACTTGGTCAACTCAATTTTTTTGAGTATGTATTTCCCTGCAATTTAAATTTTGTTGAGTCATGTTGACTCAGTACAAGTCCTAGTAAGTGGTCTAGATCTTCTCCAGGGTGCCACATTTTTTCCCAAGCCCAAGCAAGTGGGCGCCACACTCCCAGCCACACGCCAGAGTCCAGGAGGTGCCACATCTCCATCCCAGTGTCTTGGTCCCCACACCCAAGGGAGCAAGAATTTTTCTTGAAGCCAAAATCAAGGAGGCGCCCTATATATACCTTAAAAGGCCAAGCTAAAGGAGGAAAGAGGCATTTCTTGGGGAGCACTTCAAGGGGGCACCCAATCCATGCCTAAAAAGATCAAAGCAAAGTTAGGAAGAGCCATGACTTGGGGAGAAAGAAAAGGAGGTGTCCAAAAGAGTTAAGCCATGGAAGGAAAAAAAATTTTTCTTGAAGAGCAAGGCTAGGAGGCGCCACCTACTTACCATTTGGAGCCACCAATCAATACTTATGGAAGCTCTTGGCCGGCCATATGAGAAGGATTTAATTCTACAAGCCTAATTTGAAGATCCATCCTATTAGTCCCACATGGGAAGATGTAAAACCCTGACCTCTTGTAAAGACCTATAAAATAAACCCCTCTTCTAAGTTTTAGAGGACAACTGATGAATGAATTCAATTTATGTGTGAGAAAACTTTATGTTTCTCTCTTCCGCACTTGCATTCAGGTGTTGAGCTCCGTGAGGGAGTAAATCCGGGTTCCCTAGGAACCTTGAGGAGGTGTGAGATCTCCAACCCCAAAACCCTAGGTTAGCCACTTCCATTCCAAACCCTAGCCGCCCAGCATCCTCTTCATTCCACCAAACCCTAGCCTACCCCATCTCTCACGGCCCCTCTCTCCAAGTAGAGGCCGACCACCAGCATCCAGATCCAGATCAGCTACTTCGAAGACAAAGCAAATCCTAGAGGAAGTCAGATCAGCATCCAAGAGAATCAGGATTTCAGCAACATCAGCTTTCAAGTTCTTCTATCTGGTAAATCCTTCCTTGAGTTTCTGGTTCCATAACTTGTTAGTCTTCTTTCCCAGATCTTGAGTTCAGAAGAAGCCAACTCTGCCAAAGGGCAAGTATTGGAGGATCTATTGCGAAGACATCTAAATCCGGGGATCCAACAATCTGCTCAAGAGAGTCCTTCCACTAAACTCTGTGAAGATCACTGCCTAGTCTGTAACCCTTCTCTTCTCTTTACTTCTGTCCTATTGAAAGTTCAGAGCGAAATCCTAGGTCTGGGAGTTTCTCAACCCCCAGCGATCCTTTACTTCTGAACTACTCTGATAACCTAGTTTCTTTAAATTGTGCTTTCAATTGTTACATAGTTTCTTTCAATTTAGTTTAACTTTCCTTTGAGTCAAAGCCAACTTCTGAAAATATATATAAAAAAAAAAGAATTAGTCTTAATTTACTTCCGCATCGCATCATTGCTTTTGTTCTGCATCATTTTTGGTATCAGAGCTCTGTCTAGGGTTTCTGATTTGCTTGCATGTTTTGAGTGTCTCTCTTTTTTACTTTGTCTGCTCGAAGTAGACTCCCTAGGACGTCCGGTCCTAGGAACGAAGCGAGGTGCAAACCTCCTCTTCCCATTCCACGGGATGTTCCTAGGGCGTGTAGGGGATCCGCTGGGTTACAACTTCGTAGCAGGAATTGTAAACGGGGGAAGCATTCTATTTTCAGTCTGTAACTATCCTGTTTCAGGAATTGTTTCTCATTGCAGGTAACTCCAAATTGCATGATTTTTTTTTTGCTGGAACCAGTATAATTGAAACTAGTTTACATAATTTTATTGTAATTTATTGGATTCTGTGGAATTTCTAAGAGTTAAATTATAGCAACTCTATTTCTGTGTTTCTGCAATTCAATTTTTTGAGTGATCATCTCCTAATTCATCTTAAGGACAATTGAGCATCTAAGATAAGGGGAGGAGTTGATAACCTATCCTTAGCCCAAAACCACCACCCATTCATTCGATCCTAAGCCTAATTTTAAAATTTATTAGACTTAATTTGCCCTAGTGGGCTAGGGACACCAACAAGTCGGGTCTAGGCTATTGTTGAGTCAGTTTATCTAGTTACTCTGTGTGTGCTTTGTACTCAGTATCTAGAACGGTGGTTCAGGGATTCTATCCCGAAGGGCTTGTGTGCTGGTCCGCCTACCTGGCCAATCTCTGATTGGTGTCTAGGCTTGGCATTTAGGGACCTAACACTCCCCTTACACCTGCCTGGCTGAGTCCCGAGTTACTACAGGCTAGCTTGCCACTCTGATTGGGCATCTAGTTTGGGATCTAGGTCTAGTTAGCCCGTAGTCGTTTCAGTTGAGTCTCATTTGGTGTGTTTACTTGCATCATTATATCTACCCGGAATGGAGTACCCTACCAACCTGGTCAAACCCAACCTGATTTAGAGGCCATGGTTAGAGCTCTTACTGAGAGTATGAACAAATTGAGTCAGGATGTGACTGCTACTGTTGCCCAGTTTAAAGAACAAGTCCATGAGAATTTTGCCCAGCTTAGGGATCGAGTCCAAGTACTTGAGGAACCTAGACATCAGAATTGGACTCCTGACCCAGATTTTAATATGCCTCAACCTCATCCACACCAAGAGCCTAGAAGACCTTTATACATAGATCCTGAACCTAATCATAGCAGGCCTGACCCAGAGCCTGAAGATAGAGATGATAGGTTCATTCAGAACATCAAATTAGATGCACCCACTTTTGATGGTAACTTAAACCCTAAGGTGTATTCTGATTGGGAGGGTGAGATGGACTTGTACTTTGAGTGGTATGCCATGTCTGAGGAAAGGAAGTTCAAGTTTGCCAAGATGAAGTTAGTATGTCAAGCTAGGTTATACTGGGGGAACATTGAGCTAACCACTAGAAGACGAAATGTTGAGCCCATAACCACTTGGCAGGGTATGAAAGAGAAGCTTAGAGATAAGTACCTACCCATTTCATACCAGCAGAATCTGTTAGACCAATGGCAGACCTTGAAACAAGGAAATCGATCTGTATCAGACTACATAACCACCTTTGATGAATACTTGATGAGATGTGATGTGAGTGAAGTCCATGAGGTCACTTTGTCTAGGTTTAGGGCTGGACTTAGGGAAGACATTAAGAGGGAGTTGTTTCTGAGAGAGGTTACTGACCTAGACCAAGCCTATCAAATTGCACTGAACACTGAGAAGTTTTAGAGAGGACCGATGCCTTCTAGGGTTAGTGCCCCAATCCCAAGAAATGGACCTAGCCAAGTTACCCCTAGCAAACCTAATCAGGGTATTCCCACCCCTAGGCCCATGGACAAAGGTAAGGCACCTGACACCCAGAGAACCCCTAGTATCACCAGTTTTAAGTGCCAGAAACCCGGTCATATCTCCAGCCAATGCACAGCCATAGCTTATTTTAAGTGCCATAGGATAGGTCATGTTTCTAGCCAGTGCCCTCGTAGATCCCTTTACATAGAAGAAAGAGAGGAAGAGAGTTCCAGGCCCAATGAAGAATTTGAAGAAGAAGTTTATGAGGCCAGAATGAATTTGGTTGATAAGTATGAAGGAGAGGAGGAATCCATAGAGTCTGACCAGTTAGGGATTTTGAGATGCATCCTGTCCCAGAATAGAGTTCAGGAGGATTGGCGTAGGACTAACATCCTACAGACTTTTCTTAAACTAGGGGATAAGGTATGTAAGATCATCATAGATAGTGGGAGCTGTGTGAATGCCATTTCTACTAGCACTATTAAAATGTTAGGCTTAACCCCAGTCCCCCACCCCAACCCCTATAAGGTTTCTTGGATAGACTCTACCTCTATACCCATCCAGTCTAGATGTCAGGCCAAATCCAAATGCAATCCTATCAAGAGAAGATTTGGTGTGATGTCTTGCCCATGGGGGTGAGCAGTATAATTCTTGGAAGACCTTGGTTATATATCATGATGCCACCCTCTTAGAAAAATCCAATACCTGTGTCTTTAGTTTTAATGAAAAAAAAATCACAATCCATTCAGTCCCTCCTAAGGACAAGGTAGCTAAAGGAACCAATAAGGTCAGAGAGATGAAGATTGGAGTGAACCTAATTAGTACTAAGGATCTAGAACAAGAAATTCATAGTGGTTCACCCATATGGATGTTGACTGCTAAGGAACTTAGGACTCCTACACCCTCAGAGCCTCCTCAGGAAGTTAGACCTTTGTTAGAATAATTTAAGGATGTTTTTCCCAAGGATCTGCTAGACCACCTTCCACCTCTTAGGGATATCCAGCACTCCATAGATTTAATCCCAGGAGCTACTTTACCCAACTTGCCCCATTATAGGATGAATCCATCTGAGCATAAAGAACTGCAAAAGCAGGTTGGAGAAGTGTTGAGGAAGGGGTTCATTAGAGAGAGTCTTAGCCCTTGTGCAGTCCCTGCACTACTAACCCCAAAGAAGGATGGCACGTGGAGGATGTGTGTTGATAGTCGTGCCATCAACAAAATCACAATCAAGTATAGGTTCCCCATCCCTAGACTAGATGACATGCTAGATATGATGGCCGGTGCAATGATTTTTTCTAAAATTGATCTCAAGAGCGGCTATCATCAGGTTAGGATTAGACCAGGGGATAAGTGGAAAACCGCTTTCAAAACTAAGGATGGTCTCTACGAATGGGTTGTTATGCCTTTTGGGTTGTCCAATGCCCCTAGTACTTTCATGAGAATTATGACCCAGGTGCTTAGAGCGTTCATAGGGAAGTTTGTAGTGGTCTATTTTGATGACATCTTGATTTATAGTAAGATCCCTGCAGGCCACCTAGGCCACCTTAGACAAGTCTGCCAAGTTTTAGGGAATGATAGTCTCTACGGTAATCTCAAAAAGTATGAATTCATGACCAGTAGAGTTATCTTCCTTGGTTTTGTAGTAACCCCTGACGGCGTGGCTGCCGATCTAGAAAAGATTAGGTCCATAGTAGAATGGCCAGAGCTGACCAATGTGCATGAAGTCAGAAGTTTCCACGGCTTGGCTACCTTCTATAGGCAATTCATCAAGGGGTTTAGTACTGTAGTTGCTCCTATCACAGACTGTATTAGGAAGGAAGAATTTTAGTGGACTAAAGCAGCCCATAAAGCCTTCCTAGATCTTAAGGATAGGATGACCCAGGCACCCATTTTGAGGTTACCCGACTTTTCTAAAGTATTTGATGTTGCCTGTGATGCTTCAGGAGTAGGTATAGGTGGAGTCCTAAGCCAAGAGAACCATCCCGTAGCATTCTTTAGTGAAAAACTTAATGATGCTAAGCTTAGGTATTCTACCTGTGATAAAGAATTTCATGCGGTAGTGCAAGCTTTGCGTTACTGGAGACATTATTTGCTACTGCAGGAATTTGTGCTATTTTCGGACCATGAGGCTCTTAGATTCTTGAATTCCCAGAAGAAGCTTAACCCTAGGCATGCTAAGTGGGTAGAGTATATCCAGTCCTATACTTTTGTTTTGAAACATAAGGCTGGGACTGAAAAAAAGGTAGCTGATGCCCTTAGTCGTCGATCTTTGTTATTGAATTCTGTTAGGGCTGAAGTCATAGGGTTTGAGCAGATCAAAGAGGAATATGAGTCGTGTCCGAATTTTAAGACTGTGTACCAGGATCTAGCTCAAGGACCATCTAGTGATCATAAGGATTATACCCTTTTAGATGGCTTTTTGTTCTTTAAAAATAGGCTTTGCATCCCTAGAACTTCTCTTAGGGAATTCTTGATTTGGGAAATTCATGCTGGAGGTCTAGCTGGCCATTTCGGAAAAGACGAGACCATCCTGGCTATTGAAGACCACTTTTTCTGGCCTAGCTTAAAAAGAGATGTAGGACACATTGTGGCTAGGTGTCGGACCTGCGCTGTTGCCAAATAGTGAAAACATAACACCGGCCTTTATACCCCACTCCCTGTCCCAGATCGCCCTTGGCAAGATGTGAGCATGGACTTTGTGTTAGGTTTGCCTAAGACCCAGAGGAGGCATGGCCCTATCTGTGTTGTAGTCGACCAATTTTCTAAGATGGCCTATTTCTTGCCTTGTTCCCAAACATTTGATGCGTCTAAGGTAGCCACCCTATTTTTTAATGAGATAGTTCGACTCCATGGCCTACCTAAGTCAATTGTTTCAGATAGGGATGTCCGGTTCACCAGCTATTTTTGGAAAACCCTTTGGCATAAGTTAGGGACAAAACTTAAGTTTTCAACTGCCTATCATCCCCAAACTGATGGCCAAACCGAAGTAGTGAACCATAGTTTAGGCAATCTGCTAAGGTGTCTTGTTGGTGAAAACATTAGGAACTGGGATTTGTACTTACCTAGAGCTGAATTTGCATACAATGACTCGGTCAATGGGTCTACAGGTAAGAGTCCATTTGAAATTGTGCATGGTTACAAACCTCACACACCTCTTGACCTAGCTCCTTTACCAGTCTACACACGAGTCTCAGAGTCTGCTGAAGTTTTTGCACAGCATATAAAAGACTTGCATAAAGAAATTCATGCCAAAATAAATTTAAGTAATGAAACTTATAAGAAGTTGGCTGATTCTCAAAGGCGAGTCAAAACTTTTGTTGAGGGAGACTATGTAATGATTATGTTAAGGCCTGAACGGTTTCCTCCTGTAACCGTTAGAAAGTTACATGCTAGAGGAGCTGGACCATTTAGAGTGGTGAAGAGAGTAGGATCCAATGCCTATGTGCTCGAGTTGCCTTCAGAACTAGGCATTAGCTCCACTTTCAACATTACAGACCTAGTAGAGTATAGAGAGCCAGCTGTGATTCCCAGTGAGCCTTTTGAGCCTAATCCTGCTCTTGAGAGTGAACCCAACCCTGTGTGTCCACCAACAAACTGGCCTGTGAGAAAAGAGCAGATTGAAAAGATCGTGGATGATCAGGTTATCTCTACTCGTAATCGAGGATACCAAAGATACCTGGTCCGCTGGCAAGGAAGGCCAGATTCTGATGACTCTTGGATCTCCCGAGAAGAATTATAAGAATTGGACCCAAACCTCTTGGAGAGATACTAGAGCCAACTTGATCCATACTCGACAGGGTCGAGTTCCTCCCATCCCGGGAGAATTGGTGCGGGCACCAGACTCAGAAGAAGACTTCAGGGCTCCATCTGGATCTCTGATTGACCTTGCCCAAAGAATTAGGATTTTCTGGTTTTGTAATAAGGGTTGACTTGGTCAACTCAATTTTTTGAGTATGTATTTCCCTGCAATTTAAATTTTGTTGAGTCATGTTGACTCAGTACAAGTTCTAGTAAGTGGTCTAGGTCTTCTCCAAGGTGCCACATTTTCTCCCAAGCCCAAGCAAGTGGGCGCCACACTCCCAGCCACACGCCAGAGTCCAGGAGGTGCCACATCTCTATCCCAGTGTCTTGGTACCCACACCCAAGGGAGCAAGAATTTTTCTTGAAGCCAAAATCAAGGAGGCGCCCTATATATACCTTAAAAGGCCAAGCTAAAGGAGGAAAGAGGCATTTCTTGGGGAGCACTTCAAGGGGGCACCCAATCCATGCCTAAAAAGACCAAAGCAAAGTTGGAAAGAGCCATGACTTGGGGAGAAAGAAAAGGAGGTGTCCAAAAGAGTTGAGCCATGGAAGGAAAAAGTTTTTTTCTTGAAGAGCAAGGCTAGGAGGCGCCACCTACTTACCATTTGGAGCCACCAATCAACACTTATGGAAGCTCTTGGCTGGCCATATGAGAAGGATTTGATTCTACAAGCCTAATTTGAAGATCCATCCTATTAGTCCCACATGGGAAGATGTAAAACCCTGACCTCTTATAAAGACCTATAAAATAAACCCCTCTTGTAAGTTTTAGAGGACAACTGATGAATGAATTCAATTTATGTGTGAGAAAACTTTATGTTTCTCTCTTCCGCACTTGCATTCAGGTGTTGAGCTCCGTGAGGGAGTAAATCCGGGTTCCCTAGGAACCTTGAGGAGGTGTGAGATCTCCAACCCCAAAACCCTAGGTTAGCCACTTCCATTCCAAACCCTAGCCGCCCAGCATCCTCTTCATTCCACCAAACCCTAGCCTACCCCATCTCTCACGGCCCCTCTCTCCAAGTAGAGGCCGACCACCAGCATCCAGATCCAGTTCGGCTACTTCGAAGACAGAGCAAATCCTAGAGGAAGTCAGATCAGCATCCAGGAGAATCAGGATTTCAGCAACATCAGCCTTCAAGTTCTTCTATCTGGTAAATCCTTCCTTGAGTTTCTGGTTCCATAACTTGTTCGTCTTCTTTCCCAGATCTTGAGTTTAGAAGAAGCCAACTCTGCCAAAGGGCCAGTATTGGAGGATCTATTGCGAAGACATCTGAATCCGGGGATCCAACAATCTGCTCAAGAGAGTCCTTCCACTAAACTCTGTGAAGATCACTGCCTAGTCTGTAACCCTTCTCTTCTCTTTACTTCTGTCCTATTGAAAGTTCAGAGCGAAACCCTAGGTCTGGGAGTTTCTCAGCCCCCAGCGATCCTTTACTTCTGAACTACTCTGATAACCTAGTTTCTTTAAATTGTGCTTTCAATTGTTACATAGTTTCTTTCAATTTAGTTTAACTTTTCTTTGAGTCAAAGCCAACTTCTGAAAATATATATAAAAAAAAAAGAATTAGTCTTAATTTACTTCCGCATCGCATCATCGCTTTTGTTCTGCATCATTTTTGGTATCAGAGCTCTGTCTAGGGTTTCTGATTTGCTTGCATGTTTTGAGTGTCTCTCTTTTTTACTTTGTCTGCTCGAAGTAGACTCCCCAGGATGTCCGGTCCTAGGAACGAAGCGAGGTGCAAACCTCCTCTTCCCATTCCACGGGGTGTTCCTAGGGTGTGTAGGGGATCCGCTGGGTTACAACTTCGTAGCAGGAATTGTAAACGAGGGAAGCATTCTATTTTCAGTCTGTAACTGCCCTGTTGCAGGAATTGTTTCTCATTGCAGTTAACTCCAAATTGCATGATTTTTATTTTGCTGGAACCAGTATAATTGAAACTAGTTTACATAATTTTATTGTAATTTATTGGTTTCTGTGGAATTTCTAAGAGTTAAGTTATAGCAACTCTGTTTCTGTGTTTCTGCAATTCAATTTTTTGAGTGATCATCTCCTAATTCATCTTAAGGGCAATTGAGCATCTAAGATAAGGGGAGGAGTTGATAACCTCTCCTTAGTCCAAAACCACCACCCATTCATTCGATCCTAAGCCTAATTTTAAAATTTATTAGACTTAATTTGCCCTAGTGGGCTAGGGACACCAACAAGTCGGGTCTAGGCTAATGTTGAGTCAGTTTATCTAGTTACTCTGTGTGTGCTTTGTACTCAGTGTCTAGAATGGTGGTTTAGGGATTCTATCCCGAAGGGCTTGTGTGCTGGTCTGCCTACCTGGCCAATCTATGATTGGTGTCTAGGCTTGGCATTTAGGGACCTAACACTCCCCTTACACCTGCCTGGCTGAGTCCCGAGTTACTACAGGCTAGCTTGCCACTCTGATTGGGCATCTAGTTTGGGATCTAGGTCTAGTTAGCCCGTAGTCATTTCAGTTGAGTCTCATTTGGTGTGTTTGCTTGCATCATTATATCTACCTGGAATGGAGTACCCTACCAACCTGGTCAAACCCAACCTGATTTAGAGGCCATGGTTAGAGCTCTTACTGAGAGTATGAACAAATTGAGTCAGGATGTGACTGCTACTGTTGCCCAGTTTAAAGAACAAGTCCATGAGAATTTTGCCCAGCTTAGGGATCGAGTCCAAGTACTTGAGGAACCTAGACATCAGAATTGGACTCCTGACCCAGATTTTAATATGCCTCAACCTCATCCACACCAAGAGCCTAGAAGACCTTTATACATAGATCCTGAACCTAATCATAGCAGGCCTGACCCAGAGCCTGAAGATAGAGATGATAGGTTCATTCGGAACATCAAATTAGATGCACCCACTTTTGATGGTAACTTAAACCCTAAGGTGTATTCTGATTGGGAGGGTGAGATGGACCAGTACTTTGAGTGGTATGCCATGTCTGAGGAAAGGAAGTTCAAGTTTGCCAAGATGAAGTTAGTACGTCAAGCTAGGTTATATTGGGGGAACATTGAGCTAACCACTAGAAGACGAAATGTTGAGCCCATAACCACTTGGCAGGGTATGAAAGAGAAGCTTAGAGATAAGTACCTATCCATTTCATACCAACAGAATCTGTTAGACCAATGGCAGACCTTGAAACAAGGAAACCGATCTGTATCAGACTACATAACCACCTTTGATGAATACCTGATGAGATGTGATGTGAGTGAAGCCCATGAGGTCACTTTGTCTAGGTTTAGGGCTGGACTTAGGGAAGACATTAAGAGGGAGTTGTTTCTGAGAGAGGTTACCGACCTAGACCAAGCCTATCAGATTGCACTGAACACTGAGAAGTTTCAGAGAGGACCGATGCCTTCTAGGGTTAGTGCCCCAATCCCAAGAAATGGACCTAGCCAAGTTACCCCTAGCAAACCTAATCAGGGTATTCCCACCCCTAGGCCCATGGACAAAGGTAAGGCACCTGACACCCAGAGAACCCCTAGTATCACCTGTTTTAAGTGCCAGAAACCCGGTCATATCTCCAGCCAGTGCACAGCCATAGCTTGTTTTAAGTGCCATAGGATAGGTCAAGTTTCTAGCCAGTGCCCTCGTAGATTCCTTTACATAGAAGAAGGAGAGGAAGAGAGTTCCAGGCCCAATGAAGAATTTGAAGAAGAAGTTTATGAGGCCAGAATGAATTTGGTTGATGAGTATGAAGGAGAGGAGGAATCCATAGAGTCTGACCAGTTAGGGATTTTGAGATGCATCCTGTCCCAGAATAGAGTTCAGGAGGATTGGCGTAGGACTAACATCCTACAGACTTTCCTTAAACTAGGGGATAAGGTATGTAAGATCATCATAGATAGTGGGAGCTGTGTGAATGCCATTTCTGCTAGCACTGTTAAAATGTTAGGCTTAACCCCAGTCCCCCACCCCAACCCCTATAAGGTTTCTTGGGTAGACTCTACCTCTATACCCATCCAGTCTAGATGTCAGGTCCAAATCCAAATGCAATCCTATCAAGAGAAGATTTGGTGTGATGTCTTGCCCATGGGGGTGAGCAGTATAATTCTTGGAAGACCTTGGTTATATGATCATGATGCCACCCTCTTAGGAAAATCCAATACCTGTGTCTTTAGTTTTAATGGAAAAAAAATCACAATCCATTCAGTCCCTCCTAAGGACAAGGTAGCTAAAGGACCCAATAAGGTCAGAGAGATGAATATTGGAGTGAACCTAATTAGTGCTAAGGATCTAGAACAAGAAATTCATAGTGGTTCACCCATATGGATGTTGACTGCTAAGGAACTTAGGACTCCTACACCCTCAGAGCCTCCTCAGGAAGTTAGACCTTTGTTAGAATAATATAAGGATGTTTTTCCCGAGGATCTGCTAGACCACCTTCCACCTCTTAGGGATATCCAGCACTCCATAGATTTAATCCCAGGAGCTACTTTACCCAACTTGCCCCATTATAGGATGAATCCATCTGAGCATAAGGAACTGCAAAAGTAGGTTGGAGAATTGTTGAGGAAGGGGTTCATTAGAGAGAGTGTTAGCCCTTGTGCAGTCCCTGCACTACTGAACCCAAAGAAGGATGGCACGTGGAGGATGTGTGTTGATAGTCGTGCCATCAACAAAATCACAATCAAGTATAGGTTCCCCATCCCTAGACTAGATGACATGCTAGATATGATGGCCGGTGCAATGATTTTTTCCAAAATTGATCTCAAGAGTGGCTATCATCAGGTTAGGATTAGACCAGGGGATAAGTGGAAAACCGCTTTCAAAACTAAGGATGGTCTCTACGAATGGGTTGTTATGCCTTTTGGGTTGTCCAATGCCCCTAGTTCTTTCATGAGGATTATGACCCAGGTGCTTAGAGCGTTCATAGGGAAGTTTGTAGTGGTCTATTTTGATGACATCCTGATTTATAGTAAGATCCCTGCAGACCACCTAGGCCACCTTAGACAAGTCTGCCAAGTTTTAGGGAATGATAGTCTCTACGGTAATCTCAAAAAGTATGAATTCATGACCAGTAGAGTTATCTTCCTTGGTTTTGTAGTAACCCCTGACGGCGTGGCTGCCGATCCAGAAAAGATTAGGTCCATAGTAGAATGGCCAGAGCCGACCAGTGTGCATGAAGTCAGAAGTTTCCACGGCTTGGCTACCTTCTATAGGCGATTCATCATGGGGTTTAGTACTGTAGTTGCTCCTATCACAGACTGTATTAGGAAGGGAGAATTTCAGTGGACTAAAGCAACCCATAAAGCCTTCCTAGATCTTAAGGATAGGATGACCCAGGCACCCATTTTGAGGTTACCCGACTTTTCTAAAGTATTTGAGGTTGCCTGTGATGCTTCAGGAGTAGGTATAGGTGGAGTCCTAAGCCAAGAGAACCATCCCATAGCATTCTTTAGTGAAAAACTTAATGATGCTAAGCTTAGGTATTCTACCTATGATAAAGAATTTTATGCGATAGTGCAAGCTTTGCGTTACTGGAGACATTATTTGCTACTGCAGGAATTTGTGCTATTTTCGGACCATGAGGCTCTTAGATTCTTGAATTCCCAGAAGAAGCTTAACCCTAGGCATGCTAAGTGGGTAGAGTATATCCAGTCCTATACTTTTGTTTTGAAACATAAGGCTGGGACTGAAAAAAAGGTAGCTGATGCCCTTAGTCGTCGATCTTTGTTATTGAATTCTGTTAGGGCTGAAGTCGTAGGGTTTGAGCAGATCAAAGAGGAATATGAGTCGTGTCCGGATTTTAAGACTGTGTACCAGGATCTAGCTTAAGGACCATCTAGTGATCATAAGGATTATACCCTTTTAGATGGCTTTTTGTTCTTTAAAAATAGGCTTTGCATCCCTAGAACTTCTCTTAGGGAATTCTTGATTTGGGAAATTCATGCTGGAGGTCTAGCTGGCCATTTCGGAAAAGACAAGACCACCCTGGCTATTGAAGACCACTTTTTCTGGCCTAGCTTAAAAAGAGATGTAGCACACATTGTGGCTAGGTGTCGGACCTGCGCTGTTGCCAAATAGCGAAAACATAACACCGGCCTTTATACCCCACTCCCTGTCCCAGATCGCCCTTGGCAAGATGTGAGCATGGACTTTGTGTTAGGTTTGCCTAAGACCCAGAGGAGGCATGACCCTTTCTGTGTTGTAGTCGACCGATTTTCTAAGATGGCCTATTTCTTGCCTTGTTCCCAAACATTTGATGCGTCTAAGGTAGCCACCCTGTTCTTTAATGAGATAGTTCGACTCCATGGCCTACCTAAGTCAATTGTTTCAGATAGGGATGTCCGGTTCACCAGCTATTTTTGAAAAACCCTTTGGCATAAGTTAGGGACAAAACTTAAGTTTTCAACTGCCTATCATCCCCAAACTAATGGCCAAACCGAAGTAGTGAACCGTAGTTTAGGCAATCTGCTAAGGTGTCTTGTTGGTGAAAACATTAGGAACTGGGATTTGTACTTACCTAGAGCTGAATTTGCATACAATGACTCGGTCAATGGGTCTACAGGTAAGAGTCCATTTGAAATTGTGCATGGTTACAAACCTCACACACCTCTTGACCTAGCTCCTTTACCAGTCTACACACGAGTCTCAGAGTCTGCTGAAGTTTTTGCACAGCATATAAAAGACTTGCATAAAGAAATTCATGCCAAAATAAATTTAAGTAATGAAACTTATAAAAAGTTGGCTGATTCTCAAAGGCGAGTCAAAACTTTTGTTGAGGGAGACTTTGTAATGATTATGTTAAGGCCTGAACGGTTTCCTCCTGGAACCGTTAGAAAGTTACATGCTAGAGGAGCTGGACCATTTAGAGTGGTGAAGAGAGTAGGATCCAATGCCTATGTGCTCGAGTTGCCTTCAGAACTAGGCATTAGCTCCACTTTCAACATTACAGACCTAGTAGAGTATAGAGAGCCAGCTGTGATTCCCAATGAGCCTTTTGATCCTAATCATGCTCTTGAGAGTGAACCCAACCCTGTGTGTCCACCAACAAACTGGCCTGTGAGGAAAGAGCAGATTGAAAAGATCGTGGATGATCATGTTATCTCTACTCGTAATCGAGGATACCAAATATACCTGGTCCGCTGGCAAGGAAGGCCAGATTCTGATGACTCTTGGATCTCCCGAGAAGAATTATAAGAATTGGACCCAAACCTCTTGGAGAGATACTACAGCCAACTTGATCCATACTCGACAGGGTCGAGTTCCTCCCACCCCGGGAGAATTGGTGCGGGCACCAGACTCAGAAGAAGACTTCAGGACTCCATCTGGATCTCTGATTGACCTTGCCCGAAGAATTAGGGTTTTCTGGTTTTGTAATAAGGGTTGACTTGGTCAACTCAATTTTTTGAGTATGTATTTCCCTGTAATTTAAATTTTGTTGAGTAATGTTGACTCAGTACAAGTCCTAGTAAGTGGTCTAGGTCTTCTCCAAGGTGCCACATTTTCTCCCAAGCCCAAGCAAGTGGGCGCCACACTCCCAGCCACTCGCCAGAGTCCAGGAGGTGCCACATCTCCATCCCAGTGTCTTGGTCCCCACACCCAAGTGAGCAAGAATTTTTCTTGAAGCCAAAATCAAGGAGGTGCCCTATATATACCTTAAAAGGCCAAGCTAAAGGAGGAAAGAGGCATTTCTTGGGGAGCACTTCAAGGGGGCACCCAATCCATGCCTAAAAAGACCAAAGCAAAGTTGGGAAGAGCCATGACTTGGGGAGAAAGAAAAGGAGGTGTCCAAAAGAGTTGAGCCATGGAAGGAAAATTTTTTTTTCTTGAAGAGCAAGGCTAGGAGGCGCCACCTACTTACCATTTGGAGCCACCAATCAACACTTATGGAAGCTCTTGGCCGGCCATATGAGAAGGATTTGATTCTACAAGCCTAATTTGAAGATCCATCCTATTAGTCCCACATGGGAAGATGTAAAACCCTGACCTCTTGTAAAGACCTATAAAATAAACCCCTCTTGTAAGTTTTAGAGGACAACTGATGAATGAATTCAATTTATGTGTGAGCAAACTTTGTGTTTCTCTCTTCCGCACTTGCATTCAGGTGTTGAGCTCCGTGAGGGAGTAAATCCGGATTCCCTAGGAACCTTGAGGAGGTGTGAGATCTCCAACCCCAAAACCCTAGGTTAGCCACTTCCATTCCAAACCCTAGCCGCCCAGCATCCTCTTCATTCCACCAAACCCTAGCCTACCCCATCTCTCACGGCCCCTCTCTCCAAGTAGAGGCCGACCACCAGCATCCAGATCCAGTTCGGTTACTTCGAAGACAGAGCAAATCCTAGAGGAAGTCAGATCAGCATCCAGGAGAATCAGGATTTCAGCAACATCATCTTTCAAGTTCTTCTATCTGGTAAATCCTTCCTTGAGTTTCTGGTTCCATAACTTGTTCGTCTTCTTTCCCAGATCTTGAGTTCAGAAGAAGCCAACTCTGCCAAAGGGCCAGTATTGGAGGATCCATTGCGAAGACATCTAAATCCGGGGATCCAACAATCTGCTCAAGAGAGTCCTTCCACTAAACTCTGTGAAGATCACTACCTAGTCTGTAACCCTTCTCTTCTCTTTACTTCTGTCCTATTGAAAGTTCAGAGCGAAACCCTAGGTCTAAGAGTTTCTCAACCCCCAGCGATCCTTTACTTCTGAACTACTCTGATAACCTAGTTTCTTTAAATTGTGCTTTCAATTGTTACATAGTTTATTTCAATTTAGTTTAACTTTCTTTTGAGTCAAAGCCGACTTCTGAAAAAATATATATATAAAAAAAAGAATTAGTCTTAATTTACTTCCGCATCGCATCATCGCTTTTGTTCTGCATCATACTTTATAGCTAGAACAGAGTCCCTTGAACTTTTCAAGATCCCTTTAATGCTTATCGGCATGTTCAATAACTTAGGCAAAGTGTAACTTAGCTTGTTCATATTATAGTTCATAACAAATTGAGTAAATAAACTAGTTAGGGACGGAAGGATAAAATCCACTTGTAGTTCTCTATATATCAGAATGCCTAGCTTCTCAAGCTGTTCAATATTCTGGATCATTGTCAAATAATAATCGTGGATGATAGCCTTTCATGCATTTTGGTATTAAAAAGTCTTTTTGAGATCTCAAAGCACATGGTGTGACTCTGCTCACCATACAGCTCTTATAGTGGAGTCATAATAGTCCTAGCAATAGGTATGTCCTCATGCTGGCTCTATAATTCATTTGACATGGAGGCCAGCATGTAACACTTTACCTTGTTATCATCTTCCACCCATTTTTTATGTGCTGCTGATTGACAAGCACTAGGATGGTTGATAAGATGGGGGGATCTTGATCGAGCATATAGCCCAACTTCTCAAAATTCAAGACTATTTTGAGATTCCTGAACTAGTCTTTATAGTTAAGGCCAACAAGTCGGTTGCACTCAAGAATGCGGGCTAATGGGTTAGAGACTGACATGGTTTAACTACAAAAGTTGAAGATTAAGTCAAATATTTTATATTCAATATAAAAAGATGTTCTAGGAACTTTAAGAAATAATTTAGACTCCTACTAATTTTATGGATCTCTCGTACTCCCTTGTAAAGATGCGGAAACCCCTAAATGACCAAGATTTATAATGGATACTATGGTCCCACCAATATGCAGTACCACGCCATGCCTGGTTATTGGTGATATGCTATACTGATAAGTGAATAGCTCTTATCCAATACTTCTCAAGCATATTGTACTGACTTGGTTTCTAAGTCATGAAGCCTCACCATGCCTGATTATCGGATCAATCCTTAATTAAGCCATACCCATCATTAATGCTTAGGTAAAGGCATCATTGTGTCTCTCACCATGCCCAATTATTAGGCCCAACCCCATCAATGCCTAGCAATATCTCATGCTAATAGGGTGGTTGCGTCTTTCCGGTGCAATTGAACCATTATAAATAGTTGAGAATAATCAACACAAGTAGGATGCCCGCATACCTATAATGATGGAAGACCTAAGGCTTAATATTTATGAGGAGGTTCGGATTCAAATCTCTTCTAAATTAGTCAGTCCAGTCTTATATTTGATTAACCAGGTTCAGGTCAACATAGTCTCATATTTGACAAACCTAGTCGGCATGGATAAACTCGAATAAAAAATGACCTTTTCAAAACTTAATCGATCAAGTTGGCCAGGTAAGTAAGAATAATAGAAGGGTTCCATCATTTAATATCTTTCCTTAGACATCAACTGAGTTGACCTAGTCGGCATGGATAAACTCGAATAAAAAATGACCTTTTCAAAACTTAATCGATCAAGTTGGCCAGGTAAGTAAGAATAATAGAAGGGTTCCATCATTTAATATCTTTCCTTAGACATCAACTGAGTTGACCAGGTAAGAGCTAGCCCCAATTAACAACCATGATTTAGACTTTCCTTAGACACTAATTGATCAATAAGAATTGATTAAGTTAACTTAGTGACTCGGGCTCTCCACTAAGCCAAATTAGGTCTTAAATTGATCAATTCATCTTAAATATGAATTGATATGACCAAACTATATCTTAGCTTAATTTTAAGCCTCTTGGACCTAACCCTAATCAATCATTGATTAGGTTCGATCAACTACTCAAAATTGAAACATGATTCTAGCTTGATCTAATCAAAACTATAATGTATAATATAATCATTAGACCTAATTTTTCTATCCATACCCTCATGCATAGACTAAAAATTAGAATCTAAAAATGATTTTTAGATTAAGTTTAAGTGCATAAAATTAATGGTTTATGATCTTAAATTATTTTTTAGATCTAAACCTAATTCATGTCTCGTACACATACTTTTAGATCAAGCCAATTAACCTACATCTCATGTAATTAATTTCAAATCTAAAACATATATATATATATAATGTAAATCAGACCTAAATTTGATCAAAAATATTTTTAAAATACTTTTTTTTCAAAAATAGGTTTGCATCATAGTAGGATAACCTTTGTACTATATGGGATAAACCCTATAGCAAGACAACCTTATAATCACTCCGATGCGATCCTTAATTAATCAGTTTTAGTTCTAAATATGAATTATGATACATCACATATGTCATTAAATGTGATCTAAAAGTTATTGATTTTAATTTTGAAAGCTCTTTTCAAAATAAATTAAACTTGTGCAATGACAACCTTTGCACTATAAAAGGTAAATCCTATAATAGGACAACCTTACAATCAGCACAAATTTGATAAAATCTAATCCTAACGTTTAGATATGAAAATGATTCAAATCTGAATCTATTTCAAACATATTAGCAAACTATGGCTTTGATACTATTGGAAAACAGGATTCAAAATCCAAGTGCAACAATAGCAAAATTTATGAAAATAATTTTCATGATCGCATGTTGATTTAAAATAAATCATATTATCACCTATTTGACATGCTAATATGCTAGAGTAATAAAAATAATTCATATCTAAAACAAAGAAAAATAGAAGAAGGATTCAACTTACCTGAATCACTAATCTCCTTCTCGAATCGGGTCAGATCCGGTAGATTTCCAAGGTTTGACGTAGCCGCACGCATGCCCAGCCCCTACTAGTATCCACATGGAATCTTTCTGATCAAAGTATTAAGACTCTCGGAATGCTAGTTCCTTGCAAGTCTTCCTCCAAACTTGGATCTGAAGTTGCTCTTCTTGAACTCCAAGAACTAGAACCCTACACAAATTTTTTGCACCAATTCTAAAGGAGATAGAAATCCAAAAGGGAGAATTTTTTTTTCTCCCTTTTCTTCTCTCAAGCCTTCACCCTCTCTTCTAGGTTTTTTTGCATGGAATAGGTGGGACGTGAAGAAGAAAATATTATGGAGCAGTGAAAAGAGATGTGCAACACGAAGAATTATGGTATCCTAAATCTATGCCTCCTTAAAACTTCATGCCAGCTTTTAAAATTTTAGATAAATTAGAAATCTAATCTAATTTGAATCAAATTCAAATTAGATAAAAATCCATACCAATCTAAATAGAGAGAGTCCTAGATAAACCCAAAAGGTGCCACTACATGTGTTTATCCCTTCCACATGCACCAAGGAGAAAGTGAGACAAAAATTAGCACCCCTTCTCCCTTGTTCACATGAAAAATTAGAGAGAAATCCAAGGAAAAATGGGTTTGGCTTCTTGGTTCAATTTAGCTTTAATTTGAGTCAATTTCGAAATTGTTTTGAACCCGATTCAAACCAATTTCGAAAGGGCTATAAACCCAAAATAATTAGGCTTATAATCCAAATCTAACTTAGATTCTTAACCCAATTAGGTCAATACTAATTAAATTAAATGTGATTTAATTTAATTAGAAATTAATTTATAATTTAATACAGCTAAAATTATTACAACATTTATAAATAGGTCCCTAATACTAAAATTAGCAAGTACCAAAATTAGCTGGTTCTAAATATATAACTCTTACATATATAGTGATCCGAGTTTTGATCAGGTCAAGCTCCTTTTATCAATAACTTCTCAGATTCTATTATGTTTGGTAGTGAGATATACTATGATCTCTATCATAGTATTATCAAAACTCTTTTGATGGATTGGAACAATTTTAGCTCAACCCTAAAAAGAATCGTTGATCCAAAAATGATCCTAGTAAGCTCTTATAATCCATGAGTGATACCTAGTAGTATGTAGTAGCAACCCAGTAAAATAGAAAGTGAACCCCTAGGTGTAGTTACTATATGATTAAGTTCCTCTATCAAAAGTCTCGACAAGATATAGGTTGTGGAACTTCGTCAAATATTAAGCATCCGTCATATACAAGACTTAATTAGCTTAAGTCCAATCATGATTTTCGTGGAAACTCTTTTCCATTATCATGCTGCTAAGGTTATAAACTTAGAAACTCAGCCTCTTAGATCACATGGGACTACTCCTCAACTACTAAGACCGATAGATTTTCTATAGGTGCACACCCTACTCCTATAATGATCGGATAAAGGATCACTCATGCACAAGCAAATGATCAAGCTATGTCCAAGTATATTGGAGCAAAACTGTGGATGACCAAGGATTGAATTTGATAAGTGATTGGCAAGTGCGCAGTAAGGCCATCCGATTAGCATGTCCAACTGCTTGCTAACAATTTATGCTAAAAGTTTTTTGATCAAGAATCCAATCCACTAAGCGGTTGGTGGGGATGTGGCTGGGTCATCCGACCATGCTTACCTGTAGGTGGCTTGACCTATATATTTCCTGGTTGCATTGGGGCTAAGAGGTAACTTATTGCCAATCAAAACCCTCATTTGATGGATGGTTAGAAAATGTATTAAGGAGCCCTCCATGGAAGCTTATTGATTTGGACTTCATGTCCTTGGTGCAAGTGAAATTTCACCAAATAGGAACTTTTAGTCTATCCTACTGCTTGTCTATTAGTATTATTTTTCATTCTTGCAAACCTTTGACATTGTGGTTTGTTTGCTGGAATAGAAACTACTGCAATAATATTTGTTTTAAGAGCTAGCTGGTTGGGATTAGAGAAACCGATCTTATTGGCTAATAGGCACATTAGTGGCTACACGGCCAGTAGATTATCTTTTACCACTAGCACATTAGTTGCTGCACTTGTAGGCACATTAGTTGTTGTACCTCATGCCTCCCTTGAAGAAATTATTAGTTAGAATGATTCTACCATATAAACTCTAACTATCCAATAAAATATCAATTCATCATTTAATAAAATTTAAAAAATCTAATAAAAATTAAATTTGAAATGACTAACCATGGTTAGTTATGTGCTTTATTTCCGTTCACACTTTTCAACCAAGCTAAAAGTTTTGGAATTTTGAATCACCGAATGATGTGGCAATATTTTATTGAATGGTCCAAAGTCCATGCGGTAGTACTACCATGAAGCATTCCACAGGGATATGGAATTTAAAGAATGTACGCGACTCGATTAATTATAAGATAATAATATATCAATATCCATGGTTGGAAAGGTGTTTTTTTTTATTTTTTTATTTTTTTTTAAAGAGAGGAGAGGAGTTAGATTTCGTGCGTGGCCATCCCCAGACGGTCTCCCATCTCAGCCAGGAAATGTTCGATATACTGTGCATATTAATTTTTTTGTAGCCGTTCTCCATCCGAAGATGAGTATGTCAACCTGGCTATCATTGATGTCAGCCGAGTGAACAAGATTTATTATATATATTCCTAACTTTTTCACTACCACCAACTAACAGGAGCTCCAGGATAAAGATGCTCTTTCAATTCATTAAAGTTTTTCTTTATCAGTTAGAATTTTCACCCCTTGATTTGTTATTTGAAAATCACTATCTTTAAATTATTATAAAATTAGAAAAAAAATAAAATCAAAAAGCAAGACATATCTATGATACTGTTATAAAAGACAGTGTTTTCTTAGCTATGATTATCATCCACACAAATATGCAGGTGACTACTTGAAAACTTATCTCTAAAATATAATAACCAATTCTAATCTTCTTCCCCTAGGTCTGCGTACCTAAAAAAAGACTAACCAATTAGAATCTTTAATAGCTAATAAAATACGGTAAAAATATAAGAAACAAGAAAGAATATATAACTCTTACCTCTCCGTAATGATTACATAATAATCTAAAGGATATTATCCAAAAAAAAAAAGAAATGTCCCTTGATAGAACACGTCTATTTGGAGTGACCAAAAGAAATAAAATTTTTCAAAATTTTAGTTTTAAAAACTCTGATAATCATTTAAAGAAAACCAACAAAACATAAACTTCTATTGATTGCCATGCACATGTAACCTTACGGGTCACAAACCAACGGAAATAAAAACCTTCGTTGAAGAAAAAGCATCCATTGGGGTGTTATTAATTATTTAACCAAGAAAAAAAAAAAAAAAAAAAAAAAAAAAGCCATTGGCCTCCAATTAAAAAGGTTCTTATCGAGTCGTTGAAATAATTCGAGCCAGAATCTATCGACTCAAACATTTGGATGGATAGCAAGTGGCACGTCCATGGAATGTAGACAACCTTCGCAAGTATTATCAATAAAGTCTACTTATTCTTCCATGAAGCACTTTCGAAAGTCCGACTCCGGTCGGCAAAGGCTCTAGGGCAGCCCATCTCTGAAAGTCCGATTCTGATCGGCGAAGGCTCTAGGGCAGCCCATATCCAAAAGTCCGACTCTGGTCGGCGAAGGCTCTAGGGCAGCCCACATATGAAAGTCCGACTTCGATCGGCAAAGAATCTAGGGCAGCCCACATCCGAAAGTCCAACTCTGGTCGGCAAAGGCGCTAGGGCAACCCACCTCCGAAAGTCCAACTCCGGTCGGCAAAGGCGCTAGGGCAACCCACCTCCGAAAGTCCAACTCCGGTCAGCAAAGGCTCAAGGGCAGCCCACCTCCGAAAGTCTAACTCCGGTCGGCAAAGGCTCTAGGGCAGCCCACTTCCGAAAGTCCGACTCCGGTAGACAAAGGCTCTAGGGTAGCCCACCTTCGAAAGTCCGACTCCAGTCGGCAAAGGCTCTAGTGCAGCCCACTTCCAAAAGTCCGACTCCGGTCGGCAAAGGCTCTAGGGCAGCCCACCTCTAAAAGTCCGACTCCGGTCGGCAAAGGCTCTAGGGCAGCCTACTTCCGAAAGTTTGACTCCGGCCGGTAAAGGCTCTAGGGCAGCCCACCTCCGAAAGTCCAACTACGGTCGGCAAAGGCTCTAGGACAGCCCACTTCCGAAAGTCCGACACCGGATGACCAACTTCAAAATGATCCACATGGAGATCTAGCTTTGGGTTCGGACGAGCTGACAGACCGACACTTAGAAAAAATTCTTAAGTGTCTCAGTCCGGACCGAGCTACTGTTCAGCTACCACCTCAAGGGTCTTCGGGTTCGAACGAGCCGACGAACCAACACTTAGAAAAACTCCTAAGTATCTTGGTTCAGACTGCGCTATTGTCCAGCTACCACCTCAAGGGTCTTCGAGTTCGGACGAGCCGATGAACCAACACTTAGAAAAACTCCTAAGTGTCTTAGTTCGGACTGAGCTACTATCCAGCTACCACCTCAAGGGTCTTCGGGTTCGGACGAGCCGACGAACCAACACTTAGAAAAACTCCTAAGTGTCTTGGTTCGGACTGAGCTGTCGTTCAACAGCTACTTCAGAAGATCCGACCGCACATTCAGACGAGCAGATGGACCCACACTTAGGAAGATCTCTAAGCTACTCATCCTGAATCAAGCTACTATTCAGCAACTACTTCCTACAGTCCTACCAAGACGACCGATAATACTTAGAAATATTTCAGAAGAAAAAGCTTCAGCCAGACCGATCGACCCACATACACATATGCAGAGACATTGAGATATAACAAAAAGATGATATTCTATTAGTGAAATCCTTTACAAAAGAAGAGATCAGACTTTTACAAATGACTCAGGTCTGACTCACCGAAGGTACATTAACCACTTCAGCTTTAGCCTCATCCGCCACAGTTGAAGCTTCCACCGGAGCATCCGCCACCCCAACATCGGCTCCGACCTGGGCATCAGGTCTGGTTGCCTCCGCCTCGGCTTCAGTATGGGCTTCAGCTCCTTCGTCAGCTAGACCTGTCTCTTCTTCGGCAACCTCTTCTTCTGCCCTCTTCGGCAGCTGTACAGAAGAAAGATCGAGCTCTGGGAAGGTGGTGCTGACCTTCTCCAGGCATTCTTCATATCTGTAGTCAAAGCTGTATGAGCCGGCCTCATTCATCTCTGTTTTGAAGTCCTTGGATTTCATGTATTTCTTTATAGCTGCTTCGGCCACCGTCTTCATCACCTCTTGGGTTTTCTTTAGCAACCCCTTATACCTTTCGGCTTCCACCTGGTGGCCCCTTGAGCGCCTCTCGGACTCACACAGGCGTGCCCTCTCTTCGGCAACCTGGCGGGCTAGGGACTTCACCCTCCGCCTCTTATTCTTTAGCTTGGCATCCAGGTCGTCCCGCTGGGCCAGCAACTCTATAACCTGATTTTTTTGAGCCTCTGCCTCGGCTCGCAGGGCAGAGTTCTCTTCTTCGGCTACCCGTAGGGTGGACAACTCTGCCCTGGCGGCCATCAGCTCCACTTCTGCGGCGCCCCTCGTTGTCTCAGCTGCCTCGGCCCTCTGGGTCAAATGATCTTTCAGATCCAGCAGTTCGCCCAGGCCATCATCCATCAGCAGCATGTCTTGAAGGAGCTACAAATGACGAAATAATATTAGTGACTCATAGGCCAAGGCTAAGAGATCGGATTCGGATGACTTACCCCTATCATGTAGTGAAGGGAACTCCTCGCGGCCTCATTCACTGATCGCTGGCCCGATTTGTTCCAATTAGTGCCCTCGACGGCCCTCATGAGCAGGCCTTTGACCTACTCGGCATTGTGGATCTCGCACCATTTCTGATGCTCTCCGTCATCAGCTCTGTCGGCCTCCCCCCTGTCGGCTGCTTGTCCTTCGACCACTATTTCCACTCTGACCTCAGGGGAGGCCTCCTCGATCGACTCAATGGGGGATGAGGACGGTGCTGTCTCTGGATCGGCCAGGGATGATCGGTCTCCTCCTGTCTGGGCAGATGATTGCCCGAATGAAGATGAACATTCCGACATTTTCGCCGCTGGGTGCTCCGATAGTGGCATGCCATCATCCTTGGAGTCTAGGGAAACGACGGTGGTAGTATGCTCCTTTGCCCGCTACTTTGTTGGCCTCTCGGATGTTGGCTCCTCCGTCCACTGCCTCTTGGGTTTCTGGGTCGCTGGTTCCAAAGTCCAGACGGCCCTCCTCTGGGCCGCCAGTGCTGAGACAATTGACCAGTCCGGCTTCATTTTGCCGCCTGCCAAAAAGCAAAGGTAAAGTTGGCAATAATAATGAAGCCGATAGAAGAAGATAGAAGGTCTTCAATATGGATATCCATCCTACCCAGCTGTCGGTGTTGGTTGATCCCAGCCCGGTGGAGACTCTCCTCTTGGAGCAAGAAGGGAACAAACACCGGGTCCTCATCACTCAACTTATTGAAGTCGACCTCATCGGCCCTCAATATCTTCCTCCCGTCGATGGCCTTCGGCCTTGGTTCCCTCCATGCTGGCTCAAAGCCCCAGGGCTCCAAACTATCTACGAAGAAATACCGGGACTTCCATCCATGGATGGCCGACGGAAGCCACCCTAATATCTTCCGGCTAGGGCGGCGACTGAACATCCACCACTCCTGGCTTCGGAAGTCTTGTTTCAGAAGGAAAAAGTTGGAGAATAAGGAAAGCCTCGGCTCGACTCTGGCCCCCTAACAGAGGACCAAGAAGCCACAGATAGCCTGAATACTATTCGGGGTCAGCTGTGAGGGAGCAACTCTATACGATATGAAGATTTCTACAAAGAAGCTATGAAGCGGGAACCGAAGGCCGGTTTTAAGGTGGTCTTCGTACAAGGAAAGGGCTCCTAAGTTCAACGGGCCATTCACCCTTCCCTCCCTACTGGGAACAGTAAGGTGCAGTGTGGTCGGTATACTGTAAATGACCCTAAGACTCTCTACCCTATCTCGGGTCATGGTCGTGGAGATGTCATAGGGACCTGGTTCTCTATTCCCGCGGGCCAAGCTCCGACTACCAGAGGCCATTCTAATGGAGGCTACAGGAGGGAGAGAAGACGGAACCGACCTGGTTTCCTAGTGGAGCAAGAGAAGCGACGGGGAGGGATTCTTTCTCCTCGAGCGCAAAGGTAGCAGAAGACTCCTTTCGGGCCTCCCCCCCCTTCTTTTATAGGCACTGAGGGGCCGCTTCCCAGCACCCCTCGAGCACCGCGATCCAACGGCAGGCGACGTGACTTCCAGATTCGACGGGGGAGCTGGGGGGACGTGCTGGATCGTGTCTATTCACGATCCGCATGACCATTCAACCAACGATGGATGGGTTGCTCTGGACGCTGCGCCACCCGCTCGGATCTTGCCACGTCGACCACGTCATGTCAAGAGCTCGACGGGTGGGCATTTTGGGCTAGCAGCCCATCATTGCACCGTACCAGCATTAACTGCCTCTCCTGCCACCGCCAATGCGGTGCTGACATCTGTCCAGGGACAGAAATTCGGAGTAGAAGATGGCCAGTCGCAGCATGCTAGATCAGATTCGCAATCATTTTAAGGAATGGCGCATTAATTGCCAAGTAATAATCTCATCCTTTGAAGCTGCAGAATCGCTCGAAGGCCAAGAGCAAGGGACTGTTACACCCGACCAGCTCACCACCAAATCGGACCGGCCTCTTGCTGTGGTCCGACCGTACCGCTCTTCTGAGGCTCCGATGGACGCTCTCCTTTGGAAGTCTGACCTACTGAAGTAAAGGTCCAAACGACCCGCTTCTGCTAAGGTCTGGCCCACTGTTCTTGCCGAAGTCCACCCACTGAAGTAGAGGTTCGAATGACCCACTTCCGCTGAGGTCCGGCCCACTGCTCTCCTTCAAAAGTCCGAACCACTGAAGCAAAGGTCCAAATGATCCACTTCCGCTGAGGTCCGGCCCACCTCTCCTGCTGAAACTCCGACGGACGCTCTCCTTCGGAGGTCCGACTGGCCCTTCCCAGTCAATGTTCGACCAATTCACTTCGAGGATCCAAGAAACTTCAAAAGCTTCTTCCAGCTGGTACCAGAATTCTGTTATAACATAATTCTGCCACATCAGCACCACTACTCCACTATTCCTACGATGTTGCCCTATCCGGGTGCCACGTGGCCACTCTCCAGATTCTTCTAGGGGCAGATCAGTCTTTCTTGGCTTCTTTCCTAACGGATTGTGGACTGTTCCGCGCCTATATAAAGTAACCGGGGGACCTCGTTTTGAGTTAAATACACTATTCCCTCTCCATATGCTGTCTCTTTGATTCCTCCATTCTGTTGCCCTCAAGCTCCTGCTAACTTAGGCATCGGAGTGCCCCCCGCCGGAATACCATCGGTCCTTGAGGACTTTGTTGCAGGTCGACCGGGAGAAGAGCGCTCTAGTCCAGCCATCCGACCCAGATTCAGGAGAAGTTGCAGCAACAATATTGATTATGGAAGAATAAGAAACCTAACATGAGTTTTTTAAAGTTTGGAGTTGTATTGTTTATGTGTTGGATACTTTTCATAAAAGACCAATACTTAGCTATAAAAGTTTTAAATATATATTTCTTGGTTATGTATAAAGTAGTAAGGTATATAGATTTTTAGTCTAAAGTCTGATACGTTATTTGAAGCTATTGGTGCTAATTTTTTTAAACATCTAACTATTAGGAGATGCTAAATTTTTCTCCAGGTTCTAAACTTTGAAAGAACATTCCTTCAAAAATAAAGAATTAGAATTAAGGAACCAAAAAAAAAAAAAAAGTAAGAGAAAGAAAGTTGAAAAAGACTTAGGATCTAAAATGTATACTTACACATATCATTTAAAAGATAATCCTAAAAATTATATTGAGACTATATTTAGACAAAATGCACTTAGGTGGGAAAAGGCAATGGATAATGAGATAAAACCTATAAAAACCTTGCTACACTGAAGGTGAGCTCAATATTTCATAGAACTCCGACGCCATGCTTGCTGCAGCACGTAGCATTTGTGCCAGGAGTTGAAGTTAATTTTTTCCTGAAATATCTAAATAGCCAAGCTCGATTTGACCTTGGATACACCGGTAGAAGATGCCAGTGCTCGTAGCAATTAATTAGTTCACATCATCGCAATTATATAAATGTAGCATGGATATGGAACGGCAAAGGTACGTATGCTGCTTTCCAACAACAGAAGGAATGAGCTCTGAGTTGCGTGGATCTGGAGTCATAACAACAGTTTTGCTTTCCAACAATCAGTGCACCATTGCAATGAATTCATTATTCTTGGACCAGCAAAGGTATGATGAGCTACAGCGAAGCAAGTTAATTACAAAAGATCAAGCAAATTATATACACATTGATATCAATTAATGTAAATAAATTTACTCATTGAACTGCAAAGGTACATAGTTGTGTAAGTGTATATGTGCATGGACCGGTTGATGATATTAATGCAATTGATTAAGTATTTTATTTATGGCATTATCCAACCATCAGAGATATTCTATAGCAAATTGCAGCTTGTTGGGTTTAGCTCAACTAAAATCACTTAAATTCTAATATTAGAGGGATCAGTTATAGTTTCTTCTCCCTCCCTTATATTATTAGATTTCTTCGAAAGTTTGTTCACGTAAAACAAAAGACTTCTCCCGAGAGAGAACATGTGAAAATTTGTAAATACTCTCTCTTCATCTTATTCTAACAATCAAAGCACTTCTGGAACTTATTTATGTGCTTTTCATCGAAACCGCACATATGATCTGAAGAGTCTTTCAGAAGTAGGAAATATATGATTCAACTCCAAGTTTCAGTTTTAGAGAATTTTCCAAGGTAACTTTCTAAAATCTGGATTTACATTAGGTTTTATATATTTAGCTTGATTTCTCAAATAATAAACAATAAATATAGTTGTTTGATGCTAATAATAAAATTTTCTAATACATACCAAAAACAGTTTAATAGAGATTTAATATTGCCACTAAACCATTATAAAGTTGCATAAATGAATCCTAAGAAAAATTGCTACAAAAATACGCGTGTACTAGTCTATAATCTTGAGGACAAGTACACAGTTTAGTCTTGCCTAGAATAGTTAATTATAATAAGAAAATTTTAGATGCAAGAATTCCAAGTAGTTAAAATTTCATCAAATTAATGGCCCAAAGAGACCATCATTGCCATAATTTTCCTGAGGCACTTCTTAAATCGTTAGAGATGCATGGATCTTTTGGTTTTGAGAAATTGGCACCACACTTTGACGCATGAAAGCGTCTCATTTGAGAAGACAATGATATGAAAAGGTGGAGAGCCATGCCAATAATAAAAATGCAAACAAATATAACATAGAGCTTAAATAGTATGAATTGCTGAATTTTGTGACTGTTTAGCATTGCTTTCAATTCCTAGTTTTTTTTTTTTCATTTTTGTTTCTGAAAATATGGAAATCGAGATTGAAAACTTATTTGGTTATCCATTTTATTTTTGATTTCTGAAAAACACTTTAAATGTTTTGAAAAAATAAAAATTTTAATAAGTAATTCGTATTTTTTTTAAAAAAAATTAAAAGATTATCGACACTGCCACCACCACCTCCTTTGGCATGCACCACCGGTCATCTTCCTGCTTTCCTTGCATATAAAATAACATTTACTAAGATACTGTGATGTTACTTATAATTCTGGATGCATGTCCATATTGAATTTTATGATGTTTTAGAATTAACATATATCAAATGTTAGTGTACATGTTTTTTTTTTTTTTTCCCAGGAGAGAGAATATTACCCTTATGTAAGTGATTAGCTTATTTATTTATTTTATATGAAATGTTTTCTATGGCATCATAACAAACATCAAACATGTTTTGTAATCTTGACTTCTACACAATTTAAGGTGGCCATGGGATGTCTTAGTTGTGTATTGAACTACCAATGCATTCTTAATCCACCTTTAAGTAATTATAACAAGACACTTTCTTAATACAAGGACAGTTCTGTTAAAAATAAACCCTAATTTGGACCTTTGACAACCTAGTTGATCACTTGGAAGGCACCTTCTTGATTTGCTGTGAAAGCGATCCATCAAATAGATAAAAGTATACATATAGTGCAGTGACTTCTTGGTGTTTTTATTTTTTTTCTATATTTTGT
The DNA here is from genome assembly GCA_021397845.1 of Areca catechu. NCBI lineage: Eukaryota > Viridiplantae > Streptophyta > Magnoliopsida > Arecales > Arecaceae > Areca > Areca catechu. Next base: position 88,171,004 of record CM038039.1, read on the forward strand.
ATATTTGGATTCATGAAATCTGTAAAATTAGGGAAGTTACAAGAGGGTACAGTTTGTCAAGAGTTAAATAACTGATGTTTAATTTGTATGAACATCGATTCATCATTAAGAAAACCTTCATCAAATTTGATATGGAAGTGGTTGCTGTGAAAAACAGATGGACTTTTTTTTTTTTTATCAAAATTCATGATTATGATTGAGATTTTTGAGCTTTTCCAAGTTTGTTAAAGTGGTGCCTTGGTCTCCTGATTGTTCTTGTTGTGCTTTGCTAGATCTAACCTCTCTCTCCTTCTCTTTTTTTACGAGTCTACCTAGCTAACTATTATAAGCCCAAATAGTCTATATGAATTCAAGATAGCTTTTACATTACCTGATTTATTATTATTATTATTATTTAAAGATAGTTAGCTCTATTCTTAAATATATATATTTTAATTTAAATGTAGTTTTCGGCAGTCATGATGGATTTTTTTTTTTTAATCAGAATTCTTGATTATGATTGAGAATTTTGATCTTTTTCAAGTTTGATAAATTGAAACCTTGGTCTCTTGATTGTGCTGGTTGAGTTTTACTGGATCTAACCTCTCTCTCTCCCTTTTTTTTTTAAAAAAAAAAAAATCAAAAAGCATATACGGAGATCTTGCACAACGTAAGAAAATATCAAAAGTATTAGCTGACAAATTAGGTAGGCATTTGAAAAGAGTATGATGATGGATGAGTATATATGGATCATCTACGAAATACGGGCCATTCTACAAAGTGCTGTGAAACCTTTGATCAATAGATAGCCATTAAATGAGATGGTCCACAAGCACGCATACATGATGCGCATTGTTAGATGGTTGCTGGCTTTTTAATGATGGCCATTGAGGGCCGCATTGCACTCTGCCGTCCTGGACAAAAGGCAATGAGGGGTCATCATAATTCTCTAGAGGAATTGGACTAAAAGATTTATTTGGTTCACAGAAAGGTGAAATAAAAAGTGACAGAAAAATAGAGAAATACTTTATATTTAATTAATTTTTTTAAAAAAATAGACAAAAATAGTATTTTTGTGCAAATAAGATTTTCACATTTCATGAAAAAATTTATATAAGATATAAAAAAGCTCAATTTTTATGGACCAGAAGTTGATGTTTTTTTTTTTTTCAAATATATTTCTAAACTTTTAGAAAGAATGGAATTAGACTTGAGTATCAGACCATGCCGGGCCCGGCCCGGCCCAAGCCCACTTGGCAATAGACTAAACGGGCCATGCCTGGCCTGACCTGTTACTAAATGAGCCGTTCTTGGCACGACCCACTTAATCTGAAATCCAAGCCTGGCATGGTCCTAGGCCCGGGGGACCGTGCCATGCATGGCCCGTTGGCCCATCAACCCGTTTCTTTTTTTAAAAAAAATGGGCCTAACCTCCCAGCCCGTTAAGGGCCGTTACGGGCCGTGCCAGGCACAGCCCGTTAGGGGCCGTTACAGGACGTGCCAGGCACGGCCCGTTAGGGGCCGGGCCTGGCACAGCCCGTTTGGCCCATAATAGCTAGAAACGACTATTTTTTTGGCTTTTTACTATTTTGACCCTCCCAATAGTCATAAATTTGAGGGATATTTTGGAAAAATAATTTTTTTGAGTCCTATAAATATCATTTTCGTTCCCCATTCCCACCACATCAAACCAATTCTTCTCTTTCTCTACTATTACTATTTCTCTCTTCTAGCAATATTTAGCAAGTGTGCTCTAGGCTTCTAGCAATTTAATTTTTAGTTTGCATTTAGTAAATGTTAAGTGCTATATAAGAGGAGGTTCTTATTAAGAAGTTAGAAGTACAAGAGAAAGAGAATGTCACTCTCCTTATTAAGAGCATAAGAGGAAGCTCACAAATCTCGGCTCTATCTTTGGTCCTCTACTCACTTCCTCCTTGTGGTTAATTTTTATTTTTTGCATTTATCAATTTAAATATGACATCTTATGATGAAAGTCATTTTAGCATTTCTCCTGTTTCTGAGGGAAAAGAAACTAATCCCCAAGTTCCTAATCCCTCTAGAACCAGTGAAGATGACTAGTGCTGTATGGAATGAATTTGATAGTATGGTTGATGGAGTATGGAAAGCAAAATAAAAAAAATATGCCAAACTTTATAGTTGTAGTAATAGTAGGAAAACATGCTATTTAAAAAGATATCAAGAAAGTCATAAGATGCATGATTCTCGTCTTCAAAGTACTTTTAATAACAAGAGAATCACTTGTAGGTAATTTTGTATATAATCATGAAAATCAAAAAAAATCACTTGTAAAATGGATAATTAAGAATGAATTACCTTTAAGTTTATGTGAATCTTTTAATTTTGAAAAATATGTTCAATTAGCCCTACAACCTGCTGACAAAAGAACTAGTATGCGTACATTTGAAGAGTAGCTATGACTACTAACTTTTTGGTAATGAGACAAAGTTTAACTAAAACACTCTTGGTTTTAAATGCAAAAGTTTCATTAACTTCTGATATTTGGTCAGCATCTGTAGGTAGTAATTATTTTATTGCTATTACTACCTATTATATTGATAACGATTGGCAATTAAATAAATATATTCTTGCTTTTCATGCTTTTGATTTTTCACATTCTTGGTAACAAATTTTAAATGTCATTTATCAAACTGTATGTTCATATAATATCAATGATAAAATCATGTCTATTACTTTTGATAATAATAATTCTGCTGTTGCATTATTGAAGGACTCATTGCAACCTGATGTGGCGGGTCCGCTGACGTGTGATCTGTGTCGGATGCCATGACGAAGAAGGTTGCCACGTCGGACATCCTACCTCAGACTCCTCCTCCAGGCTGGCTCCCGCAAGGTCGAAGCGCCTGGGCTGGAGTCGAGCTTCGCCCTCCTCAGCCAAGCTAACTCTCGTGTCGAAATGCTTGGGCCAGAGTCGAGTTCCGCCCTCCTCCGCCAGGCTAGCTCCCGCAAGGTTGAAGCACCTAGACCGGAGTCGAGCTCCGCCCTCCTTCGCCAGGCTGACTCCCTCAAGGTCGAAGCGCCTGGGCCGGAGTCGAGCTCCGCCCTCCTCGGCCAGGCTGACTCCCGCAAGGTCAAAGTGCCTGGGCCGGAGTCGAGCTCCGCCCTCCTCCGCCAGGCTGGCTCCCGCAAGGTCGAAACACCAAGCCAGAGTTGAGCTCCACCCTCCTCCGCCAGGCTGACTCCCGTGCGGTTGAAGCGCCTGGGCCGGAATCGAGCTCCACCCCCCTCCGCCAGGCTGGCTCCCGCAAGGTCAAAGTGCCTGGGCCAGAGTCAAGCTCCACCCTCCTCCACCAGGCTGACCCCCGCAAGGTCGAGATGCCTGGGCTAGAGTCGAGCTCCGCCTCCCAGGTCGGCCCCACCTCGGACGAAGATGCTAGTGGCCGAATGATGCGGGACTAATATGCATGCAATTCTTTTTGTATGTTTTATATGTGGAGTTAGGTGATTAATTCCCGAATTTCAGATCAAAATTAGTTGTAGGGAATTTTGTATGAATTTTTTGAAGCCAAGCATGCAGATTAGAACCTAGAAAAGTACTAAAGAAGGATCGCCGAGGCTGAGAAGCCTCGATTAGGGCAAGTTCTCCTACAATATAAAGACTGGAGATAGAGGGGGTGTACCTGACAACGTCTGAAGTGCCTGGTGAAGATCGCAGTAAAGGGATCTCTCGTTCCTCAACGGATGCGGCCTGGAAAACCGAGCCAAAGACCCGCGGATATCTGGCTTTCTGCTCGGTGGTCCGATTGAGGCTTGGCTGGAGTCGTTGGATTCGTAGGAACTCGGGGACCTGCAAACAACCTGTCGGGGGTTAGAAAACTCAAAGGAGATCAAAAAAATAAAGGAAAACAGCAAAGGAAAAAAAGTTTTGAAGGGGACTGGAAGGATGGTTGGCGGCAGGAAGATGGTTGCAAACACCGGGAAGAAGAACTCTCAAATCCCTTTATGCACACATCAGGGTAATCACACAAAACAATATAAGAACTCAAGGTTTATTTCATATCAAAAATCTAATTTCATACAAGAGGCTAAGGTCCCTTAAATAGACCCTTAACCTTGGGCCCCAAGTAAGGGTACTTTAGACTTTACATAGGACTCATTTTCCCTTTCAAACCCTAATTAGGAAAATAAGGTAACATAGGTAAAAAATCCCATACAAATTGCTCTCCCTCTCCTTGTCTTGGTCAGCCAAGGGGGTGACCATAAGTGGCCGACCAAGGGGAGGGTCACCATAAGAGATGGCACCCTAATTCCTTCCTGGGCCTGGGCTGGCCCAATTTCCTTCCGGCTGGTTCAGGGCTTCAGATTTGTGCTTGTTTTAATTTTCTCCTCCTGGGATCTTCAAGTCTTCAAGCTAGGTTGGACTTGGGCTCAACTTCCATGTCTTCAATCAGGTTGGACTTGGTCTTCACTTGTATGATGTGGTCTTAAGTCTTCGATATGCTTGGACAGGACTAAAAAAAATAAAATTAGCTCGACATGAGCTACTAATACTGAACTGAACTAGCTCAACATGAGCTGACTAATTACAGGACTCAAATAAAATAGCTAAGCTTTATTACAGTGGACTTGAATGTCAATTAAGTGATCCACAGAGGGTTGAGAAGCCTCTGCCTTATTCTGGTGCCTTTGGTATCCGCACCACCGAAGGACATTGCTACACCCCACGGGCAACAGCAAGTCACCCAAGGACCACAAAGAGGCTCCTGCCAGTCCGTGATAAATGCCCTAGCTGCCACTTACATCGAAAAGGGAGAGACTCCCCGATAGAGGCACCGCGCTCTCCACCGACCGTCTGCACCACCCGGAAAAGGAAGTCAACCAGGAGATTCGAATCCCCGGGGACAGTGGCTCCTCAACCGAGGTCCTGCCAAATTTTTCAGAATGGAGCGACCAGAAGGAATGTCATCGCTCACGGTACTGTCCCCTATCGTGGATGAGGAAAGGTGCCCCGCACATGGCACCAGACAATGCTGGACATGCCGGTAAGTGCGGCGAAGATCCCGAGGCAAGTATCTGGTGGCCCCCTTGTGGCTTAAAGAGAACCCTCTGGGGTCCTGTAAGAAGGTAAGCAAAGCTAAGCGATGAAAAAGAAGAGGGTAGGCACACAGGAGAGCACCAGGTGATCCGAGAGTTCCAGGCTACTGCAAACTTGTGGGAAAGGTCTTGACGGACAGCGCTTCCCTCACTCCACGCATAGCTTCCCCTCACTTTTTCAGTACATTATGTTCTCCTCCTAGTGTGGAGTCCATATACGAGGCTCGACCAGGAGGATCTGTTCCCCTGGGTCATTACTGACTTGACCATCGGAGTGCCCCCATCGAAATCTCCGGCCCGGATCTTTAACTCTGTTTTGCAAGTCCGGGCGCCCGAGCAGAATCCCGAGCGACAGGAGCGCGTTCCAACCTCGACCTCAGCTACAGGCCAAGACGATCTTGGCGGCAACACAACCCATGTTAAATAAAAAATTATTGTATATTAGATATGCATGTCATATCTTAAATCTTTCTGTTCAAGCTAGTATGGGCATGATTCAAGATATCATTTCAAAAATTAGAAATATAATTTCTTTTATTCATACTTCAAGATCAAGACTTCAAGAGATTAAGAAACTATGTATAGATCATGGTAAATATTTTAAAAAATTTAAACTTGATATAATTACTCGTTGGAACTCAACATATAGCATGATATATAATGCATACCCATATAAAAACTTATTAAGTGCATATATTAATGATCATGGATTAGGCTTTACATTGACTGAAATTGATTGAAAATTGATTGGAATAAAGGTAAAATTTTGGAAGATGTTTTGGTTAGTTTTTATAATGCTACTATATTTTTTCTAGTATTTATTATCCAACTTCATGTTCATTTTTACAACAAGCATATATGATTAGTCAAAAATTTGTAGAACATAGATATGATGATATTTTAATGCCTATTATTGAACAAATGGAATCTAAATGGAATGAGTATTGGAACAAGATATATCCTATGCATAACTTAGCCGTTGTATTTGATCTAAGAGTTAAATTGAATGGCATACTAATTTTACTTGATGCATATTATGAAAATATGATTCAAGATCCTAAACCTGCTAAAATTGAGGTAACACAACTTCTTTATAATATTTATGCTTTATATGATGAAAAAATTCGTGGATCTAGATTACCCGCACAAAGCTCTATTTCTTCTTCTAGTAGTTCTTATTCATCATCTATTTTTTCATTCATTACACAGAGAAAACACACACATGCTTCAAGTTCATCTTCATCTTCTTAATCTTTAAGTAGTGAACTAGAATTTTATTTACAAAATGATCTTCAGTCTGCATATGATGAAAATCAAATAAAAAGTCTAGATGTATTAGCTTGGTGGAAGAGTGTTAAAAGTCAATTTCCTATTGAAAGGAAACCTGGTGCACTGGACACTTACCCTAGGCATGCTACACTAGGAAGTAGGTATTGCATAATTAAACTTTTTAAGCATGCATACGGAAAAACCTACTCATAGCACAGGATCTAATATAATATGATGCATTAAATTGAAACATAGGCATGTATAGGCAATTGCAATAATCATAAACAATATGATAAAATTAGATCTAAACATGCATTATTAACAAAAGATAAATCGCATACCTTGTAGAGCTTCCTTTAACAGTAAATCGAAGCAGCTGGTTAAACTCCTTCAACAGCAAATCAGATCTGCAACTGCAAGAAGAACGGAAGAGATCGATCCAATCACTCGAGGTGTCCAAGTGTCCACCCTCTAGAGTATTCATGCATGGGCTCTCGCTGATCCAACTCCTGGAAGGATGCTAGTCCTCCAAGAATCAACGAACAGGTCATGGTCATGTGGAGAAGGGAAGACCAAAGAGATCTTCACAGATAGTCTTATCCAAGACTGCCTTTACTCCACCAAGAGCACACAAAAGAAAACAAAACAGGGGAATGAAACATAGGATTGCTCCAGAATTTCTGCACTGAGAAAACCGTCCCAAAAATCTTTCACAGCTCCTCTCTAATACCCTGTTCTTTCCCTCGCCCGCATGCTCTTTTCCCTCTTTTCTCTCTTATATCAAAAGCTCTGTTTTATTCCCAACTCCCGCACGCTCTGAACCTCATCAACCTCTCTCTCACGGCCTTCTTCTCCCTCTTATTTTTCTTCTACGGCCAGCAACCCAAAAAATAAAACCCAGCGGAGAATAACCCATGAAGGCTTAAAGAAAACACCGAGAACTCTGGGAATACGCGTGAGAGAGAAGCAGATATACACTTGAGTTTCAGGTGTCGACACTTGAATTCTGGGTGTCGATACTTGGCGTGCCAAGGAGTTTTCTGCGTGCCAAGAGCTGAAGTGTCAACACTTGACTTCCCAGGTGTCGACACTTGATTCTGAAAAATTCACAATTAAGTACGGTTTAAGCCAAAAACACAAGTGTTGAATATACAACTTAAATCCAATGTAAATAAACAATAAATGAACTCTTTTAAGCCCTTTTTGCATAGAGATGACTTCTCAAATTGTGAAATATTCTTCATGCCACAGCGTGCCATGATACTTTAATTTTAAGAATTTGAGGTGCTTGTTTCCTGAAAACTCACAATGAAGTGCGGTTTAAGCCAAAAACACAAGTGTTGAATATACAACTTAAATCCAATGTAAATAAATAATAAATAAACTCTTTTAAGTTCTTTTTGCATGGAGAAGACTCCTCAAATTGTGAAATATGCTTCGTGCCATAGTGTGCCATGATACTTTAATTTTAAGAATTTGAGATGCATGTTTCCTAAAAACTCACAACTAGAAATAAACATTAGTACACAATATGTACTCAATATTTTGTTATTCATCAAAATCACTAGGTGGAGCCAACAATCTCTCCCTTTTTGATGATGACAAAACCTTGAGTATCTCAATATTTAATTTCAAATTTCAGATTTGATAATTCATGAACATGATTTCAAGCTAATACATCCATAACTTGCATAGTTAATAAGGATGAATCTCCTCCTTAGTTAGACAATTCTAATCAGAACAAGCAATATGCAATATTGGTATCAGATCTATGCAACATTAGTATCAGATCAAATTTGAAATTCATAAAGAAAATTCTACTCCCCCTTTTTGTTAATCATTAGAAAAAGGGAGTAAGCTCCCCCTCAAAATGAGCATGGAGACAAAAAGTAGTAGAGTATCAGAGTTGATTCAAGAGTTAAGTAATTTTTTTTAAGAGTTAACAGGTATCAGAGCCAAAATGTATATCTATCAAGTAAATGTAAACAATCAAGGTGTCAAGATCAATCATAGTGATGCACAAATTGTAAACATCAAGTAATACATATATATATATCTGTCAAGTAATGTTTTCAGTACAAAATTTGCTGACTCATCAACAACACTGAAACAAACAAAATACATCATGAGACAAAATCATAAGTAACATGAGTCATAAAGAGCATACAATACAATAAACATCTGTGAGGCTAATCCTCATCAGATGGGATCTCAAAAGATATAGGACCTGTGATCTTAGACCTATGGGCTAGACGACTAGGAGTCTTTAAAATACCATGACTTCGAGTCCTAGTAGAAGGTCCAAAACGGGGTACAACCTTAGAAGCTCTAGTAGAGGGAGGGGGAAGAGTCTCAGCAGGAGTGACAAAAACTGGATCAGTGGAGACAGGTGTGCCAATCGAATCAGCAGGAGGAATAACAGGAGACTGTGACTCTCGGCTGACTACCTCATATCCATCTGTGCTGCCATCACTGTCACTATCACTGTCGTCATCAACAACATCAGTATCTCTATCCTCAATCCCATCAGCACGGTCACCACCATCAATAGTATCATCATGTCCATCCTGGTGGTCATTGTCATCAACATCATCACCAGCATCAGGAGGTGGAGCTGCATATGCTGCTGGAAGTAGAAGGGATCTCAGTAAGTCCTCGATACGAGCAAAACCCTCCTCCATAGTCTAACGAATCTCAGCATGCTCCATGGTAGTGTGTGCTCGAAGACCCTCAATCTCAATGCATAATTGGGTCATGCGGACACCTAATCCAATCATCTCACTCCTGAGATCTATGAACTGTTGTCTCGCATGCTCCTCAAAAGATATGTCCATAGAAGGTGGAGGAGGACCCAAAGATGTAGCTGTCGGGGTCATCGGCTCTGCCTCTGAAGCAGGAGCAGCCTGAGCATGTGAACTAACTGGCCCTGATGGCCTTGCCTCTACCTCTCAAATCTCATCCTCCTCATTTGGCTCCTGGCCAGACTCTCTCCGAACCCACCGACCTGTGACTAATCGATATCCCATGCGATGTAGCGACCTCTCGTCGTAGAAGTCCGTATGCAGAATCTCCATGGGGATCTCCCCCTCCAAGGATACCCCACAAGCTCTAAATAATCTGGTCAACACCATACCGTATGGTAAACAGTGTTGTTGCTGTGTCGCAGCATCTCTCATCTGAACTAGCATCAAGGATGGTATATCAACGTGAGTCCTCTGAGTCAGACATACCATAAGCATCAGCTCTCTCTTGGTGATGAAGTCGAAGCGCCCAGTCTTCGGAAGTAATATCCGAGCTGTGATATGGTGCAGAAGGTGCATCTCCACTAAAAGCTGGTTCGTGGTGACCACAGTCACTCCGCGAACATCCTCACGCTCAAGGATGCACCTGAAAGCAGCCTCTCTATCTTTCACAGAGAACATTCTGATGCCACGATGAGGAATCTCCCATACTCTACTCAGAAGCTCCTCAGTCAAAGATATCTCTACTCCTCGGACACAAGTCCTCCACAGTAATCGATAGCAGTCCATAGCACTATAAAACTCCCTCACAAGATGGGGATAGTACCTTTCCTGCATAGTGCAAAAGGATACTAAACCGGCATTTGTGAGTGTCCACCGGATCTGGAAATGCTGTATGTCGAAGAACTGAAGGTCTATCCGACGTCCTGAAGCTACAGCCTTCCCTGCCATCCTCTTTGCAGGGGAACCTGGAGATGCTGAACTACTGGCCTCTTCTGTATCATCTATAGCCTTAGTCCTCCTCTCTGATCCCTGACTGGTCCTACTTCTAACAGCTAATCTCTTTCTCAGACCCATCACAATCAAGCTGAATAGAAAAGGAAGAAGATAAATAACCTAGGGGAGAATTGGTTTCATTCAGGTTGAGAACTTGGGCTAAAGGAGACTATGTTTTCCTAAAAGAGGGATATTGGCTTTTAAGAAGGGCTAGAATATGTTTTGAAAACTGGGATTAAACATATTTGAGTTGTAAAATACCTTTAACACAAGAAGTCGAGGGTAAAATTCCTTTATCGGGGAATTTTATCCATACAAAATACATTTGGGTTAAAAATACATTTATGCTTTCAAATCGATAAAACATATCTAGGTTGTAAATTATATAAAAATATATAAAGTACATTTTATAAACAAGTGAGCCAGGATTAGCACAAAGTAAGCTAACTATTTGGGATTTTGGGTTAAACTCAAAATACATTAGGGTTTTAGATTTAAACACCAAAATAATGGAGAGGAAAACATCACAAATACCCTTTTTAAATCAATGAGAATGTAATAAATAGTTTAGAAAATTGATTTTAAGATGAAAACCCTAGGATATTTCGGCCAAAAATCAATCCAACAGTGATTTTAAAAAAAAAAATGGACGGAATGTGTGGGAAATCGTCAAAAAATCATGGGAAATCCAAGAGGAATATATTCAAACATGATTCCCCTTAAATGGAAACTTTCAATCGATTAAAACATTCAAAAATCTGATTAAACCCCATTAAAATAGACGAAAATACCTAAATCTAGGTTACACGGTTTAAAAAGATAAAAAAGAGAATGGAAATACCTTGATTTAGTTGGAACAAAGGGGAAATAAGTTGATTTCGGAAGGAGTGGAGCTTGGGGACCTCTGGAGCTCGAGAGAAAAATGAGGGAAAAACAAAATACAAAACGTTCGGCTTGCCCTAAAAAGACAAAAAAATTTTGATATTGATTCTGGTCTTGATTTTGATGATTGACAAAATGTTTAAGTATATATGAGTACCAATTATATTTTAAGTATGTTTTTCAGATCTTAGTACTCAACCATGTTGAATGAAGAAATGCTTGTATTTTAGTTGAAAAAGTCCTTAAATTAATGAAAAATTAAGTATATGGACTTTGGAATTGATATGGAAGAACTTGAAGATGTTAAAGTTTCAATTTGAAGAAGTATTAGCAAAGTTTCAGCATGGCACAGGCAAGTGTCGACACTTGAAAATGAAGTGTCGATACCTGAGGATCAAGTGTCGACACTTGAAGAGTGAAGTGAAGACTCAAGGCCTGAGAACAAAAAAAATATAGAAAATATAAAAAATCAAATTGGCTGTAAATAGTGTTCTAGTGTCGACCTATTGTAGCAAGTGTCGACACTTGCACTATTCAAGTGTCGACACTTGCACTGTTCAAGTGTCGACACTTACTGTTCAAGTATCGACACTTACTGTTCAAGTTTCGACACTTGAACAGTAACGTCTAGTTTTCAAAAGCTGTAGACTTCTCCAACTTACTTCAAATGGCCATATTTTTTTTCCTAACGACTATAAACAGTCATTTAAGTATTGTGAGGCTATATAAACATCAAGAATCAAATAGAAAAGTAATCATTTGGTGAGTTTCTTGAATATTCTTAAAAGATTCAAGAGTTGAGTGATTCAAGCCTTCAAGCTTTCAAGTTTCAAAGAGAGCAATCAAAGTCTACATCCACAAGCATCAATCAAAGGCTTCATCAACTTGAAGACAAGATCTTCATCAACATTCAAGGGCTTCAAAGAGATATTTGCTTTATTTTAGAAAGTTTTTATTGTATTCATTTATACTTGCTCTTACATTGTTTGACTTGAGGTTTTTGGTGAGCCTTGGAAAACCAAAGAGGTTTTTGGTAAGCCTTTGAAAACCAAAGTGGTTGTTGGTGAGCCTTGAAACCAACTAGGGTTTTACTTATGAGCCCGAAGCCAAAACAAATTATTTAGGTTCTCAGTTATCCTGTAAAACCAAGGATAATTGTTGGTGAGCCTTGAAACCAATTAGGGTTTGACTTGTGAGCCCGAAGACAAAACAAGTTGTAAAGGTTGTTGGTGAGCCTTGAAACCAATTAGGGTTTGACTTATGAGCCCGAAGACAAAACAAGTTGTAAAGGTTGTTGGTGAGCCTAAGTTATAAAACCAAACATAGTGGAATTTCCAAGGAATTCTTGGGGAGTGGATGTAGGTGCTTGGTTAACATCGAACCACTATAAATCTTTGTGTTTGTGTGATTGCCTTCTCTCTTTCTTGCTCTTTGTTTATTGCAATCCATTTATTGCTTTCTGCTGCATTTAATCTAGTGCATTGAATTTCATAACTCACAAATACAACAAGGCATGCACATTATTGCTTTAAATTTTTATAAAACCCAATTCACCCCCCTCTTGGGTTGCCTACTTGTGCCTACATCCGTGAGTGTCGACACTTGAGATTTCTCAAGTGTCGATACTTGGTCAGGTGTCGACACTTCGCAAAATCCAAGTATCGACACATGGCCAAGAAAATTCTCAAAAAAAATCTGTAAAAAATCTCAAAAATTCAAGGATGTTTTTAAAAAGACTTTTGGGACTTAACATAAGGATTTTTGAGCAAAAACAACTTGGGTAAGATGAAATTTGAGAGAGTTCTAGGAGAATGGATCAATGATACCTAACTCTCTTCTAATCAGACAAAATCTCTCTTCACTCAATGGTTTGGTAAACACATCAGCTAATTGATCATCAGTACATACAAATTCAAATACCACATTAGATTTTTGTACATGATCTCAAAATAATGTCTTATTTCAATGTGTTTATTTCTAGATTTTTGTACATGATCTCAAAATAATGTCTTATTTCAATGTATTTATTTCTTGAATGTTGCACAAGATTCTTAGTTAGATTGATTGCACTAGTATTGTCACATCTTATAGGTGTCTTAATTAGTTTAATGCCAAAGTCTTCGAGCTGTTGTTTGATCCATAGGAGTTGAGCACAACAGCTTCCAGCTACTATAATTCAGCTTCCGCCATAGATAGAGCAACTGAATTCTGTTTCTTGCTACTCCAAGAGATCAAATTTACTCTAAGAAATTGACAAGTTCTACTAGTACTTTTACGATCAAGTTTACACCCAGCAAAGTCAGCATCATAATAAGGAATCATTTCAAATGAAGAATCTCTACAGTACCAAAAACCAATTTCAACTGAGCCAGATAGATATCTAAATATGCGTTTAACAACCAAAAGATGACTCTTTAGGATTAGACCGATATCTAGCACACTTACAAACACTAAATATAATATCTGGCCTACTGGCAGTAAGATATAACAATGATCCAATCATGCTACGATATAATTTTTGGTCTACAGATTTACGGATACATCCTTGTCAAGTCTACAAAAGGAGCTCATAGGGGTACATAATGGCTTGGTGCTCTCCATCCCAAACTGCTTGAGTATTTCTTTTGTGTAGGCTTGGTTGATGAATATCCCCTTTTTGGTTTGCTTTATTTGGAGTATGAGGAAGAAATTAAGTTCTCCCATCATGCTCATCTCGAACTCACCCTGCATTAACTTTGCAAACTCTTGACAAAGAGATTCATTAGTAGCACCAAATATGATATTATCCACATATATTTGTACAACTAAGAAATCATCATTCTTTTTCTTTAAAAACAAAGTTTTGTCAACATTACCTCTAGTAAAGTCATTTTTGAGAAAGAAAGAACTTAAATAATCATACCAAGCTCTAGGAGCTTGTTTCAAACCATACAAAACTTTATGAAGTTTGAAAACATGATTTGAAAATTCAGGATTTTCAAAACTAGATAATTGTTTAACATAAATCTCTTCTTCGATAAAACCATTCAAAAAGGTATTTTTAACATCCATTTGAAATAATTTAAAATACATAAAACAAGCAAAAGCCAACAATAGCCTAATTGCCTCAAGTTTAGCCACAGGAGCAAAGGTTTCATTAAAATCAATCCCTTCCTCCTGATTGTATCCTTTGGCAACTAGTCTAGCCTTATTTCTTATAACAATATCATTTTCATCAAGTTTGTTTCTAAAAATCCATTTGGTGCCAATAATTGAAACATTTGAAGGCCTATCTACAAGAGTCCAAACATTGTTTCTTTTGAATTGGTTAAGTTTGTCTTGCATAGCATTTATCCAATTACAATCATTTTCAGCTTCTTCAATAGTTTTAGGTTTAATTTGAGAAACAAATGCTCAGTAACCACAAATATTTCTAAGAGATGATCGAGTACTTACACCTTTAGATGGATCACCAATGATTAGTTCTTTTAGGTGTCCATGAGCATACCTCCATTCCTTAGATAGATAATCAACTATAGATGTGTTTTCATCACCTTGTGCTTGATCTCCTTCAGTGTTTTGATCATCTTCTTGTTCCTTGGTAGGCTCTTCATTGTTATTTACCTCTTTGGTTTTCTTGGTACCTGTTCATCAGAAAGCACATCTTCTTTTCTAGAAGATTTCTGGTCAAATCCATCAAATACAACATGTATGGATTCTTTAACAAAAAGAGTTCTTTTGTTGAAGATCTTGTATGCCTTGCTAGATGTAGAGTAGCATAGAAAGACACCCTCATCTGACTAGGCATCAAATTTGCTCAAATTATCTTTACCATTGTTTAAGATGAAGCAACGGCATCCAAAAATACAAAAATATTGAATTGAAGGTTTTCTACCTTTCCAAAGCTCATACAGTATTTTTTTTTAAATCGGTCGGATTAAAATACAGTTTAAAACATAGCATGCAGTGTTTATGGCTTCCACCCAAAAATATCTAGGTAAGTCATTTTCACAAAGCATGGTGCGTGTCATTTCTTCAAGATTT